>CM051033.1:10942557-12212557 GCA_027627225.1 Congeria kusceri | reverse complement strand
CATGCAATTTCATTGTTGGAGCAAATTTAGTGTGTAATCCCTACATCGTAATATCCACAGACACGCATATTACAATGTTTCTGTTTTAAATATTTTAACTTTGCTTTTGCAATAACGATGAAACACTTTAACAGTGCTTCAAAACCACAAAAAGGTATTCTTATAAACACAAGTTCAAGTAGATACATGATGCATGTATTAGAACAAGTTTCTCTTCCTTGCAGTCTCTCTACATGTCCAAACTGGTGAAGGCTGACCTTCTGGAGCTGGCGCAAGACTATATCCGACATCTTCAGTCCGACACTCGAAGCGCCGGAACACCTAACATTGCAAGAATGCCGGACATACATGACGCCCTGGCGTCAAACGTCATGCTTGTCGGACGTGATCGCGTGGATGGAGCAACCGTGGGGCAAATCAATGGTAAGGAACTGTCAGTGCTGTCACCGGTGGGTCAATCGAGCAAGTTTTCTGCCAGTGCGTCACCAGATATTTCAGCTGAACCGTCGCCATTTGACACATCGATGGGAAATGTGGTGCCACTAAGGAACACAACAAACCAGTTACGGGACAGCAGCAATGTATTTAAAGATTCGAATAACACTTTATCAAGTCAAGGCGCGACTCACACCGATAGCACCTTGAATGGATGTGCAAGAAGCGAGGACGTGCAGTCAAACCTAGGTGTTAAATGGAAAGTACTAGAAGGCGGCGCGGCAGAGGTCTCCACATACAGTCTGGGTTTCAACGACTGTGTCGCCGAGATCGCAAGATATCTGGATGGACTGGAAGATGACAAAGCAAGAAGCGCTTTAAATGTGCGAGTAATGGAACACTTGGCGAGCTTTGCTGCGTCCAAAGCATGTAGCGATAAGTGTTCCGGTAAAACTGCACAGAATAGCGATCAGAAAGTAATTGCAGGTGATGTTTTCGGTGCAACAGAGTTAACTAATAATAAGGAATGCAACAAACGCGATGCTACAGCGAACGAGGCACTGGACAGCTTGACGGCAAACGAAAATGTAGCTGATCAAATGAGACTGCCACCGTTTGAAACGCTTGCTAAGAGCATAACGGACGGTCGAAGATCCAAGTCAGTCTGCGAGTCTCATTCAAGAACGGCAAGAGGCATTGAACAAAATGCATCCCTTTCGCTGACGACACAATCAGAACCTTTTTTAGAAAATGTAAATAGTGAGTCCATACAAATATCGCCGAATCTGAAAGTGGCAAACACGAGTGCAGTAGAAGCTAATACAGATGCGACTGATGCTACTGGTAGATATGCGCGGACCATGGACGTATTTAGCGGAGCGAACAGTTCACAGCACAAGAGGATACGTGTGTTACAAGATGCAGCTAATGCCCGGAAGTTTCAAGCTGAACAACAGAACTGCAATGCAACTGGAGGACATTCTATCGAAAAAGGTACTGGCAGCAAATCCGGCAAAACTTCCAGAATGTCTCGAACAGACACACAACATGGAACATGCCCCAAAAGGTGTAAAACTAAGAAAAAGCTAAATGTTTGCAGCAAAGAAAATACTCCACATTCGTCAGAATGTATGTTGTTCTTGTCGCAGTCCAGAAAAGAGTTTCCCTTTGCCAAAACGATTGCTTCAATGGCGCAAAAGCATACGGGTGAATTTACAAAGAGAAAGGAATGCGTTGATACTGTAAATAACAGAACACCAGATGTGGCAAAAGAAACATCAGATGGAACAACTCGTGAAGAAAAAGAACCGATGCTAACAACTGATATGAACGCCATGTTAGTGTCAACCCCAACAATATCTAATATAGTTCCGATCGACAGTCAGCCAATCAGAAAGCGTCTTGCAGCTAGATTCAAAACACCTTGTGACCAGTCCAATATCTCTACTGGATCCCGACTTGACAAAGCCGAAAATGATGCTGACAGAACGACGATTCTAGCAGGGGCAGTGAGAATTAGCGACAAAAGTCGCGACATGCTAAACCAGAATCTCGATGGAACACAAACTGTTGGCAAGACTGAACGACGCATTTCTTTTCGCGACAATGCAACTGAAAACTCAACTAATTTAGACAAATGGTATATGGACTACACGACAAGAAATTTGGCTATTGAACGAATGGTTCAGAAAACAGCCAGGATACTGTCTAACGTCCCGGTATTGTGTAGAACGAATGACTATGGACCACGAAATAAACGTTACGTTAGCGATTATTGTTGCGACGAGAACACACGTTTTGAAGCCAAGTCAGATGTTGCGGAAGATACTGTCAAAGCAATGGACTACGAGACAGATAAAATGTATGATTTATTTAATACTAATGGCAAAATGTGGCGTCCATGGTAGAACTGTTATTGTTTGTGTTAATAAAGCATATTTGAATTTTCAGTAACTCTCCTGCTTATTTCGACCTTCATGCTTGACAACTAATGTATGTTTTACATTCATTACATTGAAATATCTCTCTCGTATATTTTGAAATTACCATAATACCATTCAGACTTTCGAGGCTTTTGAGCTGGATCGTGACGAATGCCAGGCTTTTGTGCTGGATCGTGACGAATGCCAGGCTTTTGAGCTGGATCGTGACGAATGCCAGGCTTTTGAGCTGGATCGTGACGACTGCCAGGCTTTTGAGCTGGATCGTGACGAATGCCAGGCTTTTGAGCTGGATCGTGACGTAAGCCCAGTCGTTCTTGGACCGTATTCACACAACTTCTTAGGGTACATTTCTTAATTTCATCAAAATCATGGAAGTCTCTGGCTATTTCACATAGAAAATTTGATCTAAAATTTTCCCTAAAGTGCAACTTAAGTTAAGAATCCCCTTAGGAGCTTTGTGAATACCAGCCCTTGTTTGAGAAAACATGGTCCGTCTAAAAGCAGGGTACGGTAATTGCATCTGAAGTCAAACATCGAATTGTTTATAAAGGGCCAAGCTGTCCAGTGTTTGATTCAAAGTTTCAAACACATATATTTTCAAAAATTTAGCAGCTATAACGTTCCCCAGACTCAGTACTGGCAACAAGTGCCGCTTAAATACAGCTCGACTTGAAATGAAACTCTTACCTTGAGCTGTAATTAGGGCAACATATAAGAACATATTTTAAATAAAACTAAAACTACTACTCGTGAAAATGCCATTTTAGTTAAATGTTACTAAGTATTTATATATGGGCACATAGGCGTTAAAAATTATGTTTGTTTCAGGTTACATGCCCAAAACAATTAGGGTAGGTAGGTAGGGATTTATTTTTTATAAATATTTTTTTTTATTTAAAAAAAAGGGTCAACTTTCAGGTTCTAAAACTATATGAATATTCAAAACATATCGGTAATATCCTTAAACATCGTTTTCAAAACAAAACACTAAATCCAAAAAACATTTAATTATTGGAAAAAGGTAAAAAAATAAATATCAGAAAGACACAAATGTTATAAGGGTCGAGGCATGTTTTTAGGGAAGGTCGGGTAACCTGAAACAAACATGTTTTTTTACGCCATACCATTATTGACGTTTACTTAAGCGGTTTGAATCAACAACGGCTTGCTAGTCATGACTGCTCTATAAAAAACAGACTGAAAACAAGATACACAAAATATACATTTATTTACAATTAAGATTGTCTGGTACAATGCTCGACTTGCACGGAAATTTAATTCTTAACCAGAAATGTAAGGACAACTATTAGATTTTATTTTGAATAGCTTAACAATGACATTGGCTAAGATATATGTACTACACATGGTTACAAAAACTGTAATGTAATGTAGAAAATCTTCATATCATGCGTGTACCCCGTAGTTATCACGTCATTTTCGCAGTTTTGTATTCAAAGGGAGAGAAATCGTCATGTTTTCTAATGCTCTCCCTTGCAGAAACAATTTCGTTCGAAAACATACTTGTAGTGTACGTTGAATATTACTACTAATTTGTCCGCTTTTCCATTCCATTATTACAGTTGTAAATTTGTTTAAATATGCTGTGTAAAATAATGATTTATAAAGGAGATGGTGTAACTGCAAAATATTATACTTTCTGTGCTTTAAACATAAAGAAAATGTGACATTCACGTTGTTTAAAGATATTACAGTGATGTATATACTTTGAATGAATACATTTTATAAAGGAATTTTATTAGAAAATTTGAAGGCACACTATTTTCAACCACGCAGTAAATTAATACAAATATTTCTAATCTGTTGATTACAAAAGACAAGCGAAAACTATCAACTCTTCAGATTTCCAAGCACATTGACCAACAAAGAATCTCAAGAATACATTTTGTAACTTACATAGTTGTAATTTAAATACAAGAGGTAAAAAACTGCTATGGCCGACTGTAATGAAACTTCAATTTCATTAACATGCATGTACATATATGTCTTGATTATATACAAGCAGATTTTTCGTATGAAACTATAAAGCACACAACTTAAGTCATTCAAGTCACATAATCCACCCTAAGAAAAGGGTTTAACAACCAACCTCTAAAATCTAGCACATTAAAAATGTGTAAACAATTTCATCTTTAACAATAACATTTAAAATGATTCCAATATCTGTAAAATTCTACACCAAACTAGATTAAGCTGCCATTTTCCAATCAGATTGCTCGTAATAAAAAACGGTCTTAAATCAGGCCCCAACGATTAAAAATTAAACCAATGGAAATCAAATGTTACAAGCATTCTCATTGGTCAATTTGAGACTGCTCAAATGTTACAAGCATTCTCATTGGTCATTTGGAGACTGCTCAAATGTTACAAGCATTCTCATTGGTCATTTTGACACTGCTCAAATGTTACAAGCATTCTCATTGGTCATTTTGAGACTGCTCAAATGTTTCAAGCATTCTAATTAGTCATTTTTTAAAAGTTGAGACTGAGTTTGAGATTGAGACCTTTCGTAGTCGTGGAGCAAGACTGGCAAAGGATAAAACCAAAACCAAGTATTTATAGTTCACATAGTTTGTTTTGGCTTTAAGGAATTTAAGCCACATAAATTGAGTTTTCCCGCTAAGTTATCTGTGCATTTTTATGCAAGGCCAACAAAAGCACTGTGACATTGTCCCCACTGAATCTGAGGACAGCCTCGTTGGCAAGTCTATTGCACGCTGTATCGTATCTCTCCGCCTGGCTCGAAGTCTTTGAAGCAGCCTCTTGTGTGCCCTATGAAAGTCAAATTACATAGTATTGCATCTCTTATTAGTTACATGTAGAAAGAAAAGGGTTGGGACCGACTGACTACCTTATTAGTAGTAATATCCATGTTTCAGGCATCTTTTCTTCAATAAAATACAAAAGCACATACATGTATTTCAAGGCTATTTATTCCTTGTATATGCATAGAAGTTTTTTTTTAAAGGTGTTTTCTCATAGCAAACGGTTGTTTCAACAAAAACTTTTCCTCAAAGTTGACATTACACCACGATTAGTTTTTCTCCTTTCACCAAATTAATTGGAATGTTTTCTGTTGTATCCTAGGGCCTTACAAAAATTCTGAAAACAGTATAATGTATCCAGAGAATGCTCTTTTAAACTGAAAAGGCATGTTTATGAAACTTTTATGGAAACCATGTACTGGTTTTACCTAGACAACAAAATTTATTACATGTTAAATGGTTTAAACAAATAAAAACATATCTTATCAAGTACATTAATCTATTTCTTTTTAAGGTTATATTAACCTTCTGTTGCAGCAGATTTAAATACCTCAAGTATCTTGTTTACAAATTTAATATCTTGAGTATCTTGTTTACAAATTTAATACCTCGAGTATCTTGTTTACAAATTTAATACCTCGAGTATCTTGTTTACAAATTTAATGCTGTCCTCCGGTTCGAAACACTTCCAAAGACCGTCGCAAGCTATGATGACAAACCTGAAAACAGAATTTAAAACTACTTAATTTACATGCATTTTATGTTGACAAAATCGATCACTGGGAAGAAAATCAGTGAAAGTAGAGAAAATATATAAGCAAAATGGGTATCCAATTACATATTCAGCAACGCAAGTGAGCTTTTAATATTCTGCTGGTTGACATGCATCTGAAACCTAATATATAATTTTGCTGCTCAACAGGTGGTTAAATAGTTGCAAATGAGTGTTTGAATTAGCGGCTACATTTAATTAATTATTGGCTTACTAAAACTGGAAATTGGACAGTGCAGTATGCATTACTGGTAGTTATTTAAGTCGTGAAACTCATCATGCACTGAATGGCAGATTATCAATACACAACACAACACAACACAATACAAGGATGTAAACCAAGCTTGGTGCTAACAGATCAAATGAATTTGAAATATTTGTTTTTCCAGAAAATGTTCAAAATTACCTGATTTTCTAAGTATTTCAGAAAGTTAAGTAGTCATTAGCTATTATAGCATTATCTACACTAAGAAAAAGGGACTGGCTTAGTGTAAACTCAGGTGTGAACTACGGGTGATACCGACCGATATCATTATCTGTGAGCTGACATTTCTACATGTCCAGGGCGTACACAGTTACAGGGCTTACCATGCACTTATTTATGCAGGGATGGCGACATCAGTCGTCCATATTGCCCAGTTTGTCCCAGAGCATGAACGGACAAGTAAAATTTCACAAATTTTTATACGTAAGTACTGTCTGGACAAATGGCAAATTGCAGGCTCCAAAGACGGAAAAGTAAAAAAAATTAAGACTTTACCATCCCTAATTTATTACATTTCTATGATTACTAAATGCCAATTACACAACAGGGAGGGCAGGGCTTGCATTAAGGGAAGTTTGGGAGTAATTTACTCCCAGTTTTTGTCACAGGACTTCCAAAATTAAAGCCATTAAAGTTGCAGAACTTCCAAAATTTCAGCCATGGAAGTTCCATCATGTAAAGATGAACAAGTTAGAAGAAAAATTAAGTAATTTATCTAAATGTATACCTCTTTCACTGAATAAATTGGCATATAAACACTTGATGAAAAAGAACTGGCCTTAAAAACACCTTGAATTTTATACATTACTTAATTTCATTTCTGAAATAGTCAGGACTTATGTACCGCAATACTGTCAAAACTTCCAAATAGTATGAGCAAAACTTCCAAAATTAGAGGCCAGGAAGTTCAAACGTCCTGTTTTCAAAAGTTTATGAAGCCCTGGGGAGGGTATACATTTTCAATGATACCAACCTGTCGTTGTCTGTGAGAAGACACTTCTTCACGTCTGGGGTACAGGTCACACCGAGGGTCTTGTACTGACCGTCCCCTATCGACCTCGACACCTCCAGCACCCCCATCACCCTGCCATCCCTGGGTAGTGACAGAAAGTGCTTTAGCTTGATTGTTTAGAAACACAAAGGCTTACTGAGACATGAGTATGTATCCTGGGTAGAAACAGTACTGTTTTTTATGAGAATGATCCTTCAAGACGTTCACTGAGTAGGGATATGCGTAATTACTCTGCGTCACTCGGCATCAGCTGTCAGTTGCACAGGTGCTTGGATTGATTCCATGTGATATCGTCGCAGAAATCAGCTACCACTCTGTGTAACTCTGAGTATATATGCTGAATAATTACCGACATAAAACATTAAGACTCAACAATGGCGAGTACCATACTTGTTTGGATTGAGGGCTGTTCCAGGAAAAAAGGTGATGAAGGGGTGGAACACCGATGTATTAAAATTCGCTGGATGGGGAGTGACGGAGTGGATAAAACGGATTATCAATGACTTGAAAAAAAAAAAAAGTTCTGTTGGTAGTACCCCATTTTTGGACTGGCGTACGGGCCCCCCGTCACTTTTTTTCTGGAACAGCCCTTAGCTGTAGATGTATAAAACATGTAATAAAGTTTATTTTCACATGACAGTCTATATCTGGTTTTTCTGCAAGTTCAAACGCAAATTCTGTAATCAAAAACATAAAACAGCTTTCATACGCACTTGACGTGTCCACCCTGTTTCTGTATACGCATTCTCTCGTCGTACATGGACGGGTTGTGGGGTACACTGAGTGGGACTGCCGCACACGTCTTAGTGTCCTCCTTATATCTGCTTAGAACTGCCTGAAATTGCATGCAGGAAATTGTACAATTTGTCAATACAGAGGAAATGGAGTACTTCCATTCCAACAATGCGATATCTAAGAGAAAAGATATGTCGACCAAATATGTATGATCAAATATATACAAAGGGATTCATGAAAACTAATTAATTCCAAAAAACATTCCCGCAGTATTTGGCACTAAGTCTATATCAAATGAGAAACAAGGCTTGTCACAGGATGTGACATATGCCCCCTAAGCATATACTTGTCAGAGGAAGGCAAAACAATGTCTGAGTACAATATTATGCCCTGGACAAATATCTTGAGATTTTAGCAACACAGCTGTTTGTTGTTGTGACACACTGCCTCATAAGGATCTTCATTCCCACCAAGTTATTACATTCCTTACATGTTGGCAAAAATGAATCTCCTACAAAAAGTTCATTCTAATATTTGACCTTTTAAGTGTTACCTTGGACCCACAGACCTTGACCGAGGAGCATGTAAGTTGTATGTGACAAATTATCTGGTCATGGGAAACAAAAACTGAAGTAATATTAAAATCCTTCAAGGCTTGTAGAAGTTATAGAGCAGAAAGAAAACTCCTTGACATTTGACCTTGAATTGTAACCTTGACCTTTGACTGAGGACCATGGGGAGTTGTACACGTAACATCGCCTGGTCATGGGCAATAATAATCTGAAGTAATATTAAAATCCTTCCAAAACGCTTAGAAGTTTCAGTATGGTGGAGAAACAGAAGTCCTTGACCTTTGACCTTGAATTGTGACCTTGACCCTTGACAGACGAGCATGGGAGTATTAGGCAAAACATTGTTTGGTCATAGAGAATAATAATCTGAAGTGGAAACAAAAATAATTGACCCTTGAACTTGAATTGTGACCTTAACCTTTGACCGACGAGCATGGGAGTTGTATGCGACACATCGTCTGGTCATGGGGAATAATAATCTGAAGTTATATTAAAATCCATGCAGGAATTTAGAAGTATATAGACAAAAACAAAAATTCATGAACTTTGACCTTGAACTGTGACCTTGACCTTTGACCGACGAGCAGGAGAGTTGTACGCGACACATCATCTAGTCATGGGGAACAATAATCTGAAGTTTTATTAAAATCCATCCAGGCATTAAAGTCACAGAGCGGAAACGAAGTCTGGACGGATGGACCCACCCACGCACCACCCACAGACGGACGGTGCAACTACTATATGCCCTCCCTCGGGGGCATAAAAATCCACTTTGCTAAACACAGAAACAACACCAGTAGAACTAGTTGTGTCACAGACACAAATGCCCCCATGACACATGTTTGAACACAGACAAAGGGCGTGTCGCCAACACTTATGTTTGCCTCCACACATTTATTTTCATATAATGACAAAGGGCCATAATTCTGCCAAAACTGGTCACAGCCAAAATTTATTTCTGAACAATCACCTACTCGTTAAGGTTCTTCAGCTGTGAATGTTGAAGTGCAATCCACCAAGCAGTTAAAGAGTTGTATATATTCTATAGTGGAAACAACGACAAAAGGCCACAATTCTGCCAAAATTGGTCGCAGCCGAAAACTCCTTCTGTAACGATCACCTACGCATTTAGGTTCTTAAGCTGTGAAAAGTTAGAGTAAAATCCGCTTAGCAGTTAAAGAGGAGTCGAGTCCACAAAATTTCGGGACGTACGTACGTATGAACGGACAGACAAGTGCAATGTTTAGTACCTCCCACTTTGTGGGGGCATACAAAATTCTAACCACTGGGAGAGCAAAGATCTCCACCAAGGCAGCTCATACTTGATCCAGGCAGGGAACGGGTCAGAAATCAACTTCTAACATGACACGTGCAGAGTTTTCTATAGACAAGAAACATAATTCACCATTGTTAAAATACCAATAAACCCTGAAAAAATAGAAACTGTAAAATATACTTCGCATCGTAATTGCAGAAAAAGTTGTCAGGTCATGTAAGAATAGAAATAATGTTCGCATTATCATTGTTTATCAGCTAATAAACAACATTTTGTCATTCTGACGCGGTATATTAAACAACTCGGCTAACACCCTCATGGTTTAATTCATATGCATCAGAACTCCAAATCGTTGTTTATAATCATCTCTAAATCGAAAATTATTTCTTAAATCTAACCGTCTGCTTAATGGTTCATTTTCAACCTGCCCAGAAAATTTAGTAAATGTGCATCCAGTTGCTAAATAACAGTAAAAAAACCTAACCTCCCGTGTGGAGGTAATTAACCATTCACGCACCTGACTGTCTCCGATGTTGGCTATGTACATGTTCTCGTTAATAATCAGCAGGATAATGGCAGTTGTCCCATCTTTCCAAGAAGGTTTCCTGTTATTGTATAGCAAACCATAGTTAAGTTTTTATGCTGCATCGAACCACAGTTTAAGATTATTCTTCATCTGGCTAAGTGTGGAATCTACGAGTACCACATACATTGCAAATTACATATCATATGAAAACAAATTTAATATATTTTTTTTTGTAGTTGAATATTTAAGATTTGGACACTAATTTCGCCCATATTTCTTATCAAACAGTTTAACAATGTTTAGTAAAGATGTTAATAACAGTGCATTATAGGAAATTGATCTTCACAAGTCATAGAAAATACGTAATGACTTATACGTATTAAACGATGACATGTAAAGTATCAAGCTGTCAATCAGTTTTGCATATTATTTACAACAATGGTTGACTGTCTGGAAACAGTTTATGTCCCTCAATTTTGAAATGAAAAAATAATGAGTTTCAGATTCAGCAACTTACGCCCTTCCTGCCTCTTTCAGAAAATCTTCATCTGTTTTCTTAAAGGCATCCAGAAAGGCTTTCTTAATATCCTTTTCAACAGCCGTCACATCACCTGCAGAAACAGGAAACCTCTGATGAAGACTGGGTTATTACTTTACTGTACATGATATACAATAGCTGGATTTAAATGTTTATATATATTTCTGGGCTAAGATCTTGGTTAAAAGTGCTTGAATAAAATTAAATATAGCTTTTACAGATAAACAACAAAATAACTATTGCACTTGTGAATAGTTACTGTAAAACGAGCAAATT
Organism: Congeria kusceri; assembly: GCA_027627225.1. NCBI lineage: Eukaryota > Metazoa > Mollusca > Bivalvia > Myida > Dreissenidae > Congeria > Congeria kusceri. The sequence goes on along the minus strand of CM051033.1, from coordinate 12,201,424 downwards.
AGCTAATATAAGTAATAAAAAAAACGCAGTCCAGTATGTTAATTAACCTAAAGAACTAAAGAAGCTCAAAAGTTTAATGCGACAAAATTCCAATGAGGAAAGAAGTTTATGGAAACATAACATTTCAAAAAGTATTAAGTGTAAATTTCAATTACTTTAAAGTATAAGTTATCTAGCAAATAATCACAAACATGTGCAACATTTCTCAAGGATTACCCTTAGGAAATTTATCTCGGAGATTTTTATGCAAATTCTCAGATGCAAACCTCGATGCTCGGATTCCACCGTGACCATCAAAAATGCCGTACAGTGAGAGTCTATATCTGAAAAGCAACCAAATAATAGAACATTGGACTGGGACCATATCCGTAAAGGTCCCTTAGTAAGACAGGCTTTATACAAACTGTTGAAACCAAAATTCCATGATTTTTCCATGACATAGCTCAGTTTTCTATAATACAGTCAGAACATACGAAAGTCAAAATAGTACACTGATATCCACATTTTATTTCATCTACACAATTATCTATGCAGTATTTATCTATGCAGTAATTATCTATGCAGTATTTATCTAGGCAAGGCAGTATTTATCTAGGCAAGGCAGTATTTATCTATGCAGTATTTATCTAGGCAAGGCAGTATTTATCTATGCAGTATTTATCTAGGCAAGGCAGTATTTATCTATGCAGTATTTATATATGCAGTAATTATCTAGGCAGCATTTATCTCGGCAGTATTTATCTAGGCAGTATTTATCTAGGTAGATTTGCACCTTCTAGAAGAGAATTTAATAGCTTAAAGCGCTGCAATGTACGTCTGCCCATCATTACGCTCTTGGTTTGATTATATTTCAATGGAATTGTTCATTTTTATGCACTGACAAGCATATTCAAGGATACTTTTCAACTTTCCATGATGTTTTATGAAAATTCCATGAATTTTCCATGATAAATGCAAATTATCAAGATTCCATGATTTTTCCAGACAAAGCCCAATTTCCATGAATTTTCCAGATCTGTATGAACCCTGTAAAACGTTCATATTTGCAGCATTTGCCTAAGAGAACTAAGCAAGGGGTTTCAGTTGTATGACCGGAGAAATTCCAGAGTATGTGAAACCTTTATATCATAAAATGAGCTATCAGACAAAATTATGTTTAAAGGGACCTGTTCACACATTGACAAATTGATAATTTTCAAACATTCTGTCACACCCTTCTCGAAAAAGTGTATTTAATGCGTATTAAATGCTGCGGTATTGGCACCGTATTTTTTCTGCATTTAATGCGCATTTAAAACACTTGAAAATGCAGAAAAAATACACTTAATACAGAAATAAGGTGTATTTTTTCTGCATTAACACACTTAAGTGCATTTAAAGTGTATTTTTCTCCTCTTCAAAAAGTACGCTTAAGTGTATTTAAAGTGTATTATAAGTGTATTTTCTAGTGCATTAATACACTTTTTTTGTACAAAAATGCAGAAAAAGTACAGAAAAAATACACTTAGCGTACTAAAAGTGTATTTAATGCGCATTTAATGCAGAAAAAATACGGTGCCAATACCGCAGCGTTTAATACGCATTCAATGCGTATTAAATACACTTTTTCGAGAAAGGCAGATTCGAATAATAAAAGAACAGTGTATATAAATGAGTGAAATAACACCACTGACCAAAACATATACTAATAATACCATTTCGTTGCTGAGAACTCATAAGTAAAAATGGATACAAGGCCAACCTTAAAAAATTGTTTGTTTGCCATTGCCTACCCAAGGTTACTGGTAATTGGTAGGTAGGCCTTTTTTTTTTGGAAAAAAAAAGAAGCAAATTTATGAATGATCCACTTAGCATTAAAATATAGCATATAACACAGACATTGCTTTGAATAATATAATCAAGTTTCTGTTGATATAACGAAAGCTTGCTAGCAATCATCTTTAATTATCAATGAATGCTAACAAACTGCCTGTTGTTTTCATAAGTTTGATAAAACATGACTAGAATTGCATTTTGATATGGCCTATTATAAGCAAGAGTTTAGCGGATACAGCTAATTTATTAAACCAATGGAAAATGATCGAAATGAAAGAATAGTGAGCTTTTATTTAACTTAAAGTAAAAATATGATATTTTGAATTAAAATAAAAAAACGGGTTTGATTTATAAAAGAAAAGCACTTTTGAGTAGGAACCTTTTGCGTCGGGTAGGTAGGCTGTGGCAAACAAAGTTAATTTTAATTTTGGCCCAATTATTAAGCGTTTGTAAAGATGGAAACATTTGGAGTGTTTCTATTGTTTTCGTTTAAAACGTTACAAACGCTTGAATCACTTACATTAAGTAAAACATGCACCCTCAGTATAAGACGGAATGGCCGAGAGGTAGCAAGTTTCGCTTTTGATCCGGTGGTCTGAGGTTCGAACCCCAGTGGGAGTAACCTTTTTTTCTTTTATTTTGTTTATTTTCTTGTGTAGGTACTTATGCTTTTTATTTCACATGCTTTAATTAGACAAGTTAAGACATTAAATGTCATATTTCAAAAATACAAACATCTGTGAACAAGTCAGTTAAAAAACCACATACTCAAAACCTGATATACAATGAGGTGGAGTCTTTCAAGAGGATGTGAAAATGGTGTTATTACATGAATAATTTAAATACACTGACATGGTAGGGTGTAGGCTGGTGAACAGTGAGGTATAGTCTTTCAGAATGATGTGAGAGTCCTGCATATCCTCCCTCTCCCCCTGTCGCTCTGCCAGATAACTTTCCACTTCAAATTTAACTGAAATGAGAGGGAGAAATTATACGAACTGTCGTTAAGTCCTGTGGATGAAATTAGCTCAAGCGCTGTACTGGTAAATTCTGAGCTGCTTTGCACAGATTCTTAGTTACAGGGGTGTGGAAATATCAAAATTGTTAACTTGTCCATGGACAAGTTCATTGCAAAAATCTACTTGACCGCAAACAACAGTCACTTTTCCAAACAAAAATAGAGTTTTTATTCCAGGCCATACTTTTTCCTTAAATAATGAATAAAACACAATTTGTCATTCCAATGTATAAGGATATAATAATATTATAATTAACTTCCAACTTAAACATCATTTTTACACCCTGATAATGTACTTGTGCATGGACAAGTAGACAGGAAAAATCAATTTGACAGACAGTAAAATTACCCGTGTCAGACAAGTCGGGCATATGATTTCTACATCCCTGCTAAGTTATATATAGGCGGGCTTGTAGGATGTTCATGATTTCACGTACTTAAAAACATAATTATTCCTGCTTGGATAAACTAGTAATTTTTACGAGTGGCTTTAATGAAGCCTTGAAGGGGAGCAATTTAAGAACCTGTCAAAAATTCATGACATTCTTGTCCCAAACTAGTTAGACTGCAGACAAATTCTAGAGTTTACAATAATACATGCTTTTAATATTGCCTCTATCAACATCAACCTCGAAACACTCTACATTGCATCTTTAATTTATTTCATATTGTTTTCTGAACAAATGTAAATTTTTTTTACAACATACCTCATACATGTACTACATAATGATCAAGAAATTTGCATCAGAACGGCAATTTAATACCTAAAAATTAAAGGCTTAGCCTTTACTGACAAAAAATACCTGAACTTTTGAGTTTCTTTTCAGGTGCTGATGTGTCATTATAGTTCTTTCTTTTTGGTTCCTCATTTGCAGTTGACTGTGATGCCTGTTTGTTGGGCAAACTGTCATACAGCGAGAAGGCTTGATTGGAATTGGTGTCCTTGGTACCTAGTTGAAAATAATGACAATATTAATGACACTGGTAAGATAATTTATGAAAATGCTTGTATATAACACATTAATGTTGAATAATACTTTTTTTAATGAATGACAATAGTTAAAACCAGAGGACCGAAATGGCCCTGGGTCGCTCACTCGAGTCTCATTAATCATAATGGCTTGTAAAAGTTAAATAGCATGTTCAGAAATGTTTGAAGTAAAACGCTTAAAACAGACATCAACGATGGACCACTGACAGCCATGTTCTTTAGCGAATACAAATAATTAGAAGGGATGGAGTAAATAATCATACAAGGTGTAGACCTGACGAACCATACATTGCTTTCTAGTGACCTTAAATATTACGGACAAAAGCCCGCCGCTTCTTTGCGGCGGGCGTTGACCGCCTATAAGTATGATCAGTTTTTGGAAATATACCTATGGAACCAAAAATTTTTCGTCCGTTTCCGATTTTTGCGAAAACCGGTTGCGACGTAAAAGTGCAGTAAAATAAGAATCCGACAGATACCTTTGTGTGTGTATATACCTACTTAAGTAAATAATATAACATATTTTGAACTGATATGTTGCGAATTATTCTCAATATTTCTACAAAATAAGTTTTTTCGTGCTATTTCCTTTTAACTGTTACCCGGCCTAAACCCAACATAGAAAGGTCGGGTTGAGAACCAATAGTGCGTTACAACTGTGACATCATCACCTGAAATCATTTCCCGTGTAGTTTAAAAAAAAAATTGTCTGTAAATTTTGCCACCCAGTTCATACGATGCCTGTTTTATTCTCAATTCTTAATTCTGATTATTGTCTTAACACGTGTTATTATTTTATATATACGCACTTTCTTCTTTTAAAAAATTATTTAATACATTTTCATATGATGTGGCAAAATACAAACAATTATTACATATGTGAAATCGAAATCAAAAGTAAATGGAAATCACCTATATTCCTGGTTTAAACAAAACAACTGTCAAAGGAAAAATAAGAAGCAAGAAGAAATTGCTTACTGAAAAAAAATCGGAACCAAATAAAATAAATAACCATCACCAGATTGTACATATGATCAACCAGCTTGAATTATGATAGGAAAATGAAACACTTGTAAGTAAGACCAGAAGAAATCGACAGAACTGGAAACATGTACATTGTCTTATAGAATCTGAACATAATACTTTATTATCAGTCCCTTAGTGTTGAGGCCTCAAGACACTTAGGTTTTGTCAGCTTTTTTTACTACTGTGTAATAGTTGACTCCTCATACTAAATATGTGTGCTACTTTGCTTATGAATGTGTGTGCATGTTTTTCTAAAGGATTCGTATTAAAATAGTAAAAAGGAATGAACCAGTTTTGAAATAAATTTGCTTTAGGCCTAAAAAAAAAATGTTTGTTTCAGGTAACCCGACCTACTCTAAAAAAATACCCCGACCCTAGAAATGTTAATGGGTTTGTCAGATTTATTTTTGTTTTATTTACCTTTTTCAATAATTAAATGTGTTTTGGATAAATAAGTGTTTTGTTTTCGATAGTATCCACTTATAAACAATGTTTAAGGATATTACTGATATGTTTTGAATATTTATTCAGTTTTAGAATCTTCAAGTTGACCATTTACAAAAAATAAATAAAAAATTCCAACCAACCTAGCCTATTTTTTTGGGCATGTTACTTGAAACAAACATATTTCTTTATTACACCTTACCAAATTACCATACACTAAAAATATGGCTTAGGTTGGGTTGCACATATATTGGACAGTTTTGTTTGCATATTGTTGAATATATTGTGCAATACAATCAGTTATTGGATTATTACAAAAACATTTTTGCAGCAAAACAAAGAGAATTGCCACAAATCACCCAGAATGCTTCCCTGGAGGTCTAACCTGGTGATAAGCACAGTACACATGATTCTCTGACTGTGTTAGTTCGTGAAGATGCATCCTAAATTACCAGCATATACAGCCTAAATTGCCAACATACTGCAGTTTATATACTATTGACATGAAGATAAATGGAAAAGATGTAAAAAAGACACCTTATTTTTCATGCATAGTGTGTTGTCTCAGAGTTGAAAACAGTGATTACTGTGAAGGGTGTTGGTGGCATTTTGTGTACCCACAGGGCACCTAATTTTGAAAACAAATTCTATAAATCACTCAAATAATTGCTTTTAATTATTAAATATTTTGTTTAATGGTGTAAATGGTGTATTTAACTTAAAATGCATAAGTTTTGCCACTTTCGATAATTATTGTTGAGGAATAGCCTTAACAAAGCTGTCTAATTTTTAACTGGTATGTTAGTGTTTCCTCAGTTTTTCAAAAAGTACACGATCAATGTGTTTCTTTCTTTTTATTTCAGTCAAATAAATGTTATAAATAAAAAATAAACAAAAAGATTTAAGTGAAAAAACATACAAGTCCAGGAAAACCAAGTTCTTTTAAATAACAGATTATTTTCTCTGTTCTGTCAGCTTCAAGTTTATGCTGAGCTACCATTGAAAATTACTAAATATTAATAATGTTATTATCTTTAATTCCTTATATTGTCTTACTTTATAATCTTCTATCATTGCTTGTATAAAAGACACCAAAAGTGTGTATGTAGATGCTATTTGCAACTATAATTGAATTTAGATTTGTTTCATCCATAGGGATAAATGAATTTTTATAAAAATTGCAATGATTGAAATGAACATTTTCAAACAAAAATTTTTGGCATAGAAAACCACCCTCAGTGGTGTAATACAGATAATGAAAATAATATTTATAATTAGGATTACAACAATTCCAATTACAGTGTACTAAGAACATAAGAAGTAGCTCAATAAAAATTGACACTAAATATTGTTTGTATACTGTTAAATGAATATGCCTTTGCCCATTAAATAGGTAGCACCTTTATTCATATTATGCATGATGGATGGATGAAGTGAGTGAGTGAATTAATGAATAGATGTTTAACTGCTGCTAGGTCATACCCACTGTACTGTAATAACTACGCCATTAATATGCCGGAAACTCAACCTTTATTATCTCCCTTGATCACATCATACTAAACACGTCAAAGTACCATAGGTTAACAAATACACAATACATGACATCCCCTTTTCTTTCTTTTTTTTTTTTAAATATATATATATGACTAACTATACTGAACTAAGTGGAACAAGTAAATAATATGTATTGTTATAAAACATACATGTTAACTGATTAACAAAAAAAAAACTGCTAGTAAGAAGACCTTGTGACAAAACAAATTAGTGACTAATCAACATGGTAGCAAGTAATGATTTTACATGACTAGAAAACAATGATTAGCAAAGTTTGTTTATCATACATTACTAATTAATTTGACCATGTATAACACTAGGGGATTATTATGCCCCTTAACACTTGCTTACAGCTTACACCAAACGCGATATTTTACACTAAATGTAATCGGCTAGTTTGTTCGGTTTCCTAATTTGTCTGCCGAATCTTGTGTGAATTGGTCTGGATTTCTCTGTGTTGTTGGTAGCGTTTGTTAGCTGCGACTGTTTTTCTGGTGACACGCAACTTTGTGACTTGGTATGTTCGTTAAGTTCACCATTTTCGCGATTCATGGTTTCACTTTGCACACTTTCGCGATTTGTTGTTTCATTTCGCGCACTTTCGCGATACGCGTTCTTGTGACTAGTAGACCGCATAAATGGAACGTCTGGCTGTTGCGCGACTATCACATGTGGTTTTTCACGCGTTTTCATAAGCATTTTGGAGTTTCGGCGATACTCGTGACCACTATCACCTGCCCGAACAATATGCGAACGCGGATACTCTGTGTCGCGGCTGAATTCTGCTGGTTTCCATCCTTCAGGAGTGTGGATTCTGATGGAATCTCCTGGTTTCACCTCGTCCTTGGCCCTGGCATTGCGATCGTAGTAGTACTTCTGTGTGTGCCTGTACTCGAGAAGCTTTGATGTGACCTTCTCGGGTTTATCTGGCCCCGAATTTGGCTTTCGTAAGGCATTCGTTATTGGGACAAGTGTTTTGGCTCTACGTCCCATTAGTCTCTGCATCGGCGATCCAAGCTCATCATCGCGTGGAGTGTTTCTGAGTTCCAATAAACTCAGATAGATATCATCACCCGTATGAGAACATTTCTTTATCAAGTTTTTAACTGACTGAACAGCTCTCTCAGCAAGACCGTTCGCTTGCTGATGCAGTGGAGATGATGTCACATGGTTGATGCCGTACTCGCTCACGAATTGTTTGAATTCGCTACTCACGAATTGTGGACCATTGTCGGATATTAATGTGTCCATGATACCGTATCTCGCAATGTTTGCTTTCATGTGTTTTAGAACAGTACTTGTTTTAGTGTCATTTTGTAAAGGCGCTATTTCAATGAAGTTCGAGTAATAGTCAACCATTATTAGGTAGTGATTTCCTTGTATTTCAAACAAATCCGTCCCAACCTTGCTCCACGGTAGCGACGGAACGGGCTGAATTATCATTGGCTCTTTTGTTTGCTTGTTTCTGTGCGTTAAACATGTGGTACATCTGCTTACTAGCTCTTCAATCTGATGGTTCAAACCTGGCCAATATACAAGTTCTCTGGCCCGTTTCTTACAATTAACCACTCCGAGATGTGACTTATGAATAGCATTGAGAGTTTCTGTTCTTAGTTCTGCAGGAATGCACACTCTTTCCCCTCTGTATAACAAACCATTGTACACTGCTAATTCATCACGAACGTCCCAAAATGGTAGAGCTTTTGCTGGCACCTCCTTCTTAGTCGCTGGCCAACCAGAACAGACCACTTGTATTACCGCCTGGAATTGTCCATCTTTCTCTGTAGCATCAGCAATTTTGTCATGGTTACTGCAAGACAATGTTTCGATGTTCAAGACCATCAATTCTTCGTCAATGGCTTTCTCACCTACTTCGCTCAGTGGCAATCTACTCAAGCAATCCGCCAAACCCATATCTTTACCACTTCGATGCACAAGTGTGAATTCATATGGTTGTAACTTCAGCATCATTCTCTGAATTCTTAACGGTGCTGCATGTATGGGTTTCTTCATGATGCTTTCTAATGGTTTGTGATCAGATTCAATAGTCAGGTCCTGTTTGCCATACAACAATTTGTGAAACTTTTCACAGCCATAAACCACTGCTAACATCTCCTTTTCTATCTGCGCATATCTTTGTTCCGCTGGTGACAGCGCACGTGATGCATACGCGACTACTCCATCTGCCTGAATTACAGCTGCTCCTAGGCCTCTCATAGACGCGTCAACAGTTAATGTTGTTGGTTTTGCTACATCATAGTACTTCAGCACCTCTGTTGATGTGAGAACTGATTTTATCTTATTGAAGGCTTCTCCAGCTTCTTTCGTCCATTGCCATTCAGTTTGCTTTTTCAGATCACGCAAAGGAGCATTGAGCTCGCTCAAGCCCGGAATGAACTTTGATACGTATGACAGCATACCCAGAATTGTCTGGAGCTCACTATGGTCCTGAGGTTCTCTCATTTTCACTATTGCCTCTACTCGCTGATCCGTCGGTTTGAGCCCTTCACCTGTGATTTTGTGCCCAACATAGTCAACATCTGGCTGCGCAAAAACACATTTTGATTTGTTCAGTTTTAGATTCATTAATCTAGCCTTTTGAAGCACTTTTCTCAGACGCTCATTGTGTTCACTAAGAGTTTTTCCATGGACAAGCACGTCATCCACCACTACTTCTACCCCCTGTATTGAACCAAAGTGTGTTTGCATTTCTCGTTGGAAAACTTCGCTTGCGCATTTTGCTCCCATCGGCATTCTTAAGAACTTATAACGACCAAAAGGTGTGTTGAATGTCATTAAATTAGAGCTCTCATCTGACAGCTTGATCTGATAATACCCCATGTTGGCATCAAGTGTCGTGAAGTATTTGCTGCCGTGTAGCCTAGTTACTACCTCCTCGATACTTGTCATTGGATAGTGTTCGCGTAGTATCGCTTTATTAAGGTCGGTCGGGTCAATGCAAATTCGAACTCTGCCATTTTTCTTTCGCACACACACCATGCTATTTACCCATTCAGTAGGTTCTTTAACTTGTGCGATAATGTTACATTTCTCTAAATGGTCCAGCTCCTTTCTGACTTGTTCACGAATAGCCACAGGAACCGATCTTGGCGCATGTACTACCGGTTGAACCGATTTGTCTACTTTCACAATGTATTGTCCCGGTAAACAACCTATTTCATCCCCCAATACATCACTGAACTCGTTGCAAATACTTTCTGTTGTGACTTTTATGTTGTTGACTCTCATAATTAGTCCTAGTTTCACCGAATCATCTCTGCCTAACAAGTTAACAGTTTTCGTAGTATCTAGAACTTGAAATGTCAGATTTCTCCGAGTACCTTTGTATGTGCACGGAAGAGTTATCTGTCCGAAGGCCTTGATGTGCTGTCCACTAACGCCGTTGATTATTGTTTCGCTATACTGAATTCGTGAGTTTTTACATTGCAATCGTTCTGCGGTTGATCTAGAAAGTACGTTACAAGCAGCTCCACTGTCTATATCTAATTCGAGAACTGAATTTCCTACCTCGAATTTCACTGTCCACTCTGTATTGCTCTTTCCATCAATGTTGGCCTTGAACACGTCATTTATTGAAGCCTGTGCTTGAAACATGTTTGTCATGTTGTCTGCGTCACGTGCTATGTTATCTTCAGCATAATGCACGTTGTGATTATACGATTTCCCTCGCCTTGGTGTACGTCCTCGACCTCGGCCTCTTGCTCTCCCTCGAGAATGACCTGTTTGTGCTCTAACATTCCCTTTACAAAGCTTGGAAGCTTTAAAATGTCCTCGTTGGCCACAAGAGTCACATACCTTGTTGTAAGCAGGACAGTTTCGCGGATGGTGGTGTCTACAACACTTATTACACACTGGAAAATTCCCATATCCAGGCCTTTTGTCTCTCTCCTGGAATTGCTGTCTCGCTAGATTGACATTGGCGGTCTCGAGTCCCAAGGTTTTCATGTGAGCAGATGTTAACTCAACCTGTCTGCATGTTTCAATAACTCTTTCTAAAGTAAGTTGGTCGGCGGGAATGTCCATAAGTTTCTCTGAACTCCTTTTATCACCTATTCCATTCATTATCATGTCGCAAATAAATCCTTCCTGGTGATCACCATATTGACATTGTTCAGCTTTTCTTTTCAGATCCGATATATAATCCATGATTGACATGTTTCCTCTCTTAGTATTCAAGAACTCTTGACGCTTAATGTTCCTGTAATTATGTACTCCGAAGTGACGATCAAATTTCCCAAACACAGTATCTAGATCGTACCTGTTTTCGGCGTCCCGAGCCACGATGCCCAATGCGTCGTTTGCCTCAATCATTGGAGCCCAAGTAAAAGAATCATAGATTTTCACACAATCGCGTCCCATATTTGACAGAAGAACACCGACTTGCCTTCTCCCTGGCGCGTCATGGAGCCCCAAAGCGTCCAAGTGGATGATGAAATCCCGTTTATACATCTCCCATTCAGGTGCACCGCTATCGCTGGAATTGAACTCTGGTAACGGCTTTATCCCTTTGGCTGCCATCGTAAAACTACAATAACTCCAAAGACGAATGTTTCTAATTCCTTTCAGCGTTAATCACCTGGTCAATGACCTTCTTGCATCCACAGATTGCATGGATTTATCATCCCTCGTCTTGACACCATGTAATAACTACGCCATTAATATGCCGGAAACTCAACCTTTATTATCTCCCTTGATCACATCATACTAAACACGTCAAAGTACCATAGGTTAACAAATACACAATACATGACATGTACCACCCCCATCCCCTCTGAATTGTGCCCCCCCCCCCCACACACACAGGCCAGTCAACTCAGGACCCGTCCCTGGTAGGTATACAATTATTTTCAGGCATTATGTCTGGGTTTGCAAAAATGAGCATCAGAGATTTTGTCTGGGGTGATAATGTCTGGGTTTCACTAAACGTTTGTTGCGCTTTAGTCTGCTACCTGTTTTACCAGGTTCGGGAAGATCCCCAAACAAATCCATGCTCAGTTATGTGTAGCGAGTACCTTAGTCTGTAAACAAGAAAAGATGACAGAATTACAAACAATACTCATTAAATAAAAATAACAAAGATGACATGAATTAAATGGGTTTAAAATCAGCACAAATGAAAAATGTTATGAAATATTTCCGGAAATTGCTCGCGAAAACATATTACAAACTCTGAAACAGTAAAAAAAAAAAAAACACACACAATTGATACAAAATTCCTATTAGACAAAATAGCGTATTATTAATTGACGCTTAAATTTTCGGAAAGTGTGCCTTCATTAATGATAAGATTTCAATGATTATGAGTAAGATTGGATACCTGAATTGTTCGTTACCAATTTCGTCCACCGATAGCTCTAGACACTGCAACGACACTTAAAACATGCACAGCTCTCATCTTTTAACGATGGGACGCCGCGTCACGCCAAATCAACGCTCCGCCTTGAATGGGATCCGGCCTTAAGATATGACACTTTAAGTAACGATTCTCAATGTACCCGGTAAGTTGCGCTGTTTTTAATGTTAATATTGTTGAAATAAAAATGTCTGATATTGATGATAGACCCTTTTCACATTCCCGTTATCGAGTACTGAAGGAGTTGTCTCCCTTGATAAAGTGAATCGAGAACGAGTATTGGCTGTAATTGTTAATAAAAGAATATAATGTTCAGAGGAGAAAATGTCGAATAAACAAATACAATGTTGTTGTTTTTTCATTAAAGTCTTCTCTGTTTCGTAACTGAATTATGTCTACGTGAATAGGTTTCAAATTGTTAAATTATAATGCAAACAATAAAATTTATTAACGATCACAACAAAGGGCAATTTGCGAACGAAACGAAGTTTGACATAATGATTATGTTACGTTTTCAAACATTTTAATATTAAGATCTTAAAAAGGTTTAATGATTGAAATAATTGCTAAATTTATTGGAGTTTACATAATTAATTATTTATTTATTTATAATTAATTAACAGAAGCAGTTCGTTTATTCCGGATTCAATGTCATCGGCTTGGGCAATTAACGGCCTGTCAGTAACATGGCCATTATTGCTAAATTATTATTATTATTATATTATTATTATTATTATTATTATGCAGTATGAGCAAAAACGAGATGATACGGATTATGATTTTTTGTTCATCTCAATTAAAACAACTTCTACCGAGTTAGCCAGAATTGATCAAATACCTAAATACGTTTTTTTCTTTGTATTCTCTAATGATAGAGAACCAAAACAAAAACATGATTCAGTTATGAAATATAAGAAAACAAACATCATTATTTAATACCAAAACTTCCAAAAGTTTTCATCGTTATATGGCTTTAAACTTTGTACATTCCATTTATACACTATCATGAGTTCAAGCATCGATCAGGATTACTGCCAATACAATAAGAGATATTTGTGAAACATGTATGCCCCCCCCCCCGCGACTTGCAGCCAAGTTGTGAATATGTGCTATGGTTATTTTTTTTTAAAATATGCAATCCCAAGCGAGGTCTCGATATATGGTATCAATGTATGAAGTTTCATTAAAATATCTCGATGCGTTCTCAAGTTATTGAGCGGAAACCGTTTTTAGATTTTTAGAAATGGTGACATTGACCCCACCCACCGCATATGAAATCCCAGAGAGGTCTCGATATAAGGTATACATGTATGAAGTTTCATTAAAATATCTCGATGCGTTCTCAAGTTATTGACCGGAAACCAATTTACTATTTTTAGCAACGGTGACCTTGACCTTTGACCTGTTGACCTCAAAATGTATAGGCGTCTTCCTTTCATTCAAAGTAACAAGCATACCAACCTTCATGATATTAGGTCAAAGCGTTCTCTAGATATCTTGCGGAAACGAAATGGTCTACGGACAGACCGACCATCCGACCGACCGACAGACGGACAGGTGCAAAGCAATCTTCGAAGAGGGGCATAATTATTATATTTTTTGTCTTAAATAAAGTTAGGTCGTTATTTTAAATAATACTGTTATTTCACTTGACAGCTGTTATCAAGTACATGTTATCAATGACCCATGTATAATTTCAATAACTGGACATTGTAGGCATGATTACGTAATTGCGCCACATGTTATTTCAAGATTAGGACCAGATATACACATTTTGGTTACAATCTTATGATCATGTGTTTATACAAGATTATGATCTAACAATGTTAGACCAGGTTTGGACATTAGATTTTTGTCAGTCTCAGAGAAAGTTTCTCAGTCTTAATTGTATTTTTTTTCATTTCTATCAACGATAATACTAATTAAACTGAAACTTCCTATCGTATATCATAATTACATTATGTATCATGTCATTTCTGTTTGTTATGAAGAAAAATTAGTGAATATTTATAACATTTTATAAGTAATACACTTTAAATGACCATCATGCAACCAGTATTAACCACTATCAAGGTTAGATACCAGTAAATCTCACTTGAATGTAGAAAACAGGGTTTCGGCAGTCATATTTCGACAAAAGCCCCATACCACAGTAAAAACACCCCAAAAGATCACCTTTCAAGTTAGCCTCCAATGAAATGCACCAAAATGATGCAGACACGCATAGGACAATAGAAATAACCACAAAAGGCATGTCTGAGATACCTAAATGGCTTTTATGCCAGAAGAGAAGAGGAACTCTTTAGTAATAGGCACTACTTTCGTATGGACCACCAAGGGATACACAATGATTTACTGGTATCTAACCTGTGAATCTCGTCTATTGTGCAGCGTTTATCTATACAAAGTAAAACTAAGCATTTTACAATTACAACGAAATATGTATATTTGAAGCGTTTGTCATGATCTAATTATTTAAGTATAGCTCTACAATGCATTTATTTCATAGTCTATATAAAAACAATGCCAGTTTGTAGATTGAATAGCATCTACATCACAATTTGGTAGAAACATCAGTATTTCAAAAAGACAAAACAATGATGCAGAGCATCATAAGGCGCCTGGAAACTTTGAAAAGTCCATATGTTTAAGATATCTTAATTATGTAATGTCCGTACAATTAACTGATCTTACCGTCTCATATTTTTCATCCGTGACTTTTAAATCTAAAAAATGTATACAGTATTTGTCAGGCAAATCAAAATTTAATAGAAGTTACATTGTTTCCAAGAAAATAATGACGATAATGAATATGAGCGTTTATCATTTTTTGTATGGATTAAGCATTTAAACCATGTGTGCCAAATAAAAACACACGTAAGGGAACATTCATCGCAATTAAATATGATGATTTGACTTCATTTTGTGATAACAAAAACGTAAAGTTATATTTAATAGTGGCGTATTAAATTTATATTCCTTTGGGAAAATACGTCTCGAGCGTTTTTTGTATAGCTATGATAGTTTTAACGTACTCATAAAACGCACGTTAAGTATAATACAAAATTTAAACGAAAATTAAACGTTAAATTACTTATGTTCGAAGCTTCCGCCAGTATCTAATTATAGGAATATGCAAAATCTATAATTTATACATTGAATAGCCTCTACAGGAAAAGATAAGAGAAAATGCAATTCTAAATAATTCTTGATAAATAGATCTACCAACCGTTATTCAAATAAATATGCATGGTAAGTTTATAAATAAGTAATTCTCAATTCATTATTAATCTTATTGTATATCGTTCTCAGGATGCTTGTTAGAACGAATCAGTCATGCTGACGTGTAAACTATTAATAGGCGCATGTTAGTCAGCGAGTATATTCTATGGAATGTTGACTATCAAATATGCGATATAAATGGAGGATTTTCCCAAGGTCATGTTGCACGGCCTGTAAACACTGTCATGTAAACTGAAAATGAAAATTGAGTTAATGCAACTTCTGAGTAAGGAGCTCAGAACTGGAAAGTAGTCAAAAACGTAAACAAAGTAAAGAGGTATGTCTGGATTTTTCCACATTGGCTGATTTTTTTCCATTTTACTTCAGAAAGAAATGGAGCCAATATTTTACAGGCCGTGGTGTGGATTTATTTTAAACTAGCCGATGCAATGTTAAGATTTATTCATTTGGGACTACTGGCGGGAAATTTTCACAACATTTGATTGGATGTTTAGAAGGTCAAAAGTTGGGTTAAACAGCTACGCCGAAAAAACAACGTTAGGTCTGTCGGTCGAAATAAAAATCAAATAACACCCAAAGTACATTCACTATGATTGTTTAAATATATGTTTAATATTATGCAATAATAACTTATTTTCCCAAAGCAACCCCCCCCCCTTTTTTGATATCAAGCATTTATTAATTCAGATGAGTCGTTTTATCGTTAAATGGGCAAACTATTATACTTCATGTAACTATTTTAAATATTTATTTCTTTAAAATGTTAAACAAGCAATATTACCAACAATAATGCCCTTACATTTTTAAATAAATTGATTACTTCGTCGCTGTAACACAACAGGTACAAAATATTGCACTTTAAACAGTGCCAGTTTGACGATATATATGTCATCAATATAGCATACAACAATATAAGGCAATATACTTACATTTAGAGGTCAATGATTGTATTCATAATCATATGTGGCTCTGTTTTAATTTGTAATTTTCTTTCGTTCATGTCCATGTGTATCATACTATCGTTAAGTTACCGACTAAGTGGCATTACAAGTTCCATTACCACTGACGATTTGCCATTGTGAGTTAATTAATAACCCACATGCCAAATTGGCAATTGTGAACAGGACGCTTTGCCATTGAGAGTTAATTAACAACCCACATGCCAAATTGGCAATTGTGAACAGGACGCTCTGCCATTTAGAATTAATTATCAACCCATATGCCAAATTGGCAATTGTGAACAGAACACTTTGCCATTGAGAGTTAATTAACAACCCACATGCCAAATTGGCAATTGTGAACAGGACGATTTGCCATTGTGAGTTAATTAACAACCCACATGCCTTTTTATTTTTATTTTATTTAAGTCTCATCCACATTTACATATTATATACATCATATAAAATCAGTAATACATGTTGTCATTCTAAAAAGAATTATAAGAGACACGTCACATCTGTCCATTCTAAAATATATAACAAGTCACATCTGTACATTCTAAAATATATAACAAGTCACATCTGTACCTTCTAAAATATATAACAAGTCAAGCCACATCTGTACATTCTAAAATATATAACAAGTCACATCTGTACATTCTAAAATATATAAATATATCATACTGCAAGATAAAAAGAACACTTCTTTAATATCTTAAAAGTATAAAACATCTGTTAAGAGTTCGTTTGTTTGTTGCCAAATTGGCAGTTGTGAACAGGAGCTGATCTTAAACACGTGTTTGCGATAATGAAGCCGTTTGTCAAATGTACATGCATACATGATCAGACCAAAAATGTGAATTTGATAAAATAAATATTCGTTAATTATTTTTACATTAATATTTTCCTTCCATAATTATGTTAGCAATTCATATAATCATATTACAATTCTAAGAACTGCAACAAGCATGTTTGGTGACGACACTTTGACCATTCCAATAAAATATAAAGGCCCAGTAACATTTTAAATATTTTGATTACACTCTTCCGTGTCATGTCGGTTGGAAATTGTAGGATACGAATTGATAAAAATGGGTACGAGTTGACGAAATAAGATACGATTTGACTCTAGAACGTAGAAGTTCACTAGAATATGGGGTACGAGCTGACCAAAAAGGGTACTGACCGGGTACGAGTTGACTAGTTACCTTTCGCCATACATAGAACCCATGAAGCGTCCAATAATACTAGTCTAATAAATGAGACGTTTAACGCAAAGTTAGTGCAACTATTTTAAGAATTTGCTAAATTCGCCAACATTGCCCATATAAAACGTAGCTCAATATTGGCACAAGGCTTAACTTGTTGTGCTACCTATAATACAATCTTTAAGGTGGCACTATACAGTTTCAGCCAAAAATTCGTACTGGCAAGGGATACATTTCTGATAAATACAGTGAAACTGAGTAGCATTTTGACTGCTTTAGAAGTTGTAAGTATCAGATTTAAGGGATGGAGTTTTGAATTTCATGCTTAGTGAATTCGAAAACATGCCCTATATAAAGCCAGTGGATATTTTGAGCCACCTTGCATATACAATTCGGACATGAGCATTCCTAGCTCTGAATGCCATTTTGGCAGGATATTTAAAAGGGCGTACGTACATAGGAAAGTAGCGGATCCGTGTTCTAGTGGTAACGCACTGGCTTCACAACCCTGGGGTCGCAGGTTCGAGCCCCGTTATACCCTCACCTTCTAAGTGGTCTTTCGCATGAGACGTTAAACCGAGGTGCAGTGTACTAAGTGCCTTACACCGGGCACTAAAAGACCCAGGGTCGCCTCTGGAACGGGGCATCTCCTGTATCTTGCACTATCCCCACACACATAGGAATTTATTGGAACAAAAATGGTTGATCCCCAGTTTGCTCAGTTGCAAGCAAGTATCTGCTAAATTACGCAGACAGGCATGCAGTGTTCGAGGTACTCGCATTCGCAGAAAAGTTGTAAACTGACGTTGAAAATCACTGAAATGGTCACGAACACTGGTGACATGTGAACCCCAAAATTGTTTGATCATGCATGTTAAAATTATTGTAGAACTGAGTGCATAATTATTTTCCTTATATTTTTGTGAAGCCACAGCCATACAAATATTGAAATGATGTTTGGTTTGTTTTCAGGTGTTGGCATTATGAGTGTGTGCAAGACGGCTTGAACCCAGACCGCACCACGTCTAGTCCGAAGCCCGAGATACATAAAGTGCCCATTTATGAACGTTTGGTTAACCTTTACAATTTTTAAGGTTACTCTGAAAAGTTCGCATTATTTTCGCTTCTTTCTCCGATGTATTGATTACTTCCGATAAATTCGGAAAATCGGACATTTTTTGGGGGGTGGGGTGGGGTGGGGGTGGGGGGTTAAAACTTTAGTCGGCGGAGTTTGTTTGCACTAAAAAAAACCGTAATAAAAGATTTTTTGTGTGTGTGCAAATTTTGGAACAATAGGGGCAAAAATATTGTAAACAAAGTTATACTTTTGTTTCGCCGAAACGAAAATTTACATTTATAGATTACCAAACATGCATTTAAATAAGGAGAAAACTAGATGAAAGTAAAAACAAATATAGCACGCGGCATTTTTATCTGCCCGGATGGAAACAAGGATCCACAGAAGGCGATTACAAATCTGAATCAGTTCACAACAGATTGTCCTAGAGATCTTGTGGACATGGACAGCGCCCAAAGTAGTATTGTGGAATTTCATTCGAATGGTTGACAACATCATCTGCTTGTCTGAAGAATCTTCCAATCCAGGTTCGATATAACTTACTATTCAGCTTACACTACTGCGGCGGTTGTAGTCTACAGAATCAATAGTTAATAGTATATTAGATGTTGTTGATTGATTTCTTGGACTTGCTTAATCTGTGATAGGTCGGACCAACGACTTAAAACATTGGGTCTTGTTTATGATAAGAAAGGTGGAAACCATTCTCCAAACTGTGCTTACACGTTCATTTCATGAATTATAGCACGACAGAGTAATAAGGGTACCAGTACTTTGCTAACTAGATATAAATAATTAGTGTATGGTTGTGGCATAATTATTGAACTTTCAAATTACATTTGCTTGGGTTAAATTCAGCTTCCATTTCCTCGACCACTTCTTTAGCTGACGGAGTTCGTTTAGAAGAATATTACGCTATTCTATATGCATGTATTTTATTTTCCTTTACACGATGCTGTCACCAGTCGTGAGCATTTGGGATGGAATATTATTAGGACCGGTGGCTTTATGTTGGTTGAGACCTTGTAGAACTCCAACGACTGTTTGCTGAGCTGGTGTCGGGAAATGGATTTCCAGGCATGTCTGATGCAACGGCTGTGTTGTCTTCTTTTTTAAGACCACTGCACAACTGAGTGTTAAGGATGTTCGCATATAGGCTTGAGCTAGGTCGTTATGGGCTCTGTCTTTGCGGCATAATGGATCAATAATACATAGTGTTACTAAAAATAGTAACATTTTGACGTCGATTACGGGCCGTTACGCGGCTCCGCTGAGCCGATATAATATAATTGGCCTCGGCCGATTTTTCGATAATCGAAGAGAATCCGATCGCGCGACGTCAACGACAACGAATGGCGTATTTAGTCAAAACTTAACGGTTATATCCGCAAATGCAATACTGAATATTAACGAAAGTTTGTAGTTAAATTGATTAAATATATCTACGATCTATAGCCTATGCATCGTTTAGTTTGAGAAAAAGAATCACTGAACAAAATTGAACAGATCAGAAACTTTTACTGTACCTCAATTTCAATCCATTGCTTCCAACAATAAAATTCCAACAATACTGTAAGCACTTCAATTCCATTGTCTTGGATCCATAAGCCTTAATTTTTAACAATCATTATATTAATTTCATGTGAACCATTCTGACCAGAAACACGATTTACGAAATCGCAATGACTGGTCAGAACGTTTGATTTTATTCGATTCAAATTCTCAAAATATATTATTTATCCAACTGACACATTCATCATTCAGAATTCGTCCATGCATGATTTATTAAACTACTAGTAATGCATTTTACTAACAATAAAAGCAAACACGACATAATCGTTGTCACAACAAAACTGAGAGTCCAGCGAAAACTGGTTTGTTTCGTCACTGTTTTCTGTTTATAAATTACGTCATTCGTTAGAATTGCGTCACGTATTGCGTAATTAGTTGAATGTTAAATAAAAGTACGGAAAGTTTGTTTGGTGTTTTTGTTAACATTTTGTGTAATAAAGAAAGTAACATGAGTCTTTTCTTGTGACAGGATAATATGTATTATAAACGATAATATACGGCAGAGCTGCGTGGGGCGTCTATAATCGTCTATAATCGGCCCTAGCCGTATAACGGCCCTCGGGCCAAAGGCCCTCGGGCCGTTATATCGGAAGCGGGCCGATTATAGATGCCCGGCCCAGCTCTGCCGTATATTATTGTCTAAATATTGGAAATCTCACATCATTTGCTCTGTACACAGGAGTAGAGCTTCATGGGATTCAATGTATTGACCACACCCTTGATGTAAGCGCTGTAAGCCTTTCGGCAAATGCATGTGGACTCCATCATGAGTGAATTGTTAATACAATGTATTAAGACCGTACGAATTTCCTGGAGACAGATTGACCATCTTGTAGTCGCGTTTATTTTAGTAGGAGATTTTTTGGTTTGTTGAATCGGCTAGATTCCATTATCGAGGGGATAATGAGTTTAGTTCACGAATTTAATACAGTGTTGATGACACAATAGTGGTTACTTTGTGCGAATGTGAAATTCGTTTTTTGCATTTGTTTGGGTAGTGGGCATGGCTGTTTTTATTGGCACTGACTGTATTTTCAGCTTAAGCAGTATAGCTAGGCCTATTGGCGAGGAAATGTCACGTGTCAAGCAGAGTGTCAAGTGTTTTTAGGGATTTTCGGGCAGTTCAATATATGTTCCAAGCCCGTCTCTCTTGTCATGCTAAGAATGAGTTGGGTCTACTTATGCAGGATTGGTAATTATTATCTGCAACAGTTTCACTGTTCTAAATAATGCGTGAATTCAACTCGCGGACAAACAAATTAAAAAAACAATCTGGACACCGTAAAATCCTTGTAATGTTTATTTTACATTTATCTTTTTAATATATACCTGGACCAATAATCCAACATCTCTGTGGGAGTTTTGTAAAATAATAATAAACTATCAAAATGTTCTAAAAATAATTCTTTCCAAATCTTGAAAGTGTTAACTCGTGGTGGCAGTGGTCCTGAACACCGCCAAGGGGGAAGTAACCGTCGCGAGGAGTTAGGAGTATGGAGGTTGTGTAGACCTGTGACGTGAATGCTTTTTATATTTTCCGCGACTCTGTGTAATTATACCGCTTGAATGAACTGGCTTGTCTACCTAAATCATAATTTAAAGGTAAAGAAACTGTCTGGTATACATAAACCGACAGCAGTTTCAAAAAGCGTCATTGTGGTTTCATTATTCTTATATTGTATAGTTGAATAGATCACATTTCAGGTGCTGAATATTTGTTGTACAAGTTTTAATGTGCGTTTCACCCACGAAATAATTGCGAAATAAGTTAGTACCTGTTTAGAGCAAAAACAGAAATAGCGCTAGTGTAACTTGTGTAATTCATGAGAAAGTGGATATAAAATAGTTTTGTGTTTTGGATGTTTGATAAATATTTGATAAGTGTGTTCCCAACAGTGAAATAAGTGAACTCCAGAGGATGACTTTTCATTTGTATTGAATTATTCATTCTTGCAATATAGGCAATATTTTTTATTAAATTTAATACTGTTTCATAGTTGTAGCCAATATAGCGTATAACTTGATGCGTATTATAGAAAAGAGTTGTGGTTTAAACAATGGATACAGAATTAAAGGACACAGAGACACGCAACTGGGTGAAAACCTGCATAGCGCTCCGCTATGTGACAGAGGGAATTCTGCCATTCATAAAATCTAAATGTGATGAGCAGTACTCACTTTATAGAAGCTACTTGAAACAGTTTTGTGGATTAACTGATTATACATGCAATACGTGTCAGCTACCCGGTTTAAAACCGTATCATGCTCAAGTACTGCCTTGCAAATACCCGAAAGGTAAACGCGAATGCGGATGTAAAGGAAAGCAAATGAAGCAATGTCCCCAAAACGAGATTTGTGGAAAATTGTATGACCTTGTCAAAGATAAGCATGTCACAAATGATCCGAATTGGTCCAACACAAAATCTCAGCTATGGTCTGACACACAGTTGGGCCCATGGGAAGTGATGAAATGCTTCATTTTTACACCTGGATACAAGGAAAGAGCAGACATTTCAAAGACAGATGTAACAGCTCTAGTCCAAATCTGTACCAATCACGAAGATCTAAAAACTGAACTGGGTTACAGACTGGCGTTGTTAGATAAGGTATGCATTTTTGGAAAAGAAATTATGCTTGTGTAACTTTTCTAGAACGAATGTAATACAGCTATTTGTCTAGCATTATTTACTTTTAATTAGCACATGACATATTTTAATATATTAACTAAATATCTGTAATGTATATCTGTGGGAACGCTAGCATATTTCTTTTTTTAATGATAAATAGTCACAAAACATTTATCTTTTTTATATTGTCTATTTTACGATAAAACTAGCTTCCCTACAAACGGGACATAATAGTTTCGACATAACTTCCCTTTGGAGAACCGATTATGTGTAAGCGGAAGATAAAACAAATAGCAACTATCTGTTTTCAGTGATAAGAATATTTTTTATTATTTGCATACAGTTAAAGCGCAAAGGGACATAACCTGGATATTTATAATCGTATACAGTTGATGTGCTGTCGTTATCAGTAGTCGAGAAAACGCCTACTTATATTGGTCTGCGAGTTTCGTTTTCCCGATAAATAATTGCAACTGAATTATTCCTTCAACATGTAGCGGTTTCAATTATGGGCATTTTAGGACAGTTAGGTGACAGAGTTATTTAACGATGGTTAATGCATTATTGTTGTAGATTCGTGAAATCCGAAACGATGTGTGCCATTCGGGGACAATGACGATTAGTTCAGACCGCTTCAAAATATATGCCGGCCAGATAACTGATGTTCTCAGACTCGACATATTCGCAGACGATCAAACAGCCAAAGACCAGCTTCAAAAGTTGCGTACTGTAAGTAGCCATCAACGATATTATGTTTTATAACAATGCCATTTAGTTATCTGCGATGCTTTATTGGCCGGAGGCACAATCGTGCATGTTAAAACACTTTATTTATAATGTGTAGGATTGTTTTTAGATTGTCGGTTATTGGCTTGGTCACAGAAAGAAACTTGAAAAAAACGTCACGATATTTTTGTTTCGTGTTTTCTCTTTGTTGCCTTCTCGTCAAATGTTCGTTATGACAGTTATGTGTGTCAATTTATTCGTGATTATAACTAAATCTACCTTTGTGATATTGAAACTATATTTACTATTTTCGTTATCAGTTAGCAAATGACGAAGAAAGGTTAACCATTGAGGACGAACTGAAAGCGAGAGAAGACACTCTTGCTGCAATCAAAGAGTTAAAGCGTTTTATAGAGGAACACCAGAAGGCCAATACCGAACCAGATGACAATATCAGGCACCAAATAGCTCACCTAACGAGTATTGAAGAGCAACACAATAGGAAAATTCATGAACGGTTTAATAAAATAGAGTCACATCTGCGGGATTTAAAAGCAGAATACATGAACACATCTGAGTGGCTTAGTAAACACAAAGGCATATTGGACAACATACAAAGCACAATGTATTCTCAGAATGAGCAACTGAGCTTCATTTCAAAGGAAAGTACACACATATCAGACACAATAATTAATGCAAATGCAATTTGTATTGATAACACTCATTATTAAACATTATTGCCATTAATGGATTGAATGTTTAGTCCTTTTGTAGCATTTGTATATTGTGTAAATAGAGAATACTAGGTTAGTGTTGAATACACATAAATTTATTTAGCGAGGCTTAGAAAACCTAAACCACGAGCCTTGGAGAGTGGTTAAGGTTTACGTGCCGAGCAAATTAACTTATCTGTATTCAACACTTACCTGGTATTCTATTCATCCCGTCATTTTCTGTGTTTTGAAAATAAACAAAAGAAAATCACTGAATAATGCGAAAAACATCAGATGACGTCACGAAAATAAACAAAATGACGTCATTATAATGCGCGCGTTTGCTGTATTCAACAAAGTGGAATACAGGTAAGTTTATCCCACGGGTGTTATTTCGTCAATGCAGGCGTGATGATGGGATAAATTACATAGTAATAGCAATGACTCATGGTAATTGTGCTTTGTTGTATTTTTTTTTCAGGTTTTGCAAGACAAGTTCACACAAGTTCTCCAACAAAATGACAAAAGTTCAGCGGGTAACTAATACATCTTTTTTTTTACAATTTGCACAAACGACTTTCTCGTTATATATATAAAAGAGAATAGTAGGTTAGTGTTGAATACAGCTACGTTTATTTAGCGAGGCTTAGAAAACCTAAACCACGAGCCTTGGCGTGTGGTTTAGGTTTTCGTTTGTAGCAAATAAACGTATCTATAATCAACACTTACTTGGTATTCTATTTATCCCATCATCTCTGTCTTTATTTTGAAAATAAACGATAAAAAAATCACAAAATAACACGAACAACATCAAATGACGTCACGAAAATAAACAGCATGACGTCATTATAATGCGCGTGTTTGCTGAATTTAACAAGGTGGAATACAGCTAAGTGTATCCCAAGGTGTGTTATTTCGTCAATGCAGGCGTGATGATGGGATAAAAAGTATCTCTTCTCCAACCAGTATGAGATAACATAATTGATGTATTAACTGGCTACAAAACTACCGACCAAGGGATATCATTTTTAATGCTCAAGTTTTGTTAACGACTGCATTTACAAAAAAAAGTATTTTATCAAAGAACACGCACATATTTTGCATATTAATATGGTAAATATTAACCTGAAAATGCAAGAAATTAAACACAAAATGACATTATACATAATGAAGTGGCTAAAGTCAATGCAGGAAAGTTATAACGATTGTCGAAAATTTTACAAATAAGCTGAAGTAGCTATCATTAAAAAACATATTAAAGTATTTTCTCTTTTAATTATTATTGACTTATCTCCTGATAGTACAATTGAAAATAAATTTATGTTAAAATTCATTTGGCCCTAATTAATATTGCAATACATGTACTTTTGAAATCTAGACAATGCTTAGCACAGTATAAAGATTCTTATTAAAATAAAATTAATCGGAATATTTTACGAAAATATACACATTGAAATGAAAAAACATGATAAGTTAGAAAATGAAAATAGTATGTATCGTATGTATATGAAAGATAAAACATTGTAATAAGACCAGTTATACATGTAATTGCGTTTTGTTTATATTAAAGACTACTATGTAGTCATCATTTTAGAAGATTGCAATTTGGCGCATTTGGTTAATATTGTACATAAACTAGTACCATTTCCGCTCATCTGAGACGGTAAATAAACAAATAAGAAGTATGAAAAAACTGACAAACATCATAAATCCTTAATTTTCGGTAAGTGAACAAACACAAGTATGACTTAAAATGGAGTCAATCGCTAAAAAACTTTGAACGGTCCAAGGAAAGCACTGGGGTGGTTAAAGGCCTAGTTTAATCCTACTTTATTTGACCCCCCACCCCACAAATGTGGGGTATTGTACTTATGTGTATTGGCATCCTGCTATGGTCACAGTGTGAACTCAGTGTGGCGATCCTTATCAGCTGAAATAAATAAACTGTTGTAATTGAAACAGTGCACTTAGCCATTGCTCAGTCATTGACTGAAACGATTGCAGATCATGATACGAGATGTTATGGTAGACTAATACACAGTGTAAACTATCCCATGGAGAGGCCAGACATTCCTTAAACTTTAAGGCAATTGCATAAAATGGACATTATTGTACTTAACTTGCGCATGTTAATCTCATTACAGTTTTGGAGAAGATAGCGAAGACAGTTGATTCCATAGCTAACCCATCTATCAACAAAATACATATACCAGGTATAACACTTTTCCATTTGGTAAGCTTGAGACAGGACAGTTAATCTATTTGCAATTCTTTGTGCTATCATTTGATTTGAAAACTTAAACAATATAAGTATAATTATAATTATTATATGTTCAAAAGAATATTATATGAATTTCTTACGTAGGTATCAAGTGTTATTTATGCATTTGAATACATGAATGTAGACAGTCTTGTCATATATATTTAATATATCATTTAGATTTAAAACTTGTTATCAACATGAATGACAAGGACGAAGGGATGGTTTCAACATTGCTCGTGGAATCAGCGAACGGCATCAAAGTCGATGTACCGCGTACACAGTTGCAAAGGTGCCTTGAAACAGCACTTAAGAAACTGACTGAAGGTTTGTTGAAATCACTATGAACTATGACTAAGGCAATGGCAACATTGCGGTAATTAATACAGCGCAAAATTTATTGATTTGTATAAAACATGTATACAATTTGCAAAAGTCAGAATTTCTGTATACAGAAATAGAAACAATCAGATGATGTATATGCAATTGTATATTTTATTCTTCTAGATTATGGGGTCCATAGCAATGCCATAAAGAACGAATGTGTGGCAATCTACCTCGGATTCCCGACTTTGCAAAGCTGGTTAGGATTCCTACACGGGTACTTCAAGGGTGACATTGGTAAAATATTCCTGCCTGTGCAAGAACACTTGAGGACATACCTTGGTTTCGAGAATATCCAGTTGATCGTTGTCGTCTACGAAGAGGACTTCACGAAATGCGCCCAAACTATCTGTAATTATACTAATTAATGTTATATTAATAACATGTATTCCAAAGTTTCGTCTGTAAAGTACACATTCTTAAAGGGACAATGTCAACAAAAAGATGGCTTCCTTTTGCACTATAAATGATATTTTATGATAGAAATGAGGAATACTAAAACATATGCATTAAAATAAATAATAAATATTATAATACACAATGAGATAGTTGATAACAACAAATTATCAAAATGGTTTGATACAATTTAAACTCCAAGTGGTTATCGAACTCACGACTTAGGAGCCATACAAAGAAATAACAGTAGACAGCGCTTAAACCAACTGCGTTATTCTGTTTTGTAATGAACCTTGTGTTAACTATGGCTATCCAAAATACTCACAATTATGACGCCAAAATGTAAACATGGAAAGGGCCAAACCAACACGACCCTTCATATCAATTGATTTCTATCTCATAATGCGTGCACTCATTTCCCATCATATATACTCTGTTTAAACAGCCATTATGTGCCAGCTGTAATATCTTAATTTCAGATTTTTTTTTAAAAAAGAAAGTGCCCCTTGGGGTCCTTTGCGATTACATAGTTCTTTAATCGGAGATATATATTATTTCAACCACGAAATTATTACATAAACTAGAAATGTGTCTGTTTGTCCTTCCCAGCCTTTGAACTTGAGACATTAAGCTTTGAACAAATGCCTCATTACGATCGGAAAGAAGAGACTGAACACAGACCAGTGCGTGCTGAGGGAAAATCCTGCGATATCGCTGCTGAGGATAATGATAGTATAAATTTCAAATACATACATGTTTATGTTGATCAATGGACTATTTATTTTTTGTGCATAATGTTAATTAACGCGTAACTGATTGATGCAACAAAATATTACAATACATTATTTCTAACATAATTTTGGAAAAGGAAATGCACATTTAATATATAAAATACATGAAACTCCAGCTGCATTAAGATACGAAATAAGTCAAACTTGACTTGAAATATGCACTATGTGCATTTCAGCCCAGGAACGTGAGACACACAAGGATGAACAGGTACCTTGTAACGAAACAGATGTGGCGATGGAAAAGGCACACTATAAAGCAACGGATGAGAAAACTAAAAATGCACCTTATTACGTAACGGATCTATCATCCGACGATTATGAATCTGATGAAGGTCAGTACAATTTGCATATAAATATTCAAAAAATTATTTTTGCGACAATTTACTATTTTATTAATTTATCCATACGTTTAGTACAATGTTTATTGTTTCTTTACTAAAAATACGAATGATAATATAACTACAAAATTCTTAATGGGTTATACGAACACAAACATAATTATTTTATATGCTTTTGATATGACTCTTAGCTTTGTTACATCTCTTATTAATTTGAGTTTGACAATTAATTTAATATGCACTATTGCATAGGGCATTCGTCAAAATGCCATACATTGAGCGTGTGTGTTATAGTTCGTGATTTTTAAATATCTTTAAAAATACATATACTGTTACTCTATTAAATAATTTAATGTGACGATGCTGACTTTACAAATGTAAACATGTGTGTTATTTTAACAATCGCACATATGTAAAATACATCCTCAATAATCCCAATAATAAGAATTTACGTACAAAATACAGATAATGAACTAAAAAAGATAAAGCCGTCGATAAAAAAGAAATCTTCTAGCATTAGCTGTAGGTAGTCAAACAAATCAACGGTTTTTTATTGTTTGCAGAACAACTATATTTATCGCTTCTGAAACGAGTATGATTTTAACTCAGTTATTATTACAGTAAGAATTGCCGTTTGAATATCATTAACGTTTCCCATCGTTTTGATGAAGATTGTGATTAGAACATAATATGTTTAATATGTTTAAAACAAACTAAAAAAAGTCGGGTAATTCACAACTTTCAGTGTAGGATCAAATTTGGAAACTAAAAATCGCGGAATAAAGTAGTCCACTATGCAGCATTCGATATCATTGATCAATGGTTTAATTGGGCCAGGAGCGAAGTAGAATATTATAATCCTAGCATATTCATCTCGCTCATTGTTCAGGCAGGTTAAGGTGTCTGTGTGGTGTTTAAAAATGTATACCTTTTCATTAAAAAAGCGATTATAACGGGTCACGAAGTTAGCCGAGAAGAAACATAGCCATTCTAATCCTAGCATATTCATCTTGCTCATTGTTGAGGCAAGTTAAGGTGTTTGTGTGGTGTTTAAAAATGTATACCTTTTCATTAAAAAAGCGATAATAACGGGTCACGAAGTTAGCCGAGAAGACACATAGCCATTCTAATCCTAAGTTTCGTCTCGTTGTAGCCGACTCATGTTAAGATGTTTTGTTGGATGGGACATGATTAATTATTTTATAACAGTTATTTTATTACTTACTGTATTATTCACTTTGTCGTTATACTAATAATAAAGAACGAACTGTTCTTCACAGTTTTTCGGTAATGACGCAGTACAGGTACTAGCAAATAGCGGTCGGTTACACTCCACTAACCTTATCAGAAAATTACACTGGATTTGGAAACAGAGTCTATGACCGAGTGCTTAACGCGTTAGACTCTCACGTCGGCTGTCGGGGTTCGATCATTATGAGAGGCTGGATTTTTTTCTCATTTTTATGTATTTTTTTTATTGTTTCACAGAGTATAAGGGTTTGCTACGCCAGATGCTTTATTAATTGAAAAAGAAGACATTTATATAAAATAAAATATTATGTGAGTAGTGCTGTAACATTCATAATAATGTGAAATACTTTTAATATTTATCATAGTGTTATACAAATATGGACTTCATAGCTCTGCAATATCGTGTGATGGTGAACGGCAACATCCATATTGAACGAGGCGTAAAGTTAAAAATGTTTGGTAGACTAGAACATGATTGTATATGTTGTATATGTTTTGTGTTATGTAGGATCGTAATTGTCAGTTTTCCACAATGCTAGCGTGGCCGTACGTATGCTGCATTAATTATTTCAGTGTTGATAAGTTAACTAATACAGTGTCGTAAGCTGGAATTACAATGGTGTTTTGGTTGGTAGATTTTATTCGAAACGCCTCTAACATGCTTCTGTCCACTCTGAAATTGCGCAATAAATGATATTTTATGATATAAACTATGAATAAATACTCACAATTATGACGTCAAAATGTAAACATGAAAAGGGCTAAACTAACACGACTCTTATTATAAATGGATTTTTATCCCAGAATGCGTGCACTCTTTTCCCATTATAGTGCAAGTATTAACCAGCATTAATATCTTAATTTCTTTTTTTTCTTTTTTAAAGAAAGTGCCCCCTCGGGACCCTTGGCATTTATAAAGAAGAAATCTGCTCGCACTAGCCGTAAAATGTCCAACTAATCAAGGGTTTTTTTCTGCTTGTTTCGCAGTTGCAATTCAATGCTGAACTTAATTCGGACGGCGTTTATTGTTACTGTCCGGTATAACAACATTTTCTAAAGAATAGAAGTATAATCATCCCTCAATAAATTATTAATGCCAATAACTATTCAGACGTTGTAAATAACTTAAGTATATGGTGAAGAATACTCAACTTAGCAGTTAATTACTGTTATTAATAGATAAACATGTCACTGTATAAGTATGAGCAAATGTAAAATGTTTCTGATGATGTTGTGTCGGGACAGGTCAACATAAATATTTTAAAGTGTCGGAAAGTTTAAAATGTTTTGTAGACTAGAACATTATTGTATATGTTGCATATGTTGTGTGTTATGTAGAATCGTAATTAACAGTTTTCGACAATACTAGGTGGTTGTACGTATGTAATTTCAGTTTTGATAAGTTTAAACACTAAGATGGAAATTAATGAGTGCTTCATATTCAAAATCATGAAAAATATAAATATTAATCTGGACACGCATCTAACAGCATGTTATACAAATATGAATGGATTTACAAATGCATGTCCGATTCTGGTGTTTGTGAATGCTTACTTACATATAATACTTAAGTCGAATTAGGGGAAGTGTACCGACTTGGAGACACGTGCGAGCATACAATGATATTGATAATAATGAAACATGAATTTCTTGTCAATGTATATGAAAGGATTGTTTTTCACTCACCCTATTTTTTTTTCAGAACTTGTTATCCAACGAAAAACTATTAACTATTTTAGTGTTGATTAGTTAAAGGAATGAAAGAACATTGTAAACAGGCAAAAACTTTGAAGTACTTTTAAATTCCTAATTATAATTATTAATTAAATGGAAACTACTGGCTGCTTCATATTTAAATATATGACAATAGTCAAAAGTAAGCACGCCTCACATATACACAATGGTTTGATAAAAGCATGTCATACAAAAATGAATGGATTACGTGCAAATGTATGTCCGAATTTGGTGATTGTGAATACTTAATTCACATACACATAAAACTTGAGTCGATTTAGGTTGATTATAACGACGTGCAGACACGTGCGTACAATTATATTTATAACGTTGAAACATGAATTGTACATGCTTATGAAATTATTGTTTTTTGCTCACCCTAGTTTTTTTTGTTATTTTCAGACAAAGTTGAAAGTGATTGTGACGAAACAATTTTCGAAACAAGAGGTTAGTCGGAAAGAATACATATGTTTATGTTGCAGACGATAACGTTTGTATCTGTTTTATCGTTATTCATAAATATTGATTTCGGTTTTTAATGTTGTTTTATAAAAATATGTCGAGCATTAATTTTACCAAAATTGGATTATGTAAACAGCAGGGGAAAATGATATCCATACGATACAAATAAATACAGGTATTGCACGGAAACACTAATTTTAGGGAGGGTTTATTATCCAATGTATCGATATTATTAAAATGACGTGAACTTATTATTAATTATATTCATGAGTTTCAATACTATACAATACAGTTAATTTCACAGGTCAAGGGGGATATTAACGGAACACCAAAAATTAAATAATATTAAAAGCGAACGTCTCTCTACAATAATAATGCAAACTGTATCAACCGTTCCTTTGTCAACTTTGGACAGTCTTTTCAATGTTGGACTCTATTATCCTTAGCCTGTTTCCAAATTAAAATGGTACACAGGAATATCATTATCATGTATTTTAGATACACATTAACGCTTTTCCCTCTAGACCTACCTTTCTGATCACCAAGTATTGCTTCTTCTGATTCTTCAATTTATTTCCTCTTCTGTGCAAATCACTTATAAAATACCTTTAATACTCTCACAAGACATGATTTTGAAACTGTTGAACATGCTAGCCCAAACCCTAAACATTCTAGTTCTCATGACACGTGATGTTCTTTGTGATAGAAACGAATATACATTCAAAGTTACGAATTGCGTTGAACTTCTCATTCAGCGTTAGTGTTGAGTTTACTTGACCTGTAAGAAGTTAGAAGTCAAATCAAGACCAAACATAACTGAATGCTTGATCGGTGGTATCAAGCTTAGCTTATATCAGAACATTTTCTTAAAGTTACAACCAAATTCATAGCCTCAACTTATCTCTTACATGCTCGTTAACTCTTCTCAAAGGACGTACAAGACATGGAGTTGTTTTGACCATTTCAATTCCATGTGCTGTTTATAGAGAACTGTATCCAAACAGACCCACATGAGTCAGTGTGTTGAATATTTGGTGAATAATAATCAGCAAAAACTAGAATTGATGACTGTATCAAGGCTTCTTTTAGATTCTGAATGGATTTTTATCGAGAAACTCGTATTTCTTGAACCTGCTACATAACCTTGCAGAACAGAATAAAGCGACGATGATTTCCAATGAAAGCCATGAAATGTCTCAATGTGCTAACACAAATGGGAGATGGCCAATATTTTACTGCTGATACAAATTTTGCAGATACAGATATACAGCATGTCCGAATAGTCTCTTTAAATCTATGTAAAATGTAATTTTTGATTTGATGACTAGCCTATGCTAAATTAAAAAAAAACTAATTAAATATAAACATGGCGAAACTCCAGTTGCGCCAGCAGGAGAGAACTCTTACTAGTAGCCCGAGGTTTTTTTTAATAACAGGTGACCTATTGCCATAAACAATACACAGGGCATCTCAAAACACATAACAAACACAAAACACACATGAATAAAACACCATTGAACACAGAACGACTTTAAGATTCCATAATATCAATTCCTTGGTATGTTGACGACTTTTTCTTACTATGCTTCCTAAAAGGTAGTTTTAAAGTGTTTTCATCTTCCATCTCAATTCTATGTTTAACTCGATCTTTGTTTCCCACGTCTTGTGACATTTGGGGAAAAAATCCTCTTAACATATGATATCTAGAACCATACATCAGAATTCTTAGGCTTTCAAGAGATCTTCATGGATCATTTTCAGACTTTGACTTAATATATGTTACTTAACCATCAACTACCTTTACTTCTAAAAGTTTAGAAAATTCTGAGTTGACTGATGGTTATTGGTTTGTCAAACCGTACCTGAAACATGAGTTTCAGACCTGGTTCCTATAATGTTTAAGTTGTTGACATCAAAGGTATACGTTCTTGTTGTGTAGGTGTTCTGTTACATTATATAATCGCTCACTGCAATTGTCTAATTGTCTGAAAATGCCAGTAATCAATACAGTGCCGTAAGCTGGAATTACAATGTGTTTTCTTGGTAGATTTTATTTAAAACGACTGACAATCACCGCCTCTAAAACGCTTCTTTCCACTCAGAATGTGCATGGTAATTTAAATCACCACTGAACATAGAACAACGTTTTAGAATATTTGGATCCAAGAATGTTATGCATGTATTATCAAAATTCTTTATCTGGAAGAACACAATCATGGACATTCAATTAACAAGATTGAAGAAATTCGAGCTGAAGACAGCACTCAACAAAACCAGTGTATTGAAGTTAAGTACTTGAATATTCAACCCAAAGGTCTCGATACATTTTAAAAGGCTGTTTCTCATTTGAAGATGGTTGTGAAATGGTATAATGGCGATCATGTGTTAGTGTTTTTTTTGTATTTTACTATATATATTCACTAGTATTTCCTTTGAAACAAAAACCCTAAACATGAACAGATTTAACGGATCACTTTCCCTAATTTAATATGGAGACCTATAGGAATGTTTTGGGTTGCAGACATTGACTGAATGGCTATCATTGACTTCCTCATTTCACCGATCACGCCTATTAAAACCTTTGTATCTATGCAATGTAAACACCCCTAATGTTGTGAGATCTTCAAGTGGAGTCGATTATTGGATAAATGTAAAATACGTTTTCATTCGTTGCGAGTTCTAGTTACAGATTATCAAACTACTGTCAAACTTATGTCTTGTTTGAACTTTCAGTGTCTTCGTCGGTAACGACTCTCATTAATGATGTATTTACATAAAGTTTGTATTGCTGTTCCTTAATAACGAAAAATCTGAACCTGTTTGCAAAAAAGATTCAAGTTTATAACCTTAGACAGACAATGTTTTTTTTGTCAATTATTGACAGTTTCACAGTTCTGCATTACAAACACATCTTAATCTTGTGCTAATTTTGTAAAACATACGGGCAATAACTGTTTTATACCCTAGGGTTGGTAAATAAGTTCGTCAGTTGCACGAAAACTTAGAAAAGCAGCGAATATGACCATCACATCCGATTCAACGTTTTGCTGAAGACAATGCATTTCATTTAACCACTATCTGTAAGCATCATCACCAAAGTTTGGTGTTCAATATTTTGGAATAAAGGTCTGTGTTTTGTATAATATTTATACTAATTCCATTTCTTGATATTTAATATGAGCATCCAAACGTTTTGTTGCAAATTTTTGTGTTCTGAACAGATGTTATTCGGTACTTAGATTAGTTAGATTGGACCTCCATCATTTTACATACTTATATCGGTGTTGAGATTTTGACCCTCGTTCATCATGGACAATTGTCAAAAATAACTATAACAAACAAAGAAGCTCAATGTAATATAAACTATAAATTTGGACTTTTAAATAAAGTTCAAAATGACATTTACAGTATAGTACACTATGCATTAAGAGCACACTCAATGCTCTTGAACCAATATATTAACACCACTGATGGATGTATTCCATTTCTTTACAATTTGGGCATTGACTAAACTTTCTACGGCTTGGTGTCCATCAGAAGGAATATCCAATCGAAAACTTTTAGAACGTACACTATTAATACACTTATGATCACTTGAGACAGATGTATTGATTAATAAAAGCAATTCACTAAAATTAATATTTGATTCACTGAACTTATAATTATAAAATATTCTAATGTCAGCATAGTCATGAAACTGTTTCCATTCTACAATAATGTATTACGGACGGATTTACAAAATGTCTAATTTATTAGCCGATTGTTTTTCGAAGAAACATTTCGGTAATTAGATTGGGGTATATAGTCGGGCGGATGATAGGCTCAAAACCTATGATATCGCTCCTGAGGATAATGATATTATATATTTAATACAAATACAACTTTATGGTTTTCAAGCGCCTATTTACGTTTTATGTATTATGTTTATTAAGGCTTAACCGAAGCAACGAAATATTGCTAACATAATTTTGGAAAATGAAATGCACATTTAATATAGAAAATACATGAACCTCCAGCTGCATTAAGATACGCAATAAGTCTAACTTGACTAGGAATATGCACTATGTTCATCTCAGCCCATGAACGTAAGACAACCACGGATGAAAAGGTACCTTGTAAAGAAGCGGATGTGGCGAAGCGGCGACATTATAACGCAACTGATGAGGAAACTAAAACAGCACCTTATTTCGAAACACATCGACTTTTCGACGAGTATGCATATCAAAAAGGTCAGTACAATTTACACAAACACATACATAAAATTGTATTTTGACAAATTGCTATGTTATTCATCCATCCGCTTAGTACAATGTCTATCGTTTGCTTACTGAAAATACGAAGGATAACATTACATAATTTTTAATGGGTTTTACGAACACATAATTCATATGCTTTTGATGTGACTCTCCGTTTAGTTATATGTCTTATTAATTTGAGTTGGGCAATTAATTATATATGCACCATTGTATCAGGCCTCGTCAAAATGGTATACATTTAGCGTGTGTGTTATAGTTCGCGATTTTAAATATCTTTACAAATCCATATACTGTTACTCAATGAACTTAATTAAATGTGACGATGCTGTCTTTACAAATGTAATGCATGAGTGTTATTTTAACAAAAGCATTTATACGAAATACGTCCTCAAAAATCTAAATAATGAGAATTTATGTAAACATGCAGATTATAAACTGGCAAATAGAATGACATTGATAAAGACTAGCGGTAGGCAGGCAAACTAATCAACGTATTTTTTTGTTCTTCTCGTTTCGTAGTTAGAATCCAATGCTGAATGTAGTTCGGACGGAGTTTATCGTTACTGTCCGGTATAACAACATTTGGAAACAATAAAATCATAATCATCCATCAATAACTTATTAATGCCAATACCTATTGATGCAAATTGTCTCAATTGTCCTTTGAGTCAACTTTGGACCTTTTTTCAATTTGAACTATTTCATCCTTTGTCCGTTTCCAAATAAAAATGGCACACAGGAATATCATAATCATGTACTTTAGTTACAAAATAACGCTGTATTGCCTATGTTTCGGCAAGTTTGCATTTTCCCTTTAGACCTACTATTATGGTCACCAAGTATTGCTTCTTCTGATTCTTCAAGTTATTTAATCCTCTGTGAAAATCACTCCTAACTCCGTAAATACTCAGAAAAGCCATGAGCTTGAGACTGTTCAACATGAAAGCCTAAACCCTAAATATTCAAATTCTAAGGAGGCCATGGACACGTTTGTTATTTTGTGAGAGAGAAGTATATACATGCAATGTAACAAATTGCGTTGAACTTATCAGTCAGCATCAGTGTCGAGTTTACCAGAACTATAAGAAGTTTTATGTCAAAACAATACTAAGCAGCACTTAATGCTACGTTGGTAGTATCGAGCTTAGCTTATGTGAGAACATTTGTTGAAGTTAAAACCAAATTCATAGCTACAAATTATCTCTTATATGCTGGATAATTATTCCCACTTAGCGTACATGACTTGGACAATTAAATACCATGTGCTGTTTCGTATGGAACAGTGTCCAAATATACCCATACGAGTCAGTGTGTTGAATAAATGGTAGATATTAATCAGCAAAAGTTAAAATTGATGGCTGTATAATGGCTTCGTTAAACCGCAGAAATGAAATATTTGCACGTAATTCGTATTTCTTGGACCTATTACATTGACTTGCAAAACAGCATAAAGCAATGATAATTGCCAATAAAAACAATGAATCGTCTCAATTCGCTAACACAAATGGGAGATGGCCAATATTTTACTGTCAATACTATCTAAACAAATTTTGCAGATACAGATACAGCCTGTCCGAATCGTCTCATTAAATCTATGTAAAATGTCATTTTTATTGGATGACTAGCCTATGGTAAATTGAAAACAATCCTTAACTAAAACACCATTTGACATCAAACGACTTAAAGTTTCAGTAATAACACTTGCTTCTAATGCTTCTTACAAGTCCTTGATATGTTGACGACTTTATCATACTAAGCCTTCTAAGAGGTCGTTTTAAAGGCTTTTTATCTTCAACCAGAAACCTGTGTTTAACTAGATCTGTGTTTCACAAGTCTATTGAACCTTTGGAAACAAACTGTCGCGATTTTTCTAAATTAAGTCTTAACATATGATCTCTAGAATCATTAATTAGAATTCCTCGGCTTTCATGAGATCTTCATTCGACTTAATATAGGACTATTAATCGTCACCTACCTTTACTGATAAAAGTTTACAAAATACTGAGTTGCCTGATTGTGACTGGATTGGCAAACCTTACTTGGAATATGAGTTTCAGACCTTGTTTTTGTTTTGTATGTTCAAGTTGGTGACATAAAACATAGTTAGTCTTGTGGTGTATGTTTTCTGTTACACCAAGTTCAACTGCCGGAAAATGCCAGTAACTAATACAGTGTCGTAGGCTGGAATTACAATGGTGTTTTTGTTGGTAGATTTTATTCGAAACGACTGACAAGCTCCGCCTCTAACACGCTTCTGTCCACTCAGAAAATGCACAATAAATAAATAAATGATCTTTTATGATAGAAAGATATACAAAAATACTCACAATTATGCCGTCAAAATGTAAAAATGAAAAGGGCTTAACTAACACGACCATTATTACAAATTGATTTTTATCCCAGAATGCGTGCACTCTTTTTTCATTATGTTTAATTATATGCCATAATTTGGGATTTTTTTTTAAAGAAAGTGCCCCCTTGGGACCCAATCGATGACATAATCCCTTTAATCGGAGATATATATTTTTCAACCATGAAAATTATAACATATAGTAAAAATGTGTCTGTTTGTCCTTCCCAGGCTTTGAAATTGAGACATTCAGCTTTGAACAAATACCTCATTTATTAAGGAAATAAGATACTGAAAAAAGACCAGTGCGGGCTGAGGGAAAAACGTGCAATATCGCGCATGAGGATAATGATATTATGAATTTCAATACACTTACAACTTCATGTTTTGCAAGCGACGATTAATTGTTTATGTATTACGTTAATTAAGGCTTAACTGATGCAACCAAATATTTCAATACATTATTGCTAACAGAATTTTGCAAAAATGAAATGCACATTTAATATATAAATACATGTACTTCCAACTGCATTATGCTTTTGATGTGACTCTTAGCTTTGTTATATCTCTTATTAATTTGAGTTTGGAAAATAATTTTATATGCGCAATTGCATCGGGCCTCGACAAAATGGCATAAATGTAGCGTTTGTGATTCGAAATGTCTTTAAATATCCATATAATGTTACTCAATGAAATCAATTAAATGTGACGATGCTGACTGTACAAATGTAATGCATGAGTGTTATATTAACAATAGCATATATGTGAAATACATCTTCAGTGATCCCAATAATGAGAATTTATGAAAAAATGCAGATTATCAACCGGAAAATAAAATGCCATTTATAAAGAAAAAATCTCGCACTGGCGGTAGGCAGTCAATCTAATCAAGTTTTTTTTTCTTCTCGTTTTGTAGTTGGAATTCAATGCTGAACTTACTTCGGACGGCAATTATTGTAACTGTCCGGTATAACAATATTTTGTAAACAATACAATCATAATCATCCCTCAATAAAGCATTAATTCCAATACCTATTTAGACATTGTAGATAACTCAAGTTGATGGCGAAGAATAATCAACTTAGTTGAGAATTACTGTTAGTAATAGATAAACTTGTCACTGTATAAGTATGAGCTAATGTAAAAATTTTCTGATGATGTTGTGTCGGGATATTGAAAGGTCAACATACATGTTTTAAAGTGTCGTAAAGTTTAAAATATTTGATAGACTAGAACATGACTGTATATGTTGTATTTCTTTTGTGTTATGTAGAATCGTAATCGTCAGTTTTCCACAATATTAATTGGCTGAACGTATGTTGTATTAATTATTTTAGTGTTGATTAGTTAAAGGAATGAAAGAACATTGTAAACAGGCAAAAACTTTGAAGTACTTTTAAATTCCTAATTATAATTATTAATTAAATAGAAACTACTGGCTGCTTCATATTTAAATATATGACAATAGTCACAATTAAGCACGCCTCACATATAAACAATGGTTTGATAAAAGCATGTCATACAAAAATGAATGGATTACGTGCAAATGTATGTCCGAATTTGGTGATTGTGAATACTTCATTCACATACACATAAAACTTGAGTCGATTTAGGTTGATTATAACGACGTGCAGACACATGCATACAATTATATTTATAACGTCGAAACATGAATTGTACATGCTTATGAAATTATTGTTTTTTGCTCACCCTAGTTTTTTTGTTATTTTCAGACAAATTTGAAAGTGATTGTGACGAAACAATTTACGGAACCAGAGGTTAGTCGGAAAGAATACGTATGTTGCAGACGATAACGTTTGTATCTGTTTTATCCTTATTCATCAATCGATTTCGGTTTTTAATTAAATATTATTTATTATATTTCGAGCATTTTATTTACCAAAATGTGATTATCTAAAACGACAGGCGAAAATGATATTGATACGATAAAATAAATACAGGTATTGCACTGCAAAAACAAAATTTAGTAAGTGTTGATTATCATACATTTATGTATAGATAATACTAAAATGATGTAAACTCATTATTAATCACACTCTTGAGTTTAAATACTAAACACTACCGCTATTTTTACAGGTCAACGGTGGTATCACCGGAGCACCACAACCTAAATTATATTAAAAAGCGAAATTCGCTCTAAAATAATAATGCAAACTATATAAACTGTTTTCTTATCAACTTTGGACCTTCTTTTCAATTTTGGACTCTTTTATCCTTAGCCCGTGTCCAAATGAAAATGGTACACAGGAATATCATTATCATGTACTTTATAAAAAATAATGCTTTCTCGCCCATGTATCGGCAAGTTTGCATTCTCGTGTAGACCTACCATTTTGATCACCAAGTATTGCTTCTTCTGATTCTTCAAGTTATTTCCTCCTATGTGAAAATCAGTCATAATACCTTAAATACTCTAAAAAGACACGATCTTGAGACTGTTCAACATGCCAGCCCAAAACCTAAACATTCAAGTTCTCAGGAGGCCATGAACACGAGTGGTTGTTTGTGAGAGAAACGAGTATACATGCAGAGCTACTAATGATGTTGAACTTCTCTATCAGAATCAGTGTTGAGTTTACCAGACTTAGCAAAAAGAAGACTAAGCAGCACTTAATGCTTGGTCTTAAAGTCGTTACTTTAAAATGTTTTTGTCAATCACCATGTATACAATATACATGTAGATGTATTACATTTCTTAATTGCATTATGTGAAGTATATACCTATAACTCGAAACTACCTTTTCCTTACTTAATACGGACGCATGCATCTATGCAACAGTATTCCCTACATGAATAACCTAATTTTATTATATTTAGATTGGAAAAATCTGTCCACAAAACCAGTTACTGAAGCGAAGATGTACAAAAATAAAACTTCAAACCGCAGATGTACAATTTTATGAGCTTTGACATACCAGGCGCGGATACGGATACAGGATTTTCAGTTGGCGGAAATATTTAGTTACTGAACACATCTGTCAACAAACTGCTTTTACACGCTGGGATGGGCATTGGAACGCCGCAGTCTTGACACAAAATAACACATCAAAGGCAGCGAAATTCACATGTTTTAATATATTTTGAGTTTTAACAATCGAATTTTGGACGATTTTAGAGGGTATGTACGCCTCCTCCGCCACGCCTTTAAGCTGCCTGTGCATACTGTTTTATTGTGCTGTGAACAAAACACAACATATATCAGGTTTTTGTAGAAATCGTTTTTCGTTTCAATATATTTAGGTCGGAAAGATGCATTCTGGAATTGAACTATAGGTATTACTAGTATATGTACTTTTGTCTTATTTGCAATTAGTACAATGATCATTATACATACATACATACGAACGTACGTACGTACGTACATACATACATCTATACATACATACGTACGTACCTACATACATACATACATACGTACGCACGTACGTACGCATGCACGCACGCACGCACGCACGCACCCCCCCCCCCCACACACACACCCACCCACCCACCCACACACACACCCACACGCACGCACCCACACACACACACACGCACACACACACGCACACACACACGCACGCACACACACACACACACACACACACACACACACACACACGCAAACGCACGCGCACGCACACGCACACACACACACACACACACACACATACACACACACACGCACACGCACGCGCACGCGCACGCGCAAGCGCACGCACACGCACACGCACCCCCCACACACACACCCACACCCACACACACGCACACACACACACACACACGCACACACACACACACACACACACACACACACACACACACACACACACACACACACACACACACACACACATTATTTTTCCCTGACCGGACTTTGAATTTTTTTATGATATTTAT
The DNA here is from genome assembly GCA_027627225.1 of Congeria kusceri. NCBI lineage: Eukaryota > Metazoa > Mollusca > Bivalvia > Myida > Dreissenidae > Congeria > Congeria kusceri. The sequence continues at coordinate 12,158,975 of CM051033.1, read as the reverse complement.
TGTCAAATTACCGGTAAAATTAGTGCAATGTGGTGATAGCGTACATAAATACCTCCATTTTTAGCCATTTGTACTAGTGTTAATTTCTAATTCTAAACAAATATGATACATGTATTGGTTTATTGTTGAAATATTTATTACATTCTAGATTTCACTACTTCATTTTGGATTTGTTTTAATACTTTTGGTCAAATTCCCTGACCTTTCCCTGATTTTTGCCAAATTGTAAAATTTTCAGATTTTTCCCTGTTTTTTCTGTTTTCCAGAGTCGGTGGGCACTCAGTTTCAAAATGATAGTATATGCCGTTGGATTTGATTTGCTATTAACGTTCAACAATCTATATTTTACTCATGAAAAGTGTACATCGAACAATGTACTAACAAATTGTTTATTATGCAACAGATAGCTGAATAATTACAGGAGTGACATGTACATGTTTGCTCTTCATTGATCTGGTGATTCTAATGCTGAACGCTTTGTCAACGTTAATGATATCCTGTATTATGTAGATTGTGTATGTTCCGTTCCTTTGTGAATGTTTATGTCTCAATATAGTTTTAAAATCGCAACCTACTAAATATGAAACATTTGTGTTATTATATGTACAAGTTTGCTTTGGAATTTAGCAAAGAGCCTGCTATTATCTTTTTATGAAACAATATATAAATATCACATGGCAGCGTGTGTGACATTGATATTACCACGATAACAAATTGTCACCCAAGGCGAAAACCAAGTGGTGACATTCTGTTTTGAGGGTTGACAATTGCAATGTCACACACGCTACCATATTATATTTATGTTATTATACAAAACACATTACATGTAAGTGAATAAAACGGTAAAATCATGTTTAATTCATTTTATTCTCCCCATCAATATTGAAAAATGTCTTAATATTATTCCACGTTAGGATAACCATTGAATAATGACATCACGACTATATGACGTCATGCTTTGGCTCAAATATTGAAGCAGTAATTTGCCCTTATAAGACGTTCAAAATATCAGCGCGGTCATATGTCCAGACAGTCACTTTTGCTTGATCACGTGTCAAAAAGGTTAAACATGTTTTGACAGTCATAATATCTCTTTCTCGGGTGATTGGATTGTATCATTGTAAACAATAGTGAGGTGTAATAAAAATGTAATGTTAACGTATATATCATTGGAACAGGCATAATTTGATATGATTTTGCCAATTATGTGCTTATTACAGTTATAATTTTCTTTTACTATGAGCGTGCGTCTACCCATTCAATGTTTTATGGTTGATGTGTACATAATTTTCCGCCATTCACATATCAACTCGCCTGAGTGAAATTTGGTTATATATCGTTCGTCTTGTAAACAAAAAATCAAAACAATAAAAACAGAGATTTTCAAGTTATTATGTACTTACATCCTTTTGTGTGTGTGTTTTCTACATCTTACAAATTAAGTTTGCACTTTTGAATTTAATATGATAAATTATACAATAACAATATATGCATAATTACAGTATTTGAATCGTTTAAAATTAATTAAGATTTTCGGTGTAGTTGAATGTTTTTCGTCATAATTATTAGGACAAATAAATTATGTTTCATAGAAAGTAAACTTATCAGTATTTGCATGCAACTGTTTACCATGATCTGGGCTGGCATTCACAAAGCATCTTAAGTTATTTCTTAAATATTTTCACTTAAGTGCACAATTTGAATGTATTTTATTACTGTACTTAATAAACAGATTAATATGTTGTTGATATTTCTACAATAAAATTTTCATAATGATATTATTTTCAAGTATAACTTAGTGAAAAACTGTTTCTATATGGAATTATACAGTTGAGAAAAATTCCACATTTGAGGATAAGGATACTATTTAACTTAAGATGCTTTGTGAATACCACCCCTGGACCAAATATTTCGTTCTAATTGCGCAATCGACCAAATGAATCATCTGAATTGATACATTAATATAAAACCACAATAAATTAAACTAACATGTGTTTTGTTAAATTTTCTGCCTTGTTATGTTCAAACAACGTCATTAAGAAAAAAACTGCTTAGTGTTATTACACAGGATGTGTACATTTTGTGCTGTAGGAAAATTTATGGGAATATAGTTTGAATTCATTTGTTTACGTCGGTTGCCAGTTAATAATATTGTATGTTATATCATGTTTTTGTTGTTTTGGTTTTGTGTATGCTTTCTCAATTGTTTATTGCATATGATTTATGATAGTTTTATGTACAGGCACTGCATACATTTGTTTTTCATCATTTAAATAATGTATTTATAATGTTAAATTGATAAACCATCTCTATGCAGGTAATACTATATATATATATATGTATGTAAGATAACACAAGTAAGTTTATGCATGAAGTGTGTTGTACGCCCTGTTATGACAGCAAGTATGTTGTTATGTTTTGCTTAAAATGGAACTATTAAATGTTGAAATGTTGATAACGTTTTGCATATATTTTATGTTGTATGGTTATCAGTGTATAGTTCGTTCGAATTCTTAGTATATATGGACTTATCTATTACTAATATACATGTATACTTATTTATATCCGCCAATCAGCTGACTTCATTCTTACCACGTGACCGTAAACTATTTCTCCATATTGGACGCGCTTGCATTTAACATATTTCAAAATGGTCAGTCCGGCGATTAAAATACGACACTGTCCGAGTACTCCGAAAGTGATACTATGAGCAACTGCTCTTAAATTAATTTATTGATTGACGAATATTACCAAAATACGTACTTGCTAAGCAAATTTTCACAAATGCTTAATTGCATCTTTGTAAGTTTAAGAAAATGACATCGTGCAATGAAATTTAACGATTACGCAAAGTTTACCTCAATTTGCTACTCTGATTACTGTATATGCGGGGACACTATACATGTTGGGACACCCTTTAAATGCGATAAAATAGTTATTTTTCGTGTTTTCGTGACGCTAATATAGTTTTGGGACACTTTGAACATTATAGTATTTCCTGTTTCTAAATTTTGTGACACCGTTTTCTGAATTGTCAATTTAGTGTAAATTTTTGTTAAGTCGCCAATTAAGTCGGTAATCGCAATGTATTATTAAAGTATTAAAGTTGTGAATGCTCATGCTGATATTCCATATATACGTATCTCATCAATGTGTCGGCGCGCCATACATTTCTCCACTGTGATTTGCTTAGTTTCACAAGGATTAATATACACACACATTACACAATTTAACCTTACGAATTATCGTTTTGTACCTCAATTCTAAATATTGGGACACGTTCAGGGGGAAACTATTGTTTCTGCATCTCAAAATGGGAACAGCAAAAACATAATTTAAGTGTCCCAGCAACAATTATTTTATTCCTTGCTATTATCCACAAAGTACTGATGTTTTATTTAATGTACACCGAAACTGCCAGAATGTACGCTCGTATATGAGTTGTGTAAAGGTCAACTTGTCACCAATGTTGTATCCGATTATAAATAAAACCTTCTAAAATAGATCTATTTTTAAAATATAAATATTATTATTCCCTTATGTGTCTTTTGATTATTTATGTCCATGTTTCGCCATGGTTACTTACCGATTTAAACTAACGCGCTGCAGAAACTTTCTATCGATCACGCCACCTTTTTAACTTAACCCATCTAAAAATAACTTATACAAACTCAATGTGTACAATTAGTACAAGGCCAAGGACGCTTTGTTTGGAATGTTCTAGTGTACGGAAGGCTGTATTTCGGATGCATTTAATTATTAAGTATTCTTGGTTTTGGTCGCGAGAGGTTGTTGTTGATCGCCGGAAATTTTAGTTGTAATCGGTCGCTGTCATGTGACATGATACAACGCAACCATAAATGGTTTGCATGTTTTGCAACACGACGCCATGCATTAATATTGTGAACGAGCGCACTGTCCCGCGGACTGTGTGGTGTAATGTAAATAGTATGCGCATTATGTGAGAAATACATGTGCATTTACAACATTTCAAATAGGTATATAATAAAGCATTGTCCCACATTTTGAGAATATATGACTATATGCACTGAGAATGTGTATATGCACCGCTTTCTTATATTCTTGGCATTTATATTTAAGTTTGAATTTAACTTTATATATATTCCAATAAGTTATGGTTACTTGTTTTAGAATCTTCCAATTTGTAGTCTGAATGTGTAACGAACTTTGTAATCATCATATTTCTTGTATCAGTGGGATGTGGGTAAACAGTGCCGGCGCGAGCCCCTGTAATTTATATAAAGTTGCAACCCACAATATGAAACATTTTTTGTTAAAAAAATAATGTTTTGGAACAAATTATTATCTTTGAATGGCTTCATATGTAATATATTAACGCCACCTCTAAGATCAAATCTGTAGGTGTTTACATTTGTACTTTCATCATCATCGAAGTGACAAAATTTCAATGTTACCGATATGATTCCTATCATATACAATACATTTGTTAGGCTTGCCATTCAGCCAACAATAGCAATGTGTGCATAACCAACTTTCAGAATGTGTGCATAACCAACTTTCAAAATGTGTGCATAACCAACTATCAGAATGTGTGCATAACCAACTTTCAGAAACGCGTATTAAACATTTTCAGTTATGAATAGTATTGAAATAACAGAACCATCGGTTTTCGGGCTGTAAACGAATGCTGAATGCATTTATAGGTTCAATTTTTAAGAATTTAAGTAATCAAGGCTAGAAGCATGAATTGCGCAACTTACAGTAAGTATATAAGCATTTAAAATGTCATTGTACGACAAGTAGAATACATTATAGGTGCTGTAATGAAGGAAATGTGTCCGGTTCGCTAACGCTCGCCATAGATGCGGTTTCAAGCATCAACGGATAAACTGTGCTCATCCGGGCACTAACCATGTACTTGTATTCTCTATTTAACGCACTATGTAACTTTCGTATATGTTCAATTAACATAAACATACTCATTTAAAAGAAAATGGCAATATGGACACATATATAATCTGAATGATACAATATTAATACTTTATTGGCACTCACACTTTTGTAATAAACTTAACAGTTTATTGAATCAATACTTTCTTGTTGCATGATAAGCGTGTTTGTGTATGGTATCAGAAAAACATATTTCGACGTTATGTTTATCGTATTATAGACATTTGCCAATTTCTTTTATAACAGAAGAAATACGATCAAAAAGAACATTAAAGGGACTATGTCAACGAAACGGGCCCTAAAGGGGAAGCTGCAGTATAACATTTGAAAATTAAACATTAATATAGGCATATAATGAACAATTTAAATAATACATATAAAGGAAAAAGAGTTTATGCATTCTGAGAAAAAATCATTATATACTTTAAGTCTTGTTTGTTTGGCCTTTTTTTGTTTACGTTTTGACGTCAGATGTGTGGGTGTCTTATATAACCATGGTATGCATGTCCGTTTTGCAAAAGCAGTTGGGTACAGCGCTGTCTATTGTCATTCATTCTTACGACTCTTTCGTCGTGGGTTCGATACCCACTCTTGGTTTTCTTTTTTCAAGTGTTTGTTTCATTACAGGTTTTTATCAGTTCTCATAATGTAGTAAATTTTTCATACATTATTTATTGTATTCGCTTTTGTGTTGCTAATTTCTTCAATATGATTAAATTAATATTGCTGAAGGAGATCACTGTCCCTTTAAGATGTAACTTGTACTGCAAACGTCAGTACACACTACGACAAACATCAGTAAATACATGTATGCACACACATTTGTTATAGCAAACAATATAAAGTAACTGATCAGTCCCACATATTTTCGATTTTCATATTTATGAGTAAGATTGGATACCTGAATTGTTCGTTACCAATTTCGTCCACCGTTAGCTCTAGACACTGCAACGACACTTAAAACACGCAAAGATCTCGTCTTTTAACGATGGGACGCCGCGTCACGCCAAATCAACGCTCCGCCTTGAATGGGATCCGGCCTTAAGATACGACACTTTAACTAACGATTCTCAATGTTCCCGGTAAGTTGCGCTGTTTTTCATGGTAATATTGTTGAAATAAAAATGTCTGATATTGATAATAGACCCTTTTCACATTCCCGTTATCGAGTACTGAAGGAGTTGTCGCCCTTGATAAAGTGAATTGAGAACGAGGCTGACGATGTATTGGCTGTAATTGTTAATAAAAGAATGTGGTGATCAGAGGAGAAAATGTCGAACAAACTAATAAAATGTTCTTGTTTTTTTCATTAAAGTCTTCTCTGTTTTGTAACTGAATTATGTGTACGTGAATAGGTTTCAAATTGTAAAATTATAATGCAAACAATATAATTTATTAACGATCACAACAAAGGCCAATTTGCGAACGAAACGAAGTTTGACATAATGATTATGTTACTTTTTCAAACATTTTAATATTAAGATCTTAAAAAGGTTTAATGATTGAAATAATTTCTAAATTTATTGGAGTTTACATAATTAATTATCTATTTATTTATAATTAATTAACAGAAGCAGTTCGTTTATTCCGGACTCAATGTCATCGGCTTGGGCAATTAACGGCCTGTCAGTAACATGGCCATTATTGCTAAATTATTATTATTATTATTATTTTATTATTATTATTATTTTTATTATTATTATTAGTATTATTATTATTATTATGCAGTATGAGCAAAAATGAGATGATACGGGTTATGATTTTTTGTTCATCTGAATTAAAACAACTTCTACCGAGTTAGCCAGAATTGATCAAATACCTAAATACGTATTTTTCTTTGTATTCTCTAATGATAGAGAACCAAAACAATAACATGAATCAGTTATGAAATATAAGAAAACAAACATCATTATTTAATACCAAAACTTTCAAAAGTTTTCATCGTTATATGGCTTTAAACTTTGTACATGCCATTTATACACTATCATGAGTTCAAGCATCGATCAGGATTACTGCCAATACAATAAGAGATATTTGTAAAACATGTATGCCCCCCCCCCCCGACTTGCAGCCAAGTTCTGAATATGTGCAATTGTTTTTTTTTTAAATATGCAATCCCAAGCGAGGTCTCGATATACGGTATCAATGTACGAAGTTTCATTAAAATATCTCGATGCGTTCTCAGGTTATTGAGCGGAAACCAATTTACTATTTTTAGCAACGGTGACCTTGACCTTTGACCTGTTGACCTCACAATTTATAGGCGTCTTCCTTTCATTCAAAGTAAAAAGCATACCAACTTTCATGATCGTAGGTCAAAGCATTCTCCAGATATCTTGCGGAAACGAAATGGTCTACGGACAGACCGACCATCCGACCGACCGACCGACCGACGGACGGACAGGTGCAAAGCAATCTTCGAAGAGGGGCATAATTATTATATGTTTTGTCTTAAATAAAGTTAGGTCGTTATTTTAAATAATACTGTTATTTCACTTGACAGCTGTTATCAAGTACATGTTATCAATGTTATCAATGACCCATGTATTACTTCAATAATTGGACATTGTAGGCATGATCACGTAATTGCGCCACATGTTATTCCAAGATTAGGACCAGATATACACATTTTGGTTACAATCTTATGATCATGTGTTTATACAAGATTATGATCTAACCATGTTAGACCAGGTTTGGACATTAGATTTATGTCAGTCTCAGAGAAATTATCTCAGTCTTAATTGCATTTTTGTTTCATTTCTATCAACGATAATACTAATTAAACTGAAACTTCCTTATCGTATATCATAATTACATTATGTATCATCTCATTTCTGTTTGTGATGAAGAAAAATTAGTGAATATTTATAACATTTTATAAGTTATACACTTTAAATGACCATCATGCAACCAGTATTGACCACTATCAAGGTTAGATACCAGTAAATCTCACTTGAATGCAGGCACCGGTAGAAAACAGGGTTTCGGCAGTCATATTTCGGCAAAAGCCCCATACCACAGTAAAAACACCCCAAAAGTTCACCTTTCAAGTTAGCCTCCAATGAAATGCACCAAAATGACGCAGACACGCATAGGACAATAGAAATAACCACAACAGGCATGTCTGAGATACCTAAATGGCTTTTATGCCAGATGAGAAGAGGAACGTAAAACGTAAACAAAGTAAAGTGGTATGTCTGGATTTTTCCACATTGGCTCATTTTTTTCCCATTTACTTCAGAAAGAAATGGAGCCAATATTTTACAGGCCGTGGTGTGGATTTATTTTGAAGTAGCCGATGCAATGTTAAGATTTATTCATTTGGGACTACTGGCGGGAAATTTTCACAACATTTGATTGGATGATAAGAAAGGTCAAAAGTTGGGTTAAACAGCTACGCCGAAAAAACAACGTTAGGTCTGTCGGTCGAAATAAAAATCAAATAACACCCAAAGTACATTCACTATGATTGTTTTAATATATGTTTAATATTATACAATAACAACTTATTTTCCTAAAGCAACACGCTCAATTTTGAAATCAAGCATTTATTAATTCAGATGAGTCGTTTTATCGTTAAATGGGCAAGCTATTATACTTCATGTGACTATTTTAAATATGTATTTCTTTAAAATGTTAAACAAGCAATATTACCCAAAATAATGCCCTTACATTTTTAAATAAATTGATTACTTCGTCGCTGTAACACAACAGGTACAAAATATTGCACTTTAAACAGTGCCAGTTTGACGATATATATGTCATCAATATAGCATACAACAATATAATGCAATATGCTTACATTTAGAGATCAATGATTGTATTCATAATCATATGTGGCTCTGTTTTAATTTGTCATTTTCTTTCGTTCATGTCCATGTGTATCATACTATCGGTAAGTTACCGACTAAGTGGCATTACAAGTTCCATTTCCACTGACGCGTTGCCATTGAGAGTTAATTAACAACCCACATGCCAAATTGGCAATTGTGAACAGGACGCTTTGCCACTGAGAGTTAATTAACAACCCACATGCCAAATTGGCAATTGTGAACAGGACGCTTTGCCATTGAGAGTTAATTAACAACCCACATGCCAAATTGGCTATTGTAAACAGGACGATTTGCCATTGTGAGTTAATTAACAACCCACGCCTTTTTATTTTTATTTTATTTAAGTCTCATCCACATTTACATATTATATATAAAATCAGTAAAACATGTGGTCATTCGAAAAAGAATTATAAGAGACTATTAACACGTCACATCTGTCCATTCTAAAATATTTAACAAGTCACATCTATACATTTTAAAATATATAACAAGTCACATCTGTACCTTCTAAAATATATAACAAGTCACATCTGTACATTCTAAAATATACAACAAGTCACATCTGTACATTCTAAAATATATAAATATATCATACTGCAAGATAAAAAGAACACTAGTTTAATATCTTAAAAGTATAAAACATATGTTAAGAGTTCGTTTGTTTGTTGCCAATTTGGCAGTTGTGAACAGGAGCTGATCTTAAACACGTGTTTGCGATAATGAAGCCGTTTGTCAACTTTACATGCAATACATGATCAGACCAAAAATGTGAATTTGATAAAATAAATATTCGTTAATTACTTTTACATTAATATTTTCCTTCCATAATTATGTTAGCAATTCATATAATCATATTACAATTGTAAGAACTGCAACAAGCATGTTTGATGACGACACTTTGACCATTCCAATAAAATATAAAGGCCCAGTAACATTTTTAATATTTTGATTACACTCTTCCGTGTCATGTCGGTTGGAAATTGTAGGATACGAATTGATAAAAATGGGTACGAGTTGACGAAATAAGATACGATTTGACTCTAGAACGTAGAAGTTGACTAGAATATGGGGTACGAGCTGACCAAAAAGGGTACAAATTGACCAGGGTACGAGTTGACTAGTTACCTTTCGTTATACTTAGAACCCATGAAGCGTCCAATAATACTAGTCTAATAAATGAGACGTTTTATGCAAAGTTAGTGCAACTATTTTAAGATTTGGCTAAATTCGCCAACATTGCCCATATAAAACGTAGCTCAATATTGGCACAGGGCTTAACTTGTTGTGCTACCTATAATACAATCGTCATTAAGGTGGCACTATACAGTTTCAGCCAAAAATTCGTACTGGCAAGGGATACATTTCTAATAAATACAGTGAAACTGAGTAGCATTTTGACTGCTTTAGAAGTTGTAAGTATCAGATTTACGGGATGGAGTTTTGAATTTCATGCTTAGTGAATTCGAAAACATGCCCTATGTAAAGCCAGTGGATATTTGGAGCCACCTTGCATATAAAATTCGTACATGAGCATTCCTTGCTCTAAATGCCATTTTGGCAGGATATTTAAAAGGGCGTACGTACACAGGAAAGTAGCGGATCCGTGTTCTAGTGGTAACGCACTGGCTTCACAACCCTGTGGTCGCAGGTTCGAGCCCCGTTATACCCTCACTTTATAACTCGTCTTTCGCATGAGACGTTAAACCGAGGTGCAGTGTACTAAGTGCCTTACACCGGGCACTAAAAGACCCAGGGTCGCCTCTGGAACGGGGCATCTCCTGTATCTTGCACTATCCCCAGTAACCCAACTAACAAGTCTTATGGAGGTGATGGCCATATGGGAGAGAATCCCGGAGCACTCGATAAAAATGTACTACACACAACATAGGAATTTATTGGAACAAAAATTTTTGATCCCCAGTTTGCTCAGTTGCAAGCAAGTATCTTCTAAATTAGGCAGACAGGCATGCAGTGTTCGAGGTACTCGCATTCGCAGAAAAGTTGTAAACTGACGTTGAAAATCACTGAAATGGTCACGAACTCTGGTGACATGTGAACCCCAAAATTGTTTGATCATGCATGTTAAAATTATTGTAGAACTGTGTGCATAATTATTTTCCTTATATTTTTGTGAAGCCACAGCCATAAAAATATTGAAATGATGTTTGGTTTGTTTTCAGGTGTTGACATTATGAGTGTGTGCAAGACGGCTTGAACCCAGACCGCACCACGTCGAGTCCGAAGCCCGAGAAACATAAAGTGCCCCTATATGAATGTTTGGTTAACCTTTACAATGATTAAGGTTACTCTGACAAGTTCGCATTATTTTCGCTTCTTTCTCCGATGTATTGATTACTTCCGATAAATTTGGAAATTCGGACATTGTTTATTTCTATTTTTATTGGGGGGGGGGGGGGGGGGGGGGGTTAAAACTTTAGTCGGCGGAGTTTGTTTGCACTAAAAAAACATAATAAAAGATTTTTGTGTGTGCAAATTTTGGAAAAATAGGGTCAACAATTTTGTAAACAAAGTTATACTTTTGTTTCGCCGAAACGATTATTTACATTTATAGATTACCAAACATGCATTTAACTTAGGAGAAAACTAGATTAAAGTAAAAACAAATATAGCACGCGGCATTCTTCTCTGCCTGGATGGAAACAACGATCCACAGAAGGCGATTACAAATCTGAATCAGTTCACAACAGATTATCCTAGAGATCTTGTGGACATGGACAGCGCCCAAAGTAGTATTGTTGTGGAATTTCATTCGAATGGTTGACAACATCATCTGCTTGTCTGAAGAATCTTCCAATCCAGGTTCGATATAACTTACTATTCAGCTTACACTACTGCGACGGTTGTAGTCTACAGAATCAAACTATTGTTAATAGTATATTAGATGTTGTTGATTGATTCCTTGGACTTGCTTACTCTATGATAGGTCGGACCAACGACTTAAAACATTGGGTCTTGTTTATGATAAGAAAGGTGGAAACCATTCTCCAAACTGTGCTTACACGTTCATTTCATGAATTATAGCACGACAGAGTAATACTTTGCTAACTAGATATAAATAATTAGTGTATGGTTGTGGCATAATTATTGAACTTTCAAATTACATTTGCTTGGGTTAAATTCAGCTTCCATTTCCTCGACCACTTCTTTAGCTGACGGAGTTCGTTTAGAAGAATATTACACTATTCTATATGCATGTATTTTATTTTCCTTTACACGATGCTGTCACCAGTCGTGAGCATTTGGGGTGGAATATTATTAGGACCGGTGGCTTTATGTTGGTTGAGACCTTGTAGAACTCCAACGACTGTTTGCTGAGCTGGTGTCGGGAAATGGATTTCCAGGCATGTTTGATGCAACGGCTGTGTTGTCTTCTTTTTTAAGACCACTGCACAACTGAGTGTTAAGGATGTTCGCATATAGGCTTGAGCTAGGCCGTTATGGGCTCTGTCTTTGCGGCATAATGGGTCAATATTGGAAATCTCACATCATTTGCTCTGTACACAGGAGAAGAGCTTCATGGGATTCAATGTATTGACCACACCCTTGATGTAAGCGCTGTAAGCCTTTCGGCAAATGCATGTGGACTCCATCATGAGTGAATTGTTTATACAATGTATTAAGACCGTACGAATTTCCTGGAGACAGATTGACCATCTTGTAGTCGCGTTTCTTTTAGTAGGAGATTTTTTTGTTTGTTGAATCGGCTAGATTCCATTATCGAGGGGATAATGAGTTTAGTTCAAGAGTTTAATACAGTGTTGATGATACAATAGTGGTTACTTTGTGCGAATGTGAAATTCGTTTTTTGCATTTGTTTGGGTAGTGGGCATGGCTGTTTTTATTGGCACTGACTGTATTTTCAGATTAAGCAGTATAGCTAGGCCTATTGGCGAGGAAATGTCACGTGTCAAGCAGAGTGTCAAGTGTTTTTAAGGATTTTCGGGCAGTTCAATATATGTTCAAATCCCGTCTCTCTTGTCATGCTAAGAATGAGTTGGGTCTACTTATGCAGGATTGGTAATTATTATCTGCAACAGTTTCACTGTTCTAAATAATGCGTGAATACAACTCGCGGACAAACAAATTAAAAAACAATCTCGACACCGTAAAATCCTTGTAATGTTTTTTTTTTTCATTTATCTTTTTAATATATACCTGGACCAATAATCCAACATCTCTGTGGGAGTTTTGTAAAATAATAATAAACTATCAAAATGTTCTAAAAATAATTCTTTCCAAATCTTGAAAGTGTTCATTAGTGGTGGCAGTGGTCCTGAACATCGCCAAGGGGGAAGTAACCGTCGCGAGGAGTTAGGAGTATGGAGGTTGTGTAGACCTGTGACGTGAATGCTTTTTATATTTTCCGCGACTCTGTGTAACTATACCGCTTGAATGAACTGGCTTGATTACTTAAAAAACTTAGCAAATCAATAATTGACAAATCATGATTTAAAGGTAAAGAAACTGTCTTGTATACATAAACCGACAGCAGTTTCAAAAAGCGTCATTATTGTATAGTTGAATAGATCACATTTCAGGTGCTGAATATTTGTTGTACAAGTTTTAATGTGCGTTTTACCCACGAAATAATTGTGAAATAAGTTAGTACCTGTTTAGAGCAAAAACCGAAATAGCGCTTGTGTAACTTGTGTAATTCATGAGAAAGTGGACATAAAATAGTTTTATTTTTTGGATTTTTGATAAATATTTTATCAGTGTGTTCACAACAGTGAAATAAGTGAACTCCAGAGGATGAATTTTCATTTGTTTTGAATTATTCATTCTTGCAATATAGGCAATTTTTATCAATTTTAATACTGTTTCATATTTGTAGCCAAATAGTATAACTTGATGCGTATTAAAACAAACAGTTGTGGTTTAAACAATGGATAAAGAATTAAAAGACACAGAGACACAAAACTGGGTGAAAACCTGCATAGCGCTCCGCTATGTGACAGAGGGAATTCTGCCATTCATAAAATCTAAATGTGATGAGCAGTACTCACTTAATATAAGCTACTTGAAACAGTTTTGTGGATTAACTGATTATACATGCAATACGTGTCAGCTACCCGGTTTGAAACCGTATCATGCTGGAGTAGTGCCTTGCAAATACCCGAAAGGTAAACGCGAATGCGGATGTGAAGGAAAGCAATTGAAGCAATGTCCCCAAAACGAGATTTGTGGAAAATTGTATGACCTTGTCAAAGATAAGCATGTCACAAATGATCCGAATTGGTCCAACACTAAATCTGAGCTATGGTCTGACAAACAGTTCGGTCATTGGGAAGTGATGAAATGCTTCATTTGTACACCTGGATACAAGGAAAGAGCAGACATTTCAAAGATAGATGTAACAGCGCTAGTCCAAATCTGTACCAATCACAAAGATCTAAACACTGAACTGGGTTACAGACTGGCGTTGTTAGATAAGGTATGCATTTTTGGAAAAGAAATTATGCTTGAGTAACTTTTCTAGAACGATTGTAATACAGCTATTTGTCTAGCATTATTTACTTTTAATTAGCACATGACATATTTTAATATATTAACCAGATATCTGTAATGTATATTTGTGGGAACGCTAGCTTATTTCTTTTTTTAATGATCGATAGTCACAAAACATTTAACATTTTTATATTGTCTATTTTACGATAAAACTAGCTTCCCTACAAACGGGACATAACAGTTTCGACATAACTTCCTTTTGGAGAACCGATTATATGTAAGCTGAAGTTAAAACAAATAGCAACTATCTGTTTTCAGTGATAAGAATATTTTTTATTATTTGCATACAGTTAAAGCGCAAAGGGACATAACCTGGATATTTATAATCGTATACAGTTGATGTGCTGTCGTTATCAGTAGTCGAGAAAACGCCTACTTATATTGGTCTGCGAGTTTCGTTTTCCCGATAAATAATTGCAACTGAATTATTCCTTCAACATGTAGCGGTTTCAATTATGGGCATTTTAGGACAGTTAGGTGACAGAGTTATTTAACGATGGTTAATGCATTATTCATATAGATTCGTGAAATCCGAAACGATGTGTGCCATTCGGGGACAATGACGATTAGTTCAGACCGCTTCAAAATATATGCCGGCCAGATAACTGATGTTCTCAGACTCGACATATTCGCAGACGATCAAACAGCCAAAGACCAGCTTCAAAAGTTGCGTACTGTAAGTAGCCATCAACGATATTATGTTTTATAACAATGCCATTTAGTTATATGCGATGCTTTATTGGCCGGAGGCACAATCGTACATGTTAAAACACTTTATTTATAATGTGTAGGATTGTTTTTAGACTGTCGGTTATTGGCTTGGTCACAGAAAGAAACTTGAAAAAAAACGTCACATTATTTTTGTTTCGTGTTTTCTCTTTGTTGCCTTCTCGTCAAATGTTCGTTATGACAGTTATGTGTGTCAATTTATTTGTGATTATAACTAAATCTACCTTTGTGATATTGAAACTATATTTACTCTTTTCGTTATCAGTTAGCAAATGACGAAGAAAGGTTAACCATTGAGGACGAACTGAAAGCGAGAGAAGACACTCTTGCTGCAATCAAAGAGTTAAAGCGTTTTATAGAGGAACACCAGAAGGCCAATACCGACACAGTTGACAATATCAGGCACCAAATAGCTCACCTAACGAGTGTTGAAGAGCAACACAATAGGAAAATTCAAGAACGGTTTAATGAAATAGAGTCACATCTGCGGGATTTAAAAGAAGAATACATGAACACATTTGAGTGGCTTAGTGAACACAAAGGCATATTGGACAACATACACAACACAATGTATTCTCAGAATGAGCAACTGAGCTTCATTTCAACGGCAAGTACAAAAATATCAGACACGACAATTAATGCAAATGCAATTTGTATTGATAAGACTCATTATTAAACATTATTGCAGTGTATGGATTGAATGTTTAGTCCTTTTGTAGCCTTTGTATATTGTGTAAATAGAGAATACTAGGTTAGTGTTGAATACATATACATATACGTTTATTTAGCGAGGCTTAGAAAACTTAAACCACGAGCCTTGGCGAGTGGTTAAGGTTTTCGTTCCGAGCAAATAAACTTATCTGTATTCAACACTTACCTGGTATTCTATTTATCCCGTCATTTTCTGTGTTTTGAAAATAAACAAAAGATAATCACTGAATAACGCGAAAAACATCAAATGACGTCACGAAAATAAAAAAAATGACGTCATTATAATGCGCGCGTTTGCTGTATTCAACAAAGTGGAATACAGGTAAGTTTATCCCACGGGGTGTTATTTCGTCTATGCAGGCGTGATGATGGGATAAATTACATAGTAATAGCATGACTCATGGTAATTGTGCTTTGTTGTATTCTTTTTTTTACAGTTTTTGCAAGACGAGGTAAGACCAGTTCTCAAACAAAGTGACAAACTTTTTGCGGGTAACTAATACATCTTTTTTTTTACAATTTGCACAAACGACTTTCTCGTTATATATATAGAGAGAATACTAGGTTAGTGTTGAATACAGTTACGTTTATTTAGCGAGGCTTAGAAAACCTAAACCACGAGCCTTGTCGAGTGGTTTAGGTTTTCGTTTCGAGCAAATAAACGTATCTGTAATCAACACTTACCTGGTATTCTAGTTATCCCATCATTTCTGTCTTTATTTTGAAAATAAACGACAAAAAATTACAAAATAACACAAAAAACATCAAATGACGTAACGAAAATAAACAACATGACGTTATTAATAAATAATGCGCGTGTTTGCTGAATTTAACAGCTAAGTTTATCCCACGGTGTGTTATTTCGTCAATGCAGGCGTGATGATGGGATAAAAATATCTCTTCTCCAACCAGTATGAGATAACATAATTGATGTATTAACTGGCTACAAAACTACCGACCAAAGGATATCATTTTTAATGCTCAAGTTTTGTTAACGACTGCATTTAAAAAAAAAAGTATTTTATCAAAGAACACGCACATATTGTGCATATTAATATGGTAAATACTAACCTGAAAATGCAACAAATTAAACACAAAATGACATTATACATGATGAAGTGGCTAAAGTCAATGCAGGAAAGTTATAACGATTGTCGAATTTTGTTTTACAAATAAGTTGAAGTAGCTATCATCAAACAACATATTCAAGTATTTTCTCTTTTAATTATTATTGACTTATCTCCTGATAGTACAATTTAAAATAAATTAATGTTAAAATTCATTTGGCCCTATTTAAATATCATTATAATTTATATACATTCAAACGTATACGGTACATTGCAATACATGTCATTTTGAAATCTAGACAATGCTTAGCACAGTATGAAGGTTCATATTAAAATAAACTTAATCGGAATATTTTACGAAAATATACACATTGAATGAAAAAACATGATAAGTTAGAAAATGATAGTATGTATCGTATATATAGTAAGATAAAAAATTGTATTAAGACCAGTTATAATTGTTATTGCGTTCTGTTTATATTAAAGACTACTGTGTAGTCATCATTTTAGAAGATTTCAATTTGGCGCATTTGGTTAATATTGTACAGAAACTAGTACCATTTCCGCTCATCTGAGACGGTAAATAAACAAATAAGAAGTACGAAAAAACTGATAAACATCATAAATCCTTAATTTTAGGTAAGTGAACAAACACAAATATGACTTAAACTGGAGTCAACCGCTAAAAAACTTTGAACGGTCCAATGAAAGCACTGGGGCGGTTAAAGGCCTAGTTTAATCCTTCTTTTTTTGACCCCCCCACCCCACAAATCTGGGGTATTGTACTTATGTGTATTGGCACCCTGCTGTGGTCACAGTGTGGCGATCCTTATCAGCTGAAATCAATAAACTGTTGCAATTGAAACAGTGCACTCAGCCATTGCTCAGGCATCGACTGAAACGATTGCAGATCATGATAAGATATGTTATGGTGGACCAATACACAGAGTAAACTATCCCATGGAGAGGCCAGACATTCCTTAAACTATGCATTTAAGACAATTGCATAAAATGGACATTATTGTACTTAACTTGCGCATGTTAATCTCATAACAGTTTTGGAGAAGATAGAGAAGACATGTGATGCCATAGCTAACCCATCTATCAACAAAATATATATACCAGGTATAACACTTTTCCATTTGATTAGCTTGAGACAGGACAGTTAATTTATTTGCAATGCTTTGTGCTATCATTTGATTTGAAAACTTAAACAATATAAGTATAGTTATAATTATTATATGTTCAAAAGAATATTATATGAATTTCGTACGTAGTTAACAAGTGTTATTTATGCATTTGAATACAGGAATGTAGACAGTCTTGTCATATATATTTAATATATCATTTAGATTTAAGACTTGTTATCAACATGAATGACAAGGACGAAGGGATGGTTTCAACATTGCTCGTGGAATCCGCGAACGGTATCAAAGTTGATGTACCGCGTACACAGTTGCAAAGGTGCCTTGAAACAGCACTTAAGAAACTGACTGAAGGTTTGTTGAAATCACTATGAACTATGAACTATGACTAAGGCAATGGCAACATTCTGGTAATTAATACAGCGCAAAATTTATTGACTTGTATAAAACATGTATACAATTTGCAAAAGTCAGAATTTCTGTACACAGAAATAGAAACAATCAGATGATGTATATGCAATTGTATATTTTATTCTTCTAGATTATGGGGTCCATAGCAATGCCATAAAGAACGAATGTGTGGCAATCTACCTCGGATTCCCGACTTTGCAAAGCTGGTTAGGATTCCTACACGGGTACTTCAAGGGTGACATTGGTAAAATATTCCTGCCTGTGCAAGAACACTTGAGGACATACCTTGGTTTCGAGGATATGCAGTTGATCGTTGTCGTCTACGAAGAGGACTTCACGAAATGCGCCCAAACTATCTGTAATTATACTAATTAATGTTATATTAATAACATGTATTCCATTAAATGCGCCCAATCTATCTGTAATTATACTAATTAATGTTATATTAATAACATGTATTCCAAAGTTTTGTCTGTAAAGTACACATTCTTAAAGGGACAATGTCAACAAAAAGATGGCTTCCTTTTGCACTATAAATGATATTTTATGATAGAAATGAGGAATACTAAAACATATGCATTAAAATAAATAATAAATATTATAATACACAATGAGATAGTTGATAACAACAAATTATCAAAATGGTTTGATACAAATTAAACTCCAAGTGGTTATCGAACTCACGACTTAGGAGCCATACAAAGAAATAACAGTAGACAGCGCTTAAACCAACTGCGTTATTCTGTTTTGTAATGAACCTTGTGTTAACTATGGCTATCCAAAATACTCACAATTATGACGTCAAAATGTAAACATGCAAACCATGGAAAGGGCCAAACCAACACGACCCTTCATATCAATTGATTTCTATCTCATAATGCGTGCACTCATTTCCCATTATATATATTCTGTTTAAACAGCCATTATGTGCCAGCAGTAATTTCTTAATTTCAGATTTTTTTTTTTTAAAGAAAGTGCCCCTTGGGGTCCTTTGCGAGTACATAGTTCTTTAATCGGAGATATATATTATTTCAACCACGAAATTATTACATAAACTAGAAATGTGTCTGTTTGTCCTTCCCAGCCTTTGAACTTGAGACATTAAGCTTTGAACAAATGCCTCATTACGATCGGAAAGAAGAGACTGAACACAGACCAGTGCGTGCTGAGGGAAAATCCTGCGATATCGCTGCTGAGGATAATGATAGTATAAATTTCAAATACATACATGTTTATGTTGATCAATGGACTATTTATTTTTTGTGCATAATGTTAATTAACGCTTAACTGATTGATGCAACAAAATATTACAATACATGATTACTAACATAATTTTGGAAAAGGAAATGCACATTTAATATATAGAATACATGAAACTCCAGCTGCATTAAGATACGAAATAAGTCAAACTGGACTTGAAATATGCACTATGTGCATTTCAGCCCAGGAACGTGAGACACACAAGGATGAACAGGTACCTTGTAACGAAACGGATGTGGCGATGGAAAAGGCACACTATAAAGCAACGGATGAGAAAACTAAAAATGCACCTTATTACGTAACGGATCTATCATCCGGCGATTATGAATCTGATGAAGGTCAGTACAATTTGCATATAAATATTCAAAAAATTATTTTTGCGACAATTTACTATTTTATTAATTTATCCATACGTTTAGTACAATGTTTATCGTTTCTTTACTGAAAATACGAATGATAATATAACTACATCATTCTTAATGGGTTATACGAACACAAACATAATTATTTTATATGCTTTTGATATGACTCTTAGCTTTGTTACATCTCTTATTAATTTGAGTTTGACAATTAATTTAATATGCACTATTGCATAGGGCATTCGTCAAATTGCCATACATTGAGCGTGTGTGTTATAGTTCGTGATTTTTAAATATCTTTAAAAATACATATACTGTTAGTCTATTAAATAATTTAATGTGACGATGCTGACTTTACAAAATGTAAACATGTGTGTTATTTTAACAATCGCACATATGTAAAATACATCCTCAATAATCCCAATAATAAGAATTTACGTACAAATACAGATAATGAACTAAAAAAGATAAAGCCGTCGATAAAAATAAATCTTCTAGCATTAGCTGTAGGTAGTCAAACAAATCAACGGTTTTTTATTGTTTGCAGAACAACTATATTTATCGCTTCTGAAACGAGTATGATTTTAACTCAGTTATTATTACAGTAAGAATTGCCGTTTGAATATCATTAACGTTTCCCATCGTTTTGATGAAGATTGTGATTAGAACATAATATGTTTAATATGTTTAAAACAAACTAAAATAAGTCGGGTAATTCACAACTTTTAGTGTAGGATCAAATTGGGAAACTAAAAAAGAAGATAGAAGGAAGAAAGTAGTCCACTATGCAGCATTCGATATCATTGATCAATGGTTTAATTGGGCCAGGAGCGAAGTAGAATATTATAATCCTAGCATATTCATCTCGCTCATTGTTCAGGCAGGTTAAGGTGTTTGTGTGGTGTTTAAAAAGGTATACCTTTTCATTAAAAAGCGATTATAACGGGTCACGAAGTTAGCCGAGAAGAAACATAGTCATTCTAATCCTAGCATATTCATCTCGCTTATTGTTGAGGCAAGTTAAGGTGTTTGTGTGGTGTTTAAAAATGTAAACCTTTTCATTAAAAAAGCGATTATAACGGGTCACGAAGTTAGCCGAGAAAAAACATAGCCATTCTAATCCTAAGTTTCGTCTCGTTGTAGCCGACTCATGTTAAGTTTTTTTGTTGGATGGGACATGATTAATTATTTTATAACAGTTATTTTATTACTTATTGTATTATTCACTTTGTCGTTATACTAATAATAAAGAACGAAATGGACTTCACAGTTTTTCGATAATGACGCAGTACAGGTACTAGCAAATAGCGGTCGGTTACACTCCACTAACTTTATCAGAAAATTACTCTGGATTTGGAAACAGAGTCTATGGCCGAGTGGTTAACGCGTTAGACTCTCACGTCGGCGGTCGGGGTTCGATCATTATGAGAGGCAGATTTTTTTTCTCATTTTTATTTATTTTTTTATTGTTTCACAGAATATAAGGGTTTGCTACGCCAGATGCTTTATTAATTGAAAAAGAAGACATTTCTAAAATAAAATATTATGTGAGTAGTGCTGTAACGATATACCGGTATATCGCGGCACTGGATCATGCGATAATATATTGCGACATTAAACTTTCATACCGGTATTTAACGATATGTACTTTTAATGTGCGTGCCGTGTATTTTAACAATTGTTTTATTATATTTATATTTATCTTATTTTTATTCTTCTCTTAAAATAAAGCCATACTACCTTCACGGTTTCAGTGATTTTGTTTGTTCTATATACCGGCTCCAATATACTGTTTTTGAAACACAATTTTTGAATTGCTGTTTAAAAAAATATAATTTGTGAACATTTGCTTTTGCATATTGAAGAACTTTATCAGGTTATAATTAACTGACATATACATTGAGTTCAGATAGCTACGGAATGTTTCTTTCTAATACAAAACTGTGAAATATAATTAAGGTGTTGTGTGACAATAGCCAAAAATAACGACATTATGGAAAACGTATTGAAATAAATGCATACAAATCTGACCCTGAATGGTTATATTTGATATGTTGGAGGGGCCAGTCGATTCAGGAGCAATATTTATCGTTTAGTTATTCTTACTGACCCAGTTAAAATTAAGCAAAATTTAAGCATACATCTGGAACGATTTTTCTTGTAAGCTGTGCATTTAACAAATACTAAATATTGATAGAATTGTATTGCAATTGCTGGATTGAAGTCTTGAAACAATGCATTTTTTGGTTGAAAAATCAAATCGTAAAAATGTAGTATTTTAAGATTTTCTGAATTTTCGACTTTTTAAATACCTACCCACTTGAAATGCATAGTGTTTTTGTCCTGTTTGCCTTCTGTTTTACAATGAATACACATTTTAATACAATGTGTACACAAATACATTTGAAAATTTTGAAATTTATAATGCATTTGCTTGAATCTAAAGATTTTAACTATGATTCTTAACATCATGCAAATATTTTTGTAATAGTGTTCGATATTTTAAATTGAATAGATTGGTATTTAAACATTAAAATTGTGTTAATAAATGCTTTTGTACGGTAATTATAGTGAGACATGAAGAGAAACTGTGATTTGTAATACGGGCAATTTACCGCTGTGTATATCGCGATATATTGTACAATATTGCTGTATATCGCGATACGGGCAAGTGATATTGTTACACCCCTATCTGTTATTAACTTCCTTAAGCATTTTAAAACATTATCAAACACTATCGCATAACACCTTTGCTTATACGGGTGAAAAGTTTGTAACACTGTCGTTGCATTCATAATAATGTGAAATACTTTTAATATTTAGCATAGTGTTATACAAATATGAACTTTATAGCTGTGCAATATCGTGTGATGGTGAATGGCAAAATCCATATTGAACGAGGCGTATAGTTTAAAATATTTGGTAGACTAGAACATGATTGTATATGTTGTAAATGTTTTGTGTTATGTAGGATCGTAATTGTCAGTTTTCCACAATACTAGCTTGGCTGTACGTATGCTGCATTAATTATTTCAGTGTTGATAAGTTAACTAATACAGTGTCGTAAGCTGGAATTACAATGGTGTTTTGGTTGGTAGATTTTATTCGAAACGACTGACAAGCTCCGCCTGTAACATGCTTCTGTCCACTCTGAAATTGCGCAATAAATGATATTTTATTATATAAACTGTACAAAAATACTCACAATTATGACGTCAAAATGTAAACATGAAAAGGGCTAAACTAACACAACTCTTTTTATAAATTGATTTTATCCCAGAATGCGTGCACTCCTTACCCATTATAGTGCAAGTATTAACCAGCATTAATATCTTAATTTCTTTTTTTTTTTTTTTAAAGAAAGTGCCCCTTTGGGACCCATTCGATGTCATAGTCCCTTTAATCGGAGATATATATATTATTTCAACCACGAAAATTATGACATAGAGTAGAAATGAGTCTGTTTGTCCTTCCCAGCCTTTGAAATTGAGACATTCAGCTTTGAAAAGATACCAGTGCGGGCTGAGGGAAAAACCTGCGATATCGCGCCTGAGGATAATGATATCATGAATTTCAATACACTTACAACTTCATGTTTTGCAAATTGACGATTTATTTTTATGTATTATGTTAATTTAGGCTTAACTGATGCAACCAACTATTGCAATACATTATTTCTAACAGAATTTTGCAAAAATGAAATGCACATTAAATATATAAAATACCTGAACCTCCAGCTGCATTAAGATACGCAATGATTAAAACTTGACAAGAAATATGCACTATGTGCATTTCAGCCCACGAACGAGAGACACACAAAAATGAAAAGGTACCTTTTAACGAAACCGAAGTGGCGAAAGCAACGGATGAGAAAAGTTTAATTGCACCTGATTACGACATGCATCTATCATCCTGCGATTCTGAATCTGATGAAGGTCAGTACAATTTACATATATATATTCTTAGAATCGTATTTGTGACAATTATATTTTATTCATCCATCCACACTTTAAGTGCCATGCTTATCGTTTCTTTACTGAAAATACGAAGTATAACACAAATTACATAAGTGTTTAATGGGTTATTCGAACACAATACATACACACATATATATATATATGCTTTTGATGTGACTCTTTGCTTAGTCGTTGTTATATATCTTATTAATGTGAGTTTGGAAATTAACTTTATATGCGCAATTGCATCGGGCCTCGTCAAAATGGCATAAATTTAGCGTGTGTGTTAAAGTTCGTGATTTTAAATATCTTAAAAAATCCATATAATGTTACTCAATGAAATTAATTAAATGCGACGATGCTGACTGTACAAATGTAATGCATGAGTGTTATTTTAGCAATATAGCATATATGTGAAATACATCTTCAACAATCCCAATAATGAGAATTTATGTAAAATGCAGATTATGAACTAGCAAATAAAATGTCATTTATAAAGAAGAAATCTTCTCGCACTAGCGGTAAGAAGTCAAACTAATCAAGGTTTTTTTTCTGCTTGTTTCGCAGTTTTAATTCAATGCTGAACTTAATTCGGACGGCGTTTATTGTTACTGTCCGGTATAACAACATTTTCTGAACAATAGAAGTATAATCATCCCTCAATAAATTATTAATGCCAATAACTATTCAGACGTTGTAAATAACTTAAGTGTATGGTGAAGAATACTCAACTTAGCAGTTAATTACTGTTATTAATAGATAAACATGTCACTGTATAAGTATGAGCAAATGTAAAATGTTTCTGATGAAACAGGTTAACATAAATGTTTTAAAGTGTCGGAAAGTTTAAAATGTTTTGTAGACTAGAACATTATTGTATATGTTGCATATGTTGTGTGTTATGTAGAATCGTAATTGACAGTTTTCGACAATTCTAGGTGGTTGTACGTATGTAATTTCAGTTTTGATAAGTTAAATCAATAAAAGAACATTGGAAACAGACAAACGGTTTTAAATACGTTTAAACACTAAAATGGAAATTAATGAGTGCTTCATATTCAAAAATATGAAACATATAAATATTAATCTGGACACGCATCTAAACAAATGGTTTTGATAACCTCATGTTATACAAATATGAATGGATTTACAAATGTATGTCCGATTCTGGTGTTTATGTATGCTTACTTACATATAAAACTTAAGTCGAATTAGGGGAAGTGTACCGACTTGGAGACACGTGCGAGCATGCAATGATATTGATAATGTTAAAACATGAATATTTTGTCAATGTATATGAAAGGAATATTTTTCACTCACCCTAGTTTTTTTTCAGAACTTGTTATTGAACCAATCCAACGAAGAGGTAAGTCGGACGAATACTTATTTTTATGTTGCTGATGGTAACGTTTGTATCTGTTTTACTCTTATTTATAAATTTTGATATCGGTTTTGAATGTTGTTTTATAATGATATATCGAGCCTTTTATTTACCAAAATTTGATTTTTTAAAACGACAGGGGAAAATGATAATCATACGAAAAAAATAAATAAATACAGGTATTGCACGGAAAAACAAATTTAAGGGATGGTTTATTAAGTTATGTATAGATAATTTTAAATGACTTGAACTTATTATTAATCATATTAATGCGTTTTAATACTATTCAATACAGTTATATACACAGGTCCGGGGAGATATAAACGGGGCACCAAAATTAAATAAAACTAATGAAAACAATGTCCAAAGTTGACAAAAGAACAGTTGATAATTTGCAGTATTATTGTAGAGAGAAGCTCGTTTGTATAATTATTATATTAAAATTGAGCTTCTCTCTACAATAATACTGCAAATTATCAACTGTTGGTAAACTTTGGACATTTTTTTTCAATTGTGGACTATTGAATCCTTTGCCCGATTTTAAACTGAACTGGTACACAGGAATATTATTATCACGTATTTTAGTTACAAAATAACGCTTTCTTGCCTATGTATCGGCAAGTTTGCATTTCCCCATTAGACCTACCTTTCTGATCGCCAACTATTTCTTCTTTTGACTCTTTAAGTTATGTCCTCCTGTGTGAAAATCACTGATAATACCTTAAATATCTGAAAAGACATGATCTTGAGACTGCTCAACATGCCATCCGAAACCCTAAACATTCAAGTTCTCATGAGGCCATGGACACGTGTGGCTCTTTGTGAGAAAAACGAGCGCACATGTAAAGTTTCTAATTACGTTGACCTGCTCAGTCAGAATCAGTGTTGAGTTTACCACACCTATAAGAAATGTTAAGACAAAACAAGACTAAGCAGCACTTAATTCTTGGTTGGTAGTATCAAGCTTAGCTTATGTGAGAACATTTGTTAAAGTAAAACCAAATCCATAGCTACAAATTATCTCTTATATGCTTGATAATTCTTCTCACTGGAAGTACATGACTTGGAGTTGTTTTTTTTCAATGAAATGTTCTACGTCATAGAGAACTGTATCCAAACATACCCACATGAGTCAGTGTGCTGAACCCTGTGAAAACCGAATCCCTGTCAAAACCGAACGGCCGTGTCGGTACCGATTTATTTCCTCTTATTTTATATATAAAAAAGTCATAATAAACAGAACATTGTCCAAACCGAAAACCGAACGATTTTGTCACAAATTTGATCTCAATTAACCGAAAACAGCTGAATAAACCGAACGGTGTACCCTGTTAGGTGTCACTTCGCGATACCGCGGAAGCGTGAACCCAATAATTGCTGACACAAGTAATCACAAAGGGTATACTCGCCGTGGTGATAACGGGGCAGTGGTGCATTAAGCGATCAGCAAGTTGGTGCATACGACAATAGTCAACTTGTGAAAAACAGATAATTCGGTCGTGTTTTATGTGGAAATTAACGAACACTGTAAAATGATTAATGTTTCACGATAATGTACTTAATTTATACATGTAGTAAATTCTAGAACTTAGCTCTTTCAGCCTAATGCTTGCGATATAATCGATCTAAAATAAATATGTTTAAACACGTCAAAGGAGTCAACAATTGGTGATTTCTTTAAAAGGATGTAAATGAGTTGTAAGTTAAATACATTCATGAACTTGTTTGATTGATTATTTGAGTGTCGTTTTATGTACAAATACACATTTGTACTTGCAAATAACAAAAATAAATTAACAATTATTAAGTGTTAACATTAACATTTTGTGTTGTCTTATTATATTATTTAATAAACATATATAAGAGAAGGTACATTTTTAAAGGACAATGACATTTTTAAAAACCTTGGTAAACCTTGGTAAACCTCTGAAAACCGAACGCCGTTCTACTGTAGTTTGTATTTCTGTTCCTAAATAACGATGGTCGAAAGCTGTTTGCGAAAACGAATCAAGTTTATAACCTTAGACAGGCACTGGTTTCTTTGTCAATTATTGACATACCTGCATAACAAACACGTTGGTTAAAATAAACCCTAGGGTTGGTAACTGAGTTTTTTGAGTTGCACAACAACTTTGACAAGCAGCGAATATGACCATCAAATCCGATAATTCAACATTTTGTCTAGGGCAATTAATTTCATGTAACTATCTGTAAGCATCATCACCAAATTTTGATGTTTTGTAATAAAGGTCTGTGTTTTGTAAAATATTTATAATACGTAAGATTCCATTGCATTATATTCATTATCAGCATCGAAACGTTTTGTTTCAAATATTTGTGTTCTGACTAGATGTTATTCTGTACTAAGATTGGTTAGATTAGACCTCCATGTTCCGACGTACTTATACCAGTTATAAGTTTTTGACCCTCTTCCATCATGGACAATTGTCAAAAATAACTATAATAAACACAATAGGTCCATGTGATATAAACTATAAAATTGGGCTTATTTACAAAAGTTCAAAAAAATATTTACAAGATCGTACACTATTAATTAAAAAGCACACCCAAGACAGTGTGCAACAATGCTCTTGAACCATTACATTAACACCTCTGATGGATGTATTCCATTAACTAAACTTTCTAGGGCTTTGCATCCATCACAAGACCCAATCGAAAGGTTTTAGAAGGTACAATATTAATACACTTATTATCACTTGAGACAGATGTGTTGATTAATGAATGCAATTCACAAAAATTAATGTTGTATTCACTGAGCTTATAATTGTATCTTGCTAGTGAAACTGATTCCATCCTACAATTATGCATTATGGACGGATTTACAAAATGTCTAATTTATGAGCCGATTGTTTTCGAACAAACATTTCCATAATATAATTGGGGTTTATAGTTGGGTGGATGGTAGGCTGGTCGGGCAGGCGAGCGAGGTGGTGGGTTCAACTTTTAGTTTCCTCTCTCTAACTCAAGAACGAATTGAGCTATAGTAATGAAACTTCGTGGATATATACTTTATAGCACCACCTCACATGGGATTGCATATCGGGTAAGTAGGGTCAAGATCACCATTCATAAAAATAAAAATAAACGGTTTTCACTCAATAACTTGACAACAATATGTGATCATGTAATACATTCGTATATAGATAATGTACCATATAATCAAGACCTTGCTTGGTTTTGCAGATGGCGTATGGGGTCAAGGTCATGGTCACCGTAACTAGCAAAACAAAACCGGTTTCCACTTAATAATCTATTAACTATAAGATATATTGTAATGAAACTTCATATATAGATACGATACCATAAAAAGAGGTCTCGCTTGGGATTTTAGTTGGGGTTGGTGGAGCCAAACTCAAGTTCACCGTTAGTAAAACAATGAAATTCTTTTTTGCTCAATTTCTTGAAAACGAATTGTGCTATTGCAATCAAAGTTATATTTAAATACCTTATATTAAATGTTTTGCTAGAGATTGCATGTAGGGCTGGTAGGGTCTAGGCCTAGATTACCGTTACTTCAACTTTAACTTGATCTCAAATGGTATTACACAGTAGGTGAAGAGTCACTATGTCAATGATGACGTTACTGAAATATATAACACAACAAAGTTTCCGCTAGATACCTCCAGAACTATTTGAGCTCTTAAAATCGAAAGCTCCTATGTAGTTTTATATATATATATATATTCTTAGACCTTGCATGGCGATTGTGCATGCCGTCGCTGTCGTGGCGGTGTTAAGAGCAAGGTAACTGTTTCTAAAAAAAATAGCAAATAATATTTTTACCCAATAACATCAGAACAAACTGAGATTTTGTTATGAACTTTCATATATATCAATATCTCATATCGAGACCTCTCTTGGTATTGCATACTAGTAGCTTCTATGCCAAGGTCACTGTTACAAAAATAGAAATAAGGATTCCGCCTAATTACTCGAGTACGAATTGAGCTTTTATAATGCAACTTGATATATAAACAGCTTATATCGGGTCGACGTTGGTAATTGCGTATAGGGTAGTGGATTAGTTAGAATTACTATAAATAACATTGGTTTCCAACTTAATAACTCGATAACGAGTCGATGTTGTGTAATGAAACTTCATACATATATACATTGTAAAGAAATGGTGCTTGATCGCTAAGGGGTGGGTGTGGTTGAGTTAAAAGTCATCGCTTGTATAAAGGATCAACAGTTTCTGCTCAATAACTCAACAATTGATTGAGATTGGTAATACAATTTTATGTATAAATACCTTATTTTAATTCATGTTTGTATTTGATATGGTATGGGTGGGGTCAATTGCAATGTTTGCGTTACTAAATATAGAATAACAGTTTCTGCTCAATAATTTGAGAATGAATTGCTTTATTGTGTAGACATATTATATATGTATATATATATATATATATATATATATATATACCTTGCCACTTGAAATTTTTTATGCGATGGGAGGGGTCACGATTACCATTACGTATAATATTTTGATTGCTCAAAAATGCAATAGCGGAGCTGTAGTTATACAACTGGATTCATTAACGTTAACATACTTCTGTTTTTGGGAAGCATTCTTAAATTTCAGAATTAAAAACTGATTAGACAATTTCTTAAATAATTTGTACATTGAAATAGATTTATGACCTTTGCCTTCATGCATAAATTTCTGTTATTATATGTTTTCTTTAGTGAAATATAATAAAAGCAATCGGGAATATTTGCTTTATGTCTGGTTTGTTTCATAGCAATAAATCGACCAGCATTTTTTTTCTAGTGAAATTACAAGTACGTAGTCAGATGAGCATATGTAGAGTTTTCTTGTAAATATTAATACCTTTAAAGCTGAATTGTTTAGCAAAGTATGCTCCAATTATATATAACACATTTAAAATGTTGGTGTTTTCTACGGCGATTCCTATACTTTCAAAATTAAATGCAAATTACTTGGAATGAAAATCAATTTTATGTAAAAAAAAAACAACAACATAAAAAACGCACGAGACTATGTAATATATAAGGATTGTTACAATATACCGATATATTGATTTAGTGCAATATTTGATTCTGCAATAAAACATTGCAATATACATGTCCATACCCATATATCATATTATTTATGTGGTCTTTTTACAGTATATTTTTCCTGTTACTATTACCTTGATTACAAAACAGTTGACTGTATTAAAACATGTTTATTGTCAGTGGTAAACAATTGAAAGTCAGTATTATTTTGTAAAGTTGCTAGTTTTGTAGGGGTGATGGCTAAAGCAAGACGATTATAGAATGTACTGGCAACAAATAATGTTCCTTTTTTGTTTGGTATTGTTTTCTCTGAAAACGTTTATGCTTATTAATACATTTAAAAAATCACTATGTATATAAAATAATAAATCCAGTGAACAGCCACGACAGACTGTTGGAGAGTGTTGCTCACAATTACTTCGCTTTTGATGCTGTTTATATGTTGCTATTGTTGCGGCAGTCATCAACATCGGTTAAAATAAAACACATCCTATTAAAATATTGTACTTTTGATAGGTATTTTATCAGTTTTGAGCTTATTTAATACATTAATACAAATTATCGCAGAAATACCGCGATCAATTAAATATAAATATCACAATATATCGCACAATTGATTTCTAATACCGTGACATCCTTATCACGTATGAAAATGAAGATAAATAAAAAAAGAATGTTAATAAAATATTAAATAAGTAAAAACTCACACTTACATGTATGTGCATCAATACTTACACTCTCATGTTCACTCTTCCCATTTTATACAGTTGGAATTTTACTAATTAAATGTTTGGTTAGGAAAACCATCAACAACTCAATAGAAGATCTAATTTTGGTTTAAAACAAATGACTATAATTGTGAACCACACGCGTATACCGTTGTAAACTGCCATGCTGAATCCAACACAGAATAGTTCTCTTTGAAGTCGATTTGTTTTCTTTCTCTTTTAACTCCAGCAATTGCATTTCCTGTTTGGAAAGTATCCTATACTCGCATAATTCAAAATTACACGTTTACCTAGTAATAGACACTCATAAATAAATATTAAATTTATATATTGAACTTGAAATAATACAGACACTCTACTAAAATTTCTCCTACTGAAATGCAACAAGTGCATCAAGCGCATATGTACGACGTTGAAACTCGAGACCGCAAAAAACGCGCTGAATGAGCTATTTTATGATTGAGCACATGATGTTGTGTTCCATGCCTATCGCGTCAAACGATCGAAAAGGAGTAATCAATATATGTCATTGTACGAATTTCATTACGATGTTGAAATACCACATCTTGCGATGAGAAAACTAAAAAACCACATTTTTACAAAACGGAAGATGTTAAGCTATCAGTGAAGCATTATAAATCTGATAAATGGCAGTACAATTTACATATATAATTATATATTCAAAGATTTTTTTTTGTGACAGTTGCTATTTTATCCATCCAATTCTTAACAGAAAAACAAGGATAATACAATTACATTAATGATTTAATACATTATACGAACACAAAATTCATATGCTTTTTTATTTAACTCTTAGCTTTTTATATGTTATATATTATATTGATTTGGGTTTGGGGGATATTAACGGAACACCAAAAATTAAATTCTATTAAGAGCGAACGTCTCTCTACAATAATAATGCAAACTGTATTTAACTCTTAGCTTTTTATCTGTTATATATCATATTAATTTGGGTTTGGAAATGAATTTAATATGCACCATTGCGTCGGACACTCGTTAAAATGGAACGTGTGTGTTATAGTTTGTGACTTGAAAAATTCATTTAAATGAATTTAATTTAATGTGACGGTGCTGACTATACAAATGTTAACATGTGTTTGTTATTTTAACAATGGCATTTATGTGAAATACATACTGAATAATCACAATAATGAGAATATATGTTCAAATACAGATAAAGCACGGGCAATTGAAAAGGTGTTGAAAACGAACAAATCTCTCAGCACTATCCGTAGGTAGTCAAACTAATCAACGGTTTTTCTTGTTTTCGTTAAATAATTGAAATTTAATGCTGAAGTTAATTCGGACGGCATTTATTGTTACTGTCTGGTATAACAAAATTTTCGTAACACTAAAATCATAATCATCCCTCATTGAAGAATTAATGCCAATACCTATTCATACCTTGTAATACTCAACTTAGTAGTTAATTATTGTAAGTAATAGAAAAACATGTCACTGTATTGGCATGAGCTAATTTAAAATGTTTCTGATGATGTTGTGTCCGAATATTGAAAGGTCAACATACATGTTTTAAAGTGCCGTAAAGTTTAAAAATATTTGGTAGACTAGATCATAATTGTATATGTTGTATATGTTGTGTGTCATGTAGAATCGTAATTGACAGTTTTGCATAATACTTGTTGGCTGTATGTATGTTATTTCAGTGTTTATAAATTAAATCAATAAAAGAACATTGGAAACAGGCAAACACTTTTAAATACTTTGAAACACTTTATTAAAATGGCAATTAATGAGAGCTTCGTATTCAAACATGATAAATGTCAAAGTTAAGCCGGAAACACATATACAAATGGTTTTGATAACAGCATGTGATTCAAAAATGAATGGATTTGCAAATGTATTTCCGATTCTGGTGTTTGTGAATGCTGACTTCACATACACATACAGGTTAATTCGAAGTAGGGGAAGTATACCGACTTGGAGAAACGTGCGTGCTTATTATGATATTGATTACGTTTAAACAATAATTTCTTGTCAATGTATATGAAATTATTGTTTTTCACAACCCTAATTTTTTTTTCTTTTCAGACCCATCAACAGGTTAGTTGGACGAATACGTTTTTTTATGTTGAAGACGGTAACTTTTATAGTAAATATTAAAATGACGTGAACGCATTATTAATCATATTTATGAGTTTCAATACCATAAAATACAGTTAATTTCACAGGTCGGGGGAATATTAACGGAACACCAAAAATTAAATTCTATTAAGAGCGAACGTCTCTCTACAATAATAATGCAAACTGTATCAACTGTTCTTTTGTCAACTTTTGACAGTCTTTTCAATTTTGGACTCTATTATCCCTAGCCTGTTTCCAAATTAAAAATGCTACACTGGAATATCATTATCACGTAGTTTAGTTACAAAATAACACTTTCCCCTCTAGACCTACCTTTCTGATCATCAAGTATTGCTTCTTCTGATTCTTCAATTCATGTCCTCTTCTGTGCAAGTCGCACATAAAATACCTATAATACTCTCGAAAGACATGACCTTGAAAGTGTTGAACATGATAGCCCAAACCCTAAACATTCTTGTTCTCATGAAGTCATGGACACGTGATGTTCTTTGTGATAGAAACGAATATACAAGTAAAGTTACAAATTGCGTTGAACTTCTCATTCAGCATCAGTGGTGAGTTAACTCGTATTTCTTTGACCTGCTACATAACCTTGCAGAACAGAATAAAGCGACAATAATTGCCAATATAAGCAATGAATTGTCTCAATTCGCTTACACAAATGGGAACTGGCCAATATTTTACTGTATATATAAATTTTGCAGATACGGATACAGCCTGTCCGAATTGTCTCAAATATATAAATATAAATATGATTGATTTTAGCTCACCCTAGTTTTTGTGTTATTTTCAGAACAACTTGGTTCGTTGAGGGACGTAACAATTTCCGAAACAATAGGTTAGTCGGACGAATACGTTTGTTTATGTTGCAGACGATAACGTCTGTATCTGTTTTATCCTTATTCATCAATTAATTTCGGTTTTTAATTTAATTTCATTATAATATTTTGAGCATTTTATTTACCAAAATGTGATTATCTAAAACGACAGACGGAAATGATATCCATACGATAAAATAAATACAGTTATTGCACTGCAAAAACAAATTTTAGCAAGGGTTTATTATCATACATTTATGTAAAGATAATATTAAAATGATGTAAACACATTATCAATCAAACTCTTGAGTTTAAATACTAAACACTACCGCTATTTTTACAGTTCAACGGTGGTATCACCGGAGCACCAGAATTCTGTGTTTAACAGAATAAATTTCTTTTATTATATGTTTTCTTTAGTGAAATATAAAAAAAGCAATCGGGAATATTTGCTTTATGTCTGGTTTGTTTCACAGCAATAAATCGACCAGCATTTTTTTTCTAGTGAAATTACAAGTACGTAGTCAGATGAGCATATGTAGGGTTTTCTTGTAAATAGTAATAGCTTTAAAGCTGAATTGTTTAGCAAAGTATGCTCCAATTATATATAACACATTTAAAATGTTGGTGTTTTCGACGGCGATTCCTATACTTTCAAAACTAAATGCAAATTACTTGGAATGAAAATCAATTTTATGTAAAAAAACAACAACATAAAAAACGCACGAGACTATGTAATATATAAGGATTGTTACAATATACCGATATATTGATTTAGTGCAATATTTGATTCTGCAATAAAACATTGCAATATATACATGTCCATACCCATATATCATATTATTTATGTTGTCTTTTTGCAGTATATTTTTCCTGTTACTATTACCTTGATTACAAAACAGTTGACTGTATTAAAACATGTTTATTGTCAGTGGTAAACAATTGAAAGTCAGTATTATTTTGTAAAGTTGCTAGTTTTGTAGGGGTGATGGCTAAAGCAAGACGATTATAGAATGTACTGGCAATAAATAATATTCCTTTTTTGTTTGGTATTGTTTTCTCTGAAAACGTTTATGCTTATTAATACATTTAAAAAATCACTATAAATATAAAATAATAAATCCAGTGAACAGCCACGACAGACTGTTGGAGAGTGTTGCTCATAATTACTTCGCTTTTGATGCTGTTTATATGTTGCTATTGTTGCGCCAGTCATCAACATCGGTTAAAATAAAACACATCCTATTAAAATATTGTACTTTTGATAGGTATTTTATAAGTTTTGAGCTTATTTAATACATAAATACAAATTATCGCAGAAATACCGCGATCAATTAAATATAAATATCACAATATATCGCACAATTGATTTCTAATACCGTGACATCCTTATCACGTATGAAAATGAAGATAAATAAAAAAAGAATGTTAATAAAATATTAAATAAGTAAAAACTCAACACTTACATGTATGTGCATCAATACTCACACTCTCATGTTCACTCTTCCCATTTTATACAGTTGGAATTTTACTAATTAAATGTTTGGTTAGGAAAACCATCAACAACTCAATAGAAGATCTAATTTTGGTTTAAAACAAATGACTATAATTGTGAACCACACGCGTATACCGTTGTAAACTGCCATGCTGAATCCAACACAGAATAATTCTCTTTGAAGTCGATTTGTTTTCTTTTTCTTTTAACTCCAGCAATTGCATTTCCTGTTTGGAAAGTATCCTATACTCGCATAATTCAAATTACACGTTTACCTAGTAATAGACACTCATAAATAAATATTAAATGTATATGTTGAACTTGAAATGATACAGACACTCTACTAAAATTTCTCCTACTGAAATGCAACAAGTGCATCAAGCGCATATGTACGACGTTGAAACTCGAGACCGCAAAAAACGCGCTGAATGTGCTATTTTATGATTGAGCACATGATTATGTGTTCCATGCCTATCGCGTCAAACGATCGAAAAGGAGTAATCAATATATGTCATAGTACGAATTTCATTACGATGTTGAAATGCCACATCTTGCGATGAGAAAACTGAAAAACCACATTTTTACAAAACGGAAGATGTTAAGCTATCAGTGAAGCATTATAAATCTGATAAATGGCAGTACAATTTACATATATAATTATATATTCAAAGATTTTTGTGTGTGACAGTTGCTATTTTATCCATCCAATTCTTAACAGAAAAACAAGGATAATACAATTACATTAATGATTTAATACATTATACGAACACAAAATTCATATGCTTTTTTATTTAACTCTTAGCTTTTTATATGTTATATATTATATTGATTTGGGTTTGGGGGATTAACGGAACACCAAAAATTAAATTCTATTAAGAGCGAACGTCTCTCTACAATAATAATGCAAACTGTATCAACTGTTCTTTTGTCAACTTTTGACAGTCTTTTCAATTTTGGACTCTATTATCCCTAGCTTGTTTCCAAATTAAAATGCTACACAGGAATATCATTATCATGTAGTTTAGTTACACAATAACACTTTCCCCTCTAGACCTACCTTTCTGATCATCAAGTATTGCTTCTACTGATTCTTCAATTCATTTCCTCTTCTGTACAAATCACTCATAAAATACCTTTAATACTCTCAAAAGACTGATCTTGAAACTGTTGAATACGTTTAAAGTCAAATCAAGACCAAGCAGCACTTAATGCTTTGTTGGTAGTATCAAGCTTAGCTTATGTGAGAACATTTGTTAACGTTACAACTAAATTCATTGCTACAAATTAAACCTAATACGCTGGTTAATTCTTCTCAATGGGCGTACAAGACTTGGAGTTGTTCTGATCATTTCAATGCCATGTGCTGTTCATATGGAACTGTATCCAAACAGACCCGCATATGTCAGTGTGTTGAATATGTGGTAAATAATAATCAGCAAAAGCTAGAATTGATGGCAGTATCAAAGCTTCTTAAAGCTGCTGAATGGATTTTTAACAAGAAACTCGTATTTCTTTGACCTGCTACATAACCTTGCAGAACAGAATAAAGCGACAATAATTGCCAATATAAGCAATGAATTGTCTCAATTCGCTTACACAAAATGGGAACTGGCCAATATTTTACTGTATATATAAATTTTGCAGATACGGATACAGCCTGTCCGAATTGTCTCAAATATATAAATATAAATATGATTGATTTTAACTCACCCTAGTTTTTGTGTTATTTTCAGAACAACTTGGTTCGTTGAGGGACGTAACAATTTCCGAAACAATAGGTTAGTCGGACGAATACGTTTGTTTATGTTGCAGACGATAAGGTATGTATCTGTTTTATCCTTATTCATCAATTAATTTCGGTTTTTAATTTAATTTCATTATAATATTTTGAGCATTTTATTTACCAAAATGTGATTATCTAAAACGACAGGCGGAAATAATATCCATACGATAAAATAAATACAGTTATTGCACTGCAAAAAAAAATTTTAGCAAGGGTTTATTATCATACATTTATGTAAAGATAATATTAAAATGATGTAAACTCATTATCAATCAAACTCTTGAGTTTAAATACTAAACACTACCGCTATTTTTACAGTTCAACGGTGGTATCACCGGAGCACCAGAATTCTGTGTTTAACAGAATAAATTTCTTTTATTATATGTTTTCTTTAGTGAAATATAAAAAAAGCAATCGGGAATATTTGCTTTATGTCTGGTTTGTTTCACAGCAATAAATCGACCAGCATTTTTTTTCTAGTGAAATTACAAGTACGTAGTCAGATGAGCATATGTAGGGTTTTCATGTAAATAGTAATAGCTTTAAAGCTGAATTGTTTAGCAAAGTATGCTCCAATTATATATAACACATTTAAAATGTTGGTGTTTTCCACGGCGATTCGTATACTTTCAAAATTAAATGCAAATTACTTGGAATGAAAATCAATTTTATGTAAAAAAACAACAACATAAAAAACGCACGAGTCTATGTAATATATAAGGATTGTTACAATATACCGATATATTGATTTAGTGCAATATTTGATTCTGCAATAAAACATTGCAATATATACATGTCCATACCCATATATCATATTATTTATGTGGTCTTTTTACAGTATATTTTTCCTGTTACTATTACCTTGATTACAAAACAGTTGACTGTATTAAAACATGTTTATTGTCAGTGGTAAACAATTGAAAGTCAGTATTATTTTGTAAAGTTGCTAGTTTTGTAGGGGTGATGGCTAAAGCAAGACGATTATAGAATGTACTGGCAACAAATAATATTCCTTTTTTGTTTGGTATTGTTTTCTCTGAAAACGTTTATGCTTATTAATACATTTAAAAATATAAAATAATAAATCCAGTGAACAGCCACGACAGACTGTTGGAGAGTGTTGCTCATAATTACTTCGCTTTTGATGCTGTTTATATGTTGCTATTGTTGCGGCAGTCATCAACATCGGTTAAAATAAAACACATCCTATTAAAATATTGTACTTTTGATAGGTATTTTATAAGTTTTGAGCTTATTTAATACATTAATACAAATTATCGCAGAAATACCGCGATCAATTAAATATAAATATCACAATATATCGCACAATTGATTTCTAATACCGTGACATCCTTATCACGTATGAAAATGAAGATAAATAAAAAAAGAATGTTAATAAAATATTAAATAAGTAAAAACTCAACACTTACATGTATGTGCATCAATACTCACACTCTCATGTTCACTCTTCCCATTTTATACAGTTGGAATTTTACTAATTAAATGTTTGGTTAGGAAAACCATCAACAACTCAATAGAAGATCTAATTTTGGTTTAAAACAAATGACTATAATTGTGAACCACACGCGTATACCGTTGTAACCTGCCATGCTGAATCCAACACAGAATAATTCTCTTTGAAGTCGATTTGTTTTCTTTTTCTTTTAACTCCAGCAATTGCATTTCCTGTTTGGAAAGTATCCTATACTCGCATAATTCAAATTACACGTTTACCTAGTAATAGACACTCATAAATAAATATTAAATGTATATGTTGAACTTGAAATGATACAGACACTCTACTAAAATTTATCCTACTGAAATGCAACAAGTGCATCAAGCGCATATGTACGACGTTGAAACTCGAGACCGCAAAAAACGCGCTGAATGTGCTATTTTATGATTGAGCACATGATGTTGTGTTCCATGCCTATCGCGTCAAACGATCGAAAAGGCGTAATCAATATATGTCATAGTACGAATTTCATTACGATGTTGAAATGCCACATCTTGCGATGAGAAAACTAAAAAACCACATTTTTACAAAACGGAAGATGTTAAGCTATCAGTGAAGCATTATAAATCTGATAAATGGCAGTACAATTTACATATATAATTATATATTCAAAGATTTTTGTGTGTGACAGTTGCTATTTTATCCATCCAATTCTTAACAGAAAAACAAGGATAATACAATTACATTAATGATTTAATACATTATACGAACACAAAATTCATATGCTTTTTCATTTAACTCTTAGCTTTTTATATGTTATATATTATATTGATTTGGGTTTGGGGGATATTAACGGAACACCAAAAATTAAATTCTATTAAGAGCGAACGTCTCTCTACAATAATAATGCAAACTGTATCAACTGTTCTTTTGTCAACTTTTGACAGTCTTTTCAATTTTGGACTCTATTATCCCTAGCCTGTTTCCAAATTAAAATGCTACACAGGAATATCATTATCATGTAGTTTAGTTACACAATAACACTTTCCCCTCTAGACCTACCTTTCTGATCATCAAGTATTGCTTCTTCTGATTCTTCAATTCATTTCCTCTTCTGTACAAATCACTCATAAAATACCTTTAATACTCTCAAAAGACTGATCTTGAAACTGTTGAATACGTTTAAAGTCAAATCAAGACCAAGCAGCACTTAATGCTTTGTTGGTAGTATCAAGCTTAGCTTATGTGAGAACATTTGTTAACGTTACAACTAAATTCATTGCTACAAATTAAACCTAATACGCTGGTTAATTCTTCTCAATGGGCGTACAAGACTTGGAGTTGTTCTGATCATTTCAATGCCATGTGCTGTTCATATGGAACTGTATCCAAACAGACCCGCATATGTCAGTGTATTGAATATGTGGTAAATAATAATCAGCAAAAGCTAGAATTGATGGCAGTATCAAAGCTTCTTAAAGCTGCTGAATGGATTTTTAACAAGAAACTCGTATTTCTTTGACCTGCTACATAACCTTGCAGAACAGAATAAAGCGACAATAATTGCCAATATAAGCAATGAATTGTCTCAATTCGCTTACACAAATGGGAACTGGCCAATATTTTACTGTATATATAAATTTTGCAGATACGGATACAGCCTGTCCGAATTGTCTCAAATATATAAATATAAATATGATTGTTTTTAGCTCACCCTAGTTTTTGTGTTATTTTCAGAACTACTTGGTTGGATGAAGGAGGTAACAATTTCCGAAAGAAGAGGTTAGTCGGACGAATACGTTTGTTTATGTTGCAGACGATAACGTTTGTATATGTTTTATCCTTATTCATCAATTAATTTCGGTTTTTAATTTAATTTTATTGTAATATTTTGAGCATTTTATTTACCAAAATGTGATTATCTAAAACGACAGGCGGAAATGATATCCATACGATAAAATAAATACAGTTATTGCACTGCAAAAACAAATTTTAGCAAGGGTTTATTATCATACATTTATGTAAAGATAATATTAAAATGATGTAAACTCATTATCAATCAAACTCTTGAGTTTAAATACTAAACACTACCGCTATTTTTACAGTTCAACGGTGGTATCACCGGAGCACCAGAATTCTGTGTTTAACAGAATAAATTTCTTTTATTATATGTTTTCTTTAGTGAAATAAAAAAAAACAATCGGGAATATTGCTTTATGTGTGGTTTGTTTCACAGCAATAAATCGACCAGCATTTTTTTTCTAGTGAAATTACAAGTACGTAGTCAGATGAGCATATGTAGGGTTTTATTGTAAATATTAATAGCTTTAAAGATGAATTGTTTAGCAAAGTATGCTCCAATTATATATAACACATTTAAAATGTTGGTGTTTTCTACGGCGATTCCTATACTTTCAAAATTAAATGCAAATTACTTGGAATGAAAATCAATTTTATGTAAAAAAAAAACAACAACATAAAAAACGCACGAGACTATGTAATATATAAGGATTGTTACAATATACCGATATATTGATTTAGTGCAATATTTGATTCTGCAATAAAACATTGCAATATACATGTCCATACCCATATATCATATTATTTATGTGGTATTTTTACAGTATATTTTTCCTGTTACTATTACCTTGATTACAAAACAGTTGACTGTATTAAAACATGTTTATTGTCAGTGGTAAACAATTGAAAGTCAGTATTATTTTGTAAAGTTGCTAGTTTTGTAGGGGTGATGGCTAAAGCAAGACGATTATAGAATGTACTGGCAACAAATAATATTCCTTTTTTGTTTGGTATTGTTTTCTCTGAAAACGTTTATGCTTATTAATACATTTAAAAAATCACTATAAATATAAAATAATAAATCCAGTGAACAGCCACGACAGACTGTTGGAGAGTGT
The DNA here is from genome assembly GCA_027627225.1 of Congeria kusceri. Taxonomy (NCBI): domain Eukaryota; kingdom Metazoa; phylum Mollusca; class Bivalvia; order Myida; family Dreissenidae; genus Congeria; species Congeria kusceri. The sequence continues at coordinate 12,117,297 of CM051033.1, read as the reverse complement.
TGCTCATAATTACTTCGCTTTTGATGCTGTTTATATGTTGCTATTGTTGCGCCAGTCATCAACATCGGTTAAAATAAAACACATCCTATTAAAATATTGTACTTTTGATAGGTATTTTATCAGTTTTGAGCTTATTTAATACATTAATACAAATTATCGCAGAAATACCGCGATCAATTAAATATAAATATCACAATATATCGCACAATTGATTTCTAATACCGTGACATCCTTATCACGTATGAAAATGAAGATAAATAAAAAAAGAATGTTAATAAAATATTAAATAAGTAAAAATTCAACACTTACATGTATGTGCATCAATACTCACGCTCTCATGTTCACTCTTCCCATTTTATACAGTTGGAGTTTTACAAATTAAATGTTTGGTTAGGAAAACCATCAACAACTCAATAGAAGATCTAATTTTGGTTTAAAACAAATGACTATAATTGTGAACCACACGCGTATACCGTTGTAAACTGCCATGCTGAATCCAACACAGAATAATTCTCTTTGAAGTCGATGTGTTTTCTTTTTCTTTTAACTCCAGCAATTGCATTTCCTGTTTGGAAAGTATCCTATACTCGCATAATTCAAAATTACACGTTTACCTAGTAATAGACACTCATAAATAAATATTAAATTTATATGTTGAACTTGAAATGATACAGACACTCTACTAAAATGTCTCCTACTGAAATGCAACAAGTGCATCAAGCGCATATGTACGACGTTGAAACTCGAGACCGCAAAAAACGCGCTGAATGTGCTATTTTATGATTGAGCACATGATGTTGTGTTCCATGACTATCGCGTCAAACGATCGAAAAGGAGTAATCAATATATGTCATAGTACGAATTTCATTACGATGTTGAAATACCACATCTTGCGATGAGAAAACTAAAAAACCACATTTTTACAAAACGGAAGATGTTAAGCTATCAGTGAAGCATTATAAATCTGATAAATGGCAGTACAATTTACATATATAATTATATATTCAAAGATTTGTTCTTGATGACAGTTGCTATTTTATCCATCCAATTCTTAACAGAAAAACAAGGATAATACAATTACATTAATGATTTAATACATTATACGAACACAAAATTCATATGCTTTTTTATCTAACTCTTAGCTTTTTATATGTTATATATTATATTGATTTGGGTTTGGGGGATATTAACGGAACACCAAAAATTAAATTCTATTAAGAGCGAACGTCTCTCTACAATAATAATGCAAACTGTATCAACTGTTCTTTGGTCAAATTTTGACAGTCTTTTCAATTTTGGACTCTATTATCCCTAGCCTGTTTCCAAATTAAAATGCTACACAGGAATATCATTATCATGTAGTTTAGTTACACAATAACACTTTCCCCTCTAGACCTACCTTTCTGATCATCAAGTATTGCTTCTTCTGATTCTTCAATTCATTTCCTCTTCTGTACAAATCACTCATAAAATACCTTTAATACTCTCAAAAGACTGATCTTGAAACTGTTGAACATGCTAGCCCAAACCCTAAACATTCTTGTTCTCATGAAGTCATGGACACGTGATGTTATTTGTGATAGAAATGAATATACGTGTAAAGTTACAAATTGCGTTGAACTTCTCATTCAGCATCAATGGTGAGTTTACCAGACCTATAAGACGTTTAAAGTCAAATCAAGACCAAGCAGCACTTAATGCTTTGTTGGTAGTATCAAGCTTAGCTTATGTGAGAACATTTGTTAACGTTACAACTAAATTCATTGCTACAAATTAAACCTAATACGCTGGTTAATTCTTCTCAATGGGCGTACAAGACTTGGAGTTGTTCTGATCATTTCAATGCCATGTGCTGTTCATATGGAACTGTATCCAAACAGACCCGCATATGTCAGTGTGTTGAATATGTGGTAAATAATAATCAGCAAAAGCTAGAATTGATGGCAGTATCAAAGCTTCTTAAAGCTGCTGAATGGATTTTTAACAAGAAACTCGTATTTCTTTGACCTGCTACATAACCTTGCAGAACAGAATAAAGCGACAATAATTGCCAATATAAGCAATGAATTGTCTCAATTCGCTTACACAAATGGGAACTGGCCAATATTTTACTGTATATATAAATTTTGCAGATACGGATACAGCCTGTCCGAATTGTCTCAAATATATAAATATAAATATGATTGTTTTTAGCTCACCCTAGTTTTTGTGTTATTTTCAGAAGAACTTGCTTGGATGAAGGACGTAGCAATTTCCGAAACAAGAGGTTAGTCGGACGAATACGTTTGTTTATGTTGCAGACGATAACGTATGTATCTGTTTTATCCTTATTCATCAAATAATTTCGGTTTTTAATTTAATTTTATTGTAATATTTTGAGCATTTTATTTACCAAAATGTGATTATCTAAAACGACAGGTGGAAATGATATCCATACGATAAAATAAATACAGTTATTGCACTGCAAAAACAAATTTTAGCAAGGGTTTATTATCATACATTTATGTAAAGATAATATTAAAATGATGTAAACTCATTATCAATCAAACTCTTGAGTTTAAATACTAAACACTACCGCTATTTTTACAGTTCAACGGTGGTATCACCGGAGCACCAGAATTCTGTGTTTAACAGAATAAATTTCTTTTATTATATGTTTTCTTTAGTGAAATATAAAAAAAGCAATCGGGAATATTGCTTTATGTCTGGTTTGTTTCACAGCAATAAATCGACCAGCATTTTTTTTCTAGTGAAATTACAAGTACGTAGTCAGATGAGCATATGTAGGGTTTTCTTGTAAATATTAATAGCTTTAAAGATGAATTGTTTAGCAAAGTATGCTCCAAGTATATATAACACATTAAAATGTTGGTGTTTTCGACGGCGATTCCTATTCTTTCAAAACTAAATACAAATTACTTGGAATGAAAATCAATTTTTTGTAAAAAAAAAACAACAACATAAAAAACGCACGAGACTATGTAATATATAAGGATTGTTATAATATACCGATATATTGGTTTAGTGCAATATTTGATTCTGCAATAATACATTGCAATATACATGTCCATACCCATATATCACATTATTTATGTGGTATTTTTACAGTATATTTTTCCTGTTACTATTACCTTGATTACAAAACAGTTGACTGTATTAAAACATGTTTATTGTCAGTGGTAAACAATTGAAAGTCAGTATTATTTTGTAAAGTTGCTAGTTTTGTAGGGGTGATGGCTAAAGAAAGACCATTATAGAATGTACTGGCAACAAATAATATTCCTTTTTTGTTTGGTATTGTTTTCTCTGAAAACGTTTATGCTTATTAATACATTAAAAAAAATCACTATGTATATAAAATAATAAATCCAGTGATCAGCCACGACAGACTGTTTGAGAGTGTTGCTCAAAATTACTTCGCTTTTTATGCTGTTTATATGTTGCTATTGTTGCGCCAGTCATCAACATCGGTTAAAATAAAACACATCCTATTAAAGTATTGTACTTTTGATAGGTATTTTATCAGTTTTGAGCTTATTTAATACATAAATACAAATTATCGCAGAAATACCGCGATCAATTAAATTTAAATATCACAATATATCGCACAATTGATTTCTAATACCGTGACATCCTTATCACGTATGAAAATAAAAAAAAATAAAAAAAGAATGTTAATAAAATATTAAATAAGTAAAAACTCAACACTTACATGAATGTGCATCAAAACAATTCTCTTTGAAGTCGATTTGTATTCTTTTTCTTTTAACTCCAGCAATTGCATTTCCTGTTTGGAAAGTATCCTATACTCGCATAATTCAAAATTACACGTTTACCTAGTAATAGACACTCATAAATAAATATTAAATGTATATGTTGAACTTGAAATGATACAGACACTCTACTAAAATTTATCTTACTGAAATGCCACAAGTGCATCAAGCGCATATGTACGACGTTGAAACTCGAGACCGCAAAAAAACGCGCTGAATGTGCTATTTTATGATTGAGCACATGATGTTGTGTTCCATGCCTATCGTGTCAAACGCTCGAAAAGGAGTAATCAATATATGTCATAGTACGAATTTCATTACGATTTTGAAATACCACATCTTGCGATGAGAAACTAAAAAACCACATTTTTACATAACGGAAGATGTTAAGCTATCAGTGAAGCATTATAAATCTGATAAATGGCAGTACAATTTACATATATAATTATATATTCAAAGATTTGTTCTTGTGACAATTGCTATTTTATCCATCCAATTCTTAACAGAAAAACAAGGATAATACAATTACATTAATGATTTAATACATTATACGAACACAAAATTCATATGCTTTTTTATTTAACTCTTAGCTTTTTATATGTTTTATATTATATTGATTTGGGTTTGGAAATTAATTTAATATGCACCATTGCGTCGGAAACTCGTTAAAATGGAACGTGTGTGTTATAGTTTGTGACTTGAAAAATTCATTTACTGTTATTAAATGAATTTAATTTAATGTGACGGTGCTGTCTATACAAATGTTAATATGTGTTTGTTATTTTAACAATCGCATTTATGTGAAATACATACTGAATAATCACAATAATAAAAATTTATGTTCAAATACAGATAAAGCACGGGCAAATAAAAAGGCGTTGAAAACGAAAACATTTCTCAGCACTATCGGTAGGTAGTCAAACTAATCAACGGTTTTTCTTGTTTTCGTTAAATAATTGAAATTTAATGCTGAAGTTAATTCGGACGGCATGTATTGTTACTGTCCGGTATAACAAAATTTTCGAAACACTAACATCATAATCATCCCTCAATGAAGAATTAATGCCAGTACCTATTCATACCTTGTATGGTGTACAATAATCGACTTAGTAGTTAATTATTGTAAGTAATAGAAAAACATGTCACTGTATTAGCATGAGCTAATTTAAAATGTTTCTGATGATGTGTCGGAATATTGTAAGGTTAGCATACATGTTTTAAAGTGCCGTAAAGTTTAAAATATTTGGTAGACTAGAACATAATTTTATATGTTGTATATGTTGTGTGTCAGGTAGAATCGTAATTGACAGTTTTGCATAATACTTGTTGGCTGTATGTATGTTATTTCAGTGTTGATAAATTAAATCAATAAAAGAACATTGGAAACAGGCAAACACTTTTAAATACTTTTAAACACTTTATTAAAATTCGTAACTAAAATGGCAATTAATGAGAGCTGCGTATTCAAATATATGATAAATGTCAAAATTAAGCCGGAAACACATATACAAATGGTTTTGATAACAGCATGTGATACAAAAATGAATGGATTTGCAAATGTATTTCCGATTCTGGTGTTTGTGAATGCTTACTTCACATACACATACAGTTATTTCGAATTAGGGGAAGTGTACCGACTTGGAGAAACGTGCGTGCTTACTATGATATTGATAACGTTTAAGCAATAATTTCTTGTCAAGCTATATGAAAGGATTGTATTTCTCTAACCCTATTTTTTTTTTCTTTTCAGACCCATCAACAGGTTAGTTGGACGAATACATTTTTTTATGTTGAACTTTGATAGTAAATATTAAAATGACGTGAACGCATTATTAATCATATTTATGAGTTTCAATACCATACAATACAGTTATTTCACAGGTCAGGGGGATATTAACGGAACACCAAAAATTAAATTCTATTAAGAGCGAACGTCTCTCTACAATAATAATGCAAACTGTATCAACTGTTCTTTTGTCAACTTTTGACAGTCTTTTCAATTTTGGACTCTATTATCCCTAGCCTGTTTCCAAATTAAAATGCTACACAGGAATATCATTATCATGTAGTTTAGTTACACAATAACACTTTCCCCTCTAGACCTACCTTTCTGATCATCAAGTATTGCTTCTTCTGATTCTTCAATTCATTTCCTCGTCTGTACAAATCACTCATAAAATACCTTTAATACTCTCAAAAGACATGATCTTGAAACTGTTGAACATGCTAGCCCAAACCCTAAACATTCTTGTTCTCATGAAGTCATGGACACGTGATGTTATTTGTGATAGAAACGAATATACGTGTAAAGTTACAAATTGCGTTGAACTTCTCATTCAGCATCAATGGTGAGTTTACCAGACCTATAAGACGTTTAAAGTCAAATCACGACCAAGCAGCACTTAATGCTTTGTTGGTAGTATCAAGCTTAGCTTATGTGAGAACATTTGTTAACGTTACATCTAAATTCATTGCTACAAATTATATCTTATACGCTGGTTAATTCTTCTCAATGGGCGTACAAGACTTGGAGTTGTTCTGACCATTTCAATGCCATGTGCTGTTCATACGGAACTGTATCCAAACAGACCCGCATCTGTCAGTGTGTTGAATATGTGGTAAATAATAATCAGCAAAAGCTAGAATTGATGGCAGTATCAAAGCTTCTTAAAGCTGCTGAATGGATTTTTAACAAGAAACTCGTATTTCTTTGACCTGCTACATAACCTTGCAGAACAGAATAAAGCGACAATAATTGCCAATATAAGCAATGAATTGTCTCAATCCGCTTACACAAATGGGAACTGGCCAATATTTTACTGTATTTTGCAGATACGGATAAAGCCTGTCCGAATTGTCTCAAATATATAAATATAAATATGATTGTTTTTAGCTCACCCTAGTTTTTGTGTTATTTTCAGAACAACTTGGTTCTTTGAGGCACGTAACAATTCCCGAAACAAGAGGTTAGTCGGACGAATACGTTTGTTTATGTTGCAGACGATAACGTATGTATCTGTTTTATCCTTATTCATCAAATAATTTCGGTTTTTAATTTAATTTTATTGTAATATTTTGAGCATTTTATTTACCAAAATGTGATTATCTAAAACGACAGGTGGAAATGATATCCATACGATAAAATAAATACAGTTATTGCACTGCAAAAACAAATTTTAGCAAGGGTTTATTATCATACATTTATGTAAAGATAATATTAAAATGATGTAAACTCATTATCAATCAAACTCTTGAGTTTAAATACTAAACACTACCGCTATTTTTACAGTTCAACGGTGGTATCACCGGAGCACCAGAATTCTGTGTTTAACAGAATAAATTTCTTTTATTATATGTTTTCTTTAGTGAAATATAATAAAAGCAATCGGGAATATTTGCTTTATGTCTGGTTTGTTTCACAGCAATAAATCGACCAGCATTTTTTTTCTAGTGAAATTACAAGTACGTAGTCAGATGAGCATATGTAGGGTTTTCTTGTAAATATTAATAGCTTTGAAGCTGAATTGTTTAGCAAAGTATGCTCCAAGTATATATAACACATTAAAATGTTGGTGTTTTCGACGGCGATTCCTATTCTTTCAAAACTAAATACAAATTACTTGGAATGAAAATCAATTTTTTGTAAAAAAAAAACAACAACATAAAAAACGCACGAGTCTATGCAATATATATGGATTGTTATAATATACCGATATATTGGTTTAGTGCAATATTTGATTCTGCAATAAAACATTGCAATATACATGTCCATACCCATATATCACATTATTTATGTGGTATTTTTACAGTATATTTTTCCTGTTACTATTACCTTGATTACAAAACAGTTGACTGTATTAAAACATGTTTATTGTCAGTGGTAAACAATTGAAAGTCAGTATTATTTTGTAAAGTTGCTAGTTTTGTAGGGGTGATGGCTAAAGAAAGACCATTATAGAATGTACTGGCAACAAATAATATTCCTTTTTTTGTTTGGTATTGTTTTCTCTGAAAACGTTTATGCTTATTAATACATTAAAAAATATCACTATGTATATAAAATAATAAATCCAGTGATCAGCCACGACAGACTGTTTGAGAGTGTTGTTCATAATTACTTCGCTTTTTATGCTGTTTATATGTTGCTATTGTTGCGCCAGTCGTCAACATCGGTTAAAATAAAACACATCCTATTAAAATATTGTACTTTTGATAGGTATTTTATCAGTTTTGAGCTTATTTAATACATAAATACAAATTATCGCAGAAATACTGCGATCAATTAAATATAAATATCACAATATATCGCACAATTGATTTCTAATACCGTGACATCCTTATCACGTATGAAAATAAAAAAAAATAAAAAAAGAAAGTTAATAAAATATTAAATAAGTAAAAACTCAACACTTACATGTATGTGCATCAAAACTTACACTCTCATGTTCACTCTACCCATTTTATACAGTTGGAATTCTACTAATTAAATGTTTGGTTAGAAAAACCATCAACAACTCAATAGAAGATCTAATTTTGGGTTAAAACAAATGACTATTATTGTGAACCACACGCGTATACCGTTGTAAACTGCCATGCTGAATCCAACACAGAATAATTCTCTTTGAAGTCGATTTGTTTTCTTTTTCTTTTAACTCCAGCATTGCATTTCCTGTTTGGAAAGTGTCCTATACTCGCATAATTCAAAATTACACGTTTACCTAGTAATAGACACTCATAAATAAATATTAAATTTATATGTTGAACTTGAAATGATACAGACACTCTACTAAAATTTCTCTTACTGAAATGCCACAAGTGCATCAAGCGCATATGTACGACGTTGAAACTCGAGACCGCAAAAAAACGCGCTGAATGTGCTATTTTATGATTGAGCACATGATGTTGTGTTCCATGCCTATCGCGTCAAACGCTCGAAAAGGAGTAATCAATATATGTCATAGTACGAATTTCATTACGATGTTGAAATACCACATCTTGCGATGAGAAACTAAAAAACCACATTTGTACATAACGGAAGATGTTAAGCTATCAGTGAAGCATTATAAATCTGATAAATGGCAGTACAATTTATATATATAATTATATATTCAAAGATTTGTTTTTGTGACAATTGCTATTTTATCCATCCAATTCTTAACAGAAAAACAAGGATAATACAATTACATTAATGATTTAATACATTATACGAACACAAAATTCATATGCTTTTTTATTTAACTCTTAGCTTTTAATATGTTATATATTATATTGATTTGGGTTTGGAAATTAATTTAATATGCACCATTGCGTCGGAAACTCGTTAAAATGGAACGTGTGTGTTATAGTTTGTGACTTGAAAAATTCATTTACTGTTATTAAATGAATTTAATTTAATGTGACGGTGCTGACTATACAAATGTTAATATGTGTTTGTTATTTTAACAATCGCATTTATGTGAAATACATACTGAATAATCACAATAATAAAAATTTATGTTCAAATACAGATAAAGCACGGGCAAATAAAAAGGCGTTGAAAAAGAAAAAATCTCTCAGCACTATCGGTAGGTAGTCAAACTAATCAACGGTTTTTCTTGTTTTCGTTAAATAATTGAAATTTAATGCTGATGTTAATTCGGACGGCATTTATTGTTACTGTCCGGTATAACAACATTTTCGAAACACTAACATCATAATCATCCCTCAATGAAGAATTAATGCCAGTACCTATTCATACCTTGTATGGTGTACAATAATCAACTTAGTAGTTAATTATTGTAAGTAATAGAAAAACATGTCACTGTATTAGCATGAGCTAATTTAAAATGTTTCTGATGATGTGTCGGAATATTGAAAGGTTAACATACATGTTTTAAAGTGCCGTAAAGTTTAAAATATTTGGTAGACTAGATCATAATTGTATATGTTGTATATGTTGTGTGTCATGTAGAATCGTAATTGACAGTTTTGCATAATACTTGTTGGCTGTAGGTATGTTATTTCAGTGTTGATAAATTAAGTCAATAAAAGAACATTGGAAACAGGCAAACACTTTTAAATACTTTGAAACACTTTATTAAACTTCGTAACTAAAATGGCAATTAATGAGAGCTGCGTATTCAAATATATGATAAATGTCAAAATTAAGCCGGAAACACATATACAAATGGTTTTGATAACAGCATGTGATACAAAAATGAAAAAAAATGGATTTGCAAATGTATTTCCGATTCTGGTGTTTGTGAATGCTTACTTCACATACACATACAGTTATTTCGAATTAGGGGAAGTATACCGACTTGGAGAAACGTGCGTGCTTACTATAATATTGATAACGTTTAAACAATAATTTCTTGTCAAGGTATATGAAAGGATTGTTTTTCTCTAACCCTATTTTTTTTTTCTTTTCAGACCCATCAACAGGTTAGTTGGACGAATACATTTTTTTATGTTGAAGACGGTAACTTTTGTAGTAAATATTAAAATGACGTGAACGCATTATTAATCATATTTATGAGTTTCAATACCATACAATACAGTTATTTCACAGGTCAGGGGGATATTAACGGAACACCAAAAATTAAATTCTATTAAGAGCGAACGTCTCTCTACAATAATAATGCAAACTGTATCAACTGTTCTTTTGTCAACTTTTGACAGTCTTTTCAATTTTGGACTCTATTATCCCTAGCCTGTTTCCAAATTAAAATGCTACACAGGAATATCATTATCATGTACTTTATTTACACAATAACACTTTCCCCTCTAGACCTACCTTTCTGATCATCAAGTATTGCTTCTTCTGATTCTTCATTTCATTTCCTCTTCTGTGCAATTCACTCATAAAATACCTTTAATACTCTCAAAAGACATGATCTTGAAACTGTTGAACATGCTAGCCCAAACCCTAAACATTCTTGTTCTCATGAAGTCATGGACACGTGATGTTCTTTGTGATAGAAACGAATATACATGTAAAGTTACAAATTGCGTTGAACTTCTCATTCAGCATCAATGGTGAGTTTACCAGACCTATAAGACGTTTAAAGTCTAATCAAGACCAAGCAGCACTTAATGCTTGGTTGGTAGTATCAAGCTAAGCTTACGTGAGAACATTTGTTAACGTTACAACTAAATTCATTGCAACAAATTATATCTTATACGCTGGTTAATTCTTCTCAATGGGCGTACAAGACTTGGAGTTGTTCTGACCATTTCAATGCCATGTGCTGTTCATACGGAAATGTATCCAAACACACCCACATGTGTCAGTGTGTTGAATATTTGGTAAATAATAATCAGCAAAAGCTAGAATTGATGGCAGTATCAAAGCTTCTTAAAGCTGCTGAATGGATTTTTAACAAGAAACTCGTATTTCTTTGACCTGCTACCTACCCTTGCAGAACAGAATATAGCGACGATGATTGCCAATATAAGCAATGAATTGTCTCAATTCGCTTACACAAATGGGAGCTGGTCATTATTTTACTGTATATATAAATTTTGCAGATAGAGATACAGCCTGTCCGAATTGTCTCAAATATATAAATATAAATATGATTGTTTTTTGCTCACCCTAGTTTTTGTCTTATTGGTTGGCTGACGGACGTAACAATTTCCGAAACAAGAGGTTAGTCGGACGAATACGTTTGTTTATGTTGCAGACGATAACGTATGTATTTGTTGTATCCTTATTCATCAATCAATTTCGGTTTTTAATTTAATTTTATTATAATATTTCCAGCATTTTATTTACCAAAATGTGATTATCTAAAACGACAGGCGAAAATGATATCCATACGATAAAATATATACAGTTATTGCACTGCAAAAAGTAATTTTAGCAAGGGTTGATTATCATACATTTATGTATATATAATATTAAAATGATGTAAACTCATTATCAATCAAAGTCTTGAGTTTAAATACTAAATACTACCGCTATTTTTACAGTTCAATGGCGGTATCACCGGAGCACCACAACCTAAATTATATTAAAAAGCAAACTTCGCTCTAAAACAATAATGCAAACTATATCAACTGTTCTCTTATCAACTTTGGACCTTCTTGTCAATTTTAGACTCGTTTATCCTTAGCCCGTTTCCAAATAAAAATGGTACGCAGGAATATCATTATCATACAAAATAACGTTTTCTCGCCCATGTATCGGCAAGTTTGCATTCTCGTTTAGACCTACCTTTTTGGTCAACGAGTATTGCTTCTTCTGATTCTTCAAGTTATTTCCTCGTCTGTGAAAATCACTCATAATACCGTAAATACTCCGAAAAGACACGATCTTGAGACTGTTCAACATGCCAGCCCAAAACCTTAACATTCAAGTTCTCACGAGGGCATGAACACGTGTTGCTGTTTGTGAGAGAAACGAGTATACATGCAAAGCTACTAATGACGTTGAACTTCTCTATCAGAATCAGTGTTGAGTTTACCAGACTTAGCAAAAAGAAGACTTAGCAGCACTTAATGCTTGGTTGGTAGTATCAAGCTTAGCTTATGTGGGAACATTTGTTAAAAATAAAACCAAATTCATAGCTACAAATTATCTCTTATATGCTGGATAATTATTCTCAAGGGACGTACATGAGTTTTATTTGTTTTTACCATTTCAATGCCATGTGCTTTTTCATTCAGAACTGTATCCAAATATACCCACATGAGTCAGTGTGTTGAAAAAATGGTAAACAATAATATGTAAAAGCTTGAATTGATGGCTGTATCAAACCTTGAAGCCGCTGAATGTTTTCAACGTAACTCGTAGTTCTTGAACATGTAACATTACCTTGCAGAACAGCATGAAGAGACGATAAATGCCTATAAAAACAATAAATTGTCTCGATTCGCTAACACAAATGGAAGATGGCCAATATTTTACTGTTGATTCTATCTAAACAATTTGTGCAGATAAAGGTACAGCCTGTCCGAATCGTCTCATTCAATCTATGTAACATGTCAGTTTTGATTTGATTAATAGTCTTTGCTAAATGGTAAAAAAAAATATAACATAAACACCATTGAACAAAGAACGACTTTAAGATTCAATGATAACATTTCCTTGATATGTTGACGACGTTTTCATACTAAGCCTTCTAACAGGTTGTGTTAGTTTTTGTTCATCTTCCATCAGAATTCCGTGTTTTACTAGATCTTGTGAGTCTAGCGAACATTTGGAAAAAAGAATTCCTCTCAACATATAACCTCTAGAACCATAAATCGGAATTCCTAGGTTTTCAAGAGATCTTCATGAATCATTGGTATACTTTGACTAAATATATGACATTTAACCACCAACTACCTTTACTTCTATAAGTTTTTTAAATTCTGAGTTGCCTGATTATGTTTGGTTTGGCAAACCTTACCTCAAACATTAGTTTCAGACCCGGTGTTTATAATGTTCAGGTTGTTGACATAAAAGGTATTTGTTCTTGTTACGTAGGTTTTCTGTTACACCATATACTCGCTCACTGCAATTGTCTTATTGTCTGAAAATGCCTGTAATCATTACAGTGTCGTAAGCTGGAATTACAATGTGTTTTTTGGTAGATTTTATTTAAAACGACTGTCAAGCTCCGCCTCTAACACGCTTTATTCTACTCAGAATGTACATGTTAATTTAAACCACCACTGAACTTAGAACAATGTTTTTGAATATTTGGATCCAAAAGAGTAATGTATGATTCAACACAATTGAAGAACAGATACATGGACATTCAATAAACAATATACAAGCAATGGGAGCTGAAGAGACTCAACAAAACCAGTGAATTGAAGTTTGTAGCCAGGTTCTTTATACATTTTATAGGATGTTTCTCATTTGAAGAATCAGGGAAGGTTGTGACTGATTATATAATGGCAGTCAGCTGTTAGTGTTTTTTGTACTATGCTATATATTCACTAGTATTTTCTTTGATCAAAATCCTCTAGAAATTCACAAAATATTAATGGATCACTTTCCCTTCTTCAATATTGAGAAATTAAGGATTGTTTTGGTTTGCAGATATTGACTGATTTACTAGCATTAACTTTCTAATTCCACCGATCACGCCTATTAAATCCTTTGTATCTACGCACTGTAAACACCCCTAATGGTGTAAGATCTTCAAGTTGAGTCGATCATTGGATAAATGTAAAATATGTTTTCATTCGTTGCAAGTTCTAGTAACAGATGATCAAACTGCTGTCAAACTTATGTCTTGATTGAACTTTCAGTTTCTCCGTCGGTACGACTGTCATTATTGATGTATTTACATATAGTTTGTATTTATGTTCCTATTAAACGATAGTCTAAACCTGTTTGCAAACACGATTTAAGTTTATAACCTTAGACAGACACTGGTTTCTTTGTCAACTCATTGGTTAAAATAACCCTAACTATGGTGTAACTTATGTCGAAAATACGGGCAAAAATGTTTTATCTCCAAGCGTTGGTAAATAAGAGTTGTGAGATGCACAAAAACTTCGACAAATAGCGAATATGACCATCACATCCGATTCAACTTTTTGTTTAAGACAATAAATGTCATTTTACCACTATCTGTAAACATCATCACCAAAGTTTGGTGTTTAATATTTTGGAATAACAGCCTGTGCTTTGTATAATATTTATAATACGTGCGATTCCCTTTCATTATATTAATTATCAGCATAAAACGTTTTGTTGCAAATTTTTGTGTTATGAACAGATGTTATTCGGTTCTTAGATTAGTTAGATTAGACCTCCATCAGTCCATGTTCCTACGTGTTTATGTCGGTTATGGGGTTTTGACCCTCTTCCATCGTGGACAATGGTAAACAATAACTATTATAAACATAGAGCTTAATGTAATATAAACTATAAAATTGGACTTATTTAAAAAAGTTCAAAATGATATTTAAAATAATAAACGATGAATTAAAGAGCACACTCAAAGCTCTTGAACCAATACATTAACACCAATGGTGGATGTTTTTCATCTGTTTACAATTTGGAATTAACTAAACTTTCTAGGGCTTGGTATCCATCAGAAGGAAAATCCAATCGAAATCTTTTAGAACGTAAACTATTAATACACATATGCTCACTTTAGACAGATGTGTTGATTTATCAATGCAGTTCACTAAAATTAATATTTGAATCACTGAACTCATAATTATAAAATATTTTACTGTCAGCATAGTCAGGAAACTGTTCCCATCATACAATAATGTATTACGGACGGATTTACGCAATGTCTTATTTATTAGCCGATTGTTTTCGAAGAAACATTTCTGTAATTAGATTGGGGTATATAGTTGGGCGGATGGTAGGCTGGTCGGACAGGCGGGCGAATTGGCGGCTTCAACTTTTAGTTTCCTCTCTCAAACTCAAGAACGAATTGAGCTATAGTAATTAAACTTCATGGATAGATGCCTTATAGCAAGACCTCACATGGGATTGGACATATGGTAGGTGGGGTCAATATCACCATTAATACAAATATAAAAACACGGTTTTCGCTAAATAACTTGACAGCAATGTGAGATGTACTAAAACTTCATATATCGATAATATGCCTTATATCGAGACCCACCATGGTATTGCAGATGGTGCGGGAGGGGTCAAGGTCAAGGTAAAGGTTGATGTAACTAACAATACAAAACCGGTTTCCGCTTAATAATCTGATAATAATTAGAGACATTGTAATGAAACTTTAATATAATTACGATACCATTAATCGAGACCTCGCTTGGGATGTCATTTTTGGTTGTTCGAATCAAGGTCATGTTTACCGTTAGTAAAAAAAAAAAGAACATTATATTGGAATCAGGCAATTTCTCTGAAATAATTTTAAATACTTAATTATTCTTCCTAGCTAAATGGAAACTGATGGTACCTTCATATTCAAATAGATGATGAATTTCAAAATGAAGCAGGCCACACGTAATCACCAAATGGTTTTGATAACAGCAATGCACACAAAAATGAATGATTTTATTTTGGAAATGTATGTCCAAGTTTGGTATTTGTAAATACAATCTTCACATACGCGTAGCACTTCGATCGATGTAAGCCTCAGTCACACATACCCGATTGTTTCTGTCGTTCTTGAGCCGACAGCGTCCCAAATCAAATATGTCAATAGTCGGGACAATATTCTGAGATTCGGGGTTCAAAATTCATTTTTTTATCAAAAGATCGAATATGTCCCGGCGGCGCCCGAACAGCGTCTCGACAAAGTTCCAACAGAATCCCGACAACGTCCCGATTTTCCCGAATGCAATCCAACAGTGTGCCGCCAGCGTCCCGGCTGCATCCCGATATTCCCGATATTTTATTATTTGTATTTTAGCACTTTCGGGACGCTGTCGGGAGACATAATCGGGAATGTGTGACTGAGGCTTAAGCGAAGTATACCGGATTGGAGAAGCGTGCATTCAATGATATTGATAACGTTAACACATGAATTTCTTATAAATGTATATGAAATGACTTTTTTTTATTCACACTATGTGTACGTTGTTTTCAGACGTATTTAACAATAAAGAATAAATGGGAGCTCAAGAGAGCACTCACCAAACCAAGTGTATTGAAGTTTTGTACTTGAATGTTCAACCCCAAGTTCTCAATACATTTTACAAGATGTTTCTCATTTTAAGAATCAAGAGAAGGTTGTGACTTGGTATATTATTGCGATCATCTGTTACTGTTTTTGTATTTTACTATATATTCACTATTTTACTATATACATGTATTCACTAGTATTTCCTTTGAAACAAAAACCTATAGAAATTCTGAAATTTAATGGATCACTTCACCAACTTCAATATTGAGACGTTTGTGATTGTTTTGGTTTGCAGACATGGACTGATCTACTAGCATTAACTTCTTCGTGTCACCAATTACGCCTATTAAAACCTTTACATCTGTGCACTGTAAACCCTCCTAAAATAACACTAAATATTACAAATTTACTACATAAAGTTAGACTTAAACTGGACTCCAGATATATCATTCATAAAATCGGCCAAAACAGAGTTACAACGTTTTAGCCATAAACTGTAAAGTACGAGCACTACTTTCATTTTATATTTTGGACAACTCAGTATGGCAGTGCTTTACCAGTTTCAATACAAATATATATTCAAGGAATATTTTGAAAATTTGAGTAATAATAATTCTGTTAATAAAAATGTTGCGGCAGAAGATTTTTGTTCAAATAATGAATTTAACGTTGAAAATTGTATTTTTCCAGAATTGCATCAACCAATAACGGTAAATGAGGTATTGAATTCAGTAAAACGTAATAAAGCGGCTGGCAGCGACTGTACTTTAAACGAATATTTTCTTGAATATATAGATATTTTATCCAGTCATTTGTGTGATGTTTTAAATAGTATTTTAGATTCTGGCTTTTTCCCGATAAGTGGACTTAAGGGATTATCATCCCTCTGCATAAAAAGGGCTCTATTGACGATTTTAATAATTATAGAGGGATAAAGCTTGTTAATTGTTTTTGTAAGGTATTTACAACCATTTTAAATACACGTATTGAGTCATTCTGTGAAAATAATGCTACTATTTCGGACGCATAGTTTGGATTCAGAAAAGGATGTTCAACTGTTGATGCCAAATATATTTTGATTTCTGTTGTTCAACATTTTTTAAATGAAAATAGTGTTTGTACGTTGTTTACGTTGATATGCTTAAATGTTTTGGTGGTATATAACGCAATGCCTTATAGTTAAAAATGTATAAATCAGGTATACAAGGTAAAGTACTAAGAATAAAAAAAAATATGTATCAGAATGTTAAATCGTGTGTCTAATCATGTACAACATATTTCGAATACTTTTGTTATGCGGTCGGTCTAAGACAACGGTGGTAGGGGGTTGGTGGGTTTGCGGGCGTGGGTAATGTCTCCGATACTGTTTTCATTGATCGTATAAGATTTGGAACTATTTGTACAAGATATCATTCATTCTGGTTTTAAATATGGACGAAACAATCTTTATGTTATTGTTATTTGCATATGATATGGCAATTTTAGGTAAATCGCCAGAAGAAGTACAAACACATTTAGACAATCTTTACCTATATTGTAATTCTTGGGGACTTAATATAAATACTTCAAAAACAAAAATAATGGTTTTTCGCAAAAGAGGCAGAATTCGACAAGATGAAAAATGGGCACATAATGGTCAAAGTACAGAAGTCGTCGATAATTTTAATTTTCATTTCGGCACTGTAATATATTACACTGGTAATTTTACATTACATCAAACACATTTGGTTGGAAAAGCCCTTAAGGCTATGAATACTCTACTTTATAAATGTAAGTAGTATGATCTTAAACCTAACTTATGTTGTCAATTGCTTGATTCTTGTGTTGGTTCCATCTTAAGTTATGCATCAGAAATATGGGGTTTTAATAAATCAAAGGCGATCGAAATCATCCATTTAACATTTTGCAAAAGGTTGTTAAATGTTAAAATTAACACGTGTTATGCTACTGTACATGGTGAGTTAAGGTAGACAACCTCTATATGAAAATGGTTATGTTCGCATTGTTAAGTATTGGCTTAAAATTATTAACAGTAAAAATATTATTATATAAACTGTTTATAACCAAGCTTTGAATGATTGTAATAAAGGATATAAAAAATTGGGTTTCAGATGTTAAAACATTGTTAAACGAATACGGATTTTCCTATATATTTTTAAATCCAAATATAACCCATACTAATGCTTTTATATGTGATTTCAAATGTAGAATTATTGACACATTTAACAAGAATGGCTTGGTAATTTGAATAGCAGGTCTGTTTTAGATATGAATAGAATGTTCAAAACGTGTCTTGAATATGAAGCATACTTAGATTTACTACTAAAGAGTTTACGTTTGTACTTTGTAAAAGTAAGGGCTTCTGTTCACCCTTTAAGAATTCAAACCGGAAGATATTCACGTAACCATATACCTGGTGACGACCGTTATTGTCGATGTTGTAATCAAAGGGACATAGAGGTTGAATTCCATTTCATTTGTATATGTCCTTGCTACCGTATAACAAGACACAAAATATATCAAAGGTCTTTACTATGTGAATCCATCTGTTGTTAAGTTCCATAGTCTATTGACTTCAACTTGTAAACCTGAAATGATCACTATGTACATGTATGTAAATTTATAAAGGAAGCTTAAACCATAAGAAACTCTGTTATCAATAACATTGCAAATGAAAATTAATATTTTTTCCTTACTGTCTTTTAACTTTTGTTCCTTGTAAAAGTTTACGTTGAAAGCTATTGAAGCGTGACAGTACATATGTATAAGTCTTAATAAACTGTCTGTCTGTCTGTCTGTCTGTCTGTCTGTCTGTCTGTCTGTCTGTCTATAAATGAAAAGTCAAACAAGACCACTAACTCGAAGTGTGTTTAAATAAATATTTGTGTTTCTTATTATTCATATAATATAATATCTGGTTTTAAATGTCAATAATTTATTTTAACTAATGATCATATCCAGCTAGACAATTTTTCATCAGTCCTCACATACATGTACTTTAAATGTCGTTCATTTTTATGATGCATTCATTTGTCACCAAAAAATGGAAGATGATAATCATTGCTATATATTTGAAATTTCATTGAATAAATACAGACTGAATCAACTGTGGTTAATTTCAAAATACTTGTATGTTTTAAATCAGAATTACAGTCACAATCAGAACCGCTATAATTTTGTATTAACAACTCCTCGCATTTTCTTATTTTATTTTAATCTCAGTAAGAAAACTGCTACAAAATCATTAATCTTTCTGTCTAACGAATCATATATCAAAAAGCTATCATGCATCTCAGCACTGTATAACATTTGTATTTATATTGCTGAATTTTATTCTATTACTATATTTCTGCATCTCGTGAAATGCTTACACAATTTAAATATATTGAAGTGTGTACTGTCTTGCAAAATAATTATTGTTATACAGATGCTTACTATAATCATTTAGCAAACACTTTTTTATTGTACTCTTCAAGAGTATATTATTTACAATTGTACTAGTTACTAGTTAAGCAAATGGACCGGAGTTTTAAAAAAATGCCAACTTATAAAGTTATCGTAGTAAATGTAAATATTTGTAAAAGATTTTACAAAGAACTTGTATGATGTGCATCTCAGCACTGTATAACATTTGTATTTATATTGCTGAATTTTATTCTATTACTATATTTCTGCATCTCGTGAAATGCTTACACAATTTAAATATATTGAAGTGTGTACTGTCTTGCAAAATAATTATTGTTATACAGATGCTTACTATAATCATTTAGCAAACACTTTTTTTATTGTACTCTTCAAGAGTATATTATTTACAATTGTACTAGTTACTAGTTAAGCAAATGGACCGGAGTTTTAGAAATAATGCAAACTTATAAAGTTATTGTAGTAAATGTAAATATTTGTAATTTTTTTTACAAAGAACTTGTATGATGTGCATCTCAGCACTGTATAACATTTGTATTTATATTGCTGAATTTTATTCTATTACTGTATTTCTGCATCTCGTGAAATGCTTACACAATTTAAATATATTGAAGTGTGTACTGTCTTGCAAAATAATTATTGTTATACAGATGCTTACTTTAATCATTTAGCAAACACTTTTTTATTGTACTCTTCAAGAGTATATTATTTACAATTGTACTAGTTACTAGTTTAACTGTTAACTCTAGGTAATCTAGGTAATTATCTTGTGCTAATTTTTACACCCAACAATATTTCCCATATCATTATAATGATACCAAACATATCATTATCCCTTATCATCTGTTTCTCATCATTTCTTTTTTCCAATTCACATTGCCTATATTCTCTCTTTAAGCAGTTCTGTAGCAGACGGCGTAATCAAATTTTAATATCATTCTTGTTGCAAAATGTTCGCACGTTTAAATGCAAAAAACGTATCATGTCAGCGTTTATGGCTCATCTCGTCTTCATTGGAGCATATCATTATGTTGTACATTAAACAGAGACCTGGAAACGCTGTCATGATTGCATATAGATCTCCAGTTATTTTTCCACTATTCCTGCACGTATTATGTGCATGCCAGTTATGGCTAAATGTTATCAGCCTATTTTCATTACAAATTAATGTGTACAAGTCTATGAACGCATCAATGAGTGTTGAACACCCATGCACACGTTTTATGATAGGAAAAAATATTCACACTGATATTCTTTTCCTCAAAAAGCTTCTAAAATGTTTCTTCTTTGTTGTAACATGTTATTGGCTCTCTATAGTCTTATTACGATCAGGTGATATTCATCCAAACCCAGGGCCTACATTGTCTGATCGATCTTTAAACACCGATACAGACAGTTCTTCATCCATTCTCAATGCTCCAGCAACAACCCACTTATGCTTTGTTCATTACAATATTCAAAGTCTGATGCACAAAATAGATGTTCTTTACACTGGTCTACGTGAATTTGATATAATTGCTTTTACCGAAACATGGTTAAATAGTTCTATCTTATCCACTGATCTCCTCTTTGACGGCTTCCACCAGCCAATTCGCAAGGATCGCACATTCGACTCACATGGTGGCGTTGCTATATACGTAAATGAAAATATTGCTTTCAAACGCAGATATGATCTTGAATTAAATAATGTAGAATGTATATGGATTGAAGTTCTGCCTTCAAAAAATAAATCCATTCTTTTTGGCGTTTTCTATAGACCGCCTAGTGAGGATAGATTGTATATGCATTCTATTGAAGACTCTATAGGGCTAGCCAGAGAAACACGAATAAATGATATTATTATTACAGGTGATTTTAATATAAATGCTCTCGCCGAATCGTCTGCACGTAAAATTAATGAATTATGTCTACAATATGACTTAACGCAACTTATTCACGAGCCAACACATTATACTGAACGGACATCTTCCATAATTGACTTAATCTTTGTAAGTAATCGGAATACTGTATTACTCTCTGGAACAGGCGAACCGTTTTTAGATCAAACTCTTCGGTATCACTGCCCTGTTTTTGTTACATTAAAATTTACAAAACCTATATCTAAAACGTTTTATCGACATATCTGGCTTTACGATATTGGGGATTATTCAAAACTACGACAATTAATGACAGATACTCATTGGGATTTACTAAAATGTGAAGATGTTGACATTTATGCAGAAAATATTACTAAGACAATATTACACATTGCAAGCATATGTATTCCTTACAAAAATGTTTGTATACGTTCTCATGATCTACCATGGATAAACAATAATATAAAGAAAAAAATTCGACAACGGAAACGTCTATACCGAAAAGCCAAACAATTAAATAGTGACATACACTGGTCAAATTTCCGTCGTGTTAGGAATGAGGTTGTATTACTTTTACGTAATTCAAAAAACGAATATTTCAACAACATTGCATATAAACTAAAGTCACCTGACCTTTGCGCTAAAGACTGGTGGAAAACACTTCGAACATTTATTCCTACTAACATAAACAATTCAATTCCACCTATTTACGATGATCAAACAAGTAGCTTTGTAGCAAATGACACATGTAAAGCTGATATACTAAACAGGTATTTTGCAAGCCAGTGTTCAATCAACGAAAGCAACCACGATCTTCCACCTATGCACAATGTAAACGCTAACAGTCTTCAGTCTATTCATATAACGCAGGAGGAAGTTATTGACTCAATTAAATGTCTTAAGGTAGGAAAAGCATCTGGTCCTGATGGAATAGATAATCGAATCCTCAAAGAAGCAATGCATCAATTAAGCTACCCATTGTGTGATTTGTTTAACTCTTGTCTAAATACCTACAAAATGCCTTCTTGTTGGAAAATCGCAAATGTGTGTCCGATCTTCAAAAAGGGCGATCCAGCCTAATTATCGACCTATATCATTGTTAAATACTATTGAGAAGGTCTTTGAGGGAATAATACACAAGCACATTTTTAATTTTCTTCGTGCAAATTCATTCTTTGCACCGACTCAATCTGGCTTCTTGCCTGGTGATTCGACTGTTAATCAGCTTACATATATTTATAATACTTTTTGCAGAGCCCTAGACAATGGCCTTGAGGTCAGAGTTGTATTTTTTGATATAAGTAAAGCTTTTGATAAAGTATGGCACAAAGGTGTATTATACAAACTACAACAAGCAGGCATTCGAGGAAATCTATTGTCCTTTTTGTCTAATTATCTTTCTGATCGTAAACAAAAAGTAATCCTACCGGGAGCGCATTCAACTCCTATTGAAATTCTCGCCGGTGTCCCTCAAGGCTCTATCTTAGGTCCACTTCTGTTTCTAGTATATATTAATGACATTGTCGCTGACATACAAGCGCACATACATTTGTTTGCTGATGATACCAGTCTTTTCATGGTCGTAAATTCGCCAAACGAAACTGCCGCCGTATTGCAATCAGACATAGATAAAATTTCCAGCTGGGCTGATAAATGGTTAGTATGCTTTAACCCCTCAAAATCCGAATCAATGTTAATATCTCGCAAAATAAATAAACCACCTCATCCATCATTGACTATGCAGAACGTTAATATGCCCATTGTTAATGTCCATAAACATTTAGGTGTATTTATGTCCAATGACTGTACTTGGCATGCGCATATATCTTTTATAAAGGAAAAAGCATGGAAACGAGTTCATATAATGCGTCGATTAAAAATAATGCTTGATAGAAAAGCTCTCGAGAAAATATACTTTTCATTTATAAGACCAATTCTTGAGTATTCAGACGCGGTTTTTGATAATTGCACACAATATGAAAAAGATGACCTAGACAAAATCGAAACTGAAGCCGCGCGAATAACATCTGGATGCACACGTTTAGTATCTTTAGAAGATCTTTATAATGAGCTAGGATGGGAATCTATCAGGCAACGAAGACGCAAACATAAATTAATATTAATGTATAAAATGAATTCTAGCAATGTACCTAACTACTTACAATCTCTTTTGCCCGCAACAGTTGGGTCATCTAGCAATTACTTGCTAAGAAATTCATCACATCTTCACACAATTCAAGCCCGAACATCACTGTACTCAAATTCATTCCTACCATCTACTATATCTGAATGGAATAATCTTCCCGATGATGTCAAAAATGCTGAATCGATCCATTCCTTCAAAAGGCTAATCAACATAGATCGCCCGATTCCGAATCCTTTATTTTCATACGGCGAAAGACGCTCTCAAATGTTACACACGCGATTAAGAACAAAGTGTAGCGCCTTAAATGAACATCTATTCAGGCGCAACATTATTGCATCCCCGTTATGTCTCTGTGGACTTCATGAAACGACGTCTCATTACTTTCTCGAATGCAGTCAGTATGTACATATTCGTGGCGAACTTATAAACACTATATCCATATATTCCGTCCCCTACATTGAAACTATCCTATATGGAGACGACACTCGAGACTACTTAACCAATACTAAAATAGCTGATGCAGTACACACATTTATTATTAATAGTAAGCGATTTGATACGTAGTATGCTACTGAACGACTCTCAAACGTATTTTCCCTTGCACCAAACAAGTCTTTCAAAATTTCTTTCTTTTTCCCCAAACTTCTGACTACTTTTATATCTGCAACACCTTTCAAATGTCAACCCATTTCATGCACTTGACGAATGAAACTCTATACTCGGAGTTTCTCTCTTTTTTTTGCCGTACTTTTATTAGTGTTTAATCATCTAAAAACCAATTATGTTCGTCTGTCAACATGTAACTGAATGTATATTGAGGGAGAAGAACTATATAAGACTTTGTCTTTCGTTCCAATCCCATTCGAACATGTATATATTATAAATGTTGTATGAAATTCTATGTATAACAATGTTTGTTTGTTTGAAATAAATATGTTTAAACTAAAAAGCTAATACAATTATATTTGCTAGGAAGGAATATATTTAAACCTAGCATTGTGACTTTAGTATTTATTGGATATTATTCAAACACAAAAATATCGGTCTCGAAAGAACCGGTCCAAACGTATAACATTCAAACCGTTTAGATACTTGATTTAAGTTTCCAAAAATTATTTAAAAAGCCATTGTACTCAAGTACAATTAGGAACACGATGTCCTATAGCTAGCCTTAAATTCTGACATTATGAGCATTTTGAGAAAATCATTTTAACAATTTACATGTATACTTCAGTCAATAACAACAATATGGAATATCAGCAAATCATTTTAACAATTTATATGTATACTTCAGTTAAGTGCAGTCAATACCAGCAATATTGAAAGTAACCACAGTCAACCATGGTTTCGAACTTCCAACAATAATCAAAATGAGGACGTTTTATTCATAACATTCCCTTAACCTGACTGACACATGATTAAGATATCTATAGCCACCGTAGTATAAATCAATTCGAGTTTGCAACGGCCCGCTAAATATACTATTTTTATGATTTAGTATCTGAGTATTATGTTCCATCCCTATCTCGTCAAACTTGTTCATCAATAAACACATGATTTAACAATGATTATTTATTGTCAAAACAAATATATTTAATAAAAAGTGTACTTATTTAGCAATATACGTAATAAATAATGTACATGTATTTACATTCAATATTAACCCGCTCAATGCATTTACAGCCTTGAATATACCGGATAAACCAAGATCATTTGCCAACATTAGGTCTGGTAAGTAGATTTTTACCGTTCTATATTGCTGATAACCTAGAGATGTTAAATGTTATCTACTGTAGTGAATATGCGATTATTGAACTTATTGGCAATTCAAATCACATGTACTACAAACATTAATCCCAATAAAACCACGTAGAAACGTATATTTTAATATTCTACTTTGTCCAAAACATGGTGACTGGATAATATAGTAAAATGCGAACTATATAATGTTATATGTTAAATGGACAGTCAGACTGCACATCCTGCAAAATGAACACGTACACCATATATATACATAGTTATTTGAAAATATTATTGTCAATCACCATGTATACAATATACATGTAGATGTCTTGCATTTCTTAATTGCATCATGTAAAGTATATACTTATAACTCGAAACTACCTTTCACTTACTTAATACGGATGCATGCATCTATGCAACAGTATTCCCTACATGAATTACGTAATTTTATTATATTTAGATGGGAAAATCTGCCCACCAGTTACTCAAGCGGAGATGTACAAAAATAAAACTTCAAACCGCAGATGTACAATTTTATGAGCTTTGACATACCAGGCGCGGATACGGATACAGGATTTTCAGTTACAGTGGGCGGAAATATTCAGTTACTGAACACATCGGTCAACAAACTGCTCCAATGCAGCGAAATTCACATGTTTTAATATATTTTGAGTTTTAACAATCGAATTTTGGACAATTTTAGAGGGTATGTACGCCTCCTCCGCCACGCCTTAAAGCAGCCTGTGCATACTGTTTTATTGTGTTGTGAAAAAAAAAACACAACATATATCAGGTTTTTGTAGAAATCGTTTTTCGTTTCAATATATTTAGGTCGGAAACATGCATTCTGGAATTGAACATTAGGTATGACTAGTATATGTACTTTTGTCTTATTTGGAATTAATTAAAATGATCATTATACATACGTACGTACACACATACATACATGATTTTTCACGGCAAGAGCGGCAATCTTTTCTTGCTTTGGCTAAAATATTGAAGCAGAATTTGCCCTTATAGGACGTTCAAAATATCAGCGCGGTCATATGTCCAGACAGTCACTTTCGCTTGATCATGTGTCAAAAAGGGTAATTGGATTGTATCATTGTAAACAATAGTGAGGTATAATAAAAATGAATGTTAACGTTTATATCATTGGATTAGGCATAATATGATATGATTTTGCCAATTATTTGCTTATTACAGTTATAATTTTCTTTTACCTAGCGTGCGTTAACATAGATCTACCCATTCAATGTTTTATTATTGATGTGTACATAATTTTCCGCCATTCATATAACAAATCGCCTAAGTGAAATTTGGTTATATATCGTTTGTCTTGTAAACAAAAAATCAAAACAATAAAAACAGAGATTTTCAGCTTATTATTCACTTGCTTTCATTTGTGTGTGTGTTTTCTACATCTTACAAATTAAGTTTGCACTTTTGAATTTAATATGATCAATTATACAATAACAATAAATGCATAATTACAGTATTTGAATCGTTTAAAATTAATTAAGATTTTCGGTGTAGTTGAACGTTTCTTAAATATTTTCACTTAAGTGCACAATTTGAATGTATTATATTACTGTACTTTATAAACAGATTAATATGTTGTTGATATTCCTACAATACAATTTTCATAATGATATTATTTTCAAGTATAACTAAGGATACTATTTAACTTAAGATGCTTTGCGAATACGACCACAGGACCAACTATTTCCTTCTAATTGCGCAATCGAACAAATGAATCATCTGAAATGATACATTAATATAAAACCACAATAAATTAAACTAACATGTGTTTTGCTAAATTTTCTGCCTTGTTATGTTCAAACAACGTCATTAAGAAAAAAACTGCTTAGTGTTATTACACAGGATGTGTACATTTTGTGCTGTAGGAAAATTTATGGGAATATAGTTTGAATTCATTTGTTTACGTCGGTTGCCAGTTAATAATATTGATTTTTGTATGTTATATCATGTTTTTGTTGTTTTGGTTTTGTGTATGCTTTCTCAATTGTTTATTGCATATGATTTATGATAGTTTTATGTAAAGGCACTGCATACATTTGTTTTTCATCATTTAAATAATGTATTTATAATGTTAAATTGATAAACCATCTCTATGCTGGTAATACTATATATATATATATATGTATGTAAGATAACACAAGTAAGTGTATGCATGAAGTGTGTTGTACGCCCTGTTATGACAGCAAGTATGTTGTCATGGTTTGCTTAAAATGGAACTATTAAATGTTGAAATGTTGATAACGTTTTGCATATATTTTATGTTGTATGGTTATCAGTGTATAGTTCGTTCGAATTCTTAGTATATATGGACTTATCTATTACTAATATACATGTACACTTATTTATATCCTCCAATCAGCTGACTTCATTCTTACCACGTGACCGTAAACTATTTCTCCATATTGGACGCGCTTGCATTTAACATATTTCAAAATGGTCAGTCCGGCGATTAAAATACGACACTGTCCGAGTACTCCGAAAGTGATACTATGAGCAACTGCTCTTAAATTAAAATATTGATTGACAAATATTACCAAAATACGTACTTGCTAAGCAAATTTTCACAAATGCTTAATTGCATCTTTGTAAGTTTAAGAAAATGACATCGTGCAATGAAATGTAACGATTACGCAAAGTTTACCTCAATTTGCTACTCTGATTACTGTATATGCGGGGACACTATACATGTTGGGACACCCTTTAAATGCGATAAAATAGTTATTTTTCGTGTCTTCGTGACGCTAATCTAGTTTTGGGACACTTTGAACATTATAGTTTTTCCTGTTTCTAAATTTTGTGACACCGTTTTCTGAATTGTCAATTTAGTGTAAATTTTTGTTAAGTCGCCAATTAAGTCGGTAATCGCAATGTATTATTAAAGTATTAAAGTTGTGAATGCTCATGCTGATATTCCATATATACGTATCTCATCAATGTGTCGGCGCGCCATACATTTCTTCACTGTGATTTGCTTGTTTCACAAGGATTAATATACACACACATTACACAATTTAACCTTACGAATTATCGTTTTGTACCTCAATTCTAAATATTGGGACACGTTCAGGGGGAAACTATTGTTTCTGCATCTCAAAATGGGAACAGCAAAAACATAATTTAAGTGTCCCAGCAACAATTATTTTATTCCTTGCTATTATCCACAAAGTACTGATGTTTTATTTAATGTACACCGAAACTGCCAGAACGTACGCTCGTATATGAGTTGTGTAAAGGTCAACTTGTCACCAATGTTGTATCCGATTATAAATAAAACCTTCTAAAATAGATATATTTTTAAAATATAAATATTATTATTCCCTTATGTGTCTTTTGATTATTTATGTCCATGTTTCGCCATGGTTACTTACCGATTTAAACTAACGCGCTGCAGAAACTTTCTATCGATCACGCCACCTTTTTAACTTAACCCATCTAAAAATAACTTATACAAACTCAATGTGTACAATTAGTACAAGGCCAAGGACGCTTTGTTTGGAATATTCTAGTGTACGGAAGGCTGTATTTCGGATGCATTTAATTATTAAGTATTCTTGGTTTTGGTCGCGAGAGGTTGTTGTTGATCGCCGGAAATTTTAGTTGTAATCGGTCGCTGTCATGTGACATGATACAACGCAACCATAAATGGTTTGCATGTTTTGCAACACGACGCCATGCATTAATATTGTGAACGAGCGCACTGTCCCGCGGACTGTGTGGTGTAATGTAAATAGTATGCGCATTATGTGAGAAATACATGTGCATTTACAACATTTCAAATAGGTATATAGTCCCACATTTTGAGAATATATGACTATATGCACTGAGAATGTGTATATGCACCGCTTTCTTATATTCTTGGCATTTATATTTAAGTTTGATTTTAACTTTATATATATTCCAATAAGTTATGGTTACTTGTTTTAGAATCTTCCAATTTCTAGTCTGAATGTGTAACGAACTTTGTAATCATCATATTTCTTGTATCAGTGGGATGTGGGTAAACAGTGCCGGCGCGAGCCCCTGTAATTTATATAAAGTTGCAACCCACAATATGAAACATTTTTTGTTAATAAAATAATGTTTTGGAACAAATTATTATCTTTGAATGGCTTTATATGTAATATATTAACGCCACCTCTAAGATCAAATCTGTAGGTGTTTACATTTGTACTTTCATCATCATCGAAGTGACAAAATTTCAATGTTACCGATATGATTCCTATCATATACAATACATTTGTTAGGCTTGCCATTCAGCCAACAATAGCAATGTGTGCATAACCAACTTTCAGAATGTGTGCATAACCAACTTTCAAAATGTGTGCATAACCAACTATCAGAATGTGTGCATAACCAACTTTCAGAAACGCGTATTAAACATTTTCAGTTATGAATAGTATTGAAATAACAGAACCATCGGTTTTCGGGCTGTAAACGAATGCTGAATGCATTTATAGGTTCAATTTTTAAGAATTTAAGTAATCAAGGCTAGAAGCATGAATTGCGCAACTTACAGTAAGTATATAAGCATTTAAAATGTCATTGTACGACAAGTAGAATGCATTATAGGTGCTGTAATGAAGGAAATGTGTCCGGTTCGCTAACGCTCGCCATAGATGCGGTTTCAAGCATCAACGGATAAACTGTGCTCATCCGGGCACTAACCATGTACTTGTATTCTCTATTTAACGCACTATGTAACTTTCGTATATGTTCAATTAACATAAACATACTCATTTAAAAGAAAATGGCAATATGGACACATATATAATCTGAATGATACAATATTAATACTTTATTGGCACTCACACTTTTGTAATAAACTTAACAGTTTATTGAATCAATACTTTCTTGTTGCATGATAAGCGTGTTTGTGTATGGTATCAGAAAACATATTTCGACGTTATGTTTATCGTATTATAGACATTTGCCAATTTCTTTTATAACAGAAAAAATACGATCAAAAAGAACATTAAAGGGACTATGTCAACGAAACGGGCCCTAAAGGGGAAGCTGCAGTATAACATTTGAAAATTAAACATTAATATAGGCATATAATGAACAATTTAAATAATACATATAAAGGAAAAAGAGTTTATGCATTCTGAGAAAAAATCATTATATACTTTAAGTCTTGTTTGTTTGGCCTTTTTTTGTTTACGTTTTGACGTCAGATGTGTGGGTGTCTTATATAACCATGGTATGCATGTCCGTTTTGCAAAAGCAGTTGGTTACAGCGCTGTCTATTGTCATTCATTCTTACGACTCTTTCGTCGTGGGTTCGATACCCACTCTTGGTTTTCTTTTTTCAAGTGTTTGTTTCATTACAGGTTTTTATCAGTTCTCATAATGTAGTAAATTTTTCATACATTATTTATTGTATACGCTTTTGTGTTGCTAATTTCTTCAACATGATTAAATTAATATTGCTGAAGGAGATCACTGTCCCTTTAAGATGTAACTTGTACTGCAAACGTCAGTACACACTACGACAAACATCAGTAAATACATGTATGCACACACATTTGTTATAGCAAACAATATAAAGTAACTGATCAGTCCCACATATTTTCGATTTTCATATTTATGAGTAAGATTGGATACCTGAATTGTTCGTTACCAATTTCGTCCACCGTTAGCTCTAGACACTGCAACGACACTTAAAACACGCAAAGCTCTCGTCTTTTAACGATGGGACGCCGCGTCACGCCAAATCAACGATCCGCCTTGAATGGGATCCGGCCTTAAGATACGACACTTTAACTAACGATTCTCAATGTTCCCGGTAAGTTGCGCTGTTTTTCATGGTAATATTGTTGAAATAAAAATGTCTGATATTGATAATAGACCCTTTTCACATTCCCGTTATCGCGTACTGAAGGAGTTGTCGCCCTTGATAAAGTGAATTGAGAACGAGGCTGACGATGTATTGGCTGTAATTGTTAATAAAAGAATGTGGTGATCAGAGGAGAAAATGTCGAACAAACTAATAAAATGTTCTTGTTTTTTTCATTAAAGTCTTCTCTGTTTTGTAACTGAATTATGTGTACGTGAATAGGTTTCAAATTGTAAAATTATAATGCAAACAATATAATTTATTAACGATCACAACAAAGGCCAATTTGCGAACGAAACGAAGTTTGACATAATGATTATGTTACTTTTTCAAACATTTTAATATTAAGATCTTAAAAAGGTTTAATGATTGAAATAATTTCTAAATTTATTGGAGTTTACATAATTAATTATCTATTTATTTATAATTAATTAACAGAAGCAGTTCGTTTATTCCGGACTCAATGTCATCGGCTTGGGCAATTAACGGCCTGTCAGTAACATGGCCATTATTGCTAAATTATTATTATTATTATTATTTTATTATTATTATTATTATTATTATTATTAGTATTATTATTATTATTATGCAGTATGAGCAAAAATGAGATGATACGGGTTATGATTTTTTGTTCATCTCAATTAAAACAACTTCTACCGAGTTAGCCAGAATTGATCAAATACCTAAATACGTTTTTTTCTTTGTATTCTCTAATGATAGAGAACCAAAACAATAACATGAATCAGTTATGAAATATAAGAAAACAAACATCATTATTTAATACCAAAACTTTCAAAAGTTTTCATCGTTATATGGCTTTAAACTTTGTACATGCCATTTATAAACTATCATGAGTTCAAGCATCGATCAGGATTACTGCCAATACAATAAGAGATATTTGTAAAACATGTATGCCCCCCCCCCCGACTTGCAGCCAAGTTCTGAATATGTGCAATTGTTTTTTTATTAAATATGCAATCCCAAGCGAGGTCTCGATATACGGTATCAATGTACGAAGTTTAATTAAAATATCTCGATGCGTTCTCAGGTTATTGAGCGGAAACCAATTTACTATTTTTAGCAACGGTGACCTTGACCTTTGACCTGTTGACCTCAAAATGTATAGGCGTCTTCCTTTCATTCAAAGTAAAAAGCATACCAACTTTCATGATCGTAGGTCAAAGCATTCTCCAGATATCTTGCGGAAACGAAATGGTCTACGGACAGACCGACCATCCGACCGACCGACCGACCGACGGACGGACAGGTGCAAAGCAATCTTCGAAGAGGGGCATAATTATTATATGTTTTGTCTTAAATAAAGTTAGGTCGTTATTTTAAATAATACTGTTATTTCACTTGACAGCTGTTATCAAGTACATGTTATCAATGTTATCAATGACCCATGTATTACTTCAATAATTGGACATTGTAGGCATGATCACGTAATTGCGCCACATGTTATTCCAAGATTAGGACCAGATATACACATTTTGGTTACAATCTTATGATCATGTGTTTATACAAGATTATGATCTAACCATGTTAGACCAGGTTTGGACATTAGATTTATGTCAGTCTCAGAGAAATTATCTCAGTCTTAATTGCATTTTTGTTTCATTTCTATCAACGATAATACTAATTAAACTGAAACTTCCTTATCGTATATCATAATTACATTATGTATCATCTCATTTCTGTTTGTGATGAAGAAAAATTAGTGAATATTTATAACATTTTATAAGTTATACACTTTAAATGACCATCATGCAACCAGTATTGACCACTATCAAGGTTAGATACCCGTAAATCTCACTTGAATGCAGGCACCGGTAGAAAACAGGGTTTCGGCAGTCATAT
The DNA here is from genome assembly GCA_027627225.1 of Congeria kusceri. Lineage (NCBI taxonomy): Eukaryota > Metazoa > Mollusca > Bivalvia > Myida > Dreissenidae > Congeria > Congeria kusceri. The sequence continues at coordinate 12,084,082 of CM051033.1, read as the reverse complement.
TTCGGCAAAAGCCCCATACCACAGTAAAAACACCCCAAAAGTTCACCTTTCAAGTTAGCCTCCAATGAAATGCACCAAAATGACGCAGACACGCATAGGACAATAGAAATAACCACAACAGGCATGTCTGAGATACCTAAATGGCTTTTATGCCAGATGAGAAGAGGAACGTAAAACGTAAACAAAGTAAAGTGGTATGTCTGGATTTTTCCACATTGGCTCATTTTTTTCCCATTTACTTCAGAAAGAAATGGAGCCAATATTTTACAGGCCGTGGTGTGGATTTATTTTGAAGTAGCCGATGCAATGTTAAGATTTATTCATTTGGGACTACTGGCGGGAAATTTTCACAACATTTGATTGGATGATAAGAAAGGTCAAAAGTTGGGTTAAACAGCTACGCCGAAAAAACAACGTTAGGTCTGTCGGTCGAAATAAAAATCAAATAACACCCAAAGTACATTCACTATGATTGTTTTAATATATGTTTAATATTATACAATAACAACTTATTTTCCTAAAGCAACACGCTCAATTTTGAAATCAAGCATTTATTAATTCAGATGAGTCGTTTTATCGTTAAATGGGCAAGCTATTATACTTCATGTGACTATTTTAAATATGTATTTCTTTAAAATGTTAAACAAGCAATATTACCCAAAATAATGCCCTTACATTTTTAAATAAATTGATTACTTCGTCGCTGTAACACAACAGGTACAAAATATTGCACTTTAAACAGTGCCAGTTTGACGATATATATGTCATCAATATAGCATACAACAATATAATGCAATATGCTTACATTTAGAGATCAATGATTGTATTCATAATCATATGTGGCTCTGTTTTAATTTGTCATTTTCTTTCGTTCATGTCCATGTGTATCATACTATCGGTAAGTTACCGACTAAGTGGCATTACAAGTTCCATTTCCACTGACGCGTTGCCATTGAGAGTTAATTAACAACCCACATGCCAAATTGGCAATTGTGAACAGGACGCTTTGCCACTGAGAGTTAATTAACAACCCACATGCCAAATTGGCAATTGTGAACAGGACGCTTTGCCATTGAGAGTTAATTAACAACCCACATGCCAAATTGGCTATTGTAAACAGGACGATTTGCCATTGTGAGTTAATTAACAACCCACGCCTTTTTATTTTTATTTTATTTAAGTCTCATCCACATTTACATATTATATATAAAATCAGTAAAACATGTGGTCATTCGAAAAAGAATTATAAGAGACTATTAACACGTCACATCTGTCCATTCTAAAATATTTAACAAGTCACATCTATACATTCTAAAATATATAACAAGTCACATCTGTACCTTCTAAAATATATAACAAGTCACATCTGTACATTCTAAAATATACAACAAGTCACATCTGTACATTCTAAAATATATAAATATATCATACTGCAAGATAAAAAGAACACTAGTTTAATATCTTAAAAGTATAAAACATATGTTAAGAGTTCGTTTGTTTGTTGCCAATTTGGCAGTTGTGAACAGGAGCTGATCTTAAACACGTGTTTGCGATAATGAAGCCGTTTGTCAACTTTACATGCAATACATGATCAGACCAAAAATGTGAATTTGATAAAATAAATATTCGTTAATTACTTTTACATTAATATTTTCCTTCCATAATTATGTTAGCAATTCATATAATCATATTACAATTGTAAGAACTGCAACAAGCATGTTTGATGACGACACTTTGACCATTCCAATAAAATATAAAGGCCCAGTAACATTTTAAATATTTTGATTACACTCTTCCGTGTCATGTCGGTTGGAAATTGTAGGATACGAATTGATAAAAATGGGTACGAGTTGACGAAATAAGGTACGATTTGACTCTAGAACGTAGAAGTTGACTAGAATATGGGGTACGAGCTGACCAAAAAGGGTACAAATTGACCAGGGTACGAGTTGACTAGTTACCTTTCGTTATACTTAGAACCCATGAAGCGTCCAATAATACTAGTCTAATAAATGAGACGTTTAACGCAAAGTTAGTGCAACTATTTTAAGATTTGGCTAAATTCGCCAACATTGCCCATATAAAACGTAGCTCAATATTGGCACAGGGCTTAACTTGTTGTGCTACCTATAATACAATCGTCATTAAGGTGGCACTATACAGTTTCAGCCAAAAATTCGTACTGGCAAGGGATACATTTCTAATAAATACAGTGAAACTGAGTAGCATTTTGACTGCTTTAGAAGTTGTAAGTATCAGATTTACGGGATGGAGTTTTGAATTTCATGCTTAGTGAATTCGAAAACATGCCCTATGTAAAGCCAGTGGATATTTGGAGCCACCTTGCATATAAAATTCGTACATGAGCATTCCTTGCTCTAAATCCATTTTGGCAGGATATTTAAAAGGGCGTACGTACACAGGAAAGTAGCGGATCCGTGTTCTAGTGGTAACGCACTGGCTTCACAACCCTGTGGTCGCAGGTTCGAGCCCCGTTATACCCTCACCTTATAACTCGTCTTTCGCATGAGACGTTAAACCGAGGTGCAGTGTACTAAGTGCCTTACACCGGGCACTAAAAGACCCAGGGTCGCCTCTGGAACGGGGCATCTCCTGTATCTTGCACTATCCCCAGTAACCCAACTAACAAGTCTTATGGAGGTGATGGCCATATGGGAGAGAATCCCGGAGCACTCGATAAAAATGTACTACACACAACATAGGAATTTATTGGAACAAAAATTTTTGATCCCCAGTTTGCTCAGTTGCAAGCAAGTATCTTCTAAATTACGCAGACAGGCATGCAGTGTTCGAGGTACTCGCATTCGCAGAAAAGTTGTAAACTGACGTTGAAAATCACTGAAATGGTCACGAACTCTGGTGACATGTGAACCCCAAAATTGTTTGATCATGCATGTTAAAATTATTGTAGAACTGTGTGCATAATTATTTTCCTTATATTTTTGTGAAGCCACAGCCATAAAAATATTGAAATGATGTTTGGTTTGTTTTCAGGTGTTGACATTATGAGTGTGTGCAAGACGGCTTGAACCCAGACCGCACCACGTCGAGTCCGAAGCCCGAGAAACATAAAGTGCCCCTATATGAATGTTTGGTTAACCTTTACAATGATTAAGGTTACTCTGACAAGTTCGCATTATTTTCGCTTCTTTCTCCGATGTATTGATTACTTCCGATAAATTTGGAAATTCGGACATTGTTTATTTCTATTTTTATGGGGGGGGGGGGGGTTAAAACTTTAGTCGGCGGAGTTTGTTTGCACTAAAAAAACATAATAAAAGATTTTTGTGTGTGCAAATTTTGGAAAAATAGGGTCAACAATTTTGTAAACAAAGTTATACTTTTGTTTCGCCGAAACGATTATTTACATTTATAGATTACCAAACATGCATTTAACTTAGGAGAAAACTAGATTAAAGTAAAAACAAATATAGCACGCGGCATTCTTCTCTGCCTGGATGGAAACAACGATCCACAGAAGGCGATTACAAATCTGAATCAGTTCACAACATATTATCCTAGAGATCTTGTGGACATGGACAGCGCCCAAAGTAGTATTGTTGTGGAATTTCATTCGAATGGTTGACAACATCATCTGCTTGTCTGAAGAATCTTCCAATCCAGGTTCGATATAACTTACTATTCAGCTTACACTACTGCGACGGTTGTAGTCTACAGAATCAAACTATTGTTAATAGTATATTAGATGTTGTTGATTGATTCCTTGGACTTGCTTACTCTATGATAGGTCGGACCAACGACTTAAAACATTGGGTCTTGTTTATGATAAGAAAGGTGGAAACCATTCTCCAAACTGTGCTTACACGTTCATTTCATGAATGATAGCACGACAGAGTAATACTTTGCTAACTAGATATAAATAATTAGTGTATGGTTGTGGCATAATTATTGAACTTTCAAATTACATTTGCTTGGGTTAAATTCAGCTTCCATTTCCTCGACCACTTCTTTAGCTGACGGAGTTCGTTTAGAAGAATATTACACTATTCTATATGCATGTATTTTATTTTCCTTTACACGATGCTGTCACCAGTCGTGAGCATTTGGGGTGGAATATTATTAGGACCGGTGGCTTTATGTTGGTTGAGACCTTGTAGAACTCCAACGACTGTTTGCTGAGCTGGTGTCGGGAAATGGATTTCCAGGCATGTTTGATGCAACGGCTGTGTTGTCTTCTTTTTTAAGACCACTGCACAACTGAGTGTTAAGGATGTTCGCATATAGGCTTGAGCTAGGCCGTTATGGGCTCTGTCTTTGCGGCATAATGGGTCAATATTGGAAATCTCACATCATCTGCTCTGTACACAGGAGAAGAGCTTCATGGGATTCAATGTATTGACCACACCCTTGATGTAAGCGCTGTAAGCCTTTCGGCAAATGCATGTGGACTCCATCATGAGTGAATTGTTTATACAATGTATTAAGACCGTACGAATTTCCTGGAGACAGATTGACCATCTTGTAGTCGCGTTTCTTTTAGTAGGAGATTTTTTTGTTTGTTGAATCGGCTAGATTCCATTATCGAGGGGATAATGAGTTTAGTTCAAGAGTTTAATACAGTGTTGATGATACAATAGTGGTTACTTTGTGCGAATGTGAAATTCGTTTTTTGCATTTGTTTGGGTAGTGGGCATGGCTGTTTTTATTGGCACTGACTGTATTTTCAGATTAAGCAGTATAGCTAGGCCTATTGGCGAGGAAATGTCACGTGTCAAGCAGAGTGTCAAGTGTTTTTAAGGATTTTCGGGCAGTTCAATATATGTTCAAATCCCGTCTCTCTTGTCATGCTAAGAATGAGTTGGGTCTACTTATGCAGGATTGGTAATTATTATCTGCAACAGTTTCACTGTTCTAAATAATGCGTGAATACAACTCGCGGACAAACAAATTAAAAAACAATCTCGACACCGTAAAATCCTTGTAATGTTTTTTTTTTTCATTTATCTTTTTAATATATACCTGGACAAATAATCCAACATCTCTGTGGGAGTTTTGTAAAATAATAATAAACTATCAAAATGTTCTAAAAATAATTCTTTCCAAATCTTGAAAGTGTTCATTAGTGGTGGCAGTGGTCCTGAACATCGCCAAGGGGGAAGTAACCGTCGCGAGGAGTTAGGAGTATGGAGGTTGTGTAGACCTGTGACGTGAATGCTTTTTATATTTTCCGCGACTCTGTGTAACTATACCGCTTGAATGAACTGGCTTGATTACTTAAAAAACTTAGCAAATCAATAATTGACAAATCATGATTTAAAGGTAAAGAAACTGTCTTGTATACATAAACCGACAGCAGTTTCAAAAAGCGTCATTATTGTATAGTTGAATAGATCACATTTCAGGTGCTGAATATTTGTTGTACAAGTTTTAATGTGCGTTTTACCCACGAAATAATTGTGAAATAAGTTAGTACCTGTTTAGAGCAAAAACCGAAATAGCGCTTGTGTAACTTGTGTAATTCATGAGAAAGTGGACATAAAATAGTTTTATTTTTTGGATTTTTGATAAATATTTTATCAGTGTGTTCACAACAGTGAAATAAGTGAACTCCAGAGGATGAATTTTCATTTGTTTTGAATTATTCATTCTTGCAATATAGGCAATTTTTATCAATTTTAATACTGTTTCATATTTGTAGCCAAATAGTATAACTTGATGCGTATTAAAACAAACAGTTGTGGTTTAAACAATGGATAAAGAATTAAAAGACACAGAGACACAAAACTGGGTGAAAACCTGCATAGCGCTCCGCTATGTGACAGAGGGAATTCTGCCATTCATAAAATCTAAATGTGATGAGCAGTACTCACTTAATATAAGCTACTTGAAACAGTTTTGTGGATTAACTGATTATACATGCAATACGTGTCAGCTACCCGGTTTGAAACCGTATCATGCTCGAGTAGTGCCTTGCAAATACCCGAAAGGTAAACGCGAATGCGGATGTGAAGGAAAGCAATTGAAGCAATGTCCCCAAAACGAGATTTGTGGAAAATTGTATGACCTTGTCAAAGATAAGCATGTCACAAATGATCCGAATTGGTCCAACACTAAATCTGAGCTATGGTCTGACAAACAGTTCGGTCATTGGGAAGTGATGAAATGCTTCATTTGTACACCTGGATACAAGGAAAGAGCAGACATTTCAAAGATAGATGTAACAGCGCTAGTCCAAATCTGTACCAATCACGAAGATCTAAACACTGAACTGGGTTACAGACTGGCGTTGTTAGATAAGGTATGCATTTTTGGAAAAGAAATTATGCTTGAGTAACTTTTCTAGAACGATTGTAATACAGCTATTTGTCTAGCATTATTTACTTTTAATTAGCACATGACATATTTTAATATATTAACCAGATATCTGTAATGTATATTTGTGGGAACGCTAGCTTATTTCTTTTTTTAATGATCGATAGTCACAAAACATTTAACATTTTTATATTGTCTATTTTACGATAAAACTAGCTTCCCTACAAACGGGACATAACAGTTTCGACATAACTTCCTTTTGGAGAACGGATTATATGTAAGCGGAAGATAAAACAAATAGCAACTATCTGTTTTCAGTGATAAGAACAGTTTTCATTATTTGCATACAGTTAAAGCGCAAAGGGACATAAACTGGATAATTATAATCGTATACAGTTTATGTGCTGTAGTAATCAGTAGTTTAGAAAACGCATACTTATATTTGGTCTGCGAGTTTCGTTTTCCCTATAAATAATTGCAACTGAATTATACCTTCAACATGTAGCTGTTTCAACTATGGGCATTTTATGACAGATAGGTAACAGAGTCATGCATTATTCATGTAGATTCGTGAAATCCTAAACGATGTGTACCATTCGGGGATAATGAAGCTTTGTTCAGACCGCGTCAAAATATATTTCGGCCAGATAACAGATGTTCTCCGACTCGACATATTCGCAGACGACCAGACAGCCAAAGACCAGCTTCAAAAGTTGCGTACTGTAGGTAGACATAAACGATGCTATGTATATGGTACCAATAATAACAATGCCATTTAGTTATCTGCGATGCTTCATTGGCTTGAGGCTGCATCATGCATGTTAAAACACTCTAGTTAACAATAATATGTAGGGTTGTTTTTATAGAGTCGTTAATCGGCCTTGTCACAGAGAGAATATGAAACAAAAGCATCGCGACTGCTGTTTTAGCAGTTTAGCGGATAGTAATAAGAGTTTCTTTCCTGATGATGTCTCTGGAGTTACATGTCCGTCAAATGGTCGCGAGGACATCATGCATAGTCGCAAACACCTTTTTGTTCCTCTATCTGCGTTGTCAATTTATTTTAGCACCAATAACCCACCAACCCAACATGGCAGAAGTAGAACTTTATTTATTAGTGGTATATGGATTATTATGCGAGTAATTATAAATATAATCAATTATGTGTGTCAAATAATTCGTGATTATAACTACACCTACTATTCTGATATAGAAAATATATTCACTCTTCTTCGTTATCAGTTAGAAAATGACAATGAACGCTTAACCATTGAAGACGAAATAAAAGCGAGAGAAGACACTCTTGTTGCTATCAAAGAGTTAAAGAGTATCCTAGAGGAACATCATGGCAATCAAGACACTGTTGACCCTATTAGACACCAGATAGCACTCTTAACGAGCGTTGAAGAGCAACATAATAGGAAACTTCAAGAACGGTTTAATGAAATAGAGTCACATCTTCGGGATTTAAAACAAGAATACATGCAAACCTCTGTGAGACTAGGTGACCACAGATGCATTTTGGAGTGCATAAATGAAACAGTGTCTTCTCAAAACAAGCGTCTGGGCGACATTTCTATGGCAAGTACAAACACATTATAAACGCTAATTAATGCGAATGCAATTTGAATGAATACAAATAATTATTAAACATTTTTACAATATAAGGATTGCATATGTAGTCTTTTTCGGTCTTATTGTCATTTCGTAAGAGGATCAATTAATTAAATGCATATTAAAAACATGAATTCATAGTCATTGCGTTTTAATGTATTATTTAACAGTTCTTGGAAGAACAGGTTAGGCCAGTTCTCAAACAGAGTGAAGAAGCATTCGCAGGTAATCATTCGTATCACATGCACGAAACGATTTCTCTATAACTTTTCGCACACCGGTGCAATGTAGCAATATCGTTTAATAATGTAAGTATGTGATTTATAAGCAGCTTACTGTGCAGATGTTTGATTAAAAAGAGCAATTTGTGTAGATGCCCAAGTGTTGGCAATGCATAAAAATGCAATTTCTCAAAGAATATGCAAACACTATGCTTATCATATCGTTCGCTTGGCGCAAAAAGTGTTGTTACTGATATTTTTTTACAGGAAAAGCGAAACATTTTTTATATTTAATGTAAAATTGAGTTTTTATTTAATATATTTTAATACATTAAACAGGCCTAATAAAAAGTAGTTATTATTCAAAAGTTCAGAGTACAAAAATATTTGTATGTAATTGTTGAGTTACACGACTTTTGCTCTGAATGTTTTAGCGCAAAATGTATTGTAAGTGCACAAACCAGAGATTTTTCAGAGACATTAATAACATATACACAATTTGACAAGGTATGTTTACTATTTATCTAAATATTATTATAATTAATTCATTTCAACTTTTTTATTTGCTTCAAGTAACTATTTCATGAGTTGTTTGTGTGAGCATAATTCTTAGTGTATAAAGCTGGTAACTATCTGCACCTACCATACTTTTTGCGGTAATATTTTTGACACTATAAATATATAGGTGGAATACAATACTACTATCATTCAAATGTGTTATGAGAAATGGTATACAGAACGGAAATTTGCAACAAAAGTGACTTTTCTAAGGTGGAAGTAGAATATGATTGTCGAAAATAGCAATACTACAAGTAACGATCATCAAACAAAGTAAAAAACAAAACACGGTTGCGTTCAAAGGAACATACGTGATCATTTTCCTCTTACGTTAATTTAAACACCTTTGATATTACATGTATAATAATGTAATTAGTGCTAAAATTCATTTGATAAAATACGTTAAGCCAAACTATTTCGTTAATAACCATTTAAATTCTGTAAAACACAATGTAATACTTTTCAAATTAAGGCAATGCGCAGTTCAGTGTAATGATTACTTTCTAAACAAAACGACAGCCACAAAGGTTCATATTAAATATATTAATTAAAAAAATTTACGCAAACATACACCTTAAATGAATAAACATAATAACATGTTTTGAAAATGTACTATCTGAGCAGAGAATGATATACGAGTCGACACGGAGCGGTCGACGAGAAGCATTGTAGGTTTTAATCAGTTTCATGTACTAGTAACGTACGGATGATGATCTCATTACAGTTTTGGCGAGGTTAGAACGGAAACTTGATGCCATGGCAAACCCATATATCAATAAAATACATATACCAGGTATAAGACATTAGCAATTGTAACAATTACATGGACAGTAATATTAATTTTCAGCAATTATTTGTGCTATCTGTTGATTTGGAACTTAAACAAGATAAATACATATATATTTATCGGCATGAAAACATGTAAGAATATGATATAAAATATTACTTTGTTAATAATTGGAATTAAGGCATTTACATATCGGAATGCATACAATCTTAAATATCTATTATATTACGCAGATTTAAAACTTGTTATCAACATGAGCGATAAGGACAACGGGTTGATTTCAACATTGTTAGTGGAATCAGCGAACGGTATCAAAGTTGATGTACCGCGTACACAGTTGCAAAGGTGCCTTGAAACAGCACTTAAGAAACTTTCTGAAGGTTTGTTCAAATCAATATGAACTATTACTAATGGATTAACTACGTTGATGTTATTAATACATGTACCACGTAAAGTGTTATTGCTTTTTACATTGTAATATTTGCATCAAATCGATATTATCAGTATTTGTATAATTCTGATCGTATATTGTATATGTAATGCTTTTAGATCATGGAGTCCAAATCAAAGATATAAAGAATGAATGTGTGGCAATTTATCTCAGTTGTCCGACATTGAAAAGCTGGATAGGATTCATACACAGTTACTTTACGGGCGATATAAGAAATATATTCCTGCCAGTGCAAGAACACCTGAGGACATACATTGGATTCGAGGACCTGGAACTGATCGTTGTTATCTACGAAGAAGACTGCATCAAGTGCGCCCAGGCAATATGTAATCACACCAATATTATAACAACTTCTATGTAAAGCTCTGTCTTTTTTAATCAAGTGCGCAATCGGAAAACACTATTAATATTTAGCCATGTTGGTTTAGAGATAGAAAGATATATTTATTTCACCATACAATTTTTACTCAATTCTTTGACTATTTATCTTCGACAATGTATTGATTATATTGGCTATTAATTTTTAGCCCGGCTAGCTCAGTTGGTAGAGCGCTGGACTGTCAATCCGGGGATCGTGAGTTCGAGCCCCAGCCCGGCCACATAAATTATGTGAGGATTGGTCATGAAATTATTTCTACGGCCATTCTCCCGCTACCTCTGATTCAAGTAGGGCAGTTGTCAGTTATGGCATAAGTATAAGCACTCAGTACTGGTAAACGTTTAGATCGGCTACGCTTGCCCAGGAAAAGTGTGAGTAGGTTAACTGACTGCCGTGATATGACTGAAATACTGTTAAAATCGTCGAAAAATCAAAAAAAAAAAAACACAAACAAAACAAACAATTGTTGACCAGGTACTCATAACATTGGCTTGTTAGTTTAAACCTTGTACTCATTACTATGTGCTAATTGCATTGGCGACTCAAAGTGGACCATGTACTCATAACATTGGTTATTTAGCTGCATCGTGTATTGGTTACATAACATTCACTTTTTAGCAGAAACCGTGTACTCATTACATTAACTGTTGATTTTTAATCATGTACTAAATACATTGACTATTTAGTTTTTATATATATGCATGTGACTATTTTGATCAATGACTAGAAATATGTATGTCTGTCCTTTTCAGCATATGAACTTGAGACCTACAGCGATAAAATGGTACCGAATTACAAAAATAAAGAAGAGACTGAACAGACATCAGTTACCAGTGAGGGAACATCCTGCAGCAGCGTAGCAGAAGATACTGAGAGTCAGTAAATATATATTCGAGTTTAAAGAAGTTAACATAGATTTTTTTCATAGTTATTCACTGATTTTTCAGTTTCTGGCACATACTCTGGTGAATTATTATACCCCCGAAAACAAAGTTGAAAGGGGGGATACTGGAGTCACCATGTTGGTTTGGTTGGCCTGATGGTTGGTTGGATGGTCTGTTAGCACTTTATCAAGAGAACTGCTACTACATCAATTGGCAGATTTTTCTGAAACTTTATACAGTTCATATACATGATAAGAAAAAGTGCGTGACACAATTTGTGTTCGAAAAAATTCAAAATGGTCGATTTGTGGCCATCTTGGATAAATGTTTGTCCTTCTCATTATTTATGCCCCGAATTCGGGTGCATATAGTAATCGATTCGTCCATCCGACTGTCCGTCCGTCCGTCACGCTGCTTGTGAGGAGCATAACTCCATTAGTATTGACGGGATTCAATTGAAACTTCATATAATGATAGAGCAAAATGAGAGGAAGTGCAAAGAATAATGACCGTAAATTTTTTCCAGGTATTTACGGAGTTATTGCCCTTTGTTTAATTTTCTTGTGCCGAGCGTAACTTTATTAGTATTTAAGGGATTCAAATGAAACGTCATATAATGATAGAAGTCAATGAGTAGAAGTGCGTACCACAACGGCCATAACTTTTCCTTCAATATTTACGGAGTTATTGCCCTTTGTTTAATTTTCTTATGTTAAACATTAATTTTCTTTTTCGGAGCATAACTCTTTTAATATTAAAGGGATTCAAATGACACTTCATATAATGATAAAGGACAATAAGAAGAAGTGCAGAGCTCAAGGACTATAACTCTTTCTTCAATATTTACGGAATTATTGCCCTTTATTTAATTTTCTTGTGCATTGCGTAACTCCATAAGTATTGAAGGGAATCAAAGAAACTTCGTATAATTATAGAGAAAATGAGAGGAAGTGCAGAGCACAAGGACCATAACTCTTTTTATTTATTTACGGAGTTATTGCCCTATGTTTTATTTTCTTGTGTGGAGAATGACTGCATTAGGTTTGAAGGGATTCAAATGAAACTTCATATAATGATAAAAGACAATAAAAAAGTGCAAAGCACAAGGACTATAACTCTTTCTTCAATATGTATGGAGTTATTGCCCTTTGTTTAATTTTCTTGTGTGGAGCATAACTCCATTAGTATTGAAGGGATTCAAATGAAACTTCAAATATTTATAGAGGACAATGAGAGGAAGTGCAGAGCACAAGGTCCATAACTCTTGTTTCAGTATTTGCAGAGTTATTGCCATTTTTTAAATTTTCTTTTGTGAAGCATAACTCCATTAGTATTGAAGGGATTCAAATGAAACTTCATATAATGATAAATGGACAATGAGTGAAAGTGCAGAGCACAAGGACCATAACGCTTTCTTCAATATTTAGGGAGTTATTGCCCTTCAGTTAATTTTCTTGTGCATTGCATAAATCTATTAGTATTGAAGTGATTTAAAATAAAACAACATATTTTGATAGAGGATGTTGAGAGGAAGTGCAGAGTACAAGGACCATAACTCTTTTTGTAGGAAGCATCATGTTTGTCAACATGTAACTGACATTGTGTTGCCTTCCTCTGACAAGCATATGCTTCGGGGGCATACGTCACACCCCGTGACAAGCCTTGTTTCGATTTACATATACTTCTCACCTTTCATATTCAAAAGGAATAAATTTTTGGAGAGGCAGATTTCCAAGAAACTTCATACAGTCAATGAATATAATGCGTAGTAGAGTGTGACATAATATTAACTTCGATAGATTTTAAAATGGCCTACTGGCGGCCAACATTTATTTTATTCATTTTAATTATATATCTTTCTGTAACAGAATTTATTCATTGATTTTAATTATATAAATTGTATATGCTTATGCTACTATTGTTTGCAGTTGGGTAAAGGCGGCGTATTCGACACTCCTGTGACTGCTCTAGTTTTTGTATCATTTTATCATTTAAGTAATTCACTTATACCCTTGACTATTAAGATGTGTTCTGTCTATTGTAGCGTATCAGCATGAGGTACATGGAACTGATAATGTACCTTACCCTAATTACGAAACGAAAGTGGAAACTAAACACGCGACAATATGTGATGACGAAACAACAATCCCAAGTTCATCACCAACAGATAGTGACAGTCAGTAAATGCTTTTACATTGCAGGAATAGGTTTCTTTGTCCAGTTAGCAATAGTACTTTTCTTCTGTGCTATGTTATATCTTATATTAAGTAAATATTAGTTGATGTTACGGCAGTGTTTTGATTATTTACTTTATTTGGGGTCAAACTTTGTTGAATTAAATGTCGCATTTAGCATTTATACAGACTTCGCCGAACGAATGGTAGGATATTGTTATGGCATTATCATGAGGTATCATGTATGATGCATTGGCAATCGGTGCCTGTAAACATACCATTCTCTTTTTCTTTAGTAAAGTTATTATATTGTTTAATACAACGCTATCAAAGAAGAACTTGTGTGCATGATTGCTCTCTTGTTAATGGTTTTTGGGTATACGAACTGTGTGAGATGTTTAAACATTAATGTCGAAGGCATTGTTATTCATAAGAATGTTAGCTTTTAAAATATAAAGTATTTGAACACATAAATTATTTAATGTTACCACGTAATTTATGCACAAACATGTCCTTATTAAAACAAGCATTCTTGTTTCATGAACTACGCAAAAAGTTTGTTTAAACAAATACTTTAGTTTTGTTTCTAGATATAATGTTTCCTTAAAATCTGTTTTGGTTAATGGAATTTATCGCACATCCTTTATAGTGATGTTTTAAAACGGTTAAGTAAGTGTAAATATGCAAAATTGGATGCTAAAAACGTTATTTATAAACTGATGAAGTCCTATCAATCAAAGGGGTATAATTTGTCTATACTCATTAACACCTGCCTGTTTTAGTTTTTCGATTTAATTTGAACAGTAAAAACTAAACAACCTTTCCCCAACATGTTATAACAGATTAACAAGTAAGATGTCTACGGCACATGAAAAACCAAAATATTAAATTTAGTATTTGTTTCACGTTGTGTGGAATAAACAAGTTTTCATATTTTGTTTGCTTAAGTACATGTAGAAATGATCGTTTTAGTTTAATAGTACACTACTATTTCAATTATATTAATTATAAATATTAAACATATACAACCAAATTATGTAATCTGGCCTTTAACACCACGTATTAAGGCTTCTTTCTGAGATGATCTGTGATTTGTACTATATGATGCTAGGTTTTGAAATCTTGTCAACAAGAAGGGATTTAGCTGCTAATTGTATGAACTTCATTTCATCATGCCTCATATGCTCTGGTGAACATTTAACCATTGAAAATTGAAATGTATTTCAATTGAATTGATATTCCCTGTTATTACTTTTTAATTTGAATTGCAATGCTATAAGGTTACAGTTTATTTACAAGTGCGTGTTTTGTGATTGATTCTGGGCTAAGTGTTCGGCATGCCTTTAAACCGGTTTAAAACCCTAATGCTCTGCATTGACCGTTCCAAGGCGGTGACCCAAGTTTTAATCATTTTTATGTTTTGTGTTTTCCTGTATTTTATAGGCAATTGGTCACTTGCCTCAAATAAAGGACCAGCGGATGGTAATAGGGGTTTCTCTCCTGGTGGTGTCTCTGGAGTTTCATTATTCCTATATCTAATCACATTAATATGTTTTCTTTTAATTTAACAACTTTCAACACCTTTCAAAAGATACACGAAATAATTATTCAAATTTGCAGGTGATGAATTACTGGAAAGGAAACAATCGTCGATAACAACAGAGTTGTTCAGCGCTACTGGTAAGTTGATTTGTGTGCATTCAAATAATTAATGTGTGTGCATTTGGTGCTATACAAGCTACGTTTTCGTATCACATGTGTTTAAAAAGTTAACAATTGTCAACACCTTTTAAAAGATATACGCAATTATGATTAAAATGCATAAAGCAATTCATTATTTGCCATCGTTCATGGTTATTGTCTTGGGAAAGTTTATCATTTTGCGAAAAGCACTACATTAACTTCGAATGTATTTGCAGTTGTTGATAACAAGGAAATGTTTAGAAGAAGGGAGAGGTCCTATCATGTTGGTAAGTTTGCATCAAGTAATTGCTGTCTGTGATTTTGGTTCCATACAATCTACGTTAATCGTGCTAGTTGCTGATGACTGTTGACGCAATTGGGTAATTAGAACGAGCAGAGTTCGATTGGCATTTTCTGTTATCTATCCATTTCGTGGGGTTTCCGTGTGTGTTTCAATTTAGTTTGAAAATAACATAATAACCTTCATGTGTTATAAAGCTATATAACCATGGACGCACACTATTGCATAATATTTATACATGCAATATCCATAAATATGGATTAAAAAAAAAAAAACTTTCGCAAATCTTAATGCTCGTTTTCATGAAAAATTTATCTAAATATCAAAATCGTCGAATTATACCCAATTCGTGGCCAGTTATCCATCCGGCACGATTTTTAGACTGTTGGCGGAAGTATTTAGATCTTTGGCTAAGAAGCAATAACAATCGGTGCGCCTAACTACTACGCTGTTGGTTGTGCTACTTTTTCAACCAATTGTTCAAGCACAAAAATTAGACTTCCAGACAACGCATCTATATTTTCTGCTGAAGCCACAGCCATTGACTTAGCTTCTTCTTACATTTCAAATCACGCTAGTAATAATTTCATTATATTTTCCGATTCGCTTTCTGTGCTATTATCTATCAAACATCACAAATTACATAATATTCTGATTAAAAACTAGTTTTTAAATTACATGATATTTTACAAACTGAAACAGTCACCTTTTGTTGGATACCAAGCCATATTGGGATACGTGGAAATGAGACAGCTGAAACCTTAGCAAAAGAATGTCTTAGTCTCCAGATTGTCAATGTTCAATTACCCAATAGTGATTTTAAACCAGCAATTAATAAACTAATAAAATCAGAATGGCAAGCAATTTGAACGAGGCAACCCTTAACAAATTACACGAGATAAAGCCTAGTCTTGATCCAGCAACACCTTTTACTCTTTCAGATCGACATGATCAAATTGTTTTAACTCGCTTCAGGATAGGACATACCAGATTAACGCATTCGTACCTTCTAAACAGAGAAGAAGTACCTCATTGTATACCTTGCGACAAAGATTTTATTGTCAAACATATGCTTATTAATTGCACAGACCTCGATGATATTCCCGATAGATATTTCCAAGTACATTAATTAAAAGAACTTTTCCAAACAATGCCATCTTATACATTAATCCAGTACTTGAAAGAGATAAACACTTACAACAAAATTTAGTTCACATTTCCTTACCTAAAAAGGAATCAACATAAGTAAACGGCACGATATGACCAGAATGTGTTGAGTTGCCGTAAAACCCAAATAAACAAACAAACAAACTTATCGGTTATTCAGGCCCTTGCAGATTTACTTGTTAACTGGCATGTATATAATTCCGTTTGCATAAGATAATTAGCTCGAACAAAGTATTTTTTCGTTACTTACAAATTAGTTTCCATTAAGATGTAGAATATTATTAAATAAGAAGCCAAATTATTAATTTTAAAGGTGGGAAATTGAACTTCATTCAAACAATGTTTCTGTTTAGCAAAAATGCACTCATAATTCACATGCTTTTAGTTTCTTCTGTCGCCAACAGTCTTTCTACGCTGTCAGCGTTTTGATTGTTTTCAGTCCATAATATCTAAATGGCTGGAAAAAATTCAAGTTCAAAGTTAAAATATTCGTCTAAAGCATAATATCTAGCGTACGACATGCTTACAGACTCAACAGACTTGGCAGAAATGATTGTCATCATAAGATGGTACGCTGTTCACAGAAAACAAACATGTGGCTTAAATATCAGGGTTATTCTTATGTGTCAAAAGTCAAATATATAAACTAGGGGTGGAATACTAAAAAGTTATTCGAATATTCGAATTCAGTGTTCCAATATTATTCGAATTTTCGGTCATTATGTTAATTAGTTGCCCGTTTGTTTATGACCATCACTATCGTCATCTTCATCGTCCTCCTCGTCGTCGTCGTTGACGTCACCATTAAATAACAGTAGACAGCTCCCTTACCAACTGCGCTATTTTGCTTTGTAAAGCTTATGCACAAAATATGCTTATAGATCTATACGATACTCACAATTCTGATGTCAAAATGTAAACAATAATGGCCATAAAAACACCACCTATATGATAGAAAGATTTTTTTAAGAATTCGCATACGCTTTTCACACAAGATCTATAGATATACATTAAAGTAACCTAATTTCACGTCAATAATCTTCTTTTCCGACTTTTATTTTATAATGCACACTTGAAGTCCCGTTTCGGAGACATGGTCACTTTACCAACATAATTTGACCTTCATATGGGTCCATATCATAGGTGTCAATCTACCTCTCGTTGATAATCTGTTTTCACAAGTTGCGCATTCAGGCACACAAAGTTGGTTTTAAATGGGGTGTCAAAACATCACTGTGGCAGAGAATATATTTCGTTTTTTTTTAATTTTGTAGATTATTGTATTTTAAATTTGATATTCGAATAGCTATATTTTATTCGAATATTCGGTTAGGCATTCGAATAATCGAATATTTAGTATTCTTTGACATCCCTAATATTAACGTCAAATGTCAAATATTTGTCTGGAGCATAAGCGTTTATCGGGCAGAGGGTTATTTTCCAATAACTGGGCAGAAATGATGACCATCAAGAGATGGTGTGTCGCGGGCGAGCACCGATTTTGTTTAAAGGTCAGTGTCACTCTTAAACGTCAAATGTCAAATATAAGATATATTAGTTGAGTCAGGGCCATGAATTGTACAGGCAAAGAGCGAAATTGGAACAAATTGATTCAAGTATGAGAGGATGTGTCCCATGCAAGAACAAGGTCTGTGGGTCTAAGGTCACACTTAAAGGTTAAATATAAGAATGCAATTGTGTTATGAAGCGTATTTTTGTTCAGGATTTTAAAATAACTTATTAGGAGATAAAGTGTGATCACGCAAGGTACAGGAATGTAAGGCCATCCATAAACAATTGTTTGTTTGCGGTAACGCGACCGACTCACGAAATTGGGCCCGACTCACATGTTTTTATAGATGTCCGTGAATTTTTTTTTTCCATTCGAAAATGTTAGTTATTTATTCATCATATTTTGTTCGTAACGTTCTTATATTAACTAATTACTGAATTCTAATATCATTGCAATAATAGTTCCAATATAAACAAAGAATGTGCCACTGGCATACACTAAGCAATGCGTTTTGCTCTTGTATTTTGTGTTTAGACAATTTGGTCCATGTGTAAGGGTCATCTACATTTGGTCACACCCCCCCAAAAAAAAATAATATAACTAAATCTCGACCTTTCTACCCATCTTGAAAATTCTAGGTCGCGTTACCGCAAACAAATTTTTGTTTTAAGGATGGCCTAGCTGAAAGATCAAAGTCACTCTTAAATGTCAAATATTTGTCTTGTGCATACTTTGTACTCTTTACCTGACATTGTGTTGAAACATTTAAACATATGTTTAATAATATATATTTCTATGCATATTCAGCGTACAATTTCAACATACAATGTTGTTGTTTGATCCTATTATTGGTGAAACGCATGAATGCTATTCATTTAAACATATCAGTTTATTTGATAAACTAGTGACAAGTTGTTGAAATCAAAATATGTTCTCTTTCTTTCATGATTGTAAGTCATTTATTATCAATTATCAAGTGATTTCTATTTACAAAAAAACGTAATTAGACAACTATTGTTAATTATCTTATGATAAAATAAAAAATGGCACTACATTGTATGTAGAGATAATAAGTCATAATATAGATCCCCCCCCTGACCTTAGGCGTTTAAGTGACGTATTGCAGTTTTCGGTAGATATGACAGAAAAAAAGTTATAATGCATAACAATGTTAATATAATACATTCTTTTTATTTTAGCTGCAACACGATTTTACTTCTTAACTACAAACATGTAATGGGCTTTTTAACAATTGCCTTCACTTGGTTATTTCTTATATTAGATATCAAACTATTGATTCCTGAAGTCAACTGTTTATGAAAATAAGCTTAATGTATAAAAAATACACTCTGAGAATCGTTGCGAAGACGATGATTAAATCCGAACATTGAACGTTAATTAATCATGCGTCGAGATGCATGATATACGTAACAAAAGACGATGAACTTCGATTAGTTAGGCTGTATTAAAATGTAAACAATACACTGAGAATTTAATTATTCAAGAGATTTACTTTATGGAATTGATAGTTAATTTTGGTTTCATTATGTATTGTATTATATATTTGTAGTCGCTGAAATAAACTTTTAAGTGTTTGAATGAACTAGTTATAGCTTGATATTTACTTTAAATGAACGATAACACTTATTCTAACATGACACGCTCAGATTGTTCTATAGACAAAGAACAAAATGTCGGTTGTAAACCACCCATAAATAACGTAATAATATAGCTCTTATTCTGACGTCATTCCTTCAGTTGTTTTAATGAAAATGACGTAACTATGAATATGTATGAATGAATGATGTAACTGGTAACAGCAGCGAATGAACTAGTAATAGCTTGTTATTTCCTTTAAATGAACGATAGCACTTATTCTAACATGTGACTATGAATATGTTTGAATGAATGACGTCACTTGTAACAGCAGCAACACGCGTTCCAACGTTCGCGCGGGAAGAAAGGCGGTCCATAGTCAAATTTAGTTTCCATTTTAATTGCATACATGTATTTGTCAGAACATGTAAGAATCAAAACATTCTTCGATTTGGCGTTCTTTATTAGAAGATAAACAACCATTGGTCGTTCTGATGCGTACATATTAAACCACGAGGGCGTGGGGAGTGAAAATACCAAACCACCAAGCATTAATGTTATTACAAAATATGTACATTAAAACGTCGATCATTCATTTTGCAGTAAGTTTGCAATTTATATTTGTTAAACACAAATTGATTAATCATTATCATTATGTTGTCAACTATACTTGCAATAGAATGATTGTTATTTCATTGATGTATTACAATTATAAAGAAAAGTGTCACTTTGAGTGTTATCAAGTTGTATGATTGCATGATCGGATACGCTCTTTTAATTATGTAATTCAGAGTGGACAAGTTGTTTTAAATCGAACAATTTAACACAATTAGCATGTTGACATTCGCCACACATTGTTAATATACTTATGTCATTGCATTGGCATAATACATGATTGATGTACGGAAGCCATTACGATAATCTTAGAAAGAGGACTAGTTGAATATAAACTGCATGATTGGTAGATAGCACTGTGCAGTAATTATTGTATATACACGTATATACACGTATGTAAACGTGCTTTGAAATAAAAAAAATTCTCAGATCAATAGTGTTTGGGCACATAATTATAGACCGTATGTACAATAATTAAATCTCTGTATTAGATCCGTTGATTGGAGTAATTTATTCTCTCTCAATACGTACCAATTTATATTCCAAACTGCAATATTAACTAATCACATACTCGACATCCTAAATTGGTTTTAAATTTTATACGAGCTTTTGTCTGCATATGTATATAGAAAAACTGTGCGTATTGCTAGTCAAAACCGTAAAAAACTAATACTATGTAAGCTAACAACTTTAAACGATCGACACATAAACTGTATGTCTTTGTTCCGAAAGGTAACGCAGAAGCCAAAATTGCATGGCCTACGAATGACACGTTGTACATAAATTTGCCCCGCAAGCGTGACCAATAGGAACAGCAGCCTTAGCATCAAGTAGCGTGATCCGTAAACTGAATTACAAGTGCTTGGAATGTGCAGGGACTAACAAATATAAAAGGTTTTGATCACGACGTTTAGAATTATATTTGTGAATACGATATTATTTGTTTTGTTTGGGCTAATGGCCTATTCAACTTTGAAATAGATAGTTATCAATGTTACAATTATTCCCGTTTTAGAACAAAAACAAAAACTATAAGCGCTTTAGCGGTTGAATAGAAATGTATGTGCAGCAGTCCATTCCAATGGGTATTTCAAACGCTAAACGTTATCATGATGCAGTTGGATGGTTAAATTAGATAAGTTATTTTTTAATCCATTTGTTTGCTTGGGAAGTCCACGATGTATATGTTTTTTAATTTTAACCTGTTCGATATTGTACATGATGATATTATCTTATTTCAGTCAAATGGCAAATTATTTTTAGCGTTCGGAACGCTCGGGTTGGAAATAAACGTGATTTCATATTTTATGACCAAAGGGTTAATCGCAGAAAGGGGGTATCGGATTCTCAACTTTCACGAAATTCAATTAATTTACACAATTATTGGTTTAGTACAAATCTTCTTGACTTTGTGCACACCGCTGTTACTAACCTTACGGATGATGAGAGAATTATGGCGTAGGCGCATTTACATTAACCAAATCACGAGGTTCTGGTGTAAGTTAATACTTGTTTATACGTGATGAAGTCTTCATTATTGTAAAACACTGTAAAGTTTAATGGTCGGACTATTTCCATTTGTCAATTATTCATAAAAACGTCCACGCGATTTTTCTGCAGTTATGTATGTATTTCGTTGACGTCATCGTTGTTATTGTGGTTTACTTTTATCAGACGTTAATACAGTTTCTAACCAAGCAGAAGGGTTGTGCTACACTAGTAAAGTATCATTTTCTTAATATGGTCGACTATCCAGTTTCGTGGCATAAACAGTTTTTGGAGCATTTTGCATTGCCACTGCTTACCTCATCGCTCGCGCGCTTAAATGAAATATTTTGTTTTGATTGTTTGACAGGTAAACAGCTCTTTGTTTACGTGTGAAAAATGTGCTCAAAACAGAAAGAAATGAGTAATAAACTACTAAATTTAATTCTCGGTCTATTATTTTGTAAATGTTTCTACCAATTTATCACTCAAACTTTGTTTGAATTCACGATTTTGTGTTAAATGTCCTGAGAATGAACGTTGTATTTTTAACTGTTCAGTGATGACGGAAGCAGCCTGAGATAGACTTAATCTTAGGCAAATTGGACCATATACGACAGTTCGAAGACATTTTGAGATGACCCCCGAAAACTTGTTTGTTTCGTCACAATCAAAATGGCCGACCGTGACCTGATGCAAAGGCTAAAAACAATGATGTGGAAAATACTGTGAATTTCTTTAAGATACCGGGAGAAGTGAAAAGGATTGTATAATCATATGTTCATGAATATATATTAAGAAACAAAATAACATACTTTCCGCCACTCGTAATGTAGCTTAGTACCACGAAAATTGGGTATATCATCATAACACCATTATTTTTCAATATAATCTGCAATACTGCAATATTGTGAAGTAGGAGATGTGTACAAAAAGTTGGTGTACTTATAGTTTGGTTAATTTTCATTGTATTAAAAGTTCATATATCGGACATAGTTGAAAAGAAAATTTTATTTTCTATTGAACTTAACAAATAAATTAAGGTGAACATTTCTCATACGCTTGGCAACGAGGTTTTAGTTAACACGGTGACGCAGTAGCGGTGCGCGCTATTCTTTGTTGAAGCCTGAATTAAATTACAATTAATGTCGGTTATTCAAAACACACAAACGCCAATTTGAAGAAAACTGAGTCCGATGAATTAATGGCGTTTCATAAAATATGACATGTTTTATATATATAAGCAGTGGTTAATAAGACACATTTAAAACTTCGCTAAATTTAAAATGTGTTAGCTCCCTTGAATGGCATGTTGTGTTTTTTCTTGAGTGCAAAAATTACAATGTTTTAGAAGTTTTTAAAAACCAGTGTTGGAAATTTGCTATAGAAATGATTAGTGATATAGTTTAAATGGATACTGGACATAAACACATAAGGTATGAAAATATATAACTTGCTTTAGAAGAGGAAACAAATCCTTATTCAATTTTTCACGGTATACTGCTCATAAAAATATGGCATCACAATTGTCAAAAACAGAGGACATTGCTGAACAAAACCAGTTAGAAGTTTCAGAAGTACCTGAAAATGAATGTGATGATAAATGTGAGGATACGGAGGATACGGACACCAATAAACGAAAATACATTAGCAGCGTTAGTGAGCATGACATAAGCATCAATTCACCAAAAGTCGAAAGTAAGAAGCAATCAAAGAAAAAACCTAAACACGAGAAACAGAAGAAGCAAGAGCCTGAGAGCAATGTACGTAAAGAAAACATCAGTATAAACGAGATTTCAAAACAGCTCAGTGAAATTAATGAAAAGCTTTCAAATGTTATAATGAAAGATGACTGCTATCTTGAAAAAATGATAGAAAAAATCGTAGGACAAATGAGAAACAGTCTTCTCCACAGAATTGAACTATTGGAAGGAAAGCTGTTTGATAGAGAAAGCGAAAATGACAACCTGAAGAAAGAGATAGATAAACTCCAGACTGAGTTGAACAACGAGAAAGTGATAAACAGGGAAACTTTAAGTAGAGAAAAGGATAAGAATAGAGAAGCAATCAATGAGCTAGAACAATATACCAGAATCAATAACATTGTTTTCCATGGTCTGCAAGACACGGATAAAACTGAAACCCCTGAAAACACTATGAAGCTGGTAGCAGACACTGTTAAGCAACACACCGGGATCCAACTCAGCAAAACAGATATTGATTACGGTCATAGGCTAGGTCGATTTGAAAATGGGAAAAACCGACCCGTTGTCATAACATTTATTTCAAGAGACAGAAAGATCCAGGTCCTGAAAATGAGCAGGCAGCTTAAGCAGGGAAAAATATACCCAAATGAACATCTAACGCCACTAAACCAAGATGTCTTCAACTCTATCCGTCTGAAGAAAAAGGACACTGTAGAATCAGTTTGGAGTAGAAGTGGAAAGATCTTTTTCAAAAACCGAGACGGCAGCGTACACAGAGTCCTATACAGAGAGTATGACGAGTGGCTGAACCTACCATGGCCTTAGAAATAGACAGCACGAGCAGAACAGTTTATATAGATCTGTGAAACACGATGCACATTCATAATTACCGTGGTGATGCAAAAACCAACAGAACTGTAACCAGAACTGCACACCATTGTACTTAGGATATCGACAACATTGGCAGTACATGGACTGATGGCGTGGGGCCCAACATATTTTGAGAAGTATACCAACATGAACATTGATGTACATATACATAGACCTACCCTCAATCCAGGTAGCAGTTGTATAAGCACAGGATTAGTGGTCACTCAACCGTGGCTAGATACATTATTAATGTTAGAAATGGGGTTATAAAGCATGTACATGCATTTATAAAGCAATACAAACATAATTTATGAAATTAAAATATATATATATATAACGCAATGCATATTATAATGACATGTTGTACTTATTGTACACAGATTAAAAGAATATTTTTGGATTAATTAAAAAGTTGTGAAGGAAAGACTGGCCTTATTTACATATAACTTGTATTTATTTCCTTTCCTTTTGCTTTCGTAGGTAAGGAATAACTACAATACATTATACTTAACCACCATCCTTGCTAGGGACTCTTATCAGATATAAGGTTTCCTTACATTAAAGAGCAATACATTATTTTGTTATGTCAACGACTGCGAAAATATAGGAATATAGATGTGGTAGTTGCTTGTTTTGTCTCTTCTGCTCCTTGAATAACATCAGTACTCCCCTATGTGTTTATAGCACTGTGTAAATATAGGAATATAGATGTTGTGGCTGTGTGCTTGTGTCTTCTACTCTTTGAATAACAGCAGTACTCCCCTATATGTTTATAGAGCTGTGTAAGTATGGTTGCATAAACTGTATGTGACCCATTATAATTATAACAATCCTTCTGATACATTGAATAAACAGTGTCTTACATACAGACAAAAATTAATTTACCGTTATATATTCCGGGCTTAGGCACTGGTACTGATGTATTATATGTAATTACTTTTGCAAATTATGTTGCATAAATTGTATATGACCCATTACAATTATAACAACTCTATTATTAGTCTTACGCACAGACAGAAATCAATGTACTGTTTTATATTCGGGGTTAAGGCACTGGTTCTGAAGTAGTAAGTGTAATGACTATTGCAAATTATGTTGCATAAATTGTATATGACCCATTACAAATTGTAACACCTTTATTATTGGTATATGATCATATACAACGACAACCTTTCAACATATACGAGGACGTTGCTGTTTTTTTTTTTTTTTTTTTTTTTTCCCACAATAATACCATATTGTGGTTTTTTTGAGAAGCACAGTACTTGTTGATTCTCTGCTTGCTTGGTTGTTTATATTTTTATTGTGGTGTTACTTTCATATGCATCTCTGTGCTCATGATTGTCTGTATTTTTATTGTAATGTAGTTTTTGTACACATATTTATATCTACCTTATTGTTAACTATATAGATTCTCTTTTTAAACAAGCAGAAAAAATGCAAATTTCCAACACATGTTAGTAGGATATCAATATGTATTCTTATAAATTAAATAGGCAAGATTCATTACTATGCAAATTAGCCATTGAAATAAAAGCTCATAAAGATAAAAATGTATGAAAAAATATGTTCTCTGAATGTAAGAGGTCTAAACAATGATAATAAAAGGCAAAGTATATTCAAATGGTTTGAAGAAAATGATTACACAGTGGGTTTACTTCAAGAAACACATGTCTGTGAGCTAACAAAAAACAAATGGCAATCAGAATGGAGTGGAATAAGTTTTTACAGTGGGACCAAATCAAATAGGGAAGGTTTAGGAATTTTAATTAAAAATAAAGATAATGTAAGCATAGGCGATTTTAAAGAATTAATACCAGGCAGATTATGTACAATTGATGTTATTATTAATAATCAAGAAATCACCTTAATTAATATATATGGACCAAACAAAGATGATACATCTTTTTTTGATAAACTGGAAATACATCTTCTGCAAAACATGGATAAAAATTATATAATAGGAGGTGATTTTAATACAATACTTAATCCAATTCTAGACAAAAAGAATGGCAAACAAGATACACACATCAATAGCAGAAACAAAATAAACTCCATACTCGATTCATGCAATTTGATTGACATATGGCGAGCACTTCACCCAGAGCAAAAACGTTACACCTGGCATTCAAGTGGAAAACCGGTCATTTTTTGTAGACTGGATTACTACTTAATCTCACAAAATATATGTAATATCATTAATGTATCCAAAATAAAACCAGGATACAAGACCGATCACTCTTTGATTGAAATAATTATTGATAATAAAATACAACAAAAAGGACCTGGTTACTTTAAACTAAATAATGCCATGCTTTTAAATGAAGATTATCAAATTCAAATTAAGCAAGAAATACACAATGTAGTAGAAAACAACACAAACTGTAACCCAAATACCTTATGGGAACTAATCAAAGGAACTGTAAGAAACATTAGTATAAAATTTTCTTCAATGACCAAAAAGCGAAACCAGGAAAAAGAACAAAATATCATTGACAAATTAGAGTTACTAGAGAAAAAATCAAATACAACAAATGAAAATGACGAAACAATACTAAAATTAATTAACGAAACAAAAATAGAGTACGAAAAAATTATAGAAGAGAAAATAAATGGCATGTTAGTACGAGCAAGAGCAATACACATTGAACATAATGAGAAAAATACCAAATACTTTGCAAATCTTGAAAAAAGACATTACGAAAGTAAAACCATTCATAAGTTAACAATAAATAACATAGAAATCACAGACATGACCACTATAATGAACGAACAAAGAAAGTTTTACTCAAACCTTTATAGCAAGAAAATAGATATTGACACAAATATTCTACAAAATTCACATTTTTTTAATTTAAATATAAAAAAACTCACTGAAAACGAGAAACAATCATGCGAAGGCTTGCTCACAGAATACGAATGTCTAAACGCCTTAAAAGAGATAGATAACAACAAAAGCCCTGGTTCAGACGGTTTGTCAGCAGAATTTTACAAAGTATTTTGGAAGGAAATCAAAACACATTATATTAATTCTATTAACCATTCATTTGTTAATGGACAACTAACTCAACTTCAAAAACAGAGTATTCTTACACTGATTCCGAAACCAGGAAAAAATCTTGATGCACTTGATAATTGGAGACCTTTAAGTTTATTAAATATTGATTATAAAATAGCGACAAAAACAATAGCAAACAGAATTAAAAAAGTTATAGCATCTATTGTTGAATCAAAGCAAACTGGATTCATAAAAGGTAGATTTATTGGCGAAAACGTTCGCACAATTTTTGAAACCATACATTTTCTAAATAACAATAACAAGCCAGGCCTACTTTTCTTTGCAGACTATGAAAAAGCATTTGACAGTTTAGATCATGACTTCATGTTAAAATGTCTTACACAATTTAATTTTGGAACTGAACTCGTACAATGGATTAAATTATTTTACACGGACATAAGTACCATAATTATTAATAACGGACATTTATCTGAACCGATTTCTATTCAAAGAGGTGTAAAACAAGGCTGTCCATTGTCAACAACACTTTTTATATTAAGTATATAAATATTGTCCAACTTTATTGAAAAAAATGAAGATATTACAGGAATAAAAATAAACGAACAAGAAATAAAGCAAACACTTTTTGCAGATGATACAACTTATCTTACAGATGGAACGCTTAATTCGTTCTCAGCACTGATAAATACTATTCAAGACTTCAGTGAAATATCTGGACTCAAACTTAATACACAAAAATCCATCGTAATGCGAGTTGGTTCACTAAAAAATACACAAATTAAATTTAACAAATACAAACATTTTTTTTGGACCTCTGAAGAAGCCAAAACGCTTGGTTTTTACTTTACAAATGATGAAAATCTCGATATAGACAAAAACATTCAGCCAAAATTACAAGCTTTTAAAAATTGTTTAAAACAGTGGCAACATAGAAAATTAACACTTCTCGGAAAAGTCACAGTGGTTAAGACATTTGCCCTACCAAAAATTATGTATACATTGTCAATCCTCCCCACCCCTAACCATGATATAATACAAACAATTATTAAATCTATATTCCAATTTGTATGGAATGGTAAACCCGAAAAGATAAAAAGAACAACTCTTGTTAAACCAATAGAACAGGGAGGACTCAAACTCACAGATATTATCGTTCTTATACATGCAAATAAGGCCAGCTGGGTTAAAAGATTAACAGACATAAACAATACAGGGCAGTGGAAAACTTTCTATCAGAAAGAAATCAATAAATATGGCGGAAATCTCGTGTTTGAATGTCCACTTAAGGAAAAACATATTGTTTCAAATTTTAAAAATGTATTCCTCAGAGACATCATTTCTTCTTGGAACAAGATTAAATCAAATGAAAAAGCAGGACATGTAAATAAAACGATTATATGGAATAACTCAACAATACAAAAAAATAACCAAGATACCTTCTTTTACCTAAACTGGTTCAATAGAGGTATAAAGTCCTTAGAACATCTATATGACTTTAGGTCAAAAACCTATTATACATTTGAAGCTTTTAAAAACCTGTATGAATTACCTTCAACAGACTATCTTAAATATTACACACTAATCCAAAGTATCCCAATAACTTACAAACAACAACTATCTGAAATGGAATTCGTAAATTTCAGCAATAACACATTTCTTGAAAAGGTACAAAAAACAAAAACAGTATGTAAATACTTGTATAATTTACAACAAATCTTAAACGAAAATAAAACCAAACAAGAAATGAAATGGGAAAAAATAATGTCCTCCTATGAACATAGTATTGACTGGAAACATGCTTATTTAATACCATTTAAAGCCACTATAGATAATAATTTACGCAATTTTCAGTACAAGATCTTACAGTGCATATTACCCACTAATGCATATTTGTATAAATGTAATTTAACAGCTTCAAGTCTCTGCACATTTTGTGCAAGTTTTAAGGAAACAATTATACATGTTTTATATGAATGTAATTCTGTACAACCCATATGGCGGGAGCTCACATTGTTTTTAAACAGTAAACAAATATATATTGATCTGAATGTAAACGATATTGTTTTTGGTACTCAAAAAGGAGGCACTTATAATCAAGTGATAAACTATATCATTATTCTAATGAAGTCTTATATATTTAGCGCCAAATCAAGAGCCGAAGAGCTAAATATCGAGATTTTCAAAAATGCTCTAAGAATGAAAATAACATTAGAAAAGCAAATTGCTTTTGAAAAAGATAAAATTGATAAACATAACAAAAAATGGCACAATTTGTCTAACTTCTTGATGAATCTTGCCTATATCCTCTTTATCTTACGTTTTTGTTTTTTTATTACAAACTCTCTCTCTCCTTTATTATTTAACTTATCATCTCCCCTCTCCTTTTTAATCTTTATAAAATATTATAGCATCGTCTCAAAAATGTATTTTTCTGGGAACTATATTAAACATATACACATGAATATTAAAGCAAATATTATTTTTTTATTATATACCTAAAATACTTGTATGCACATAAATAGTTATTATATATGATATTGAAGTATGATATAACTGACTCAATCCATTATGTACCTTTATATATAAAATCATGTTGTAATTGAGATGTATGTTGAAAATGAATAAAAAAAAATAAAAAATTTAAAATGACGTCAGAAGAATGCTCGAAAATTCTCGCAGTGGTCTTTCGACATTATAAGACACCGACTCTGAATGATACAACAAGAAAGAGGAGACATTCGGTATGAAGTAAACTAATATGTTCGTACTCAATCGCTGTAATGGTGAACAAATGACAATTACCATTTTTGAGAATTAACGTCGCTCGGAAAAATGCAGATGTTAAATAAAGACGCTCTCACTTTCGACAGACGTCTAACGGTGTATGCGTTAGAACTATCGAAACAAAGCAGATGAACCATAAACACTATTATAACTAAACATTAATGAATATTAGAGGCAAATTTTTAACAGCAATTTCAACTTCACCATTGATATCAATGTATACATTGCTACATGATTCACCGTTACTAAGTTCATCATGCATTTCAAAAGAAGAGACCTGAAATTGACGTTACGACAGAGCCGAGTTAACCAAGCCCACCGATATCAAGGGAGACTACTCTGTTTATGTCCGTCAAAAAAAACATGGCATCACGAGTCGCCGGTTGGTTCGTATTTCAAGCACAAGCAACAAGCTTTTGTGTCGGCCTTTGATGCTGAAAAAAATGAAGCATGACCGTTTAGGAAATCGTACAATTCACAAAAGATCTACCGTACTGGTACAGTAGTGTCAGAAAGTAGACATGTTGATAATGTGATAGACATCCGCTGAAACGCGTCTGACAGAAGCTTTCTGCAAATGTAAACCAGGAAAAAATACAGTTTCTTTATTATATTGCGAGTCTGTGTTGTTTTTGTTTTCAGATACATAATATAAATTATTGAAGTACCTTACCTTTGATACTTGCTTGTGTTTTCCACAGTTGCATTTGGCCAAGACGACTAACAGACAATGTCTGCGGGTACAAGTTTAATCCACAATGCATTGGAGCTGGTCATCTTGATCCACATCGTATTTTATCATCCTAAATATTGATTTATCCTTTTCTTTTGTTATTGATTCCACACATGTGGTCGATACTTCCACTTGTTAATGATGATAAGCACGCATAGTCTCCCTTTGTTTACGTAGTATTGCTGTCTTTGACGGTTATCTAATTGCAAAATAAATCCATTTTACCCTATTTAATTACAATAGTTTATTAACCACATTTTGTTTATATGTACCTAAGTATTTATATCCAGTAATCACACTAAGGTTTTTTCGAATTAATGAAGTGTATACAGCGTTCTTTATCTTTTCCCCGGCCGCCATTTTTTATTCATGAAATGTGAACGTTTGTTTTCAATCGTTTTTTCTACATATTACGGTCACTTTTCGAATCTTGGTTGGTCGTTTTGTGTCCGATAGGCCCATTAACGAACGTCCGTCCAAGATTGGAATCTTCTTCGGTCAGTTTTAAAGTTGATGTCGATTTCATAGAGAGAGCAGTAGATCGAATCAAGATGCTCCCGAAAAAATATAAACTTTCATCGAAATTTGACCATAAATCCGTGTTTAACCAATATAGAAAACAGTTACGTATAAGTAATCCCGTTCTGAACCTTATTTCACAGTACATTTTCGACAGTTTTAATATTTTAACGCAGATCTACGAGTTTATTTATCTTGAATTCTCCTTCAACACTAATCTTGTGCGTTTAAATCTTGTGACTGTGTAAACTAAATCTACGTCATCATTACGAGTTTGTACGTTATGTTTAGAATCAGGGAAGTTCGAAGAACTGACACGACTTTCACTTTTACTTTTTCTAAAGGTTACACCCCACCAAAGGGTGACTACAAAAATATAACAATTACAAGTATTGGAATGTCCGACATGTTGGTAACTTGAACGGACAAAATGGCGGATGAAACACATGCTTATCAGTGCTGTGATGTGATTGGCTAATCGACCTGTCAATCATCGGTCTGTCGTAACGTCAATTGTAGATCAATACACACTCCATTATTCTACATATTCCAGCCATTTGATTCTGTCCTGTGACTTACACAAAGTGGATTCATCGAGACTAGCATTGCATAGAGTGGTTTGTGCA
Source organism: Congeria kusceri (assembly GCA_027627225.1). Lineage (NCBI taxonomy): Eukaryota > Metazoa > Mollusca > Bivalvia > Myida > Dreissenidae > Congeria > Congeria kusceri. The sequence goes on along the minus strand of CM051033.1, from coordinate 12,052,103 downwards.
GTATTTTGAGAAACGCTTAATGTTGTATTGAAAAAACAATATGCGACGTCAGTTGTGTATGTTTGTGGTGAAAGTTATAAAAGTAAGTCAGTCAGGAAACAAATTTTATTACACGTCTTGGATTATTAGATGGATGGTTTGAAGTCATATGTACATATCTTAAAATTAATTGGTGATGAACTCGCTTGTAGCAAAGCTGACAGTATTGATTATTGTATTTTTGGTGAACCTGTAATACCTTGTTAATGCCATTTAATGACAAGAAATGAGAGTACGAGCATGATGGTGAAAAATAACAATATGCACCTTCTGCATAATTTTTATTCATGCAATATCAACAAATATAAATGTCACAAAAAGACAAACTCTCGCAAAATATTGCGCTCGTTTTCTTGAGAAAAGTATCTAAATATCAAGAATAAAAGTCAAATTATTCACAACTGCTGCATGCTGGTTTTTTTCGATACACGGTTCCAGAAGGATTCGTTTTGGTTTACCCATAGTTCTCGAATATATGTTTCTAGTATCATTAATATATTGAGAAATAATATATACAATGCCAGAATGTAGTTTTTTCGAGGCACGGTTCCAGTAGTATTTTAACTCAGGCTTACAAAATTGCGCACTTCATTGGAAAATTACGATATAATACATTAATCAATCGTGCGCAGGCGTGTAGCGGCACTTAATGTAAATTTCATTCATATCGATTTTACTAGTACCACTAATTTACTACGCCCGCGAAAAGTGTCATGGTGACAATATTTTTATAATTATAAAATGTATATTTTATTCTGATTGTTTATAACAACGATATGTATGTGTGAAGTAATCATTAAATGGGAGTATCTTTCTGAGGATCTCACAAATTATTTAAAAAGATTTAAAAAATGTATTTCTGAAAAAAAAATCCGGCTTAATTTGTCAAATTTGCATGGTAAAGTTTATTTATTTTGCCTTATTTGTGTGGCTTATAGTCCAAGAATAAAATATATTATGGTTTAGATTCAGAACATGCATAAAATAAGCAAGTTTATCTAATTTTGTTTATGGCTTTCAAAAAATAGAACAGGTACATTCTCATCGATGGTAAAGATAATTAGCAATATGAGTAGATATTACTTCCATATAAATTCATTCAAGAATAATTGTTGATTATTTTCATAATATGTGTTCAATATACCATTCATAAATGTATATTTATATGGAGGTTATGAAATATTAATCAAGTATTTCACTTGTAAAGATGCCTATAGCTTTTCAGTTTTTGGTGTGTTTAGCAAAAGAGGGGGTATGGTAATTAACTAACTATATCTGACAAACCAAACGGTAAAATCTTCTAAAACTTTGTAGAAGAGTCCAGATATGGATGCCCTCCAAGAAAATAATATGATTTGTGGTGTTCTAGACATTGAGTATGGTGGGTTGAATACCTTAACTGTAGTAATAAGTACTTGCCATAATAATAAGTCTTTTCTTGCATTATTTAAAGTCATTTGTTAGTAACGTGATTTATTATAATGTGCATTCAAGAAAATAATTTAAGTTGTTAACTCATAACAATAACAATAATATGTGATTTTTAAGGTATTTTTTATTTGATATACGAAACAAGTAAGCAAAACGAAATCTATATATAGCAATATATGTAAAACAGTCAGGGTATTGCAATCATGATGCAGTTGTGTTGTTAAAATTGGATAAACTATTTTTGAACGATCTAAGCGAACATATTTCTCTTGCTACAGTGTATTGATGGCCTGAGAGTAGTGCCAGAAATATATCATTTTGAATGTTAATCTGTTTGATAGTGTACAGAATGATATAAATCTTAGCTCGTTGCTTAGACTTACTAAACGTTTCTTTATGACGCATTTCAAATAATTAATTATGCATTTGGATATACAGTAGTAAACGCAGTAATAACATTATTTATTAAATACGTAAATGTAATTTTATTTATATTTACAGGCTATTATTTGGGAGCAACATATTCATTGTCTCCTAGTTGTGTAGGTAAGTTATTTTATTTATTTAACCATGGTCTCTCGAACGATAACACTTATTGGGTGATAAAATGAAAGCACACCAACATGCATTAATGCAAATACAAAATATTTACGTTAAAACTTCAATCATTCGTGTTGATTTTATTTTGAAATTTACATTTAATTAACACAAATTTCATAAATTTGGCACAATATGATTAATCATTATATTGCCAATTATTCTTACAAAATAATATTATTGATTTCATTCTTGTATTCCGATTAGAGGAATGTCACTTTGAGTGTTATACAGTTTTATGTTTGCATGATCGGATACGCTGTTTTAATTATTAAATTTAAAGTGGAAATTAGGAAATTAGTTTTAAATAGAATAATAAATAATTTGCATGGTGACATTCGCGATACATTGTTAATATACCTCAGCTCATCATTATTTGCATAGTGCATGATTGGTGTACGGAAGCGATGAAGATAATCTTAGAAAGATGAATATTTGACTGTAAACTGCTGGATTAGTTGATAGTAATGTACAGTAATTATTTAATATATATGTATGCATTTAAACGTGCTCTGAGAGACATTTTTATATGAAATCAAGTGTGTTTGAATACATGAATAAAGAACGTCTGTGCAATAAATAAATCGCTGTCTCAGATCCGTTGATGAGATAATGGAGCAATTTATTCTGTCTCAACACATACCAATCAATATTCCAAAGTCATAACAGCAATATTAACAAATAATCGAAATCCTAAACTGGTTTTAAAATGTATACGAACTTCTGTCAGCGTATTTATACAGAGAAACTGGGCGTTTTGCTATTAAAAACGTAAATACACTAAATTGTATGTAAGTTCAGAAGGAAGTTGCCCGTCGACACATTAACTTTATGTCTATGTTCCGAAAAGTATTAAAAGTTCATATATCGGACATTTTTGACAATACAATTTTGCTTTCTATTGAACTCAAGAAATAATTTAAGGTGAGAATTCCCCATGCGCTCGGCAACGACATTTTAGATAAAACAGTAACGCAGTGCCGGCGCACGCTATTCTTTTGTTAAAACCGGAACATTGTGTGTTTCAAATAATGTGGGTTATATAAAACACACAAACACCAATTTCAGGAAAACTGTTTCTGATGAATAAATGGCGTTTCATTAAAATATGACATAATTTGCACATATAAGCAGTTGTTGGTAAGATACATTTAAAACTTCGTTAAATTTAAGCGGCCACAAAAAATGACGTCCGAAGAATGCTCGAAAATTCTTGTAGTGGTCTTTCGTAGCGCCATTATAAAATATAGACTCTGTATTAATACAACAAGGATACAAACATTCAGTATGAAGAAAACTGATATTTTCGATACTCAGTCGCTTTAATGATGAACAAATGATCTCGAAGACACTTTCACTTTTGGGGAATTAACGTCGCTCGTAAAGATGCAGACGTCTAATGAAGAGTCTCTCACTTTCGACAGACTTCTAAATGTCCATGCGTTAGAACTATCAAAACTAAGCAGATGAACTATATACACGATTAAAACTAAACAGCAATGAATATAAGAGGCAAATTTTCAATAGCAGTTTCAATTTCACCATTTATATTGATGTATACATTGTTACGTGATTCTCCGTCACTAAGTTCATCATGCATTTCAAAAGAAGAGACCTGAAATTGTAGACCAATACACCCTCCATTATTCTGCATATGCCAGCCAATTGATTCTGTCCTGTGACTTACACACAATGGATTCATCGAGGCTAGCATTGCATAGAGTGGTGTGTACAATATTTGAGAAACTCCTATTATTGCATTGAAAAAACGACGTCATTGTTGTTCATTGATGACGTTAATATTCGTGCTCCAGTTCAGCTTTATTGTCATTGATGTAAAAACTGTTGTTATTTTGTAGTTTTCGTTTTTTTTTCTTTTCCGCAGTGTCGCCGCGGACAATTTTTATTTGGTGCGGACAATTGTTTTGGCCGTTTTTTCTACCGCGGGAAATTCACCGCGACCGATCGCGATCAAATAAATCGACGCGTTTACCTTGAGACTGTTATCTCATCTTATCTCGCGGTGGACCGACACGGACAATCGCGGAGATTTTTATATCGATCGCGGCGTTAACTTCCTTGTTGCCTTAATCCCGGTTTCCATGAAGCGGAAAACATGAGCGTTTTCGGCACGAGTATTTTCGGCACCGAACATGCTCCAGTCTATGTTGCATAATGACATTTCCATTGATGCGTTTTTCGACGCTGAATATTGTCGGCGCAGAAAAAAATCGCTTTGGTTAGCAATATTTCTGGGTCAAAAAATTGAAAAATTGCTGTCAATTCCTCGATTTCCTGGTAAAACAACAACATCAGACATTATATAAACACAATTGAAATAAACATGAAGTTCGGCAAGCAAACACATGAGAAGCTTATTGAGCTGGTGAGGAGTCATAAATGTCTTATTGATTCCTGCTTTACGGAATATAAATACTATACGTTACAGAAAAAAATATTTAGACCGACAAAGCCAAAAGATGTATGAAGAATCCATAATTTTTAAGTACTATGACTGTTTTCTCAATAAAAAGGTAATGAACACATACGTTTTTTATCCGAAAACCGCGTCGAGTTTCGACTTCATGGAAACAGTTTCTTGGCGCCCATTTCGGCACCGATAAAATCTGCACCGAAAAAGTAGGCTTCATGCAAACCCGGCTTTATTTGGTTTAGACATATTAAACAAGTTTTCGCAATTAATGTGTACGATTACGTCTCGGAAAAATCTAACATTGTTTTATATTATTATTATTATTATATTATTATTATTGTTATTAGTATTATTTATTATTATTATTATTATTATTATTATTATTAACAGTTTAAAAAGTAATTTTTGCTTATTTTTAATCTAGACATTTTTTAACATTTGAATGGATTTGACTGAACTATTCTTTAATTAGTAGATTCTTAGCACGCGATTTCAGTACAAAATAGAAATAATACATCAATGGCGACACACATAAATATATAAGTACATATATGTGCTCGTGTCATGGTGGTCGATAATAGCGCGTTCTGGAACCTGTTACTTAAGTGACATGTGTCAAGATGAACCCCAATATGCGAGATATGCACCCGGCGCCGCCCCCCCAACCCCCCTCCCCCCAAAAAAACAAAACAACAACAACAACTTCCGGACCATACATATTTGGGCATGTATAAAAGGGTCTTAACTGGATTAATATGCTAACATTTTTCGATCGCTTCGCTCGCTCAATTTTATAAAAATCCATATCAAAATCAGTAAAGCATACCCGATCTAGCCCGCCCTCCTACAAATTCTTGCGTACACCGTAGTACCGCGCCAAAGTTAATCGTAAACGATACCTATACAAAATTGGTATATATACCTTTATTAGTGGATGATATTGTTTTCTTTTGTACATTCGTATATTATATAAAAATGTCAGATGTCATACACTGTTGGTACAGGACATCATAAAAGGCATTTATACTTTCTAAATAAATTTGATTTAAAGTCGAACTTTAAGTAAAATCAAAGATAATTCGAATTTAAACAGCTTTGTCTCATCAAATAGTATAGTTCCCAGAAATCTAAATCGACAGACATTTTGTTCATTGTTCCATCAGCTATCACACCTAATGTCATATTGATTTATGTATTCATAATAAAAAATATAAAGTGAAAAAGTAGATGGGTGTCCACAAAGTTGGATGCAATTCCTGGCGATTTCATTTTTTACCGGCACCATATGTTAGCGTCATTGACACAACGTCGGCATCACTTGCCGTATTATTTCACAACGCAACTATACGAGTATCTTTTACAATAATTCGTGTAAAAACAATATATCTGTCTTTCCGTTAGTTCGGTTTGATGAAAAAAAACACGGTTCATTTCACACGTTATTTACATGACATTCATTAATAATGCAAATAATTATGGATGCGTGTGTGTTTGAATTTAGTCAGCTACGGATTTTACTTTTTTAAAGATGTTCCTTTATATATATATAAAACATTGAATGTCAAATACGTATTTAGTGGACAGGCACATCAAACAAGGGCAATTTACTACCAAAACAAGTTCGTGACATGTATTACATATGAACCAACATGTCTTTCGAGCATAATACCTTGAAGTATTAATTTATTCAGTAAAACAAAGTGTATTTGATGATGGTGGTGATGATGATGATCATGATGATGATGATGATGGTGATGATGATGATTTGGAAATATTTATTATATATCTTTGAAACGGATCTGTAGCTGATCACTGCACACACTCAGACAACATACAAAGTTTACGCCCCACCTTACTTGAAATCCTGGAGTCGCCCCTGCTTCCCGCTCACACAATTTGAATGGTAAAATAGAGCTTGAACCAAGTGTCGGTTTGGTAAACAGTGGATCGCTTGACCATAAAAGAAAATTGCTAAGTGTGAATTTAGTCTAAAAATATGGCGCCTTTTGATTTTGTATTGTTCACATCACACGTGTATTATGCAATATAATTGTCGAAGGAAGTGTCAAAGGAAAACAAATCACTTTAGATCATGTTTTTCATAAAGTAAATGCTACACTAAAAAAAACAACATCTTGATAAAATATAGTTAACTATATACATAGATTTAGTATACTATATGCATAAAGTAAAGAAACAGTAGGGTCGCTTAATAACGTTATCTTGTTTAAAGAATCGTAACGAAAAGATCGCGGTGGTTGCGCCGCGTTTTGTCACCGCGATTCGCGGTGACTACCGCATTCCGATATTCTTCCACGATAAAGTTTTTATCGCCGCGAACGGTCACATTCATTCTTCTGGACCACCGGTTGCGATTTTTGGGTCGATTAGAACCCGCGGCGACACTGCGGAAATGGCAAAATCCGCGCGCGCGAACGGTCACATTCATTCTTCTGGACCAGCGGTTGCGATTTTTGGGTCGATTAGAACCCGCGGCGACACTGCGGAAATGGCAAAATCCGCGCGAGCCGCACTGTAAGTTATTCAACCCATTTTAATAATGGCGTGCCTATTTCTTACTATAACACTTATATGTGATAGAGTGGAAACCTAAACAATAATAATCAATGTAGACATAAAATATTAACGTAAAAACTTCAGTCCTACGTTTTGAAGTTTATTTGCAATTTACATTGAATTAACATAGATTGTTATTTACTATTTGAAAGTGATATGTATGAATAATTTTGACATCATATGATTAGTCACGCCATGTTCAACTTTATTTGCTTTATAATATTGTTGTTTATATGCTTATACGATTATAAAGAGAAATGTCACTTCGAGTGTCTTAAAATTTGATGTCTTCGCGCTCGGATACGATCATTTAATTACGTAATTCACAGTGCACATCTGGGCTAGTAGTTTTGAATAGAATAATAAACGCAATTTGCATGGTAATATTCGCTTTATATTGTTAATATACTGCAGTTAATTATTTTAATCTCATAGTACATGCTTAAAGATTGTAAATTGTTAGAATATTAAGTACTTTTACACATATTTAATGTCATCACGTATTTTTGCACAAAAATGTCCTAATCGAATTAACATGTTTTTACAATTTAACTATGTTCAACACCTTTCAAAAGATACAAGCAATAATTATTAAAATGCATAAAGCAGTTAATAGTGCACCTTAGTTTATGGTTATTCTCTGGGGGAAAGATTATACTTTTTGCGAAAACCACTACAAAACTCGGAATGCATTTGCAGTCGATGACTTATTGGAAAGGAACCAATCGGTGATAACAACACAGTTGTCCAGCGATACTGATAAGTTGATCTTTCTGCATCAAATATTTGCTGCGTGTGCATTTGGTGCCGTCTTCTACAAGCTACGTCTTCGCATAACTTGTGTTTTAAAAATTTGACAATTGTCAACAACTTTTTGATATGCGCAAAATTGATTAAATGCATTAAGCAATTCATAATGTGCCATCGTTCATGGTTATTGTCTGGGGAAAGTTTATCATTTTTTGAGAAAAACACTACATTAACTCTGAATGTATTTGCAGGTGATGAAAACATGGACAGTAGAATAGAGTCTAGAAGAATGGATTTGTCCAGACGTTTCGGTAAGTGTGCATCAAATAACTGCTGTGTGTGCTTTTGGTTCCATACAATATACGTAGTCGTGCCAGTTGCTGATGACTGTATACTCAATTGAGTACTGAGACCGAGCAGAGTTCGATCGGCATTTTCTTTTAACTATCCATTTCGTGAGATTTTAGTGTGTGTTTCAATTTAGTTTGCAAATAACCTAATAACCTCCATCTTTAATGAAAGCTATATAACCATGGTAGCACACTTTTGCATAATTTTTATACATGTAATGTCAATAAAAATGAATTTTGCAAAAATAAAAACTTTCGAAAATCTTTATGCTCGTTTTCGTGAGAAAATATCTAAATATCAAGAAAAAAGTCTAATTATACCCAACTCATGGACAGTTATTCATCCGGCACGATTTTTGTTTTCAGTCCATAATATATAAATGACTGGAAAAAGTAATATTACTTCAGATTATTATTCCCAAAAGACCAGATGATGTGTCGTATGCATTATCAATGCTTGCTTATAAAGTGTTCAGATCAAAATTCAAAGTTCAAAGTTCAAATAATCGTCTGGAGCATAATATCTGGCGTACCACATGCTGATAGGCTCAACATACTTGGCAGAAATGATTGTCATAATGAGATAGTATGCTGTTCACAGAAAATAGGCCTGTAGCTTACAGGTCGATGTTATTATTAGGTGTCAAAAGTCAACTATATAAACTAGGGATGGCAACGAATACTAAAACGTTATTCGAATATTCGAATTCAGTATTCGAATATTCGGTCATTATAGAATGAGTTGCCCGTTTGTTTATGACCATCATCATCATCATCATCATCGTCATTGTCGTCGTCGTCGTTGACGTCACCATCGAATGACAGTAGAAAGCACTCTTGCCAACTGCGCTATTCTGCTTTGTAAAGATTATGTACAAATATGGTTATAGATCTATACGATACTCACAATTCTGATGTCAAAAGGAAAACAATAATGACCATGAATGCACCACCTATATGATAGAAAGATTTTGTCAGAATTCGTACACGCTTTTGAAATAAATATATATAACAATATAGATAAACATAAGTGTAACCTTATTTCACATCAATAATCGTCTTTTCCGACTTTTATATTTTAATTTTCACTTGAAGTCCCGTTTCGGAGACATGGTCACTTCACAAACATAATTTGACCTGCATATGGGTCAATATCATAGGCTGCAAACTACCTCTCGTTGATAATCGGTCTACACCAATTGCGCATTTTTTTCATATTTTAGAGATTATTGAATTGTAAATTATTTGAGGTCTGTGAAGTTGGCTGTTAGATGTTAGATATTCCCCAGCTGTTCAAACCAGAATGCATAGCTATGCATCATGTGATCGTCAGATGTTCAAAGGCAAAAGAATAGCTATACAACAGGTGTTCGCTAAGTATTCAAATCAGAATGTATAGCTATGCACCAGGTGTTCGTCCGATGTTCAAAGGCAAAAGTATAGCTATACACCAGGTGTTTACTAGGTATTCTTATCAGAATGTATAGCTATGCACCAGGTGTTCGTCAGATGTTCAAATGCAAAAGTATGGCTATATACCAGGTGTCCACTAGGTATTTAAATCGGAATGTATAGCTATGCATTAGGTGTTCGTCAGATGTTCAAAGGCAGAAGTATAGCTTTATACCAGGTGTCCACTAGCTATTTAAATCGGAATGTATAGCTATGCATTAGGTGTTCGTCAGATGTTTAAAGGCAAAAGTATAGCTATGCACCAGGTGTTCGTCAGATGTTCAAAGCCAAAGTATAGCTATGCATCAGGTGTTCGTCAGATGTTCAAAGCCAAAGTATAGCTATGCACCAGGTGTTCGTCAGATGTTCAAAGGCAGAAGTATAGCTATATACCAGGTGTCCACTAGGTATTTAAATCGGAATGTATAGCTATGCATTAGGTGTTCGTCAGATGTTCAAAGGCAGAAGTATAGCTTTACACCAGGTGTTTACTAGGTATTCGAATCAGAATGTAAAGCTATGCACCAGGTGTTCGTCAGATGTTCAAAGGCAAAAGTATAGCTATATACCAGGTGTTCACTAGGTTTTCAAATCAGAATGTACAGCTATGCATCAGGTGTTCGTCAGATGTTCAATGGCAGAAGTATAGCTTTACACAGGTGTTTACTAGGTATTCAAATCAGAATGTAAAGTTATGCACCAGGTGTTCGTCAGATGTTCAAAGGCAAAAGTATAGCTATACACCACGTGTTTACTAGGTATTCTTATCAGAATGTACGGCTATGCACCAGGTGTTCGTCAGATGTTCAAAGACAAAAGTATAGCAAAGCACCAGATATTCGTCAGATTTTCACAGGCAGAAGTGTAGCTATATACCAGGCGTTTAGTAGATATTCATAATCAGAATGTATAGCTATGCATCAGGTGTTCGGCAGATGTTCAAAGGCAAAGTGTAGCTATGCACAGGTGTTCGTCAGATGTTTAAAGGCACATGTATAGCTACGCATCAGTTGTTCGTCAAATGTTCAAAGGCAGAAGTATAGCTATATACCAGGTGTTCACTAGGTATTCAAATCAGAATGTATAGCTATGCATCAGGTGTTCGTCAGATGTTCAAAGGCACAAGTATAGCTTTACACCAGGTGTTTACTAGGTATTCAAATCAGAATGTATAGCTATGCACCAGGTGTTCGTCAGATGTTCAAAGGCAAAATAATAGCTATAACCCGGTGTTTACTAGGTATTCTTATTAGAATGTATAGCTATGCACCAGGTGTTCGTCAGATGTTCAAAGACCCAAGTATAGATATGCACCAGGTTTTCGTCAGATGTTCAAAGGCGAAAATATAGCTAAGCCCCATGTGTTCGCTAGGTATTCACATCAGAATGTATAGCTATGCACCAGGTGTTCGTCCGATGTTCAAAGGCAAAAGTATGGCCATGCACCAGGTGTTCGTCAGATGTTTAAACGCAAAAGTACAGCTATGCATCAGGTTTTCCTCAGATGTTCAATGGCAAAATAATATATACATCCCGTATTTGCTGGGTATATAGAAAAGAACGTTCAGAAATGCACCAGGTGTTCGTCAGATGTTCAATGGCACAAGTATAGGTATGCATCATGTGCTCGTCAGATGTTCAAAGGCAAAAGTATAGCTTTGCACCTGCTGTTCGCTAGGTATTCACATCAGAATGTGTAGGTATGCACCAGGTGTTCGTCAGATGTTCAAAGGTAAAAGTATAGCTATACAGCAGGTGTTCGCTAGGCATTCAAAACTAGGCAGAATCTATAGCTGTGCACCAGGTTTCGTCAGATGTTCAAAGACAAAAGTATAACTATAACCAGGTGTTCGTCACATGTTCAGACGCAAAAGTATAGCTATACATCAGGAGTTCCGCAGATGTTCAAAGGCAAAATAATATATATACTCCACGAATTTGCTAGGTCTATAACACAGAACGTACAGGTATGCTCCAGGTGTTCGTCAGATGTTCAAAGGCAGAAGTACAGTTTTACACCAGGCGTTTACTAGGTATTTAAATCAGAATATATAGCTGTGCACCAGTTTTTCGTCAGATGTTCAAATGCACAATAATAGGTATGCACCAGGTGTTCGTCAGATGTTCAAAGCCAAAATTATCGTTTGCACCAGATGTTCGTCAGATGTTTAAAGGCAAAATTATAGCTTTATACCAGGTGTTCACTAGGTATTCAAATCAGAATGTATAACTATGCATCAGGTGTTCGTCAGATGTTCAAAGGCGGAAGTATAGCTTTACACCAGGTGTTTACTAGTTATTCAAATCAGAATGTAAAGCTATGCACCATGTGTTCGTCAGATGTTCAAAGGCAAAATTATAGCTATACACCGCGTGTTTACTGGGTATTCTTATCAGAATGTATAGCTATTCACCATGTGTTCGTCAGATGTTCAAAGGCAAAAGTATAGATATGCATCTGGTGTTCGGCAGATGTTCAGTGGCAAAAGTGTAGCTATGCACATGTGTTCGTCAGATGTTCAAATGCACACGTATAGCTATGCATCAGGTGTTCGTCTGATGTTCAAAGGCAAAAGTATAGCTATGCATCAGGTGTTCGTCAGATGTTCAAAGGCAAAATTATAGCTATACACCAGGTGTTTACTAGGTATTCTTATCAGAATTTATAGCTATGCACCTTGTGTTCGACAGATGTTCAAAGGCAAAAGTATAGTTATACACCACGTGTTCGTCAGATGTTCAAAGACAGAAGTATAGGTATTCATCAGGTGTTTACTAGGTATTCAAATCAATATTTATAGCTATGCATCAGATGTTCGTCGGATGTTCAAAGGCAGAGGTATAGTTTTACTCCAGGTGTTTACTAGGTATTCTAATCAGAATGTATCACTGTGCACCAGGTGTTCGTCAGGTTTTCAAAGACCCAAGTATAGATATGCACCAGGTGTTCGTCAGATGTTCAAAGGCAAAAGTATAGCTATGCTCCAGGTGTTTGTTAGTTATTCACATCAGAATGTATAGAGCACCAAATGTTCGTCAGATGTTCAAATGCAAAAGTGTAGCTATACACCAGGTGTTCGTCAGATGTTCAAACGCAAAAGTACAGTTATGCATCAGGTGTTCCTCAGATGCTCAAAGGCAAAATAATATATACACCACGTATTTGCTAGGTACATAAAACAGAACGTACAGAAATGCACCAGATGTTCGTCTGATGTTTAAAGGCACAAGTATACCTTTACACCTGGTGTTTACTAGGTATTCAAATCAGAATATATAGCTGTGCACCAGGTGTTCGTCAGATGTTCAAAGTTACAAGTATAAGTATGCACCAGGTGCTCGTCAGATGTTCAAGGGCAAAAGTATAGCTATGCACCAGGTATTCCCTAGGTATGCACATCAGAATGTATAGGTATGCACCAGATGTTCGTCAGATGTTCAAAGACAAAAGTATATCTATACACCAGGTGTTCGTCAGATGTTCAAACGCAAAAGTATAGCTATGCATCAGGAGTTCCGCGGATGTTCAAAGTCAAAATAATATATATTCACCACGTATTTCCTAGGTATATAAAACAGAACGTACAGGTATGCAACAGGTGTTCGTCTGATGTTCGAAGGCAGAAGTACAGCTTTACACCAGGCGTTTACTGGGTATTCAAATCTGAATATATAGCTGTGCATCAGGTGTTCGTCAGATGTTCAAAGGCACAAGTGTAGTTATGCACCAGGTGTTCGTCAAAGGAACAAAGGCAAAAATATAGCTATGCACCAGGTGTTCGTCTGATGTTCAAAGGCAAAAGTATAGCTATACACCACGTGTTTACTAGGTATTCTTATCAGAATGTAGATCTATGCACCAAGTGTTCGTCAGATGTTTAAAGGCAAAAGTATAACTATGCACCGGATATTCGTCAGATGTTCAAAGGCAGAAGTGTAGCTATATACCAGGCGTTGACTATGTATTCATAATCAGAATGTATAGCTATGCATCAGGTGTTCGGCAGATGTTCAAAGGCAAAAGTGTACTATGCATCAGGTGTTCTTCAGATGACCAAAGGCAACCAGTGTAGCTGTGCACAGGTGTTCGTCAGATGTTCAATGGCACAAGTATAGCTATGCATCAGGTGTTCGTCAAACGCAAAAGTACAGCTATGCATCTGGTGTTCGTCAGCTCTTCAAAGGCAAAATAATATATATACACCACGAATTTGCTAGGTAAATAAATCAGAACGAAGAGGTATGCACCAGATGTTTGTCAGATGTTCAAAGGCAGAAGTATAGCTTTACACCAAGTGTTTACTAGGAATTCAAATCAGAATTTTTAGCTATGCATCAGGTGTTCTTCAGATGTCCAAAGGCAAAAGTGTAGCTATGCACAAGTGTTCGTCAGATGTTCAAAGACACAAGTATAGCTATGCATCAGGTGTTCGTCAAAAGCAAAAGCATAGCTATGCATCAGCAGTTCCGCGGATGTTCAAAGGCAAAATAATATATATACACCACGTATTTGCTAGGTATATAAAACAGAACGTACAGGTATGCACCAGGTGTTAGTCGGATGTTCAAAGGCACAATAATATATATACACCACGAATTTGCTAGGTAAATAAATCAGAACGTAGAGGTATGCACCAGATGTTCGACAGATGTTCCAAGGCAGAATTATAGCTTTACACCAGGTGTTTACTAGGTATTCAAATCAGAATATATAGCTGTGCTCCAGCTGTTCGTCAGATGTTCAAAGGCACAAGTATAGGCATGCACCAGGTGTTCGTCAGATGTTCAAAGGCAAAAGTATAGCTATGCACCAGGTGTTCGCTAGGTATTCACATCAGAATGTATACCTATGCACTAGGTGTTGGTCAGATGTTCAAAGGCAAAAGTATAGCTATACACCAGGTGTTCGCTAGGCATTCAAAGTAGAATGTATAGCTGTGCCCCAGGTGTTCGTCAGATGTCCAAAGACAAAAGTATAGCTATACACCAGGTGTTCGTCAGATGTTCAAACGCAAAAGTATAGATATGCATCAGGTGTTCCTCAGATGTTCAAAGGCAAAATAATATATACACCACCTATTTGCTAGGTATATAAAACAAAACGTACAGGTATGCACCAGGGGTTCGTCCGATGTTCCAAGGCAGAAGATTAGCTTTACTTCAGGATTTTACTAGGTATTCAAATCAGAATATATAGCTGTGCACCAGTTGTTCGTCAGATGTTCAAAGGCACAAGTATAGGTGTGCACCAGGTGTTCGTCAGATGTTCAAAGGCAAAAGTATAGCTATGCACCAGGTGTTGGCTCGGTATTCATATCAGAATGTATATTCATGCACAAGGTGTTTGACAGATGTTCAGAGTAGAATGTATAGCTATGCACCATGTGTTCGACAGATGTTCAAAGTAGAATGTATAGCTATGCACCAGGTGTTCGACAGATGTTCTAAGTAGAATGTATAGCTATGCACCAGGTGTTCGACAGATGTTCAAAGTAGAATGTATAGCTATGCACCAGGTGTTCGTCAGATATTCAAAGTAGATTCTATGGCTATAAACCAGGTGTTCGACAGATATTCAAAGTAGAATGTATAGCTATGCACTATGTGTTCGACAGATGTTCAAAGTCGAATGTATAGCTATGCACTAGGTGTTCGACAGATGTTCAAAGTAGAATGTATAGCTATGCACTAGGGGTTCGACAGATGTTCAAAGTAGAATGTATAGCTATGCACCAGGTGTTGGTCAGATATTCAAAGTAGATTCTATGGCTATAAACCAGGTGTTCGACAGATGGTCAAAGTAGAATGTATAGCTATGCACTAGGTGTTCGACAGATGTTCAAAGTAGAATGTATAACTATGCACCATGTGTTCGTCAGATGTTCAAAGTAGAATGTATAGCTATGCACCATGTGTTCGACAGATGTTCAGAGTAGAATGTATAGCTATGCACCATGTGTTCGTCAGATGTTCAAAGTAGAATGTATAGCTATGCACTAGGTGTTCGACAGATGTTCAAAGTAGAATGTATAGCTATGCACCATGTGTTCGTCTGATGTTCACACCAGGATGTATAGCTTTGCACTAGGTGTTCGCTAGATGTTCACTCCAAAATTTATAGATAATCACGAGGTGTGTGCTAAATGTTCAAAACTGTAATGTATAGCTATGCACCAGGTGTTCACTAGATGTTGTAACCAGATCGTCGGATGCAGTATTCTGAAAGGGATTGATTAATTCTAGATCTAATGACAGTCAATTTTATAAAATATAATCTTCTTTATATTTAAATCACTCTCCAACATTCGTTATATATATGTGGGCCTATTCAGCTAAAATATTCGCCTCAGTGTCCTGAAACTGACCAATAAATAAATGCGCTCGATGTGCTAATTACGTCTTGAAATTGATGCAGAGTGTTGTTTCCTGTCAAACACCAGCAAATGCCAAAGTATATGTAATAGACAGGTTCTGTTCATCGAATATCACAATCATTAGGTACCACGTACGTTATCTTTTGTGTAAAATAGTTTACCCGTTAAACACGTGATGTCCGTGTGCAATGATTGGATAACAATGCAGATTAATTTACATATGATTAACATTTGAATTCGTCTTTTATAAAAATAGGACTGAGTTCTCACAGTGGGCCTAAAACAAGGGGAGCCACTATTATTCGTACTATTTATTAATGATGTATTCAATAACATGAATATTGATGAGTTATCCAGAAAAGATATTGAGCTCTTATCTATGTATATGATTTTATTTGCCGATGACATTGTATTATTCACGACAAAATCAAATCAGTTTACGAGCCCAACTTGATGCTATCTATCAATACTCAGAAATATTATATATTCAGATTTAAATATCTGTATTAATGGAGAAAAAATTGAAATTGTTGATAATTTGACTTACCTTGGTATTAATTTTACATATATTGGCAACATGAAAAACTCTGTTAAAATATTAAATGACCAGGCATTAAAAGCCTATTGCAGCTTATTATCAATTTTTGATAGAGTACACCTGGATATCAATACCAAATTAACATTATTTGATGCTATGATTGTTCCAATATTGCTATATGGCTCAGAAATTTGGGGTGTTTATAATATAAAAGATGTTGACAAATTACATGTTCGATTTTTAAAACACCTTCTCGGAGTCAAACAGCATGCGCCAAATTATGCTGTTTTTGGTGAATTTGGTCGTTTTTCCCTTAATATTATTTGTAAAGAAAGGGCTATCCGTTTTTGGTAAAAAATTATGAAAAATATAAATTTACCTATGTATAATATGTATTCTGACCTTTGTAACTATAGTAATAATGCATGCTGGTCTAAAAGAATTAACAGGATCATCGATCATTTAGATTTTAACAATATTCGTCAAAACTTTGTAAATGAAATAAACTATTTTCCTAGTATAAAGTTTAAGCTTAGAGACACTTTTGTAAATGAATGGCTTGCAACTATTCAATCAATGCCTAAACTACATCACTATTGCATATTCAAAACAGAGTTCGTTTGTGAAAACTATCTGATGAAAATTAAAAAGGCTGTTTTATATAAACATTTAGCGCGTTTCAGACTTTCGTCCCATCATTTGGAGATAGAATCGGGCAGATTTTATGGTGTTGTGCGCGAACAAAGATTATGTCGTTGTTGTAATTTGAATGTTGTAGAATCTGAGTACCACTTCTTACTTTGTTGTGATAACTATAGACATTTGAGAAAGAAACATTTACGAAACATCTCGTGGCCAACCATTTATTTATTCAAAACTGTTATGTCATCAAAAAATGTTAAGAATCTGTTTGGTGTGTGCAAATATCTTAAAGAAGCTATGTCATACAGAAAAAAATACCCTTTCTGAGTTATCTATTCATTGAATGTAATATTTATGCGTCTTCTGTATCTTTCGTGTATTTGCGTTCCTATTACTATATATAGGTATGCATTGCTATGAATATGTAGTTGAACTTATCAAATCATCATTTGTGTGTGTGTATTGATTGCTTGTCTTTGCCATAATTTATTTATTTTGTAAATGGCTAAAGGCATTTTTGTTTTGCCGATCGCCAATAAACTTTGAACTTGAACTCGTGTTTTCTTTTTCAAAAGAGACATTACATATTTCTTTCCATGATATAAAATGAAATCGTGATATTTCACTCTATCTAGCTTTAGGTTATTTATCGATCACAGTTTTGAGCTTTGAGCGTAATTTTTCCTTATAGAAATAAAAGGCCCCTCTGTTGAAAATACGGTGCCTCATCAACTTTATCTCATTTTAATGAACTTTCCATTTTAGCTCGACTATTCGAAGAATAGGTGAGCTTTCCTACTACCACCGGCGTCGGCGTTTGCATGTGAATTTGGTTATAGATTTTATTCAAAAGAATTGTAACTTTACAACTACACGAGAATCTGTACTTGAAACTTGGAGTTATGCCACTTTTTCACCTAGAATTTCTGGTTAAAGTTTATATTCAACTGTTTTGTAACTTCAGAACTACATAAGTTCTTTACTTGAAAATTTGAAATACCTTTGTCATCAACTCCAATATCAGGGACAACATTCCCTATAACTCTGAATTGTATTTTGACAGAGTTATGCCCCTTTTTCACATAGATTTTCTGGTTAAAGTTTATATTCAAAAAGTTGTATACCTGCAGAACTGTATACGTTATTCACGTGAAACTTGAATATATATCTTTGTCATCAACTCCAGTGTCAGGGGCAAAACAGAGAGCATGTGCCCCCCGCCCCCCTCCTCCCAGCTGACCCTAAAGCTTATGCATTGTATACATTCAAAATATTAAATTTTCATAGCAGTCTGTTCCACAAGCCTAATTTAGCAAAGAAATCCCTGGTAAAAGATAGCAATACGTGAAAATTGCTGCTCAGCGGAAAATGTAATCTTGACTTCAGTGAGACCTAAAACTCCTTCATGGTGCATAACTTATCAGCCTCCTTATCTGATAAAACAATATGGGATCTCCACTGTGGTCAGTGAGAATATACCATGTACAGATAGTGCGTGGTGTAAATATATTATTTTGACATTGAACATCTGACAAACATCTGATGTATAGCTATACTTTTGCCTTTGAACATCTGACGAACACTTCGTGCAATGCTATACATTCTGATTTGAATACCTAGTGAACACTTGGTGAATACCTAGACTTCTGCCTTTGAACATCTGTCGAACATCTGATGCATAGCCATACATTTGCTTTTGAACCTCTGATGGACACGTGGTGCATAGCTATACAATCTGATGTGAATATCTAGTAAACACCTGCGGTATAGATATACTTTTGCCATTGAACATCTGACGAACACCTGATGCATAGCTATATATTATGATTTGAATACCTAGTAAACACCTGGTGTATAGCTATATGTCTGTCTTTGAACATCTTACGAACACCTGGTGCATAGCTATACTTTTGCCTTTGAACATATGACGAACACCAGGTGCATACCTATACTTGTGCCTTTGAACATCTGACGAATACCTGGTGCATAGCTATACATTCTGATAAGAATACCTACTAAACACGTGATGCATAGCTATACCTTTGCCTTTGAACATCTGACGAACACCTGGTGCATAGCTATACATTCTTATGTGAATATCTAGTAAACACCCGCGTTAAAGCTATACTTTTGCCTTTGAACATCTGACGAACACCTGGTACATAATTCTACTTTTGCCTTTGAACATCTGACGAACACCTGTGCATAGCTATACATTCTAATAAGAATACCTAGTAAACACCTGATGCATAGCTATACTTTTGCCTATAAACATCTGACTAACACCTGGTGCATAGCTATACACAGTGATGTGAATATCTAATAAACATCTGCGGTAAAGCTATACTTCTGCCTTTGAGCATCTGATGAACACCTGGTGCATAGCTATACATTCTGATTTGAATGCCTAGCAAACACATGGTGTAGAGCTATAGTTCTGCATTTGAACATCTGACGAACACCTGGTGCATACCTGTACGTTGTATTTTATATACCTAGCAAATACGTGATTTATACATATTATTTTGCCTTTGAACGTCTGACGAATTCCTGGTGCATACCTATAAGTTATGTTTTATATACCTAGCAAAAAAAACGGGGTCTATATATGTTATTTATATTTGAATATCTGACGAACACCTGATGCATAGCTATACTTTTGCCTTTGAACATCTGACGAACACCTGTGCATAGCTACAATTTTGCCTTTGAACATCTGACGAACACCTGAAGCATAGCTATACCTTCTGATTAGAATACGTAGTGAACAGCTGGTATATAGCGATACTTCTGCCTTTAAACATCTGACGAACACCTGGTGCATAGCTATACTTTTGCCTTTGAACATCTGACAAACACCTGGTGCATAGCTATACATTCTGATAAGAATACCTAGTAACCACCTGGTGTATAGCTCTACTTTTGCCTTTGGACATCTGACGAACACCTGATGCATAGATATACATTCTGATTTGAATACTTAGTAAACACCTGGTGTAAGGCTATACTTGTGCCTTTGAACATCTAACGAACACCTGATGCATAGCTATACATTCTGATTTGAATACCTAGTGAACACCTGGTATATAGCTATACTTCTGCCTTTGAACATCTGACGAACACCTGGTGCATAGCTATACTTTGGCTTTGAACATCTGACGAACACCTGATGCATAGCTATACTTTGGCTTTGAACATCTGACGAACACCTGGTGCATAGCTATACTTTGGCTTTGAACATCTGACGAACACCTGATGCATAGCTATACATTCTGATAAGAATACCTAGTAAACACCTAGGTATAGCTGTACTTTTGCCTTTGAACATCTGACGAACACCTGGTGCATAGCTATACATTCTGATTTGAATACTTAGCGAACACCTTGTGTATAGCTATGCTTCTGCCTTTGACCATCAGACGAACATCGGGTGCATAGCGATAATTTGGCTTTGAACATCTGACGAACACCTGGTGCATACCTGTACGTTGTGTTATATAGACCTAGCAAATACGGGGTGTATATATATTATTTTGCCTTTGAACATCTTACGAACACCTGATGCATAGCTATACTTTTGCCTTTGAACTTCTGACGAACCCTGATGCAAAGCTATACGTGTTCCTTTGAACATCTGACGAACACCTGTGCATAGCTACACTTTTGCCTTTGAACATCTGACGAACACCTGATGCATAGCTATACATTCTGATTATGAATACATAGTGGACACCTGGTATATAGCTATACTTCTGCCTTTGAACATCTGACGAATGTCTGGTGCATTGTTATACTTTTGCCTTTAAACATCTGACGAACACCTGGTGCATAGCTATACATTCTGATAAGACTACCTAGTAAACACGTGGTGTATAGCTATACTTTTGCCTTTGAACATCTGACGAACACCTGGTACATAGCTTTACATTCTGATTTGCATACGTAGTTAACGCCTGGGATAAAGGTATACTTCTGCCTTTGAACATCTGACGAACACCTGATGCATAGCTATACATTCTGATTTGAATACCTAGTGAACACCTGGTATATAGCTATACTTTTGCCTTTGAACATCTGACGAACACCTGGTGATAGCTTTACATTCTGATTTGAATACCTAGTAAACACCTGGTGTAAAGCTATACTTCTGCCTTGGAACACCTGACGAACACCTGATACATAGTTATACATTCTGATTTGAATACCTAGTGAACACCTGGTATATAGCTATACTTCTGCCTTTGAACATCTGACGAACATCTGGTGCATAGCTATACATGTGCCTTTGAACATCTGACGAACACCTGGTGCATAGCTATACATGCTTACAAGAATACCTAGTAAACACCTGGTGTATAGCTATACTTTTGCCCTTGAACATCTGAGGAACACCTGGTGCATAGCTTTACATTCTGATTTGAATACTTTGCGAAACCTGGTGTATAGCTATTATTTTGCCTTTGAACATCTGACGAACACTTGATGCATAGCTATGCATTTTAGTTTGAACAGCTTGTGCAAATCTAACATCTAACAGCCAACTTTATACACCTGTAAATTTGATGTTCGAATTCATATATTTTATTGGAATATTTGGTTAGCTATTCAAATATTCAAGTATGCTTTGACATCCCTAATATTAACCTCAAATGTCAAATAATTGTCTGGAGCATACGTTTTTATCTGTCGGAGGGTTATTTTCCAATAACAGGGCAGAATTGAAGACCATCAAGTGATGGTATGTCGCGGGAAAGCACCAGATTTTGTTTAAAAGTCTGTGTCACTCTTAAACCTCAAATGTAAAATAAAAGATATATTATTTGAGTGAGGGCCATGGATTATACCTGGAAAGAGCGAAATTGGAACAAATTGATTACAATTATGAGAGGATGTGTCCCACGCAAGAACAAGGTCTGTGGGTCCAAAGTCACACTTCAAGGTCAAATATAAGAATGCGATTGTGTTATGAAGCGTACTTTTGTTATTATTTTTAAAATAACTTATTGGGAGATGAAGTGTCCCACGCAAGGCACAGAAATGTAGCTGAAAGATCAAAGTCAATTTTTAATGCCAAATATTTGTTTAGTGCATACATTGTACACTTTTTCTAACATTGTGTTGAAACATTTGAACATGTGTTCAATAATATATATTTCAATTAAGGGTACCATTTAAACATGCAATGATGTTGTTTGAAAATATTATTGGTGAAACGCATGAATGCTATTCATTTAAACATATCAGTTTATTTGATAAACTAGTGACAAGTAGTTGAAATCAAAATACGTTTTCTTTCTTTCATAAAATTAAGTCATTTATTATCAAAGTAATTTATAATAATGTGCATTTAATTTAAAGAAACTAATTTTAAACCCACGGCTGGTCAATGTTTATAACAATTACAAATCAGTGATTTTTATTTTCCAAAAAAAACTTAATTAGACAACGAATGTGAAACTTCTAACAATCGATATAAAAAATGGCACTATAAAGAGATAACAGGTCATAGATCGCCCCCCCCCTTCCCCTGACCATAAGCGTCTTAGTGATGTATTGCAGTTCAATTTGTTACATAACAATGTTAATATAATATATTCTTTTTATTTTAGCTACAACAAGATTTTGCTTCTAAACTACATATTGGGCTTTTTAGCAATTTCCTTCACTTTGTTATTTCTTATATTAGATATCAAACTATCGATTCCTCAAATCAAATGTTTATGAAAATAAGCTTAATGTACAAAAAATACACACTGATCAGCTTGGCGAAGATGATAAAATCCAAACATTCAACGTTAATTTAACATGCGTCGAGATGCATGATATGCGTAACAAAAGACGATGAACCTCGGTTAGTTAGATTGTATTAAAATGTAAACAATACACTGATAATTTAGTTTTTCAGAATGTATTTACTTTATGGAATTGATCGTTAAGTTTGGGCTCATAATGTATTTTATTATATCTTTGTAATTGCTGAAATAAACTTTTAAGTGTTTGAACGAACTAGTAATAGCTTGTTATTTTCTTTGTCTAACATGACACGTTCTGAGTCCGACGTCATTCGTTCAGTTGTTTAAATGAAAATGACGTAACTATGAATATGTATGAATAAATGACGTCACTGGTAACAGCAGCGACAAGCGTTCAAACGTTCGCGCGTGAAGAAAGGCGGTACATAGTAAAATGTAGTTTCCATTGTAATTGCAAAAATGTCTTTGTCAGAACATGTTAGAATCGAAATATTCTTTGATTTAGCGTTCTTATCGGAAGATAAACAACGCGAATATATTAACGCCCTCGTGGTTTAATGCCTACACATCAGAACTTCAAATAATTGTTTATTAGCCGTTAAAAACGCTTAATCGAAGGTTGTTTCTTAAATGAGTGATGGGCAGTGAAAACACCAAACGAACAAGCATTAATGTAAATTTTAAATATTTATATTAAAACGTCGACCATTCTTTTTGCAGTTAGCTTGCAATTTGCATTTGATAAACGCAAATTGTATAAATTTGACATCGTATGATTAATCAATATATCAATATATATTCAACTGTACTTGCAAAATGATGTTTTTTTATTTTATTTTTGTATTACGATTAAGTTTTATGATTGCATGATCGGATACACCCTTTAAATTATCTACATGTAATTCAGAGTGGACGAGTTGTTTTGAACATTAAACACAATTAGCATGTTGACATTCGCCAAACATTGTTAATATATTTCAGTCAGTGTATTCGGATAATACATTATTGATGTACGGAAGCGATGAATATAATCTTAAGAAGAGGACTATTTGAATGTAAACTGATTGATTGGTAGATAGTAATGTGCAGTAATTCTTGCATATACACGTATGTAAACGTGAACTGAAAGAGTTGTTTTCTGAGATAAATAGTGTTTGGACACATAATTAAAGAACGTCTGTACAATAATTAAATCTTTGTATTAGATCCTTTGATTGGAGTAATTTATTCTCTCGCAATACGTACCAATTTATATTCCAAAGTCCAAACTGCAATATTAAATATTCACATAATCGACATCCTAAATTGGTTTTAAATTTTATACGAGCTTTTGTCTGCGTATGTATATAAAGAAACTGTGCGTATTGCTAGTCAAAACCGTACAGAACTAAAGGTATGTAAGCTAACAAGTTCAAATGGACGTTGCTGATCGACACATGCACTGTATGTCTTCTTTCCGAAAAGTAAGGCAGAAGCCAACAGTGGATGGCCTAAGAATGACACATTGTACATAGATTTCACTCGCAATCGTGACCTGTAGGAACAGCAGCCTGAGCAGCAAGTAGCGTGCTCCGTAAACTGAAATACAAGTGGTACCTTGGAATGTGGAGGGACTAGCAAATATAAAACCTCTTGATTGTGACGTTTAGAAATAAATTTGTGAATATTGTGGCCTATTCAACTTTGAAATAAATAGTAATAAATGTTACAATTATTCCCGTTTTAGAACGAAAACAGAAACAAAAACTATAAGGGCTATAGAGGTTGAATAGAAATGTCTGTACAGCAGTCCATTCCAACGGGTATTTCAAATGCTAAACGTTATCATGATCCAGTTGTATGGTTAAAATTAGATAAGTTATTTTTTAATCCATTTGTTTGCTAGAGAATATAAATCTGACCTGGGAAGTCCACGATGTATATGTTTTTTGAAATTTTAAGCTGTTCGATACTGTACATAATGATATTAACTTATATCAGTAAAATGCACATTATTTTTAGCGATCGGAACGTTCGGGTTGGAAATAAACGTGATTTCATAGTTTACGACCGAAGGGTTAATCTTAGGTATCGGATTCTCAACTTCACGAAATTCCATTAATTTGCACACTAATTGGTTTAGTACAAATCTTCTTCACTTTGTGCAAACCGCTGTTACTGAGCTTACGGGTGATGAGAGAATTATGGCGTAGGCACATTTACATTAACCAAAACAAGCGGTTCTGGTATAACTTAATACTTGTTTCTACGTGATGAAGTCTTTATAATTATAAAGCACTTTAACGTTTAATTATCTGACTATTTCCATTTGCCAATTATTCATAACGTCAACGCAATTTTCCGCCGTTTTGTATGTTTTTCGTTGACGTCATCGTTGTTATTGTTGTTTACTCTTATCAGACGTTATTAAAGTTTCGAACCAAGCAGACGTGTTGTGCTACACTAGCAAAGTATCATTTTCTTAAATGGTTGACTATCCAGTTTTCGTGGCATAAACCGTTGTTGGAGCGTGTTGCATTGCCACTGCTTACGTCATCGCTCGCGCGCTTGTTTTTATTGTTTGACAGGTAAACAGCTCTTTGTTTATGTGTAAAAAATGCGCTGAAAACAGAAAGAAATGAGTAATAAACTACTAAATTTAATTCTTTGTCTATTATTTTGCATATAATTTTTTAACCAATTTATCACTCAACCTTTGTTTGCATTCACAATTTTGTGTTAAAAGTGAAGAGAATGAACGTTGTATGTATAACTGTTCAGTGATGACGCAAGCAACCTGAGATAGACTTAATCTTAGGCAAATTGGACCATATACGACAGTTCGAATACATTTTGAGATGACCACCGAAACTTGTTTGTTTCGTCACAATCAAAATGACCGACCGTGACCTGATGCAAAGGCTAAAAACAATGATGTGGAAAGTACTGGGAATGTTTTTAAGATACCGGTAGAAGAGAAAAGGATGGTATAACCACATGTTCATGAATATATTTAAAGAAACGAAGATAACACACTTTTGAATACTCATGATGTAGCTTAGTACCACGAAAACTTGGTGGACCATCATAACACCATTATTTTCAATATCATGTGCAATATAGGAATAATGAAACTCCAGAGACACTATCAGGAGAGAAACCCTTATTACAACCCGTAGGTCCTTTATTTGAGGCAAGTGACCAATAGCCTTGACAACACAAGACAATACATACAACATAACACATAACATAAAACATGATTAGAACAGGGTCACCGCCTTGGAACGGTCACTACAAAGCAATACTGCAATATTGTGAAGTAAAAGGTGTGTATGAAAACGTTCGTGTTTTTATAGTTTGGTTAATTTTTATTGTATTAAAAATTCATATATCGGACATATTTGAAAATAAAATATAAATGTTTATTGAACTCAACAAATAATTTAAGGAAAACATTTCCCATGCGTTCGTCAACGACATTTTAGTTAACACAATAACGCCATGCCGATGTACGCTATTCTTTTGTTGAAACCTGAACATTAAATTTCAAATAAGGTCGCTATACAAAAAACCCAAACACCAATTTCAGGAAAACTTTGTCCGATAAATAAATGATGTTTCACAGAAATATGACATATTTTAGATATATAAGCAGTTGTTAATAAGACACATTTAAAACTTCGCTAAATTTAGGCGGCCACAAAAATGACGTCCGAAGAATGCTCGGAAATATTCGCAGTGGTTTTTCGACATTATAAGACACCAACTCTGGGTGATACCTCAAGGAAGAGGCAAACATTCGGTATAAAGGAAACTAATATTTTCGTACTCAACCGCTGTAATGGTGAACAAATGATCTGGATGACGATTACTATTGTTGAGAATTAACGTCGCTCGGAAAGATACAGATGTTAAATAAAGACGCTCACACTTTCGACAGACGTTTAGCGGTCAATGCATTAGAACAATCGAAACAAAGCAGATGAACTATATACACTATTATAACTAAACAGCAATGAATATAAACGTCAGATTTTCAACAGAAATGTCAATTTCACCATTGATGCGTTACATTGTTACATGATTCACCGTCAATAAGTTCATCATGCATTTCAAAAGAAGAGACCTGAAATTGTCGACCGATACACACTCCATTATTTTGCATATTTCAGCCAATTGATTCTGTCCTGTGACCTACACATAGTGGATTTATCGAGACTTGCATTGCATAGAGTGGTGTGTGCAGTATTTTGAGAAACGCGTTATGTTGCATTCAAAAAAGCAATATGCGACGTCATTGTTGTTCATTGTTAACGTTCATAATCCTGCTCCGGTTCAGTTTTATGTCATTGATGTATAAACTGTTGTTATTTTATAGTTTTCATCACCACAATTGATTTAAAAAAGAACTGTAGAGAAAGGTCTGATCATTCTATACCTATCAATCGTGTATGTTTGTGGTAAAAGGTACAACAGTAATTCAGTCAGTACAAAAACTTTATTACACGTCTTATATATAATATATAATATATAAACAAAGTGTAAAGTATAAGCAAAGTATAAACATGTTAGTACGCAAGTGCTACATATAGTTCAGTATATAATTAGACAGATAAGCACAATTTCGATGATCGGGAAATGTAACAATAAATGTATATGTACACATTAAAATAGATAGTAGTTGTAGATACTTAGTTTCTAATTAAGAAGTCATTTACTCAATATATACATTGGTATGTTATATGCAAATAAGAAATTAAAGAAAGAAAATAGTTAAGCGGATTATTACTGGTATTATTAAAATTGAACAAATAATTAAAATTCAACAGATAATCCCTTTTATTGATCGTGCTTAGCGAAAGCGAAAACCCAAGCAGAACAGAACAGAACAGAACATTTTATTTAAGACTTGTACAAGTACATCGTCTACAACACATATCAATATAATACATGCAATCAACATGACCTAGCGTAGTGTTAAATAATTCTAATCAATGCGTATTTCGATCGAGGAATTCGGAGGATGAACGTTAACCGTGTGTTAATTATTAACGAAAGTTAGTGCATTTCTAACATTCATAGCTTCCTTAATAAACTTACACAGATTAAAAACATCTGATTTATTAGTTGAATTTAAAAGCTGGGTAAATTTATAGACAGAAGGTTTTACATAGAAATATCTTCTAATATATTTTTTTCTGATGTCAGTATAACAATTGCAAATAATGGCAAAATGGTATTCGTCCTCTATATCTGTAGAATTACAAAATGTACAATATCTTTCCTCTCGTGGGATTCGATTATATCTTCCTGTTTGTATTCTGAGAGGAAGTCCATTTAATCTTAATCTACTCATGTATAAGCAATAACGTTTTGATAAAATATCTAAATATGGCTCGTAATAATGTGTTGATTTACACAATTTATACTGACACAACATTGAGCTGTTGTCAATTTTTGACATCGTTTCTTGTTTAAAGGCGTCTATAATACGGGTTTTTAACTCATTCAAAAATAAATCCTGATTGATACTGCTAACATTATCAAATACGTATGCAAATCCATAATCAGCTAACAACTTTCTTATATTTGCTGCCCAATTTAAACATCCGTTATAACTATCAATAACAGATTGGGAATAAATAGTTTTCACAATAATATTGTTTGAGCTAGCAATTTTCAGCCAGTATTTAATCATTCGAATATATCTACTAATAAACAATGGGTAACGTCCCAACTCACTATATGTAATTGCATTACAAGTATTTATTTTAACCTTTAACAATCGCTTGCAAAACTTAAGGTGGATTCTTTCAAGTTCCTTTGACTTAGTATAACCGCATACTTCACAGGAATAATTCAATATAGGACTCACAAAAGCATCAAATAACTGACACATTGTCTTAGGACTTAAGTCAAACTCCTTACATTTGCATAAAAGAATGTTCATTGCTTTCAAAGCTTTACCAACTAGGTGTTCCTGATTTAAAATAACATTTCCAGTGTAATTAAAAATTGTTCCTAAATAGTTAAAATCATTTACAACTTCTATTTTTTGTCCATCGTATGACCAGTTTTCAATATTTAATAATCCACCCCTTTTACGAAAAACCATAATTTTAGTCTTCGAAGTATTTACCTTGAGTCCCCAGGTATCACAATATGACTTTAAACTATTTAAATGTTGTTGTACCTCACATGGGGTTTTACCTAAAATGGCCATATCATCTGCAAAAAGTAGAAGTATCAATACCATATCATCTAAAACTAGGCCACAGTCAGTGCCTTTTTGTAAAAACAACTCTAAATCTTCGACAAAAATAGAAAACAATAGGGGTGACATTACTTCACCTTGACGCAAGCCCACTGCATATTCAAAGTATTCAGAATAATTCGAACACAGTTTAACACGAGATTTAACATGCTGATACATATCTCTTACAATTCTTAAAAGTTTTCCACGTACACCACAATTGTATAATTTCAACCACAAACCATTTCTATAAATAGAATCAAAACATTTCATCATGTCAACGAAAATAACATATAACCTTTTGTTTTCACTAATATATTTTTGCACAATTGACATAAGTACAAATATTGCATCAACAGTGGATCTACCTTTCAAGAATCCGAATTGCGCATCCGAAATAGTGTTGTGCTCATTACAAAACTGCTCAATTCGTTTGTTTATAACTGTAATAAAAAGCTTCGCTAAACAACTAACCAATGTAATTCCTCTATAATTATTCACATCGTTTTTATCACCCTTTTTATGCAATGGGATAATTGTACCTTGTTCTGTTCTGTTCTGTTCTGTTCTGTTATTCTTAGGTGTCGAAAGTCAAATATATAAACTAAGGATGGCAAAGAATACTAAAGCGTTGTTCAAATATTCGAAATCAGTATTCGAATATTATTCGGATATTCGGTCATTATATGAATGAGTTGCCGTTTGTTTATGACCATCATCATCATCATCATCGTCGTCATGGTCGTCGTTAACGTCACCATCAAATGACAGTTAAGGTAGACAGCACCAATACCATCTGCGCTATTCTGCTTTGTAAAGTTAATGTACACAATATGGTTATAGATCTATAAGATACTCTCAATTCTGATGTCAAAATATAAACAGTAATGGCCATAAAAACACAACCTACATGATAGAAAGATTTTTTTCAGAATTCTTTCACGCTTTTGAGATAAGATCTATAGATATACATTAGTGTCACATTATTTAACGTCAATAATCTTCTTTACCGACTTTTATATTACAATGCACACTTGAAGTCTCGTTTCGGAGACATGGTCACGTTACAAACATAATTTGACCTGCATATGGGTCCGTATCTTTGGTGTCAATCTACCTCTCGTTGATAATGTGTTTTCACCAGTTGCGCATTCAGGCACCCAAGGTTTTACATGGGGTGTCAAAAGAAAAGATCACTGTGGCAGAGAATATATTTTAATTGTTTCATTTATTTAGCTCACCTGAGCACAAAGTGCTCATGGTGAGCTTTTCTGATCGCCCGTTGTCCGTCGTGCGTGCGTGCGTGCGTCGTCAACTTTTCGTTCAAACAACATATCTTCCTAAACCACTTGGTAGATTTTCACCAAACTTCTCAGGAATTATCATTAGTTGATCCTCTTTCAAAGTTGTTCAAATCATTACGTTCCGCTGCATATGTAGGTCGACAGAGCTAAAAATATATTTAAAAAGTGTAAAATTAAAAAAATCTTCTACTCTAAAACCGCAGGGCCCAGAGGTTTCATATTTGGTATGTAACATCCTATAGTAGTCCCCTACAAAGATTGTTCAAACTATGCACCTGGGGTCAAAACGGGCCACGCCCCGGAGGTCACATTGTGTATAGAGAATGTATAGCAAAATGTCTTTAAAAATCTGCTCTAAAACTACAAGGCCCAGAGGTTTCATATTTGGTATGTAACATCCTATAGTGGTTCTCTACAAAGATTGTTCAAATTATGCCCCGGGGGTCAAAACGGGCTACGCCCCGGGGTCAAATGGTTTATAAACAATATATAGCAAAATGACTTTAAAAAACTTCTCCTCTGAAACCGCAATGCCCAATGAGGTTTCATATCTGGTATGTAACATCCTTTAGTGGCCCTTTACAAAGTTCGTTCAAATTATGCCCCTGGGATCAAAACGGGTTACACCCCGAGGGTTACATGGTTTATATACAATATATAGCAAAATGTCTTTCAAAATCTCCTCCTCTGAAACCACAAGGCCCAGAGGTTTCTTATTTGGTATGTAACATCCTACAGTGGTCCTCTACAAAGATTGTTCAAATTACGCCCCTGGGGTAAAAACTGGCCACACCCCGGGAGTCACATGGTTTATATAGAATATTTAACTAAATGACTTTATAAATCTTCTCCTCTGAAACCACAATGCCCAGAGGTTTCACATTTGGTATGTAACTTCCGTTAGTGATCCTTTACAAATTGTGTTCTTAATATTCCCCTGGGGTCAAAACGGGCTACGCACCGGGGTTACATTGCTTATATAGAATATATAGCAAAATGACTTTAAAAATATTTTGCTATGAAATCACAAGGCCCAGAGGTTTTATATTTGGTATGTAACATCATATTGTAGTCCTCTACAAAGATTGTTCAAATTATGCCCCTGGGTTCAAAACTAGTCGCGCCCCGGGGGTCACATGGTTTATATCAACTTTAATAGCAAAATGTCTTTAAAAATCTTCTCCTCTGAAACCGCAAGGCCCAGAGATTTCGTATTTGTTATGTAACATTCTCAAGTGGTCCTCTACAAAGATTATTCAAATTATGCCCCTGGGTCAAAACTGACCACACCCCAGGGATCACATGGTTTATATAGACTTAAATAGCAAAATGATTTTTTTTAAAATATTTTCCTCTGAAACGACAAAGCCCACAGCTTTCCTATATTTGGTACGTAACATGGCATAGTGGTCCTCTCCAAACATTGTTCAAATTATGCCTCTGGGGTCAAATCTGGTGGCATCCCGAGGGTCACATGCTTTATATAGACTTAAATAGCAGAGTTACTTTAAAAATATTTACCAGAAACCGCAAGGCCCAGAGGTTTGTTCAAGATCTTTCATATTCTGCCCCTGGGATAAAAATAAGCCACGCCTTAGGGATGCAAATTCCATTTGGGTTGCAAGGTCTCAGGTGAGCGTCTTAGGGCCCTGATGGCCCTCTTGTATAAAATTCTAAATATAAATTTATTAATCTCAAACGGTCAATTATGCAAGCTGACGTAAAAAGACAATCAATTTGAATGTTCATAATTAACATAATTGCCTTGAAATTGATATACCATCAGCATAAAAGTACTCCTTTCTACAGAATTTAACTGTTGGTAATTCATATTTTTTATAACTGTCAAAAATAGGAATAATTATTGCAATAATCACCAATATTTTTTGGCAAAGAAAAATCAACACTTGTCAATGCAGCTGGCATTTTCGTTTGTTTCCATAGGACTTATATTGACGCAGATTTTCTTTAAAAAAATATGGAATGCTATTATACAAGCAAAAGCATCGACGAAACAAAAGTTTAAATCAACAAAAAGACGATATTTATAAAGTTTTCTAATCGAGTATGACATTTATTTGCAAAATTTACCCTGTATTTCAGAATGTGTGTATATCCCATTTATATAATTAAACCAGACAGTAAGAAATTTACTGGAAATACCGAAATCTCCACCGGGTTACTCCTCTTTAGCTATGTTAAAATGCGGAATCGTTTAATTTTAAGCCGCTGTCATATATGTATACATCGTAATTTTAGTAATAGTTCTTATGAACGTATATGGTGTTTATTCGTCCAAAATCCGTTTCTTATTTACGAAAGGCATAGTTCAAAAGAACTTGGTACGAATGGAATATCCTATAATGTACATGCTTGTTTACTCCAGAGTCAACACCAGTTATCGCATACAGAATATAGACCATATCAAGTTACCAAAATATTAATAATTTACAGATTTCAATGCGTAGTTTTTGTATTTTATTCGGTACCACGCCCAGTAGAAACACTTTTTGCAAATTTTTATTTTTATTAACATATTTCTGGACTGCTCCTTTTAAACCCTGGCGCGATCGTCAAAAAAAATAGTTTATAATTTTTTTTTGGCATTAAATAAAATTCGTGGCGGGCCATAGAAAGACGTTGCGGCGCTGCCTGAGAAACAAATCATTAATATGTTTAGCCTTAAATAATATATGGTAAATCTTGAAAATACTTTCAAGCATTTATTTTGAAAGTATACATATGGATGTCCTATTGCAAAAATATGTGTTAAATCCTGATAATATATATATAGGTTACCATAGTTCTGCTGATACCTTAATATAAACAGTGTTAAAACTCTTACATGTGTCTCTTCAGGCAATGACAGTCCCTCGCCCCCACCCCCTGATGTTGCCCAGCACGACCTGCTGGCGAGACGTGGTGACCTTTTGTGTGTCAGGTCAGCCAGTCAGATGCAAGAGCAAGGGTCACACGATTATCGGCCATCCAATCAGATGCAATATCGAGGGTCTCATGGGTATCTGCCAGCTAATCAGAGGGAAACATACTACACAACAGGCTCTGATGGCACCCCAGACAGAGGATTTGCGGATGCCAGTCCCCTTTCTACCCTCACAGGTAAAGCAAAACACCGTCTTGCTTCAAAATACAAGGTTGATAATCAATGCCCGCGCATTCCAACTCTGGCATACTGTGATATTTAGATAAATAATGTTTTCAGGGATTATTTGGAATTAGGGGAGCGGTACTATGTAATAGTTAAAAAGAGCAAAGTATGAATGTCCTTGCCCTTCGTGCTATGAGCATGTTAGCAACTTCAATATTGCAGGTATGTTTGCTTGGAAACGTGACAAATTGATCATTTTTCACACTTAGCCATAACAGAAACACTTGTGACACTAGTTTAAAGAATTACATGTAAATTTATAATCCATTTATCATGGATATTATAACCTGATCCAATAAATAACACTATTTATCCTTCATGGTAGGATGACAAAGACGCGAATTTAAGAACACGCGAATTAAAAACTGATCATTTTGGGAGGAAAACACGATAATTAGTCCTTGCGAATTTAAAGCATTCTGCATTATACACCTAGTACATAGCTGTCTCATATTTCCAATTTTCCCTACAATTTACAATAAATCAATACATTGCAGTATGACCATGTTGGACTCACAGTATAGAAACTTCAGAATGCGCCATTTGTAACTTCCATTGATGAATCTAGAATCTTGATTTTTATAAAGCTCTTTAGGAAAAACTTAATTTACAAATTTAATTTAATTCCTCAAGTCTTAGCCTGTTGCATGTATAAGTATTTGGGCATTACATTGTTTAAACTAGTAAATACTGCTTATTATATATGTTTAGTATTTTACCATTTTGTAAACAGAAATGATTGGATTTCTCGTTGAAAACTGGATTTATAGTTAACAATATAAATCAAGTTACGATTTCCTTTAGGTCAGTGAATATTGTCCCTGATTAGACAGATGTTTGACATGCCTGTAATCACTTCAAAATATTTGAGGTTTGTCGTGGAAAAATCAGGCTTAATGCATGTGCGTAAACTGTCGTCACATATTTGCCTGTGCAGTCCGCACAGGCATATCCAGGACGGCACTTTCCGATTTTCTGGTATTTTCTGTTTCAAGGAAGTCTCTTCTCAACATAAGTCCACTGTAGGCGGAAAGTGTCTTCCCGGATTAATCATTATTGCATTGCATTAAGCCCGGTTTTCCCACGACACTCCGCATTTGAAACTGGTGTTAATGCATTTAATTTAGCATCGTTTTGATGTGAAATTCAAATATAATATTGTACAAACAAGTTCTAAGTACTATGCAAGGTTTGTGGGATTCCACTATTTAAAATGCAAACACATCATAGTGGCTTATTTGAAAACTAAAGTGCCTTAGGTTATAAAAGGGCTTTGAATGCATTCGGATCAGTTAGATATAACACACTTGAATCATTAATCATTAACGATTTATCATTAAAGTCAACAAAGTGTTTATTTAAGCTTGTACAAACATATATCACAATTTGACAACATTAACTTCTTAAAGAGGCTTTTCGAAATTTTGATCCAAAAAGAAAACATTTGTTTCAACAATTGAAAGATTTTGTGGGTCATGAAACATGCATGGTAGCCGATTGAACTGTTTTAAAAACAAAAATAAATGAATATGATATACAAGCAAGTGCAAATACAGCCTTGTTGCTTAAAAGGGGGAAAAAGACCAACATCGAACAAAAGTTGACTAAGATAGAGGCATTTTCATAAACAATCCCATTTATTTTTCATCAAACCAAGTTGGTGCACAATCTAAGTTATCATTTGTAGCAAAGCAATTGATTAAAGTTTGATAACAAAGTAGAACATTTTAAATAATGCTTTTCTAAAAAAAAATTCCTCTTTTGCCATAATGTAGTGGGGTGGGGTGTATATTTAAAAACACCGTTCTCGAGGTTCGAGCAGTTTATATGACGCCCGAAAATATATCGGGATTTATATATGTAATATATAAATGAAAAACCTAAAACAAATAACATAGAATTACAATATATCACAATATTCACAAAACAAATACAAATTTACAATATACTAGAATTCATGCATTTAATTAAATAAATTACTTTTTAATGAAATAAATTGCATTTACAATACAAAACTACATTAATAAATGCAAATACAAATTAAAACAAATATAAGTACACTCACCAGGTTGGATGATGAAGTATTCACAAAAATATATTTATTTAAAATGCAATACAAAAATAAGTCTTGCGACTTAGGTTTGGAAAAAAGGAAAAAAGGCATTGTCAGTTATTTCATATCTATAAAACATGTTATTTCAAAACTGACCAATCAAAATCTTGTCGATCATAAACATTGCATACTGACTGGACAATACATGAATGACATCACAGTACATGCCTGGACGCACACAGTACAACGGGCTGAATCTCACAAATGGAGCAAATGGATACATACAAGACAAGGGATATAAACACTACATAATACTAGTAGACAAGGGACATAAACGCTATATGATATTTGTATAAAAATATATACAATATAGAATACGAAATTGACCTATTCTACACAGTCCCTCTCTTCCTCGAAATGTCTCCTGACATTAAAAGTCTGAGAATAAACTATATGAATCTAAGAAATTGAAAAATATTTTGGAAAACCAACTTACACAATTGAATTGAAGTTCTGAATGTAATGAAAGAACAATAAGATAGACTAAATTGAAAAAGAACCTCGAATATAAACAATTACATTAATGATACATATAAAAAATCTGACAGAAGAATTTAAATATATGCATTTTGATCAAAGGGAAGTAATTACGTCAACCATAAAATAATATTTCAACAAGAGTTGTCTCACATGATCCCTTAATCAAATAGCCTAAATGGACATTTCAAATAAAAATACATCAGTAATGTTTAAAATTACTGAAATATATTAACCTGATACACAAACAAAACGTTCTAATTAATATTAATATGGGTATCACAAAAATTTAATGAAAGTTTCCCATATTTAATATTAAATCAAATAGAAAATGAAAATAATGGTACATGTTTCATATGCAATCACTCAACACAAATCTAGCCTGTACCATTCTCAATATAAAATGATAAAATGTCTTTACAGTATATACATTTGAGTAAAACATTTCAATATTATTTGGATTTCAAAAACCTTTCCTCAAAGATATTGACCAAATAAAGTGAATATTGCTCTATGAAAATGTTACAGCAGAGTTTGCAAAATAACAGACACATAATTATGCCAATAATGTTTCCAGAACATAAATGGATATTATATTCTGCACGTATTTCTGAAAATGTTTACAACCATGGTTGAAAGCATGACATAACTTTTCATTTAATGCAAAATAGAATGGATAATACTTGAAATTGCATAATTCACATATTTACACCTTTTTACAAATTTTGTAGTAAAAATGGACCTGATAGGCTACATGCAACCATTATAGGTTACAAAATACCAAGCTGAAAATATAAAAGGAGTGCATCAAACAAAATGCTCCACAGACTGTTCAAACTGCAATACGCCAAACCGGTCTGGTGGACGGCATTGGCGGACAGGTCTGCTGGGGGTGGACTTTCCTGCCTAGGCGGGGTTAGAGAAGGACTATTGCCAGGAGTAGACAAATGTGAAGGGGGCGAACCAACCGGACTGGGAGTAGAAGATCTACCTGAGACTGAAGGGAGGTAGGACTCACAGGACTTTGTTGAGAAACAGAATCCGAACGGGGAGATGGAGAAAGATCTGAAATAGAAGGGGTACTGATGCTGGTCACTGGGCCTGGAGTTACAGCAGTATTATTGTATCGGTTCCTTCTCTGTGGAATCCTGTAAATGTGTACAACAGAATCAGAATTTGAACTACTGTCACTGTCACTGTCAGATGTCTAAATAGGCTTAGTTTGCGTTCTGACTTTGCGGACAGTTTGCCGTGCCTCATAAGGTTTTGGAACAGAGACAAATGGTAACAACATGTTCCTGTGAAGAGTTCGAATAGGTCCCATGCGGGTCTCTCTCTGTACTC
Source organism: Congeria kusceri (assembly GCA_027627225.1). Taxonomy (NCBI): domain Eukaryota; kingdom Metazoa; phylum Mollusca; class Bivalvia; order Myida; family Dreissenidae; genus Congeria; species Congeria kusceri. The sequence goes on along the minus strand of CM051033.1, from coordinate 12,014,527 downwards.
TGTATACAGGCTGGCCTTCATAGGGGATATCTAGAACCACATATGGTTCTTCCTCCCATTTATCAGCCAATATATGTCTGCCTTGCAGATTGGCTTGCCTAACACGTAGAAGATCATCAATGTCATACAGAGCTTTGTTTTGTGCTGCTCACGTTTTAGCACATTCACCTGCCACTCTGTATGCGAATTTGACGCGTTCCTGCAGTTTTGAAAGGTATGCAGAGTGCAATGCCTCTCCTTCGTTTCCTGGGGTTGTGCCTATGTAGGCATCAACCGGCAACCTTGGGTGCCACCCGAACAGTAAGAAATGTGGGGAAAACCCAGTTGCACTGCTTTTTGTGGCATTGTAAGCCTGTACCAAAGATGAAATATAGTCTTTCCAATTTGATTTCTCATCACACAGAGTACCCAACATGCGAAGCAAGTTACGGATGAACCGCTCCGCCGATGGATTACCCATGGGATTAAAAGGTGTGGTCCGGGTCTTCCGAACATTTGCAAGCTTACAAAGTTCTTTGATGACCTGACTCTCAAAGTTTCTGCCTTGACCAGAATGGAGTTGCTCTGGGGACGAGTAATGAGCAATGAAGTGTTCGAACAAGGCTTTGGCGGTGGTGGTCGCTTTCTGGTTGCGGCAAGGGATTGCCTTAGCATAACGGGTAAAGTGGTCCGTTATAACCACAACATCATCATAAACACCTTTGCTTTTATCTACTTTGAGCAAATGAATACAAACAAGTTACATTGGCCTGGTGGTCTCATTAGAAATAAGATTTGAAGATGGAACAATGGGTGTTTTCCTGCATATACAGCTCCTACAGTAAGTGACATGACTGTAAATTCACTGTTTGATTCCTGGCCAGTAGAAACGCTGCCGAGCAAGCCACAATGACTTTTCGGCGCCCTGGATGACCAACATCGTCATGGACCCCCCGACACGCTATTAAGCGATACGAGTATGGCACAACGAGTTGTCAAACTTTTTCACCGTCTAACGTGGAGCTACGAGCATAAACTCCATTAATAATTGACAGGCGATCAAAATCTCTAATCAGTGTTTTGACATTGGTTGATAACTCTTTTACATATCTAGGTTTTGTACCACATTGAACCATGTCAGTGACTTGTGCAATAGCACGGTCACATGACTGTTGTTTGGATCATTTGGACCAATTAATTTGGTTTACTGTACTTGCTGATGGGATTGCATCCACAGCGGCCGTCTGTGAAGCAGAAACACCAGTCAGACATTCAATGGCTGGAAGCTGAAACGAAACAGAGTTACATATTGCCTTAATAGCATCTGAGAACAATTGTAATCTCCTGCTCGGACCGTCACAATCAGTATTGAGCTTACCAACGTTATGTCAAAGTTGTACATAGACAAAGCGGCAACCCAACGCAGGCTGGTAGCATCGAGCTTTGCTGTAGACATGACATATGTTAAAGGATTGTTGTCAGTGGTTACAGTAAAAGTTGAAGCGTACAAATAATCATGACATTTGTCAAGCCCATTTCAGCGCAAGGAACTCCAACTTATGCGCAGGATAGTTGCGCTTACTGCGACGGAGTCCTCGGCTAGCATAAGCTATAACACGCTCAGATGAGTCTTCCTGTAGCTGTAGCAGTACAGCCCCTAACCCAGAACCAGATGCATCGGTATGCAAAATGAAGGGTTTGGAGTAATCTGCAAAGGCAAGCACAGGGCGAGATGTCAATTTAGACTTCAGAGTGTCAAAAGAGACTTGTTGGGCTTGACCCCAGGACCAAGAGCCTGGCGATTTCTTTTTGCCTTTAGAAGTGGATGGCCCATGACTTTCTAGAAGAGAATTTAGAGGTTGAGCAATTTTGGCATAATATTTTTTTGAAACGCCAGTAAAACCTGCAGTTCCAAGAAAAGATTGCAACTGGCTGATGTTTGTTGGAACAGGCCAAGAAGAAATAGAAGACGTCGTTTCAGAATCGGTGGCAATACCTTCTTCTGAAATTATGTGTCCCAGATATGTGACAGAGTTATTGAACAATTAACACTTGGAGCCTTTCAACTTAAGACCATGCGTCTCAAGTCTCTGGAAAACAGCAGTTAGTCGCTCCAGATGGGATTCAAAAGTGCCAGCAAAGACCAAAATGTCGTTAATAAAGACGAGACACTCGTACAAGAGAAGATCGGTCAAAAACTTTTTCATGCTTCGCTGGAATGTTGCGCCAGAATTTACGAGACCAAATGGCATGCGTTTTGGCCTTGTCTTCTTCCGCCATTTCGACCTGCTAAATAGCCTGACCGTAGGTCTAACTTTGAAAAGAACTTGGAACCCACAAGTAGGTCAACAGTATCGTCAAAACAAGGAAGCATCTAGGCGTCTTTCCGGGTTCTGGAGATTAGCATACGAAAGTCTAGACAAAAACGAAGATAGTTGTCTTTCTTTCGTATCAAAACACAGTTTGAAGAGTAAAGGGAATTGGTTTCGCGGATAGCACCGCAATCAAGCACCTCTTTAACATGTTGGCGCACCTGTTCATACATACCTGGGCGAATCCTTGTGTATGGTTGTTTAAAAGGAGTGTTATTATCAGGAGTGATATGGTGCTTCACCAAATTGCAATGGCCAATATATGTGGGACCAGAAGAAAATACATGTTTCCAGTCTCATAGAACTTGCCGAACTCTAAGAAGCTGCTCAGGCGTCATATTTGAAGAATCAATTTTGATGCCAAGATCATCGCTGGACATAGGAACCTGTTGTGAAGTGGAATTAACAGAAGGAAAAATAGGAGAAGTGATATCATCAACAACAGTGACTTCATTTACAACACAAATGGGATTTTTTGGTTTTATGAACACTGACTTGGCAGTCATGTTACAAAGTCTCACTGGAACTTTGGCACAATTATCATGCTGAGGGACTTTAACGACCTGTGGCCTGACAACTAAAGGTCCATCATCAGAAAGGTTCTCTGTAACTACCTGAATGTTATGACTCAGTCCTCTCGCGATTCCATTGAAAGAAAGTGATTCATACGGTTTGACCTCAACAGTGTGTTCATTTGTGGACACAACTGTAGCTGGTTTACAAACAAGTGTGTTGAAAGCCGTCTGCCAGGCATCAGGCAAAGATATACCGACTGACACATACGTGCATCGCCGAATGATATTAGTTTCCAAGATAACAGACAAGACGGACTAGCCTGCGTATCTGGTATAACTCAAACTGGCAATGGCAAATCAAAGTTCGAAAAAAGGAATAGAGATAGAAGTTTCAATGAAACCAATAATTTCTTAATGGTTACCATTTGCAACAGCTACTTTCAAATCAATACTCAATTTCGAAAGATCATTAAGAAGTGGTTTATTGGGAAGTGACTGGTAAAATGAATGTGAAACAGTGGATACCATTGAACCAGTATCAATAAGAGAAACAGTAGGAACCCCATGGAAAACTATGTTGGTTCGATTTGAATCTCCGACCAAACGATCTGCAAGGGATGAAGAATTTGAATCTGAAATGTAAGCAAATTGAAAATGGCCTTGAATATCACCGACCGCTGGGTGGCCAGTAGCAGATTTGGTTAGATCTGTGGCGGGGGATACTGGAATGGTGGCTGAAACAGCGTTTTTTCTCACCACTTTGGAAATCGTACCGATACCTGTCAATTTGGGTAAATAAGCGGCTTTTTCAGCCAAATTGGGAATTTTATCAGTTTCATTAAAAACTGTTGAAAAGGATATAAAAACAGTAAGTTACAAAAAATAAACCCTCTAAACTGTTTGTTCCATTTATTGTTTAACTTGCATTCTAGTCAGACTATGGTTTTAAATGCGGTGCTGGTGGGCATCAACCAACTAAATTTATTTTCCTCGCATTATACACTTTGAATTAATTAATAAGGTAACTTTCATACTTAATTAATAAATGTAACCCCACCACAACGGACAACATTATCCCTGATAACAGTCGGGGTTTTCAGATAGCCATCTTTATGATACGGTCATTAAATCTTATCGTATTAAGTTGCCCGCGGAAGTGGAGCCACAGCTGAAGAAGAGTCAAACTATCAGCTGATAATGTTTCTTCGAAATAGTTATTATGCAGTAACAGGTACAGGAATAATCAGTCTTGAAAAATGGTCGTTATGCCTATTACTTGAAATTCTAATGAAAATTCGTGTAGCAAAAAATAAATAGAAAATTGAAAAACAAAACACGAAATAAATAGACGTTTAATACAAAACAATTTAATAAACATAGTCCATTTTACATAACAATTAAATATGTTGAAAAAATGTACTAAGTTCTCCTTTCCATTTGGAAAAGTTAGCTAATCACCCGTACGTTAAGTTTTTACTATAATTTCTATTTGTTCAGTTTGTAAACAGCACCAAAATATTTATACATGTAATAAACAACGTTGAAAATAAACAGGTTAATAAAATACATTTTTAGTTGTTCGCATAACAACTAAAGATACCGCAGTTCCAAAATTGAACACTTAAACAACTATAATCTGAGCAGCTTTATGCCAGGCGACTACGCGAAAGTAAGAAGTGCCGATTTGAATATCGTTTAATTTGTCTAATGGTAATCATAACCATAATGAATTTGATTAGAGCATGACATGTTGGGACAACTTAAGTCAACAACTCTAAATGTAGGATCAAATATGACTGTACTCGCGGAAGAAAATAAATAGTACGTTATGCGACGTCCTAATTCATTAATGAATGAAAATTTTATGTCACCAGGCGAGCCGAATAGAAAAAATCTAACCCTTACTTATTCACGGTGTTAAAAACTAACCCAAAACGCACACTCTCCGTTACGGTACCTGTACCTCTCCGTTAAATCAGCAGATTTGTGTGTAGGGAGGCATAGAACAACACAGGAAAACGGAAGTTATGAGGTAAATTGCTTGAAAATATATTAGCATCATTAAGCTTTAAAACAGCATGTTTGTTTTTTGTACAAATGCAATACGGAACTCAAATGAAAGAAAACAATTTCAGACAGTCATCAACCCCACATATTTACATTTGAAGTGTGTGTATATATGTGCATCGATTTCTGTCAATTCCTGTTGGGTGCATTCTCAACTGATATTTCATTACTAAAAATCACAAAAAATGATAAATACTGTCATATATGTACAAAACGAATGAAATTAGTATCACACCGGCACCTGTATCCTCTCCGTTACATTTTGTGTACTAAATGTGTCTGCAGATTTTTCGTTATAGTTCATTAATACACGAGTTCTTATCTATACGGCTAGTGATAAGAAGATGTTTTTTTTTAAATCCGTTTAAACTCAAGAAGTGTAGAACTCTACCACTTTCGTGATAAATTAAATCGATACAGTGAACATACAACAATGAAAATTATTACAGTGTCATTTTCCCTCAAAAACATCAGAAAATTTTAAGTATTATTATCAGAAAAAAATAATTGAAAGTATAATCATTGAGAATATATTAGCTTTATAAAACTATTACTGTTTGACAAAGTAAAACATTATGTATTTTAATAATATGACTTGTACATTGTGTATGCAATAAATGCGCGTTTGTTAGTTATATCAAATGCATGTATTCTTTGACTTAAAATACACAATCCTACAATTTTCAACTGTTTTGATAATTATCATGTCCCCTTATCGATGTATTGGTTTGCTTGAGGTCGCGGTGGCGTAGTGGATATGGTGTCCGCCTAGCGTAAGGGAGGTCCCGGGTTCGATCCCGACTCTCAAGATCTCCCCTAAAGACACCAAGTACTGGTTCTACCCAGGAAACGGACTCGAGTGTCTAAATAAGCCTTAGGCTTTCGATGCAATCGAGTTAAAATAAATAGATTTAAATATTAAACTATTGGTTTGCTTTATGTCGGTCGGTCAGTCTGTCGGTCGGTAGATCACTTTCGTTTCTGCTCTCTAAGTCAAACAATTGTCATCTTATCTACCCAAGTGGCCCTTGATTGATATTAGACTGTGGTTCGAGTCCTGCCAAAAAACTTTCTTTTTTCTTTTTATAATTTTCTTTTACTTTCTTTATTTTGTCTTTTTTATTGATGGTTTAAATATTCTTTATTTATAGTTTAATAACCGTGTAGTAATTTACAAGTGGCAATTAATTATAATCTTACAATAATTACAAAACGCAGTGCAACAACTGTCAAAGATCAACTGAAAACAATTGATACCAAAGTACCATTGTGCGAAATATTGACGGTAATTTCCCTAAAAATAGAAACGTGTTGACAAGGCACATTACCATGTATAGCTCGACTTTTTTGGTTGAGTATTTTGTCAAAGTCCGTTTCTCACAAAAAAACATGTTCTGATGAAATCGTTAAGAAAAAAAATACAATACCAAACATTTGTGTTATGATACACGGTTCCTGTAGGATTCGAACTCACGCCTACAAAATCTCTCACTTCAATGAAAACTTTCCCACGCTACAGTACAGTTATCAATAATGCGCATGCACATAGCGGTACTTTATGTACATTTAATTCATATCAATTTAACAACTACTACTAATTTTCCCGCGCCCGCGAAAAGTGTATCGATGACCACTTTAAAAACAACAACATTTTACTGTTTGTTTATAAAAACGACACCTATGTGCTAAGCAATACTTCTTAAAATATAATTTTATTTTTCGGAAAATAAGTTCCCGTATTTCCGGTAGCCGTCGATACGCCCCTTTAAATCACATTACAGTACCCAAATAACCAACAATTTTGAATCAAATTCAATAAAAGTTGATGACGTAAAAATTCATCTTCAAATGGAAAACAATTCGATTTCAGAACGGGCAGCAAACAGCTTGAAATTATGTTAATGCCATACATTTGTCTGGTGGATTTTAAAAGACCTGATGCATGTATTTAATCTACGAAAATCAACGTGCATTCGCCATGTCATCGATAACACAGTATTCATGATAACAAATTACATAATTGATATGTTTTTATATGTTTTGTTTTGTAGCGAAAGTATTCAATAAAAGCTTTGGCGACGGAGAGGGTACCGGTTCCTCATACGGAGAGGTTACAAGTACCTGCCTATTCTGTGTCGTGGCCTAAGTTTATGGCATTTATACCATCTTTCTACTAATTGTGCAATCGGTAACAACATACATACATCGTGGAATCATTTTAAAACTATGTTTGGTCTATAAACCACTGGCTTTAAATTAAACGAGGGAATTTACGACAGAAAACATTACTGAAATTAGCAAATGTCAGTCAGAGTTGGCTACTGTTTTCACTATTTCAAGAAAACATACTGTTTTGTGGAGTAAAATCCATGATACATAAGCAGTTCAAAGTCCAAGATGTTCCGTGAAACCAATACAACTCGAATGTTAGCAATAAGAAACTATTATATTAACGTGAAAGTGACCTACAAGCTGTGACTTCACGGACCCCATATTTTTCGTTCTCTACTAAGGAGACTTCACGGACTCCAGATGTTTCGGTCCCTACTAAGGAGACTTTTCGGACACTAGATTTTTCGGACACTATAAGAAAACGTATCGGCCCCCAAAATTAATTTGAGATAAACTCAATAATTATTAATATCTGTACCGTGAATAAACCGATCATATACCGCCCCATGTTTTCACCATGATACATGAATAAGCTAAATACTAGTAATTTACGTAAACATAATTGATACATGAATTTGTCAGGCAAATTTAACAAATTAACATTGTCAGAAAATAATAGCGGGAATGAATGAGCAGTGAGTTTATGAATTCACCATTTATTGCAATTCTCGGGTTTAGGATTCTCCAGACGCTGATTGATGCGTGTGTATTAACACAGCTTTACCTTGGCGCTTTTTTATAATGATTCTCCTGCTGGAGTTTTACTAGAATTAATTCACGGGGACGACAGTTGGTTACAGCGTACAATAATATTTTTTCGGCGTAGCTGTCGAAGATCACTTTTGACCTAGATTTCTTGCGATAATTTTATGCAGCGGGAAAATTGAATGCCAATAGAATTGGGCAAATTTTCTAATTTCAGGGAATGCAAACTTGCAACAATGGTTTGATGTTCACCAATAACTGTTGCATATTTTTGGGTATTAAAATTTACATAATTGTTTGCATAAGCGGTTAAAATAAAGTTATAAACATATCTTCGACATACACTCTAGAACTGAACATAATTATGAACAATTTTACTCATTGTATGTCATGAACTTACTGTAATATTTTTTCACATAATGCAATCATTATTTTGTTTAGCCTACATCAGCTGCACGCTCTATAAATAGCAATTACAATGATCCAATTGTGTGAGAATTATTGCGCTCTGATACCTTTCGGAGCCATACGTAGATATTCGGCGATGATCGGTATAAACTGGTATATTCCAGCGTATTCAATACACTCGAGATAAAAGGGTGCATCATTCTAAAAATAGCGCGCGGTAGAGCTATGCTAATATACATTCATCAATTAGCGTTCGGAGAATCATAAACCCGAGAATTTCAATAAATGGGGAATTTATATTTATTAGCTTACTGTGTATGTTAAATTTATATTTGAATTGCGGTTGTGTTTTATTAAGAATGATTTATATTTGCACCTTTCTATTAACTTCTCCAGTACCTGTTATTCAATTAAAAAAAAAATATTTAACATCTTTCTGTAAATAAAATGTGGTGAAAGAAGTTTCGTAATACGTCGAAATGTTACTTTTACCTCATTTACGTAGCATGAATACACTATTTGCAAAACTTATGATACGTATAGTATATTATTTAACATAACTATATACACTCGTCTGATTTATAATAATTTTCATTCATTTCCGCAATTATTTTCTGACAATGCTTATATGTTAAATTTGCCTGACAAATTCATGAAACAATTATAGTAACGTAAATTACTAGCATTTAGGTTATTCATTTATCACCGGTGAAAACATGGAAGGTATAATCGGTTTATTCACGGTAAACATCTTAATAATGTTTGAGTTTATCTCCAATTAATTTTGGGTCCGATAAGGTTTCTTATAGTGTCCGAAAGAAGTCTCCTTAGTGGGGACCAAACAAGCTGGGGTCCGAGAAGTCACGTAAACGATAATCTTTTCCCGCTTGTATTATGTTTCGGGTAAAAAATGACATCTCAATATTAATTTCAAAGCCGATTGTCTTTTTTAACGACATTTCTTGTTTACACAATGATAAAATAATAGGAAATATAAGCGCAATCAAATTTGCTAATATTTGTTTGGCTTATTTATCAGAATAATACCAGAAATGTACCACTTTATATTTTGTGCTTGCGAGCTCAACAGGCAACATTGTACGTTTTGACCGACTGTCGTCCCCGTGAATTGTAGCATTGTAATTGCTATTTATAGAGAGCGCCGATTATGTAGGCTAAACAATATAGTTATTTCATTATGTGAATGAATATAACATTCTGATCATGACATACAATGAGTAAAATTGTTCATAATTATGTTCATTTCTAAAGTGTGTGTCGAAGATATGTTTATAATTTTAATTTAACCGCTTATGTAAACAATGTAAATTTTTAATCCACAAAACTATGCAACAGTTATTGGTATACGTTAAACCATTGTTTGAAGTTTGCATTCCCTAAAATTAGAAAATTTGCCCAATTTTATTGGCATTCTATTTTCCCGCTGCATAATTATCGCAAGAAATGTAGGTCAAAAGTGATCTTAGACAGCTACGCCGAAAAAAACAGTTTATCAGTTATTACGCAGTAGCGGTCGATTTTTACGGAGCATTCCGGATGTAGTCAATGTCGAGGTCTGATACACTAATCATATCAGAAACTACAAAAGTAGAATTTTAAGCGAGGAGTGTAGTAGCGGCAATAGCCTAGTGATTATTATGTCGGACTCGCATTCTGAAGGACCCGGGTTCGATTCCCGGTAGTAGTTGAGAATTTTTTATAAACCTTTTCGGCAATTTTGCTACTCCATATGCGTAAAACCGCACACAAGGAAAATATGGCCAAATTCAGAAGCTACAATAAAACTGTTATCTTATTGTCCGTCTTTGCATGTGTTAACGTAAGTGTATAACCAACGTCAGAAACATTTGGTTTACTGGATACTGTTTATTGTAAAAACACTGATCCTGCAAGTAAAACTGTTTACAAACACTAACTTTATTGACTGGCGAATTTCGTTTCTTGGCGGATTGAATTCGACTTTTCACCGTTAAAATCCAGCGAGCTGCACGATACTCTTCATGATACACAAGGAACTTCGGCTAGTTTCGTAGTGTTGAAAATGTAAACACAAAACTGACCTTTAAAATGTTCAAATTCCATTATATTTTATGAAAATGTGTATAAGTCTTTAGGTCATAATACATTATTTTATATATTTGTTATCTCACCATTAAACGTTTAATGTTTATTTCAACGCTTATATCCTTCTTAGTGCCATAATTAATTTAAAGGGATGACTTTTTAAGACATTTCCAAAAGAAACCAACAATATTTTGATAGAATCTTCCTTTAAGGAACTTAAAATACTTGCTAATACGGTTGAAAAGCTTGTAGCACAGTCTTTGCATTCATATATTGTTTAATATTTTTAATATTCAACATCATGTTTGTTTTTAAGGTTAATATTGAGTTTTGTTCAACTCCACAGCTTTTGATCTTCGACAGCGTAATAATCTGTCTTCCACAGAGAGTTTCCGGTTATGAAACTCATAATGGTCGTTTTTCACTTTATACATGTATATCCAGATAATATGTGTTAGTAATGAATATTTAATGTCGGAATGTCAAGAAGGAATGCCATTAAATTAATATGTGTTTGCAGCCAATAGAAAGAGCATGCAATTGAAAGTCGGACAGAATTTGTCTCATTAGGTTTCTTGCCTGACATTATTTTTCCATTTGAAATAGAATTTTGTTTGAAAGGCTTTACATATATTTTACTCGTACAGAGTTTTAAGTTGCTGAAAGTGACTTTATCTAGTTTTTACACCTGATTACGTTTTATTTAGTGGCGTACGTTTTACAATGGACCTAAATTCATCAACTACACATTTGACGCAATAAATATATTGAATTATAACAATGCAAAACGGCATGATTTATAGAAAAAGAAAACATAATTACACAATGAAAATATGCTTATTTCAATTTTGATTTACATGTAACGAGGCAATATTTAAACTAACCATTCAGAATAATATAAATCGCTTAGCAATGTTCAAGTCATGTTTATAATATTAAACAAATGTTATAGTTAATCCGTAAATGAATATTTTCGTTTAAACATTTACAACCACTGTATTTAAGGTGACGTATATCATCCCTATCCAATTGCCCAGACTGTCCATGATGTGCCCTGTGTTACGCAATAGCAAACAACTGCAGTGCCCATAGCGCTTTGATTAAATAATACGACTTTTTCGAAAATATTTGAGATATATTCGCTAGTTTCATTGAACTTTTGTTTAGTGATCTTTTTGAGACATGTAAAAAAAACCTCGTATATAGACGCGAACATATTCTTTAATTGGATCTAACAGACAAAATGTATTATTTTTTAACAACGTGATATACAACTCTGTTTCAACGTCAGATACTAAACAAGAGGGCCATGACGGCCCAAAGCGCTCACCTGAGTATGGGCCATGCCAGAGAATAGCGTTGACATCTGAATTTAATCATCGACTACACAATGACCAACGTAAAACAGAGATATTATTGTTGTTTGCCTGCCAATCGACGGGATAAATTCAGATGCCTGTCCTGGCTTCTTCTGTAGTTAACCTGGCAATCGACAGGCGCTTATACAGATGCCTGTCCGACCTATTTCTCCGACAGGCGCTTATACAGATGCCTGTCCGACCTATTTCTCCTGGCAATTGATAGAGGCAATACAGATGCATTTACAGTTGAAACTGAAAGGAACAAGGGTCAAGCAATCGATGATGTTTACCATGGTCAATCACACTTACGTTACACAGAGTTACATTAAATCTCTACAATCACACGAGGTTCAAACATACAGCTGATTTCCATATACGGATTTTATTTTCACAAACAAGGGGCCATAACTCTGGTCTTTCTGGTCTGATCTGTCTCATATTGGAAATTGAGTTGAGACCTTATGTTTAAACACAAACAGTGCAAGGTTGGACAAGATTAGGCCATACATGAAGTCTCTATACTCCACATTCTCCTTGTTGTTGTTTTTTTTCTTTTTTTTTCTCACCAACAAGGGGCAATAACTCTGGTGTGTGTACCCCAATCTAGGACATTTTTAGATTATTTTGAAATCTTGAGGTCATATACACGCTGTGCAAGTTTAGTCAAGTTCAGGTGAAAATGAAGTCTGTATGTTGCACGAAGTCCATTTTGCAGTTTTTATCATGAAACAGGGGTAATATCTCGGGGGTTCCTAATCCGATCTGGATGGAAAGTGAAGTCTGTATTGCGCCTAAGGGCCCAATTGTTGACGCATTACGGACGACGGACGACGCAGACCACTCCCGCTATACCAATAGCTTAGAGAGCACGTTGTGCTCAGGTGAGCTACAATAGACAGACCTATATATGGAACTGTTGAAGTAGAAATTATGTTAATTCATAAAAAATTAAATATTTTCCATGAATTGTCATAAGTCTATACTTACATTTTTATCCCTTATTCAAAATGGATATATTAATATCTGACCTTGAAAAGGCATATTTATATTATGTATTACATTAAAACAACTAAACAGCATGATACAATAATGGTTTATTTAGTAAAATGTATTTAGCAAAATATGTGTTCACTGACACAAATATAACTTTATTAAGACCTTAACATGTTAAAGATGACTAGCATACATGACACAATTAAAACAACTAATTCATAATAGATATACAGACTAGGCTTCAAATGTTTCAAATGTTAGATATCATCTGTCTGACTAAACCACTTATGCTCTCATTTAACAAGCATTATTTCACTTTAAAACACTTTGTCATACAGTTCAGCATAATACTTTACAATTCACTCGCGAGTACCTTTAAGTTTTCATCTTCAATCGGTTCTATTCCCTTCTTTGAGATATATGACTTACCACCACATTTTAACTTTTCAGTATCACAACTTATATTTACATCCGACAGCATATGGATGCAGTATCTTGAGTAAGAGATGCACCGGGGACTATGTAGCTTAGCTGTAGACACTGCATCTTGTCAGGCCCTTCCCAATGCTGCACCAGACTAATTGAAGCACACCAGAATCTGAATTACGTGATAACAAATTAAAGTGTTTTTTTTCGGCGCAGCTCTCTAAGATCACTTTTGACCTAGAGTTTGTGTAAATGTGTACCAATGAAAAGCTAACATTTGGTGCGATAAGTAAATTATGCAGCTGTAAAATAAAATACCAGTATTGTATTGGGCAAATTTCCGATTTACATATACTTCTCACCTTTCATATTCAAAAGGAATAATTTTGAGGAGAGGCAGATTTCCATGAAACTTCATACAGTCAATGAACATAATGCGTAGTATAGTGTGACATAATATTTACTTCGATAGAATTCAAAATGGCCTACTTGCGGCCATCATTTATTTTATTCATTTTAATTATATATCTTTCTGTAACACAATTTATTTATTTGTTTTTAATTATATATATGCTTATGCTACTATTGTTTGCAAAAGGCGGCGTTCGGGGGTATTCGACACTCCTGTGACTGCTAAAGTTTTTGTATCATTTTATCATTTAAGTAATTCACTTACACCCTTGACTTTCAAGATGTGCTCTGTCTATTGATTCTATCAGCATGAGGTACACGGAACTGAAAATGTACCTTACCCTAATTACGAAACGAAAGTGGAAACTAAACAAGCGACAATATGTGATGACGAAACAACAATCCCAAGTTCATCACCAACAGATAGTGACAGTCAGTAAATGATTTTACATTGCAGGAATAAGTTTCGTTGTCCATTTAGCAATCGTATTTTTCTTATGTGCTATGTTATATCTTATATTAAGTAGATATTAGTTGATGTTACGGCAGTGGTTTGATTATTTACTGTATTTGGGGTCATACTTTGTAGAATTGATTGTCGCATTTAGCATTTATACAGACTTTGCCGATGTGTTTAGAACAGAACGAATGGTGGGAAATTGTTATGGCATTATCATGAGATATCATTTATGATGAATTTGGCAATCGGTGCCTGTAAACATACCATAGTTTTTTTCCTTAATAAGTTATTATATTGTTTAATACAACGCTATCAACGAAGAACCTTTGTGAACGTTTGCTCTCTTGTAACGATTTTTGTCTATACGAACGGTTTGAAATGTTTAAATCTTAATGTTATTCATAAGAATGTTAGCTTTTAAAATATAAAGTAATTGAACACATAAATTATTTAATATTACAACGTAATTTATGCACAAACATTTTTGTTTCATGAATTACACAAAACGTTTACTACGTTTTTTTTTAAACAAATACTTTAGTTTGGTTTCTGGATATAATGTTTCCTAAAAATCTGTATTTGTTAATGGAATTTCTTGCACAAACTTTATAGTGATGTTTTAAAACGGTTAAGTAAGTGTTAATATGCAAAATTGGATGCTAAAAACGTTATTTATAAACTGATGCAGTCCTATCACTCAAAGGGGTAAAATTTGTCTATAATCATTAACACCTGCCTGTTTTAGTTTTTCGATTTAATTTGAACAGTAACAACTTAAAAACCTTTCCCCAACATGTTATAACAGATTAACAAGTAAGTTGTCTACGGCACATGAAAAACCAAAATATTAAATTTAGTATTTGTTTCACGTTGTGTAGAAATAAAAATGTTTCATTTTTTGTTTGCAGAAGTAAATGTAGTAATGATCGTTTTAGTTTAATATTAAACTACTATTTCAATTATATTAATTATAAATATTAAATATATACAACCAAGCTATGTAACAAGGCCTTTAACACCACGTATTACGGCTTCTTTCTGAGATGCACGATGATGCGATGATCTGTGATTTATACTATATGATGCTTGGTTTTGAAATCTTGTCAACAAGAATGGATTTAGCTGATACTTGTATTAACTTCATTTCATCATGCCTCTGATGCTCTGGTGGACATTAAACCATTGATAAATTGAATTGTAATGCAATTGAATTGATATTATCTGTTATTACTATTTAATTTGAATTGCAATGCTTGAGGTTAAAGTTTATTTACAAGTGCGTGTTTTGTGATTAACACTGGGCTAAGTGTGAGGTTCGGCATGCCTTTAAACCGGTTTAAACCCCTAATACCTTGCATTGACCGTTCCAAGGCGGTGACCCAAGTTTTAATCATTTTTATGTTTTGTGTTGTTCTGTATTTTATAGGCAATTGGTCACTTGCCTCAAATTAAGGACCAACGGATGGTAATAGGGGTTTGTCTCTTGATGATGTCTCTGGAGTTTCATTATTCCTATATCTAATCACATTAATGTGTATTTATTTTCGAGACCTTTCAAAAGATACACGAAATCGTTATTACAATTTGCAGGTGATGAATTACTGGAAAGAAAATTATCGTTGATAACAACAGAGTTGTCCAGCGCTACTGGTAAGTTGATTTATGTGCAACAAATAATTGATGTGTGTGCATTTGGTGCTATACCAGCTACGTTTTCGTATCACTTGTGTTTAAAAAAATTAACAATTGTCAACACCTTTCAAAAAATAAACGCAATTATGATTAAAATGCTTAAAGCAATTCATAACGTGCCATCGTTCATGGTTATTGTCTGGGGGAAAGTTTATCATTTTGCGAAACGCACTAAATTAACTTCGAATGTATCTGCAGTACTTAGACCGAGCAGACTTCGATTGGCATTTTCTGTTAACTATCCATTTTGTGGGATTTTCGTATGTGTTTCAATTCAGTTGGAAAATAACATAATAACCTCCAAGTCTAATACAAGCTATATTACCATGGAAACACACTTGTGCATAATTTTTATACATGCAATATCCATAAATATGGATAAAAAAAATTAAAAACTTTTGCAAATCTTAATGCTCGTTTTTTTGTGAGAAAATTACCTAAATATAAAAAAAAGTCGAATTATACCGAACTCATGGCCAGTTA
Organism: Congeria kusceri; assembly: GCA_027627225.1. Taxonomy (NCBI): domain Eukaryota; kingdom Metazoa; phylum Mollusca; class Bivalvia; order Myida; family Dreissenidae; genus Congeria; species Congeria kusceri. The sequence goes on along the minus strand of CM051033.1, from coordinate 11,998,398 downwards.
TCCATCCAGAACGATATTTAGACTGTTGGCGGAAGTATTTATAGATCTTTGGCTAAGAAGTAATAACAATCGGTGCGCCTAACTACTACGCTGTTGTTTGTGCTACTTTTTCAAACAATTTTTCAAGCACTTCCAGACAACGCATCTATATTTTCTGCTGAAGCGACAGCTCTTTCTTACATTTCAAATCACGCTAGTAATAATTTCATTATATTTTCCGAATCGCTTTATGTGCTATTATCTATCAAAAATCACAAATTACATAATATTCTGATTAAAAAACTAGTTTTAAAATAGCATGCAATTTTACAAACTAAAACAGTCATCTTTTGTTGGATACCAAGCCATATTGGGATACATGGAAATGAGAAAGCTGATACCTTAGCAAAACAATCTCTTAGTCTACAGATTGTGAATGTTCAATGACCCAATAGTGATTTTAAACCAGCAATTAAAACACTTATAAATTCATATTGGCAAGCAATTTGGAACGAGGCCAGCCTTAACAAATTACACGAGATAAATACAAATACAAATACATTTATATAGCGCAAAAAAATATTTTTCAGTATTCAATTGCGATTTACATAGTCCTATGTACAAAGCCCTCCTATTATGCATTAGTCAGTCAAAGAAAACACTAAACAGATGTGTTGTTTATGCATTAGTCAGTCAAAGCAAACACTGGACAGATGTGTTATAAGTTTGCATCTGAATTGATTTTCATTGTGCAAGCACTGCAAGTCTTTTAGAAGAGCATTCCACCACTTAGGTCCAATAACAGCTATGGATCTTGCAGCCATTTTTGTTCGAGTTCTGGGAATAGTAAATGGCAATTAGTAGCGTCTGTTGATCTTAACCTGTATTGACCTTGATTGCGAGTGAACAGTTGTCCGAGATAAACTGGAGAAGTTCCATGTATAATTCTAAATACGAGTACAAGAATTTTAAACATAATTCGTGCACGCACTGGAAGCCAGTGCAGTGCTTTGAGAATATCCTTGCTGGATTGGTCGTATGGAGCGTAAGTAACAATTCTTGCTGCACTGTTCTGAATTCTCTGTAGTTTATCAATCTGATATTTGGGGATTTCAGTGAAAAGTCCATCGTAGAAGTCTAGTTCCGAGTGAATAAGGCCGTGCACAAGAATTTCTGTAGATTTCTGTGATAGATGACTACGAACGACTTTCAGATTTCTCAGCTGCACAAAAGCAATTTGACATTTTTTTCTTATGTGATCTTCAAAACTAAGTGTACTGTTTATCTGTACACCAAGTTCTCGTTGGTGGTCCACACACTTTAACTACGCAGTCACCGACATTTACGCTCGAGATATTAATTTTTGACAACTATTTTTAGTAACATATGTAATTACTTCTGTTTCTGAATTGTTCATTTTCGCTTGAAGTGAGTCATCCATTCAATGACGTCTTTAAGACAATTATCAATCTGCTGCAGTACAGATTCCTCATTTTGTGGGTTACCAGCTTGGATCTTGAACGCGAGCTTGTGATCGTCAGCATATCCGTAAAGATCTGCAGGATATTTTTGCACAACCTTATTCAAAGCAGAAATGTACATGGTAAAAATCACCGGGCCCGCACAGGAGCCCTGTGGGACGCCACATCTGAGGGGTTCTGTGTCGGAAGAAGAGTTATTAACATCCACTCTCACCGATCTTGCAGTTAAATAAGATTGTACCCAGTTCAGTGGTGTACCTTTAATTCCAAAATCATTTTCAAGAATTGTAATCACCATTGGTAAATCGATGGTGTCAAAAGCAGCACTAAGATCAACCATTACAACTATTGTTATTTGGTTTTAGTCAGCTGCAAACAAGAGATTATGTTAAGCATAGCTGTTTCAACACTATGGTAATTACGATAAGCACTTTGGTATGATAGAAGTAAGTTATTGTCTTCAATCTGATCTATGATCTGCTTCAAGGCGGCCTTTTCAAGAAATTTTGATAAAAACGACAAGTTAGACACCTGTCGATAGTTTTGAAGTTCCAAAGGGAGACCCCGTTTCTTCAGTAATGGTTTTATCACTGCATTGTTCCATTCGCTTGGAAACACACCTGACGATAACGAACGATTTATGATTTCTGTGATTACCGGAGTAACGTAATGTAAATTGTCTTTCCATCTTACTGTTAGCATGATGTCAAGTACACAGGTTGTTGATTTTGATCCTTGAATCAGTTTTGCAACATCATGCTCTGAAATTGACTTAAACTCTATCAACGAGGCACCATTATTTGCTGTTTCTAAGACTCCAGGGGATGCATCACAATTGATGTTATCTAACTGGTCTCTCAAATTTGAAATTTTGTCAGAAAAGAACCTCAGGAAATCATTTGCCAGATGCATATCATCAGAGTAGGGTGGAAATGGATTGTCCTTCACTCAACCGAGCAATCGAGAAGTTACCCCGTACAGCTTTTTCGTGTTACCCTCTGCCTCACTAATTTTGTTCCGATAGTAGTAACTGTTGGCCTTGGCGACAGCACGACTGTAGTAATTTCGAACACGTTTGTAAGTATGCTCTGTAATGCCAGTTTTATCATTTAAATACAGTAGAACCCCGCTAATACGATCACTTGTGGGTCTTAATAAAAGTGGTCTTAATAGTGGGGTGGTCGTATTATCGAGGTAAGGCAAATCACCGAGTCAGTACATGCATATGTCTGTGTTATTTAAAGATTCATATTTTAGTTTGTTTCTATATAATGTTTAATTGCATACAAATTTTGTAACTTAATAGTTAATTACGGAAACTTCACACGGAGTCGGAAATTTAATTTAAAAAATCATTAATTAAGACCATTTATAGATTGTCCAGTTCAGTATTTAGCATTGTTCCCCCTATTTGTCAGACAGTGTCAATTAACGTTATCTGATACACAGTCAATGCGCTAATCCCTTATCAAAACATGTGTCACATTGTTTTTCACACACCCATTTTATACCAACGCAGTATGTTTAATTATCTCCACGGCTTATTTTGTTAACTGATGATGTAAAGTGTCAAAGACCAAATGACACTGGTCGCAATAACGGGGTAATTCTGAGCGTTATTTGGTACTTTTGGTATGGGATTAGTGGTCGTAATACGGAATAGCGGGGTGTCCGTATAATCGGGGTTTGCGACCATTGAAATGTATAGGAAAACAATCGGGTCTTTAAAAAAGTGTCCGCTTTAGCGGGTTGGTCGTAAAATCGGACCTAAAGCGTGGTTTTAGTATATATTTCTTCAATTGATTGTACTGTTCAAGCATTTTTAAGTACTTATGGGACTTTTGGTCCAGTTCTTTGATAAAGCCTAATCTTGATCCAGCAACACCTTTTACTCTTTCAGACCGACATGATCAAACTAGTTTTAAAATTACACGATATTTTACAAACTAAAACAGTCACCTGTTGTTGGATACCAAGCCATATTGGGATACGTGGAAATGAGAAAGCTAATACCTTAGCAAAATAATCTCTTAGTCTACAGATTGTCAATGTTCAAAAACCAATAGTGATTTTAAACCAGCAATTAATAAACTTATAAAATTAGAATGGCAAGCAATTTGGAACGAGACAACCCTTAACAAAGTCTTGATCCAGCAACACCTTTTACTCTTTCAGAACGACATGATCAAATTGTTTTATCTCGCTTCAGAATAGGATATACCAGATTACCACATTCATACCTTCTAAACAGAGAAGAAGCACCTCATTGTATACCTTGCGACAAACATTTTACTGTCAAACATATGCTTATTTATTGCACAGACCTCGGTGATATTCGCGATATATATTTCCAAGTAAATTCATTAAAAGAACTTTTCCAAACAGTACCAACTTATACATTAATCCAGTACTTGAAATAAATAAACACGTATAACACAATTTAGTTCACATTTCCAAATCTTAATAGGAATCAACACACGTAAACGGCACGATATGACCAGAATGTGTTGAGTTGCCGTTAAACCCAAATAAACAAACAAACACGCTGATCGGTTAAACGTGGGAAATTGAGCCTCAGTCAAACAAATGTTACTTTTTATCAAAAATTCACATGCTTTTAGTTTCTTCTGTCGCCAACAGTCTTTCAACGCTCTCAGCGTTTTGATTGTTTTCATTCCATAATATCTAAATGGCTGGAAATAAAATCTAAGTTCAAAGTTAAAATATTCGTCTAAAGCATAATATCTAGCGTACCACATGCTGACAGGCGCAACAGACTTGGCAGAAATGATTGTCATCCTAAGATGGTATGCTGTTCACAGAAAACAGCAATGCAGCTTAAAAGTCATTCCTTAGATGTCAAAAGTCAAATATATAAACTAGGAGTGGCAACGAATACTAAAAAGCTATTCGACTATTATTCGAATTTTCGGTCATTATATTAATGAGTTGCCCGTTTATTTATGACCATCAAATTCGTCCTCGTCGTCCTCGTCGTTGTCGTCGTTGAAGTCACCATTATATTACTGTAGACAGCACTCTTACCCACTGCGCTATTCTGCTTTGTAATGCTTATGTACAAAATATGGTTATAGATCTATACGATACTCTCAATTATGATGTCAACATGTAAACACTAATGGCCATAAAAACACCAACTTTATGATAGAAACATTTTTTTCAGAATTCGCACACGCTTTTCACACAAGAACTATATATATACATTAAAGTAACCTAATTTCACGTCAATAATCTTCTTTTCCGACTTTTATTTTGTAATGCACATTTGAAGTCCCATTTCGGAGACATGCTCACTTTACAAACATAATTTGAACTTCATATGGGTCCACATCGTAGGTGTCAATCTACCTCCCGTTGATAATCTGTTTTCACAAGATGCGCATTCAGGCAAACAAAGTTAGTTTTGAATGGGGTGTCAAAACATCACTGTGGCAGACAGTATAGTTCGATTTTGTTTCAATTTTGTAGACTATTGTATTTCAAATTTGATGTTCGAATAGCTATAATTTTTTTGGAATATTCGGTTAGGTATTCGAATAATCGAATATTTTAGTATTCTTTGACATCCCTAACATAAACGTCAAATTTTTTTTGCTATTCGAAAAATGTTAGTTATATATTCATAATATGTTGTTCGCAATTAATTCATAACGTTTTTATATTAACTAATTACTGAATTCTAATATGATTGCAATAATAGTTCCAATATGAACAAATAACATGCCACTGGCATACGCTAAGCAATGTGTTGTGTTCTAGTATTTTGTGTTTAGACAATTTGGTCCATGTCTAAGGGTCGTCTACATTTATTCCCACCCAAAAAATAATAAAATCAAATAAAACTCGACATACCTACCCACCTTGAAAATTCTGTATCGCGTTACCGCAAACAATTTTTTTTAAGGATGGCGTAGCTGAAAGATCAAAGTCACTCTTTAATGTCAAATAATTGTTTAGTGCATACATTGTAATCTTTTTCTGACATTGTGTTGAAACATTTGAACATATGTTTGATAATATATATTTCTTTGCATTTTCAGCGTACCATTTAAACATACAATATTGTTGTTTGAACATATTATTGGTGAAACGCATGAATGCTATTTATTTAAACATATCAGTTTATTTGATAAACTAGTGACAAGTTGTTGAAATCAAAATACGTTTTCTTTCTTTCATGATTGCAAGTCATTTATTATCTAAGTGATTAAAAATAATGTGCATTTAATTTCAAGAAAATAATTTTTAACCCGCGGTTGGTCAATGTTTATAACACTTACAAATCAGGAAGTGATTTTTATTAACCAAAAAATACGTAATTAGACAACGAATGTTAAATATATAATTATAGATGTCAAAAATGGCTCTACATTGTATGTAGAGATAATAAGTCATAACATAGATGTATTGCAGTTTTCGGTAGATATGACAGAACAAAAGTTATTTGTTACATAACAATGTTAAGAAAATACATTCTTTTTATTTTAGCTGCAACAAGATTTTACTTCTTAACTACATATATGTAATGGGCTTTTTAACAATTTCCTACACTTGGTTATTTCTTATATTAGATATCAAACTGTTGATTCCTGAAGTCAAATGTTTATGAAAATAATCTTAATGTACACAAAATACACACCAAGAATCGTGGCGACGATGAATAAATCCGAACATTCAAAGTTAATTTAACATGCGTCGAGATGCATGATATACGTAACAAAAGACGATGAACTTCGGTTAGTTTAATAGGCTGAATTAAAAATGTAAACAATACACTTAGAATTTAATTATTCAGAATGTAGAAATCTATTTACTTTTATTGAATATCTTTGTATTTGCAATCGCTGAAATAAAGTGTCAGTGTTTGAATGAACTAGTTATAGCTTGATATTTCCGTTGAATGAACGATAACACTTATTCTAACATGACACGCTCAGATTGTTCTATAGACAAAGATCAAAATGTCCGTGGTGAACCACCCATAAATAACGTCAAAATGTAGCTCCGATTCTGTTGTTCAGTTGTTTTAATGAAAATGACATAACTATGAATATGTATGAATGAATGACGTCACTGGTAACAGCAGCGACACGCGTTCAAACGTTCGCGCGGGAAGAAAGGCGGTACATAGTAAAATGTAGTTACCATTGTAATTGCAAAAATGTATTTGTCAGAACATGTTAGAATCGAAATATTCTTCGATTTAGCGTTCTTGATCGGAAGAAAAACAACAATTGGTCGTTCTGATGCGAATTTATTAAACCACTCTTTCTAACGCCCTCGTGGTTTAATGCATACACATCAGAACTTCAAATCATTGTTTATTAGCCGATAAAAACGCTTAATCGAAGGTTGTTTCTTGACAGAGTGATGCGGAGTGAAAACACCAAACCAACAAGCATTAATGTTAAGACAAAATATTTACATTAAAACGTCGATCATTCTTTTCGCAATTATTTTGCAATGTATATTTGATAAACACAAATTGTATAAATTTGACATCATATGATTTATCCTTATATTGTCAATTATACTTGCAAAATAATTTTTTATTTCATTATTGTATAACGATTATAAAGAGAAGTGTCACTTTGAGTGATATCAAGTTTTATGATTGCATGATCGGATACGCTCTTTTAATTATGTAATTCAGAGTGGACATTTTGTTTTGAATAGAACGCTAGACACAATTAGCATGTTGGCATTCGCCAAGCATTGTTAATATACTTCAGTCATTGTATTGGCATAATACATGATGCATGTACGGAAGCGATGAAGATAATCTTAGGAAGAGGATTATTGGAATGTAAACTGCATCATTGGTAGATAGCAATGTGCGGTATTTTGTATGTACACGTATGCACACGTGCCCTGAAAGAATTGTTTTGGACACATAATTAAAAAACCTTTGTACAATAATTTAATATCTGTATTGGATCCGTAGATTGGAGTAATTTATTCTCTCTCAATACGTACCAATTGATATTCCAAAGTCCAAACTTCAATATTAACTAATCGCATAATCGACATCCTAAATTGGTTAAACATTTTATACGAGCTTTTGGATGCGTAGGTAAATAGAGAAATTTTGCGCATTGCTAGTAAAAACCGTAAAGAATTAAAAGTATGTAAGCTAACAAGTTTCAATGGGCCTTGCCGATCGACACATAAACTGTATGTCTTTGTTCCGCGCAGAAGCCTAAAGAGCATAGCGTATCTATGATACGTTGTACATATATTTTGCCCCGCATGTTAGAACAGCAGCGAGAGCAGCAAGTAGCGTGATCTGTATGTATACAAGTGCTATCTTGGAATGTGCAGGGACGAATAACTATAAAACGTAATGATTATGACGTTTAGAATTATATTTGTGAAGTTTTAGAACAAAAACCAACAACTGTAAGCGCTTTAGCAGTTGAATAGAAATGTATGTCCAGCATTCCATCTCAATGTGTATTTCAATTGCTAAACGTGATCATGATGCAGTTGTATGGTTAAAATTAGATAAACTATTCTTTAATCCATTTTTGCTAGAGTATATAAACAGGGCCTGGAAAGTCCTGCGATGTATATAATCTTTTAAGTTTAAGCTGTTCGATATTGTACATACTGATATTAACTTATTTCAGTCGAATTGCAAAATATTTTAGCGATCGGAACGCTCGGGTTGGAAATAAACGTGATTTCATATTTTTTTACGACCGAATGGTTAATCGTATGTATCAGAATCTCAACGTTCACGTTATTAAATTAATTTACACACTTTTTAGTTAAGTACACATCTTTTTGACTTTGTGCATACCGCTGTCACTGAGCTTACGGATGATGAGTGTATTACTGAATGATAGCGTAGGCGCATTTACATTCACCAATTCGCGAGGTTCTGGTGTTACGGAATATTTGTTTCTATGTGATGAAGTCTTTATTCTTATGGAACAATTTTATGTTGAATAATATTTTTAATGGTCGTACAATTTCCATTTGTTAAGCCTTTATATCGTCAACGCGATTTGTCGCGATTATGACAGTAACGAAGTGCCGGCGCACGCTATTCTTTTGTTGAAATCTGAACAAATGACAATGAATAAATGACGCCTCTTAACACTAGGACATATTTTGGATATATAAGCAGTGGTTAATAAGACACATTTAAAACTTCCTTAAATTTTAGCGTCCACAAAAATGACGTCCGTAGAAGGCTCAGAAATTATCGCAGTGGTCCTTCATAAGAAGAAAACTAATATTTTCGTTACTTAATCTCTTTAGTGGGGGAACAAATGATCTGGAAGACAATTACTATTTGGAGAATTAACGTCGCTCAAACAGATGCAGAAGTCAAATAAAGACACTCTTTGACAGACGTCTAACGGTCCATGCGTTAGAACTATCGAAACAAAGCAGATGAACTATATACACTATTATAACTAAACAGCAATGAATATTAGAGGCACATTTTCAATAGCTATTTTATTTCACCATTAACATTGATGTACATACACTGTTACATGATTCGCCATCACTAAGTTCATCATGTCATTCAAAAGCAGAGACCTGGAATTGTAGACCCATTCATACTCCATTATTCTGATTATTTCAGCGAATTGTTTCTGTCCTGTTATTCTCGCAAAGTGGATTCATCGAAACGAGCATTGCATAGTGTGGTGTGGACAGTAGTTTGCGAAATGCTTAATGTTGTATTGTACAAAATGCAACGTCGTTGTTGTTCATTGTATAAGCCATTGTTATTTTTGTTGTGCGTATTTATGCGGGGTGTTAATAAGGGTTTCTCTTCTGGTAATGTCGAAGGAGTTTCATTATTATTATAATTGATTATTTTATTTTTGGCTGAACTTGAAATACCTTGTTAGTGCATTTCAATAACAAGAAATAGCGGCACCGTCATGGTGGGGAAAAATAGCAGTAACATAAATTATTATTATTAATATTATTTTTTATTTTTTTTCAATGTCGAATGATTTTATTTCCATATATACAATACATTATACAAAACATAGGTCATTTTCATATGATGATGTACATTCAACAAGACGTGTAATATTTTACAGTAACATGTTATGTGACATATCACACGTAATTCAGCAAATCGTCATAAACATTCAAATATTCAGAAACGATTTTACTACGATTTTACAGATCGACAATTGAAAAAAAAACAAATAGAAAAATGTAGATTGAAGAAGGTTAACAGAGGATAGGGAAAATTATTATGAATATAAATCTTTGAAATATACAGATTTTTAAACATTTTAGAAAAAAAAAACAAAAAAAAAAACAAAAAAAAAACACGGTATTTCAGGACTTATATAATCACATACGAGCATCACTTACATATACAAGTTGTACTAAGAATACATGACAAACGTGCGACTAGGACATTGGCATTTGAGCATAGGATGTATTTTCTTTCAGAGAGCTGGTGGTGTATAACATCAATAGCGTGTCAGGTTGGACAGTTAGCTATTTAGGTAATTCTTTAAAACCTTACGAAATTTACGCCAACTTTCACAGAAGTATATTTCAGAAAGATATTGTATTAAAAATAAAAGATTATTGTTAAGGAGAGATAGATCGTTTTCAATGTATTAATAATGGGAGTAAGGCTAATGTTTAACTTTTGGAGGAACTATAACAAAAATAAAGACACCAACAAACATCTGTCATTAGTTAAAATGTCTTACGTAAATTAGTGCCCCGATCTACGAGCAAGATATGGTATTTTATCCAACACATATTTCCATTTTGATTCGAAATCATTGATTCTGTCTGCTAAAAGTGCGGCATTCCATTGATGCTCGTATTTATATGCTAAGTAATTTTTTGCACCTTCAACAGAAGGAATCAATAATGACATTTTGCATTTTGTATATGTAAAGTTTTGTGTAAATGAAAATATTATTTACTGCATCACTTTTTGTTTCTGCATAACCTAGTATGAAATTTTTCATGTTACAGTAAGGAAAAATTGTAGTCGGAAACAGATTATTTAAAAGAAACTTTGAGGTGGGGCACTCCCAGAATATGTGTTCTATGGTCTCTTCGCTATTTTTGCAAAAGGAACATGTAGGGGATTCCGACAATTTCATTTTAAAAAGTAAATAATTCGTTCCGATTATTCGGTGAATTATTCTGTACTGGAACCATTGAAATTGTGAATCAGAATTGATTGTGAAAGGTAAAAGGAAAATCGCCTTCCATTCATCATTGCTTATTATAGTGTTTAATTTACTAGGCCATTTTTGTTTTATTGGCATTTCGATTTCTGTTCTTCTTAGGATGTTGTACATTCGTTTTGCCCCCGATTCTTTGCTTAAAATTACTTTAAATGATGGTGGTATAAAAGGTCTTTCCATTTTATAATTGTTTCTGTCAGTTTCGTGTATATTGTGTGATTTGAATTTCGTAAATATGGCCTTTTTAATACCTTGGTATAAAAGAAAGTCAATTTTCAGATTATATTTTATATTTATTTCATTTAATGTTAGAAATTTACCATCACTATCTAACAGGTCACCTATATATTGTAACCCTGCCATATACCAGGAATTAAAAAAGATGCTTTTATTTCCTATACATATTCCTTCGTTATAGAAAATTGGATAGTAAAAGTTTGATAGTTTATTTACATAAGTTCCAATAGGTCCAAAGACCCATGAGGACAACATATTTTCAAAAGGCAATATGGCAGGACAGAGTATAAACTGTTACACATAAACATGCCTAAGACTGCATTTGGAAACACATAGTTTTACAAAATTTTAAACACTTAACCACTACAATTACTAAAATATATAAATGACAATGGAGAAGACGCAATCATTGTTCTTTAAATAGGGTAAGAAAAAGCGAATATAACATAATAAATGGAAACATGCACATGTAATAATACACATAAACAGCATGACAACTTCGCAATATATAGACACATCAATAGAGTAAAACCCTAATATCGCAATATAAAACTCTAAACAATATATATATAGCATTTATGAATTTATTTATTAATTTGTTAATACAATATTATTTTCGTGGGTAGCGTTATCATATAAGCACTGTTTTCTTAACTTAAATGAGTAAAATACATAGACTCCTATATTTTTTAGTAACTGTCTGTTTTTTGTTTGTAGTAATTGTATGAATTTTTGCATATTTGGTCTGGTGTGATAATATTTAGGTATGTATTTAACACGTAAATCTTTATATAAATCGCATTCCATAATAAAGTGATATTCGTCTTCTAACGTTTTGCATAAAAAGCATTTTCTGTTTTCAATTGGTGTGGCTTCAGGTCTATTCCATCGGCCTGTTTCTATATGTAATCTGTGAGATGATACACGCAATTTCGTAATACTCATTCGAAATTTTTTACAGTTAACTAAGCTCAGATATTCTTGGAATTCAAAAGACTTGATATTATTATAAAACAATGCTCTACTCGACTCACTCAATCGACATGACCAGTTTTGTACAAATGTGTCTTTAAGACGCTGATTTACAATGGATAAAACAATTTAACGTTTCCAACACTTTGCATTATCCACACTTCATGGAAGCCTAAGGAGCAGATGAGCATTTTTATTTGAGAACACCAATTTTTCGTATTCGGATTATTTTCAAAGTCGGTCTTTAACATTGTGTAAACTTTTTTAACATATTTGTTTTCATTACACTGTAATAATTTTATCCAATATTTAATAATGTTATAATGTCTCATAGTTTGCATAGTGAGCCTACCTAATTCGCCATAAACAAAGTCATTTTGTGTACTTGTTTTCACACAAAGAACATTCTTGCAAAATTGCAAATGTATACGCTCAACAGCTAGGCCTTTATTAAAGCCCCAAATTTCAGAACCATAGTTAAGTATGGGAACAATAAGTTTTTCAAATAAGTCTAATCTATGTTTGACAGTTACATCTGTAAATTTGTATAAATATTTATTCATTTTGTATATGGCCTTGAGCGCTTGCCCTGAAAGAGTGTTTTGTGCTTCATTGAAGGAACCACCCGTAGTAAAAACGATGCCTAGGTGTAAATTTATATACAATTTCTATGGGATTATTTTTATATTTGAATATTAGATTGTGACTGTTTCTTCCCCCTTTTCGAAAAATCATAATCTTTGTTTTAGTCGTATTAACAAGAAGTTTCCATTGGTTACAATACTGTTCAAGTAGATTAAGACTTGTTTGTAATTCGTCACTACTATTAGCAAAAATAACTATATCATCAGCATATAAAACTAAAAACATTTTGAACGTGCAGAGGTCAATACCTGATAGTCCACTGTGAACATAAATGTCCTCAATGTCATTTAAAAACATGGCAAACAGAAACGGGCTTAAGCATTCACCCTGCCTTACTCCGAGCATACATGGAAAGCTATCACTTAACATATTGCAGTGTTTAACACGTGATTTTGTTGAGTCATACATAGAACGTATAATATTTAGTATCTTACCTCGTATTCCTAATTTTATTAGCTTCAGCCACAAGTTATCGCGTGTTACATAATCAAATGCTTTCGAAAAATCAATAAATGCACAGTGTAGATGTTTACCAGTATTTATAATATGAGAAATGAGACCATGCAACACAAATATATTATCTACTGTGCCCATTTTGGGTCTAAATCCAGACTGTGCCTCAATGTATACATTATATTTTTCGGACCAATTTGAAAGGCGAGAATTCAAGATTCGTGTGAATAATTTCCCCAGTGTACTCAATAAAGTTATACCCCTGTAATTGTTTACATCATTTACATTTCCTTTCTTAAGTAAAGGGACAACATATCCCTCGGACCATTCATTTGGAAAATAGCCGGTTTCGAAAAGTTTATTAAACAATGATTCTAAGAAAGGTATTAATTCGGTGTTACCATATATAAAATATTCATTTAAGTAATCGTCTGGTCCACCACATTTATTAGTTTTCAAGTTACGTATACCTTTTAAAATTTCCTCACTAGTAATATAAACGTTTAGTTCGTCGAACATACATGTAAACTCGTCACGTTCATATCGGTCGATAAAATGTAATACCTCTTCGTCTGGCATAAAGAAATCAGATTGTGGATTATTTACTGCTTTGAAATATTTCTCAAAATCAGTCAGAGAAACTGTGGAGGGTTTTATATTTGCACAACGCTTTAACATATCCCAGTATAATTTGGCGTTACGACATCGAGCATTCGTTAAGTCAGCTCTTTTGCTTTTATCGTAATTATATCTACATTTGCGTATACAAGTTTTATATTGGCTTCTTGCATTGACCATATTTATTCGATTTACATCAGATTTATTTGCACGGTGATTGTTAAGCATATGGTAAAAAGCGTCCCTTTTCATAAAGCACTCTTCATTAAACCATTTATTATGTTCAGTGAACTTTTTATCTGACTGCGTATTTCTGACTTTGAGTTTCCTTTTAAGCAGTGGCGACATAACATTATCCATACACAATTTAAATTCGCCAATACAGGAACTTATCTCTTCGGGACTAGCAGCATGCGATATTGTACCACAAATATGTTCCAGTTGGTTGCGCACTCTGGGTGAAGAAATACTTTCGATAAAACTAGTTTTTTTCTTACAGTCCCACTTGTATAGATAATCAATGCTGATATGATTATCGTCTAATATGTTTTCACCTAAATCCGGTGCTTGTCCGCTTAGTTCAAGCCCAAAATTGATTACACAGTGATCACTTAAAATATTTGGATCTTCGACACGAAAATAATAAAAAGTGTGTAACAATGGTGGTGAGCAAATAACATAATCCACTAAACTTGAACCCCTACTGCCAACAAATGTGCATTTACCAATATATTTATCATCACCCACTCGCCCATTTACAATCCGTAATCCTGATAGTTTGCAAAAATCCAATAATTGTTGACCATTTTTGTTAATTCGGCCTTTATCCTGTGTATAACGTTTCATTTCTACATCAGCAATGTAATCGTCGGGTAAAAAATCTAAGTGTGTATTATCTGTATCGTCTACTACATAGTCTGGCGAGTCGGATGTGCGTGAATTGAAATCACCAGCAAGCAAAAAATAACAGTTGCTCTCGCACTTAGCATCGATTTCAGTAATAAACGTTATCAATCGATCAAATACATTATTATCAACCATTGTTTGACGACTACTGTCATCTGGTATCACATAGCATAAGCATACATATAAATCGTTATCAATATCTAATGTTTCCTTCGAAATTTTTATACAAATAATATCGTCATGGCTTTTAAAAACTAATGTGTCATCACATACAAATGAAATTCGTATATAAATAATTATTCCACCAGACGAACGTTTACTAGATTTCTTATTCTCCGTTCTGTTTAAAACATAATGCTCAAAATTGTCAACGTGCAAATCTGATAAAGGATTTGTCCAAGTTTCTGTAAGGAGAACAATATCATTATTTTCAAAAACAGTTTTCAATTCCGAAGAACACAGTTTATTGGTTCTCCTAGTTATCAAACCCTGCACATTTAACACAACACAACGAAGCGTTGCCTTCTCCACGTGTTTCTAATTCACCGTTCTATTTATAGACGGTGGGGTAAACCCAATGTTCACTTTCCCGGTTTTCCCCGTCGTTGTGGGTAAATTAATATCATCGGTGTTATTACGGCGTGTAGTGCTGTTGTCGCGGTTGTATGGTTTCGATGAAAGCGATCGTCGCTCTGCTCTTATCGAGGCACCTGAACTTCGTGCGGCAGGTCTACCACGGTGTTTAATGTTATGATTTTCAGTGTTTTCAGTGTTATTGCACATAAGATCTTGATTCTGCCTAACATACATAAAAATTTGTTTGTCAGATGGTAGATTTGGCGTTTTAAAAGTGGTTGGCTCAATATTATTTGTATTATTTGTACTATGTTCGTGGCAAGACTGGTCTGTGCTGATAGAACAGATCTCTGTCGTTGTTGTACCGGCAGAATGTGTAGATGTATGGACGGACACTGTATCTTGTGTTACCGGAAGTACCATTTTCATTGAAGATGGCGGAACATAACAAGTGCTCTGGCGTACCGGAAGTTCCGTGATATGTGGTTCAACAGGGCACATAGTTAGATTTTTTCGCTCCGATTGCTTTGTGGTATGGCTTAGATCAAGAGCAGTCTCGTTTTGCACACACGGCTGAGGATTCGTATGGGAAAGGGGCGATGAGCAAACACTGACCTCTAAATCCCTGTATGCCGGAGTTGAACATGGGGTAACCGGACGTAGGTTTGGATCACATAACTGTGTTGTGGACGGTATATACTGTGATTCCGTGTAGTGTTGGTCAGTTACTGGGTTGCCGCCCTGTACGTCCATGCGTTCTTGCTGTGGAGGGGTATCTGGAGCAGTGTGTTGCTGGTAAGTCGAGTTTGCAAACAATTTATCAGATGATCTCACGTTAATATGGTCGAGGTTTGCAAGTCTGTTTTGAGCCATTAGTCTACCCCAATCTGGAAGTTCGTCTCTGATAAGTTTTCCATTGACCAACAGTTTTGCGGGGTAGGCAATCTGAACTTTAGCGCGTGGGTTGTCTACCCTCGTCTGCTTGTATAGTGGCCAAATACGTGATCGGGCACTCTGGATTTCCTTCGGGAGGTCAATGTCAATTGAGAATGGTGTGCCCCTTAGCGCTGTAGCTCTACTCAATATTAATTCTACGTTCCTGAAATCCCGAAATTTGGCTATTATGGGCCTTTTCTGATGTTGTTGAATACGATTTCTGGCCCCTAATCTGTGCGCTCTCTCTATAGACAACATATTCGGGCTAATGTCCAGTTTTTCATGTAGAAAGTCAATTAAGATGTTTGCGCAGTTTTCATTGTAATTTTCAATAAATCCTCGAAATATCAAATTGTTCCTTCTAGATCGTGCCTCCATGTCTATTGACTTATAGGCCAGGATTTTAAGAAAGTCGGATTGACTGTTAGTAACGTTAATCACCTGACCAAGTTTCTCACTAACAGCACTCACGGTATTGTGCAGCCCAACTATATTTCTACTGCAGTTTACTTGATCCTCTCTAATAAATCTCAATTCATCGAACATGTGCACTAATTTACTATCTAAAGAGCTGTTAATAAAATCATTTCTTGTAATCAGACTACCTGTTTTGGGATTTTCGTCGTTCTCCCGCTCACGCAGGGCGTTGAAGCGGTTTGTTGTTGGCACAACAAAGTCCTGATTTGACGCCATATTTCCAAACATATTGAATTACAATTAGTCACAATCATAAATATTTCCCTTTGGAGCACTTTAAATATTAGTAGATAGATATTTTATTTCAGACTTGTACATTGTACATCGTCTACAACACATAAAATAATATAAATACAATGTCAACGTGAAATGCATGGGTTAACAATATTTTGGATATTAAATAATATATTTAAAATTAGTTATTCAATATATACCACATTAACCTAACATACTTGTATATACTTGTATATATGTATTTTATTTGCTATCTGAAATATATAAGACTAAACATGTTTGCAATGGAGATGAGCATTTAGGCAAAAGTGTTATGGAATGCAGAACGTACACTCAAAGCTTCTTTTAAAAACATACAAAGATTTATAAGTTCAGTTCTATTATTAGTTTTCAACAATTGGACATATTTAAAAACCGATGGGCGTGCACGGTATTTTAGTTTAACATATTTATTTCTTAGATCAGAAAAGCAGGGACAAATACAAATAAAGTGATATTCGTCTTCGACGTCAAACTTGTTATTTTGTAAACAATATAAACAGTATCTTTCATTTCTAGGTGTATTATTTCTATTATATCTACCGGTCTGAATCCGTAAAGGATGAGCAGACATTCTCAATCTACACAGATAAAACCTTAGGCTTCTCGGGACAACATTTAAATATATTTCATATTCTATAGAAGTTTTGAATTGTCTATAAACATCCAGCATCGAACTATTCTCGAGTAAACTAAACCATTCCTGTTTAAATGCATCAATTACTCTATTTTTAAAGGTACTTATACATGTTTTAACATCTATGGAATGTACATTATCAAATACAAAAGATAATCCGTAATCGTTTAACAATTTTCTCAACTGAAATACCCAGTTACGATTACCATAGTCACAATCAGCTACAGCTTGAGTATATATACGTTTTAAAATAATGTTATCCGTGGATACAATTTTAAGCCAATACTTGACAATACGAACATATCTGCTTATATACAGGGGGTATCTGCCCAGTTCACCGTAGACAGCGGCGGTGCAGGTATTAGAAGGAACATTTAACAATCGTTTACAAAATTTCAAATGAATTCTTTCAATTTCTTTACTTCTGGTGTGACCCCAAAGTTCAGACCCATAGCTTAAAATTGAACCTACAAACGAATCAAACAATTGACATAATAATTTTGGTTTTAAGTCATACATTTTACATTTAGTAAGCAAAATATTCATTGCCTTAAGAGCCTTTCCAACCAGATGCTCTTCATTTAGGTTAAAACTACCGGTATATTTAAACACCAGTCCAAGGTAATTAAAATTATCTACTACTTCTACTGGTTGGCCATTGTAAGACCAACTTTCGGTGGGCAAAAGCCCACCTCGCTTTCGGAAAACCATAATTTTTGTTTTTTCTACATTAACTTGCAATCCCCATGTATTGCAGTACTCGTATAAATAATCTAAATGAGTTTGAATTTCGTTTGGAGATTTACCAACAATAGCCATGTCATCAGCAAAGAGTAAAAGTAACAAAATTATATCATCAATTTGTAGACCTGAGTCAATATCATTTTGCAAATACAGTTCTAAGTCCTCAACAAAGAGAGAAAACAACAGAGGAGACATTACCTCCCCTTGTCGTAGTCCTACTGCATATACGAAGTAATCAGAATAGGAAGACAACGATTTTACACATGATTTTACTTTTCCGTACATATCGCGCACAATTCTTAGGATCTTGCCTTGAATTCCTGATTTGTACAATTTAAACCATAACCCATTTCTATATATAGAATCGAAGCATTTCATCATATCGACGAAAATGACGTATAAACGCTTGTTTTTATATGAGTAATGTTGTATAAAAGACAAAAGAATGAACGCAGCATCAATAGTAGATCGCCCTTTTTGAAATCCGAACTGCGCGTCCGAAATAAGATTATTTTCATTACAAACTTGTTCGACACGGTTATTCAATACAGTTGTAAATAGTTTAGATAGGCAGCTCACAAGCGTAATCCCCCGATAGTTATTAACGTCATTAACCGGACCCTTTTTGTGAATCGGAATAATTATACCTTCTGCCCATGCGTCTGGAAAATATCCAGAGTTAAGAACTGTGTTAAACAAGTCACATATATGCGAAGACAATATATCAACTGTTTCAATGAAATATTCATTTAACAGATAATCTGTACCGCTTGATTTGTTACGCTTCAAAGATTTAATAGCTTTTACGATTTTATCAACGCTGATTGGCCTATCAAGTTCAGGGTAAACATCATTAGGCATGTTAAAATCGTTTTGCTCATTAAAAGTTTCTGATTCCTCATTTCTGCAATTGAAAAGATTACTGCTAATATTTTCAAAATATTCGCGAAAGTCCCCTAAGGAAATATCTTCAGAATGTTTACGTGATCGGGATTTAAAATGTTTCCAAAAATCTTTAGGTTTAGATTTCTTCATCTGTTCAAGCTCAAGCATTTTACTTTTATAATGTAAACGTTTCTTTTTCCTAACTATATTTTTATACCTAGCTTTACATTCACATAAATTAATCCTGTTAGATTCAGTTCTCTGAGAATTAAATAATTTAAGAGCGTCAAAATAACAAGAACGCGCTGTTTTACATTCATTATCAAACCACACATTTTTAAATTGTGTACTATCTTTGAAACACATGACGCCTGACTAGCTCCCTGTCCTTAAAAAATGCAAATTTCGCCACAATTGACCGTACCTTACCATGCACTGGCTGAGAAGGGGTACGATGCACTCGCTCGAGTTGTAGCCCATCCACCGTCTCTTTGGGGATTTTAAGCTTTTCATGCATATGTTCCCTAAGCTTACGTTCGGTGATGACTTGGGATTCATTACCCTGGGAGTTATCCTCTTCAATTCCAGTGAAGACCAGGTTGTTCCGCATTGATTGGGATTTTAGGTAGGCAACCTCGTCACTAAGCTGCTGCCGCTGCTTTTCGATATCCGCCACTCGGGAATCCAGCATACCAACTCCTACGTCGGCGGCTTCTACCTTGTCTTCTAGGCGAGTTACCTTTTCGTCCGTGCGCTTACATCGGTCATCAAGCGCCAACCAGACCTTCTTAAGCTCACGCTCAAAGTCCGTAACCTTCCTTTCAAGAATATCAATAGTGTCTAGTCGCTTCTCTATTTTAGTTAACCTTTCATTGAAGCTGTCTGCAATACTCTTCATATAGTCCATGAGATCCCTATTGGTTGGCTCTCTTCCGCTTTCAGCCATCTTGTTCTCACTACCACAATGACCATTAAACACGCTAGAATCCACAATATCAATACTACTATTACTTTCATAAAGAACTGAGTTTGCAATGCCCAAGATATCGCTAACGCTGATGCTCACATCCTCACACTCATCAGACGGGCCTCTATGTTTTGATAGTTTACACTTACTTGTATTGTCCGAAATATCCGAAATGTCCGAAGTACTTCCACTACTATTTCTGTTTTTTCGTTTAGCCTTTCTAACTTTGCTCATAATTAACAAACTGAGCAATTTATAAAAATAAACACATTGTATAAATCCACCACTTTTACACTCACAAAAGCTCAGTTTATTAAGAAAAAAACAATTTTTTCACTCCCGATTCAAAAACACATCTTTACCGCGCTATCACGTGACAAAAAAAAAAAAAAAAAAAAAAAAAAAAAAAAAAAAATAAATAAAAATAGTCTGCTGTATTAACCGAGAGTTTTAAGTGTTTATTAATTTTTTTCTCTGCACTTTCGAAAAACGCGCCTTACTCGTCCGCCATATTTAATCCATAATTGTAAAATATGTCCGTTGCATTAAATATTATTTTTTCTTGGAAGACGACAAATGATTGTAGGACGTCTTTCCAAAAAGGATTGGTTATTGTAGTTGCTAACTTTTGTGAATAATGTTTTCCACATCGTACAAGCTTCTTAACCATGTCATAATATAATTAATTATGCCATTTTAAACTTTATTTGATTACTCATGTTATTTATTTCAAACTTGTGTATACGATTATAAAAAAAATATCACTGTGAGTGTTAACAAGTTGTTTGATTGCGTAATCGGATACGCTCTTTTAATTATGTACATGTAAGTTACAGTTCACATCTTGGCAGCCTTGTTGAAACATGGCTATATATATATATATATATATATATATATATATATATATATATATATATATATATATATATATATATATATATACAAGTTTATCGTTGTACTTGCAAAGTGCATGCTTGTTTTCCAGAAGCAAATAACACACTCTTGCACAAATGATTGTTGGAAAGAAAACTGGTTGACTTGAAGATAACTATGCACAATAGTTATTTAATATGCATGAACATTTCTAGGAGACTTTTGTCGTCTAAAATCATATAAAAGGGAACATATGTTTAAGGATGCCTGTAGATTAAATAGCTTTGTCAGATCTGTTGATAGGATATTGAAATACCCTCATTCAATACGCACCTAACAAAATGTTGTATTAGTTATTACTGCAATATAAACAAATTAAATTATCGCATTTACTACAAATTAAATTATCGCATTTAATTAAATTTATATAATAACTTGTTTCGGCGTATTTCTCTGAGTGTACTTACTTTTGTTATATGATTTGCTAACTTATTTTACAATAATAAGTCTACGTAAGTTTCCTTGTTATACTAACAACATAATGTGTTAAATTATTAAATGTATGGAATTAGAAATACATAACATAAGGTAATGTATATGTTTTTTCAGACGGTATGAGATCAGCCGCGTATTCACCCAAACAGGATAGCGCGTGTTTGCGTTGGGTTATTGCGGATATGTGCAAAAGGTAAAGTCTATGTATTCATGATTTGCTGTTACTCGAAAGGCGTAAAAAGTTGTTGGTTTCCGCTTACCCGAACCCCGCCCCTATTTTTTTCCGCCGACTAAAAGATTTTTGCCTATCAATAATTATCTTTTTTCTGATTCTCGGGAAAAAAGAGCAGTTTCGCTTATATTATAAGTTGTTTTTGCCAGAAATCTCGTTGTCTATGACCTTATTTATAGTTAAGGTACAGTTTTCTTTTTTGGGGCTCTTTAAACATTTTACATGCAGTCCAATATACTTAAAGGGACTATGTCATCGAAAAGGGCCTCAAGGGTGCAATGTTTTAAAAAATCTGAAATTCAGATATTAATACTGACATAATTATATCGAATGGTTAACACGAGGTATCTATAAAAACATAGAGTGCATGCATTCTGAGATAAAAATTAATTTATAATATGGGTCTTGTTTGTTTGGCCCTTTCTATGTTTACATTTTCACGTCATTATTGTGGGTTTTTTCTATAACCATAGTTTATACTGTACTTCTTACAAAGCATGATAGCGCAGTGGGTTAAAGCGCGGTCTACTGTCATTTATTCGTATGACTCCGAAGTCGTTAGTTCGATCCCTGCTTGGGGTTTTAATTTTTAAGACTTTTTTGCTAATTTGTTTGTATCAAATGTCTTACTGTGTATTACATTATGTCACGACATAGGTCCTTTAAACTGTGTTGTGAATATGCGGCGAAGAACAAAAATTAAATAAAAAAAGTTATATTTTACTTCCCCTCCCAGATTTTTTGGAGATGTAAGCAGAAACCAACCATATATTTTTTGGCCATATGCAAATTAGTTCTTGTCTATAGAATTGTCTGTCTGTTTTTTTACATAAAGTTCAGGCGTCTGCCAGTATGGTATGCAATATTGGTGTTGTAATTCCACTGTCTTTCCCACCACATGTTAAGCTGTGATAATAGGAAGATAAAATGGTGGATTATTGGTGTGGAAATACATTTCTGTCACATTTATTAATTTTCAAACATTATTATGCATAAAACGCATGACGGATTATCCTTAACATGATAAGAGCTCAAACCTAACAGCAATCTTTGGAAAAATGAACAAACTTTCACTGTCTATTTCTTTCTGTTTTATAGTAATAACCGAGAGATGCCGGAAGTTGTACTTCTTCTTGGGGTCAGTGATGCGGGGAAAAACGCTATGATGAACACTATAATCAAAGCATTGAGTGGAAAGTTTAAATCTAAAGCCTGCACGAATTCTTGGAATTCTACATACTCACTGCGATGGTAACTATATATGATACGATAATGTTTGACCTATTATGTAATACGGCTAGAATAGTTCAACATCTATTTGTGTTTAAGACCTTTAAGAAATTAGTCTGCATATACAACACAGGCGAAAAAGACAAAAAGTAGCACATTGATATATATTTTATATCATATAATTTATTCATGTAGTTTCGTTGTAATGTTATTAGTCACAATCTTGCAGATAGCAATCGTAATAAATATTAAATGCATTGTTATGATATTAATAAGGTATGTGAACTGTGGTGTCGAGGAGTCTGACATGAGTACCGTTTTCAAGGATTGCTTGAGTGATTGCCTGAAGAAATTACCAAACATCATTTACGTGGACGCAAATCGAGACGAAAATACTGCGGAACTGCGGGACATATTGGAAATGGTGTTTGGAGGTAAATTTGGTTAAACAACACAATATGGGATTATAAGATAGTTTATAATGTGTAAAGCTATGAGTTTCTATCGTTGAATACAGTAAAATGGTGTATAAACAAAAATATTAAAGTTTCATCAAATATGTTCATATATCATAAAAAATATTCCATATAATAAAATAAAGTTAACACACACCATCACTGATGAATGCCCCTTAAGGTAGATAGATACTGACTGCGGGAATTGGTTCATAAACAAGGATGTGAATCATCTAATGGTTTAAGTAAACTACCAAACAAGTTTGACAACCGCGTAAGACAGAGGGATCCACTTCTTGTCAGGTGCACCAACCTGGATAATTATATAATACGTCATACATACTTTAATGCTATATAAAACGGGGATAGCTATACCATCGACTAGTCAAAAACTAGAACAACTTAATATTCAAGACGAGAAAAAAAACATACAATTTTCTTTTCTTTTGCAATGACAACTCATGTCAGTTTTATTCATGTCTGAGTTTGTTGTCTTGGATATATTGCCATAAACTTCATAAATAACGTGATTCATCCGAAACTTTGAAAATACATAAGAAGATAATTGTGTTTTATTGACATATTGCTCCTTACAGAGTATTATTTTATATTTCTGTAAATTCTTCAGTGTCCGATTATTACTTTAACTAGTCTAATTTTATGATGTGAGCGGTTTATCTAGGCAAAATATACGATGATGTAGGTCTGATAATCGAGGGTGCAATAGTCTTTCATCGGCCCTTCTACGCCGTGCGACCCGGTTTGTTAGCGGTTTTGATATTTTTGTTTTTTAGCGCCTTAAAAAGTAAATTTTGTAATGTCTGAAGAAAGAGGCCATAAGCCGTCTGAGCACTGACATTGCTAAACTTAATACCTGAACTGTGTTCAAGATAATAATTCGTAAACACACCGTGCATCCGTTTTGGATAATTCGGATAAAGCGCCAGAGGCCAGCGTTTCACACCTCGACACCAGTTGTGTTGCAATCGGGGCTCCACGCATTTTTGAAGTACATACTGTTTTTAACAGAAAGAAGAACGTCAAATCCGATGACGTCCCTGTGTATATTATAGTTTTCACAGCGGTTATGAGATTCATGACGAAGGGGTTCGATTAGTTGTCAACATGTCTTATGACAAAGACTATGCTAATCAGTATAAATATATTATGAATGGCCAATCTGATATCAGTGATGAACATACATCCTGACACAGTTCTAAAACATCACAGTGTTCCATCGGCTCGAACTTGCTTCAGAGGACGAAGAAATCGTTCCAGCTGGGACTACCGTTCGCGATCATATGACGTCAGGGGTTTTCCCGATCAACGTCAACGGCGTGAGGGAAATCCCCAAGCGCCTGCAGTTTCTGATAAATAACTGAACGTGTCACTTATTTCTTTAAATCTACAATGGTGTTTACATTAATTTGTTTCATCTAACTTTACTTTTACCGGTAGTGTATCATTTTTGGGCGTTTTTAATGTACTGCTGTGTTATTTAACTCTATGTATTTAAAACTAGCATTTGTTGACACCGAATTTTACTTCCAAGTTAAAATTGTTTAAGTTGTACAATGTTTTGATGTTTGACGACTTAGTTTGTGTAAAAATATTCGTTTAATTATGTGTTGACGGATTTATGTTTTACAGGTTACTTGCATTATTGTATGTTTTTATGACATTTCTGAACACGGGTTTTTCTAAATTCCCCAATGTTGATCCAAGCTCTATTAACCCATAAAAATTTGTTGCTGGAAATCCGCAAAATAATGTTGTTCATTGGGTTAGATTGACAAGTAACACTGTTGTACACAATTGGCCTTAAAAATGGTGTTGGAAATCCATTTTATGAAGAACCTAATTTATTTTATGAGCCAAATAGATAAATAAGTGATAATCACGTTCAGTGTATTGATAGTGAAATCCAAACATTGCTATTCCAAGGTGCGATTGAGGAATGTTCCGACATACCGTACTGTTATGTGTCGTACCTAAGAAGGGAAAAAGCTACGACTGGTTGGTAATTTACAAAAAATAAATGACTGGTGTACTCGTCCTAAATTTGTTTATGAAACTATAGACACTGTATTGAACGTACGGTGGCATAGATGTGACAGGTGCATGCTTTTATTTATGTCGTTCTCACGACATATACAGTCGTGGGAACGAGATCTTATCTCGTGGTAACGCATTATTGAGTCGTGAAAACGAGATGATTAACTCGTGGTAACGACATATTAAGTCGTTGGAACAAAATCGTTTCTCGTGGGAACGACATAAATAACTTGTGGGAACGACATATTAAGTCGTGGGAACGAGATAATTAACCCGTGGTAACGACATATTAAGTCGTATGAACCAGACCCTTTCTTGTGTGAACGACATAAATAACTCGTGGGAACGACATAGTAAGTCGTGTGAACGAGATAATTAACTCGAGGTAACGACATTTCATTTTTGTCGAGGGTACGACTTATTGAGCCAATCAAAATCACAACTCCGACAGATTCCCGCTCATCTAAGGACATTCAACTTTCACTTTACATTGGCGTATGTACGGTGGCATAGATTTGATATGTGCATGTTTTTATTTATGTCGTTCAAACGATATATTAAGTCGTGTGAACGAGATCTAATCTCGTGGGCACGACATAATTATATTGTGGTAACGACAAATTAAGTCGTGGGAACGAGATAATTTACTCCTGGTAGCGACATATTAAGTCGTGAAAAACGAAATCTTTTTTTGTGGGAACGACATAAATAACTCGTGGGCACGACATATTAAGTCGTGGGAACGAGATAATTAACTCGTGGTAACAACATACTAAGTCGTGGGAACGAGATCTTTTTTCGTGGGAACGACATAAATAAAAACATAAACATGGCACATCTAATGCCACCATAGGAAGTCGTTGAAAAAGGCGATAGTTTCATTTCTGTTGATATTAAAAGTGGCTTTCATTATGTGGCTGTTACAAAGAACATAGAAAATATCTTGGTTTCTTCTGGAGAGGAAAATACTACTTTTGGTGTGTAATTCCATTTGGCTAGTCCATATTATTTTGCCAAAATTCTACGCCTTGTCACACAATTCTTGAGAGAACAAGGAATCAGGGTTGTCATTTATGTGGATGATATTTGGTTGATGTCACATAAAAGTACAATATGTAAACACAGATATATTCTGCTATAATGCCTTAAAGAATAAGGATGGTATGTAAAGCTAGAAAAATGTGTTCTTCAACCAAGTAAGAAAATCAATTTCATTGGTTACACTATTAATTCATGTGATAAAAACGGACATCCAGTTCTGAAAACAAACAGTGAGCGTATAAGAAAACTGAAAAAAAGTAAAACGGATAATCTTGTACTAAACGTGAACTAGCAATAGGCGTGCAAATCAGTTTTGTACAACTTATTGCACTGTCCCATGGAGTGTTTTGAACGATAACCATGATTGAAGTGAACGCTTATTGCGATATTTTGCGAGTGATTTTTGCTGCTTTTAGTAGTGAAGAGTGGATTTAATTCATGTTTTCTGTGTCAAAACGACGCCAGAGAAGCTGCTTTGAGTGACTTTTCTTAATACAAACTGCAATTATGTTTTTAACTCAAGACAACTGGTAGGGTACTTCACGCGAGCCATGTTGATGTTCCCGAAGTGATTTGAACGCTTACTATCTATAAATGCAGTGAACGCTTATTGCGATTTATTGTGAGTGATTTCTGCTGTTTGTACTACATAAGAATGTATTCATTTTCTAGTGTTCCATATTGCAATTATCCTCCTAGCAGTTAGATCGTTTTCAGTCATTCTATGAAACTAAACCTGTCAATATGAGAATTATATATGTAATTTATAATGCCTCGGAATGTATATTTAAGTTGATTCCCGTTGCCAGAGATAAAGCTCAAGTTATATTCTACTATCTATTTTTCAAACAATTGACCTGGACGAGTGATTCAAGGTTAACGGTTTTGTCAGAGTGTTCATCCTTTGTAATAATATAGTCTGTATTTTGAAATTGCTTGTTTTATGGTGATTAACGTCGTAATGGATGATTATTGTTTTAAACTTGTCTGTTTTGTGTTTGCGGTAAATACATGTGTACTATTCCATTTGACTTGTAAAAATGTTATTAATCAAATAACAATTCAATACTATCAATGAAATGCAACATTTTGTATAGCATCGATTTTAAAAAGAATCCAATAGTTGTTTTTTTTTAACTTTGGACAATCAAATAGTTCGTACAAAATTGAGACAATCAGGTTGCAATAATTCGAACACACATTTTCGGCAATCATTATAAATCGTTCAATGATTTGCAGTAAGTTGTACAATACATGTATTGCGATTCATACCGTCTCTGGCAATCTAGAATGTAATTGATATTTAGAGAAAAACTTTGTAAGTTGTTTGTTTCATTGTAAAGTAAACCTACTACACTACCTTTTAGTTATATAAACTGTACATAAAAAGCAGTGTGTTTAGTAAAATCTTGTTTATGTTTGTCTTCCACCTAGATTTACACGCAATACACGCAAGATCAGCTGATTGTCCGACTTTCTCGTACACTTCATTATTCTTTAACAAGTAATGGTAAAAAGACAGAAGATGTCTTAACATGAAAATTATATTAAATGTACGAATTGTCAGTTGATGTATATCCTAAAAAGGTGACATTTATGGACATCGGAATGTGTGGACAGGTGTATCACTACAATCGTCATCACAACCTTCGGCAGTACGTTTAATTGGTTTATACACTGTGGTTATTCACAGACAGGGATTTCGGTTGTGTAACAAAAATCCAAAGCCGACGCATTATTTTGCTAATTAGGTCCTTAAAGTATAAAAATGTACATTACACGGAGAAACAGAGTACCAGTAGCAAACATTCCATTATAATGCATACGCATTTTGAACGCATAAAACAGGCTTAAAGAACGATTTTGTTTATTTTCCGAATACTTTAGTGTCATGATCCTTGTATAACCAATGTTTTGTTTTAGGATTTATTCCAGCAGAAACACCTACTGACTTGTTAGACAATCTGCAGGAAACAGGGAGGATTCGCGATCTGAAGAGTATGTTCGCTAAAAGTTGCCAGGATTGGCAAGTTACGAAGGTCGTGTTCGTCGCCAGTTGCAAGCAACCGCTTCCAACTCAGTTGATTAAGTGCATCCAAGACATGTTTAGAGATATGTACTGGACGGGACATCTAGAGTGTACATATGCTTTTTCTAACGTATAATTATCATAAAACTTGAACGCATAGTTTATTTTTAATAGATTAAAAACATATTTTGCGATTCAAAGACAAGATACAAAAAGACAAACACTGGCCAATGTTTTGATTAAATTATCATTTAATCATATCTAGCTGCAACAGTAAATGTTTTACATTTAAGAAATAACTTATTACTTGATTCTGTCGTGTAAACTATTTGATAGACCAAACGGTAAGTTTCAATACCGGTAATTCGTGTATGTATTTACGGTTGTAATTCATCTTGCGTTTACTAACGGTTTGCAAATATTCAAACCTTTTTTTTGCTTTTCAGTCGATACTGATGTTTTTGTTGTCATCACGAAATACGATTTAGTGGAAGAACAGAACACGTTTGCAACGTCTAGTGCAGAGGAAAATGTAACCATGGCCACATTTCAGAAACTGGAAGAAGAAGTAGTGAAGTACTTTCACCCAAGCGACATTTTAAAGCCTCGCATCATTCGCTGGGTGAGTTATCCTGACTGTCACAGCGAGACAAATCCAAACATCGACAGTAATGCTCTACTGTTGGTGAAGAAGATTTTGCAAAAACAGAGATATAGAAAACGCACCATGCCCACACACACGCCAATACAGATACACAAGCAAATGCAGACACACAATCAAATGCAGACACACACTCAAATGCAGACACACAAGCAGATGCAAACACACAAGCAAATGGAGACATACGAGCAAACGCAATCTCATTCAGGTTATTCTGAATATCCGATTCATCCGGACTGTGGTGACAGTGATGACAGTCAATGCGTATTGCTTTAGTATGCACATTGGTAAACAAAGCAATCGTGGAGGCGAAAACAGCTTTACTCTTACGCTTGAGTCGTCGTGGTCGTGATTTCGATGATATGTATGCATATGTGATTTCAAATACCAACACAAATTGCGAAATAACTTTTGCAGAACATTTTAGGTGTGTTCTAACTATTGTATGTCTGGAGAGTTTATTTCACGACATGTATTTTACTTATAATGTCTTCATTAATTAATGTCATAATTTTAAAATTCAGTTGCATATTAATGATATTTTCCTAATGGACTGCTAGAGCACTTCACTATTATCCATTTTTTATTTTATGCTAAGTGGTGAAATATAGAAAAGGGATACAATTTACTTATTTTCACTCGCGCAAGCGCTCGTATTTTCTATCAGTAGTCGCATCATTAGTCTAGTGCACCAATTGGAGGTCCAACGTATCGTGTTTTGGAGATGCCCAGATTCTTCAATACGAGTTGTAATGCATCTGAAAATGTATATAGGAAATGTATGTATTATAGCACGGATATTAATATCAATTAAGAAGTTGGTAATTGAAATACCTAACACGCAATGCAAGTATATTATTTAAAGTGTGTGAGAGGTTTCAGTACATTATAGAATTCGGACATTTACGAAGCATGATTAGCATTTTAAATTGTAAATAAAAGTTGAAAATAGGACATCCTTAGGTAAGCATTGCAGGTATACTGTGACCATGCGCTCATGCGCAGGTCCTAAATGTAATGGTTAAAAATGATAAAACAATAAATAAGTATCGGATTTATTTATAATGGGGTTGTCATATTTAAACAACTATTTTTGTTTATATATTTGATTTTTTTCAAACATGCAATTTTATGGCGTTACAAAATGAAGTCTGCGAAAAAAGTCCATTGTCTTTAGTAATGTTAACATATCCTGCAAATTAATTTCAATGATTGTATTGCCCTTTAGACACTTAACTAAACCAGTATTCTAAAAGGCAAGGCTCATCGTGCAATGCAATGTCTTCGCTTACTGTATTGTGCGTGGTTATGATAACCGTTGTTAGTAACAGTTAATTAATTTGTTTTTATCGTATTTTTTCTGAAATAAAAGGAATTAGAATAGTCGCAATGGCATTTTACGAGACATGCACGTAGATGTGATGTAGCATCACAAGTAGTGGCCTGCTTAGTTTGGCTTGACAATATGACGGGAATATTCAATAGCCAACAATATCATTATTACAAGCTTTTACCATACAAACACGTATATATTAACTTGTTTACGTTGAACTTCCTCTATAAATCCGTTTAAATATATAGATATTCCCATCGTAGTAGACCGTGTCAAAATAAAGAGTAAAAGCTGGAAACCGTTATTCAAAAGTCGTCCTAAATGTTGGTGGTTTTCAGAAAGTAAATAAGATAGTGGTGGTGAGACACAAGCTGGTCCACATATAATGTAGCAAAACGACCCATAACATACGAAACACACAAGCTGCCGATTTTAATATTTTACAGAGACGGACCAATGATACAGATCACCGATAAGATTTTTGTAGGGATCATGATACCGTCTAGATCCAGGAATTTTCAAAGCTATTTTTGGGAGTTAGGACAACTCTCTGCATTTTGATCAAAAGGAGTTTAGGGCAATATAATAGGTGTCCTTTAAGATAAGTGTCAGGTTAATGCATATAATACTGAACATGTCATGACAATTTAATGCCATTGATTTCAATGCCATATCATTATGTCTTAAAAGGTGTTGATTTCTGTATGTTATATAAGTTAGTTTAAGCAATAAATTGACTATAAAGTAGGGGTGTCGCGATATACCGGTATATCGGTATATGTCAATATTTGATTTCTGCAATAAAATATCGCGATATGAATGTGCATACCGATATATTGCAATATTTATGTAATATTTTCATTTGTGTGTTTTGTAGTTATTTATTTAATATTATGTTGACTGTTAAAATCACTATGAACAAGGCACTTTTTATAGGATTGTTGCCAATTCTCACTGTCTAATGTTGATGACAAGAGCAAATCAGCAGCCTATGAACAGTAGACAGAAAAGCAAAACAAATATGAGCAACTCTCAAACCGCCTGTCATGGCTGCACACGTTATTATTTAATTTATATTACATGTATAGATATATTTTACACGTACACGTGATCCAGCCATTTTGTTCATATGTTTTGTGCTAAGACTATGTAATGTATTCCACTTTTTATTGTAACTGGAAACATTTTTTCAGGCTTAATATATTATTAAACATAAACATTTTAAGAGAATAGTTGTGTATGTAAACTGAGTGGTCACCGGTATAGCATATATTGGTGGGACTTGTAACCTTCACCCCTACACATATTGTAACCTTCACCCTACACAACTTTACAGCTTTACAAATGGTTCAGGCTTTCTATTGTTTATCACTGACAATAACATGTTTGAACTAATTTAAAAGTTGTAGAAATCACAAAAATGTATTAACAAGAAAGATGACAAAACTGAAAACAGTCATTTTAATGAATTGTGTTTTGTTCAGTGTGTTGAATTTTACGTGAACATACAAAATAAATGTGTGAGGAAACATATGGTCTGACAATGTATTTTACTATACAAACATCTTACATTGTCACATGCACGTTCTTGTTACATTAAACATATTAGTTATTTGCATTGTATTGAAAGCACAAAAACAAAACTTAAGGTATATGTGCAAATTACGCATTGTAAATGATTCAATTAGATCACACTAATTTTCTGTGTTTACCAATATTTCACATGTTCATGGCGCTCTGATCAGGTACACTTTCTTGTCTAAACATTAATTTAATAATTAGTACTATATTGATCCATACGGTAGGCGTTAAAATTCTCCATCCAACAACTTATTTATAAAGGCCTTACTTAAAATATACTTATATACTTTTCTGTGTTATTTAAAATACAACCAAATCATAGATAAATAATTTCAAACTATGCAAAGACATAACTATTAATACACTTTGTGAACACGAGTTAAAAATACTACTTCGCATCCAGTGTTACCCTTTAAAATTGCTTCGGTTTGTACTCTTCAATACTTTTATTTGATTCATAATTATGTGTTTGTAATACATCAGTAGTACTGTTTGTTCATTTTACTTTCAATAGGTATTTTTTTTAAATATGTATCACTTAATACAATTGTGACTAATAACTGTTTACACATAAAGTCACATGATTGGCTGTCATTATTATGTTATTTACCTTGTAAACCATATTATTGTAAATAGTTGACATGTGCAATTATTTAAATTTGGTATAATGCTGATAATTTATATATTTGAAAATGATTTTCCTAGTGTAGTATGTGATATAAATCGAATTGACATGTCTTTGTTAGTATTGCTGTAAAGGTTAGTATGTTATTGAATGTAATGTATTTTATTAATTATGTGGTTTCTTCGACATACATTTATCTCAGTGTTTTGTGCTGATGCCGTAGTCATTTGTTGGTACAACTGCATCTGATGTCGTGTTTGTTTCAAAATTATATTTTACATAGTTCGAATACTTCAGTCGGATATCAGCATTTTTTGATAAGCATACTATTGATAAGCATGATGGCAATTGAATCAATATAATACTGGACAACAGTTATCTCCCGAAGACCCCAAGCATTAATATAAAAGTCCTAATAAAGTTTGAAATATTATGTTAATTCTCAAAACACGGCATTAATTTGAACAACATATCTATGTGTTCATTCCTTATCAATATGCAATCCTTAATTTCGAATATAAGTCGAATATTATGTTACATCGAAACAAACTTTACAAAAACACTTCGTTCAAATAATTTGAAACTATTATGCAAAGCAAAACATTAAATGTTTTTTTTTCAACAGATATTTTATTATTACATTACGAGCGATTGTCTTGTTTTAACATTTATCAGCAACATACTTCGTTGTTTGCACATCTATCGTGTTATACAATTGATGCTATAGCGGAAGGTTTTTTAAATTGATGTACTTTTGCAAGTTTATCATTTGTGAATGACTCATGATCTGTTCCAATGAATATACTAGCACTGCACTTATTATTCTTTTTATGCCCCCACCATCAATGATCGGGGTTTACCCTGTCCGTGGGTACGTACGTATGTACGTGTGTACGTATGTACGTATGTTCGAATTATTTTCCGAACAATAACTTTGTCTTGCATTGGAGGATTTTCAAAAACATTGGCAGATGTGTTATACATAATGAGACAGTGTGTCGCGGGCAAGAACCAGTTCCCTAGATTCGAGGTCAAGGTCACACTTAAAGGTCAGAGGTCAAATATAATAATTTAAGCAACGGACCCTGTCCGAAGCTTAATTTTGTACAGCATGGAAGGAATTTCAGGAAGGAATTTCAAATAACTTAGCACAAGTGTTAAACAATGTGAGACGGTGTGCCGCGCGAAAGAACCAGGTCCCTAGGACTAAAGTCAAGATCACACTTAAAGATCAAAGTTCAGATGTAAGAATTTAAGCCATAGACCCTGTCCGGCGCATTATTTGGTGAAGCGTGGAAGTGTTTAGTATGGTGAGACAGTGTGTCGTAATCAAGTCCCTAGGTCCAAATTCAAGGTCACACCTAAAGGTGAAATTTTAATTATAAGAAATTAAGCCATAGTCCCTGTCCTTAGCATAATTTTGTCCAGCGGAGAAGGAATTTCAAATGATGTGACCGAAGAGATAAACTTGTTGAGACGGTATGTCGATTGAACGAACCATGTCCCTAGGTCCAAGGACAAGGTAAATTAAAGGTCAAATGTTACATATAAGAATTTAAGCCATATACTATGTCCGGAGAATAATTGTGTCCATCTTCAAAGGAATTTTCAAATAACTTGGCACACGAGCTAAGCATTAAGAGACGGTTAGTCGCACGCAAAAATTAGGTCCCTAGGTCCAAAGTCAAGGTCACCCTTAAAGATCAAAGGTCAAATATAATAATTTAAGCTATGGACCCTGTCCGGAGAATTATTTTGTTCAGTGGGGAACGTATTTCAAATAACTTGGCAGAAGTGCTAAGCATGTTGAAACGGTGTTTCACGCGCAAGACCCATGTCATTAGGTAGGTCCAAGGTCAATTTCACACTAAAAGATCAATTTAAATATAAGAAGTTAAGCCATAGACCCTGTTCGGAGCATAATTTTGTCCAGCACAAGTGATAAGCATTATGAAGCGGTTTGGCGCGTGTAAGAACCAGGTGCCTTGGTCCAAGGTAAAGGTCACACTTAAAGGTCAAATGTCAAGTGTATGTACATGTATACATGTTAAGGTTTATAAAGAATTGTTGTCAGGACTATAACTCTTGATTGGAAATTTTTGATACCTAAAATTACTTCACAGAATAAGAGAATACATTAGCAGAAAGTACAATATAAAAGGACAATTCTTCTTTTGCAAAATATTGTGTATGCATATAGACAAAGCGAGGCCATGTAGAACAGGCTGCATAGGTGGGGGCATCCATGTCTGTGGACACATTTATAGTTTTTTTTTTTCTGTACTTTGTTGTGAATTTTTGTATTTGTTAAATCTAGATGATTTTATATGGAAAGTTCAAAACTGAATATATTACATATGTTTTAAAATATCTTTATTTTTAAAACATATGTAATGTTAAAAATGCATTAAACATATGTTATCATTCTAAGGTAAGCCAATATAGCAATTATTGATAATAGCACACAATACATTGTCGATACCTGATCTGAATCTGGTCCTTTGACAGACCGAAGTTTAAAGCTATTTGTATGTCCATGTTGTTTTTGATTCCTTCCTATCTCGTTTGAATTTAACTGTGTGTATCATTCGCATAAAAGCGTCTTCAACAGTATCAATGACCGTACAGTTTTATAACTTTGTTTTCTGCATTGCGAATATGTCGTTTTGCTATTTCCAACACACAATAAATGTATTTCGAAAACTCACCACTACACCTTGTTTTATATTATTCCCAGTCCCAGGATATTTCCAGCGAGACTTATGATTACTTTTGTCTCTCAATTCGTTAAAAACGTTTCAAACGTTTATTTCAAAAGTTATTTTATTATATTAATTTATAATTAAGATACGTTTACCAAACATTATCTGGTTAGAACGTCATCGGCCCCAACTCATACGACGAACAGAAATGGGGCACGGTAAATATTTGCTTCTAACATACAACTTTGCAACGGCTAAAGTACTATTTGATCACATTACATAGCCACAATTTCTTATATACTACCACTTCTAACCCAGACCTAATTTATGTTTGCGATTCTTGAAATCCAACGTAAAGTTGTTTCTTGTATGATATGGTTGACGTACAAATCGGGCATTTATAATTATAATTCGTAGCTCAATCGGTTAATACAGCGACCACAAGAAAAGATTCAGGTCTGTTTTAATTTCATGTATGGTCCGTTGTCTCAATTAGCCAGAGGGCGCCTATTGAATGTCAAGTGAGAATATAAGACCGAAATAAAATATTTGTTTTAAACATAACACCGAGCTAGTAAACACAATCAGTGCCAATACCACTGTTATATCAAGTAGGCATTGGTCATTAAACAATTCCAATAGAAAATATAATTTGGAATAAGAACACCTATTATTGAGATGTTTTATTATGTAGTCTGTGTTCTTATTATGTACGTTTTCTTTTACTATAGTTAAATATCAATATAACGAATGAAACATTTTAATTATCATTACATCATTGTGATTTGATAGACCTCAAACTATAGGTAATACAATTGATTGTGAATGACATCGTGACATTTTTCTATCATATATCAATATTTAATGATATTGAAATTGATTATGTAGTATGAATCAAATCATTGGCATGTTTAATTTTGTATTTTGTTTTATGCGTGGTATTGTTAAATTTCAAATGGCATGAACCTATCAATCAAAAAAACGACATATATATTGTAAGTTTTAACTTGCTAGATATACGATAATTCTTGTATACACGTGGGTTGCTACGAATAATAAATCCATTATGAGAATATGTTTTGATTACTTATAGCATTCGAAAATATAGGAATAAGGAAACTTCAGAGACATCACGAGGAGAAAAACATTTATTACCATCCGCTGGTCCGTTTCTTTGAGGCAAGCGACCAGTTGCCTATTCAATACAGGACAATAAATAAAACCCAACACAAAACATAAAACTGATTAAAACTGGGGACGCCTTGGAACGGTCAATGCAAAGCATTGGGGGCTTAAAACGGTTTAAAGGCATGCCGAACCTCACACTAAGCCCATAATTAATCCCAATAAACGCACTCGTAATTAAATTTTAACCTCAGAGCATTGCAATTCAACTTAAAAAGCAATAAAAGATAATATTTAATTACAATTTAATTTTTAAGTGGCTTAATGTTCACCAGAGCAACAATTTTGCTACTTTCTTGGAAGATACACATTTTCTCAAGATTGTGATATCATATTAACATTGTGATAATGTATTTTGTTGCATTTTGCGTTGGTGTTTTGTAACGGTATATATTAGCGTTTGCAAAACGGAAACTCATCAAAAGGTGCTACTTCATCAGCAAATACAGTTCAGACAATTAAATTATTACATTTCCATTCGAAAATTAAAGTTACATTTCCTTCATTTTCTTTTCCTATCCCTAAAAATAGTACTAGGAATTGCATTAGCATCAGGCGAATTAATGAGGTGCTTATTTTTTGGTTTTAAGGAAATCAGAATTCATGTTTGGGAAAATAAAGCAGAGCTAGTCGTATTGTATGGAATCTTGGCAAAGAACTATGTGCGTATGTGTGCTGGGATTGCAAACTGCTTTTTCCAAAAAAAAAAAGCTGTATGTTGATATAGCGATATAAAACCATTGAGTAACGGAGTACCGGTAATATAACACATGTCTGAGTTAATTTTAATGTTAATTTTAGATTTTGCACTTGTTGTCTACAAAGCAAAACCCATTTGGTTGTTAAATTGTTGATAACGTTTGTCAAAGGTGTTTATAAATTAAAAACAATTTTTCTTAATGACGGTGCTACGTTTTCCCCGGTAAAAGCATGCAATATATTGCAATAAATTCGAATAAAATACACTTACTGTTACTATAAATTTTAGTATTTACTAGGAGATACAGCAGTGCATATGCACATGAATATGTTATAATGAACTATATTAACCGCTTAGAAGTACCACACCTATTCGATGTAATACTGAATCGTCTTAGATGATATCGGAATGGAGTCACTTTCTGTGTTCTATGTAAAGGTAACTCCTCCAAATCCAATAATAGTTTCCTATGACAGTTATCGTAAACATTCACAATACTGTAAGAAAAGACACTGTATTGAATGAGGAGAATGGTCTTTGGGAATACCAATCCAAATGAATGCCTAAAGGGCAAAACAAATATTTAAATTAAGCGTGCATGATATTTTATTATTAAAGCCCAAGGACATTCTTCGCAGACATTTTGTAACGTCATTACATGTAACTTTAAAAAAAAATCCACAAAATGAGCTTTAAAATAGGACAATCTCATTATAAATAAATCCTAAAATAAATTATTATTACAATTATTTAGTTCTTTTCCATCAAGGAGCATGATAACATTATTCATGTAAGGCTTACAAACGGTGTCTTTTTTACAACTGGAAATTTGCAAGTGTATCTTACTTCGTAAATGTTTGAAGTCACTTATAATAATTCACCCAACTTACACACTTTGAATTATATACTGGTACTGCATATTAATCATTTGATTGGTACTAATATACAGGCAAATGCTATAAAACATATAAAGTGTATAACAAAACGTTATGTTATAAAATATTACATTAACTATAATGTATTTGACAATGAAATTATCGTTATTTTCACATGTTAGTATTCACATTTAACCGCATGAAGAAATAACACTAATTGTAGCGGCGTGTAGATGTTAAAGTATGATGTTTCTAAAAGAATGTCATTTTGAAAGAGCAGTACCGATTCTTTCTTTATACTGTTGTGATATCACTCGAAGATTTATTACATTGGTAGCTATGTTATTTAGCAGATATGGCTCATATAATTGAATTGTTTTCCCTTTTACACGTAAACACATGACGCGGTCCTAACAACCAATTATACCACCAATGAAACCATCCGGGTCTGTAAGATTTTTTTATACCATTTTGTGTTAATTATTTGATAAATCTACTTCCAAAATATTGCATTAATGGTCAATATACTTATAAATATGGACAGTTACAATATTTAACGTAAAAACTAAAGAAAAGCAGATCTCTCCTAACTTACACTTGACTCAAACTGGCTTAACATATATGCACATATAAGTATATGCTAACCCCAGTGAATTTCAAATACAGTGTATTACATGATAATATTATACGCTTTCAGTTCAATTACTAATCATATAAATGCTAGACTTATACGTTAGCATCATACATGTAAGAGTGACCGGGACACAATATACAACCATTTATATTCATGCCATTTGCGCGGAATAAAACTGCTTTCATCCAATCTAGACAATTCAAGACAATGTCCTCCAAAATACCAAATAAATAGCACCCTATTTTCATAATCAAGAATATAAAGAACGGCTGTATTCGTGTTTGTTGGTAATCGAAAATCGAAGCCCTTGGCTCATCTAATTTCTTATCAATGTCATCGCGTGAATACAAATCAGGACATTGTCTGGAAAATATTAGTTTTGTTCTCATTTTTCCTTGTAGTCAATCCAGATTGTCAGTATATGTCCTTCCCGACAAATAAATTAGACAATAGCATTTCTGTCCCTTTACAGTATGTTTGTATCTTTATTAAAATGTCTTTGGTTGAATATTACAACAATATGTGTAAATATATAAAGGTACCATATTTTCACATTTTCAAACGATAAATTAGGATAATAATATGCAAATTGGAAATCTTAAAAGAATTAAGATTGTTTGAATGATCTGTTATCTTACTGTTTTTGTTATGTGTTATCATTTAGTTATATAACTGTACATTCTGTATTGTTAGTAGGTTCACATATAAAAGTCACGGCGCAGAAAACGATATGTGCCAAACATAACATATAGCTTTACTATGATAATTCTTTAAAAATAATCATAATATATCTCGTTGTCCGTAGGTCAGCTACAAAACGTCATTATTTGGCTTACCATCAACAACAATGAGCAGCAGCAAGCCATGCCAGTACCAAAACGTACATACAACATTATAAGAGAATAAACATATTTTAGTAGTGCGTGTATTGCAAATGTTCATTTTCTAGGATTTCCAATATATCATTTTCAAATACATCGATTAGCTAATATATTAATCTCTTATTGTAATGCATTATCCATAGTTCGTATTATTGTGGTAATAATTTAAAGTCATTGATATAATATATAAAATATTGTTTCAAGTATATAAATAAGAATAGAATGCAACGGTGTTCAGAGAAAACAATTACACCGAGAATCATCGAAAAAAGGCATTCACGAATGTAAACGCACTTTTTTAGACTGTTGGCAATTTCGACAAATTGACTCGCGAGACCTTGGTTTAA
Organism: Congeria kusceri; assembly: GCA_027627225.1. Lineage (NCBI taxonomy): Eukaryota > Metazoa > Mollusca > Bivalvia > Myida > Dreissenidae > Congeria > Congeria kusceri. Next base: position 11,958,466 of record CM051033.1, on the reverse strand, counting down.
CTTTGCAGGCTACGAAGCACTAACACTCGATACCCCTAAATGTATACGCTCCATCGGTTATTTCAGTCCGTTCAGGATTAGCCGACACGTCGACTGTTATTCATATTATGGAGTTTGTATTAAGCATTTGCATACAAACCTATATATCTATTAATATATTGAGTGTAGGGATTATAACAATGAGTTGTTCGATTTACCTTGTGTAAAAATGGCGTTGCAGCAATCCAATTTTATTCTAACAAATCTTTCTTTCTGTTAGAAAATCTTTGCACTCTATTTCCGCTGATTTTTGTTTCTTTCTTTTGCTTGCCAGCAATCTTTCTACGCTATCGCGTTTTGATTCTGCTTATTTAATTGTGCTTGATATGCGAAATTAGATTTTGTCGAAGGCCAAACATAAATTAGTTCCGTTTCTGGTCTCCGGCCCCCAAAATAAGGGTCGTTAGGTAGGGATTTTTTTTAATTTTATTATTTTTTTTTTTGATGACGGGAGACTGATGTGTGTGTTCCATATCCATATATGTTTCTATTCAGATGAGTATCGTGTATTATGGTAGTTCATGTATTACGCGCACATTTTCCCCCTTAAATTCAGCTATGAAAAATCGGCGCGCGTTGTACACGGTAACAGTCTTTTCCAGTCACATTTTTTTGAAAATTTTAGTGATATTTTATATTTATTTCATTTTTTTCTATTAACGAAATATTGCATCCTGATTACCTTGCAATCATATTTCCAATTTTAACAACCAATAAAATCCGTTAAAAACACAGTCATTGATAATAACACCTGTTACTACTGAGAAGAGCGAAAGCGCAACGTCATCGTTTAGCCAGGTCTTTAAAATCTGCAAGCCGTTAGCAACAACCATAGCTACGGTGTTGGTTTGACTTCAAAAAGTCTTTGATGTGACTGCTGAGCTAGGGCCATTGTCTAGCAGTTTGTAGCACTAAGCGTGTAATACGATTTACACGTGGTCAGTGAAAAAAGCATCAATCAATACTATTTTACCTGAACAATTCAAGCAGTGTCGATAAAGCATCAATGCATTAGCGTTCAAGAGGAAATGTCAAGGGTGTGAAAAAAATAGACAGTTGCTTTGTTGCATCGGATAAATTGTATGTTTAAATGGGAGTGACGAAATATACATGTATTGGAATTAACATGGAGATTGTGTTACGGCATAAAACGTATTGAATAGTAACATGAATATTTGCATTCAATTTGGATTAATGTGTCTCGCGCACAAGGTAATTATGTATGCGTATCTGAAATTTACATTGATAACGTTTTTTTTTATGAAAGTAAATTTAGTTCAATATTCCAGAAAATAACAACAAAAAACATGGATACAATTTGGTGAAATGTGTACCATGTGCAACATTGAATCATTATCAGGTTTATTAAATGTGATAGCCAATAAAAATCTTGTTTGGTAAAATAAATAAGAATATATATCGGCGGAAATAAATACATTATTTTTGGACCAAAAATATGTAGGGTTGGAAGCAAAAGTAAAGGGTCGTGTGGGAGACCAGAAACGGGACTCTTTTTTTTTTTTGGGGGGGGGGGGGGGGCCTTACCATAAACTAGTTATCCAAGCACAAATGACGATTGCGCAACTGGGAATTTACTTTTTGTTTCTCATTAGTTTACCTCATAAGTGATATTTATAAGCTTCTTTAGTGGGGGGTGCCGCATATTGAGTTTGTATAGTGGCTTCTATATCTTTCCTGAATAAATTTCCAATTCATTAATAATACAATATCAAAAACGTATCTTCAAAAATCTCGTTTAAAACATAAATTCACAAAAATCTTTTCTGAACTAATGTGTCTAAATTTTAGAAAATATTTGCATTTGAACACGAAGTTAATCGTCGGCGACTAATGGTAAGCTTACCGTACGTTACAGTAACCATCGGTAATCTTACATACGTTACAGAGACCAAAGGTAAGTTTACATACGTTACAGCGACCTACGGTAAGCTTACATACGTTGCAGAGACAACGGTAAGCTTACATACGTTACAGATACCTCAGGTAAGCTTACATACGTTGCAGCGACCAACGGTAAGCTTACATACGTTGCAGAGACCTCAGGTAAGCTTACATACGTTGCAGCGACCTCAGGTACGCTTACATACGTTGCAGCGACCAACGGTAAGCTTACATACGTTACAGATACCTCAGGTAAGCTTACATACGTTGCAGCGACCAACGGTAAGCTTACATACGTTACAGAGACCTCAGGTAAGCTTACATACGTAACTATCCTCTCGGTTATTGGTTACACAAGTCATGAACAATAATTAAAAATTGTCTGGGCAGTTCTCTTGGGGGAAGCGCTAAGTGTTCATTTGCAAGACGAGACAGAGTTGTCCATTATATAACTGTACTAAACTGAACTTGTCTGCGCAAGTATATATAGCAACGTTATCTAGCATAGATCTATATTTCTGATGTAATTGTAATGTTCGTATTTGTACTGAACTAGTTATGCTATATTTTTCATCAGTTTAGATAATGTGTTTTATGAATAATTAATGAAATAATGTATCGGCCGTAATTGGCTCCGAGTAGATCCTTAATGGGTTGTTTGTATAAACGACGTCTCATAAGTGTCTGAATATTATATCGTTCTTTCACGTTGACCGGAAGAAATCTAACTTGACATACCGGTATTTCGTATAACCCACTTTTGACCAACACATAAATACAATTACCATAAAAACGTGACTTTTTCAGTTTGCTCTTGAATATACTAACATTGCTCCGCTAAAATGTATAACATTTTATGGACACATATTTTTACTCTTATTTTTTTCGCAAACTATTTACATTTTACAGGTTTTAGTGCATGTTAAGCTCGGCGCAATAGACAATTACGTGTTGTTAGTCAAATTATCAGACTAAGTAGAAAGCGTTGTTTCCATTATATTTATAAAGCTATACTCGTATTTCCAAGAGCTATAAAACATCAATGGAAACGCACATTTAAGATAATGCTTTCTCTAAGCAAGAATCAACTAAGCGGAAATGTTATGGTATGTTTCAAGCAGCCGAATAAAAAATGTGTATGTCGTGTTTACCAATTGATCAAAACAGACCCCACAAAGAACGACACTACGATACAAAATGTAGCCTTGTAAGCGGTTGTTCAAATTCAGCTAAGCAGGGAGCTTTTTTGCAGGCTTAACATATCATAGGAGCAATATTTTAGACACCAGGCGAATTGATTTGTATTTTATATGTTTATAAGGTTAATGTCAAGTTAAGGATGCACGTTTCTTTCGTGTTAATAGTTTGCTGCGCAATAGAAGTGTTCCGTACTGGTGAATCAGCTTACCTGAACCTTTGGGTTCATTGAGACGCAGTGTTGTAATATAACACTATGTAGTAGGTTCGTAAGAAGTTTCTATATACACGTAAATACGGTAATAGTGTCACACCTCGCCATTAAGGGCCAATCAGTTTTGACTTATGAGATGTCTTTACTGATGAACATATTTACTCACGATACATATCCTTTATGCCGGGCGCTTGGCAAGAAGGCAATCTGTATCTTCGATTTAAATAGTTGCAGAGTAGGTAATCGGGCATAGCAGTCTTTTAGCAGAACAAGTCCTGTGCGATACTAGAACCTTCGACCTCCCACTCAATTGGCGAAAACCCTAACCACTAGGCCACGGAGACGGTTATAAAGTGTAAGAACGCATTATGACCCGATTTGTATATGAACGTATTATAAGCGTTATATATCTCTATATCATATGTGTGTGGACTTTATTATGGATACCATTTTTATGTTTTAGAGCATTGCGCTAGTTAATCTAGTGTTGTCTTCTCGATGAGAGCACATTCAAAGAAAGTGTGACAACATAATTTTTCGTGCTAATATAAACATTGTCTACTGTTCAATGTCTACTTTTCAAAGCATGTGTCGCAAGTTGCACTAACGAGGATCACATGGCACTAACAAGCATCACATGAACGTGCGTACAAACTTGCGTGTTCTTATGTGAATCCTTGACAAGCTTTTGGGTTACGACAGTGCATATTGCACTAATTTACTTTAACGCTTTGATCAATTCCGTTCTTTCTGCAGCTAGATGTGATGAATATTATACATGACTCATAAACAAACCATTGGCGCTTACAAAAGAACTGTTTGATTCGCACACAAGTATGTGTGTTTTGCTTTGGCATTTTCAAAACGCGTGTAATTAACGAGAAGCGGCACGAGCTGTCTGAATTTTTGTTGTTATAAGCAAGTGTATACTTTTATATAAGTCAAATCATTGTTGCAGAAAAATACCTGTTGAATCCTAATTAGTGACATTTTTACTGGTGACGAAGGCGAGGCTGTTCATTTACGTATTTATAATAATAAAATTTCCATTTTTGTAACAATAGTAAGTACCACACAGTGTTTACAAAACACGATTCTCAATTGATCATCGATATTCAAATTGTACAGTTCACGTACTGATACTAAACTAATTACAAACAAAATGGCAAAGTTCAATTGCTTTAAAGGAAAGAAAACAAAATATACACTGTGAAGTCGTGCTTTCGAGGGGTGTCCAAAAAGTTCGTTTACTGCCTGAATTGCTCTCACATCTTTAGCCAGAAACATAAACAATTAATATGTATGCAATGCTCAATCCTTCCTTTACACTTATATGTGACATTTATTGTATGTGTTGCTTTAAGTTACACAACATCAGGTAATAAAAAACTGACACTACAGCTCCACCGGACCACGTCACGTCGAAATGTAACGTCATCGATGAACGTCGAAGACGTCGCTCTTGTTTTGCCGATACAATATATTTAGCATATTTACAAATACTGTCCATGAAGACACTAGTGTTGATGAATCCACTTTACAGAACAGAACAAGCCAACTGAAATCTGCCAAATAACGGAGTTTGTTTTAGTCTGCAATTCCCGGTCTCTTCTCCTGAAATGTGTGAACTAAGTCACTGCGATTACACAATATACAACAGTATTAACTAAAATGGAAAATGGTCGTGCTAAATAAATATGATAGCTCAATTCATTGAAATATATTAATGAATTTGTACACTATTTATATCTTTGTGATATCTTTGTGATAACTTAAAATACAGATCGTTTAAAACGCGAGTGCGAATTTAAGAGGTTTTCCTGATTTTCTAAAAAAAAATGATGTGATATTGAGATTGCTATTAAAATAACTTCCTCAATTGTCTGTTGTTTAGGGATTATATTATATATGGCGCCTTTGCTATAGGTTTAGACATTGGTAAATATAAACAGTAGTAGTTAAAAACTCTTTAATATCCATGTTTAAGTGCCAGGTCCGTAGATTTCCAAGTTTAAACCGCTTCATAAACTAATTTCTAAACTTACGTTAATGCTACATGTAATTGACAGACTAAACAGACTAAATCTAAATGGACTTTTGCCCATTCAAAAAAGTGTATATTTTATATGTTACGTTGTTGTTATTTTGTCTGATTGATATCTCATTTATCCACTTTATGCATTGTCTTAAAAAAAACAGTAAATAAATGTCATCTTGTTTTCAGAGGAATACAAATAATGCATGAACGCGCCTTTGCAAGCTATAGAAACTCTAAGCTTCACGGCTCACCCAATATCCCACTTCTGTTATCGTGTGAATATAAATCAGTAAATATAAGTATTGTTCTCGGTTTCTTGTTTTCAGTCCACAATATCAGCATTTTTTCTTTCTCGAAAGACAACGAAACAAGATAACATTATTTGACTCCGACGAAAATAATGTCATCACAACCTGCCCATTCTTGGTAGCTTAAACCTCGAAGTGAGCGTCTTTGGTTGAATAATACGTCTATGCAATATGATACCTAGACATCATATAAATATGCATCATAGAAATAAACAACATCTACCGAACAGTCTTGTGTCGTTTTGCTATTAATTGTAAATGTATATCCTTAGCAAAATATGAATCAATGCAAAAACATAGTATTATTTGTTAAGTTTAATTGCACATTGTAAATAAGTGTCTTTCGGTTGATGTGTATGTGTAATTATTGTACATACTTAACTCACCCACCCCCTCCTCAAAAAAAAATAAAATACCAAAAAACGGACATAATGCACAAATGAATGTTTTCCGAGTGTAACTGTAATGTTCGTGTGGATTTTACGGTCTGAAGACAACAATCTATTAAATAAAGAGGCTCTGTCTGGATGAAATGCAGTTCTTGCTGGCAACTAATGCATTGCTGCTAACATTAGAAGTATTTATTTATGTTACCAATTCAATTAATTAGGATGAACACGACATGTTTTGTGTTGGGGTTTAAAGTAGTGTGTAGCGTGTTGTGACCAATTCAGTTTGCATGTAGTGTGTGAAAGAATGGCTGTAGAAAATGTAAAGTGTGAAATATTGCAAACATAGTTTCAATGTTCCGAAATAAGCATCGAGTCTGAAAAAAACACAGGTAATTATCGTAGGCAATGTTTTCTGAAGTGAATCTCGAAGCGAGGTGCACGTCCGTTATTTTTTTTTCTCTTTAAAGTATGTTTATCCATTGATAAAAGTAATATGAAAATTTAAAGAGGCATTTATCAACATTAATGTTATATTTCCTTAACTAAGTATGTTGTTATTAAAAGCAATTCAATTTGGTCATAACCACAAACTCGTTATCTTTGACGGAATGCTTATTTTGACATTGACACGACAATTATTCTGATAGTCTTTGTTTTACCGGTTTCAGTTGCAATCTAATTATCTTAGAACAAATCAGGATCTGTCCTGATAATTTACAGCTCTAGTTAGAAACTGGGCATTTCTGGTTACAAAATGTCTTCCTGGCTGCAATACTGCCGATATAATTAATTATTGTCAACGAGACAAGTTTTATACTGGAGTTTTAAGACTCGTGTTAGATTGTGGTAATCAATGTTGTCACCTTTGTTATATGCTATAAAACTATATTGAAACACTTTTATTTCTGCACATAGATAACGACTGGACAAGGCAATCGAAATAAAATTGGGGAAATCAAATACGTCATCAACTATACTAGCCTAAATATAAAAAGTGAACACGTAAGTCTGAAGTTGAAATAAAGAATCGTACATGGGAAAGAACATGATTGAAACTGACCAATTTATCCGGCTGGTTCAAATTGCCGCATGATTTATTAATTGAAAGTGTGGTATGAGAAAAATACAAATAGTTGCAAATTGTAGTACGGTTTTAAGTTAAGAGATTTGGATCGCGTCGAAAATGGATGATTTCGTGACAATATATCTTTGTTTATTTTATTTATAAATGGGTCAGCTTAACAAATAATATGATATAAGGATCAGAAAGTCTTATGTAGCTCATTCACTTGCTCTGATTTACTAATACTATAAAAGTTGCTTATTAAATACTCTTACATATTATACAACTGTACATTACTAGTGTTGAATATGGGAATAATGAAACTCCAGAGACATCATCAGGAGAGAAACCCTTATTACCATCCGCTGGTCCTTTATTTGAGGCAAATGACCAATTGCCTATACAATTTTATTCAGAATCAAATTTGACACTCACAATGTTTTGTCATGCAAACTGTGTCAATTTCTCTTGACTTCACCAATGCATCCATCAACGTTAATTTACTATTTCCATATCGTTTTATGTCGTTACGTCTGTAAGAAGAAAATTGATATGTTTTCACCAGAAACACGATACGTTGGACGTCCAATGCGTGCACTGGAACCTTTGATGCGACTACTGATAGCTAATTCGATCCATAAACATGCTGTTGGTTTGCATCATAACCCAAAAGATAAGGAATACCGAGTTTTACGAAGAATAGCGTACTTTTGGCTACTTCTACATTATTAACCGATATCTTATTGGTTTGGTTTTTATTACCGATCTTGAAGACCTTGTACATATTTGCACACAGTTTACGATTTGTATTTAACACAGTACAATAATTTAACAAATACGTAATTAGTGTTCTGTTTGAGACAATATATCAGAAAAACGAACGAGTGTTGAATGTGAAATGTTGTCAATAAATTGCACGCATGCTTTCTGATTAGGCAATACAAGTAATGAACACGTTTATACGCAACTCAGCTGAACGGTGAACAAATATTTTTGTATAAATCGTGTTGCTCAAAAGTTAAATTAACGGCCAAACAAAGCAAACGGTCATTTTGTAACTTCAGATGTAAACGAAATTGATATTGTAAACAACGTGTTTATCAAGTTTTCTTTAATTAACGTGAAGTAACAATTAATACAGAAAATAAATAAAACAATTATTTAATGTCTATGCAGAAATGGATGTTTAAAGCTTGAACCTCATGTATATAATATCTTACATAATTTGGGTGTATAACAAAACGTTGTCCCTAGCTGAAAGTATTATCGTTTGTTAAGGAACATAATGCAGGAGCCATTATGTTGCGTGTTTTATACCTTGTATACAAATTGATCAGATTAGACGCCAGATAAGACGCCAGAGAGAAGAATGAGATGTAAATGATGTAAATAAAAGCCGTAGTTTGAGTAAATCGGGAGCCTTTACGACAGGCTATGAACGCAACGAGACCAACATAATTATTTGATTTCCAGAACATTTTTGTATTCGATATTTCAAATGGACAGAAACACACCATAATGCATTACAGTAAGAAATAAAGTATATTATAATATTTTTCTATGTTTGTATTTTGCAAGCATAATTACATGTAATTACTGATTTCTCACATATGATGCCATTGAGATGAAGTCATGTTATAAACATAGTATATTAACTATTTCAAGATGTGACATTGGTTACCTTTAATAAATTCTTAATATTTGTGTAGTCTTGTTGTTGTTTTTCGCGTAACATAACCTCCCAATAAAATATCTTTTATGAGAGACTTCGAGACGTTTTTATGAATGCATTTAGTGAGATCGTTAGGAAGAGTGTGTTCATGCATGTCATAAAATGTTGGATGTAATCCGGCGCATTAATGTTGAAACAGGATTGTTTGAATATGAATATATTACTTTGTAATATTAGCTTTGGTTATCCAATTTATATCTAAATACTTTTGTGATTTAACTCGAAAATATATTATATTGGTAGCTACGGTACTTAGCGGGAATGGCTTATATAGTTGAATTGTTCTCCCTTTGACACGTGGAACACATGGACGGTTCTAACAACCCATTATACCATCAAATCCATCCAGGTCTGTAAGATTTGTGTATCATTCTGTTTTAATTATTTTATAAATCTACTTCCGAAATATTGCATTATTGGTCAAAATGACAGTTACAACATTTAACGAAAAGATATATTAAAGAAAAGAAGATCTACGAGTTGTGTAGTAATCAGTTTAAGGGCACGTCCTAACTTACACCTGACTCATGTTGGCTTAATGTGCATGTCCTTGTAAGCGTATGTTCACGCTAGTGCATTGAAATTCCAATAAAGCGTAATACATGAGAATATAATACACTTTCAGTTCCATTATTTATCATATATATGTTGATCTCGTACATTAGCAACATAAAAGTGACCGGGAAACCAAACAAAACCATATACATTTATGTCGTTTGCTGTGAATATAATTACATTTATCCAGTTTAGACAATGCAAGATAACGTCCTCTAACATAGCATAGAAATAGCATTCTACTTTCATAATCAAGAAAATAAAGAACGGCTGCATTCGTGTTTGTTGTTGATAGGAATTCTAAGCTCTTGGCTCATCCAATTTCTTATCAATGTCAACGCGTGAATACAAATCAGGACATTGTCCGGAAAACATTAGTTTTGTTCCCATTTTTCCTTGTAGTCGATCCAGAATGTCAGTAAATGTCCTTCCCGACAGGAAAAAAAACGACAATTGCATTATTTTCTTTATACAATTGAGCGTGTTCACAATCAGTCTAGGTTTATATATTTTCTTATTTAAATTTTATTGGTTGAATATAACATATACTAGTATGCGGGAATATATAAAGGTACCATATATACACATTTTTGTCCTACACATTAGAATAAAGATATGCAAATTGTTTTATGCAATTGCAAATCTTTAAAAATTTAAATTGTTTAATCGAACGGTAATCGTTTGTTTTAAGGTATGTGTAATAACTTAGTTATATAGTTGAACATTGCGTATGTGTTCACATATATGATGTCAGGCCGCAGAAAATAACTATCTCAACAAACTATGATTAATTTCTGATTTAATAAGAAACGATATGTTTATACATTTGCATTTCAATATTTTTCTTAGTTTCAACAATCAGTGCATGATTTGTATTATTGTAATTAGCCACTACTTGAAGAGAGAAATGTATATACAACATAGTAACGATAAAATCACTCTGTTTATTCTTTTATAATAATAATGCGATGTCCATATTTCACCCTGAAAAACGTATTTTTGCTTTTCTATCAACAACGATGCGCATCAGCCACCCATGCCATTAGCGAAACGTGCATACAGCACTATGAGAGAAATAAACATGGCGCAGTAGTGTGTTTATTGCAAATGTTCATTGTCTATGAATTCCCATCTATCATGTTCAAATACATCGATTAACTAATATATTAATCTATCATTGCAGTACATTATCCATAGTTCGTATAATTGTGGTAATAATTTAAAGTCATTAACGTAATAAACACACATTGTTGCAAGCATAGGAACAGAATGTAAAGTGTTCAGAGAAAAAAAGCGAGTTTGCAAACATACATCGAGAAACATCGAATAAAGGCATTCACGAATACTAACACACATTTTTAGACTGTTGGTGGAAGTAGAGCGATTCCGATCGATTGAATCGCGTGACCAATTGTTAAATTTGCAGGCTACGAAGCACTTTCACTCGATACCCCCACCCCAAATGTATACGCTCCATCGGCTATTTCGGCCCGGTTAGGATTAGTCGACACGTTGACTGTTATGCATATTATGGCGTTTGCATTAAGCAGTTTAAATGCAATCCTATATGTCTATAAAGAAATTGAAAGTATGGATTATAACAATGAGTTGTTCGATTTGTCATGTGTAAGAATGGCATTGCAGAAATCCAATTTCATTCAAAGAAATCTTTCCTTTCTGTTAGACAGTTTTTGCACTCTATTTGCCTTGATATTGGTTTTTTTCATTTTCTCGTCAACAGTGTTTCACGCTATCAGCGTTTTGATTCTTGTTATTTAATTGTGCTTGTTATGCGAAATTAGATTTGGTCTTACCATAAACTAGTTATCAAAGCAGAAATGACGATTGCGCAACTGGGAATTTTGTCTGATTACTTTTTGTTTTTCGTTAGTTTAGCCCACAAGTTTATATTTACAAGGTTCTTGTAGGTTCTTTAGTGGGGTTGAATATTGCGTTTGCATCGTTAGTTGTTTATTTTTTTCTTCATAAATTAACAATTAATTAATAATACAATCTTAAAAACGTATCTTTATAAATCATGTTTAAAACATAAATTCGTTGGCCGAACGAAATCTAAATTGGCATAACGGTATTTGGTATAACCCACTTTTGACCAACACATAAATACAATGACCAGTAAAACGTGCCTTTTTCATTTTCGCCCTTGAATATACTAACCGTGCTCCGCTAAGATTTATAACATTTTATGGACACATAATTTTAATGTCATTTTACTCGCAAACTATTAACATTTTGCAGGTTTTAGTGCAAGTTAAGCTCGGCACAAGAGTCAAAATCCAATCGTCTGCAAATGTTTTATTACGTGTTGTTAGTCAAATTATCAGGCTAAGTAGAAAGCGTTGTTTTCATTATATTTGGCGCAGGCGGATGCCCCAGCAAATTTGTAATTCTAATCTTGTTAGTAACTTCAATATTACCAGTGTATTTTTTCAGCCCTCATCGAAAACACGAAGCAGTGACATAAACATTACATGCTTGAACTGCTTGTGTTAATAAAGCTATACTCGTATTTCCAAGAGCTATAAAATATCAATGGAAACGCACATTTAAGATAATGTTTTCTCTAAGCAAGACTCAACTAAGCGAAAATGTAATGGTATGTTTCAAGAGACCGAGTAAACAGTTTGTATGTCGTGTTTACCAATTGATCAAAACAGTAGCCACAAAGAACGACACTACGATACAAAAAAATGTAGCCTTATAAGCGGTTGTTCAAATTCAACTATGTAGGGAGCTACTTTGTGCAGGCTTACAATATCATAGGAGCAATATATTAGACACCAGCGAATTGATTTGTATTTTATATGGAATAGAACGTTTTATCATTGTGATGATAGTAATTAATCATGTTATATTATACATCGAATCAAATATTTAGTATAATCATTGTTTTTGCTCACAAGATACCATTTCGTTGTGTTTATAAATATTTTACATGACTTTCATTCGATATTGAAATGATTTTTATAAGTAATACTATTGTGTTATGTTTATAAGGGTAATGTCCAGTTAAGGATGCCTGTTTCTTTCGTGTTAATAGTTTGCATTGCAATTGAAGTGTAAGTACTTGTGAATCAGCTTACCCGAACCTTTGCGTTTATTGAGACGCAGTGTTGTAATATAAAACTACATATTGAGGTTGGTTACAATTTTCTATATAAACGTTGGTAAAGTTAAAGTGGTACACCTCGCGATTAAGGGCCAAACAGTGTTCACTTATGTTGACTTATGAGACGCCTTTACTGATGAACATATTTACTCACGATTCCTGTCCTAGGTGCCGGGCGCTTGGCAGGAAGGCAATCGGTACCCTTCGATTTAAATAGCTGCTGGGTAGGCAATAGGCCATAGCAGTATTTTAGCAGAACAAGTTATGTGCGAGATTCGAACCTTCGACCTCCCACTTCGTTGGCGAACGCCCTAACCACTAGGCCACGAAGACGTTAGATAGTGTAAAACCGCTAATTGACCTGAGTTGTATATGAACGTATTATAAGCGTTCTAGATCTTTATATCATATGTGTGTCGACTTCATTATGGCTTCCATTTATATGTTTTAGAGCATTGCACTAGTTAAGCTACATCAGAGCACATTCAAAGAATGTGTGACAACTTATTTGTTCGTGATTAAAAAACACATTGTCTACTGTTCAATGTCTACTCTTCAAGGCATGTGTCGCAAGTTGCACTAACGAGGATCACATTGCACCAAGAGCATCAAATAAACTTGCGTACAAACTTGTGGGTTCTAATGTTAACCCTTTACAAGCTTTCAGGTTACGACAGTACATATTGCAATAATTGCACTAATTTACTTTAACGATTTGACTAATTCAGTTCTTTCTGGATGCGATGAATACTAAACATGACGCATAAACAAACCATTGGCGCTTACAAAAGAACTGCGTGATTCTGATACAAGTATGTTTGTTTTACTTTGGTATTTTCCGAACGCGTATAACTATCCAGAAGCAGCACGAGGATCTGAATGTTTGTTGTTATAAGCAATTGTATACTTCTCTCTATGTCAAATCATTGTTGCAGGAAAATAACTGTGGAATCGTAATTAGGGACAATTTTACAGGTGACAAAGGCGATGCGAGGCGGTTTATAAACGTATTTATGATAATGAAATGTCTATTTTTGTAATAATAGTAGGTACCACACAATGTTTACGAAGTACAGCTTTTGAAAAAAACAACAACACGATTCTCAATTGATCACCGATATTCCAATTGTACAGTTCATGTAATGAAACTAAAATAATTACAAATAAATGGCAAGGTTAAATTGCTTAAAAGGAAACGAAACTAAACTATACACTGTGAAGTCGTGCTTAAATACACAATTTATTTGAAACAAACTAGAGTGGATTAGTAGTGTTATCTCTGATGATACTTTTCGGGGGTACATACCTTTATCCATTACATTGAAGGCTTTGTCCAGAATTATTTCATTGCCCTGCAAACGTGTGATGTTGACTGACGGTTTTGTACGCAACGTATTTATGCTTAATCATGTTGTTTTGGTTGAACATTCTGTTGTTTGCCTTTAAAATGTTAAACATAATCACATGGAATATCACTGGAGTAATGTCCAGTGCGGGATATTTAGGTGATACAGTGGTAACATTGACATTTACAGTATATCCGAACATTGGCGGATGCCGAGAAACGCTCACTTGATGGACTCTATATCTAGCGACTATTTTCATCATACGGTTTCTGATAAAGACAATATGAGAAAAGGTGGCGTTTCTATTCTCTGGCACAGACGTTTTAATCACATGATAACACCTATCACTTTCGATAATGATCGGATTATTGGTATCCAGTTTGAATTCACACCTAGTGCATTTGTTTACATTTTTCAAGTATATTTACCTTGTGGCAATCATCCGATAGTGATGTACGATGGGTTTATTACTACTTTATACGATATTTATAGTTCTTATTGTGATATTGTAACTGCGACATTAAATTACTCTTGTGCTGTTTGGGGTTTTGGTAAATCGAATGATATCGAACGGGTACACTTGAAATATTGCAAATCAGTATTAGGTGTTAAACAAAGCACTTGTACTGCAGCTGTTTATTCAGAACTAGGACGGTATCCTATATATATTCAACAATATGTCCAAATAATAAAATTCTGGTTACATATTTTGTATTCAGAAAATGTTGTTATTAAAACAGCATATTATACATCACTAGATTTATACGAGAAAGGATACAAGTCATGGGCCTCGAGGGTGCACACTCTTTTAAATGAGTATGGTTTTAGCGACGTTTGGGCAAATCCTTTTAAATATAGCCTAAACGAATTTGTGCAAATATTTAAACGTAGAATGATTGATTGTTTTTTACAGAAACTTAGAACCGACATCGATTCTAGTGCTTTATTAAACCATCTATACATACATTTAACAAATTCGTTTGAACCAGCACTTTATCTTGATAAACTGTTTAGTAAGACTTACCGCCGCGCTTTGTCTCGCCTTCGATTATCATCGCATGGTTTAAGGATTGAAACGGGTCGATATGGTTCGGATAGACTTCCGAGAGAGGAGAGGACATGCTTACTGTGCAACAGTCACGATATTGAGGATGAATTCCATTTTATCATTATTTGTAATTGTTATACAGAATTACGCCACCGCTTTTTGAAAAAGTATTATTATAATAGACCGAGTATGTTCAAATTCATTCAGCTTATTAAAACCACAAATAAATCTGAACTAATAGGTTTATCTAAATATATCTATTTCGCAAATAAACATAGGATCGACTTAATTAATATGTAATATCACTTTCTGCTGGATGTTAATGTTAAGCGCCAAGTTACAATTGTGTTTTTCTTCGTTTTAAATATAATTGCTGTTATTGAATGCCACGAATATTGTTAAATCAATGACATGTATTGCATGCTAAGTTTGTCGTTGTTGTTTGTATCTTTTAAAGGAATGCTTAAATGTGTATTTATCAGTAGTAAATATTAAACACACATCGAATATTTAAGAACATTCTCCAAAAGTAAACTAAATTTTATCAATCACATTCCCTTGACATGCTATTTCATTGAAATATGTACTATGTTTATATGGCTATGTACTGATTGTATTCGCCAATAAAATTGTCTGTCTGTCTGTCTGTCTGTCTGTCTTATTGTGATAAAGGTATAACGGTTTTTATGGGTGATTTTAATGCTAGACTTAATTCGTTAACCTGCAACTCGAGAGACGAAAAACTTATGAAATTTGTGCAGGAATGTAATTTGTTCGATACTAACATGCTTGACACTTGCCATAATAAGGGTAATACGTACGCATCCTATGACGGGTGCTTTACTTCACTTTAAGACTATATCTTCATAAGACAAGAACTACTTGATAGAGTGGTCCATTGTGAGATTGCAGATGAGTGTAGTTTAAATATGTCTAGACATAGGCCAATATTGTGTTATTTTAATGTTGATTTTCTAATTCTGTGTAATATGTCTAATTCTATATGTATTGAAGATTCCTGTATAAATTGGAAAAAAGGTTTGTAGAAAACATATAGAGCAATATGAAGCTTTATTGAAATCTGAGTTTGATAGTTGATAACACAATGGGCGGTATGTATACATACCTATGCGACAAGGTGTCCGACTGTGCGAATGTGGCATTTCCAAAAAAGAAGTTCAAAAAGTTTCTGAAGCCATTTCGGTGTGATGAAATTTCACATTGCCATTCAGTGATGAAAAGTGCGCGCAACACGTGATGCCGGGCCGGTCGACCGAGGTCTCAGGAACACGCTGCCTATGCCAGCTACAAGAAGGCAAAATCCGAGTTCCGGAAACGACACAGAGTTGCTGTTGAACGGTACTTGAGCTCCATCGATCATGAGCTCGAGCTTTCAGCTTAAAATGACAGCGCCGGGTTCTGGAAGGCTGTCAACGCGCGCAAACAGAAGCAGTGTAAAAACCGTAGGCTATACGTTACGTTTATATGATGAAGCCTACAGTAGTCGCACGGATATAACTGAACAGTGGGGACTTTATTTAAAATCTCTTTATCAACCGACCGAATCAGACGATTTTGATGACTCATGGAAAGATACTGTAGAACAAAATGTTTGTCGTTCATTTGATAATATGGTCCTAGACCGAAACGTAACGGTTACGTCGGATGTTGTGACGTCATGCATTAAGTCACTGCCAAAGAACAAGTCAAGTGGTCCAGACAATATTACACATGAACATCTGCGTTAAGCCTGTGACATATAATCACATCTTATCACCGCTATTAGCTTAACTCAACACACGCATTTTGCGATGCGGGCAAATACCGAAAAATATGAAACGTGGCGAGATCATCACTCTGCTTCAAGGTGGGAACAAGAGACGCGATGATCCCAACAACTACAGAGCCATAAGCTTAACATCGGTAATACTTAAAGCGTATTAAATGGTTTTGTTGGCTCAGTGCAAAGACAATATACTGTCCAAACTCAGTCCACATCACTGAGGTGTTCAGAAGCATTTAGGCTGTCTGATGACGTCATTCTCACTACGTGAGTGCCTTCACTTTGCAAGAGAAAAATCATCGGTGACGTATCTGTGCTTTTTAGACGCTAAACAAGCATTCGACCGAGTATGGTTTGACGGGCTATTTTACAAACTCCTCAAACTTAACGATGACGATGAAAATCCAAATGTTCGATGTATAAGCAAAAATTGTCTAATGTCATTCTATAATATGTACCAGGATGTTTACAGCCACGTCCGATACAGGGGACTGCTGTAGGAGGCGTTTCCGGTACGCCAAGAAACTCGGCAAGGTGGCAAGAGCTCTCCGATGAAGTACCTTGTCTTCATCGATGGTCTTATTCGCGAAATTGAAAGCAGCGCAAATGGACTATGTATATACAACACGAACATGTGTTCCTCTACAGTGGCCGACGATATGGTGCTCGTTTCATATTCAAAGGTTGGTTAGGACAATATGCTACAAATTTGCTGTAAATATGCTAGAACCTGGATATATTTATACAACCCTGATAAGTGTTCAGTATTGAAATTTAATAGCTCAACATATGTTCGCTTTCTACAGTGTGACAGACAAACCAACGGACTTATACCAGATATGTATAGACTTCTCAGAAAATACGAACTGTTCGATGTTATGTACTCGTATATCATATCGGGTGTTTTTCCGTCCAAATTTGCATGGAGGAGCATCCTGATCATGAATGTGATTTTGCCGGAAAAATCCAGGATCTACGCTGATGTAGTCGAAACGAGAGTTCCTTCTTTGGAGTGGGCAATAAGTCCGGCGGACATTTCGCCTCTCTGGACTATGGTACGTGTTAGACCGAGTTTAAAAGCAATTTGTGTTACACATGCAAAACCAGTTGGGCATGGTATGTGCACACCATATGTGCGCGAGTGCAAGACATGTCACCTATGAACATACAATATTCTGGAGCACCTCATTTGTTTCTGTGTTAAGAAGAAAACCGAACGACGTGCTCTCTGGGATGCGGTGATTTTAAGTTGTGGCTTAAGCCAAATTACTTCCATTTTGATGTCAAGTCAGACCGAATAGTGCCAAGTGTTAATATATGTTGCGTGCGTGTTATACAATAACACTCTTGTAAATAATTGTGTTGCTATATCTCTTGCAAACTTACTAAGGTAGAAGCTAATATTGCTTACTACAGTTGTTATGAACTATGACTGATTTTCCTAGTTATATTACACCTTGCGGACTTTCGATTTCGACTATTATCTTACAGGTATTAAAACTAGATCTGACGTGCTAGTTGCTAATGATAAGAAATATCAATTGTTATCTATATGTACTGGTGTAAATCGTATTAACTTTGTTTGTTGCTTTTATTTTCGTTGGTGTGTATTATTTCTATGTATATTTCGAATCGTTTATATTACCGTTTGTATAAATTAGCTATTATGGTTTTTGTATAACTAATTACTTGATCTATTTTCGTGATATATTTTACCTACATAGTACAAACACGTTACATGGGATTATAAATATATATTAACAATATAGCCAATGCGTTCCGACAAAGCTCATCAGGGCATAATACAATCTATTTTCTATTATGCCTCTATAATATATATTTATAATCCCATGTAAGGTGTTTGTACTTTTCATTATATATATATATACATGGGCGCCAGTAATGATATAGATCTAAATTGTATTGCAGTTAGTATATGCTTTTATCGCTAAATTTTAAGAATATTGGTAAATATAAAAAGTAGTTATATATGTGTAGTTAAAAACTCTTCAATATCTATTTTTAAGTGCCTGGTCCGTAGATTTGGAAGTTTTAACCGTTTCATAAACTTATTCCTAAACTTAAATTAATGCTACATATAATTGACAGGCTAAATCTTAATGGACTTTTGCCCATTCATAAAAAATTATATATAATATGTTACATTGTTGTTATTTTGTCTGAAAGACATCTCACTCATACACTATATATTGTCGTTGAAAAAATCAATAAATAAATGTCATCTTGCCTCCTGATGAATACAAATAATGCAAGAGATCGTCTTTGCAAGTTACAGGCAATCTACGCCCCACGGCTTATCCAATTTCCTACCTCTATTATCGTGGTGAATATTATAACGCGGTGAATACAAATCAGGAAATGTTAGCAATGTCCTCCTTTTATTGTAATCATTCCACAGTATTAGTGATTTTTCTTTCTCGAAAGACAATGAAAGATAAGATTATTTTTACTCCTTCAAATAATGGTGTGATCACAATCTGCCCACAACCGCGAAGTAAGCGTTTTTGGTTGAATAATACGTCTATGCATTTAATACATAGGTATTCATTTAAACATATATCATCTAAATAAACAACATGTACCGAAACGTTTTGCTTTTAGATATAAATTCATATTATTAGCAAAATATCAATCAATAAAAAAACATGATATAATTGTGTAAGTTTATTTGTTCATTGTACATAAGAGTCTTTTTGTTTAGTGTATATATGTCATTATTGTACAGATTAATTGTTGTACAATTAACCTTAACTCACTTTCACTATGAAATTTAAAAAAATATGTTAAAACGGACATAATGCACAATGGGCCCGTTTCATAAAGTTCGTACGAACGGTTTTCTTACGTATGAATTCGTACGACGTTGGTAAGAAAATAAGAGAGTTTCATAAAAAAATCTGACCCAACCACCTGTTACGAATTCGTAAGTTTTAACGTAAACGTTACGTCCAGGGCTGTCGTAACGTTCGCAAGTATGGCCGTTGCGTTTGTTTTGTTCGGCGATGTGCGAAGACGATAGCGGTTTTTCCGACCTAGAACCTCACTTGAGCATCTCTCGGATGAACAGATTATCCAGCGATATCGTTTGGACAGGGCTTGCATTAATTACCTGGTTGAAATAATGGGTGATGAACTGGAAACGAAGAGTCAGCGAAATCACTCCATACCACCAATAACACAGGTGAATTAGTTATTGAATTTTACTCATATGTAGCCTTCAATGTGCGGTACTGTTTTGTATTTATAATCTCCCTTGGCCCCTTGTTTCCTGTTTCAGTTCATTTGTTTTGTTTTGTGTTACCAACTAAATGCGTTAACGCAGATATTTAGAATGTATACTTGTCCATACTATTGGGAATGATATCATTTTTAAGGGTTGTTTGGCAACACTTTCAACAGATCAACATACCAACCTAAACGTTACAAACCAGAAGTTCCACTGTAGAAGAACGATATGAAGTGTTAATGAACTTTGAATTTAAAATGAACACATCGATTGAATTTTGATGTTAACACATGATCATGGAATATATTAGTCGATCAACTTTGGCGTTGCATAATACATTATTAACTTTGAAGTTCCATGGACGCTATTTATATGGATACATGGAATTAAAGTAAGCATATTCACATGAATGCGCAGCAAGCCAGACAGCTGATTATAAACAGGTTTTAAAGTGTATTCAATACTCTAAATTTTATTTAGTTTTATGCCCCAAATGTTACGGGGAAGGGCATATAAAATTGCCCTTGTTTGTCCGTCGGATTTGTGTGTTGCTCAGAAACACTTTCATCGCTAAGTAGACTGTTAATCTAGGTATTATTTTGCTCTTTTTTTTCAACATCACACGGTTATGGGTTTTTTAGCAAAAAAATTAAAATTGTAGGACTTGTGTCGCATGTTACTATAAACTGATAACTGCTGAAGTGATGAAACCTTATATACATGTAGATATTCACCAGCATGTGAAGTTGAGAATCTGGGCCCATATCCAAAAATACTCCTTAGTGAAAATGTATTGTATTAATGTCATAAAATTCATTAAGTCTGTGGCTGGTTTATAAAAAAATTATTGTGTCTAAAATGCTTTTACTCTGGATAAAAATCAACAGGTGCTACGTTATTTTAACATATTTCATTGATTTTTACAAGGACAATTGATGAGAGTATTTCCCTTAAATATGACTACTGTTCAAATTTTACTTAGGAGCATGTGTATATGGCCCTTGTGTAATAATTGCTTTTTTGTTTTGTGACAACCAGTGGAATGTTGGGGCACCTGTGTCCTTTGGACACAAATTTATTAGGCAAAAAAAATTCTGTGTTTCGGGCAACCCAACCCTATCTAGCGAAAATTCCGACCCTAAAGTTTTTAGCGACGATTGTTTTCCGAGAAATCCGTATTCATCAGATTTTAGATAATTAAATTTTTTTTTTTTTTTACAGAAACGTGTCTTTAAATTTTTAAAAAAAAAAACAGCACAAAAAACTCAATACTGACCTAGGCTACATAACTTTTTGGAGTCCGTTGTCCGAAACACACATTTTACTTTTATTTGGCCTTATGTTTGTATTGAACTTTGGCGAATTGTAAATATTCCTGGCTTTTTCACAGGCTAGAATTTGTTTGGCCTATTGTTGGCGTCAGAGGCCTCTTTGACCTAAATATTAAATTTAATATTCCTGCAGTTTTGCATATTTGTTTTAAAACTGTAGCACAAATAAATAAGTTGCTCAATGTGTGCTTTTAATAAGAGGTTCCTGTAAAACCTTTTGTTCCATATTAAGATCAAATACATTAATTTAATAATTTATTTGCATCATTCTTTTTAATGTATGACGGTCTATTAGAATTTCGATAAGTAATCACAAACATCAAGAAAGCACAATTTGAATAATTTTATTTTTGTGTGTATGGTCACAATTAGATGCATTTAAGTCACAAGAAGTATTCTTTCTACAATTTCTAAATCAACAAACATTGGACAACACAAGAGAAATGCATAGTGCGCTTAATCTGTAATTATAATGCAGTTATATTACAAAGAAAAGAAAACAAGCACTCTTAATTGTTCAATCGTTTCGAATTTCATATGCTTTATAATTAAGAGTACTCTTTAGCGGAACAGTATTTACAGTATATATCTAAGTCAGTTAAAATGTTGAAAATAATATATTTGTCAATTTGAGAACAGGTCCCTTTAATGTGATGGAATGGTTGACATGTTAGAAGAAACATACATGTAGGGACTGTTATTGTTAATTTCAACATTTTAGAATTTATTTGATATGATCTTTCTATAATGGATATATATGTACATGTACTTAAGAATACTTATTAAATCAGCAGTTATCATAGTAAAATACTTGTTGTCTAACAGTATATTGCTACTGTTATGTGACATATTGTAAACTTGTAAGCATTTTAACTTTACAATACTTGTATTTATGTGGATTTTTAAGCATAACATCAATTGTTAAATTTGTATAACAAAAAAAATCTTAGTTACGGGTAGATATAAAGACAAGTACATAGTTGAACATATATAGTTTGTGTACATGTTGTAATGTATATGGGAAAATATGGAGATGATGCCAAATATATTTTAATAAGATTCAAGATTCAAGATTCAACATATTTATTTCGTTACTTAAACATATACATGATCCAATGAATAATAATAATAGTCACATGACACCTTATAACATATGTACATATATACACAGTTTATAATACTAATATGTATATAAAACAAATAACATTTATTATTTCTAGTTCGCATAGCAAAAAACAAAATCCAGAGAAAGTTACGACAAGTGTGTTTTAATAAAGTACTTGCCCAGAGGAGGGACTTGTAGATTTCATACGAAAACATAAGACAAAAATACGAGACAGCTTAATCAATGTATGTACAATATGTACACTAATATATGCAACTGTAGAGAACACAAATTATTGCAACTATTGTACAGTATTAATAGTACCTTTTCGTCTGTTAAAAACATGGTATGTATATTTACACAAATTCAATACTGTTTTATAATTTTTTGATTTAAATAGGCTAATAAATTTGACCACACTAGGTTTAGTATAGTAATATTTACTTAAATATGTCTTCCGAATGTCACTATACTGAGGACAAATGCATATAAAATGATATTCGTCTTCCAAATCAATTTTATTGCAAAAAGTGCAATATCTGTTACAATGTTCGATTCTGTTATTGCCGTGTCGGCCTGTTTCTATTTTTAATTGGTGAGATGACACTCTCAGTTTAGATAATGCAATACGATATCTTAAAGGTATTTTATCAAGATAATATTCAAAGTCAAAATCAATTTTAAACAGCTTATAAGTGCACAAACTTCGACTATTATTAACAGCAGTATACCACGACTGTTTAAATTGATATAGCAGTCTTTGTTTAAAATCTAGATGGAAACAATTGGTATTAACTAAATAGGGGGTAACCCAAACATATGAGAAACCACTACTATCTAAAAGAGATTTAACATTGGTTAACCAGTTAGATTTACCTTTAATGCAATCATCTAACAATACTTGGTATAACTTCTTAATAATAATATAGTAGCTATTTAATATTTTTAACCAATATTTAATAATGCGTGTGTGTCTACTGATATACAGTGGATATCGGCCAAGTTCTCCGTAAACAGCAATTGAACATGTAGATTGTTTTACTTTAAGAAGGTTTTTACAAAATTTTTAATGAATTCTCTCTACTTTTGCAGATTTGCCAAAACCCCATACTTCACAACCGTAGCTCAATACTGATCCTACAAATGCGTCAAATAATTGACATATGGTACTATGTTTTAGAAGGGCTGTTTTGATATTGTTCGTAAGGGTATTTAGAGCCTTTAGTCCTTTGCCAGAAATGGTTTCACAATTAAGTATGTAGCTACCTGTATAGTTAAAAACAGTTCCTAAATAGTTGAAATTGTCTACAGTTTCTAATGGGATGTTATTGTAAAACCACTTTTCATCAAGCTTTAAAGGACCCCGTTTTCTGAACACTACAATTTTACTTTTGTCCGGGTTTACTTCAAGTCCCCACGTATGACAGTAATTTTGTAAAAGATTTAGACTATGTTGGAGATCTGTTGGGGTTTTCCCAAGGATAACCATATCATCTGCAAACAGCATTAAAATAAATGTAAGATCATATATGGATATGCCACTATTAACATGTAGGGATTGTTATTGTTAATTTCAACATTTTAGAATTTATTTGATATGCTCTTTCTATAATGGATATATATGTACATGTACTTAAGAATACTTATTAAATCAGCAGTTATTATAGTAAAATACTTGTTGTCTAACAGTATATTGCTACTGTTATGTGACATATTGTAAACTTGTAAGCATTTTAACTTTACAATACTTGTATTTATGTGGATTTTTAAGCATAACAATAATTATTAAATTTGTATAACAAAAAACTTAGTTACAGGTAGATATAAAGGCATGTACATAGTTGAACATATATAGTTTGTGTACATGTTGTAATGTATATGGGAAAATATGGAGATGATGCCAAATATATTTTAATAAGACCTACACATGTTTCCTTCCTGTACCTTTATTTATTTTTGCACATACTTTATCATGGATTTGCATAATTTAAAATGTACAATAATAATAATAATAACCTGTCACATGTATTTGGTAAATAGTCACTTGTGAGTACGGCCATACAAATTTAAATTTATGTTTAGCGTCCCCATGATTTGTCGAAACCTACAAATCGAGCAGGAATAACCAATGAGTCGAAAAAAAAACCATTTCACTTTTTCCCTACTTATTAATGGCAGTGGTACAATCTAAAGCAAATGTTTACCTGCAAAACTGTTAAATGTCATCTTCCTACTTTAACACAGTATTTTAACTGTGGAAATTGACTAGTTTCACATTATTTTTACACACATTGGTAAAAACACATAAGTCTTTTTTTCAAATTTGTATATGCTTTCCAAATCAATTGTTCACATTGTCAAATTTTATTTTTTTCGTTCAAGCATCCAAAAACCTATCCGACCGAGGACGCTAAACATAGAATCACATTGGAATGGTCTAAGTATATTTCTAATTTAACAATATTAAAAATCCAAAATGTTGGAAGTAGAATACTCCATTTTTTTCAGAAGGACTGATTCACGTTTCAGCTGCACCAACTCTTCAAGCAGTTCAACTTTTTTCCTTTCTATTGCCATCAGCTCCTCGTGGCAGTCACCTGGATATCAACATTGTACATAACTTAAAAATCTTGCAATGAAGTTTATAGTAAATTTGTTTATGTAATTGGCTAACAAAGATTAAATCCTTTTTTATTAATTTAAATAAGTAATCTTCATATTGCATTTACATTTAAGAATATATAATTGCTTTCACAAATTAAATGATACATACATTTTCTTTTCTTGTTGGTTTCTTTTGCCTGTATTTGATTTTGGCTTTTCTCTGAAAATAAATGTAATTTATAGAAGGTCATGTCAGATTGTTACTATTTATCTTTTTCAGCTATCTTTATGTATTATTACATATTTCTAATAACTAAAATGTGTTCATTTGTTAATTGTAATCTATGTACAATCCCTCAAGCCATTCATGAGAAACCAGCTTATCGAAATCTTTAACTTATCTTAATAGCTAACATATAAAATTTATAAGTGTAAAAGGTCCATAATTTTTACACAGTTCAAATTAGAGTTAACAAACGTGGCCTATGGGTTCATTTCAATATAGGGAATATGTGTTTTAAATTTGACTGAAATCGCTCAAGCCATTCATGATAAACCAGCTTACCGAAATACTTTAACATATCCAGATAGCTTATATGTATAATTTCTAAGTGTAGAAAGGCCCATAATTTGATACATTTCAAGCTAGAATTACCAAACTTAACTAATACATTTTTAGATTGACTAATCAAAGAATATGTGACCTTTCCTAATCGCCCTCACGTCGGCGTTGGCGTCCGTGTCTGAATTTGGTTAAAGTTTTTATTCACTCCATTAACAGGGGCAACATTCCTCATAACTCTGTTTTGCATTTTGACAGAGTTATGCCCATTGTTTTTACATTGATTATCTGTTTAAAGTTATATTCAAAAATATTATAACTTCAAAACTACACAACAATTTATTAACTACATAAGGTTTTTCACTTGAAATAATTTGATGAAATAATTGCTATAACTCAATTCTGTATTTCTACTTTCCAAACTATACACCAACTTAGGGAAAGATCTAGAGCAAAATAACAGTGTGCTGCACCCTTCTCCTTTCTGGTCTT
Organism: Congeria kusceri; assembly: GCA_027627225.1. Taxonomy (NCBI): domain Eukaryota; kingdom Metazoa; phylum Mollusca; class Bivalvia; order Myida; family Dreissenidae; genus Congeria; species Congeria kusceri. The sequence goes on along the minus strand of CM051033.1, from coordinate 11,932,378 downwards.
CCCCCTCCCCTTTTGCTTTTTTGGGCTGCTAAACACAGAAATATTGAATATCTGTTGAAATGTAATATATTTTTGCAACTACTCTAAGACATATGAATAGCATATGCTTTAGAAACCTTAATTACAAGCATTAAAATAATTAATACCCTGGATTTAGCAAATAATTAGAAATGTCAACAGACTGGTCCGGATTTCCACCCTGCTCCTTTTTTGCAGCACCCTGTCCCTTTTGTGATCAAAGATCTTTCCCTACAACTGAAATACTTAGAATAGTCAAGCACGCTGTGTTCAGACAGCTATTGTTACACCATAAAACTACATGTTGCATAGAAATCCTTGTGACAAAGTTGCATTTGGGGTTATTCTGGCCATAACAGTGGTAGTTCTGTTTTTGTGTGTGTGTAGACATGTGTTTGTTCCATAAGAATTAATTTTAACATGTATTTAATAAATATCAAACCTTCAACTAACTCGGTTGCTTCATTTTCTTTGAAGAACCCTCCTGGTTGTTGCTCTGAATAATAAAAAAGTAATACACAGATAAATGCATGCTATAAAATGTTGCAAGTTTAATTTTATATGATTTGTTATTAACATTTTCAAATGGCATGAATCTGTCTGAATAACCTGTTTAATCTCGATTGGATTTGATAGCTTGATGGGCGATAAGCTTATACATGTTTGTAAGTAATAAATTGGATGTGGTTTTTATATAGCTGTTTAACTCATTGTGCAAAAACAATATCAACAAAACGATATTAGCTAGACAGTTGATTAATATTCTTTCCCAATGAATTTAATTATCAAAATAACATTCATTTTGCATGGAATGAAAAATAAAGTTTATATGTAACTAAAAAAAACTATTATTGGTGTTTGGTAGTACCAAAACACTATGTACAATTATATGATGAATTAATTGATGTTTGAGTCAATATCAATCAGATTAAAGTTATATTTTAATATCCACAATATACTAAATATAATAAAATAAATATAAACTTGAATAAGCAATGGCATGGGCACATCATAAGTCCTACACATTTTTTCACATCAGATCTATGTTATTTGTACTAACATTACTATCAGCCCATTGAAGCAGTAATGAACCTATCGAGAGCGTTTCCCGACAGTCAGGAATTGGATAAGCTGAATGATTCTGGACCATGGGAAATAAACTTTGATTGGATTTTAAGTCTATTTCACGTGAGTCAGCCCGGCGCTTCACCCACCTGGGGGTAAATAGTGATAGATGCATAACTTGTATGAAACATATACATTTAAGTTAACGAAAACAAAAAAGTTCAAAGCAATACCTATTCTTATGAAGGTATCAATACCACCACCAACACCCTCTGTTACACACCTGGGAAGCACAGACAGCACCTTTCAAAAACAATAACAAAAACAATATTGATAGACATTTTATTTAATTTTAGATAATTAATTATAGTCGAAACGGTTACTCACTGAGTACCCAACGCTTTTTATGTAATTGCTATCAAGAATCGATTTTGCATGGTAAATACATGTGTGGCCGAAATGCTTCCACGCTGATCGTTGAGGATATAACATGTTATTTTGCACACAAATCAACGGAATCTGTTGACAGATAATAACAAATATGTCCGACTATAAATTTGACAGGGTCAAGTCAACACGGTCAAGTTCAAAACGGTCGCTTTTTATCAGTTTACTACAACACACTATAAAAACATTAATGCAGACACACTAATGAAAATACTCAACATTGACGAAATGTACACTAACCTTCTCCTCCATATTTGACAAAGGCTTTGGTGGTGGTCCCCCGCCCGTCTGTCCCACTGCCGACTTCAGCATCATTGCATTTTCTTTGAGGTCGACTAAAATTAAAAGTTATACACGCTCCAGTTGAAAATTTATGAACGATATTCTTAACTTTATATAGATTTTGGAGAAATCTACAACTATACTGATTGCGCGTTTAATTTTAGTTAGCGTGTTTATTACCTTTACATCGGCCCATTTCTTCTTTACTTTTTTTGGTGTCCTCTCACACATACCGACGCTGTTTACCCTGAATGTATGAAAACATATGCCAGGCAGATTAAAAGTAATCAGTTTATAAAATACAACAAAATAATTTCTTTTGATTTTTTTTAATGCCGTGAAAGCTACGCGAAAATTATGTGACGGAGGGAAAAGTGCACTGTACTGTTAATTATACGTTTTTATAAATTGATATGTCAATGACAAATCTCTCCGTTACGCGCTCCCAGAAGGAGCTGTTCAATTCGCTCAGGGATTTCCCTGAGCACATGTCCACAAGAAGCTCAATTTCTTCTTCCGACCAGTTGGTCGAGCGAGCGGCCATCTTTACTAGAACACGAATGTTTGACATTGCGCGCCAACAAACTTCATGTTGCTTTTTGATCTCCATTTGAAGAGTTTAGACTGGTTTAACGTTCTTAAGATTCGTACGAATTCTTAAGTTTGCGAACGTGTTTATGAAACGGTCGTAAGTATTTGCGTAAGAACGTTCGTACGTAAGAATCGCAGAATTCTTACGAAAATCTTACTAAATCTTTATGCAACGGGCCCAATATGTTTTCCGAGTGTTACTGTAATGTCCGCGTGGACTTTCCGGTGTGAAGCCAACAAATTATCACATTAATAGATTCTGTCTGGATGAAATGCAGTTCTTGCTGGCAACAAATTCAGTGCTGCTAACATCATAATAATTTAAGTTACCGATTCAATTAATTAGGATGAACGCGACATGTTTCGTACTGGAGTTTATGGTGTAGTGACCAATGCAGTATTCGCGTAGCGTGTAAAAGAATAGTAGTGGTTTATGTACAAAGTTTAAAATTGCAAATCTAGTTTCAACGTTCATCAATGAGTATCGAGTCTGAAAAAAACACACGCAGAGTAATTCTCGTAGGCAATGTTTTCTGAAATGAAGCACCTTTAGACCGTATACAGCTTACGTCATATACAGTTTACGCGTGTGATGTATACGTTGACATTAAAACCGTAAAGAGCTTACACCATATACAGCTCACCGTAAGCTGTATGCGTCAAAATGCTGCATATTGTCGTATATAGCTATACATCAGCATCAGCATCGTCATCAGCACAGTTTTGCAAATGCATGTAGTTGTTGTTGTTGCTATTATTATTGCTGATGTTTGTAGTTGTGTTGTTGTTGTCTGTTGCTGTTGATGCTGTAGTAGTATTGGTAGTGAAAGTCGAAATGGTATGACATGGGAATCACTTTTATTCGAAAGAATGACATTTACTTCTATGCGGTTATTAACAAAATTCTTGCATCTATTGTGTTTAGACCTGTAGCAGGTCCATTTTGAGTGACACATATATAAATTGTGAAATACATGGGGATCAGTGAAACAAAAAAGACTGTTCTTATTTGCCTTATGTTTCAATAGGAAAAACTTTTAAAATCATCTTTTCGTTTGAGCTGATTTAAATCTAGTCGTTGGGTGGCTCTTTAAAATGTGAACATTGCCGACAGGGGCGGAGCTTATAAGCACACGTAGTTCTTAATGCAGATGAGCGATATATCTTGTTTGTATTTACCACACTATGAGACCGCTGTTGATATTGGTGATGTTCATTTTGTTGAGGAGAAGTAGGATGTGCTAAATGAGCTATCTTCATTAAGTAAAGGTTTCGTAACTACTTCTACTAAAACAACAACTACTACTACTACTGCTGCTACTGCTGCTTCTGCTGCTACTACTGCTACTACTACTACTTCTTCTACTACTACTACAACAACAACAACAACTACTACTACTACTACTACTACTACTACTACTACTACTACTTCCACTACTATTACTACTACTACTACTACTACTACTACTACTACTACTACTACTACTACTACTACTACTACTACTACTACTACTGCTACTACTACGACTTCTACTACTACTACTACCACAACCACTACTTCTATTACTACTACTTCTAATATTACTACTACTACTGCCGCTGCTGCTGTTGCTGCTGCTACTGATACTGGTACTAGATATTTGTATAATACTGCTACGATGAAGATGTGATGGTGGCAATGACGAACAATTATGTTAAAATGGTGGTCACTTACCATTTGAGCTATACACTCGTACGTTAAGATGAAAGACCTGTCTCAAAAGTATATGTACATATCAAACGTATACATATAGTTGGTTATGTAAGCTGTATACTTTGTCAACCAACGTATACGCTTCAAACGTAAGCTATATACGGCGTAATTTATATACGGTCTAACGAAGCACGACGGAAGGTGAACGTCCTTCATTTTTTTTTTTCTTTAAAGTATGTTGATTCATTTATAAAAGTATATGACAATTCAAAGAGGCATCATTAACATTAACGCAATATTTCCTTAAGTAATTATGATGTTATTGGAAGCAATTCATTTTGTCATAACCACACGCTCGTTATCTTTGACGGAATGCTTATGGCGCATCACATGTGGCACGATAATTAGTTTGATAGTCTTTGTTTTACCGTTTTCAGTTGCAATCCAACTTTCATAGAAATAAACAGGATCTGTCTCGATAATTTACAGCTCTAACAAGAAACTGGACATTTCTGGTTACAGAATGTTTTCCTGGCTGCATTATTGCCGATATAATTGACGCAAGCTGAAGCGAGGGTCTTTTAGAATGGCTACGATTTTTTTTCATGGAGGCTCACGTGATGCAGTTGACACCGAAAGCATAGTTGTTAATTCTAACCGATATGAGAAGTATCCTCTGCGAGGAGTTTGCCGAAAGTTATGCAGAAATCTTTCAGACGAAATTCATTTGAGAGAGTTACACACCACCAAATGTTGTGATAGTACACAATAGCTTTTCTTGATATATACAGAACATAAGTTTCGTCTAAAATAAATTCAATCGATAGTGAAAGACGACTATTGTCTGCTAGTCATGTTGTTCATGTCAATAATTATTTTGTCCTTATATAATCATCTCAAGTGTTTTTACTTGTACATTTGCAACCCATTCCTAGCATCGTTGATGCTTTGCATCAATATTCGTGTTGTTAATTTTTTTCAAGGCGACAGGTTTTATACTGGAGTTTTAAAACTCGTATTAGTGCTCAGAAAGCAATGTAGTCACCTTTGTTAGCTGATACAAAACTATTTTGAAACACTTTTATTACTACACAGAGAAAACAACTGGAAAAGGGCATTCGGACTGACATTGGGGAAATCAAATACGTCATTAATTATGCGAGCCTAAATGAAAAAAGTGAACACGGTAGTCTGAAGTTAAAAAATTAAGGATCGTACATAGAGATTTAAACTGACCAATCTATTCGGGTGGTTGAATTTGCAGCATGATTTATTAACTGAAAGTGTGGTATGAGCAAAATTACAGTAAGTTGAAAATTGTTATTACGCTTCTAAGTTAAGATATTTGGCTCTCGTCAAAACTGAGTGAAGTCATACACAATATAATTTTGGTACTCGTCATGTAGCACAATTTGATATTCATTGTACAACTCGTCAACCAAAGCGTGCATTAAAGCATGTAGTGCAAAATATAAAAGTAAGCCAATACATCCAAAACTTTACGCAGCGTCGGAAGTTGGCAGAAGTATGTTGCACATCAAAGACACTTCAATACTGTTTGTATTTCATTGTAAGAAAGAGTACGAATAAGTATACTACAGGTCGTTCGTCTATGAAGAGCGCGTTTCTACTTTGCGCAAAGTTAAGAATCAAATGCATACTGTTCTACAAAGGCGAGTTCCGCAACATTAGCAATGTGCAATCTCACAAAAGCACTTTTCAGTGCCAACGCCAAATTGTCCTGATATCTGATTATGTTCTTAGAAGATGGAATTCGATTTGGTCTTCAACATAAACTAGTTATCTATGACGAAGTGCGTATTGCGCTACTGGGTTTCCCACCGTAGTACGCTTTGGTTTGCTGATTTTGGTTTGTTTGGCCCATCCATTATAGAACTCTGATACAATTGTGATGCTTTTATGCTGGCCTCAATGATGATGTCTCATTATGTTTGATTTTCGGTTAGTTTGTATTTTTGTTAGTTAATTATCTAATAAAATGATACAACACAAAACGTGCATGCGAAAATGTTTTAAGCTACTGTCAAATAAGTACATAGTATGAACACAACTTATGCTTTTGAAAATTGTCTGCCTGTGTAGGGACTTTTAAATTATTACTTGTTTAACTTTATTTAACTGAGAGTACGTTTATTCATTGTAGAAAGGGTTTGAGCTCTTATTTTTGTGCATAATATGTGAATAATTTATACATATAATGCTTTTGTCTACCTCACAACACTTCATGCATCCCACGTAGAATACAAAAACATGTCTTAGCAATCGTGCTTGAAATTATCCACGATATCATTCAATTATTCCGCATACAATAAACAAGTGCAAGTGTGTACCAGAGAGATGTAGGAAATATGTCTCTTAAACATTGGTTGAACAGCGTCTGTATCACGTGATGTCAAGAATCGATGTAAATAAACTAAAACCGTGTAATATAAACATGCCATTATACAATCACCGTAAATCACCACATTCAGCGTTTCCGACAAAAAGTGCAACTTTTTATAATGTTTGATTGACACTAGAATGTTTAAGTTTAACATGAATCTAAATGTCTTGATGGTATTCAGTATGTTGTACAAGAAGTGTTTGAATATGTGTCTGCTTAGAAGGATTCGTGAAATGGGACAATACGTAATATTATGTTTCAAAAAGCAATAGTGTTGTTTATTATACGAATTTGCATATGAAGACAACATAAGTAACGTTGAATTTATGTTCTGTTTTATTGTCTCTTAAACAACTGTGCAGTAATAACTCTCCTTTAAGAAAATGAACGAAGAATATAAAAGTTAGTGGGAACTAGTGAATACGCATGTAGATTTTAATAGCTAATGACTTGTATGCATTATTGTTTGCATCTTTCTTTCTTTTTGTGCTGTTTTGATCACTTGCAATCATAAATCTCTTGTAAATGTCAGGATTTCATGTACTATATATATAATACTTTGCTTGATAAGTGCCTGTATGTAGTACATGAATGTGAATGTGTTATGTTATTTCTTGTTATATGCATATATTTGCTTGACTTGTGCATATATTTACTACATGAATGAATGTGCTATTATGTGTGCATGTATTTACTACATGAATGTGCAATTATTTGATATATGCGGGTGAATAAACAGTTATATTTGAAGGACAAACTCTCCTTTAATATCCATGAGAATACGACGTCATTGGTTAATTATTTTCCAATATTGTTTGTGTTCCCAATAGTTTTGCATTTAAAAAAATCATCGGCTCGGCAAATTCGAGAAACTAAAGATTAACAAACTCTGTCCAATAGGAAGTTACGTTTACGTATTCTAATACCCGTTTTGTTTGCCCTGTGTTAGGCCTACAATCTTTGAACAAGAACAGGTTCTGGGTTCTGTTAGTAGGCAAATGTAACCCTATAATTATCGTATCAATTACTTCAGTATGTCTGCTCATATACATTATACAGAATAAACTTAGCGTATAAAGGCTGTTTATGTAGTATATTTGTTAATAATATATTTAACAGGAGTTGCATAATGCGTTAACGTTACCAGCGCATTTTATCAATGTTAATCACATGATTAAAACATAATTATGCATTAGACAATGCAACTTTATATTTTCCAGCACTGTTTGTTAATCGGTGTATTGAACCAGTGGCACACATTTAGGATAAATATATTTGATTCAGGTATATGCTACTTTTTCTAGAGTAATAAGACATCAATCGTGGAAACTAAATGTCATCTTGCTTTCACAAGAATACAAATCATGCGGGATAGTATCATTACAAAATATAGACTGAGAAACAAAGCCCTACCAATCATGCAAGTTCCTATCTATGTCATCTTGTGAATACAAAGGAAGATGGAATCATGTTCTCATGTTTTTCTTGTTACTATTCAACGATATCAGTATATGTCTTTCCTGAGAGACAGGGATAAAAGACAGAGGCATTTTTATTCGAATAAATAGGGCCATAAAAATTTGATTCTGTGCTTAGCGCCCCCTTGATTTTGTAAAACCTACCAACCAGGCAGGAAAAAAAAAGTCACTAAAACATTTTTCTTTCACAACTTATTCATGGCAGTGACTAAAACAAATGTTTACGCGCAACACTGTTAGATACCAACTTCATATCGGGACACATCATACAATATAGTAGTGTAACTGAGCGAATTGACTGGTTGCACGCTATGTTTTACAAATATTAGTACAAACCTAAAAATCCTTTTTTTCCTTTTTTTTTCCAAAATGTTTAGACGCTTTCCAACTTGATCTTTCATATTGTAACAATTGTTTTTTTTTTCGTTGAGGCATCCGAAAACATACCAGTCCGAGGATGCTAAACATACAATCAAATTGGTGTGGCCTAATTGTGTGACCAATCAATCTGCCCATTCTTTCTTACTCTCTATTGGGGTAAAATATTTTTGGTCGACAAATATGTATGTGTATAAATTCATAGGCGTCCTTGACATTAATTTGTACAGTGCAGTCATGTTTTCTTTATAGTTTACATACATAGCAAACTGTTTATACATTTTGTTTAATCGTTCACAATGCATATCTTTCTTCTTTATATTTCGTATTTTTTGCGTTGTATATTTGTATTGTTGTCAAAGTAACTTTAGCCCACTTTTCATAACAATAACAAACCATAACAATACGGATATAAAGCACGAAATGTTTTTTGATTGTCATTGTAATCCGCATGTTTTTTGTCCGGTGTGAGGCCAACAATCTTTGACATGGACAGGTTCTGGCTGGATGAAATGCAGTATGAACTGGTAAGAGGACATTTTTAGTAACATTACAATATTTCTCTGGCTGCTTTATTGCGGATAAAGTTAGCCATTGTCAATGCGACAGGTTGTGTAATGGAAGGTAAGGTAATTGAAACCAATGTTTTCCTTTTGTTAACTGATATAAACCGTTATATAAACCACGTAACGCTCATTGAAACACTTTTCTGTATCCACAGTGCCTAATTGTAGACAATACAATCCAATATGGTATAAAACTACATGGCGAAGTTAGCGCGTTTAGAGGTCAGAAATAATTTAATTAAGGAAACATACACAGTTAAATTATGTATTTTTGGGTCGAATTGAACATATAATGATTTTATTATTGTAATATTAGATTGAAGTTAATAAATACGTATCGTATCGTCGCAGAATTTAAAAGAAATGGTATTCGTAGGCAACTAACAATATTGATCGCCCAATATTGTTTTTCGTTTTCTTTCAGATATGTTAATCACTTGAAGAAAGAAAGGGGAAAGCTCACAAAGGCATTTATCAAGGTCAAAGCAATATTTTCATATTTTTGCTGTTCGTATGATCATAAATTCGTTATCTTTGAAAAAAAAGCTTATTGCGCAATTGGGATTTCCGTCTGATTACATTTAATTTACCGATGTGCTTGCTTCATATCTCGAAGTACACTAATCCGATGTCTATGATTGTATGATTTCCCTTTATGTGTGCCTGTTTTATTTCCAAACAGATTATAATTAAAAATACATTGCTTGAATATTGTAATTATGTCAAAAGTATTAGTTTAATTGCAGCATTAATTCACAAATTGAACACTAGTCGAAATATTAAGTATTAACCAATGGAATTAGAGCCTAGCAACTATTAAATTTGCTGGTATTGAAGCTTAAATCTTACGACTAAATTTCAGTCTTAAAGCTACCGATGTCACGAGCTAAAATTTCATATAAAGTCAATCAAATAATTTGTCAGAATTGTTAAGGATGAAAAAATATAATATGCATTCTGAATTCAATGTGTTTAATAAACAAAACCGTAAATCAAAATATATGCATATAATCACAATACTCATTAGGAGGACTATCCTTTTAGTGTAGGAATTGTTATACTTACCTCACCTATGGAATATGGTCACGCGGGTCTGGTAAGTGGTCTGCAAAGTCGACTTCGGAGCTTAGTGCTGACTCCGTGTACTTTTGATCCCCGCTCTCCCTATCTCCAGCACATGACCAATTTAATGTTCATATCACTGCATCATAAAACATCTATATTTCTGTCCTGGCGCCTATTTTAGTACACATTATATGATAATTTTTGATATAACATTATGCCTTCATGTGTGTGTCCTCAGATAAATGATGTTGTATCTCAGAATGGAACATCGGTGATTATGAGACCACAGACGTTTTTCATGTTTCATAAATATTCAGTCCCAGTGTTCCATTTCCAGAACAAATGACTACATCCGACACTAATGAAGAATAAAGTATTTGTCAACAATATTTATGCACGTGTGCAATTAATCTTTTTGTCCAACGGTTCACACATGATGAATTATGCAGATCTTTTTGGAGCAAACATTTATTCTTGTGCGTTGATTTCACAGGCAACAATGTTAAAATACTAAGCATATGTAAAACTTTAATATTGGTTCTAATAAAGACAAAATACCGGTGAAGACAGTTGGATGTTCTTGTAGTCACAAGTTGATACACAATCATTCAATAAAGGACATGGAAGGAAATGACTACAAATAAAACGGATACTAAATATGTCTTTGTTATTTATAAAGTTCAAAATGCAATTGCGAAATGCATCGGAAGTTCTTCTAAGGATATATTCAATTCATTTGCATTAGTCTAATACCGTTGTGAAATATACAAGATCTTTATTCTCGATATGTTTAACAACAACATCATTATTTGACATATGTTATTTCCTTGATAAAATTATTGAATATATTTAAAATAGATACATAGTTGGACACAGAATAAAATTAATATTCGATGTATGTCATGTTCAAAAATTCATTTGAATTCTTACAGTAATAAACACAATGGGTTCACAATGACGACAAACATAACATGTATTCAATGCTGAAATCGTCATATTGTTGAATTGAATCACTAACGAATAGGGTTAACCTTCAAAAGGATTTGGTATAAATTATGGTTTTGTGCTAATTCTAGCAACATTGAATCGGACATGTACATGAACTGTTATTATACCAAAGGCATTGCTGGATTAAACACAGCAACAAATTTGAACGCTTGTTAAATAAATGTATAAAATGATTTGCATTGGTATAACTCAGTTTGAATAAATAATATTGCCGTAATAAATGTCATATTTCTTCCACAAGAGTACACACAGCTTGATGCCATCATTATTATTGAAACACTAAGTTAATTATATTATGCCTTTTTCTATAACTGTCATCGTGTGAATACAAATTAGGAATAAACACGAATGGTGATCGTGTTCTTGTAATTATTCCCGAGTAACATTATTTGTTATTTCCGAGTGTAAACGCACAACAAATGCATTTTCTTCAACACATAGTATGTAATCAACTGAAATGGTGTTCACAAAGTTAGAATTGTGTTCAACATATCATAAATACATTGTGTAGTGGTGTAGTTCAATGGATTGTTTAATCTAAGCAGCTTTCAATCAATACAAATGTAATATTGTTTTATAAGACATGTATTAGTCTATTCGTAATTATCTAAGAGAATGCGTGTCGTAAGACAATAGAAGTAATGTGTTGACATGGTAACCTTTCCTGCATTTACTTTAATTCTTAGAAACTATGAATTCAACGATTCCAGACACGATATATATTCTGATTTTCTTTGTTCTTGCGTTGTTTATCCAGCACAATCTGGTTTAGACCAGGGTTGTTTCGATGATTTGCAATTCCCACTGGCAACTTTGATTAACAGTTTAACATTGGTAACGAAGGTTATAGGTTGCATTAGAGCATTTCATAACGGATATGCACAATTTTTAAGTTATGGGTTACCCCTAGAGTTAGTCTTATTAAAATGTAAGTACACGTGGTTTCTTTTTTATTATATTAAGATATGTAAATGTAATCAATCTCATAAACTGAACAAATTAATACAGCGTACTACTCCTTATTGCTGACGTTAGTGACAATATTTTTTTTACCTCAACAAAACGTCGATATATGGATCAAGGCTTATAGAAGTCATATGCTGGCCCTGGTTTACGAATTATATAAAAGTAAGTTATTTAAATACTCGGAAATAGTATGCAGTTATAAATTTCTAGTATTGAGAATTGTTTTATAACAAAAGTTAACACCCACAATGCTTTCACATAAAAAATCAAAGTCGTTTGCTCGTGCACATTCTTCGAATAGAAGCAAACCGTTCTGTAAAGTGTGTTTTCCAACAGACGAATTTAGGACTTCACCAATGCATCCATCTTACTATTATCCTACTATTTCCAAATCGTATTTTCTGTCCTCTATAAGAAGAAATTTGATTTGTTTTCGCCATAAACTAGTTATTTATGAAGAAATGCTTGTTGCCCTGTTGTCATTTGAATATAATTATGTTGTGATATATTGCCATATATGAAAGAGCTTGTAAGTTTGGTTTTGTGATATCCTTAATGGATTACTGTTCTTTTTTTTTCGTGCCTCTAAGAGTACATTACAACCAATTGGTAATAGGAAAGCGCAGAATACACTTTTTAGATGTATACCGGCATATCAATTATTTTTAAAATCATCAGATGAGAAAGATAAAATAGCACTATTCTTTTTTTTAGCATTGCACGTTACTATAAATTGTGTATGCACTATCGAATGTTTGGGACTTTCAGTTTGAATAACATTTCTCTAACATAAAAATGTACAAACCAATAAATATTTACCAATAAATAACGGCACTCTAATAATTTATCAATATTACGATGTGCTTTGTTCTGCTCTTGAAGAAGTTGCATGCTGGAACATATGATGCTATTAATATATATGAGGCGTGTCGTGGAAAACCGGGCTAAATGCATGTGCGCAAAGAGGCGTACCGGATTAGACTGTGCAGTCCGCATAGGCTAATCCAGGACGACACTTTCCGTCTACAGTGGATTAATGTTTACAAGAGACATCATTCAAAGAGAAAATACTATAAAAGCCGAATATTTGATTCTTAGCCTCACACAACGACCTTAATACCGAATCACGGATAAACACAGACACACCCCAAATGTGATTTCCTACAAAGATAATTTAAAATGAGGCGCGTCGTGGGAAACCCGGGCTAAATGCATGAACGTAAAGTGCTCATCCAGGCTAATCCAGGCCGGCACTTTTCGCCTACAATGGATTTACGTTTAGAAAAGACTTCCTTGTAACAGAAAATACCATAAAAGCGGAAAGTGCCGTCCCGGATTAGCCCGTGCGGACTGATCTTATAATAGTCGGTAATTATCTAGGAGTATGCGTGTTGTGAAATAATTAGTTGACATGGTAACATGGTCTGAATTTGTCGTTACAACTAAAAACTACAATGTTTGAAATAAACGACTCAAGACATGATATTATTCTGATTTCCATGGTGATTCATGCGTTGTTTATCCAACAACATCTGGAATAAACAAGAGTTGTTTTGATGACATTCTGTTACTACTGGCAGCTGGATTTATTTACTCAGAATATTTCTGCTATATAAAATACACATGTTTAACATTGGCAATCGTGGCTGCATGGTTTATAACGTAACGCGGCACTCCTCTTATAATTGCTTTTTAAGTAGCGCGTTATTGTGTGTACAACAATATTGTCACATGTGTAAGCTTAATTACCAAAGAAAGTGTAAACTATTTGTATCTGTTTTGCTTTGTCAAAATGTGCATACACTTATAGGAAATCGATTGCCTGCATCCAATTAAGTCAATGTTTTATGAAAAGATGTTCGTTATTCCTTACTACATTTTTATTATTTCCTTAAATGATTTAACCATGGATATTTTATATTTAACATGTTATTGTCCATTCTATGATAATGCCTAAAATATTGAAAGTATCGCCATTTTCTGTTGATACTAAACGCTAATAAGAATATAGTGTTGTCGAGATTGATGGTATTTAAAGTCATTTAAATAACAATAACGCGAACAGGTTTACACTTTATAAAAAATGCACAAATAGTATGTCAAAAGAGTTTACTAAACGACGAATGGCGAAACTAAAATTTCCAAAAAGCATTTATTAGCGTTAACATAATGTTCCCTGATCTATTGTGGTCGTTTCACCAAAAACTAATTATATATCAACTGTGATAACCGTCTGATTACTTTGTTTTTGTTCTTTTGTTTCACCATTCTGAACGAGATCTGACAATATTTCTCAAAATAGTCTTCTAGTGTTTCTTCAATTTTGCATACAGCTCATAATTTATTGCAACACATTCAAAATGACTACGCAGAGAAGAGGAAAGCATTTAATTTATTTTAAAATAGTATTTTCGTCGTCATCTTTTGTAGCGACCAAAACATCCAAGGATAATTATGCAACAATTGTTTGCATCTGTTTCTATGACTAAGATTAAGCTTTAATACTATCGTAGGTACATGAAATCAGTTTAGATAAATCAGTGATTAATTAATGTTAAACATTTGAGAAAAAGGGTTGATTGTCAAGATGCCTTTGATCAATCAGCGAACATCAATAATATGAATAATTGCACACGTTTAACGGATTTGTTGTTCTTTCTTAGCATTGCACATTACATTATTTTTGTATCAACATATGACATCTTTTGAACATTCATTTTTAATTGCATTTTTCTTTGAGATAAATTTAAAAAGGCAAACATCGCATTTAACAATTTGTCAAAACATAACGGCACGCTTACAACACGTAAATATTTAACTATGTTTTGTTCTGCTCCTGTAGTAGTGATTTCCATACATTGATTACATTTGATTGTATGATACATGTTTTGCGATGACATAAGCAAATTGTATACATTGGCTGGCACATGCAAATGCAGCGAACATGTAAGTGTGTCTGAATGGTGTCTGTGATATATAGCATTTCAGTGTGTGTCTGAAATAATGGCACTTTTATCATTTCCACATAATTTATACAAAAATAGCATGTACGGAAAAACAATTGATAATGCAATGTTTAGTGACATGTTCACAGAATTTCGTATTTTTTGAAAATATCGTTTAATTTCTTAACTGCATAATCTAAAGCAATTGGACTTACTAAAAACAAATATCATATCCAGAAATAATATAATTTAAAGATTTGCTTTCGCCGTGACTCGAACCTACGACCGCCGGGATCAAAAGTCTGTCCCGCTTACCAACTGGCCATTCTGACATTCAAACTTAGTATTGAATGTTTAACGCTATGTAAGTAATACACGTGTTGTCCAAAATACCGATGAAAAGCGTTAGAAACGCTTTATATTTTAATACTTTTCAATTGATGATTTAAAAACAACGGCACTATATTTCAATTATAAATGAAATAGTATTATTTCGCTGGTTTATATATAAATGTATTTTTCTTTTTGGATCTATTATAAAAATTTGTAAATTGTCAATTTGCCAATCTTTGAACCTGTCCCTTTAATTTAATTCTGAGTACTATTTGCTTATGTTTGAAAGATTGAACAAGTTTTGAGTACACGTACACTCTCGTATGTTTAACACGTTAAATATTATGTCTCCCAGATATGATGTAATTACTATGTGATCGCTGTTTTGGGCTGAAAGCTTTTATTTATCTCAGACAATTTGATTTTCAAGACCTACATTTGAGGACATACTTCTGTCTAAATAAGATATGATGTTGAATTCTCAATCGCTGTTCATTGATACTAAGAGATTATTACATTTCAAGTGAAAGATTTTGCATTCAGAAAATATCGCAACACAACTTACAGTTCATACTTCTTTCATTTGAAACTAAAAAGTCAAAACTAAAAACCTAAAATTCTCTTTGAGAAGTGTGTTCGATCAACTTTTAAAAGAACCTAATCATAAAAATCAGTATAATATAAACATGTCGTGGCTCGTTTAAATCAACCTGTTTATCTACACAGACACTTTTCTGAACGTCTTATTACAGTAATATAATGGAAGCACAATCGTCTTGTAGATGTAAGAGTTCTTCCCAAAGAGGAATCTCTTCAATGTAGTAGTGATCAGGATCTGAACATTGTCTTAGTCTGCGATTGGCAAGAATGATATTGCGCATTGGTTGTTTAGTATGTGTTGTTGAAGTAGTTCACTTTATTAATATATAAACGAATATATAGTCTTTACCAATAGTTATATCTGTAAACATGTCGTATTTATTAATAGAGCCAACTCAATTGCGTTCTTGAGAGACCAGTGATGTATCGGTCTGTAAGATCTGTTTTAACGAATGGTATTTTAGGTGTAACATTACAGTTGTTTCGTCCATTAAAATGTACTAGCAAAGTCAGATCTAAAAGCGAACTGAAGTATGGCTTAAAGGTCTTTAAATAATCAATGAATCCTGCTATTCGAGTTTCAAACGACTTCATTAAAACATTTTCCGCGAACATCGAGATAATGCCGCACGGATTTCCAATACCAACTAAACCGTTCAGTAGGGTATAAATGTATAAACAAATCCTCAGGTATTGATGTGTAGAGCTTCATAAACTGTATACATGAGATAGGGATTAAACATTCAAAGCTATACATATATACTTTGGAACAAGTGTTTCTTAGTTTATGTTAAACGATCCGTCAGATGAACCGTGGACCTGCAGGTGAAAATTTGTCCTTATTGAACCTCTGTCTCTGTAAATATTTACTAAAATGATGTTTTAGAATTGATTACAGGAATGCATTATTGCTTATTAGCATTTTAATGCTGTATATTATGCCATATTCAAAGATAGAAAGCATTTTTAATTCTAGCAGTATAACAGGATATCCTATTCAAAGATAGAAACATTTGTAATTATAGCCGAATAACAGGATGTCCTATTCATAGATAGAAAGCATTTGTAATTATAGCAGTATAACAGGATGTCCTATTCATAGATTGAAATGATTTGTAATTATAGCAGAATAACAGGATGTCCTATTCATAGATAGAAAGCATTTGTAATTATAGCAGTATAACAGGATGTTACATTCAAAGATAGAAATCATTTGTAATTATATCAGTATAACAGGACAAATAAATGAAACTACTTCTGACACTTTGTCGTCTTCAAAATGTGTAAGGAAAAACACTGCGTTGAGAATATGTTATTTGTCTTTTGTTACTTCAGTGCGATTGCACACTCATGGTTTTACGTTGTCTGGTTTAGAGTACTCAGAGACCGAATACACATCATATCACTCGCTTGTAACATCTGGGAATTCTTTTAATATTTCAAATGCAACGAAATATCTGGGAAAATACACCTAATTAAACGACACACAACATCGACAATGCGGTTTGGTAAAGGTTCCCATCTACTGAAATTTATTTTAATGGGTATAGCATCCCTAGTGGTTTGTCTTGCCGAGAACATTAACGACTACGTCAACGTTTTCTTGAGTATTTGTGTGTTCGTGTTCCTTTGCTAGTTTCAGAAGACACTTTTGTATACAAATTACATTACGACGCTCAAGACCCGCGAACAAATCTAAACATGGAAATATAAGATAAACATGCCATTCCTTGTTTAACTAAACACAATTGAACGCAGATGCTGGTGCCGGCAGTGCTTAATGTTCGTATATTACACGCATACAATATACGCTTAGTTATTTTCGTAAAACCTCTAATTTGTTTTGTTTCCTAGACGTGCTTTAAGATGTTTAATTATTAACCGAGTTCTTAATTCCTTGTGCAATATTCTGAATAAACAAACAGTGCTATTTGCATTAATATCTCCTTAATAAAGTGACATAATGTAACCAACTAAGATACAAATTTGAAAGTACACAACTGTAGCGAACATTCAATAGTTATATTAAAAATTGATAGCAAATCATCTGTTAAGACATAAAAGCATTCCACACTATTAAAAAGATAATACCCATCAAAATCATTTTTGATTTGTTTAAAAAAAAGAAAGTCCAATCTATTGTTGTATGTGACTTATAAAAAGCCGTTGAAAATGCGTTTCTATACATTAAAAATTTTTATTATATAATTCGTACTTGCAACTTATATATCTTGTATAATATCCTGAATTTATATAAATTGTCTCAATATTTTACTACATTACGATTTTGCAAAGCGTTTGGAGGGAAAAGGCTGTTTAAATTGAACCCTTGAGACATAAACGCATGTTGATTTCTCGTTCTCACAGATATCTGTCTTTCAGTCAACATAACACAACGGGAAAAATAAGAGATAATTCACTGTGTTTTGTCTTTTTCATGATTAATATATAGTAGTATCAAAAGAATGCATCTGGAATTTTGTCAAAATTGCCGTACAGCCCTACCATAAAGACGGTGAGACACTGACATAATTAATGTTATTTTTTATTAGCTTACACCCAATATTACGGCTTCTTCCTCTATGGCGCGATGATGGTCTGAAAATTGAACTACAAGATGCTATATCTTTAAATCTTTAAAACAAGAAGAGATGTTGTTTATAATTGTGTTTCTTTCATTTCAGCGTGCCTTAAAACTCAACAAGTTTCCATTCTGTTAATATAGTTTACATCTATGATCCAACCATTGAGTACTTGGTAATAAGTAGTTGAATTAGTATTTTCTTTGATTGTTATAATTAGGTTGTTGTGCTATGAGGTTAATCCTTGTTTATATTTACGTTATTATGAATACATATGGGTCAAGGGTGATGTTTAAACCACCAATGCTTTGTTTTGACAGTTTAAAGACGTTCGCAACAAGTGTTCCCATTTTTTGATTCTGAAAGATTCTCAAAAATTTGCACAAACATGTGTCAATGTATCCTAAAACTAAAACAAGCTTACAAATAAGGGGTCATCGGCCTTGTTCAGGAAATATTGGGATTCAAACACGGTACCTGTTGAAGCCCTTTTTTTAGTTTGTGTGACTAGCAATTTTAAATTATATAAAGGGTTAATACATACAAGGACGGAGATTTTTAATGCATCTTTTTGAAACGTTTCGTTAGGCAATATGCACGTGCAGTTTAATGACAAAACGCGCTTTATCCATAGTTACCATTAAAAAAAAACTTTTAATGGACGCTTAATGAGGTTAATGATGCATTTAATATGCCTTTGAAAACATTAAAAACAATATAAAATCAAATATACGGATATCTTTAGTTCCAAACGACGTATTTTGTTAAAACATTTCATATACATGTGTCATTGTATACTGAAACCAAAACAGTGTTAGAAAATATGGGTCACCGGACTTTTTCCGGAAATATTGGGGTTGTAATACGGTACCTGTCGAAGCCCCTTTTTCAATTTGGATTTTTTTATCAATGTTTCAAGTACAGAGGGGGTAATCATTGATGATCAAAACGGAATCAAAATGGCGACGTCTTTGCAAAAACAGGTATTTTATGCATGTTTATACCCTTTAATTAGTTGCATAAAATGTTTAATGCCGTCCACTTTCCAGCCACATTCGTTAGAAAGTGTTTAGCGTTTATTTAGTGTCTGTCTTCACTCTAGATCTCGACATTACTCGGTGCACATTTTCTAAGCGGGGACTGTTTTCCATGTAATTTGTGATCATTACTGGGTTTCACTTAGGAACTCGCTCTCTCAGGATTAAATGAAAGAAAATATTATATCAAAAATGTGCTAGGAGTATTCTTTGGGTGTTTATATAAGGGTTTGGTATGGGGCAGACGTCTCAAAATTGTTTTTTAAGCTGTACGCACCAAAATAGTTTTATGATCTAAATGGGTCCTACATCTGGTTTGATCAAAAAGGGGTCCCGTTTTATTTCGGACAACCTTAATTGAAGCTTATATGGCAAAGTTTGAAACTTTGAACGTTCAAACCATTATTAGACATCTGTAAACACTCTTTATTTAACCTTATTTCATGGGCATTATATTGCATACATTAAAGAGAACTAAGCTAAATAGGAAAATATAAAATAATAAGAAAGACCACCTTCTCAAATATATCTTTATCAGTGGATGTTTTGACATTAATAAAATCCTTATTTGGTTTGGCGACATTCACATGTCTTCCTAAGCTGGAATTGTATCTTCCTCGGTGCTGAAAGATTTCATTCAATTTTGAAGTTATCAAATTATAATCATTGAATAGTGCATTTTGATATGTGTTTGTTATATTAAATAATGTTTATGCTATTTTCATTTTCGGACAGAAACAACCGCTATTGCTACTAGACTATGATCGGAGTGTGGCCAAGAATTTAGGTTAAGAAGTGGCTACAGCCGCCATGTCAAACGTTACAAAGCATTCGCACCTTACAGGTGTTGTGGGAAAATGTTGTTCGACAATGACAAGGTTATAGTGCACAGGTGTTTCAAACAATACTTTGCAAGACAATGTTGAGTGTATGGTGCATTAACAGGCATTTCTTAATCTTAGTTTCTATTAATTCGCATATAAAATCATGTTGAAGTTGTTTTAGGAATAATTATACAGGAATAATTGATGCCCATCTTGTTGTAATTAAGCTGAACAATGGTCAACATTATAATCACTATCATTTTTTAAAATTCGTAGATACATATACAGTTGAAAGTTTCACTACTCATTTAGTAATATATCAGCATGTTGTGTTATATTCTCTGATATGATAGTAATGCTCGTTTATTACACGTAGAAATTAAAGCAGATTTTATTACAAATTTTATCTATATTCTAAGCAATAAACCATTGTTTGACATGATTACTAATAAATAAAAGCACGACTTTGCACACATTTTATATACCTATATAGGAGTATTAGTCTTTTGCTCTTACAATTATTCTATTATGAAAATGTCAAAGTGGTAGACATACGCTACTGAGATATTAATACCTTATTTACTTATAATAAAGATAGATACGCTCGACTTTTTACGTGTACACAGGGCGTCAAATACTTGAACTCTGGGCATAATCTTGTTATCTGGATAGCATAGAATATATAAATATCCATTCAAAAAATATGTTTGTCTGCTTTTGAAGATTCATTAATGTGTTCAAATTGATAATGAAGCAATAATTTCAATCACAAATCATTTGTGTCTTATTGCAACTGATGATTGCAGTTCTTTCAGATTTCTTACAACGCTACAGGTGATTGCATACTCCAAGTTTTATCTCGCGTGTTTATATTGTTACTCTGTAATACAAATTTCGATCTCATATACATTGATTAGTGTGATTTAAAGCTTCGATCTAAAATTATATTGTGCAATTGAACATCAATGACACTCAATTATTGTTCAGATCTCTCTTGCCTTGTTATTGATATATCATGTGTGTTATGATGTGTCATAAGAAATAAAATACCAGTAATAACACTTCCAGTGACTTTATTTCTTAACAAGTATCTAACACGCACTTATTGAAATTACACTTATTGTGTACTATAATCTATATTTTGAGACACATCTCATATCTGCAATGACTTAACCGAGCACGGCACAGCAACGTTGAAACAACGTTGAATTCATCAGTTGCAAAATCATAGAACGCTCCGCCTTTCTGTTTGTCGTAGGTTGCTTTTCTACAGATTTGAAATCAATTGATTGGATTATGCAACCATGTGAGATTATTAACCACTGAAATATAAACCGTTAATTGATCAACTCACTCCTTGATTTACAACTCACAACTGGTCTATAAGGAGTACGGGTAATTTCGTCAACGTTGAAAAATTGCGAAAGAACGTTAAAAAACATTCATTCCTTTTCAACGTGGATATAGGTATTTTAGTAGCTGACCATGAAAATACATACTTGTAATAAATACACTAAAACAACTAAACATAATGCTACATGTAATGTTTATTTAGCATATGCCATGAGAGTAAAACTATACAAAATTGACAATAGTAATGCTTAAATACAACATTGCGTAAACACAATATGCAACCATACCTTTTACAAACAGCTAAATATGTGTTTACTTTAAATACATATATATAGAGGATATTTTTTATTAATACCTTAAGTGTAAATTATGAGTGATAGATAATGTTTTCACTTAGACAATGTAAAATAAAAGCTGACTAATATACATGGTAAAATTTATAACTTATTCATATTAATGGATCACTTTAAATCACTTTGTCATACAGTTTAACATCATTCTTTACAATGCATTGGGAGTACTTTCAATCATTAAATTAGTTGCATTACTTTTTTGAGACATTTGATTTACCACAACATTGTAAATATTTAGTCTCACAAATTTTATTTAAACCCGGCATCTTAAACGTGTACAGTATCTTGAAAAAGAGATGAGTCAGTGGCTGTGTAGCTTTGCAGTAGACAGCGCATCTTGTCAGGTCTTTCCCAATGCTGCACCAGGGTGATTGAAGCACACCAGAATCTGAATAAAATGATTACAAATTTTGTCTTATGTTTTCTCTTGAACAAATGTTAACAAACTAAGTTAATTCTGTCTAAATACTATTAGAGAATACAAATTCATATCATCGGAAAATAAATTTATTTGTGTGGTCACTGCAATATAAATAACAAAGTGGTTGCATTAAATTCACATATTTAAAGCAATTAAAATTTTAACTTAAAATAATAAACACAAATATTAACACAGGCCTTTTCCCTACCGAAATAATATGGCTTTTTAGATTTAAAACGTTTTAATCTATACTTGTTTGTTTAATGTAATATTATTTTTAATATAAAGAAAGAAAATGTCCTTTATGCAATGTTTTAGAAGATGAATACCACTTTGTTATGGAATGCACATTATATACTGATGTAAGAAAAACTTACTTAAAACCATTTTATTACGTAAGACCAAATATGTTAAAGTTTATAGATCTACTGACCTCTCAAAATAGTAATATTGTTAAACATTTAGCTATGTGTATTTATAAAGCATGGGAAATAAGAAATACTTATAATACATATTATGATTAGGATAGGATTTTTGGTATATATTTATGCATATGTATGTATACAAATACATACCACCTCTCGCTGTATATTGTCTTATCTAAAATACCCAATATTTTAAAATGTACCGATTTAATTTTGATGTTTATCCTTTGAATGACCAGTGACTTTGTTTTATGTATATTGTATTGACATTTCATGTATACGCATGGGCTTATTGCATACTGTATTATCTAATAAACTAAACTAAACTATTATTTTTAAACAGAAACACACGTAAATGTATTTAAGAAATAGAAAAAAAATATTTTAAAGCATTGACACTTTTTTTTTTGTTCCTAAGAAGCATCATAAAGGACGGGCGATAATGGAACCTACATGGAAGCAAATCAAGTTATTACATACCACAGGACTGTGTATAGTAGTAATGCTTGTCACCTAATGATGCATTGTAGCACTGGAAAATTGAAAACATATTAAATTCTAAAACTATGTATATGCGGTATTATGACAAGAAATGACATACATACCAAATGTCACTTTCATGTTACAAACGAGCACTTGCTTCTTATTTTGTTTAGATTCGACAGGTCTCGTTCTAGTAATTAGATACCTCGCCCAGAGCATGATTTCAAGTTTCAATTTAGATCAGAAAAGCTTTAAATGAGTGTCTCTGTTTTCTGACTTAAAACGGGACCCCATTGTGATCATATCAGATATGGGACCCGTTTAGATCATAAAACATTTTTTTGGTGCGTACAACTTGACAAAAATATTTTGACATGTCTGACCCTAGCGATACACATTTGTAAACATTCAAAGAATATTCCGAACACATTTTTGTTTTTGCAATTTATCTAATTTCATGCTGAGAGAGGGATTTCCTACGTGAAACCCGGTAACAATCACCAATTACATTGAAAACAGTCCCCGCTTAGAAAATGTGCACCGAGTAATGTCAAGATCTAGGGCGAGGACATACACGAAACAAACGTTAAATACTTTCTAACTGATATGGCTGGATAGTGGACGGTATTAAAATATTAAAGCACACTATTAAAGAGTATAAAAAGGCAAAAAATACCTGTTTCTGAAAGAACGTCGCCATTTTGATTCCCTTTTGATCATCACGTGATTACCACCGCTGAAGTGTATAGGAGAGAATTTTTTCAAACAAGGTTATGGTTCAGTCAACTGATATGTTTTCACATGTCTTGTTTGGCAATATACAAGTGTATTTTGGTAATAAAAAACGCTTTACCTACATTTACTGTTAAATTCATGAATTTGACTGGACATTTAAGTGGGTGACATGAGTACTAATAATACCTTCTGAAACGTCATTACTATGCATCAATATATTTTGTTCCAAACAACAGATTTTCTTAAATTTTCGCACATACATGCACCAATGTATTCTTACAACAAAACATCACTAAAAAGAATGGATCACCAAACTTTCTTGGCAAAAATTGGGATTTCAATAGGGTACCTGTGTAGCTTTTTTCATGTTTCGTGTTTACGTAAACAACGTATTAAATTGCAAAAATAGAATGGATATATTTATTGGATCTTTTTTCGTACTAATTTGTTTGGCAATACATTGTATACATGTGTTTTTTATTATTATATTGCTTTTTGAACTTTTAACCATTGAAAGAAACTTGATGACTTAAAAGACTAATATTTATTGAATAAAATTAGTATATTGTAACCTATATACAATACAAAAATGATAAAGCAAAAGGAGAAATTAACCCAATTATTTTCTTTTTGTTGCGAACGTCTTTACAGGCGGCGGTGACCCCTGTTTTATTGTGTTTTGTTTTGTGTTGTGTTGGCAATTGGTCACTTGCCGTGTGTAAAGGACCGTGTGCTGCTAACGAGAATTATCTCTTGCTGATGCACTTTGTTGAAATTTAAAAGACTACAATGAATTCAAAATTAAACTACTTCTGAGTAGGGTAAATAGTACGTTATCGTATTTGACTACTCAAACATACCATTTCTATGATATTTGCACTAATATAAAATTTTATCATTATGCAATTACATATCCATTTTAATTTCTTGAAACGTGCTTAATGTCATTCCGATATTTTTGGAACATGACCGCGGCAAGTACGTACAATATAATATTTGGTACAACATTATATGTTGAAACTGTAGACGATAACATATAAGTTATAAATATATTTTTTCTGTAATTTATTCCTATAAAGTATATATAGATCCCCTTCACAAAAGTCTTCTTTTGTTAACATTTAAAATATAGTTTTATAAAATGTCTTCGTGCGGTTTTAAAAGTGTAATATTAACAGTTTAACAATTCTAATTGAAAGACGAATTTTACATTCAAAATAACTTGTGTAGAGCATGTTCAAACAGTTTCAACATTTGCGTTTAGGTTTCTACAACACATCAGGTCGTATTGAGTAAATATATACTAGCCGATAATTAATAATCGATTACTGTGCTTTTTAACACTGTAACAATATGTAACATAGAACATACTCTCAGTTGGAAAGCAATTAGTAATTGCATACCAACAGGCTTTCAATAATAGGTTCTTTCAGGACCGTTTATCTTATAAATCCTTGATGAATAAAGTCACAGTCGCTATTAGAGATGATGATGCGAGCGCCACCGTTGAATAAATGAGACACTCGAATCAATTCAATCTCTACTGAATACGTTGCGATTATCGACGCCTTGCATCTGTTTATTTCAAAGTTCGACCACGCTTTTATATATTTCATTACGCCTGAATGTTATCTAAACTTGAATAGGTACATTATTTTAATCGTTAATAATCCACAATAATTTCTAAAATGTTCAATTATTTCCAACTGAAATTCTTCCCCATTACATAATTTTCCATAACACACAGTTGAAGACTGATAATTCACTATTGTATCACCTAATAAAATGGTTGGTCTACAAAATGTTGATCTCCTTGTACATTGGTGTTGTTCTGCATTGTACCCATATCATTGAAAAGAAATGAATTCAGTTTGCGTTTGCTCTGGTTGAAGGATATAATCTGGATCCGTCTGGTAAAATCTCGTTGACGTTCGTGACGATTCAGGTCCATTTGATTCCGGTAAAAAATGTCTAGGCGGCTGATTTGTGATAAGACACTTTGGATAATGGCCATACGGTGTGACAAATAGGGATTTAACGTCAAGGGTTGGGAAAGTATATCGATAAAAGGTCTGTGAGAAGGACGGATCTGGTACTATATATTAAGAGCATTTGGTGCGTCTATGCATATGTTTGCACACAAATAAATGTGCTTAATTATATTGAAGTTGCTTTATATTGTTAACGTGTTTACTATCCTTAATCTGGTTATTATAAGGGAAATTATTTCAGATTTGCCATATTACATAAAATTCCATTTAATCAGGAAATTTACACGGGTATTATATGATATCGACAATAGTACCAATATTAAGAATAACATAACTATTTTAGTGTCTCTATACAAGATGTGCCGATGATGATTTGGTGGACATATGACATAACAACCGGTAAAAGAACCTTGCTCATTAAGGTTGCAATTAGATTTTACGTCGACATTTAAACAGGGGCTTTAACTGATGGAGGACTCATTTATTACCCGTAAATGTAGAAATATTTTAAGTGTAGCTTTTAAGTAGATAAGGTTTGTCACAGGTAATTCAATGAGTTGAATAAATGATACAGATACTGAAGAACAAATACCGGTTGCAGATTTTCATATGTAGAACGGTTTTACTGTTGTGCAATTATTATAGGCATTATTATAAGGATATACATTCAATTTAATTAGTATATAATATATTTTCATGTCCTCTGCTCTAGTCAATAGGCAGATGAATATTTATTCGTATGTCTGTAGTGCACTTCGTAGAAAAGTTCATTGATTTACATTTAAGACTTACGAGACTTGATGTACTCATTGATTTCCTGTAATTTCAGTTTGAGCGTAACGACTTCATTAAAACGTTTTCCTCGAAAACCAAGATAATGCCGCAGGGATTTCCAACACAAACTATGTTAATATAAAAAAAAGCGTTCAGTAAGGTTTTGAGGAATAAATACAGCTTCGGGTAATGTTGTGTATACGGTTCATAGTCGGCGATAAATTGTATTACAGTTATAATTACAAGAAGGGATGGAAATTCTTGGAGGTAAGAAGACTTTGGTTCATCTTGTAATTTAGGTTTAACCGTAACAACTTCATTTAAACATTTTCCTCGAACACCAAGATAATGCCTCAGGGATTTCCAACACAAACGATGTTAATTAAAGAAAGCGTTCAGTAAGGTATTGATGAATAAACAAAGCTTCGGGTAATGTTGTGTATAAGCTTCATAGTCTGCGATAAATTGTATTACAGTTATAATAACAGGAAGGGATGGAAATTCTTGGCGATAAGAATACTTTGGTTCACTCAGCTGTTTCATCTTGTAATTTAAGTTTAAGCGAAACAACTTCATTTAAACATTTTCCTCGAACACCAAGATAATGCCGCAGGGATTTCCAACACAAACGATGTTAATTAAAGAAAGCGTTCAGTAAGGTATTGATGAATAAACAAAGCTTCGGGTAATGTTGTGTATAAGCTTCATAGTCGGCGATAAATTGTATTACAGTTATAATAACAGGAAGGGATGGAAATTCTTGGCGATAAGAATACTTTGGTTCACTCAGCTGTTTCATCTTGTAATTTAAGTTTAAGCGAAACAACTTCATTTAAACATTTTCCTCGAACACCAAGATAATGCCGCAGGGATTTCCAACACAAACGATGTTAATTAAAGAAAGCGTTCAGTAAGGTATTGATGAATAAATAAAGCTTCGGGTAATGTTGTGTATAAGGTTCATAGTCGGCGAGAAATTGTATTTTACAGTTATAATAACAGGAAGGGATGGAAATTCTTGGCGATAAGAAAACTTTGGTTCACTCAGCTGTTTCATAGTTTCAGTTAAAGATACTATACCATTAAAGGGACTATGTCAACGAAACAATTGCCTGCAACCTGAGAAATACTAAGACATATGCGCTGAATAAAGTATAAATAATATAATACACCATGAAATATTTGTTAAAAACAAATTAGACATTATCTTTTTGAAAAAAAACAACCCGAGTGGGTATCGAACTCACGACTTTTGAGACATACGAAGAAATGACAGAAGACAGCGCTTTAACCAACTGCGCTATTGTGCTTGGTATTGAATAATGTGTAAACTATGGTTTTACAAAGTACTCACAATTCTGACTTAAAAATGTAAACATGAAAAGGGCATAATAAACACGATCCTTATTATAAATTTAATTTTGTCTGAGAATGCATACACTCTTTCCCTTATATATATTATGTATTGGTGTATTGTATTGACTTTATATTCGCAATTTCTTTAACAATATGTGGTAATCAGTGTACAGGCATTTCGTATTGTTATTTTGAAGGATAATGTATCGTCAAACAATCTGTCAGTTGAAGAAATATAATGATGAGCCGTATCGTAAAGTTAGTTAAAAAAATGTAACAATGTAAGAACAAGTAGATTTGCATGTTTGAATACCATTTATTTCTGTAAATACTTCCAAAACAATGTTTCAGAATTGATGACCAGGATGCAACATTTCTTGTTAGAGGTTGCATGCATCATATCGTGACCTATTCAATTACAGAAAACAGAAGCTTCCCCTGTATTCATAATATTTTAAAGAAAGAGAATTTGAATATCTCTTATACTTTGACAACTACGAAATATCTCAGGTAACACACTGCATTCTAACGACGTTTTTATTTGCCGTTACTTAAACCCAATTACTCAATCGTGGTATTAAGTTGTCTATTTTGCATTTCTTAGAGAAAGAAAATACAATATTTTACTCGCATATAACCCCCTGGGAATTATTTCGACATTTCAATTGCAGCGAAATATCTGGGAAATTACAGTGTGTTAAACAAACAATAACAACGACAATACGGCTTGGTATCCATTTAGTTAAATTTATTTTAGTGGGAAGTATATAGTATAGTATATATAAATAAATGGAGTATTGTTTTGTCGAAAATACATGTATTAACGGCTACGTCATTGTTGGGTGGATTTTTTTTTCTGTTCTTGTTTCTTTGTCAGGTTTAGTGACTTTTATTGATACATATTTCGCATAAAAATCACGGTATGACGCACATGACCCACGAACAGATCTAAACATAGAAACATAAAATAAACATGCCATTTCATTTGTGACACAATTGAACAAAGATGATGTTTTCCGTCAGTTTTAAACATACGTTTAGTACTTACATGCATACAACCCTCTCGTTTTGGTAAAACTTATTTTTTGTAACGAGGGAACGATGTTTAACGATTGTCCAAGACTTTTTCATGCAACAGCCTAAGTAAACAACCAATGTTCACATTAATAACGCATTTTAAGAGCTTGCCTTTGAAGTTTCAAAAGAATATAATACTACAATTATTGTTCAATCTCTTAATAGTTTTAATTCGTTTTTAAATATTTCTTGTCACTCTCAAATTCTTGGTACTTGACCGCTGCAAATATATGTACACCATATATTTTGTTCAATATTATATACTGAAAGTGTTGACGACCACGTATCAAATATAAACTGTATCAATTTCGTATAAGGTATATAGAAATATCCTTAATAAATTTTGTTTTGTAAATAATTGCTATAATAGTAAAATTATAATTCAATAAAATATCTAAGTGCATACACTCATTTATTTATCTATACATTGTCATATAATATATTAAATTTAAACGTATATTTACCTTCGCAATTACTGTTTTCGATCATGTTCAATGTTTGAATATTTGTTTTAGTTAGCACCCATTTTTCTACATTAAACAGTAAACAATACCGGAAATAAATCACAAACCAATGCAAACATAGTATGTTAGGATTGGCAAAAGAAGGCGCGTTTTTTCTACAACATATCAGCTTGTATTGTGCCAATACATATTAGCCGGTAATTAATAATCGATGACTTTGCTCTTTATCGCTGTGTCAATATGTAAAATGAAACAGACATGGGAAGCAATTATTCCTTGCATGTCAATTAGTTTTTTAATGATCGGTTCTTTTAGGACCACTTTTCTCATAAATCATCAATGCATAACGACACGGCCGCTTTCAGAGTTCGTTGCCCGAGATACACATTGAGTAAATGAAAGGATCGAAGGATTCAACGCATATCTCTATTACATAATAACGATTATCGACGTCTTGTTTCTGTTAATTTCAAATTAATACGACGCTTCTTATATATTTCATTGTGTCTGTATGCGATATAAACTTGTTTTGGTACATTATATATATATATATATATATATAATGATCGGTTCTTTTAGGACCACTTTTCTCATAAATCATCAATGAATAACGACACGGCCGCTTTCAGAGTTCGTTGCCCGAGATACACATTGAGTAAATGAAAGGATCGAAGGATTCAACGCATATCTCTATTACATAATAACGATTATCGACGTCTTGTTTCTGTTAATTTCAAATTAATACGACGCTTCTTATATATTTCATTGTGTCTGTATGCGATATAAACTTGTTTTGGTACATTATATATATATATATATAATGATCGGTCCTTTTAGGACCACTTTTCTCATAAATCATCAATGAATAACGACACGGCCGCTTTCAGAGTTCGTTGCCCGAGATATACATTGAGTAAATGAAAGGATCGAAGGATTCAACGCATATCTCTATTACATAATAACGATTATCGACGTCTTGTTTCTGTTAATTTCAAATTAATACGACGCTTCTTATATATTTCATTGTGACTGTATGCGATATAAACTTGTTTTGGTACATTATATATATATATATATATATATATATATATATATATATATATATATATATATATATATATATATATATATATATATATATATATATATATATATATATATATATATATATATATATATATATATATATATATATATATATATATATATATATATATATATATATATATATATATATATATATATATATATATATATATATATATATATATATATATATATATATATATATATATATATATATATATATATATATATATATATATATATATATATATATATATATATATATATATATATTATATAATGCACGCACTTGATTTTTAATGCGCAATGACTATTTGCACATTTCACATTTCACCTCTACGCTTTGCAAGTCGCCAGATTAGCAGTGTTAAACATGAGTATCATACGACGAACAGATATTAAAAACCTTTAAAATACAACATTCCTCAACCATCGAGTCTTTGTCAAACTTATTGTTGTTCTTTCTAACCATCTTCCAGTGTATAGAATCTTCCGTTACAATCGGTAATGCATGGTTCTATCATGACCCTGTATGGCAAAAAAACAATAATTATTATGCTTCACAATGTGTTCGGGAATGTCAGCTTTGAACATTAAACATATTACCTGATTGTAAT
This sequence comes from Congeria kusceri, assembly GCA_027627225.1. Lineage (NCBI taxonomy): Eukaryota > Metazoa > Mollusca > Bivalvia > Myida > Dreissenidae > Congeria > Congeria kusceri. The sequence continues at coordinate 11,900,961 of CM051033.1, read as the reverse complement.
AACAGCTGTTTTCACCCAAAGGCATTCTGATGAAGCAAAAATACGTGTTTGTTAGAATGCCGTAAAGCAGTGATGGAGCGAGATGAAATAACTATTTTTCTATAGTAGAACAGAAAACAAACGCGTTTTAATTTGATTTGCACATTCAGTGTTTCTTTGTCAATATACTGAGTGTGTTCGCAAAAGTAAACGCAAGCAATATCAATAAAACAGTGCGCGTGGCGTGAGTGTAAAATAGTTAAGGAGGTATTGCTATTTAAAATCATAAAAAAATGAAATAATTAGCTGCCGTACGTTTAGAGATAGGAATACATCTAAGATTGAAAATGACTAGAGCACATATTGTCAAACAAACGTGTTCAGTATTAGGGGAAAGGCAAAGTTATGTTTTCACAACCGTTTCGATTAAAACTTTAGAAAGCTGCGTGTATAACGCTTGAATGTAGCTCATATGATCAAATTCTTATGATATAGAAACACAAATTGTGTACGGCCATGAACTATTATATTCATCGCTGAATAAATTTTACTGCGTTTGTTTGATCTATTAACCAGCTAACACAGTGATCTCCTCTTTCTTAAAATGCAAAGATTCATTGCATGACAAGTAAGACGTATGCCACCATCAATGGTTTTCCTTTATTTTTTATTCAACAGGAATATCTTCCTTCCGTTATAGACCTATCTCTTCCTTCCGTTATAGACCTATCTCTTCCTTCCGTTATAGACCTATCTCTTCCTTCCGTTATAGACCTTTCTCTTCCTTCCGTTATAGACCTATATCTTCCTTCCGTTATAGACACTCTTCCTTCCGTTATAGACCTATCTCATATCCGTTATAGACCTATCTCATATCCGTTATAGACCTATCTCATATCCATTAAAGACCTATCTCATATCCGTTATATACCTATCTCATATGAAGCGGAAACATTTTCTCGGATAAGCACTCTTTCATTCGCAATATATGTCATTCAAAATGTCGGCTCTGAATCTTAAAAGCCGCTAAACAGCAAGTTTAGACGACTTTACAACGCTTATATTGACATCCAAATAGCAATACGGCGTCTTGACAAATGTCGTTAAGTTGTAAGAAGTATAAACTTTACGAGATTTATGTACATGTACAAATGCGATTTGAAACTAACTTGTCGAAATAGCGAATACACGTTGGACACATTCTTTTGATAACATGGCGGAAATATATATTTAACTGTCGAGCTTCTAGTAATATAAAAAATAATTATTGATGCGGTACAAAAAAAATATTTTTTTGTGGATGATCTAAAGATTGTGTGAACATGAACAAGTGTAGAACATATCGAAATTTGTAAACTGGTTTTCGCGAACCGCCATACAACAGATGTATGCGCATAATCAATTTGCATTATTAGCTTTTGCAAATAATGTTCGTACTTATTTAAGCTTCAGAATCGACAGTCTTTTGATCGAGGCTCTTTGCAACGCCATTTTCCAAATAAAAACTTTACAGAATATTTGTAAAGATATTTATTCACCTATGAATATCATTCATGAAAGTTATCGAGTTGAATTGGTGCTGTGCACAGAATAGTAACAACTATTAAGTTTTCAGTATGGCATTGTTCGTCACTTAAGCGGGTAAAATGAGAACATGTCTGTATATCACTAATACAAAAACAACATAGATGACATGTGAACAAATATGGCGTAGGTTTATTTTATATCATAAAATAATATTTACATATATTGAACACATTGAATATGTACACATGGAATACAGCGATTCGTAACACTTCCTGGCCAAGCAATTGTGCCTTTATCAACGTTTGTTATTCGACCTTGCAAAAATAATTAACTTACTTTTATTTCACAATCTTTAATAAATGTTAATATGTTCTATATAAGAATATTGTGGATTTGAGCGATAGATGTAAATATTGCACATGCATAAATTAACCATGTCAGAACTGATAAAACAACCATCATATATTAATATTCTTATATACGAAAAGCAATATTATTAAACATTGGGTTGGGGAATGTGTGAGTGATAGAACGAGTATCTACAATGTTTCATCGACATCATATTTATATTTAGAATTTACAAGAAATACGTTATTTTAACAAGAACGCGTTTCTATGCTGTTGAGCTTTCATTAATCACCGTTACTTCTTCAATAGGTTCTATTGTGGAACACGGTTTATGTGACGTCTCTTCCATTTCAATGGTGGGCAAGTTGGTCCTGTACTTCGATGTCAAAGCTTTCAGGGAGGACACACTCTCCATTATAGGCACCGTATTCATTCGTAAAAGCTTCTTCTCTCGTGCTACCATTGTCAACGACATCTTGCGGCTGTAGTTCTTGTATATCACACTATCCTGAGGTTTCTTGACTATCCTTATGGTATGCAGATTTTTAGGACTATGTTTAAAGCGAGGTTCCTGTGGTTGTAATATCCGGATATTATCCCATTGCTTCACAAATAGCACCATTGCGCACACCCAGAGGCACACTACTAACAACACAATAATGCCCTCCTCAATCTGGATACCCCTTGCCCTGTTCTCAATAAACTGTATCCCTGAAGCAGTAATGATATATGAAATAAATAAATAATATACCAATATATTTTATAATTATCTCAACCTATCGTTCTAGAGGCTATCGTTAGGATTGAAATATACTTGGAAATGTAATTGTATATTGTATTTTATATTTTCCTTCTGAATGGAAATGTTTGTCAACTTGCGAAATGAGAAGCAAAACGAAAACGCCAGATATCGTACTAAATTGACGTTTAGTTACGTGTTTATATATTGGATATAAAACGGTATGATTGTTATGATCATGGCAGCTTTGAAAATGATTACGGATTCCATAATAATGCCGAAATACAATAAAAACTCGTGGATAGGCAAATACACATTAGTAAAGCCATTAATAAGAATATCTCTGGAATGAAATTGAGATTGTACGCGTACCAGTGGATCACAGCTAACTCAATACGCATCACAACTAATAGCAAATTACTTTTTCCAGCTGCAAATGAAAGACTATATTAGCATAAGAATGTTACTGTATTTCCTGCATCAAATGTTCATTAGATGTATAGTTTTTACCTGTGACATTTGTGCTGAATTCAACCACCTCGCTTTGGTTCCTTCTACCTAGATCCGTTATCGTCACCATGTATACACGATATCTGAAAACAACAACAAAATTGAATTTCAATTTTGCTCGTTGAATATATCATAGTCATGTAATTTGCCGCGTGTGCATGTATTTGCGAAACATACAATTCACAGATTGCAAGAAATCTTTGCTGTGTAGCACTTATGCGTCTTATCTGTTCATGAATGATATTCAGACATTTTTTGTTCAATTAAAATATGAATATCTGCAGCTAGTACAAGTAAAAAAAAATCATTGTTGCTAAGAAACCTTCGTGCAGAAATAATGTTTTTAATGCAGACGAAGATTTTTAAGAATAATATTAATGTTATTAAATGTGATAGTACATGAAATATTATCACACGTATTGAAACCAACATAAGATCACCATTACTTGACGAATACCACAAATGTTGTTAATATAAAAAGAAATAAATATATATTAGTTTAAAAGTTTAATCGAAAGCAATACGCGCCCGACTGTGTGAGAAGATCGTCAAGCAATTCACCTTTGGAAAGACAATAGTCCGGTTATACGAAAGCTTCTCTGAAGTGGACTTATCCCATGAGTGACCTTGAATATCGCAGTACCACGGGATTCCACGAGCTCGTAGGACAGCTCAAATCTGGTAACGTGATCAGGATCGCCTTCTACCAGACCAATAGACGTACGCAGTTTTGACTTGGATGTACACGCTTAGATTGGTTGCTCGTTGTGCTTCACCTGTAATGACAGAGAAAAATTGCTTTCAATGAATTGCACGTTTGATCATACGTTAGTGTACATTGTAATTTGACAGAGACATGCTACGTTGGTGTACATTTTGTCTTTACCCTGAAATAGCAGCAGCAGTAATTGAAATAGAAATTCATTCTCCTGCTGACGGCTATACATTTGTCTTGGACCAGTGTGTTTCGCCAATAATTTAGTATAATCATGATTGGTAGAAGCATACATATTAAAACTAAATGTAGTACGTTTGCATACTACCAGACGTGGTTTTGTTCTTGGGACGTTAACATTGAAGACCTACAACCACAATAACAAGAGCTATCACTAGAGGTGATTAAAATCCCACATACCGCTTTAACACAGATTGCAGTTGGATTGCTTTAGCACAGAACAATGAGCTTGAAATGCAAAACACATATTTGATCTTTCGCCTTGAATTGTGACCTTGAGCTGTGTCTGATAAACATGGGACATATTCGGGACACATCGTCATGTAATAATCTGAAATAATATTAAAATCCTTCGAGGCATTTAGATGTTATGAGCAAAAAAGAAATACAAATGTTTAATTGTGATTTTGACCTTTGACTTACAAGCTTGGTTTATGTACGCTGCACATTGTGTCGTCATGTGCAATAAAAAACAACCTGAAGCTATATTAAAACCATTCAAGGCATTGAAAATATAGAGCAGAAACAAAATACAGCACACTGGCGTTTTATTCTGATATTATCGCCTAATAAAATGGTCGGCACACAAACAATTGATCGCCTTGAACTTTTATTTTGTTCTCCCTCATGTCCCAAGTTCGTCTTTAGAATTTAACTCAGATTGATTTTGCATTACTTGTAAATAGTCTGACTCTGTCCGGTAAAATGTCGTTGACATTTGTAATTATTCAGGTCCATTTGATTCCGGTGGCTGATTTGTGAAAATTCACTTTCGATAATGGACATACAGTGTGACAAATAGGGATTTAACGTCAAGGGTTGGGACACTACTAGGTAATTGGTCTGAGAGATAGAGATTCATTTTACTATAAATAAAGAACATTATGCGAATGTGTGTGTTTGGTGGCAAATAATATTATAAATACATCTTTTAATTTAATTATATAGTTACAAAACATTATGATTTTACTCAGTTAAGTTCTTCTTCGATTTTAAATAAAGGGACATTAACTGACATTAACCCATCCATTTCAATGGATGATTGACCTCAGTACAGCTCTTTGAGTGTCATGACGGGTAATTAGATAGATTTATTAAATAAGGAGACGCAGCAGATGCTTACTTCATTGGTAAACAGCATGCGAAAACAAAAGCATTGTTTCATATATAATATTGTATTATTGTGAAATTAGTTTAATTATTAGCATTAGACAATATTCATTCAGTTCTAACATGATACTCGCTTTTGTTTTTCAATAGACCAATAACACAATTATCATGTTAAACTACCCAATAAATAACGCAAAAAGTAGTCCCGATTGTGAGCGGATCATTGTAAAAGGTATTTCCAATTACAATTGCAAAACTATACGTCAAATCATGTTAGAATCGAAATAATTTTCGCATTATTGTTGTTTATCGTCCAATAAACAACTCTTTGTCGTTCTAATGTGTGGATATTTAATTCTTACGCATAATAATTTCAGATCGTTGTGAAGTGGCCAATAAACAGCGATACATCGAACATTATTTCTTAAATTAACTAGACTATGTACACATTGTCAATATATTGTCATGTCATCTGATCTAGTCAAAGGACAGAGAAATAATATTTCGTTTGTCTGTCGGAAGGTTCATTGATTTACATCTCTGGAATCTTCCTAGTGTTACACTTACGAACTATTTGAATGGTTATAGCCAATGATGAATTAAAATTGTAATTAAACAAACATATATTTCCTAAGGTATGATCATGAGACAAATGTGGTATTCACACAAATACATACATGTGTCGCGTTTAAAACAATGTCTGTTTTTGTTGCACCTAGACAATTTTATTGCAAATAGTAGAACATGTTTAGTTACCCTGCTATGCAAGCTGAAAATAATAATAGTATACGGAATAAGCGTTGTAAAAACATTCAATACAAAGTGTGTAATATGTAGATTTTGCACTTACTTTTACCACCTTCAGATAGGTTACGTTTTATTACATGCGGTTTCTTAATTAGTATGTTTGTTTGTATTTATGTTTTTTGATTGCTAGTTGGCAACTGTACGCATAACGCTATGAATGGATTTGCATGAACTTGTGTTGATAAGGTTGGAAATGGACAAGAACAAATGGTTAGATTTTTACGGTGACCCCGATCACCGCAAGCAATCTTTAAACTTATATTTTGTATGGAAAGATAGAGCTAGTGATGTAGTTATTATTATAGGATTCATTAGTTAAGTAGTTAAATACCTACAAGTATCTTTGTGAAGGTCCGAGTGTTTTCCAGTATTTCCGGAATAAGCTAATTGTTTTATTGTTGGTGGGGTGGTTGGTGGTTGTGTGTTTGTTCTCGGTTCCACATGTAGACTGTATATGCACATGTATTACAAAAGTTTAATACACAACCCTTTTTGTAATAACAACGAGCGTTCCACACAGAATAAACTGAGAATAACACGGGATTACAAAACAGCTTGAAAAACGGGTCTTTGCTTCGTAGCCCCCTTATTCGGTCCAATGATTTCGTGTAAATTCGGTAATTGATGCTGTTTGTTGAACCATTGGATATTATTCACAACCATAATTATTGTACAAACATGAAACATAACAATAACTGGAACATAACATAACTTAATGAAAAAGGACCATGGTTCTTGAAGGTTACCAACTGATTTCCTGTAATTTGAGTTTTAGCCTAACGACTGTATTAAAACATTTTCATCGAACACCGATATAAGTCCGCAGAGCTTTCCAAGACAAACAGTGTTAATTAAAGAAAGCGTATTGATGTTTAAACAAAGCTTCAGGTAATGCTGTGTATAGCTTCATAGTCGGCGATACATTGCATTGCAATTTACAAATACAAATACAATACTAGTGGATAAAAATTCAAGGCGATAAGAAGGCTTTGGTATCTCATTCACACAGGTGTTGCATATTTTTGCTAAAAGATACCTTAGTATCAAAGTCAAAACAGATATAACTTAGATGAATTGATAGACCAAAATGTACGGAAACTCTTTTAACGGTTGGTGTTATTTCTATTGGCCTACCATTACTGCATGATACATGTATTCGTGATGATATTAGGAATTTGAAGTGTTATGTTCAAGTAGCCGATCTTTTAAAACGAAAACAAACTTCACTAATTTGCCGTGTCGTAATGTGCAGTTCGATCAAGAAACGTAAGAACGGATCTATAATTAGATAAATACGACTTATTAAATATATTTTCACGGTATAAAATTGCCAAAATCATGTATCAAAATCATGACCCGAATGTAATTTTTCAGCGTTCTGTAGAATAGCTTGCCCTATTCAGATATGGCCCGTATTCACAAAGCTCCTAAGGGAAATCTTAATTTAAGTCGTACTTAAGTGGAAATTTCAAATCAAATTTTATATGTGAAATCCAATGACTTCTGTTTATAAAAGGGTAAACTATTAAACATTAAACATCTAAGCAATATATTTTCTAGTTAAAACCATTTCGATGCAAAAAGACCTATACATGAAACAGCCAGATAGTAAAGGAATTTTATGATATTAAGAAATTTACTTAAGTTTTCCCTTAGGAGCTTTGTGAATACAGGCCATGGACATCAGTATTATTACTTTATTACCGCAAAAATGTAAACTTTTGAACATTTATAACACTTTGACAATTACAAACTATCTCAGAAAAAAACCTGCGTTTAGACGTTTTTATTTACCTTGGCATCACTCAGGCCCAATTATTCAATTTCGGTTTTATGTTGTCTATTTAGGATTACTTAAAGAAAAGAAACACGTCATGTAACTCGTATATATCCTCCGGGGAATTACATACTAGTTCCGATGAAACGAAATATCTGGGAAATAACTCAAAGTTAAACGAACAATAACAAGTACAATACTGTTTGGTATAGGTTTCCATCAAATTATTTATTTTTATGGGAATGCCATATCCTGAGTATTGTTTTGTCGAGAATATTAATGGCTACGTCATTGTTAGGTTGATCATTTTTATGTTCGTGTTTCTTTTCCAGTGTCAGAAGACACTTTCATAGACGCAGAATTCGTATACATATTACAATATGACGCACAAGACTCGCGAAAAAATCTAAACATAGACATAAAAATAAACATGCCATTCCTTGTTTAACTCAACACAATAGAACGCAGATGTGGTATCCGACAGGTTTAAGCATTTTTATTTTTATAGAAAATTCGCGTGTATGCAATAGTCTTCATTGCCGTAAAGCCTCTAATTTGTTTCGTTCCCCAGATGTTTTACTAAATATTTAATCATTAATCAGGACTTTACTTCCCAGTACATTCGACTAAATAAACAAACAGTCATTTCTCTTCATCTTTCCCCCACATTGTGTTTGGTGACGTTACGAAAATATATATCTATAACATATACGCCACACAACGTCGGGTTTTTGTCGAACATGACAAAGTGCATAACAGTGATCTAAAACATGTTCATGAACAAAATATAACCGACACATACATTGAGCTTAATAAATTCAGGAATTTATCAAGATTTCTGCAAACGTTTCTGTCTTTGATAGATATTTAACCAACAGCAATAGCTACTGCTTAAATGACAGCACAATGTGAACAGGTAACATTTAAATTTAATACAGTATTTCAGTCATTTTTAACAGTTGTACATAACAGTTAACACGTATTAAATACTCAAATTGTTGTCAGAACTACTAATTTTATTAATGAATAAACGTGAATGCCAAATGCATATAATTCAAAGAACAGTATCAAGAAATCTCTCTCTAAAAACATGAATACAGTGTGAATTTGTGACCATGTACCTAGATTCAAGTAAATATTCTTTTTGTTTGTTTAAATTAAACTACATTTTTTTAATTTAAACATATATTTACCATCGATATTCCAGATTACGAAGATTTTATTAAGGTTTTCAAATATTGTTTACTCCACAGAGCGTTTTAGTTATTCATATTCCCTTTGTAGTTAGTTTACAAGCTCTTCAACATTGTTTTCGCACTGGAAACAAATGCCAAACAAGTGCGTAACGCCATAAATGGTCTCGTTTCTACAACGAATCAGATTCTGGTGGGTAAATACATATTAGCCGTTAATTAATAATCGATGACCACGCTTTCCAAATATATATCCATATGTCAGATAAAAAGGCTGTCAATAGGAAATCAATTATTAATTGCATGCCAACGGTTTTTCAATTATCTGTTCTTTGAGGACCGTTTATCTCATAAATCATTAATGAATAAAGCCACGGCCGCTATTAGAGTTATGGCACAAGGGACATCATTGATTAACTGAAACGCTTGGAACATTCCATTTAAGTCTTTTATATTAAGAAGTTTTATTACTATTGTTTATCAGATAAACACAAATTTGCAGTTCTGGTGCAAATAAATTAAGACAGAAAATGTTTTCAGCAATTTAAAAAGGAAAGCTAATGAACTGGATTTCAAGGGACGATGACTTGTACGATGAAAGTTCGCAAATTATTACGATTATCATAATAATTTGTGTAATGTTATCGTTCAGCGAGTGCGGACATGTGAGCTTTAACGACGCCATCATCTGTGAGATATACAAATATTAACCGATGTCAATAGCATATGTTTTCATCGACGGGCATACAGGTAAAGTACAACAATGTTTGATGGAATTCCGTGATGACAATAACGGAACGCGATGAAAGATATATTTTCATAAAGTAGACCAGAAAGGAAGTCAATATCGTGGGAAATGCAGTTGTAAAATGTCTGTGGCATTTTCCGTTGTAAAAGCTATGGTTGAAAAAAAGTAAATTTAAGCCAGTGTGCAATATCAATGTAACAAGCTAATTTGAAATTCTTAAAGAGTTACTACCCTTCAAAATCCGAAATATGTGTATACGCAAACATTTTAGAGGTAATTTAATACGTTTATGTATATAAAGTAAACATGATGCATTTATAAACATCTGATTTGATTCAATGAAAACAACTTAATTTGTTTGAAAAAAATACAAACTTACGTAAAAAGAAAGTACGATTCTTAGGTTGTATTTTGCATTTTTTTTCTATTTTGTATGTACTTAATGATATCTTTGTTCATGTTATGCTCAATTTTTGATTTATTGACTTGATAGCGTGTAAAAATATTTACAGAATATTGATAAAACTATTCATTCAAATATTACTTATTTTGCCTTTATAATTAATATTAACACACTAGTTAGGAAAAACGAAAGAACTCCAGTATTACAAAAGGGTTAACACTAACGAAACGCATAGTCTTAATAAATTGTACGAACGTAGGGTTAACGCTTATGAAACGCATAGTCTTGATAAATTGTAAGAACGTAGGGTTAACGCTAACGAAACGCATAGTCTTAATAAATTGTACGAACGTAGGGTTAACGTTTACGAAACGCATATTCTTGATAAATTGTAAGAACGTAGGGTTAACGCTAACGAAACGCACGGTCTTGATAAATTGTAAGAACGTTTCACAGTGTGTGCAAATACTTTTATCCGTCTAGATCACATTGATAAGCAAATCGGTATCAGGTCAAACTTTTACATTGTGTACATTTTTTAATTTAAATCAATAACGTGTATCCAGGACACATGTGGGGGTTCGTTAAGGACAGTCGCTTGGATTTGTTTATGGAAAATGGGAGAAATACTCAATAATTGAATACTCACGTTTGAAATGTTGACACTATTTAGCCGGAGATTGTGCGTTTTGTTAGCGATAACCCTTTATCTATTTAATACCGTCGAATCAGGAAAGTCTTATGTAATTGCTACGACAGCCATGACAAGAATATGTTCTGACAAACGATAATAACAACCGAAGTACGTAAAATACAAATCTCTAGCCTTTTCTCATGGTTTATTTTTCTATATCACATTTTTATAATAGCGAGATAATTTCGCAGAATCCTTGCATCTCATATTCCCTTGTGTCGCATTGCAAAAAGCAGATCAACACGTCAATCTAATTAAACCAGTACAACACGTCAATCTAATAAAATCAGCAACTCAAATACGCTACGCATTTGGGAGGTTGTGAACGTCGGTCAGATTGTACAAGTTTGTATCTGTGGACTGATTCCATGAAACGAATTGCAAGAGGACTATGCGATGCCAAGATGCGATGACGCGATTTACGATCATTAAAATATTATTGGTCTTAATTTGTCCCTACGTGAACTGATCTCTTAAATCATATGCATTCTTATAAAGGCTATCCCCAAAGTGTAGCACCTGACATAACAATAGAAACACCACATATGAGCTTACCACACAGTAGGAATTCTAGTTCAACCAGAGCAAATATCGTTTTAGGTTGATTGTGATATTATGGCTTTGTGTTGGTTGGTGGAAATTATATAAATATAACTCCAAAGTACTAGTTATTTATATAACGAATTATTATTTTATACGATATCAACATACAAACATTTATGCACACAACATTATAAGTTTGGATAATTTATTTCCAAACTACACTAATGTTTAGCTCTAATGTTTAGCAGACATATGTCTGCATTTTTCAAATTGACATATAATATGAATTACTGGTTAATTAACAGGTCGCTGCCAATAAGGCGAAGACGTCAAGACAACTCGACAATGATGAAGTACTATTGTCTAAACAGACAATACCTGTCGATTTCCATCAATGCTTTGTTCTCTCGTATTCTATTACGACGAATTCTACATTGTTACAGTCATACTTTCTGAACATAAACCACTAACTCTAAAAGTGCTTACGCATATTATTTCCACAATATACCACCCTTGCTGTGTTATGTCATAGTCTCTTACAATGACTTTAACATGTTGCATCGTCCTGGAACAGTAGGAATGCGTTGCGTTTGGTAGTTTTTTTACGTTTTGCAGTTATCCCAAAGTGATCGAAAGAATCTGGTCAACTGCTCCCATAGAAACAACTTTCAAACGTAAATATAACAAATGCTCATAAATACGCGCTAATCTGTTCTATTAAAGCGGAACAAATAAAGATTCGAAATTGGGGACTGTATGCAAACTACCATAGTTCAACGTATGGGTGAATGCTAGTTTGCACAGTATCATGTATTATCGCCTTAGATAAACTAAGTTTCAGTACGTGCTGGTATAAGATTTACTGTATAGATGTGTACGGTAAGTCGTATATAAATGTACAAACGACTTATTTAATATTGCGAAACAACAAAAATAATACATAATACATAGTCAATATAATATTTTAAAAACCATTGTTATTTGTCCGAGTAAAACTGCAAAATACGTCTACAGTAACAATAAAACGGTTAATGACAATTTGCAATTAAATAAAACATATTGTGTTTTTTTTGCTCACTATTTTTTCATCAAGGCGAGCCGACATGAATCACACGTTCTAAGAACATTATTTGAGCATTTTGCAGTCTTTGTTAAAAAACAGAAGCAGAGTCTGGAATTTTAATCCTCTGCTATTAGGCATCATGCAACATATCAAAAACCCTCATCGAAACACTTTGTCTTCGTAAATTGACTAATGTGTAGCGGTCGAAGCAAAACCTGTTCGTCTGATATTATTGCTTAAGCTGTGTTTTTATCGAATCTGAAATAATAAAAACAATTTGCCTGTCTTAATGTACTTTTATTTTCTCTTATTACATTAAATTACAAAATAATTAATTTATTTCTTAAAAAATTTCTAATAACTTAATTTCTACTCATCCACTTTTATACAATGTAGTACTTTTATTACCCAAACTAGATATTAAATGAAAATCAACCCTTTACATAACACGTGAGTTAAAAGCAGTTCGTGTACCAATTGATAAAATATATAGCATTTCTATACACCAAATTTAATGGACTATTTTTTTTCACAAAATAAAACCCCAGAACCTAGTATTCTCATTAATTACATCTGTTATTTCTAGCATCTGTCATACCAATGGAAACGATTTGCTTACACATGCACAACTCAACAGGTAGTCAAGCTTAACCAGAACAAATAGCTTGCTAATTGCTTATACAGTCCACCTCGTCAAAAACTTGGCGGATCACTAAATGGTTTTCCTTTATGTTCGGGTTAATTATATAAATGAATCTAAAGTACCAGTTGCTGTCTAAAAAATAAAACAAAAAAGTCGTTTAAAACGCTCAATACGCCACATCATGGTCATACTATTTACACGTAGTTTGAAGAATTATAATATTGGAAAATGTATTTAATAATTAATAAAGATCATTTTTCATCCATTAAAATATATAGTTCTACAGTCTCACTAGTGTGATATAATAACGTTATTATTAGCTAATTGAGTCGTAAAAATTAAACAACAGAACAGTGCAGACGAAAATGCAATACGACAATACGGTCAATTTTGCAGTCAGACTTCCGAACATTAACAGACGCGACCTGGTGTGTCATAGAATGCTATAACTTGCGCACAAAATGGCCTCGAAATGCCAACGTTACATTGTTCTGTTATTTTCTCATTAAAACAACAACATTTTAACATAGCACATAAGCCGTGACTCTTGTTAATGGTAAAGTAAAAATGCGGGTCTGGGTCTGTATTGTAATGTCGTTAAGCGTGTTAAATATAATCCCAAAGAATAAAAGAATCTCGACAGTTGTTACCATAGAAACGGCGTTCAAACGTGATAAAACAAACAATCTTTAGTGAACACATACTAAAGATGTTCTAGTGAAGCCGGAAAAACACGAAAACTAGTTGTCTATTCTATTATGGAGTGTTTGCGTACATTTACATGTACCGTTACTTATCAAAAGCTAAGTCTTTATAATTATCAGGTGTTTTTTTTTATCTCATTTGATGATATATCTTGGGCCTCTTTAAGAGTATTCCTTTTTACTGTTGAAATTAGATGTATTTAATAATTTGAAATGGATACATCATTGCAATACGAAATCTGATGATTTAAATTGGTTATGAAACATATCAAGAAAGACTGCTATATTTGTTAGTATTATCGAGCGCTTATAATGTACTGTATCGTATTGTAACAATGTAACGCTTCGTGACAGCATGCCGTGAAATCCAAAATCATGTTTCTTCTCCCTCCTTTTTCATCAGGAGCACTGACAGGAACCACATGTTGCAAGAACATTATTTGACGCATTGCGTGGCGTTAGTTAATAAGCAAAAACCGAGTCTGGCATTTAAATCTCCTGCTATTAAACATCACACAACAGATCAAAAGACCTCATCGAAACACATTATTTCGAAAATTGGATAACGTTGTGCAAATCAGATCGTCTAACAGAATTACTTAAGCTTTGTTTAAGGTTGTCTGTACAAATTTATAATCTTTTTCCTAATTTTTTATGATTCTCTGCACTTATATTTCTTCTGATAAAATGAAATATCACATTTGTTTCTTATTTGTTAATACGTTTAATCATGTAAGTCTTATTTATAAAGTGTATCATATATAGCATCGTTGTTCTATGTGATAACATGCAGTAGTATTTCTTTTAATGAAAATGAAATGAAAAACAAAACATACATAATATGTAATGAAAAGTGTGTTCAAATATGTGTATTGAAATGGCTCGTTAAATTGCCCAAAATAAAATACCGTAACGATGGAGTATAGCCGTAACAAAATGAATATGTGTCTTTCACTCATCATTGCCACATAATTAGTTAATTATTTAATTATCCATCTACATATATTATATCTACATATTTTGTTGCCAATAAATTTAACAACTTCGAATAGATATTTCGAAAAAAGTTGGAACAACTGCATGGAATGCAATTGTCATTTTTGTATACAAAATCTATTTCAATATGAATATAACCAGCTTCATCTTCTGAAAATAATACCATTCACACATACAGTCAAAACGAGACAAAACGAAATGACGGGATACTACGAATAAGGCTGCCGGTCCCGTCCGTTTTCCTGATATATTTCACTACAAAAAGATGCAATACTACGAATTCGTGATACTACGAAAGAAGCGTTACTAAGAACAACATTTCCGGTCCCGTCATAATGTTTGTATCGAAATGTTAACGCGATATTAAGAATCATATTTTCACGGGGACTTTTTTGCACCTTGTCAAAGAAGATTTCACACCTCTGCCCAGTCGGACACCTAGCCAGTTTGTTTGCACCATGGACAAAGAAAGTTATTAACAAGTTCAGTTACCAATTTAAGACTCTGCAGTGTTAGTTGCATTTGACTAAAATGACTGTTGTATTTGCCGATAATATGTAATTGCGAATTTGATAACTGTGTACGGAATGTATATTATTTTTAAATTTATAATGGAATACATACACATTTTATAAATTAATGCAATGACGTTTGCTTACGTTCGTAAACGCTACAACACGATTCAAATTAACACTAGATGTATTACGTTACAACCGTAATTTCCGAAAGACGCGATACTACGAAAAACGCGATATGATGAATAAATCAAGATAACCCGTGACCATTCGTTATATCGCGTTTCGACTATATGTTGTAAATGCCTATGTGAATGCCATACAAATTTGCAAAACAAAACAAACTCTGTATATCTGCATACTATTTGTGTTAGATATCTGCATTCTTTGGTGTTGTAATCTTTCTGTTTACCCCTGTTATTTTTACTTAAAATAATGATACTATTTAAAATAACATGTAAATGCGGCGAAAACCCATTATTGAGGGCTAGTAAATGAATGCAGATTAAACAAAACATTTAAGACATAACACATAAAATAATTATAAAACATTTACCTAAGCGTTAACAACCCAGAACGGTTTAGAAAAAGTACATGCTTGATCTTTAGTATACGTCGATTTGACTCCTGCACACCACTAAATAATCAAAAATATTGGTAAAATATTATCAATTACTGTCAATTACCTTCAGCATCGAAAACCTTTTCACAAGTTCAGCGCATTAAACGTACTCCAACGTATCTCTGATACTGTAAGATTTCAATAACTGATTCAACACGTATTCCGAAGTATGTATTCTACTTTTATCACAGATATCAATGGCGCGTGCGGTGACGAAATATATAAATTGTGGGCGGGGTAATGCGATATTGGAAGTCTCAATATCGCTTTCACAGCGTTGAAATGTATCTGCCTGCGTCTCTAAGGAGTTGTTAGTTGACAGTTTAAAGGTCTAGGAAAAAAACATCAATAGTGTTAGAAAGCGAGAGTTGTGTGCCATATAACTGGAGAGAAAAAAGCATTTTGTAGGCCCAGTAGTTGATAAAGTCAAATCTATAAATTATTTGCAAAATTAAAATACGATTAGGAGGAAATTAGTTTGAATTGCACACACAGAACTAGGCATTGTTATGCACACATAGAACTAAGCATTGTTATGCACACAAAGAACTAGGCATTGTTATGCACACAAAGAACTAGGCATTGTTATGTACACATAGAACTAGGCATTGTTATGAACACATAGAACTAGGCATTGTTATCCACACATAGAACTAGGCATTGTTATGAACACATAGAACTAGGCATTGTTATCCACACATAGAACTAGCATTGTTATGCACACATAGAACTAGGCATTGTTATGAACACATAGAACTAGGCATTGTTATGAACATATAGAACTAGGCATTGTTATGAACACATAGAACTAGGCATTGTTATGAACACATAGAACTAGGCATTGTTATGCACACATAGAACTAGGCATTGTTATGCACACATAGAACTAGGCATTGTTATGCACACAAAGAACTAGGCATTGTTATGAACACATAGAAATAGGCATTGTTATGAACACATAGAACTAGGCATTGTTATGCACACATAGAACTAGGCATTGTTATGCACACAAAGAACTAGGCATTGTTATGCACACATAGAACTAAGCATTGTTATGCACACAAAGAACTAGGCATTGTTATGCACACAAAGAACTAGGCATTGTTATCAACACATAGAACTAGGCATTGTTATGCACACATAGAACTAGGCATTGTTATGAACACATAGAACTAGGCATTGTTATGCACACAAAGAACTAGGCATTGTTATGCACACATAGAACTAGGCATTGTTATGCACACATAGAACTAGGCATTGTTATGCACACATAGAACTAGGCATTGTTATGAACACATAGAACTAGGCATTGTTATGAACACATAGAACTAGGCATTGTTATGCACACATAGAACTAGGCACTGTTATCCACACATAGAACTAGGCATTGTTATGCACACATAGAACTAGGCATTGTTATGCACACAAAGAACTAGGCATTGTTATGCACACAAAGAACTAGGCATTGTTATCAACACATAGAACTAGGCATTGTTATGCACACATAGAACTAGGCATTGTTATGAACACATAGAACTAGGCATTGTTATGCACACAAAGAACTAGGCATTGTTATGCACACATAGAACTAGGCATTGTTATGCACACATAGAACTAGGCATTGTTATGCACACATAGAACTAAGCATTGTTATGCACACATAGAACTAAGCATTGTTATGCACTCATAGAACTAGGCATTGTTATGCACACATAGAACTAAGCATTGTTATGCACACATAGAACTAGGCATTGTTATGCACACATAGAACTAAGCATTGTTATGCACACATAGAACTAGGCATTGTTATGCACACATAGACTAGGCATTGTTAAATGAAACCTCAAAGCATTAAGTCGGATACTGGTAAGACAAATACATTGCACATTGTTGCGAACAATAACAACTTCTAATCAGTTGTTTATTAAGTATGTTTTCATTTTTGCTGTCGATGCTACCTTCCCAACATTCTTGAATTATCTTAAATATTGATGAACTATTCGCGCGGGCCATATCGTGAGATTATTTGTGTCAACGTGATGTTTGGGATCACGCGACCGTTTCCTAGTTACTTTGATTTACCTGTTTGCGGTACAATACGGCCATTGAAGTCACGCGAAAACAATACTTCAATGGCCGTATTGTTACTTCTGCGTTACCAAGATTCTGATGAATGGATTATTGATAAGAAAGGCACTGATGAATATAATCATCTAAATATTAGGACTCGTATCTAGCATCTAGCCATTGAGTAATTAAATGGTTATTAAATTGAATAATATTCTCTTTTATTGCTGTTTAATTTGAATTGCGATGCTATTAATTTTTATTTACACTTACATGTTTTGTGAATAATTCTGGGCCAAGTGTGGGTTCGTGTGCACATAAACCGGTTTAAACCCCCAATGCTTTGCATTGACCGTTCCAAGGCGGTGACCCCAGTTTTAGTCATGTGTGTTTTGTGTCTGTCATGTGTTTTTGTGAAGTCCTGTGTTTTGTTTCTGGCAATTGGTCATTTGCCATAAATAAAGGACCTCGGGCTGCTCATAAGAGTCCTCTCCTGCTGTCGCAAATGGAGTTTCGCTTTATTTATATTTGTATGTGGATAAGTGCTTATGTATATTATATATTATCCTGGAGAAATGCTATATAGATGAAAATAGTTATCGCTCTATATACGGATTTCAGACTAATATACAACTGCCGGAAATATTTTTGCTAAATCAAGCACATAGGTATCTCTGACATTATGTGTTTTATCTGTAATCGTAGTGCAAATAGTCCATGCATCATTAAGACCTGTAAACACATGTGAATATCCTTATCCTGTCAACATTTTTAGAAATTAATTGCATGTATGTGAAAATGTGTGGAAGATGGTTAAACGAAATTACTACTGCCCTTTATGTCTGAGTTTTTTTTTTTAATAATCAGCTCGTTTGTGTACATTCAAGAAAATTGTAGAACGATAAATAGAATAGCCGATTTGCCTGGTCGTGTGTAATGTAACAGGTCCGGTACAAATAAAACAACAGCTCGGCAAGCCTGTAACAGGTCCGGTACAAATAAAGCAACAGGTCGGCAAGCCTTGCCGTTATATTATTCTACGCCTCATCTGATGTACTTCACACAACCGGTCAGTAACCCGTGATTATATTTACCATACCATCATTTTCTATAAACAATTCGCCAGTGCACCGTATAATGCTATAATATCATCAGACATAAACAAATAACAATCGATTACATTTAAACAAGAAATTCAAGTTCCCCCATGCGGTATGAAACATTTTAGTGTGAATGCAACCATAACGCATATTGAGAGGGTTTTTTGATGAATTATGACTGAGCTACAGCTAAACATGTAGCAAATAATTCATTTTTCTACATTTGCAATTGTAATAAAATTATATGTTCACAACATGGTCATATGATATATCAAAGAGTACAATATATAAATAGTTAATTATCGTCAATAGTGATACTTAGCTAACACCCTTTGTAATAATATTTAGATAACCCCCTTCGTAATAATTGCATGGTACTTACCAGTATGCTACATTAAAGGAACATGATAATCACGTATTAAGCAATTAATTATTAATAAATGCATATAGCATTGCCTACAAATGAAGTAATTGCCACTTGCTGACTACAACAGGACACATTTGTGCCTTTCAACAATATCGCCGATAAAGTGGGGATCAGCGTATTAGTGATTAAAGAACTATGCTCCAGTACAAATAAAACTTTCATTTGAAAATACGTATGTGGCGCGTCGTGACAAAACCGGTCTTAATGCATGTGCGTAAAGTGTCGTCCCGGATTAGACTGTGCAGTCCGCACAGGCTAATCCAGGACGGTACTTTCCGCCTACACTGAATTTATGTTTAGAAGAGACTTCCTTGAAACAGAAAATACCACAAAAGCGGAAAGTGCCGTCCCGGATTAGCCTGTGCGGACTGCACAGGCTAATCCGGGACGACACTTTACGCACATGTATTAAGTCCGGTTTTCCAACGACGCGCCTCATATACTTTCTTTTACTTTGTTTAATACCAATTGAAATAGAGTACTACCAATCTATGTTTGATATATGATTGGATACTGTTATTCCTTAGAATAACAGACCATACACTGACGATTCAAAATGATTAAAAGAAAGCACGAAGTATTCCGATGACATTGTTAAACTGCATTAAACATTGTTATCGTTATAAGACAATCATGATCACATTGACAATAAAATATTCTCAGAATGTTAAAACAATGTTAAATATAGTGTATTAACATATTTAAAAAAAAAGCAAAAATAATTCGATAACGAATATCATACCTGATCAAGTTATCAAACAAACTGTTTACTTTGCAATCCCACGTGAAATAAATTTGTCTAGTCAATTATTCACTTTAAACGATTACTTCAATCCATATTGACCACTATACAATGCACGTAGCAGTATGTGTTGCATTATTATTTTAAACACGAGCATATTTATAAACATTATATAAACACTCGCGTTTCGAATGTACGCTAATCTGGTAGTGATGTTGATCTATGAGTAATGCAACAGCTAGGTAAAGGGTAATCTATCTTTTTAAAACTGGTATTGGTATTTCAGACAGGCAAGTGGAGATTCTGAGTGGACTGGATTTTTCCATACCGTCCTCTCAATACGTTCCATGGCAATGCTCACTCGCTGTATGCAGTGGTTAACGAAGTACATTATTTGTACACGTTTGGGGTTATCTTTGTCAAAACGATCTTTGAGAAATGGCGCTATTAAAAAAAAATGACTTTTTAAAAGTGCACTTTGGCCACTAATATGATGTCCTACGAAATTAAAAAAGGAATCGCAGAGGAAACAGATGGTTACTGTAACGTTGGAAACTTAACAGCCATCCAAAGCAAACTTTTTGTATCACAATCCGTCATTACGGGTACGTACAAAATATTTTTAACTCGTACCTGACTTAGCAATTCACTTCTGTATTTTTTTCAGTTCATTTGACATACTCAATTTACAATTGAAAGAGGAGCAACATCAAAAATGAATCACACTGGCAGTTCGACATGCGTGTTATGCCTGTTTGTACACGACATTAGCTGACATGCACTTAATAACTTATCAGAAAACCTCTCTACATTTAATCAAAGGGGACTATTGACCAAGCAGTGTTCGGCGCACATTTTGCATCAAGTGTTGATTAAACAAACTAATGCAATTAGTAGTTTAATTAAAAATCCATTAACCGAACATGCACCATTAATATGGGGTATGTTGATAGAATCGTATCGTTCTATTGATTGATGTGCACTTTGAGGTCTAGGAAAACACAACATTTAATATAAATGAAGAGTGAAGCACGTAAAATACTATACTGTGTAAAATCTTTTTACAATGTATACCATAGTCTCATCTGTTGTTTATAGTAATTGATGTACGTTCGAAACATATAATGGCACTCCAACAAAAATAAATGTTCGACATCAATTAAAATATATTTCATAGTCAAAGACATATAAAGAATGTGACTCCTGTGGCAAGCACAAAATAATAGTGACATTGTTATTAATATAACCTTTTACACAATGTATTTACCCGTGAGTATTAATATCCTGTTATTAAAATATGAATTTCACTGTTCAGACTTATTCAAAAGGCCTCTCACAAACAATGTTTTATCTCATTTGTATTAAAACTATTTTGTACAATGCCATTTTAACGACGCAAACAACTCTGTCGATTCCCGTATACAGTACATACCTTTGTATTCCTAAATTCAATTGAATACATTTACCAGACTAGATTAACAAGAACAAAAGATAGAAATACAATTCTATGACGTTCCATCTTGATAGAAGACGGGCTGCAGGCTCTTTGGTATTTGTAATGAATTAATTCTTACATGTATCCCCATCACATATATTTAAATAATAGAATGAGCCAATATACGGCTGATGTATCACTAAATCGGTTGAATTTATGCACACAAACCGGCATCAATGTAAATGTAAAAAAAATGAAGTATTTCTTTAATACAAACATGCTTTATCTTTATCCACTAAATATGAAGTTCTAAGTATACACGTGTGTATTGTAGTGATAAGTTTGAAAAACATCGTTTTACCTGACACGTAATATATCATCAACATAAAGACAACAAATGAATACGATAATAATACTGCTGATTTTAAAAAGCCGCACTAGATATGCACATTGTGTTTAATGATAGGAACGTAAGCGAACCGTTGTATCATTAAGCGCGTTTATTGTTATCCCAAAGTAATTGAAATAATCGCGTCAACAGTTTCCATATTTACGGTTTTGAAACGTGAAAAAAACAACCCTTTTTACTTTTACTGTAATATACTGGTATAATTGTGTATATTATTACTTTAAAATATGTGTGTCCATCATGGACTATTTTATATAGATATCATCTTGTCCAAACACATAACTGTTTAAGAGTTATTTCATCACACATTTGAGTCAACTATAATTAACAAATGTGAACTGAGTAAATACTTACACATCAGAATTGACAGAAAGACAGTGTATCTATACGTTGATGTTTGAAATGTCTTATTGAATGAAAATGTGTTTTTTTTATAAGTATTATCATCTTTCGTTTCAGTATACATACGAATATTTCTTCTCATTAAATTAATTTTATTACTTAAAACGTGTACTGCCAGAAAGAATACACTTTAACACTTTAACAATTTAATATGTTCAATATTACTGCCGTGAACCATAATTTTAGGCAAGTGATCCATTACTTTTCTAAACAAACTGATACTTTTAAACACAATACGGAAAACAAGAATGGTAAAGTATATTTGCTTACATGTTTGAATTTTAGCATACGCCAGTTTGACAGTTGCACCACAAAATAAACGAAATGTAGCAGTTACCTAGAGTCAATTAGTTTAAATGACCCTCAGCCTTGTAAATATTCGCACTAATCCAACTTATGTTACAAAAAGTATTCCAACGTATCCTTGAAATCATGCGGATTCGAAACAACGGATTCAACACGTACTCTGCTATCTACTTTTTAACACAGATATGGATGTTGTGTACGGCGAGGAACAGCAATCTTACTTGTGGATGGGGTAATGTCCTATAAGAAATCTAGATATCGCTTTAATGGCGTTTAATTTAATCTTTCTGTGACTCTTAAAATGTCCAAATTGTGTTCAAGTCAATATAACAACCGAGGCATCTGTTGCTATTATTTACGAATGGGAGTCATGTGTCCTTTTATTACAACATACGCATGCAAACAAATGTGCAGGTAATAATTTGTGAAGTCTCAATTATAACAAGTTTTTACAGCTTTAACCATTCTTCACCATTGTTCATCGCAAACGCCAACGTGTCAACGTATCGCATTCAATGCAAGCCTAATATTTTCTCAGAGTTTCAAATCTAAACCTTTGATACATGCAGCCGATACAAGAACAACACCAACCTTTCGAGCACGGCAAAGCAAATATAAACTGTTATTTAGTAATGATGGTAATAAAAACTGGCATTAACTATTAAGCATACGCAGGTATTAAATTGCATTGAATATGCTTCGGCACTGAATTAAATACGCGTGTGTGTGTCCTCCCATTATAATACAAATCACACCCACCGCAAACAATTCAATTATTTGGTTAATTAAAATCCATTACACAACACGCAACCTCAATGTCGGACAGGCTGTTAGAAGGTTTTCAGCATATTGATTAACATACATTTCGAAGTGATATCAAAGAATCCAGAACGTCATACGGGAAGTTATTCCTTGAAGAGTAACAACAGTAATGTCTGTATTTTCCAAAATATTAATTAAAAATCCATTACCCATCACGCAGCCTTAATGTGGGACAGGTTGTTATAAGGTTGTCGAAATATTGATTATCACACACTTCGAGGTCCAACATAACGACATCCGTGAAGTAAATGCTGTGAGAAACAGGGCTTCGTCAGCTTTATTAAGACATAATATGTTATACCAAAGAAATGTCTGTATTTTCCAACATATTAAATAATTGTGTACTTAAAGAACAATAAAAGTTCGATGTCAACTAAAAGCACTCTCCAAGAAAGGAGTGTAATACGTTAAGAAAAGATCAGGTGTCAATTATATGTAATTCTATAGTTGCCGAAGGACATCTATACATATACCATCGATTGCGAACTCCATTGCTAATATGCGTTTTCATTTATTACACTGTCTCCTATAGGAAAGCATTCAACTGACACAGTGCGTCTCGGGAAATAATGCAGTATTTGCTCGAAAAAATACTTGTTTTCTTATTATCCGTTATCAAGTAAATGTGTTCATTAAAATATGTTTTTAACCATAACATCAAACTGTACATGCAAGCGGAATATTATTCGGTTGTATCTATTCAATGCTTAAATGTTATAGTTAACATTCGCAAATACAGATGTAGAGAAATACAGACAGGTTGGTAAACGATACATTTGAAATATACCATTGTGTGCGAACTCTATTGTAATATGTGTTGCCATTTATTACACTGTCTCGTATTGGAAAGCAATTAATTGGTACTATTTGTCACGAGAAATTAAACCAGACAGTCTCTTCCTCGAAACCTAAATGGCACTTTGCTTATTTCCTTAAGCATTCTTATATGTATCATAAGAAATTGAAAAAAATGTTTCAAACGAAACCTTTTAAATCAGTGTAATGCGATTTTAAGCTGCTACAGACATGTTGGTACTAAACTATAAATGATAAAAAAAACAGCGCCTTATATGTTTACGTAGGGGTCATTATAAAGATAAATACCTCTAACGTTACTTAGAGTTTGCAGTTGCTCATTATCATGTTTAAGCGTCTAGTTGAAATATCCGGGGCGTATTCAAGAGTATTCTATTTGTGTCGCCCATGTAAAGACTTACCTAATAAACTTACCAAGCGTCAATACAGTGTAATTTTAGAAACGAAATTGTAAAATTTATTATTATTAACATTAGACAAAATGCTGTCCAAAACGATTTCACTATATGTCCGAGACAAAAAGTTGATAATAAGCAGTAACCCCTGTAAGGGTTAAAGAAAAAATGTCGTACATTCAAAAGTCTTGATTTTGCTCTCTTTCATTTTTAGACTGTTGGCGGAAGCCACCGGTCTTTTAAGAGGGTAATTTCAAAAACAGGTATCGCCGAAAACTACTTCTTTTCTTTGCAGGCTATAAATCAGTAAATCAAAACCAGAAATGGTCCTTCTTTAAAACAGCAAAATTTCACACCCGTTTTCTTACATTTTAATTATTTAAGATTATGTATATTGAATATATTATAATGTGTATATCATGCGATTTATTACAATTACAGTTTGTAAAAAGGTCAATTTATAAAAAAAATAACTTTAAACGAATGACACCTCTACTTTTGCTATTAACTTGTTCATGTATGTAACCGAAATATTTACCGGGGTGTCCTAGAATAATGCGCTATATCGGTAATTTTTGACTAGTTTCGACATTGTTTTTTCTTCTCACCAATTCTCATTCTGAATATATTGACAACAAATTACTGCAATTTATTATTTTTAAACTGTACAATGAAAAATCGAGAGCTTGCATCGTATGATCTATTTTGACTCAGTAGGCTACGAAAAAATATATAAATAAACATGTTCATTTTTAGATCTATGGCTAAGAAGCACTAACAATCGGTGCGCCTAATTACTACGCTTCATCGGTTATACTGGCCCTTGCAGATTGACTTTTTAACTGGCATGTAAATAAATCCGTTTGCATAAAATAATTAGCTCGAACAAAATATTGTATCGTTACTTACAAATTAGTTTTCAGTATGATGTCGTATACGATAGAATCAGAAGCCAAATTATAAAGTTTAAAGCTGTGAAAATGACCTTAATTCAAACAAATGTTTCCGTTTAGCAAAAACGCACTCATAATTCACATGCTTTTATATAGTTTCTTTTGTCGCCAACAGTCTTTCTACGCTGTGAGAGTTTTGATTTTCATCATGGCGTAATTACAACAACCGAACAGAAGTAGAACACCAGTGGAAGCATTTTGTGGTATTTGTTAGTAAACAGAAGCAGGATCTGGAATTTTAATCGACTGCTATTAGACATTATGTTTTTTTTCTAGCCTGAAAATATCAATTTATATTTGCTTTCCTTAATATGTACCATTAATATAGTACTCAATTACAAACAATAGAAAATAACAATGTATTTTCAGTTTGGTCTAATTGTTGCGTGGATTGTAAGTTAACATATATCAATTACGTCAGCAGGGAACCGAATGTAAAATGTAACTTAGCTTTGAACCAGTTGAAAAGTAGTCAATCGCCCAGAATACCTTGCGCTAACGTGCACATGTAATTTTTACCGCTTTGTGTACAATGTTAATGCCTCCGAATTTATGGATATCAAATATAAGATTATTGAAACTCCAGAGACATCACCAGGAGATAAACCCTTATTAATATCAGTTAGTGTTTTATTTGAGGCAAGTGACCAATTTCCTATACAATACAGGGGCCATATTCCAGAAACATCTTAAGTTTAGCTTAAAATATGTTCACTTAATTTCCAATTTGTGTAAGGCAATATGTTTAAAACTACATATAAAATAATGATTTCAATTACGGTTAAGTAAATAGTAGCGAATAATAAATTGATAACTAGTGACCATTTAGCAGAATTTCATATATAAATGGAATAACATGTTTAAGAAAAATGAAGATTTTAAGGCTTAAGATAAGATTTCACTTAAGATGTTTCTGGAATATGACCCCTGGACAATAAACACAACACATAAACATGATTAAAACTGAGGTCATCGCCTTGGAACGGTCAATGAAAAGCATTTGGGGTTTTAACCGGTATTTTATTATCGTTAACTGTTAATAATAAAATGCAATAAAAACAAGGTTTCTTTTAAGCATGCGCGATTTTCAGTTTTCTTTGTTTGTTAGAGCTCGGAACGTACTGACGGACTCGGGACTGACCGACAACGAAGACGTTGCCGTTTGTTTGTTAGAGCTCGGAACGTACTGACGGACTCGGGACTGACCGACAACGAAGACGTTGCCGTTTGTTTGTTAGAGCTCGGAACGTACTGACGGACTCGGGACTGACCGACAACGAAGACGTTGCCGTTTGTTTGTTAGAGCTCGGAACGTACTGACGGACTCGGGACTGACCGACAACGAAGACGTTGCCGTTTGTTTGTTAGAGCTCGGAACGTACTGACGGACTCGGGACTGACCGACAACGAAGACGTTGCCGTTTGTTTGTTAGAGCTCGGAACGCACTGACGGACTCGGGACTGACCGACAACGAAGACGTTGCCGTTTGTTTGTTAGAGCTCGGAACGCACTGACGGACTCGGGACTGACCGACAACGAAGACGTTGCCGTTTGTTTGTTAGAGCTCGGAACGTACTGACGGACTCGGGACTGACCGACAACGAAGACGTTGCCGTTTGTTTGTTAGAGCTCGGAACGTACTGACGGACTCGGGACTGACCGACAACGAAGACGTTGCCGTTTGTTTGTTAGAGCTCGGAACGTACTGACGGACTCGGGACTGACCGACAACGAAGACGTTGCCGTTTGTTTGTTAGAGCTCGGAACGTACTGACGGACTCGGGACTGACCGACAACGAAGACGTTGCCGTTTGTTTGCTAGAGCTCGGAACGTACTGACGGACTCGGGACTGACCGACAACGAAGACGTTGCCTTTTTGCTCACCAACATTCTTTTTTCAGTTACAACATGAAGTGTCGCTTTTGATCGGAGTGATAAATATTACGACAACGTCCCATTGTTTCAGACAAATGATCAATTACATTTATGCATACATATACAAATACATATAAAATCTATACATAAATATAAAGTATTAGACGCATTTAAAAAAAAGAAAGGCATTTACCTCAGCAATAACAAAATGAGTCCGGTGTTTCACAATTATTCTTGAAGTTTACGCCTTTATATGCACCGCAAAATCAATGATTTATGTACATGTTTTTCACATTGTGTCAATTATTTTAAATAACACTCAGCATAGTCCAACGTTAGAGTAAGAACTCTACAATATCACTGATACTCAACAGTTGCGACACAACTATATAACACATGCTGCGATCTCTGCCTTCTACTTCTTAACACAGACAACGATGGTGTGTGCGGCGAGGAACAGCAATCTTACATGTGGGTGGGGTAGTGTGATATTGGAAATCGAAGTATTGCTTTTGCTTTTTTAATTTCATCTTTATGTGACTCTTACAATGTACAGATTGTCATCAAATCAGTAAAATAACCATATGTCATATTTGTGTGCGAGCGAATTACGTGTCGTGTTACTACGACATAATTAAACAAACACTCCGGTAATACGTGGTGTGAAAAGTCGTATTTTGACTAAGTTGCAAACTCCTAATAATATTGATAAGAAATCTATTTGAACCAAACTAACAGAACTAGGCGTTTGTATTGGAAAAAATATTCACTAATGGACGACAGTGTAATAGCTGTATATTTCGCAAAATTTCTAACCGCACACTATACATCTAATAGATTGTCAGCAAATTAGCTTTCCACATTATACAATCGATTCTTCCATGTTAAATTGCTGCCCTTATCTTTAATGCTTGAAGAACTATCCGCGCCGGCCACAATATGAGGTTATTTGTGTCGACACGATGTTTGAGGTCACGCGACCGTTTCCAAGTTACTTTGAAAGCTGTTTGATCATTTTGTTATCATAATGCTCCTCTACGATTTTAGCTCTTAACTGGTATCGCCTTTGAGAAAGACTATTGTGCGACGCAATCGACAACATTTTTTTAAACGAGCTTAACGATATTTTCCAGCGTTTAAATGTTAACCTTTCTAATTCGGAGACAAGAATAATACAAAACCTTTTGAGCACGACAAATCAAATATAAACTCAGAAATGATAGAAATAAAACCTTGCACTACTTATTAATCAAACGCATGCATTAATTAAATATTCATCGACATCGATTTAGATACAGAGGAGTGTTTTCTCCAATTACCATACAAAAACACCTCCACCGATCAAACAGACAACAAAGAACTCAAATCTCACGGGAGGTTGATCATGCAACGTTAAACACATTTTGCAAATAATGCATTATTTGGCTAATTAAAATCCATTACCCATCACGCAACACCAATGTTGGGCAGGCTGTAAGAAAGTTGTCAACATATTAACATGCTCTGCGAGCTGAAATCAGAAGATCCAAAACGCTACATTACGAGATGAGCAACAACTCGTCGCCAGCTATATTATAATTGCTCCTCTTTTTCTAAAGTAATGTCTGTAATCTCCAACATATTAGTGAATTATGCACTCAAGCAACAATAATGATCGATGTCAACCACTCGCACTCGCAATGAAAGCATTGCAATATGATAAGGCAAGCTCGGGTGGCAATTATAACATAACAAAACAAGTGCCATATGTGTTATATGAGTGTGATCGTAATCAATGGAGCTTATGTGTTACAAAAAGACGGTGCGGTCGCCTGTTATGTTTTAGTTCTAGAAATGACGTGTTAAAAATAAATTACAACACCGTTCTCATAAAATATAATAATACATTATTTGTAAAAATGCTCTCTTAGTTAAATGAATTAATACACTGAAACAAACACTTATAAATACACTGCTCATGGTGTTTTTCCATGTGCAATATGAATACCAATTGTCGAAACTGTTCATGAAAATAGTGAGGAATTAACATGTACTGTGGAATCACTTGAATACGCGGGGTACAAATTTCGCGCACTAGCGATCGCGGACATATTCGTACGGTCTTAAATTCGCGCAAAGCCGATTTTGACAAAAAAGGGAAAAAAAGTCAGTTGTGTTTTACAAAGAAATGATCAAAACATTTGGAAATGTATAAAACACATGTGTTTTCAAGTTTACGCTGTGTAATGCTTAATATTGGTATTTGGCTTTAAAACAAAAAATCAAAAGGATAGAAACAATCCATGAGTTAATTCTTCAAGCATATCATTAATCTAAAAGTAATGGTAATATTTAAACGAGGAAAATCTCAGTTTTATTGATTAAAAAATATTCACATCGCGACAATGACATATACCTGCATTAATATCAAAACACAAAAGCAGAGCGTTCATGGCTATTTGTCAATAGACAACAAACAATAGGTACGGAAAGTCGTATTCAGCAGCATCAGGGAAGGCATCGATTGTTTGTAATCACCGGTGAAACAGATGTATTTTTCGCAGACGGAATATTGCTTTTGTTTTACCTATTAAACGTTGTCACGTATTTTTAACATTCGCAAATATAGATTTATGCTTATAATTCTTTCTCGTGTACATTTGTTTTGCCATTAATTTTTACTACTTGTTGAATAGTATCTGTCTAGACACCATTGGACGCGAGCTCAATTGTAACAAGTGTTGTTATAAATTGACTCATATTAGAAAGCAAATCCATATGTATACAAACAATTATTATTAGTATTTGTATATTCACATTGTTACTTTACTAGTCGCTGATATCAATCCATATACTTTTGAGTGCGGTGCTATTTATTCCACTGTCTCCTATTGGAAAGCAAAAATTGGCACAATGCGTCACGGGAAATAAAACCAGACAGTCTTTCATCGAAACCAGAAGTAATATTTTCTCATTTCCTTTATCAAGAGTATGGGTCATAAGAAATAAAAAACAGTATTTTGAACGAAACCTTGGTAATCCATGTAATTCGGTTTTATATAGCTGCTACAATCATGCTTGTGCAGCTACTATTATGATGTGAAGATGCGAAGTAACCCCGTTTAACTATATCTGCAGTGCACATAAGAATCTGGTCAACTGTTACCATATAAACGACTTTCAAGCGTAAAATTATACTATGAAAAACCAACATGGTTTATACATTGTATTTTCAAATACGGACGGTATGGAAATAATGACCTCAGTGTCGTATAGAAAACAGATTTGCTTATAATCAAGATTACCTGCATTCAATAAAATATAGTGAGTGGTCTTAGCTTCTTATAATTTACGTACAAATGTAATTACCTATCTAATACAATTGTCAAGCATGTATACTGTGGGGAAAAAAGGCAATCAATGTGATCAGACAGCAGCCAAACGCTTGTCCAAAACGATTCGATAAACGCCTAGACAAAGTTTTGGTAATAAACAGTAATCATGTTAGTTGCGAGCAAAATGCCACAAAGTCCAAAACTCTTGACGGGGTATTTAGCTGATACTTGGATTTACATTATTTCATCGTGCCTCTGAAATTTGCAATTCGTTTGCTCTGGTGAAGATTAAACCATTGAGTAATGAAATTGTAATCCAATTGAACTAATATTCTCTTTTATTACTATTTAATTTGAATCGCAATTCTATGAGGTTAAATTGTATTTACAAGTGTGTGTATTTTGATTAATTCTGGGCTAAGTGTGAGGTTCGGCATGTCTTTAAACCGGTATAAACCCCCAAACCTGTGCATTGACCGTTCCAAGGCGGTGGCTCCCAGTTTTAATCATTTTTATGTTTTGTGATATGTTGTGTGTATTGCCCTGTGTTGTATAGGCAATTGGTCACTTGCCTTAAATAAAGAACTAGTGGAAGTTAATCAGAGTTTCTCTCCTGGTGATGGAGTTTCATTATTCTTCTATTGAGTCTGCTCTCTTTTTTCACCTGGATGTGGTATTCACAGGGCATCTTAAGTTAAATTTTACTTAAATCTGCAAACTTCCTTAACTGTATCATTCCATATAGAAACAGTTCTGTACTTAGTTACATGTTAAAATGACATCAGTATTTAAATGTACTTTGAGGAAAGTCAAAAATATACGCATTGGTTCATTTTGTAAAGAGAGGCAATACATTCAATGTTTTCACTTAAGTGAACATATTTGAGAAATTTCCTTAAGATGCGTTGTGAATACGGCCCCATAGCGTACTGAGATGAGCCATATGCTGGCAGAACATTCTTTCAGGAATGTTGTGGTCTCTGGTAATAAACAGAAGCAGGGTATGGAATTTTAATGCCCTGCTATTAGACATCATGCAATAGATCAAAGACCCTGCTATTAGACATCATGCAATAGATCAATGCTCTGCTATTAGACATCATGCAGTAGATCAATGCCCTGCTATTAGACATCATGCAATAGATCAAAGACCCTTATTGAAACGCACAGTCTACGCAAACTCAGTAATTTAATTTAAGTGTGTTTTTGTATAGCCTAAAACTATCAATTTATATTAACTTTTCCTATGATGTACTGCTAATGTGTTATTCGATCACAAACAATAATAAATCAGAATTTATTTTCGCTTTGATCTCATTTTTGCTGAGATTTTATATAAACTTAAATATCATACTATAAATAATGTTATAAGATTATAAATTTAACCGCTATTTCAAAGTTTCTTATGCGATACAATGCTTCATTTATCAACTGGAGGTAACAATGCTCTTAAACATCCTCTAACCGAAACCAAACACAGTTTCTCCAAAAGTCATATTTGCAAACAAAGTGTTTTAGTCTTTTGCAATTATAGTTATGTTACTGTTTGTACAGTTATCCCTTATATGGCAGAGAACAGATTTAAAAATCTTACGTTGTAAGGAACCTATATGAAAGTCATTAAGACACCCAGAATACCTTGCGCGAACGTACACAGTGTTTGGCAGGTTTATACACAATTTAACTGCCTCCCAATTAATGTATACCAAATGTTCAATCACAGATGCAGGACAATAATTCAACGTACGCACGCAATAAGATTGAAATAATATACTAAATCCGGTGTGGTCTAGTTGATAGGATTTCTGGCTTTCACCCAGGCGGCCCGGGTTCGATTTCCGGCATCGGAAGATAATTTTATCCGATATAATGCGTAAAACCAAAAATAGTTTCCTTATCGTTTATTGAAATAAAATATGTAATGTATACGGTTTCGCTTAAGCATGCGCGATTTTTAGGTTAATATAAGTAATTGTGAAAGTGGTTAAAGTTGATCAAACGGCTGCTTACTGTTAGCTTTCACAGATTTCGAAATCAGTTGCTTATGCAGACTTCGAAATCAGTTGCTTATGCAGACCTCAAGATCAGTTGCTTATGCAGTCTTCGAAATCAGTTGCTTTTTCAGACTTCTAAATCAGTTGCTTATGCAGACTTCGATATCAGTTGCTTATGCAGATTTCTAAATCAGTTGTTTATGCAGATTTCGAAATCAGTTGCTTATGCAGACTTCCAAATCAGTTGCTTATGCAGATTTTGAAATCAGTTGCTTATGCAGACTTTGAAATCAGTTGCTTATGCAGACTTCGAAATCAGTTGCTTATGCAGACTTCCAAATCAGTTGCTTTTGCAGACTTCGTAATCAGTTGCTTATGCAGATTTCTAAATCAGTTGCTTATGCAGATTTCGAAATCAGTTGCTTATGCAGACTTCCAAATCAGTTGCCTATGCAGATTTCAAAATCAGTTGCTTATGCAGACTTCGAAATCAGTTGCTTATGCTGACTTCTAAATCAGTTGCTTATGCAGGCTTCGAAATCATTATGCAGACTTCGAAATCAGTTGTTTATGCAGACTTCGAAATCAATTGCTTATGCAGACTTCGAAATCAGTTGCTACATGTCCATGCAACGCGATCTTGCAGCAAATTCGTGTCATAATTACCAAAGATCTCTCTCAAACTCATTCAGGCTTGTGAACTTGTGGTGGAATTCAATGCATGTCGGAATAAAAACAAACAAGAACACATCGTACAACAGAGAGAGCTGAAACTTAATCTGCATAGTATGGTACCTATTCTTATTTTTTCTGAAGTCGCTGGAAAAGAAAAGAATATAAAACAAATCTGATCATTGTAAAATAAAAATGGAAACCATAACAATGTAAGACAATTATACTGCACGATATTGTTAACAGCACAAATTGCACTATTTAATCAGTTGTTCGCAGAAGTGTTTCCATATTGTATTATCGATTACTCCTTTGAAACTTGCTTTCATTACCCGCAATGTCTGACTAACTATAAGCCATCGTTTCCTAGTTACATTGTTTTACCTGTTTGAAGGTATAATAGTCCAAAGGGGTCACGCGATATTTCCTGGGACTATGTCAACGAAAAGAGCCCTAAAGGGGCAACTGCAGTAAAACATCTGAAAATTAAATATTTATATTGACATATAATAAAGGTTAAAGCTGCCACGTCACAGATTGGGAATATGATATAAATGAAAAAAAGTTTTAAATTTAGTAAAACAATGTATTACTAATTACAACTGACTGCAATAACATTGTAGACACATTAACACAAGTTACAAACACGCAGGTTTATTCATTTCAACGCATTTTTTCAACATGATTTCAAAAGCGTCTCGAGACGCTTTTGAACTATTTACAACTTTTAGGTTGTTGTTGTGAAATTACCACGTGGTCCAAAACGCCAATCAGTTTCACTTTCGGAGTCCCGTTGTTTACAAAACGTATGTCCGAAGTTAACAGTATCACAAAGTGCACAAATAACATTAGCCGCGCGGTTAGAGCATCCGCCTCTTACGCCGAGGACCCGGATTCTATTGCCCGCAAGGGCTTAGAATGTTTTCATTTCAATGGTGTCAGAAGTAAACGTTGTTTGCACGACTTTTTTCCAATATATTTCAGGTTATAAAGAAATTTATCAATGAACGTTTATTAATAATATCAATTTACAATGATTCAATATCACACACCGAGTAGTCCGTCTATTTTTAAAAGGGTTTTTCCAAAAAGTCGTCAAGTCCGATATTTTTTGTATTGTTTTTATATTATTAAGTAATGCTTCATTGGTGCATTTATTAATATCGTATTTTTTACATTACAAACAACCTTTTGGCCTCAGTTATATTTGTATAATTATATGTGAACTAGCAGCTTTAAAATAATGTACACATACTGGGAGATGAGTTCATGCACACTGTGAAAAAAACATTATATAATTTCGGTCTTATTTGTTTGGCCCTTTTC
The DNA here is from genome assembly GCA_027627225.1 of Congeria kusceri. Taxonomy (NCBI): domain Eukaryota; kingdom Metazoa; phylum Mollusca; class Bivalvia; order Myida; family Dreissenidae; genus Congeria; species Congeria kusceri. Next base: position 11,866,028 of record CM051033.1, on the reverse strand, counting down.
TTGTTTACATTTTGACGTCAGATTTGTGGGGATCTTATATAACCATGGTCAGCAAATGCATTATAATAAGTCAGAATAGCGCAGTTGGTTACATCGCAGTCTTCTGTCATTTGTTCTTACGACTTCGTCGGCGTAAGTTCGATACTCACTCTGGGTTTTCTTTTCTCAAGTATTTTGATTGTTTTTTTATAAACATTATCATAATGTAGTAAATTATTCATACGATATTTATTGTTTACGCCCGAGGGACCTGTCTTATTAAACATCGTGGGGCACATTAACATTACGATACAATTTTCGAAGAAGCATAAATGCTATGCACCTACATCTATGATTACTTTATTTCAGTAATTCTATTCATTGCCTCGGTATCTTTCACATGTCCTTTATTGCAGAAACATACTGATCATAAATGTCTATTTTTTAAACTACAAAATTCAGTCGTAACTTAAACTCGTCGCAAGATCTTTGATAAGCCAGTGTCCTGTATTGCTCATTTCTTTAACATAATGCCAGTAAAATTGCTAAAGGAGATCAGAATTTACTTAACATAGTCCCTTTCATGACTGGACTTACTATAGGAACGGCAAAGATGGGATCTTTTCCTCTAAATATATAAAAGTATATTTATAAATAAGTGTGTATGCATGCTATTAATTTTATATTATGCTGCAGTAACGTTATGTAGAAAAATATAGGAATTAGATGCTATTGCATTGTTTAAATCTCAAACTGAATAAAGTGCATGATTTTTCAAATGATCTGATGACGATCTATGTAATGTACTGTTCTTGGAATTGTGGATTTCCGAACAATTTTAAGTATTAATATTTCAACCGTGTATGTTCTATAACTGTTAGCGACCAAGTCGATCAATAATCAAGAACAGTCGACAAATCCAATGCACAGATAGGGCATATTAATTGTCAAAGTGCAGTTGTATACTTGTCGTACTGTAACATTTAAATGTTCTACTTTCACTTTCAATACCGTAAGCCAATTGATTGGTTGGCTGATATGTCATCAGATATTATATAAATATTGACTTCCTTGATAGTGACAGTGCGTCTTGTCAACCCGAGGCAACACTGTCGACCGAACACTGTAGATCACGAGTGAAATAAAATACGATCATTGACCGAAATTAACAAATTATATATTTATTTTATGCTTTTGGACAATAAATAAATAAATTGTGCGAGATAAGTTTAAACGTCACAAGTTCGTGTATACTGACGTCATAAAAAGGACGTCATAAATGATTCCAAAAATGTCACTGGTTAGTATGGTGGGAAAAAAGTGCCAAATTTTGTGTGTAGTTGTCACTAAATTATAATGAAATTTGTTATGTGTTTTATGTAAACACTTGCATGTACATACTGTACATGATTTAAGGAAAAATTGTCCGTTTTTTGCTTCAACAGTGAAAATATAATATTTTATTTCACCAATAAAATTGGATATTTCACTGAAAAGCATATTATAAAAGAACTGTTTGTATTAGCATTGTACAGCGGTTTCACTTTCATAAAACATGTTTTTGACCACAAAATAGATGTTCATGTACAGTCATTGACCTTCTAGTGAAAATAATAAATCAAATATTTATTTTGTTTCTGATGACTTTTAAGCGTTATTTGACACGTGTATATATATCATCATATCATGTATCTTAATTTGTATTGCTACAAAACTTTATATATAAAATACATACACAATAATTAATAAGTTTCTTGGTGCTTTTTAATACTATTATCCAACTTGCATGTACCTTTCTTGCTTACGAACACCTAAGTAACTCATCACGTATTGCGTGACTTTGAACAATGTCCGTATTGTGCCTCACTTCAAACAGATACAATACAATATATCTAGATTTGTGAATGTTACATATACGCAATAGACTTTGAAATATGCAATATAACAATATTCTGATTGCATGGAAACAAGAGGGAAATTAGGCGACACCACAACACCACACCAAATTCATCGAGCTTCTTCCAGTGTTAATAACGTATGTGTTGCAACTGATTACAAATGCACACCCTTTCGTTGTTTTCTATATACATTTTGTTTCTGATATGCAATATATAGTCAACCAATGTGTCAAAAGGTGCTCCTGTTGTTGGGCAAATTTCTTACTGGATATTTGTATGTGTACTATAAATTTGAATATCACTGTTCATTCACACTATCATGAACGGCATTTGTTTCACGTCTACGTTATGAAACGTTAAGTGCCAACATCCGCCAAATAAACCACAAATAAAGCTTGTGTTTCGTCGTATTTGTTCATATTACTTGCGAGGGTATTCTTACAACTGAAGTAAACTTATTTTGACGAGAGCGGAGATGTGATCAATATTAAAATAGAACAAGCGATCATTACGATTTAATAGATAACATACGCTCTCTTGTAATTAATTATCTCATCTGGTTATGACGTGTCGTTGTTCTTTTGTAATTTACACATGAGCTTCAAGCTGCATATTACACGTCTTCGTTTGGGAGTGCTTTTAGTTCAAAGCGAACGCAGCGTATTAATATATTGGAATAAACATAAATATTTGTGTTATATGTTTTATCCAGACGTGCACAATAAAACAGTATCTTGCTTTTTACTTTTTTATTAGCAAATCCTGTTTGCATTCTTGTCCCTGAACTATTAATAGATGCATACCAATATACAAAAACAGTCTAACAAAGTATCACACATTGATGTTGCGTGCTCGGTAATGTCTGTTTGAATAAACCACGAATTGCATGATATTGTTTAATCAGCATTTGAGGCAAAATGTGCATTAAACATGCTCAATCAATATTAAATGAGACTGGATTCTTTTGGGTGTACTGTATGACGAAATTATGTGACGTAATTACGTGCAATTCAGTCAATAAAGATGGACCAGGCTACAAATCCAAGTGTTATATAACACATTTTACATTTTATAAAAATGGTGAAATGCATACTTTCAGAGAAATCAATGATGCAACAACAAGAGAACTAACATTTTATAGTGTTCGAGTACTTCAGAGAGCTGCCATTTAATACAGAATTAGTATTTAAAAGCCATTAGTTACTGTACGAAAGTATTGAATTACCATCCAATCAAAACATAAAATTAAACAACCATTCAACACAATTGTTGAATACAAATAGAAGTTTCTTCACATCCTGTTCCGATTTGCGACGTGGTATCAACCAGGAAACGTGTTATTTCAATACATTTGATTGCAACCAAGAGTGGTCAGATGGAAAACGAAAATGACGTGATTGACGTGCATACTAAGCGATTTTGTAGCAACTATTTAGAAGAGAAAACAAACCAAACGAACGAGAATTAACTGGACGCTAGGCAATTTATTTTCCAACTGTTTGAAGAGCATGCATAAAGATTACAAAGAAAATACTAATCACTAATGCATAGCGTTTGTGTTGCGTGATTTGAAATGGATTTATTTTACCAGCTAATTGTATTAGTTTGTTCAATCGATATTTTGTGCAGAATGTACATCGCACATTGCAGTATATGCTCAAATTCCCGGGATATTTAATGTCAATTTTATTTTACTTTTTAGCTCACCTGAGCACAACGTGCTAATGGTGAGCTGTTGTGATCACCCTTTGTCCGACGTGCGTCATGCGTCGTCCGTCGTGCGTGGTCAACATTTACCTTGTGAACACTCTAAAGGCCACATTTATTGGCCAATCTTCATGAAACTTGGTCAGAACATTTGTCTCATTGATATCTCGGCCGAGTTCGAAACTGGGTCATGTGGGGTCACATTTGTTGCCCAATCAACATAAAACTTGCTCAGAACATTTAGTCTAATGATATATTGGCCGAGTTTGAAAATGGTTCCGATGCATTGAAAAACATGGCCGCCAGTGGGTGGGGCAGTTTTCTTTATATGGCTATTCAAAAAGCTTTTGAATAATCTAGAAGTCACATTTTTTGCCCAATCAAAATAAAACTTGCTCAGAACCTTTGTTCTTATGATACCTCGGCTGAGTTCGAAATGATTCCGCTCCGTTGACAAACATGATCGTAAGGGGGCGGGGCGGTTTTCCTTATATGGCTATAGAAAAAGCGTGTGAACACTGTAGAAGTCACATGGTTTGCCTAATGAACATGAAACTTGCTCAGAACCCTTGTTCTTATGATATCTCGGCCGAGTTCGAAAATGGTTCCGGTCCGTTGAAAAACATGGCCGCCAGTGCGGGGGCAGTTTTCCTTATATGGCTATGGGAAAAGCTTGTGAACACTCTAGAAGTCAAATGTCTTGCCCAATCAACATGAAACTTGCTCAGACCCCTTTTTCTTATGATATCTCGCCTGAGTTCGAAAGAAAATGGTTTCGGTCCGTTGAAAAACATGGCCGCCAGGGGGGGGGGGGGCAGTTTTCCTAATATGGCTAAATGAAAAGCTTGTGAACAATCTAGAAGACACATGTTTTGCCCAATCAACATGAAACTTGCTGAGGACTTTTGTTCTTATGACATCTCGGCTGAGTTCGAAAATGATTCCGGTCTGTTGAAAAACATGGCCGCCAGAAGGGGGGGGGGGTCCTTATATGGCTGTTGGAAAAGCTTGTGAACCCTCTAGAAGTCACATTTTTTGCCCAATGAACATGAAGCTTGCTCAGATCTTTGGTTCTTATGATATCTCGACCAAGTTCAAAAATGGTTCCGGTCTTTTAAAAACATGGCCGCCATGGGAGGGTAGGGGGTTCAGTTTTCCTTTTGGGACATATCATTTTCTATTAACACTCGCGAAATAAAATACGATCTTATACCGAAATCAACAAATATCCTCTTTGCCATCTAGCTTATAGCTTCCAATTAAGTGCATGTTCCCAGAGTTGCACTCATACTCGTATAATGTACAATTGACATGTTTCATTATAACACCTCGACAATTGACCTCAATAATACCACTTAGCTAACACAATGTATAATACATTTCCATAACATATTCCAGAATGTCCCATTAAAGCAACGTATTAATCAGTCATTAAACAATTGATTATTCATTAATACCAATAACAACCCTCACCAATCACTGACTAGCTATTTAATAGCTATAAAAGAAGTACATAGGATTTGTTCAGCAATTTCGATGAATGAGAGCGGATCAGATCGACCATTTAAAATTGCAAATGGCTATTGCAGCTGTGGACCACAACAAATACAATATTTCAGAATAAACGCATTTTTGCGTACATTATATAAAACGCTTCATTTTTCTAAAAATCAATTGTGTTTTAGAGTACTGCTAAACCTTATTTCTATATTTTATATGCCCGGACAATGTTTTTCCTGAAGTCCACAGATTTTTAATTTACGTCAAGAATATATAAACATATCTGGAAAAACAGACATACTTAACCATTTACTAAATCTTATTTATATCGTATGAGAAACGTAATAACAGTCATCATCGCTTGACAACCACACATAATTAGAATGTGATAAAATAGTTCAAGCCAAATCTACAAACATGCACCATCGCCTTACATACCTTTACAATTATCCAACAAATTTGCAGGTATCCGGTCTCAAATAAGTACATTAGTCAAGTAGGTTCTTTGTTCGAATATATGATTAACTTCTAAACAGTCGGGTCTATCCAGCTTGGCTGTTACAAAGCATGTGCCAATACGTATTACAATGTCTTATTATCGTTATTTCAGAGTTTCGAAGCATCCCTGAGCGACGAAGCAGCTGTGTATATTATCATTTAACACCTGTTTTGAAAACGTTAGGCAAGCTAATATTTTGAATATAATTATGTTTCATGCTATTGAGCCTATACTATAGACCGATCCGGATTTTGCCGGGATATGTTTAATATCACAAACGTAATGTACGTGCTCTTTTGTGTGAAATAGTTTAACACGTGATATCCATGTGCTAAGATTGGATAATATTGCAGGTTAATTTTAATATGATTGACATTTGTGGAAGCGTCTATAAAACTGTTCCATTGTGGCAATTTTTATACACTATTTGCAGTGTTTATGGACTGTGGACTAAGCAAACTTCTGCGATTAACTGAGTCAATAGTTGTATGTTAGAGATCGCTATTGTTCCACAGTTTCATTTTACAACCTGTTTGCTTGTTTTTCAACATACCGTTCAGTTCACGTACATGTACTTCCTGGACCTTTGATTACAAAGGTATACACGGGAACTGTGTCGCGATATAGACCATGTTACAGATCATCTGAAATTCTGTATGATTGGCAATGACCATTAAGGAAATTGAATGTGTTCATGACAACAATTGTATTTAGTGATCATTTTGTATTCAAATGGCAGCTTGCCTACCATCACCTTTAAGAAAAATATATTTAACAACTGCTCTTTTGCAAACATTGTCACTACCGGTACATCAAAAAATGCACATAGTTGTGTGTGGGCTCTTTTAGTTCAAATGTATTACATGTGGTAAGTATCACGCTGACAATTAAGCTCCAATCTGTACACGGACCATTGATAGGTTCGTGTAATTTTGGCAGCATAATCGCATTGATATATAGATCTGGTGTATGAACTTATGGCAAAGGCTTGACATTATAACACAGTACATCCAATTCTTTAACGATAAACTTGATTAGATCAACAAAACAAAAATTGCAATCGGTCAAGCGAATACAACTATTTACTGTTTATCAAGAACGGTGTAAATAAAATCAATTTGAAACTGACCATTACTAATGCACATACATATTAATGTCAACAGTTCTATTAAAACCGAATTAATAACTGAGCATTGATTCGCTCCATTTCAGTCAGCAAAATAACTTATATCTCCCGGCAATGCATTCGTATCAATGGTTGGTTGAACAAACTAATGACATAAGTTGGCTAGTTCAGTCATTACCGAGCATGCAACATCAACGCTATGCATGTCTTGAGTTGTATTCTCTTTGTTTTGGCGCATCTGATCTTCAAAGTAACTGTTCAAGAAATGACATGCACTGAACAAACATGACATTCTCGCAATTTAACCACGCTATATCGCAGTAAAATGCAATAGTATACAATGCCATTCCTGGGGGATACCATGTGGAGGATACCATGTGGCAAATTAGAACAAAATATGCTGTTATCAATTATATTTGTATGACTATATTGCGTTGAAATTTAAAATGTCTGTTATTTTTATGTTATTGTTATTATAATCAACTGTGATCCATCATTTTATACTATCATGATTATGTGTTCTATATATGTCAGCATAATGCTATTTTACATTTCTTACAGGTCATCATTTTTCCGCCAAACGACGTAACGTCACTGTATGACGTCGACGTCACTTCCTTTGTTTATATTTATTATTTTTATTACTACTGATGAAGGCATCATGCCGAAACGTTTAGTGTATTAAAATTAAATAAACAAACGTGTGTGTGCGATAATTATTATTATTATGTTATTGTTTCTATTATTGCGGTGGGGATAAGGTAATACTTGCGAACAAATTTTAATAATGTTTAAATGCTAATTATGCAAACATGAATCAGATGGCGGCTCTAAGAAATGTGATGACATGTTTAGTTGTGTTGTAAAAATGTTTTCACTGCAATTATTTTGAATTAAAAATGACTAAGAATTTATATTACAAAATATTCATTGTTAATAATGCAATTTTTTTTATTCTTCATGATATAGGGATATTACACTATAGACGCTAACTGTGCTTATAAATGGACATCCCAAAGACATGTTTACAAAAAGTGATAAACTTTCGGTCCAAAATTCCCGATTTCGTTATCAAATGCATAACTCTCTATGTATGTCTTTTTATATTCTTAAAAATCACTAAAAGTGCGAATTAATTATCCAATATTACTATAAATGTAGCTCACAGGAAAGCCCTATTAGTACAACGAACAAACGAGCTTCACAAAACGCATTGCAATGATGCCGAATTTTAATGTAATGTATCATATAATTACGAAGAACCCGAAGAGTTGTGCAAATTTATTTCGGCATTAAAAGCAAGCTCGTTGATTATATAATCAAGGAAATTATGATGCACCGTTGGTATTAAATGTAGACTGAACAACGTAATGCAATTTCAGTGATTAAAATAAAGCCACCAACGACCATGTAACAACAATATGGGTGAATCTGTTAGCATTTTATCGATATATCGCATGCACTTCGATGTCATTGCCAATAATGCAGACAAGATATTTCAAGGATCAAACATATTTCACGGTTTTACGGTGCAAGATTGAAATAATCATACGTTCTGTTCTGTTCAGTTAATAATATATTTATCTCTTTAGTTTTAAACACATTAATGGTTAATGATCTCAAACAACAATCAATATTCACCTTTGACTAAAAGCATTTAGACCAGAGATTTTTTTTTTATTTTAAGTTTCTCAGACATTTTGCAAAACTGTCCGGTTAGAGGCGGGAACAAAATAAAAAAATATGCGGCGTGTCGTGGGAAAACCGAACTTAATACATGTGCGTAAAGTGTCGTCCCTTTTTGCTTTTATGGTATTATTTGTTCCAATGAAGTCTCTTCTAAACATAAATCTGCTGTAAACGGATGCACAGGCTAATCCGGGACAAAGCTTTCCGCACATGCATTAAGCCCGGTTTTTCTACGACAGGCGTCAATTATATATTACGAACGTTGCACCGTACGCTCAATAAACGTCGTCGTTTTTGTCGTCTGACATTTTAAGGCGCTTTAAATTTTATGTCGTCATTTACTTCAGTTTCGCTTCTTCGCAATGATTTTTTCATATTGTTTGAAAATGACGTTAATATGACGTCATGTTAAATATGACAACGTTTGGCGCGTACTTAAAGGTTTTGCAGTCACGTTAACACATACAAATAATATTTCGAGTGATAGGTTTTCAGAATGCTCCATACATTGTTTATTGTGTAGGTATATAGAGAAAATTGAGTGAGTGTATAATAAAGATGAAGTTCATCATGCGAGGCTTAGAGACAGATGATCGCGAGAATTGCCGAGCCCTAAAATGTTTCGAGCCGAGCATGCTAAACTTCATTTTTATCCAACACTCAACTAATATTATATTTATCATAGTATGTTATGCTCATAAATCATGTAAACTGCGTGAAAATATGTAAGAATGAAAACAATAACGTCGGTTTCCCACTTTTAACACTGTTTTTTTATGACGTCACATGAAAATATGGTTTTACCTAAAACTGTGAATAGAAGATTCTATACGGAATACGGCATCATTGAAAATACACTATTGTCATCTTTTGCTCTTTTTTTTTGGGGGGGGGGGGGTGTCTACTATTTTTTCCATATTGGTTATGTTCCAATTTTTAAAATAACATCACATTTGGTTTGGCGGATCCGAGAAACTTGAACTCAACATACTCTGGCCTAATCAAGGAAGCTTACCATGAAGACAGCAGCTCAGGTGGCAAATGAAAAATACAGGTGCTGTTAATAGGACATTTCCCGCAGAAAATATTTCAGAATTTTACACAGGAAATATTTATGAAATATGTGTTCATACAATAAAAAAATTCGGTCGCCTGTTTTATTTTTCATTCATGTGCTAAGAATATACGACTAAAAGTATGTAATTGCTTGGTGTTCTGCCGCCATCATCTTTGGGAATGTATGTAAATATTTTAATGTAATACTCATGATTTGTGAATACAATCAGTTGAAGTCAACTACACGTAAGTACGTGTTTACCGGATTTAAGTCATTGACGATTATGCTGAATATTTCTTTAAAATTCCACAAGCATTCATACGGTTGTCATACAATTAGAGGCTTACAAATAACAGCAAACATTAAAAAATACATTAAGGTTTATGAAACTGTGTCATCAATAGAATCTAACCCCTAAACGAAAAAACACAATGAAATCGTTTCTTTAACACTAACTGATAACATATTGCATTCTTATGTACTTTATTATATTATATGACATAGTAAAATGTTATTGTTTTTTCTTCAACTTTATTTTCTATATATAAATCTAAATTTATTAATCGATGCGGTTCCAATAAAAAAAAATCGTATGCAGGGTTCAACTAATCCCAACCTGTTTCGATAAATATATTAAAAGTGCATCGTGTAACTGCACCATACACAAACTTAATGTATCGATTTAAGCGTACAAACCTTATTATATTCCAAGCTGTTGTGTTTTAAATTCCAGTAAAAAAACAGTGATTTTAGTATGCTCCAAATAAATCATTAAATAAGATGCCTAAACAAAAGGCACACAGTTTAACAACAATTGGTCACTGCCTTTTGATTAAGTGTAACACTTACTTTTAAGTGTTTTAACGCAGTAAAAAGCTTAATCACCACCTGCTGCGATTTACCGGTGTATTATCGACGTAAAAGGCGATATTGCTGCAATGGCGTTTAAATGTATTTGCCAGTAGCTCCGAGAACATGTGACGTTTTCCTACATGTACCTTATCAAGCCAATAAAAACTGCAATCGATCAATCGTTTTACTTAAAACGATAATGCTGTATAAACTATGCGAAACTTGTTCAAATCTGTGACACTAAAAGCATTTTAATACACGTGATGGCATTACGCAAACAGAAGCCAAACATAAGCCATTTTATCCCATCATCACGTCTGCATAACACCCCGTGGGATAAACTTAGCTGTATTCCACCTTGTTGAATACAGCAAACACGCGCATTATAATGGCATCATGTTGTTTATTTTCGTAACGGGATTTGATGTTTTTCGTGTTATTCAGTGATTTTCCATCGTTTATCTTCAAAATAAAGACAGAAAATGATGGGATAAATAGAATACCAGGTAAGTGTTGAATACAGATACGTTTATTTGCTCGGCACGATAACCTAAACCATTCGCCAAGGCTCGTGGTTTAGGTTTTCTAAGCCTCATTAAATAAACTTATCTGTATTCAACACTAACCTTTTATTCTCTATATATGCACTAAATGATTTCCATAATTAGGTTTAATTCCTTGTACATGTATCATTACATTATTGTCTACATTTTTAAAAAGGCAGTGAAAAAAAAACAACAACAAAAAACAATATAATGTATTAGACAGCTGTGAGAATAAAAACAGTAAATAAGAGACAAAGTTGACATTCAACTCATACATATGTCTCATATTTCAAATGAATTCATGTATAAAACTTTCAAACAAATATTGATACACTGTTTATTTTTATTTCTGTATTTTTACTTCTTAATTTGGCTAAAAATTAAATTCAAATGCGATATGGTACTGATATAATATATTTCGTTCCTGTAATGTGTTTATAATACCCACTGACGTCTCTTAATTCTGTTGGATGAACATAGTATTGTGCGGTTGATATAATGCAGTTGTAAGCTTGATGTTTTGGGTTCGAATCCCAGAACAGACACTTTAAACTTATTTATTAATTCATTAATTTAAATTAACTTATTTAATTGATCATCTGCTGACGTCATGACACGGAAACTCATCATCAACCTCGATTCTGACACAGATGAGATCTGCACCGATACTGTGAGCGAAACGGAGTTTTCGTGAATGCATTATATGAAGATAAAATAAATACACTAAAAGTAAAACAAATGAAAAAGGGGAAAAAAAGAAACACAATGTCATGAGAATAGGTGATGATGAAGTAAAAGAATCACTCATTGTGATTCAAAGTCCAAAACTTTATCACCGCGCTATTCTTCTTGACACTTGTTGGTGGTTGCTTTTGCTATATGACTATAAAATCCGAATAGAACAGTCAAGCAATACCGGAGATTAATGAGAGACAGGTCAATAAAATCGTAATGTACAGCATCTACAAACCTTTGTTTAAGTGCACACTCTAAAGTAAGCTCATTCTATTAACGACACAATAGCGTTGCTATATATGCGGACGCCGGGATTTAGCAGCAGTAGACAACATAAAATGCCAAATGGAATGAATGTACAAATTGCTTTATTACCATGGTATTTCATTAAACATAGCGAACCTTTTGAGGAGAATGTCATGACATTTATCATTATGCTACTTTACAGAAACAACCAATTCACATAAGAAGCACTTAATTATGATTACTCCAAATAACTCCATTTTACCAAAATCTGTCTGCAATCTAAAGAAGATGAACGGAGTCGCTGAGGGAAATACTGGCATGAACGTGACCATGAGTAATGTGATAGGAAACGCTTAATCTGTGTTAGCTTAGTGGTCATTTTGTATTCTGAAATGACATTAAGATCAAAAGTACTGCAACTAGTCCAAGCTCCCGGAGTTGTGATGAATATCAACGAGGGCGAAGAAAAGAAGCAATATCAACACAACTTATGTAGGAAAATACAAATACAAAATCATAAAACAAAAGTTGTTCCATTAAGTGTCCAATCAAAGTGTCCATCTACTATTTTGATTAATTACGCTGACTGTCAATGACGACAGGCTCGTTTGAAAGTTTCAAAAACACTTCTAATTGTTAACTTTGCAAACACGTCACAAACACTTCACAAACACTTCACAAACGTTTCACAAACATTTCACAAACACTTCACAAATATTTCACAAACATTTCACAAACATTTCACAAACATTTCACAAACATTTCACAAACATTTCACAAATATTTCACAAACATTTCACAAACATTTCACAAACACTTTACATGCTTTACATGCTTTACAGTGTGCTTTTCATCTCTCCGCTCATCAAGGTCAATGTCACTGTTACTATATATAGAAAAATGGTGTCATCACAATAAATCGAGAATGAATTTTTATATTATGTTATAAGACAATGCATTTTCTATATGCAAAATAAGTCCAGATACACCAACAGCAATCCGTCAGATAACACTAATGAAATGACCTTCATACGAACTGTCCAGACAGGCATGTGTCATGTATTGCACTTTATGTCTCCAAGATCCAGATCAATGTTTCACCTTGATTGTCAGCATGTGATACTTTGCGCACAAATCACGCACTGCAGACGACAGTTTATCCCAGATCGCTACTTAATATAATACAAACAGCATATAATAATGAACACTTTACAACACAGCCAATGCAAATGTCCTGCGTTCAGCATTGTACATGTTTTACAAGTTTCGAAAAACTAGTAAATAATCAGTCGAAAATAAGAAACTTCTGATTAGATTTTATAATATGCAGCATTATGCACACCGCTACATTTTTAGCCATTTAGCAAAGAAAACTGATTGTATAACACAAAGAAAATTCGTCTTTATTTGATGTGTTGGTTAGCATGTAATTTGGTATGTACGGGAATAAATCACAATCAAAACACGCATTACTAATGACATGGGTGCCATTTTTCTGCATATGTGGAGGAAGTGCAAATCTTGATATATAAAATTGCTACTACTATTAGCCAGGCTATTCCAATTTCCAATCTGAATTTGATTCTGCGATCGATTTTACAATTCACATTAACAAGCGATGTTTTATTGAACGTAAATAACAGCATCTCTTGAACAAATTATTAATTCGTGTTTTGTTTTTGGTTACAAAATACGGATTCCTCAGCACATCCTTCATACCGACTGTACTCTTACATTTGTGGTCATGTATGATTCAACTTACTGCAGATTCTTTAAAAGTGCATACCAAGCCTTTATAAATTCCTATTTCGTTTCCTAGTAAAACTGTTTTCTTTCTTAGTTTTAAAGGAAAGAAGACATGTTTTGTCAACAATGATATACGACTGACTAATACATACAAATCAGTAATCAATAAGAAACAAGACGTTAGAATTTAGAGCAAGGTTTTGAAAATATAATATCATGTGCACACTGATATTTGGATATTTTCTGTACGAATCAAATTCAACTTCGTAGATATACGTAAGCTATTGTTGAACATTCGTGAGGTTTTCTTAGAATTTCGAAAAGATATTCAATCGTATCACTAAATCACTCCCAATAATGTTGATTGCGCATAAAATGAGTCGAAAGACAGCAGTTACGAACCCTTGTTAACAGCGCAGACTTTAACACTTGAAAGGTTAGATCTACCAACAAAATATATAACATAATGTTACAGCTTATGTGGACATACATTATGCAGCAGTACTATACACTTTAAAACACCAATACAATACATGTCGCATTTGCGTTATTACGACTTTAATGCCAACCATCACATTTCACAAGTCACGGCATTTATCATTATTCTACTTTACAGAAACGCCCAATTCATTTCCGAAGCACTTAAAATTTGATTAATCCATCATTTGTCGGCAACCTAATGAAGATGATTGGAGTTGCTGAGGGCAATGCTGTTTTGAAAGACGCCATGTGGAAAACTGTGATCTGTAACGCCCAGTCTCTGTTAATTCTAATTCCAACTCGCCAAACAGTGTGTTGTCGGAAACGATATTGAGAACAAACGTATCGCCTTATTAAAATGCTTACTTTTGCAATAATTGCCGCTGTTATGGGAATATTTCAAACATGGTGAACACTAAGGAGCAAAATTTTGGTAGGAAAATCATATGAAAGTTCGTGAAACAAAATGATGAAATAAATTAATTGACAATAATTTATATTGCACAAAACAGAAGTAGTAGTACTAGTAGTAGTAGTAGTAGTAGTAGTAGTAGAAGTAGCAGTGGTACTAGTAGTAGTAGTAACAGTAGTAGTAGTAGTAGTAGATGTTGCAGTGTACTAGTAGTAGTAGTAGTAACAGTAGTAGTTGTAGTAGTAGTAGTAGTAGTAGTAGTAGTAGTAGTAGTAGTAGTAGTAGTAGTAGTAGTAGTAGTAGTATAATAGTAGTAGTAGTAGTAGTAGTAGGTGTTGTTGTTGTTGTTGTTGTTGTTGTACTAGTAGTAGTAGTAGTAGCTGTACTAGTGGTTGTAATATTAGTACTAGTAGTAGTAGTGGTAGTAGTAGTAGTAGTAGTAGTAGTAGTAGTAGTAGTAGTAGTAGTAGTAGAATCGTAGACGTAGAAGTAGTAGTAGTAGTAAAATTAGTAGTAGTAATAGTAGTAGTAGTAGTTGTTGTTGTTGTTGTTGTTGCTTTTTGTTGTGATAGCAGATTGGCAATTTCTAATCAAAAAAGTATACATTAAATGCTCTTTCTCAGCATTCGAAACCACTTCTACATATACTATGAAAGTAGTGATCATATTATTATAGGAACAATTAACAACAGTGTACGTCAAAGAGACTAAACAGGGCAAATTGAATTATAACTTTAAAACAGTTGATTTTGCCATTAAACATCCAATCACAGTGTCCATCGATACATGACATTCGTTGCAATTAGCATGCTTGTTAGGGTACACAGGTCAACAGTTCTGCTCTCTTTCAAGTATTTTCAACTTTTGTATTGTTAGCATTTTTTGTTTTTAGTATATTTTCATGTTGTGTCTAAATGCAACAACCTATCTACATGTAAATCAGTCCAGATATAACAATAGATATCCTTGAGACAATACTAATAATATCCTTCTCATACGAACTGTCCAGTCGTCCATGTGTCATATATCGCACTTCTGTCTCCAAGATTCCGATCAGTCTTTCTCTGTGAACGTGTTGCTTCGTGCATTAATCAGGCAATGCAGACAACAGTTTATCCCACACCACTATTTACCATACTAGGAAAAGACGAATTATAACGAGTACTTTACATTGCCGATTTTTATGCTCTACTTTCAACATTGTACATGTAAGTGTTTGACACGTTAGAACATTCTGGTAAATGAATCGACTTTAAAGGAGGACTTCAGATTGGTTGTACATCACGCATTTGTTCATGTTTTAATCCAAACAGACTGTGAGTGCGCATTTTGTTTAGCATTTGTTATCAACAATTACGTATTTAAACCGGTTTAAACCCCCAATGGTTTGCATTGATTGTTCCAAAGCGGTGACCCCAGTTTTAATCATGTTTATGTGTTCTGTTGTGTTGTGTTGGATACATTGTCCTGCATTGATTAGGCAATTAGTCCCTTGCCTCAAATAGCGGATCAGCGGATGGTAATAAGGGTTTCCCGCCAGGTGATGTATCTGGAGTTTCATGATTCCGATATTGGACAACATAAAGAAAATTAGTCACTTCCTCAAATAAAGGACCAGCGGATGGCAATAAGGGTTTCCCTACAGGTGATGTCTCTGGAGTTTCATTATTCCTATATTGTACAACATAAAGAAAATGCGCCCTTACTTATTACATGCAAAACTGGAGAAAACACAATCAAAACCCACCATTCTTGTGATATTGCAACACTCATCCAACCTAGTTTTGGAATACGCAACTCGTGATATATAAAATTGCATAATTATCGTCGATAATATTCCGCAATTGTGAATAATTTATCCGCTGTATAATTTCAGTTCAATATGCATCGAGCGTAAATAAGTACATCTCTCAGAGACATTATAAAGTAGTGACTGGATCAAAATATTCCGATTTCTTAGCACATCATTTATAACACATCCGTTGTAGTTTTGTTGACAATTCCACAGAAAGAATACACGTTAAACCGCAAAAGGAGCCAATTCTGAAGATTTGTACGCTTAACTTATCATTGTCAACTGACACAAAATGAAAGAAATGCAGCACGAATTTACTGCATACTTTGCACATAATGCGTATGAAATGAAACATACTTATAGTAAGTTCTGTAGCGCATCGTTACAAGTGTGAATATTTATATAATACACAATTAAAATTGAGCAAGGTTTCAGAATAGGAAAATAAATAAATGGAAGTAATGCAACGATTATTCAACCTTAGACTATATATATTTCGTTTTAAACATAATAATATTGGACAATACCCATAATCAAGCTAAATAGATTATTACATGTGGTCCTCTTTCTATCATCAGTACGTGACTAGAACAAGAACTGTGTTAGTGAACATTTTTTATTAGAAAAGATAATGCTAGGGATACGCCTGTATTGTTATATCGCGCTTTTAAACATTCCGTACGCTAAACATTCACTAGGTGATGAACTAATATCGACAATTAATGCTTGGCGAGGCCTGTCGGATAGCCTTGCTGCGACCAGTTTCCGGAATACCTTTGCATCACCGACAAAGGACATAATGCAAGTGATGGTGATATGAGTTATATCGCGCTTTTAAACATTCCGTACGCCAAACATTCACTAGGTGATGAACTAATATCGACAATTAATGCTTGGCGGGACCTGTCGGATAGCCTTCTGCGAACAGTTTCCGGAATATCTCTGCATCACCGACAAAGGACAGAATGCAAGTGATGGCGATACAATTTATATATTAGATTTCTATGCAATAAAATATTTGGAGCAGCATTTACAAGAGAGCTAAACTACAACAATTACGATATACATCTTGATATAACACGGATTTGATTGTTGCTTTCTGCTGTTGTTTCTGTTTGTTTTGTCTGTTTAGTTGATTGTTATTTTTTGCTGTTGTTTTGTTGTTTCTGTTTGTTTTGTTTGTTTAATTGTTGTTGTTATTGTTAATAACACTCTGTAACGGACACAAAACAAATAAGACGGTATGGTTTCTTTGGTTTCCTTAGATATCAGTCACAAAGACAAATTGGTTTCCTGACAAATGGCTCCTCCAATCATTAAAAGAGTCTGTTTGTCCTTTGTGTACACTCATGTGTACCCTTCATAATATTGAATGATTATTTTGACTTGAGCTAAAGGAGTTTCACTTATTTTATAATTTGATCAAAGTCTCACTTTCGGCTACTATTTAAATAGTATTGTTCATCCTTTGTAGCATTGTCATATTTACACGTATTAATATATAATACTATAATTATATATAATGATCAACGAGTATTTAATTTAGTAGTTGGTCAAAGCCTCATTTTAGCTATTATACGCCACAGATGGTAGCATACCGGAATGTTTATCTGTGAACTTATGTGTTCAGTGCAATTTAATTAAAAGTGTTAATTCTAAATGTTAATGTAATACATGTATTACGCGTTATATTAATAATTATGTGATTTCTTGAAGTTGTAGAATTTACGCTTAAGTACCCATGCATAGAATATATTACTTGTCAAATACTTGTATGTCAATGATCTGCTCTTTGGCAAATTATACACCAGTCAACAACTGTTTAATATTGTTGATTAGAACTTGTAAACACTGTTGATGACAAAGATTCTTTTGTTATCGAAATATAATGCTCTTAAATAGCGATTTTAAACAACATTTCGACATTTTGACCAAAGTTGTCTGATAGTAAGTAGACCGAGTGTATATTCCCATCTATAAACGGCAAAATGCGCAGCCACTCACCAGATATACAAATTATTAGCGTGTTTCGTATATTAAAGAAATATAATTACTATGCATAAAACATAATTTCCTCTATAAAGCGTATTATTCCTACGTAAATAATTAGTTGAATTGTAACTTATATCAATTCGCCACCTTAGGATTACAAGGGCCTATCTAACACGCGTAAAAGGACCAGATTGGCCTTTGTAATGCTAAGGTGGCGGTGTGCATACATTTTGGATTAGGTATTTGCGATGATCATTTATTTGTGGTTTCCAGAATAATTCGGTGATACCAGATATATCGGTTATAACTTTTATATGTTTGAACATACGTTTTTAATGTGTATTAAAATGTAAATATAAACAAAGCGAAACTCCAGTTGCGACAGCAGGAGAGAACTGTTATTAGCAGCCCGAGGTCCTTTATTTATGGCAAGTGACTAGTAGCCAAGAAAGTACACAGCACATCCCAAACACTCATAACAAACATAAAACACACATGAATAAAACTGGTATCACCGACTTGGAACGGTCAATGCAAAGCATTGGGGGTTTAAACTGGTTTACGTGCGCACGAACCTCACACTTGGCCCAGAATTATTCACAAAACATGTAAGTGTAAATAAAAATTAACCTCATAGCAATAACAGAGAATACTGTTCAATTTAATTACCACTTACTAGTTATTACTCAATCGCTAGATGCAAACCAGAGTAGCGGAATTGCAATTTTCCGAGGAACGATGAAATGAAACAAAAAACAACAAACGTGAAAGTCAAACTGCATCGGCGATAAAAACATTAATCTTAGTCTTCTCTTTAAGGCAGGTTATCAAATGCCAATACTCAAAGTGTGCGGTACGGACAACACAATAAAATGATGAAAACTAATTACCACATTCGGACGCTGAACGCCTTCCATTGTGTTATATAAAGGATATACAAGGATGGATTACTATATATCATAATATACAATACGAATCGGAAAACAAACAAAATGCTTTATAATACATGATTTACAACTTATTACAAACTTACGAATATTGATGAATTTTTACACACACTTCACGATTACGAATATGGTATCCATACCGGAGAAAAACACGAAATCATGATGATAGCAGACGACAGATTCCGGTAAAAGCGAAAAAGTCATTGTGTCTCAAGAACATTACCCTCGAACATTTTCCAGTTCATCAACACTACCATATTTAACAGACATGTTTTGTATGACCAGTATCGCACCTTTTGGCATGAACCCCAAGCACAGACTTACAGTATACATGCTCAGATACATATATCCACCTTAGTATTACAACGGTCATCTGCTTCTTTAACACATGTTAGATAGGTCATGGTAATCCAGGTAGTCGTACGTCGGCGATACTTCATTAAACAACACCTGAACAAGGTCCTCAAATGTCAATTATGTCCCAATTATTCCATTTATTGTACATGTTTAACACTTGATACGTTGATTTAACACTTTTAACACTTGATACTTGTTTCACACTTGTTACGCTGATAACATACTTTTCGCAAAGAAACTTATAATCAATGTATGTAATACACCTGCCAAAAGTATGCTTGGCAATTATTCAAACAACGACATTACTGAATAAGTTGGAAGTGCAGTCCGTTTAATGGAACGTGCGAATCGTTATAAACATGGACGAATCAATACAGGTACAAACATCAATCATGACCAATGATGGCGATATCTGGAGCGTTTATTGACGTATAAACTGAAAACATGATTCCCCCTTTTTCATTAAAAGTATTTTCGTCCCCACCCCTCCATTTACCAAGTTCATTGAAACCACCTATATAAGTATTTAAGACGCAAAAGCTAGCAAGATCTATGTATGCGCACAGCAATGCAACGCCATATGTGTTAACGGGGAAGTTCATCGAATGGACGTAGATCATGCATCTGCAGACGACAGCATATTCCAGAACAGTAGTTAACAAAATAGACGATATATTTATATTCTCTCAAGCATGAGATAGTCTCAATAAAGGCTTTACATATGCCATGTAATCTGATCGTACGCATATCTCGGAGCAGTTAACACAAACGATGATATATTTATCGTTTACCAGTTATGACAGTCTCAAATGAGGCTACACTTTTGTGACATACGCGGATCGAAATGATCTAGCATCAATTTGCTACATTACGTTATTCATTAAGTTCTTCATATTTAATTTACATATTCAAACTGCGATTATATTTTGTTAAGAATTGTCGTTCTGGTTTCTAGTGGAGCGTGTTTCGACTTTGAGTAAATATTTTCATTTTATTTTTATTTTTATTAAATCTAACGAACGGTCATAACTTTAACACTGATCCTTTTTTTTATTTCTTATTACTACAAACATTGATATTACTAAAAATAGCCGTTATGGGTGGTATGGTAACTGGCTGTTGTTGGTGTCTGCTTATACCATATTTTGATCCGAGCAATATTCTTATGTACAGTTATAATGCTTTGAAAGTAGTGCATGCAATTGGCATGTAGTCATATCCGGATTACATCGTTATTCTCGTGTGTATCTGAAGCATATAGCATTTTAAAATACAATTATACTATTACATGACAGATTCCACGGAGAGATTTATATCCAATTAAGAAGAATATATGTTAAAGGTTGAAACTATTACCATAAAACGACAACGTTTATATGACGCCTAATTTACGCATGTTAGTTAAGTCGAAAGATTATGGGCAACGTTTATATGACGCCTAATTTACGCATGTTAGTTAAGGCAAAATATTATGAACAACGTTTATATGACGCCTAATTTACGCATGTTAGTTAAGGCGAAATATTATGGACAACGTTTATATGACGCCTAATTTACGCATGTTAGTTAAGGCGAAAGATTATGGACAACGTTTATATGACGCCTAATTTACGCATGTTAGTTAAGGCGAAAGATTATGGACAACGTTTATATGACGCCTAATTTACGCATGTTAGTTAAGGCGAAATATTATGGACAACGTTTATATGACGCCTAATTTACGCATGTTAGTTAAGGCGAAATATTATGGACAACGTTTATATGACGCCTAATTTACGCATGTTAGTTAAGGCGAAATATTATGGACAACGTTTATATGACGCCTAATTTACGCATGTTAGTTAAGGCGAAAGATTATGGACAACGTTTATATGACGCCTAATTTACGCATGTTAGTTAAGGCGAAAGATTATGGGCAACGTTTATATGACGCCTAATTTACGCATGTTAGTTAAGGCGAAAGATTATAGGCAACGTTTATATGACGCCTAATTTACGCATGTTAGTTAAGGCGAAAGATTATGGACAACGTTTATATGACGCCTAATTTACGCATGTTAGTTAAGGCGAAATATTCTGGACAACGTTTATATGACGCCTAATTTCCGCATGTTAGTTAAGGCGAAAGATTATGGACAACGTTTATATGACGCCTAATTTACGCATGTTAGTTAAGTCGAAAGATTATGGGCAACGTTTATATGACGCCTAATTTACGCATATTAGTTAAGGCGAAAGATTATGGACAACGTTTATATGACGCCTAATTTACGCATGTTAGTTAAGGCGAAATATTATGGACAACGTTTATATGACGCCTAATTTACGCATGTTAGTTAAGTCGAAAGATTATGGGCAACGTTTATATGACGCCTAATTTACGCATGTTAGTTAAGGCGAAAGATTATGGACAACGTTTATATGACGCCTAATTTACGCATGTTAGTTAAGGCGAAAGATTATGGGAAACGTTTATATGACGCCTAATGTACGCATGTTAGTTAAGGCGAAAGATTATGGACAACGTTTATATGACGCCTAATTTACGCATGTTAGTTAAGGCGAAAGATTATGGGCAACGTTTATATGACGCCTAATTTACGCATGTTAGTTAAGGCGAAAGATTATGGACAACGTTTATATGACGCCTAATGTACGCATGTTAGTTCAGTCGAAAGATTATGGACAACGTTTATATGACGCCTAATTTACGCATGTTAGTTAAGGCGAAAGATTATGCTAATATCGCAAAATGTTGCTGTTCAATTTGATGAGACATTGTGCAAAGTATATTGTATCCAATTCCACGGTATCACAATAGACGCATGAAAAATATACCGTTGCCCGTTGCAGTAAAGTATGCATTGTGTAATTCGTTGACTGTGTTCTGAATTTATTAACAAATGGCAATTACGTAAAACAAAGTTGACCTATGTGATGCAGTCATTTGTAATTACCTAATGTTGTGTGATGCTATATTAAAATGCATCGTGGCTATTTGCTGTAACGCATGAAAATAAACATAAATACTGACATAGACGATGATAAGCAAGGATATGTAATTACATACGGTAAGGTAATGAATCTTGTACCCGCATTTGCGCATACAAATCAGAAATGGGGGATTATTAATAATTGGATTAGGCAACTGATTCTTATTAAATTAGAGAATCCACGATATTAATAAAAATGTTAAGTTGCTTAAGACGAACTACTAATAAATATTAACGAAGGTAACGTAGAGAATACTAGGTAAGTGTTGAAAGGAGGTTTATTTAGCAAAGCGTTTGGTGCCGAGCAAATAAGCCTATTTTTAATCAACACTTACCTAGTTTTATATTTATCCCATATTTTTCTATATTTAATTTGAAAATAAACAAATAAGTATCGAAGAGCATTAATAATAAAATATACCATAGAATTGTTATAAAATAAACAACCTGTTAAGAGAATTGCATACCTTATTTGATTTAAAAACAAGCCCGTTTTAATTACAAATTGACATAATACGTATTAAGGAAACAAAGATTACAAATTGACATAATACGTATTAAGGAAACAAAGATTACAAATGGACATAATACGTATTAAGGAAACAAAGATTACAAATTGACATAATACGTATTAAGGAAACAAAGATTACAAATGGACATAATACGTATTAAGGAAACAAAGATTACAAATGGACATAATACGTATTAAGGAAACAAAGATTACAAATGGACATAATACGTATTAAGGAAACAAAGATTACAAATGGACATAATACGTATTAAGGAAACAAAGATTACAAATGGACATAATACGTATTAAGGAAACAAAGATTACAAATTGACATAATACGTATTAAGGAAACAAAGATTACAAATGGACATAATACGTATTAAGGAAACAAAGATTACAAATGGACATAATACGTATTAAGGAAACAAAGATTACAAATTGACATAATACGTATTAAGGAAACAAAGATTACAAATGGACATAATACGTATTAAGGAAACAAAGATTACAAATTGACATAATACGTATTAAGGAAACAAAGATTACAAATGGACATAATACGTATTAAGGAAACAAAGATTACAAATGGACATAATACGTATTAAGGAAACAAAGATTACAAATGGACATAATACGTATTAAGGAAACAAAGATTACAAATGGACATAATACGTATTAAGGAAACAAAGATTACAAATGGACATAATACGTATTAAGGAAACAAAGATTACAAATTGACATAATACGTATTAAGGAAACAAAGATTACAAATTGACATAATACGTATTAAGGAAACAAAGATTACAAATTGACATAATACGTATTAAGGAAACAAAGATTACAAATGGACATAATACGTATTAAGGAAACAAAGATTACAAATGGACATAATACGTATTAAGGAAACAAAGATTACAAATTGACATAATACGTATTAAGGAAACAAAGATTACAAATGGACATAATACGTATTAAGGAAACAAAGATTACAAATTGACATAATACGTATTAAGGAAACAAAGATTACAAATTGACATAATACGTATTAAGGAAACAAAGATTACAAATGGACATAATACGTATTAAGGAAACAAAGATTACAAATTGACATAATACGTATTAAGGAAACAAAGATTACAAATGGACATAATACGTATTAAGGAAACAAAGATTACAAATGGACATAATACGTATTAAGGAAACAAAGTCATACTCGTACTACTTAACAACTTCATTTTTAAGTATGTAAAACGCAAAAACGTATGTATGTTATATAAACATACACGTTTATCAACGTTTGATACTTATGAATAAAATTGTGGCACATTAAAAAGTTATACCAGAATAAAATCTCCTAATGTAAAATGCACTATATTTGAAGCTACCATAAACTTAACGAATTTTTATTATTGCAAGATATTTACTAAAGATTTTTCTAGTTAGCTAGGTAAATACCGACCCTGGATTGCGACCCTGAACATTAAAAAAATGGCGCGGTTGTTTACAAACGGAAGAATAATTAATTTAATGTCTTCCAACCCATTCCTCAACTCTGCCGGACGTTAAGCTAATAAATACAAAATTCCTTTTCATATTTCATGAAGCAGACCAATTCATCAACTACCAAAACGAGGTACTTTATTTGCAGAGTTCAAGAAGACGAACTGTCGTTTAGGAGTCAACGTTTGCACAACTTGCCTTATTATAATTCAATGCTATCCAAAGCAATATGTTTTTATTGGATTTAGGAATAATGAAACTTCAGAGACATCAGAAGGATACAAACCCTTATTACCTTCCGCTGAACCTCTATTTGAGCACGTGGCCAATTGCCTATACAGTACAATACATAAAACACAACACAAAACATAAAAATGATTAAAACTGGGGTCACAGCCTTGGAACGGCAAATGCAAAGCATTGGGGTTTAATTCGGTATCAATACATGCCCAACCTCAGCTTTAGCCCAGAATTAATCACAATACACGCACTTATAAATATACTTTAACATCATAGCATTGCAATTCAAATTAAATAGCAATACAAGAAAATATTAATTCAATTAAATTACAATTTTATAAACATGATCACCAGAGCAACAGAATTGCAACATGATCGTTGACAAGATTTTAAGACCTAGCATCATGTATTACAAATCTTAGATCATCGTTGTGCATCTCAGAAAGAAGCCGTAATACGTGGTGTAAAAGGCCAGATTACAAAGCTCGGTTGTATATTCAATATTTATAATTATTGTAATTGAAACAGTAGTTTATTATTAAACTAAAACGATCAAAAAAAATAAAAATACAAATAAAGGTAAAATGCTATTAATGGAAAACATATACAACCTTTAACTGAAATGAGACGATGTTTTTAAGATCAAATGCATTCTCGATTTAAGATAAACATATGTTTTAGCAGTTCCATATCTCAACACATATAGTTAAAGGGGCGTATTGACGGTATGTCGACAACGTTTGCAAAAAAAATCTTGAAGTCATTTAACTGCGCGTTTTAGCTTTATTCCACAGTGCGGCAACAGCTAAGTTTATCCCACGTCAATGCCGGTGTGAGGATGTGATAAAATCTGATATTACAATCAGAGTTTCGATCCATTTATGTCACGTGCGCTATGCAACTCGTAGGCGTTTCAATATTGTTCTAAACGGGGTTCGTGTGGCCGAAGAGTAAAATTCAATATCACGATTTTTGAGCAAACGTGATATTATGTCACCATAAGAATGGTTAATGTATTGAATTATGACTACTTTGGCCGATTGATATGTATGGACGTCTATCACCATCAAAATAAACAGGTGTGGGCGTTTTGTGTTTACAAGAAAGTAAATTACATTACTATTCGAAACTATGTAATATAAGCTATCTGTCTTAATTCATATGATATAATGCGGCACATTAGTATGAAATATTAGTATAACATATCAATATGTTGCTTAATGCAAAACGGGCCATAAGCTGCATTACCAATAATTATCAGTCCTACATCATTATAGCTAATTATCAGTCCTACATCACTATAGCCATATTATGCAAATTACTGTATATGTTCTAGGTGAAAACTAGGTTTCATGGCACTCATGGTATAACGATCTGATAATCAGCGTATATACCCCAAGCTTACACACGGTCACGTGGCCAAAAATTTGACCTCTGTACTTTTAATCATGGCGTGTTTGAAATTAAATATTTTCAAACTGGTTCCTTGTCAATGTAACGAATAACGAGACATTGCATAAATATTTTTCTGTACAAGAAGCAAACAAACTGTATTGCATAAATATGTTTTCGTACAACAAGTAAACAAAATGTATTGCATAAATATCTTTACGTTTAGTTCGCTTTATAAAGGACATTGATTTAAAAAAAGTGTATTTCCTATTTCCGAAACTATCTTTCGAACATATACCATCGCATATGTACAAAAATAGACCCATAGTGCAAGTGAACCGTAGTAGGTTAGTATATGTCTGTTCATTGTGTCTCAACCACTATTCATAGAACGTATACGAATTGAAATTAGTAACTTAGATCAGTATGAAATTAACTGCAATTCAATTGCCTATATTTCTTGTTGGAGTGTGAAAAACTATTGCAACGCAAAATGCTTTCATGGAACTCCTGCAAACAGTTACCGTATGCCTGATATCCTCTCTTGATGAAGTTCAGATTCTAAAAGAATGCGTCATTATTCATAATGCAGAATTAGACGTGAATTCATCTGTCATTATGTCTACCGTGTTGGCACATTGTTTATATTCTCGCAGTTTGAGAGTTTTGAAATTGTTCGAATAGTTTTCATGTACTTAAAACCGGAATTGTTAACAAACACAGCAACAGCGTATACTAACACGGATATACTGGTATCGATTTTACACAAACATGAATGAGGTTATATACATTTACCATATGATAACAAATTGTCCTAAGGTGGGGCCCCGTTTTCAGATAAAGATTGTTTGGAATTTAATACATTGTAAACGTCGGTACCCAAATCATCAAGCCGCTACATGGTCGTATTAGACAATATTTGTGATTAATCGTGCATTTTAATAATGTTTAAGGGAATATACAATTAAATTCCTGCAAACATTTACATGAAAGACATTAACTACCCTCCCAAATCCACATGTACACATTCATTATAAAGACCGCAAGACTATGTGGAATGAATCTTCATAATTGTGTGTCTATGTCATGCATCAATTAATATACGCTTAGGTTCTGGTATCAATTTAGTCATTACTTAGAGGTTAATAAACGGCGCCGGCGTGACATCTGTCCATAATGGCACACCTAATCAGTAATAGCCCGATATTTGTATTGGTGCTATGTCATTAAACCAGTTAAATTATCGAGTGCAATGGCTATACATGTAATTCCTAATTTTGACTACATAAAGAAAGTTGCAGAAAACACATAATTATACGACTAGGACTCTGCCGTATTATATTGTTCATAATACAAATTGTGGTTTATACGAACAAGATCTATATTAATAAGTATTATGTTCAAACTTGCTTCTCGATCGATGTATGAAAATCACATTTACGTTGATCGCGGGCCCAAGATATTCAATTGCTGAAGTACGATAGATCAAATATGTTTTTCCTACACCTTTTCTTTCCATTTTGTACAATAAATATAGAAATCGCATAAACAGTCCATTTCTATGTTTTCTAGTTGATTCCCCGTACAAAATCGTCTTAATATAATTTACAATAATTCTTAATACGGAATTCTGCTTATCTGAAAATAACGCTTGGTTGCGTTACAAAGCGCGCCATTTTCGTGAAATGACGTCACGTTGTTTTGCACAGGCGCGCGTTTTCTCATTATGGATTTTCGAGTGTGCCGATTATACATAATTGGCACACCTAACATTACTACGTCGAAATCAACCACACAATGCTTGTTTTTTAACGTAAATGTGTTACTATATACAGTAACGTATGCAATAAGTAAGTTTAATCTACCAGTATTTGCAGTACAAACATTGGTCTTTAAAATGGCAGAAACAGAGCGATTTATTTCCTTTAGAATGACAATTAAATGGCATTTCGTTTCCGTAAGAATAGCATTCAAATGGTAACTCCAAGCCACCGGAGCACCAAGCTCACACGAAGCTCGCATGTGCATAAATTGAACTTTGAAATTATCAACGTTCTATAATTTTCTCTGCAAATATTGTAGTTATTGATAAATCAATTCATAATAGCTCGCAGTGCTACGGGCGTCCGTTGACATCGTCAAGTTGATACAACCTTGTAATACGATCACAGAATCCCTTAATGTTCTGTTATAAACATCTTGACCTTCCCTGAATCGCGGGCAATTATTATTTACGAGACAGACAATATTGACTTCGTCATATGGCAATCATTTCTATGGCAAGCTATAGATAAATCCATAATTTTCCTTTATAGTTAGAAGAAGCAAATTAGTGGTTTTGAAAAAAAAAAAAGAGGAAACTTTATATAAACTTGTTATTAATATATAAGTTAAATATTTATTCCAAGAGCGTTATTGATTTGATCTTTTACATTTAAAGCGTATTCCATGTGTAAAATGTAGTGAGCAGAATATTTGAGTAACTTATTTCATTAAATATTTGATGATCTAAACGCATCTTTATTAGCTACGACTTTTGGTTCAGTAGATACACACTTTAAACAATTATGCAACCATAATTGCTCCAGTAGAAAAGCAATTCTTGTTTCAACGTTTCGGGCCATTATTTAATGAGACTAAAACAAGCTATTAAAAAAACATAAAAGTACTATAATGATTAAAATTTTATTACCACACTGAAACGGTTAAAGCAAAATATTGCGGATTTAAAATATTGCAGATTTAATGGATGACTGTGAAAATGTCTTCCATGGCGTCCCAACGTTTCCAATGTGAACGTAAGAACTGCCATGACATATTTAATATCGCTGCACACATTGCTTGAAATGCATTCTCGATTAAAGGTATCTCTGCATAAAGCAATCGTGAAAGGAGAAATAGAAAACATACATGCGGACAAGTCAGGCTCAGTCGTCGAAGATTGCCCTTTAACTTGATCGTCGACATTTACATACATTGCATGTGTAAGTAGCGTTTGCGTATTTCGTCTCATAAATACAGTGAAAAAAATATTGGCACATTATTGCTGTTTAGTAAATCTATGTACTGAATAGACTTCTGCACGAATACCAATCCTATATTAAGATAGTACAACTCTAATCATTTCCCGCGTTGTTTTTTTCGAAGATCGGCCGATATCGTTGACTGTCGTTACTTTCGTTACCCGTTCGTAATATGCCCGTTTGCTTCCGAGTTTTGTCGAACACATGATATTTTTAATACCAGTACATTCTCTTATATAATCACATTATTTTATACATGTTCGTATCATATATATACTTCTGACGAAATGCAAACAAATCAATATATTGACATAATGAAAAATTGGTAGAAATCGAAACCGAAAATAGTCACATACTTTTCATGGTATAAACAAAAACAACTGTCAAAGGAAAATTATAAATACAAGCAAAAAGGGAATGCTTACTGACAGAAAATCGGAGCCAAATAAAATAAATAACAATCACCAGATCGAACATATGATGAAAAAGCTTGAATCCTGATAATAAGGAGATGAAACACATGTACGTAAGACAAGAAATTCAAAGAATTGTACTTTTATTCAGAAATTTCTGAATATATTTTCAGTGTTAGGTAAACTTAATGTCAAAACTGGAAGGGAATGACACATTATACATGTACTGCATGACTTGTACGTTCATTTTTTACATATATAGAAATATGGACAAACACTAATACATGTAAATAATATTACTTATACTAATATATCAATTGTACATTTAAGCAATACAATTTCGTAGTTCAAGAATTGAAATAAAAAGCATCACATTATCCTCGAATGAATATATGAATATGTGTCTATAACATTAGAACGTAATTCATTAGAGGATAATGTGATGCTTTTTATTTAAATTCTTGAACTACGAAATTGTATTGCTTATGTGTACAATAAATGGCTTACTAGGTTGGGTTGCACATATACCGGAAAGTTTTATATGTATATTGTTAAATATGTAGTGGAAAACAATCAGTTATTGGAATTTTTTAAAATTATTGTTGCAGCTGAAGGAAAAGAATTGCCACAAATAACACGGAATGCTTCCACGGGGGGTCCAGCCTGGTGCTTAGCACAGAACAAATGTTTTTCTTACTGTGCCGGTTGGTGACGATACAGCCTAAATTTCCAGCATATACAGCCTCAATTACCAGCATATGAATTGTTGACATGAAGATGAATGGAAAGGAAGATAATAAATAAGACACTGTTGATGTACGGTGTGTTGTCCCAGAGTTGAAAACGTTGCAGGAAGTGGGTTGTATTTTGTGTTCCCCCAGGCAAGTTTGTTTAACTGAAATAATAACTTTTAATTATTATATATTTAGTTTAACTGATAAATGGTGTTTTTAACTTAAAATGCATAATTTATGTCACATTTGATAATTATTGTTGTGGAATTGCCTAAATATAGCTGTCTATTGTTTAAGGGGTATTTTTCAAAAAGTACACGGTGAATATGTTTCTAACTTAATTATATTTCAGTCAAATATGTCATAGATGAAAACTAAATAAAAAGATTTTAGTAAAAAACATACCAGTCCGGGAAAACCAAAATCTTTTAGACAACAGATTATTTTATCTGTTCTGTCAGCTTCAATTTTATGCTGAGCTACCATAGAAAATTGATAAATATCAATATTTTTGTCTTCTTTAAAGCCTTATGTTGCCTTATTTTATAATATTCAATCATTACTTGTATAAAAGACACCAACATTGTTGATATATTTGCAATTATAATTGAGATATGATTTTTTTCATCCATAGGGGTAAATGAATTTTGATGAAAAATGGAAAAAGGGGTAGTCCTGAACATTTTCAAAAAACATTTTTTGCTTGGAAAGCCACCCTCAAAATTTGTAATTAGATCAGTGATGTAATACAAATTATGGAAATAATATTTAAAATTAGGTTTGAAATATTGCCCATTAGAGTTGTACTACCTTAATGAACATACTGATTGGCACAGGGTGTTAGTAAAACTACGCATTTATTGTTACGTGTCTTGACTTTATAATAGAAGTATAATATAAATGCCAATAAAATTAAATGTATCACATCACAGTATCTTGAGATAACCTCGTTTAACGTCAGCCTAGTTTACACTTAACAGTTCCTGATAAATTCTCGCGAAGGACTTACAAAAGCAATCCATGGACATTATTCATGTACAGGTAAATTAGCTGGAGACAAGCTTAAATATTCAGTGAAAAAAAAAAGGTA
Organism: Congeria kusceri; assembly: GCA_027627225.1. Taxonomy (NCBI): domain Eukaryota; kingdom Metazoa; phylum Mollusca; class Bivalvia; order Myida; family Dreissenidae; genus Congeria; species Congeria kusceri. The sequence continues at coordinate 11,834,570 of CM051033.1, read as the reverse complement.
TTTAAGTCCTTTTCGAAGGATATACCTCTAGCACACCACCTACTATATACTAAACGCAGCTTAAAGGCAATAATTATTTTCAGTTAAAATACTGAACACTACTTGTGTAACAATTATGGTCCTTGCGTATTTGCAGTCCCATTACTCAAATAATGGTTCAGTAAATTTGATTTAATCTCAGTTAAAACTGCAACAACAATGACATTCTAATGAAATATTTAAAGCAAAGCACCGTTACACCGACTTACAACCACATTTATTTCGGCGCACTACTTTAACATGTCCATTAAATATCATCGTCGCTGGACCATAAGAGCTACCAAAGACAAATGATTTTAAATTATTCTTCGAGTTATACGTATATTAGTAGAGAGAATACAAAGTTTCTGTAAAGGTTATAAATATTGTTTCATGTTTTAATATTAATTCACCGTTGATTCGATTTGTTATATAAAATCGGTGAAAAACGCTAAGCTTATATGTAACACAAAACAAGAAGCGTGTTCTTGTTGCAAAACACTTAAAAGTGGCATTTATATATGTCATTATTCAAAGTTACCTATTAATTTAAATTGTGGTGCTGTCTGTGCGTCCTTAAATGCACATGCGGTCTATTCTGTAGAGATCGTTGTACAATTTCATTGCACATATGTTAATAAACAGCGTTTGACATAAATATAATCATAATAGCGATTAATCAGTATTATATAGATCTAGAACAACATTTTTCAGAACAAAAATAAACACCACTTGATTGGTTAACGACCGCCACGCTCCGTGCAGCGGTAACCCCCCTAAGCGGTCTTCAGTAACTACTACGACCACGAATTAATTCCTTCAAGATTAAAAATGATTTAGTTTTAGAAAATTTAAACTATTATTATTATTTTATAAAACTCCCACAAAAATGTAGCATTATTGGCCCATGTTATGTATTAAGAGTTGAAATGAAAAACAACAGAAGTTATAAAAAGTAAACATAACAACGCAAGGATTTTCACGATGGCCACATTTTTTCTTCTGATTGTCCACGATTTTAATTCGCGTCATGTGATCTGATTATGGTCACGTGGAACTTCGTGCCGGCACGGATATAATACGAGTTGTGCTCTGAACCAATTCACGGGGACCCAAGTCGATCAGAACGTACAATGTTGCCTGTGGAGCTCGTGTTACGGCTGCCTGTCGATACGGTTACCGTTTCCTGAGAGCTTAAATAGATCTAACAACACACGTATTGTTAAAAAATAAATCGATTCGCGCAAGTATTCCTAGTTTTCTCAAGGTAATAAATATTTTAGACTTTAGACCATGTGTTTTCGCCATAAATTTGGTTTTTAGCGTCACATTCATGTGCAATATGCAGATATAATAATGAATCAATGAGTTGGAGTCTGTAAAATACTGTTGTATAATTACTATAAAAGAATATGACATATTTCGACAAATGGTTCACGTATAATTGAATCCATAACTCGTCAACATTTTTGGGAAGCATTACAATAGCGATTCGTAGCATTATTAATGTCTTATACATTTCACTTCCATTATAAAATTTGCCACGGTTTGCATGTTGATCTACTTTCTAATGTCACGGTTGTCTGTCTATAGGGTAACGGTTTCCTCCCAATTATGAAGGAGGGATCCGAAGTGTCGTTCGAGAACAATTCATGATTTTTGAAAAACGGCATGTTTCTGTGGATCTCGAGGTAGACACAGAGAGTTGCATCGACAAAAACAACAATTCTAAAAAAGTCAAAGCGTGTTTTCATCATAAATGTCTTATACGTACACAAGCGCTTAGCACTGATACACTGATACACTCCAAAATTTCAATATTCTACCTGTCATTATTTGTCATTACATGTCATTTTAGTATTTATTACCATAGCAATGCGTCAAATGCCTGTGCATCAGTTCCAATTGAGAAACGTCCTGTAGTATCATTAGTCTGACCTAACACAGGGGTATAAAGCCATTTAGTTTATCATACACGATTTTCTTTACTGCAACAATAATTAAAGGGGCATATGCTGGCATTTTACGTGAAATAAAATAATTTTCCATTTTGCCGAGTAGCAACAATATATGGTGGAATCGTTTAGAACAAACTATCGACAAAAACAAATACATTATGATTATTTGCTTAAAATGTTTCAGTCGGACTCGAACTATAGTGCCTACAAAATCGCGCATCCTTCAGATATCGTCGCGCAGGTGTAACATTAAATATTGTTCCCGTTGAAAATTGGCCCCATGGGTCCATTTCAGCGTTGAGAATTGACCCCGCCAACATTTCAACATTAGAATTTTATCAAAAGGTCGTTGAAAACTGATTAGTTGTCAAGTTTTGAAAATTAATCTGGTCCATTTTTAACGGTTAGTAAAACCACAACTTTATTTATGATGTATTAATAAATATATTACAATTTTGATTGATCGGTAATACGAAACTAAATTATATTAACAATCTAAATATTGTAGCATTTTTCTGGTGTTCTTATAAAAGACGAAAAATATGTGAAAAGTACCAATTATAGGGCTCACTTTGTACTAATTTTCAGTACAAGTTTAGGAATGTGCGCAATTAACTCTGTCTTATTTCAGAGAGTCGCATGGTTTTAATTAATCCATCGATAACATATTGGGCATTCATTTTAGTAGGTACATAGTTTTCGGTCATGAAAAGGTGGTATATTGTTATATTGTATATATACTGTAACTCCGTCAGTCATTTTACAACGTTGAAAACAATATCCGGCAATATATATACCTTGTCGTACGATCCTGAAAGTATAAATTTATATCGTCAGTAAAACCGTGACAATGTCCATACTATCGTCAGTACAACCGTGACATGGTGGAATAAAACCGTGCCATATTGGAAAAAAATATTTTGGCATTTTCTCTATATAACCATCGAAATTATACATTTGAAACCAATGATTATCACTTTTATTACACGAGAGACGAGCCACTGCTATTGTTTGATGCCTACTAAAAAAAATCAAAATGTGATAAGACATTGGTTAAAAGACTGATAAAATGATCAAATCGCTGCATTATACACACGTTTCAAACAAAATAATCTTTTTACACAATGACAAAATAATAATCAATCAAATTTGCAAATAGTTTGTTACTTAGTTATCAGTACGATATAAAAATTAACATATACCATTTTTTCTGCTTGCGAAATCTCGCAAGAAACCTTAACACTATCGACAGGCAACCGTGACCCGAGCTCAACAGGCAACAGTGTACGTTGTGACCGACTTGGGCCCCAGTGAATATAGATATATCTGTGTGGAAATTCGTCAAACGCGAAACGATTCATGGTTCATAACTGTTCCAAACCCATTGCTCAATCCACCCACAGTGATCGCCCCTGTTATATAGCAATGACCAGTGCATATATTACAGGATGCTGTTCCAAACCCATTGCTCAATCCACCCACAGTGATCGCCCCTGCTATATAGCTATGACCAGTACATAGAATATAGGATAATTGGGTAGATTGCATGGGCTCCGATGTAGATCAGAGTAGAGAAATGACGTAACTTGATACACAGTATGACCTGCTGCATTATCCAAGGCGCACATAACTGGGCTCCAATGTAGATCAGAGTAGAGAAAGGACGTAACTTGATAAACAGTATGACCTGCTGCATTATTTAAGGCGCACATAACTGGGCTCCAATGTAGATCAGAGTAGAGAAAGGACGTAATTTGATAAACGGTATGACCTGCTGCATTATTACAGGCGCACATAACTGGGCTCCGATGTAGATCAGAGTAGAGAAAGGACGTAACTTGATAAACAGTATGACCTGCTGCATTATTTAAGACGCACATAGTTTCGAACTGTAGATCAGGACTCACAATTAATGTAATTAATGTCATCTGTAAATTAAAGGGACTATGTCAATGAAAAGGGCGTCAAGGGGGGTAATTGCTTTAAAAACTCTGAAATAAAAATAGTAATACTGGCATAAAATAACGGTTAAAAGAATGTACCTATCATGAGAAAAGGGTAGTCGAATTCTGAGATAAATATCAATGAATAATATGGGTCGTATTTGCTTGGCACTTTTAATGTTTACATTTTACGTTATATTTGTGAGCATTGTATAACAATGGTTTACGCACTTTTCCTTATAAAGCACATTAACGCTGTCTACTGTCATTTACTTTGTATGGCTCCTAAGTCGTGCGCTCGACCCACGCTTGGGTTTTTAATTTTTTCAAACATTTTTAGTTTTTTTTAAATCAAATATCTCATCATGTATGTTATTATTTATTATATCTCATCATGTATTTTATTATTTATTATATATTACATTTACATATCACATTATAGCGTATTTCTATCATCATATATCATTTTAGTGCATTTGGAAACCAATATGTCGTTGACACAGTCCCTTTAATGTTAGTGCGTTATGTATCACTCTGCTCGTTGCTTTTGATATGAAAGAAAGACGTCAATGTACGCATGAGTGTTATTAAGATCCGTCAGTTAATATAATGTCACCAATGTATTACTGAAACCGTGAATACGTGGTTTAATGGAATAAATGTCTACGTTAATATATCTTCCAAACTAACCAGCTGTTACAAAATTTCGTCATGTGTTGTCAGTTGCTCAAAATAAATGTCAGCTGTCAATGTTAACACGGCATGTTATAAAATAAATAGTAATATAATTCAAAAGCAATCAAACGCAAGTTCATTATTTCTGAATGAAAGTAATCCTTTAACTTCCAAAAACGTTCTATAAATTTTTGGAAATCCATTGATCGCATGTCAACTTTTCACACCTTTAATGCAATTCCGTAAAGCTTTTCATTGTTAGAGAACACATGACAAGACGTTGTTAATAGACACGGAAACGTCTAATTCGAACCCATTATGTTATTGATTTAAACACATTGGTTTCTTAAACAATTCAAAATACGAGGTTGTTAAGTGTAGACAAGAAACTAACCGAACATATTATTGTTTTTTGTCGATTCTATCTTTGATGTAAACTGTACACTTATAATAGCATAGATTGCGCATTCTTTAGTTAATCCACATAAATCTGAGCATGGTTATACTGAATGTGTATATAAGCATATGGTAAGTATTGCTTGGTAGTGTAATGTCCGTTTATTCCAAGCGGATATGGTATTTTCTTAATCCTGTCCATTCGTGGACGGGGTTACCTGTGTTCGTAGATCCAAAACATCATCGGGTGCTGGTCGTGGTAGCCCGATGCCTTACAACTACAACACCTATTATATCTCCCTATGCAAATCATTATTGAAATGTTTCTACCTTACGTACCCTTTCCCTATTCACCTCTCTTTGTCCCTGCCCACCTCTCTATCTCTACACAGTCCTCTCTTCCATTACCTATTTCCTTACCCACCTCAATCTTCTTACACCCATCTCTGAGCACTTCTCCTACCTACCTACCTCTCTGTCTCTCTCTCTCTCTCTCTTTCTCTCTCTCTACCCTCGCTCTTCCTACCCACCTCTCTTGTACACCCCCACTCTCTATCTCTCTTTCTCCGTCCCTCTTTCTCTCTCTCTTTACTCTCTATCTCCCCACCTCATCTATCTACCACTCTCTCTATACCCACCTCGTTCTTCATACCCCCCCCCCCCCTCTCTACCTACCTCGCTCTTCCGAGCCCTCTCTCTATCTAGCCACCTCGCTCTTTCTACCTCCCCCTCCTCTCTTTCTCTCTACCCACCTCTCCCCTACCTATCTCTCTCTCTATCTTTATCCACTTCTTTTCTACTACCTCCCTTCCTACCGATCCTCTCTACTTACCTACCTCTCTCTCCTTACCCCTCTACCAAACCACCTTTCTCCCAAGCAACCTATCTCTACACCTCTCTTCCAACTAATTTCTCCTGTCCCTTAACCGACCTATCTCTCTATGTACTTGTCCCTCCTTTCTATCTCTCTTCCTAGCCACGTCTCTATATCTAGCCACCTCTCCATGGTCAGCTCTCACCACATTTGATCTGTTCACCGCTTCTTTGCCAATGTTTTTTTGTCACATTGTCGCTGTCGTCTCTTTTGCAAGTACAATCGTTTTACTAGAGTAAAGAACAACAATTTTTTCCAGGATAGACGAGACATACGTGTAGCGAAAGAAACATGCACGGTCTGTTATGTGAATGTTCCATTGCCTGCAGACGTGATTGCATAATGAACATAATCTGATTTTGCGTTGCTTGTCGTCAACCGTAGAAAGTACAACGTATTTTCATCTAGGGTGAATGCGCTAATCCTTACTGCGAATTGACCTGTTGCAAAAACATAGATCGCTCCTCCTTTCTGTCTGTCTAAAGGATTTTTTTCCAATGATTTGAAGTAATTTGATTGGATTATGCAACCATGTGCTAATATTAAATTGCATAGGCATTTTAATAGGGAAGGGGTATGCATTAATAATCGTATGAACGCAATGCCGCATCAGCGACGTAGTAATATCTGTGTGTCCTATTTTTTATGCAAATTATATTTCGACAAGAATATTTACATGAATTAAGATGCCTTATACTGTTTCATTTTTTTGCATTTATTGTTTGATTGAATGTTTTTTATAATTACTATACATTTCGTTCAAGTTCTTCTTCTACAATAATCAATTTGACATGTTGTCACTTTTGCTGGATATGATTATATCATGCAAGGTCTAAAGATGTTATAATTAAACAAATCCATTTCGATAGCATTTATTGTGTACATGCTATCGTATGTTAGGTAAACATTACTTTTCTTAGAAACGACCACAGAAAATCTTCATGACGCAACATCGGTTCTCGAACGTAGCTTTAAAATGGATTTGATTTCACATTAATGTGTCTATTTGCTAGATGCATGTAGATCGTCTAATTTATTGTGCATTTATATCACAGTTAATCATGATTAATTGTTTAACATGTACAATTAAAAAAAATGCGTTTTGAGATTTATATTAAAATATTATCCTTTCTAAGACAAGTTATGCCCAGGCAAAGCAAAGAGGTTAGATACGCCCGAGTGGATGCTATTGATCGATGACATAGCTTACACGTCATAACTTGTTTAGTGATGTCATTTCTGGATTGTTTAGCATTTTTCTCGCCGAGTAAAAATTTTGATACTAGATCATTGGTGTAGATTGAAAGCATTTAAAAGCATTTAAGTCTCCATCTGTTGTGTTAATAATTAAACATGATTATCCAGGATCTGTTAAACGCTTACCCTAGGAATTGTGTGATTATAAGGTGTCAGAAATTAACTGTGGTATACAAGTATTCATGATGTGGATTTACTGTGGTCTTACTAACAACACACCTCTTATTTTAAACTAAATTTTCTAAAGCATTAATAATGTTTGGTGCTTGTTGGCTATGCCGGCCAAAATAGCAGTTCTGTTTGATGTCACAGGTATTTTTGCATCTGTTTAAGTTACTTTTTTAGTTATGTAGCGATGTGAGTAATGCAAGGGAAATGAAAATGTTATGACTCATAATGTTTACATGAAATTTCATTTGTCGAAGGAAATTGAGTGTGAAATAAGGAGAAATGATATTTGTTTAGGGAACTATTTTATTATTCGTAATTTGCATTATATTTTGTGTAGTTCGGTTTCAAGGGGCGGTACTTCGCTGTTCCGATAAGAAAACTGCTGTGCGTGATATTTCTCTTAGAATGGCAATAAAATGCATGTTAAAAAAATGAATATAAAGGAATGCTATGAAATCATCCCAAATATAATGTTAATATAAGGACTGAAATTATGTTTGATTGCGTTCTAGCGATTATGAGCGCGCATCATGGATTTGCCAGTTTGACCATTGCGTTCGTAATCGCATGAACGCAACCAAAATTAAATTTAAATCCTAAAATATTTACGCTGAAATATAAACCCATTGTCAAATCAATCCTTGACTGACAAGTAGCAACTCGTCAATTGCTGCACGATCACCCTATCTTTTTATAAAACAAGTACTTGTTTAAAGTGCATATTGTACATAATTACGTTAAATATGCGACCCTTGCAACCGACATTGGTGTGCATATTAATCGTGGAACAGTCACATGGGTAGATCTTTTTAGGTCGGACCCCTGGTGACCTGATTCACTTTTGTGCACAAACACTTTGCCGATATACATAAAGTAATGTATGATGTAACATTGAAGTTGTACTTTCACAGCAAGGTTTGATCATGGTGGTCCTAAACAAATTTTCTATAAAATTGTATGCAGAACCCATCTTAAATGATGTTTCACTTAAACATAATACACTATACGTCGTACAATGTATGTAAACCCATATAAAGGCCTATTAAATACAGAGGGGAATAATCTACTAACTAGGAAATAACTAACTTTCCCACCCGCGACAGTCGATATGGCTATACTACAAAAACTGACGCAGCTGCTTGCCCTTTATAAATATGATATTTAAAATGTCAGCGCGGTCGCATGACTTGACAAGGTGACAGTCACTTTCGCTTGGTCACGTGTCAAAAAGGTTGAAATGTTTTTTGAAAGTCAAAATATCTCTTTCTTTGGGTAATGGGAATATATAATTGTAGACAAAAGTGAGGTATCATAAATATAGAATATTACGCTAGTATGGTGTTCTATAGAGTTGGTTCTGTAAAGTCGTATCGCACGAGAGGGGTGTCCTGCTATTGGCTAGTAGGATGCTACTTGTCGATAAAACAACGAAACTGTGACTACTGCTTGTGAAAATAGCGCCATCTCAAAGTATTATGTCAGTTTGATGAATGTTAAACCGCTATTTATATCACGAAAAGAAAAGATATATGGACATACAAAGACCTTTGTTTTAATTACAAACGACATACTATCAGACATTTTATATTCCACTTTTGTCTCCAGTATTATACAGATTTTATCACCCAGTAAAGTCTCAACAATGTTTCGTGTATTGAAGATCTACAGCACGTTGGAAATCGCTATGGTAACCTATGGCCCCATAAGTTAATAAGCTCGAATTAAAGATAACAAATTAAGTGTTGTGAAATCGATCAAACGTTTCAAAATCGATCAGAACTTCGTCCAAATTGTACACAAATAAATAATGATTCCATATAGGTATTCTTCACACATTTTCATCGCTGTTAACGCTTCATATAACCTTATGTAGGACGAACAAGAAAAGAGAACCGACAGTTTTTAAATGATGCATTAATAGAATAAAGAAATACATATAAGTATTATTACCCATAAAATATTAAATATACGAAAAATACATATAATTAATAAATGTTCATAATCACGGCGGTTGGAGTACAATGTGTGGACAAAGAAAGATATGTATAAAAATTATTTCAATCAATAAGACTTGTCGTAAAAATAAATCAATATTTGTTGTTGTATGGTCAATGAATATCTGATATTATTTTACATGTACACTTGCATGAATAAACGGCACTCTAGCATAGCCCTTTGTAAGCCTCACAGCCTATTGTTATACGCATTTACTTTTATTATACTTAAAATACACTTGTATTTATTTTTACATTATTATAATCCCGACATAATAAATAAATAGACCGTTACTTTTAAGATATTCCATACTACCATTAGGTTTAACCCTTTCAGGGAACACACAAACAACGATCACAAGCTAGGGACAACAAAACAAAATATTGCTCAATTATATAAATGATTTATGCTATTTGTGTTTCAGTATTGGCGTACCCCACATTGTCCTATAACTTGACTCTACCTCTGGGAAAATGTATATAAAACATAATGCTGATAATTATAGACATTACTAGGAAGCAAACGACAGGGTGGAATTTCCCAAGGGTTATGTAGCGAGTGTCTAGCTCTAATACTGCCGCGAACAACATCAAGTTTGTTCAAAATAGTAATCAACACATGTTCATTCATTTTAAACATGTTTTAAGAAAACAATATATTTTTAAGGCAACTGTGGCAAAAGTAGTAGTAGTAGTAGTAGTAGTAGTAGTAGTAGTAGTAGTAGTAATAGTAGTAGTAGTAGTACTAGTAGTAGTACAAGTAGTAGTATTAGTAGTAGTTGTAGTAGTAGTAGTAGAAGTAGTAGTAGAACTAGTACTAGAAATAGTAGTAGTAGTAATAGTAGTAGTAGTAGTAGTAGTAGCAGCAGCAGTAGCAGTAGTGTTAGTAGTAGCAGTAACAGTTGCAGTAGCAGTAGCAGTAGTAATAGTAGTAGCAGTAGTAGTAGGAATAGTAGTAGTAGTAGGAGTAGTAGTAGTAGTAGTAGTAGTGGTAGTAGTAGTAGCAGTAGCAGTAGTAGTAGTAGTAGTAGTAGTAGTAGTAGACGTAGTAGACGTAGTAGTAGTTGTTGTAGTTGTAGTAGTTGTAGTAGTAGTTGTTGTTATAGTAATAATAGTAGTAGTAGTAGTAGTAATAGACGTAGTAGTAGTAGTAGCAGTAGCAGTAGTAGTAGTAGTAGATGTAGCAGTTGTAGTAGTAATAGTAGTAGTAGTAGTAGTAGTAGTAGTAGTAGTAGTAGTTATAGTAATAGTAATAGTAGTAGTAGTAGTAGTAGTAGTAGTAGTAGTAGTAGTAGTAGTAGTAGAAGTAGTGGTTGTTGTTGTTGTTGTTGTTGTAATACAAGTAGTCGTGAACACAGGGTTAAGTCTGTTTAAAGAGTTATTTAAGAGTTATTGTTTAACATGTAATTCACTTACCCAGGTTAAGGTTACAATAACACAGCAGTAAAACAATCATAGCAGTTCTGTCCATATCACAATCTTATGTCCACCTGCAATTTATAAAATTTATATTAAGCGAAAGAAATACGGGAATTATATTTAAAACAAAAATCTATAGCACAAGCCACTATTAATAAAATCCGCTTGAAAATGATCATAACAACACAGTTGTGTGAAACCATTAAACAACAGTATCTATAATGTTTTTTTTTTTTTTTTTTAAATATTTGTCCCATCTGCAATATTGCTCGTACGTAATTTCTGCAATATTGCTCGTACGTAATGTAATCACAAATATTTTACTCACAATTGACTCAGCAACAGCAAATACTCAATTGTTAAAAATTAAATTTTCCAATAGTATTTTTGTTGTGCTTCTATTCGCTTGTGCACCATACAGAACACACGTTAACAACTATTCCTCCTGATTCACGCGTTTAAATGCATCTTAACTTCATTGGAGACATTGTGTCTCGTATGCAAACGTGGATCAATCATATGTTCGAGTCCTGTATGTAAATTTGAAAGAAATATTATATCAGTTACAGTATAAACCAGAATGAGACTCTTGTTTCATTGTACTTAAGAGCAAATTGCATATTAAACATTGTATAATATATGTGTTGCTGGAAGGAAAATCCAAGTGAAATTCAGATATAAGTACGTGTTATTCACTCAAATCAGATAAAAGATGTATGCCATTGTAAAGTGAATGAACTGATTTTAACTTAAACTACTAATGACAAACATAATAATACCGATTTTTGTAATAAAAACATTCATAAAATTATGTATAATAAAATGAAAATCTGCAACACAGCAACATGTATTAGTGAACTATGCAGAGAATGTCCTCGGAATCGATTGCTCTGTTTGTATTCTCCTATTCTCAACATTATTTTACCATGTAAAGGAGGAAGTTCGTTCAAAGTTCAAAGTTTTCAAAGCTGTTAATATAGGGTTAATGAAACCCCAGAAACATCAGCAGAAGAATAATACGTATTAACATCCTCTGGTCCTTTACTTGAGGCCAGTGATCAATTGCCAATACAACTCAGTACAATATTCATAAAACAGCACAAAACATAAACTTATCAAACTGGTGGCACCGCCTTGGAACTTTCAATGCAAAGCAGTCGGGGTTAAAATCGATTAAAATGCATGCCGAACCTCACACTGGACAGAATTAATTACGTAAATGTAAATAAAATTAACCTCAGAGCATTGCAATCCAAATTTAAGAGTAATAAAAGAAAAAATCAATTCAATACAATACTCAATGGTTTCATTCATCAGACAGGACAAATAATTATTGTTGCTTTTCGTTTTAATGGCAGATATTGCATATGTCGTATTTTATTGGAACCACTTATCACCAAAGTCTATTAAGACAGTGCCATATATTTCAAAATTTAGTGCGTTCTTCCTATTGGATTAGAAATAGTTCGCCGTAATAATTTGTGTGTGAACTTGTAAACCTTGTTAACATAGAAATATGCAATGTATGCATGTACACATTTACTATTCTTTGTTTAGTCTGCCTACCATTTAACCGAATAAATCCTAAACAATTTACATGCACTTGTACTTTTAATGGTGCCACTCAGTTTTGTTGTACATTCTGGACAAAGCAACACCCTTCTCAACGGTTCATCCAAGAACATTTGGTGTGATCAGCTTAAATAAGAAGCACTGCTGTTCGTGCTGAACTGCTTCTTGTGTTCATAATTTATTAACTGTATATTATTCTTACAACCGCAATCGCCTGCGGTATGCTGTATAACAGTGTCTAAAGTGCTCTGTGCAGACGCTTATTAAGACCCTGCGGTCAAAAAAGGAATTAGCACTTATAACATTGTCCGGTGATGCCCACTTTAACGGACACTTCATAGCTACGCATTTGTCGGGCCGGCTAGCTCAGTTGGTAGAGCGCTGGACTACAAATCCGAGGATCGCGGGTTCGATTCCCTGTCCGGCCACATAATTAGTGTGGCGATTGGTCATGAAATTATTTCTACGGCCATTCTCTGATTCAAGTAGGGCAGTTGTCAGTTACTGGCATAAGTATGTGCATTCAGTACTGGTCAACCAGCTTACCCAGGAAAAGTGTATGTTAACTGACCGCCGTTAAATGACTGAAATACTGTTGAATACGGCGAAAAATTCTAACAAACAAACAAACAGGTTCGCATTTCGTTGAAATGTTTCACCATCTCTTAGAGAGCCTCAACAGTAAGATAGACCATCTCAACGTGTGATCTTCTCATCAATTTATAATTCTGACGTGATACTCGACAATTTTTATATAGACAAAAAAAACAAAATTATCGTTGTTAAACTACCCAATAAATCCGTTTCACTTATTGACATTCAAAAATATTAAAACGGATACAATAATATACAGCCTCGTTTTAAAACACAATTTGACGTCGTCAAACGTTATTGTGTTCACATAGACACTAGTAATGCAATTAAGCACGTGACCAGTCCATGCACGTTTTCTTGTGCATGGCGATATTTTCGCGCGCTTTTGTAGCAAAACACGCTTTTTACATGGAGATACATGGTCGTATTTTATGTAAATTAAGAACCGCGTATTCAAGGTCGAGCATTACCGCCGTTTTCGGGCAGGTGGGGGTCAAGCATTGCGGCCATATTCGGGTCGGTGGGGTCGAGCATTGCGGCCGATTTTGGGCAGGTGGGGTCTAGCGTTGCAATTGATTTTAGGTAGGTGGGGTCGATCATTGCGGCCGGTTTCGAGCAGGAGGGGTCAAGCTTTGCGGCCGATTTTGGGGAGGTGGGGTCAGACGATGCGGCTGATTTGGGGGAGTAAGAGTAAGACGATGTGGCTGATTTTGGGAAGGTGGGGTCAGACAATAGGGCTGATTCTATGAAGTTGGGGGAAAACGGAGCCGCCGATTTTGGGCTAAGGGTGCGGATTGGAATGGTCTCGGGGTGGGTAGGGGCTTTTTTTGGCTTAGGGGAATGTCCAGGATGCCGACATGCCTTTAAGATGTCCTTCGGGAAACCCTGCGGCTAAGCTCTCGTGGTTTAATACGCATCAGAACTCAAAATCGTTCGTTAAAAGCCGAAACTCTAAAACGAAAATTATTTCTAAATTAAAGAGCAGCTCAATATCAATATAATGTACAATTTAATCCCATAACGGTACATTCGCTTCGTCTTGCAAAATCGACCGTTATGACATCGATAAACGTCTATGGTGCGCATTATTTAATTAAACCAGACATTAAACCGATAATGAAAAGCACTGCACTTTGTGTTTTACTTTAAGATCACAGTGTCACTTTCACACAAGTTCATTACGGTTTCCAATTTCCTCTAAAGTGCGTATTTATGCAAGTTACTGTGATCTTTAAAACGCTCTTAGATGCAATGCGTCAAGTCATTTTATGTTCTTAAGGATGTAAAAGAATCCTGTAAATTAATAGAAAATGCTTTCTAATGACGCTTTACCTTTGAGGCAACGTATTCCTCAAATCAATACTCCTTGTAGCCAGGATGATGGGTTGTGCATATTCTGTGAATTCAATATGTTCATAATATGGTTTCAGTGCCTAAGATATTTACTATGAAGTATTAAATGCTTGAATGCAATGCAAGAAGTAATTTCAACTATATTCCAAACTATCCAAATTACGCGTATAGGTCAAATGTTACGTTTAAATCATGTAATTACATGTACGTGCATTTTGGCAATACTGTCATCAGGGATGCATATGTTACTATTTGTGGAGCTTTGTTTAAGGGAAGTGATTGATTGCCTATACATGGCGGCATAAATCATGCACATATCTTATATAGAAATTATATTCCCATGACTGTAAGTATACATAAATACATCATATTTGCTATGTGAAGATCTGATATGACCTATTGAGATTGCAGTCTTCCCTGTTGATAAACAAAAATGGCATTAAATACAAAACACTTATGAAGTAATGACTATGATCACATATAAGTACAATGATATATAAAGTAATCGTTCACCCTTAGGGATACATTACGTGAAAACGGGAATGTCTAGTCTAGTTTGTTTATGGAATTTATCTATTTCAATATACACTAAACCCGTTTCATGAACATACCACGTAAAACATGCGTGGGATAGCTGTTATTGTAATTTATCCTGCTACTAACCCAAACAGTGACCTAATAAAGCGGTGACCGTATAAACTTGTTGATATCCGGCAGTAGATCACGTGACTGTGATATACCGTCAATAGGTATTCGTACGCGCCGGATAACAACATTGTCGAGAATGACACAGCATAAAGTCTACTTACCAGAGTTTTTCATCGATACAAACTTTGTGTTGTCTAGTTAACATAGTTAAACAACAAATGAGTTGTTTGTCCTCACATTCCATTTAACTGGTTAACAACAACTTTCTTCCAGTTCCATTCCATTTCAACACACTTGAATCTGATGCAAGCGGTTTATTCTTTGTGGATAGACTTTCTTTGGTCAACCAACAGAGCATATTCATCAAAGAAATAACCTTTTATATAAATTTCCGATGAAAAGAAATGAAAAAAAGTTATCACTTTCAGTTACACTGTCCTCCACCCACAACTATCCGAGTAAATCGTAGAAAATTGAAAAGGGATCAATCTCACCATTTCCATTCGAGGCAAATATTCCATACACTTTTTATCTGAATGCTCTTGCATAATATACTCCATCCAAAACACAGACACACTAAATATTTATTCCGATTTCATGTATTTTAAACTGCAAAACACTCGCGTTCTCGTTTGACTACATTGTGTAAACTTACAACTCAAAATGAATGACGTAGTTGGTGTGACGTAATTTAACTCTTAAAAAACCCAATATAATCTGGTTTAAAACAAAAACAAATTTACTACGTCATTTTCGTGTCGTACTGGCATCAGCAAATAAGATTTATTAATATTTTACTTTTGCTTTTTGAAAAAGGTGATTAAAAAATAGAGAACTATTTTTTTCCGGGTAGTACGCATTCATGCAAGCGAGTTATTAGGTAGAGGCCCGTCTAGAATGTTTTTAAATTTAAAACTTTAATTAGTGTTTGGTGTTTTTAAATTTTAGTGAATAGAAATCAGGATAAATAGAATACACGGTAGGTGCCGGGAAGGAGAAAGTTTATCCGGTTCGGCCCGAAAACAAAAATTTCATTTTTCAAATCTCACCGGATAAACTTTCTCCATCCCGGCACCAACCATGTATTCTCTGTTAATTCGTATGCTGACATTATGCTTGTTTTACAAATAGCGCCTTAAAAAGCAGTACTGACATTATGAACTTCTTTTTCAATACTCTGCTGTGTTGGGTGATGGATAATGTCTTGTGTAGAGGCGTCGTCTATCCATCAGCATATACTATTCCGAACTAGCTTTTCAATAGTTGCGATATAAAATATTTTGAAACATATTATGTTAATAACATATTTTCATAAAATCGAGCGATACAATTTATTAGTTTATGCCAATTTTCCTGTTTGGTTTCAATGAAAGAAACAGAAAGTTGTGCAAAGACGTGAGTTTAGTGTAAACCTATTTATTTAAGCTCGATTGCATCGAAAGCCTTAGGCTTATAGAGACACTCTCGAGTCCGTTTCCTGGGTAGAACCAGTACTTGGTGTCTTTGTGGGAGATCTTGAGAACGCTCCCGGAGTGGGGATCGAACCCGAGACCTCCCGATCGCTAGGCGGACACCATATCCACTACGCCACCGTGAGTTTAACAACGTATATGACAACATACCACCTATTACTTTTGCGGTCTATGCCATTTTTTATACCTAGCAATGTCGATCTCAGATAATGAAAACCTAATTAGTTTCAATTGATTTTATTAATTTTATTCATAATTGCTTGTCTAAATATTTTAACTAAATCATATGTTAAATTTATTTCGTACATGTATGATCGGTTCTTTCACCGATTTAGTTCTGTGTAGAGGGTTCGTTACGTCCATAGTCGATGAGACAAATCTAGGTTATTAGAAAATATTATACCTTACAAAATTATGTTTCTTCTTTGTGTATATAAAAGTCGAAGGTCCGTTATTTGGGTTAATTTCAAAATACCATTTTAGCGGGCCGACTAAATAGTATAGTGCCCGGAGCCAAATTGAGGTCAAAATCTCCCCAATGTGTAAAAAAATCTCTGCAAATTGAAAACAAATGTGTTTTATCCAAGTCAACAAACAGTAAGTAGCTGTATTAACACACAGGCGCAAATCAATCACGATCTGTTTTTATCAATCTCAATTAAATATCATATAGGGATGCATAATGCCAGGTTTCTGTCATTAGCAAAAATATTTGTATTCCACTGCTTCGAAACATGGGAATATTTGCGAGTGATTTACACAATATTTTTCCTAAAATTATTATTTAACTAGAATGTAATGTGGTCCAATTTCATTACAATATGTGATAATATTTTCCTGTGATATCATGTCCTCGTTTTTGTTTCTAAATGTGCATACGTTTTTTGTTTATACGTTTATATTTGCGTATATATCACCAAGATTAATATGCCATCAGCAAAATAATTGTATTCCACTGCTTTGAAACATGGGAATATTTGCGAGTGATTTACACAATGTTTTTCCTAAAACGATTATTTAACTAGAATTTAATGTGGTCCAATTTCATAATAATATGTTATAATATTTTCCTCGAATATGATATCCTAGTTGTTGTTTCTAAATGTGCATACGTTGTTTGTTTATACGTTTATATTTATGTACATATCACCAAGATTGATATGTAATTATATATAAAAAATACAAAAATAAAATAAAGAATTATATAACAAATACTTGAATATATACAGATTTGCATGGGAAATTATTCAACAAATTTTTTATGATACACCTCAGAAGATGATGCAGGCCCATTGAATATGAATGCCTGGCTCTTTTATCAGTTTTTTCAGCTTATTACAAAGTCGTAAATTTTGTGGATTTTGTTTGCACTCGATTTAAAATGTGCATACAAAAAACACGATTACATGTAACTAACATGTTATCGCTTCATACATCAAACATTCTAGTGCAATTTGTTACACAGAAACAAAATTACATCCCCCCCCCCCCCCCCGCTGCACTAAATGAAAATCACATGCAATCAGCAAATGAAAAGCTGGTGAGGTCCATGGTTAATATAATAGAAATTCAAACCCATTAGGTGTTGTAAATTATGTTTTAGCTTGAATAAATATATCTTTCTATCTGCTAAACACTCAATATAATCGCGTTGTAACACTCATATCAGAAATACGTAAATAATACATACCCAAACTTCAATGTTTGTTTCACAATGCAACAAATAAGTTTGTTTTAAAAGTAGGCTTTAGTTTCAGTAAAACTATATCCTGAACGCAATTATTTTTTAATTCTTAAATTCTCTGTTATTCTCGCGGCAGTTGAATGTTAAAGAACCGGGAGTATCAGCTATGTAAATTGCAAATTATGCCGTTTCATGATGGTATTATTGTTGGCAATGTTCGTTTGCACATTAATTTAAAGTAGTGAAATGACACATGTTTTAAAACGAAATTAATGTCATGGCATAAATATATACGTATGCTTGTCCCCAATCTCCAAAAAACATTTCATTTGCTAAAACTGACAATAAATCACTGGTGTCTCCATGCACTTGATATCAAATCACCCGATATAAACTTATCAGGTGATTACGGTTATTTAATATTTTGTCCCCGAAACAGATTACTAGTTAATTCAATTCAATCTTCTCGCCAGTTTAGGCTTTCATTTATTTAATTGTATTGTACCACATGGAATTTAATTATCAGATGCATTTCGTAGATGCCATAACTGTGTGTAAATGATTAAATACAAATATGTATTTGTGCTCTTACAGTTTGTAATCGTTGTTGATTATGATGTATTCCCAGAGGACTGGGGGACATAATTTAATGTATATGGTATAGCTAAAAGATTGACACTGTAATATTAGGCATATCACGTAGGCAAACATGTCCTAGTCATTGTTAGTAAGACAACATTTAAGACCAAAACTGATTTTTTTCTTATTTGGATTGATGACGAAATGCTAACATAGAAGGCATATGGTTGTCATTATTTTGAACATGTTATATCACACCGTTAAACATGCTGTGATGTAAGTTATCTATAAAACTCACAGCAATATACAATTTAAGAGCATTAGATATTTAGTGCCAGAAGGGATTTGTTGCAAGTCCTAATGACGTTGTTACTTGAACATCATTAAAGAACGTACATGGGATGATAAGAATTAACCTGGACACAATAATTCAGAAGACCTTTAACGATATCAAAACATCATAACGAATATGAAATATGAAAACATTCAATACAATGTGTTTTAAGTGAATGAATGAATGAACAGTAATGTGTACACAGGTAAACAAAACATCATTCATCAAAATTAGACCATGTAACATATAATGCATTAAATATACACTTATGCACATATATTACTGCGCCAACTTAAGCAAGTAGTTTCAACATATTTAACATAGCAATATATTAAATAATAAATATGTGGCTATGTGTGTTACCTAATATTAAATGTATACTTGAATACGCAGTTTTTTCGGCTACTATATCAGGCTGCAGTGTGTATCACTGTATTGCAACCTCTTGTTTTAAAGAGTTCTTGTCGTTCACTTCATCATTGCCATGAAATAATAAATGGACAATCTGAGGATTGTGTCAAAATTGAATTACTGAAACGCGTGTATACAACTATTCTTGACAATAATTTTAACCTTGCCATGAAAAAAAGAGCATAATGATATGGCATTACTAAAAGCACTTTCACAATAAAATCCTTCATTTAATAGATAGACAAACTTAAATATAGCGGTACAAAACATGTAAAACTTTTTACATGAATATGCTTGTGACAAAAAAAACACACACCATATTTTTGTGTTTTTTTTAATGATGCCAATTATTATTATAGTTCAGTGGACAACGTCTTCATCAACAAAAGTGAAGAATTGGAAATAATAAAATAATAATTATGGTTATTTCATGAAAACCAATTTGTATTAATTATTTGAAACTGTAAAGAAACTTTGAAAAGGCAACCTTATTTTTTCTAAAAAGTTTATTTACAGTTTTATATAATTATTACATATTTTCACAAAATATACAGTTATATATTGTATTGTATAAATGTGACATTATATACATTTTCATAATATATTTCACTACAATATATTATAAGAATATAATTATTATGTTCGTTTTTTGTTATGATTTTGAAATTAAATGTATCTTGTAGCATTTGTAGCATAATTTTACCGAAACATATTAGTTATTTAACGAGCACGCAGGGTGAGTTTAAATAATTGACATATTGAAGTAACAGTATGCTACAAGTGTTTTATACCATATTGAGCGTTCGGTATATTGAAATATTATACGCACGCCACTTATTGCATGGTTAGGCTCCGCCCATGGGTGTGAAATCACAGTTACTGGTTACCGCAAAACAAAGAAAACTCCCTTAAATATGGTATAATAGTTATTATATTAAAGAACCTCTGATTAATATTCGCCACCATCATTTATGTTGAAAAAAATAATAAGCCCAATATTCAGACCTTCTCCGTCGAAGCACATGTGCGAGCAAAAAATTAAATTAATTTCAAAATCATTTTATATAGGCCCCAAATCGATTTTATTCCTCTCAGTGGCGATCATAATATTAGTTTATCGTGACATTATTCTCAGTATAAAATTAAACTTTATTGACAAGATCAGAAGTTGTAAAATAACTGCCTCTACAAAACCTTTTCTGTCTCCGTGGTACATTGCCATTTTAGGGCGGTTTAAAGTTCTTGCAGAGAAAACACGCGAGGCAGCGAAATATAAAATGCATAATTCTAGAGCTGCGTTGTTGGCATTTTTCTTCATATGAATCTGGCGCTATAGTCAAACCGATCTGTAGAGTTAAATGCTAAATACAAATTATGATCAGTGTTTAATGTCTGTAAACTACACGTAACTGTGTAATCGCCCACAAGCTACACATTTATTTCCAATAGTTCATTGACAATCATTCCCAACGTAACATTCTGGTATTTAATTGAATACAATTTGCCAAATCGTCGTCGTATACAATACACAAGTTAAGAGCATTAGATATAAAGTAACAGAAAGGAATTGTTGGAAGTTTGTTCTGGCGTTCTAAATTGAACATCATTAGCAAACGGATAAGTGATTACACTCATTCATCTGGCCAATTTAATTAAGAAACCCTTTAGTGTTTTTTTTTCCATCCCACAGGATATGATATATTGAATAGATCAATATGTTTTTGTAAACTAATTAAAACATTGATGTGTTCATTTAAATTCGTGTTGACGCAAAATGTAAGATTGTGTGACATCCAAGCACCTATCTACCAAAATGGTATATAATTAATACAAGTAATCGTTTCGGCGAATGGCATTGCGTGTGTAAGCTGCAATGTTTTGTTACGCGTTTAACAGTTAAATGTTTAATGATTTGTGAATAAATATTATGCTTGTTTTACCAACATTTCTGCGCGTATTTGAAAGATTAATGCAGAACTATTTCAAAAAGACATGTATTTTTGAAAACAAATCAAACATATTGGCTAGTAATATGTCTTTATTTTTTAGATTCATCTTAAAGCATATTTATCACACTTCAATCTTAAAATTATAAAATTATCTTGTTTATTGTTTTCATTATCGATTTCAGATTTTCTGTTTGATATAAAATAGAATAAACACTTTACCGTTACTCTACCAGAATGCAATGTCAGTCACTGTATTGCTGCCACTTAATGATAAGCACTTTTGGATAACAAAATCTCGACATCCACTTCAACGATGTCGTGAAATAATACATGCAATTGTACCGGCAATAGCAACATTAATTAACTTAATTCTTTATTGCTATAATAAAGCTTTAGCTAAATGACAGATAACTTGGGAAAAAATTTATTGCGGAACTATATATTTTGAAATCCATCTACTCAATTGTTTTGCTTACTCCAAAGTCGTTTCAGGAAGTTAACAATTAAATAAACGCGGTTCCGCAAGAAGTAACTCTAAGAGCTTTTAAATTATGGCTGTCGCGTTCGTTTTTCTACTAACTGGAAATAAATATCACACCTTCTATTAACGTGTAAAGTCAGACGGATTTAAAGACGTTCGCAACAAAAAGAAAATAATTGGGTTAATTTCTCCTTTTGCTTCATTATTTTGTTACTGCATATAGGTTGCAATATACTAATTTCAATCAATTAATATAAATCTGTGTAAGTCATTAAGTTCCAGTCATTGGTTAAAAGTTCATAAAGCATTATAATAATAAAAAACACACTTATACAATATCTTGCCAAACAAATTAGTTCAAAAAAAGATCCATAAAATATATACATTCTTGTTTGGACACTTTTTTAAACACGAAAAATGAAAAAGGCTACACAGGTATCAAACAAAACATGTGAAAACATATAAGTTTAAAGAACCATAACCTTGTTTAAAAAAGCTCTCCTATATACTTTAAAGACGGATAAAAATCCAAACTGAAAAAAGGGGCTTCGACAGGTACCGTATTCAAAACACAATAATTCCGGAACGAGGCTGATTATCCCTATTTTTTAAGGCTGTTTTAGTTTTAGCATACAATGACACACGCATATGGAATTTTATAACAAAATATGTCGTTTGTAACAAAAGATATTCGTATATTTGAATATTTATTTATGTTTTCAAAGGCATATTAAATGCATAATTAATCTCATTAAGAGTTCATTAAAAGTCATTTTTAAATGGTACCTTTAGATAAAGCGCGTTTTGTCATTAATTTGCACTTGTATATTGCCAAACAAAACATTAAAATAAGATGCATTTAAAATTCTCCGTCCTTGTTTGAACATGAACGCTTTATATAATTGAACGCTGCTAGTCTCACGTCTGTAACGTAAATCCTCGTAGTTTGATGTCTTGGGTAAGTAAGATTGAAGGAAACATGATTAACATAATTTTCCCGTGTCTAGCATCACCGTTTATGTTACAATTCAACGCACTTAAATACTACATATAATAGTGAGCATTATAATTTAAATATCCATTTTATACGACAATACATATTTATATAATAAGACAATATATCATAGAATAAAGTGTATTGCTGTTATAATTATAGTTTATCGTGACATGTGTGAAATGATACTTTATGACAAGATCAGGAGTTGTAAAATTGCTGCGTCTACGAAACCTTTTCTGTCTCCTTGGTGCATTGCTATTATAGGGCGGTTTAAAGTTATGGCAGACAAAACACGCGAAGCAGCGAAATATAAAATGAATAATTCTAGAGCTGCATTGCTGGCATTTCCTCAGTATGACTCTGGCTCGATGTTTAAACCGATCTGTAGAGTTAAATGCGAAAATCAAATTATCAGCAGCGTTGAATGTCTGTAAACTACACGCGCCATATGTTATGCGATAAACCATTCAGGCGAAAGATGAGCTTGTTTATTCAACTAACACGGACGATAAAACGGATTGGTAAAGAAGAATGAATCGTACCTATTTATAATATATCATATCCAAGAAATAATCACGGCTATGCTCAAAAATAAAACCTGTATGACGTACCCGTGTT
Source organism: Congeria kusceri (assembly GCA_027627225.1). Classification (NCBI taxonomy): domain Eukaryota; kingdom Metazoa; phylum Mollusca; class Bivalvia; order Myida; family Dreissenidae; genus Congeria; species Congeria kusceri. Next base: position 11,811,173 of record CM051033.1, on the reverse strand, counting down.
CAGTCCTACTTCAGACATATTTTGTATAGTATTTAAATATGTATATATCATACATTAATATAAAGAAACAGTACATGTAAGTGTGTAATGAATATAATAAAGCGATGATATTGAGCACAGCAACGACATATCCTAGGTCTAACCTGCATCTTCTAATAATATCTTAGCGGTCGATATTGCTATTGCATCGCTCTGCGTGCATTATTCGATTGACACCATGCAAATTACACCGATAATCAGTAGCTCGCGGCAATGTGCATTATTTTCGAGATCGGATGTGACTTTGAAAATCATTACCGTTTTAATTTTCGCCTAAAAGTGCAGTCGCATTCAAGCTTCCGGGAAGTAATTGTAATCTTCAAAACGCTCAAACCTTAATGCGTTAAGTCATTTTATGTTTTTAGTGAATTAAAACTTTATGGAAACGGCTTTGTAGTTTCGCTTAACATTGAAAGCAAGGCATTCGTTTGCATTCATATTTTAAACAAAAATAAACGCACATTGCTGGAATAAAGATGCGCAAATACTATGGCCAAAACAATATTGACACCAATATTCACACCAATAATACTTAAATTAAGGGTTTGTTTAAGCAAAGAGGCTAATTACACATACCTACACAATGCGGCGTACAACCCATCACATATATGCGGGTTTTGCTAAACACTATGGACATCGTAATGTCAACCTTTTCCTTGTTTTCCCTACGACTGTACAAATACCAAACGCATTAAATATGCTATGTCAAAACCTGTTTGAGCCCCACCGCGTAAGTATCAATATTCCCCACTGGTAAAAGACAAAATGGCAATTACTTCAAAACACTTGTAATACTTAATGAAAATGAACATGGATACAATATAATAATCAAGTTATCGTCCACTTTTGGGATTGATTACGTGAAAACGAGAATATATAGTCTATGTTGTTTATTGCATTTATCTGTAGGTCTAATAACCCCAAAACGGAAGTCACATCCTCAGGCTGTCGGTTAGATAATAAGCACATATGGTTGAGTGCAGGATGCATATTATTTGTACAGTTTAAATGATATGGTTTGGTATCATTTTAAAGGTCTATATGTAAGCAATAAGAAAAAAGCCGGTTCTTTTGCACTTCTTTGTCTAGAGATTCCCAGCTTCAAAACTTGTGCCCCATGTATTCATGCGCAAAATGGCAGCCTCCATGCCTATGTGTTTGTTTTAAGGTAAATATGCTGAGTAACAACGTATAGAATGTGTTGACATGCTGTTTTTGCAAAAGGTGATGATTTTATCTTTCCAACAATGTATGGTGATATATTGGAAAATAGCTTGGTCATGGTGAAAAATGAGATAAAACACTGAATAGTTTATATGTAACAAAGAAGGAATTTATTGCGCATGCGTAACCTTCATTCATATACTCGTACCCCACATTACGTTAAAACTACTTGTACATGCAAGTTATCAGTATTTGACGTAATACGTAAGCTGACATGATGTTTATTGTACCAATAGTATGCGAAAGAGGAGTGCAGAAATTTTCCAACGACGATAATTTCGAAATTATTTGGCTGATTGAAGTTATTGAAAATACTCTGATGTGATGACTGCATAGCTGACGTTCAAATCGTATATATTACACGTTACTCTGTGTGGCACGAGTTGTCTATAATGGCACATATCATATCATATATATTCAAATAAACAACAAGGCTGTCGGGACAAGAACATTACAAAAGCTATCTCGAATTTCGTAATGGGTTCGTTCACCGGTTTATTTGTCACTGTATTTTCCCTCGCATTCCGTACATTAAAAAAACACACCTTAAGAATGAGACATTATTATAAAAAAGACCGAACAGTATGGACTGGATCAAAAGAAGTTATATGTTTGAACTACACCTCATATATAAAATAAACGATACGTTTGCACACTGCAAATTCGCTGCAATGTCATGTCTGTTTGCACATTGCACATTCGCTGCAATGTCATGTCCGTTTGCACATTGCACATTCGCTGCAATGTCATGTCCGTTTCGCTTTAGAAACTTCTAGCATCAGGCTATATAAAACCTTGCTCAACTTGTTGGCACTATCGAACCACATTTTCCCGATTGCACATTTTCATTTGTAAAACACTTATTATCAGTAAATGACAAAATGATATTGACGTGGGAGATTCTGTTCTCAAAACAGGACACAAAGTTAACTGAAATGTTATGAAATGACAATATGCAAAGGCTGAAAAAATAAAAATAAAAGTTCCTTCATGTAAATTATGTTTCATGGAAAGCAAAATACCCACGTTCAGTGAAAAATGTGAGAATTTAGTTATGATGTCACAAACGGTTCAATTTAAACAGAAATGGCACGTCGTGATGCTAAATTCGTGGTAATTTCGTGATTTCTGTCTTTACCTGAATAAAGACAGAAATCCTGACTAAAATTGTAATTGCCAATGTTGTACAAACCCTTTCACCCTGCGGCATTTTATTTGGATTCGTATTATAAATAGCAATATAAACATGTGTAAACAGCATCTACGCATTGCAAAAAATAAAATCCTCACCCAACCCCGAACAGCATTTCGATCGCTGAACCTGACAGTTATTCACTGTATTACGACTTCACCTCATTATCTAAATGTCATGTGCTTAAATACTGTGCCCTGCAAATATATACTACTTGTAAATGCATTGAAAACAAGGGATTTTGATAAAATTGTTATATATCACAGTTATTCATTGATCAAATGCATTTTGTAGATTCATGGCCGTAGAAAAAATACCGAACGATGTATATTGATTTTCTTAAATGCATAGTTTAATCCTTTATTGACCGCCCCCACCCCAATTGTATCTCTGTGTATTAGTAACCAGCTGCGGTTACTATGTGTTGACCCTTATCAGCTGCGATCAATACACTGCTAGAGATTTATTGAAACAGTGCACTTAGCTATTGCTCAGTCAGCTAAGTGCAAATATGACAGATAATGATACGAGATTTTATGGTGGACCAATACACAGAGTTTATACCCCATGGAGAACCATTGCTTAAACTAGGCATTTAAACACTGCTTATTCGGTTTAGATTATAACTTCAGAAATACACTCATTGGGAGAAGTACATTGTAATGTAGGTTTTCTATCAATTATGTTGCTTTTCGTTAGAAACATGCGGATATGTCCAAATGTAATTCAAAATTAATAACACAACACTTAAAAACGAATCGGGTGCGACTTTCCGTCTGTTTTGCACGGTCTGGTTTGAGAAACGGAACATTATCAGAATCTTAACATTACAAATTACCACAACAGAAGTGTATATACGTGTCCGGCATTTCGAACACATTATGCCGCAACAGGGAACACGCTGTTACGTACATTTAATGCAGCGTCGTCGTCTACAAAATTGTCCACAGCACAAAATGTCATGGTAGTCCGGTAGATATTTGATCCTAAATGTTCTTAACTCTGATGTCCCAATAACTGTCTAAAACAAACTTCATTAGCAAACTGATTATAATTATCCATCGGGGCAGATTAATTTAGAAACAATTTGGCGTAGCAAAGCATCACACAGTCAACTTCAAAGCATTCATTTAAATTAACGTATTCAATTCTCGTGCATATAGATTTAATTACCACCAAAATCAAAATAATTAATATCAACGGTAATTTGAAAGCACGATGGTTTACTACGTTATCAATGGATTTTAGTAATAAATTGAACCGTGTAATGTAATCTAGACTCTGGTTATTCAATAACTCATCATGCCCAATGCCTTTATAGGGAATATCACATGGCTGTGGTGTTCCGCTGGCTTGCATAGCTCAAGTTGATTGTGTAACCCTGCATTCCTCGAGGTCCATTTATTATATACCTCTTCAATATATATATATATATATATATATATATATATATATATATATATATATATATATATATATATATATATATATATATATATATATATATATATATATATATATATATATATATATATATATATATATATATATTTGTTTTGATATATATATATATATATATATATATATATATATATATATATATATATATATATATATATATATATATATATATATATATATATATATATATATATATATATATATATATATATATATATATATATATATATATATATATATATATATATATATATATATATCAAAACAAATATATATATATATCAAAACAGCCACACAAATGCTACGAAAAAAACAACATAATAAAAAAATTGTACTGGAAAAGAACGTGCATGAATACATGTCATGTAGATCAATTAGGTCATGCCATTCAAATCAACATTTGTAACGGCATCGTCGTGTCTATAACTAGAACGGAGTGTATCCCAATGTCGCTCGGAACGTTCCGGAAATATACGATACTCAACGAACGTACAAGTAGTCCGGTTTTTCCAGCCTTTGAATACGGAAAATTATTTTACAGTTTGAAATAAAGAAATTCTGTCTGGCCGGTTGTATTTTACACAGAAAATATACCATTATTAGAGTCCGAATATCTGTAGGTATATAGAGGATATTTGTTTAATGCAGTGTTAAGATCGTAGTTTATTTCATGAGTTGTCATAGAAACAATATCAAGTTTCACGAGTGGAGAAGCCACGAGGGAAAATATCTAGTTTCTTTGACCACAAATGAAATAAATACGATCTTACACAGTATTAAACAAATTGTTTTTATTTCATTCTTTTGAACGATAAATTTAAAAAAAGGCGCGGGATATGCTAAAACGTCACAAGTTTTGTGTATTACGACTTCATAAATATGACGTCATTATGATTCCAAAATTGTCGATCACTGTCCTGGTGGGAAAATAGTGCCACTCTTACTGCGTCGTTGTCACTTAATATATTTGTATCAAATTGTGTGATGTGTTTTATGTTGTTTAAAAAGGCCGATGTTTACACTGACGATTAAGGTATTCACATACTTTCAACAAATAAACATTAACAAGTTAAAAGTAGTTCCATATAACCAAGAGTGAAATGATCGAATCGCCCCCCTTGATGCAAAAAAGAGTCAAAATGACATGTGCTCACATTTTCAGTTTTTGGTGTATTTTGGTGGCTTATTATATTATATCATTTAGCAGATAAAAAAAAATTAAAGCGATTATCTGACCATATAGGGATAAACAATGATAAGTGCTAAATGGAGTCATCTAGATTTTGAGCAAGTTATTTATGCAAAAAGGAGTCATGTACAACACTTTTTATGCAAATTGGAGTCATATGGCACATAACTCCTTTTGGCATTCATTGATTTTAGCAAAGCTCTGGTATTTGCTGATGCAAAAATGTACAAGTGATTGTTTTAAGTTTGATATACAGATGAAATACTAAAACTTCGCAAAACTCTGTTTCATTCAACATGGGATACCAACGTTGAAGATAATTAAAATAAAACAAAGCAGATGCCTAAACCCCAGTGATAACAAAGCTGGGGATCAGATTTCAATATATTTTGTGTACACATCGGATGACTACTTACAAACAATCTAGAAGGATAACATCTAAATGGGATTACAGTCCACAGGTTAAAGGAAGGATAGTGCGTCGGAAGAGAGCTACGGACACAAGAAGAATAGTGCGTCGGAAGAGAGCTACGGACACAAGAGGATAGTGCGTCGGAAGAGAGCTACGGACACAAGAAGGATAGTGCGTCGGAAGAGCGCTACGGACACAAGAAGGATAGTGCGTCGGAAGAGAGCTACGGACACAAGAAGGATAGTGCGTCGGAAGAGAGCTACGGACACAAGAAGGATAGTGCGTCGGAAGAGAGCTACGGACACAAGAAGGATAGTGCGTCGGAAGAGAGCTACGGACACAAGACGGATAGTGCGTCGGAAGAGAGCTACGGACACAAGAAGGATAGTGCGTCGGAAGTGAGCTACGGACACAAGAAGGATAGTGCGTCGGAAGAGAGCTACGGACACAAGAAGGATAGTGCGTCGGAAGAGAGCTACGGACACAAGACGGATAGTGCGTCGGAAGAGAGCTACGGACACAAGAAGGATAGTGCGTCGGAAGTGAGCTACGGACACAAGAAGTATAGTACGTCGGAAGAGAGCTACGGACACAAGAAGGATATTGCGTCGGAAGAGAGCTACGGACACAAGAAGGATAGTGCGTCGGAAGAGAGCTACGGACACAAGAAGGATAGTGCGTCTTAAGAGAGCTACGGACACAAGAAGGAAGGGATGGCAGAAAAACAAGAAACAATCAAATGTTGCAAAATCTGGAAAAGATAAATACTCTGGTTCACGAAAAAAGCACGTCTCTGCTGCACAAGTTAAATTATAAAAAAAAAACTTTTTAAATACAAACGAGTAAAGAAAACAAATCGTAAAGACATAACAAACGTTTCAAAGGCAAAGCAGATCAGCAAAAATGCATGCAGTGCACATGACGATAGCAAAGACGCACAAGACCAGACTGGATAATTCGCTGGCACATAATGATCTCAAACGCGTCATAACTTAGATAGCAACTGTTTTTTTCTGTTGTTTATAGGAGCCGTTCAGGAATGGTTTCATGCGCAGATGAACTGCGTTCAGAGACATGTCAATGGACAATAAAGGGACGTTTGAAATGTGTTTTTACAAGCACCAATGAGTATGTTCAGGAAATTCAAAGCCTTAAATCAAACGGTAGATGGGACAATACAGCATCTGACTGCTTGCCATTAGCTATTGCCGATGAATACATTATTGTTATACGAGTTTTCTCCAGTTCGATTAATACACCAGTATATGAAATCAACCATCAGATCCAACAAGATCAACAGACACCTCACCTCGTATGTTGATCAACATAGCATATTTGGCAACACAAAATGAAGAACATGATGCTACAATATCAGCAACAAATGTTATCAACGCACCAATGTGCACAACTTACAATCAGTCAAAGAAATAAATTTTGTCATCCGAAAATAATGAATTTGTGACTCCAGAAAAGGTGGCTAGACAAACAACAGAATGTCTTACATTGTTGCAGCTATGCAAATTTAATCATACCTGAGGATTTAAACCATTATTACAAACACTGCCAATCAACAACTCAGTCTGTGACAGAAACCCGGGCCCATCTGTTGACGAAGAGACTGATGAAGAATGCATTTAACATTTTTCTTTGAATGAACTAGGACAGAAAGCACTTTCAAAACCAGCAATAACGTGCAAGTGTTTAACACATAAACTAAATCAAGAACTAGAAATAGTAAAACAGAATTGGAACATATGTGATATTCATTTGTTATGAAACTACAAGTACACTAAATATCTAAATAAAGAGTAAGCACACTAAACATTCTTAACTATTAATATTCCATTAAAAAAAAGTACATTTCACTTCCTCTTTCTGAAAAATCGTACTTTCAAATTATTAACTTATAATGAATACATGTTGCAAATGTCTCCTTTTAGCACTGTACAAATATAATATTGGATGATGCCAAAAGGAGTCATTTGCTTAAAAGCAATAAATTGATTAAACCATTTTAAATTCAAAGGTCATCTGTTAATGAAATTATAACCTTAATATAAATGTATATGAGTAACAAAAGTCACTTGTATATGCTATTTCTGTGATTTATAAATTACATTCAAACTTTAAATCTTTTTTTTCTCAAAAACTAGAAAATGTCACTTGACTCCTTTTTCCATTAAGGCGGCGAAATGTTATCATTTCACTCGACCTAGAGTGAAATGATCGGGTTATCATTCACTGGTATTCTCCACTAATTCACCGCATAGAATGAAATAAATAATAATTTTTAATATTTCGTTCGACATAAACTCTCATAAGCAATTTTCTCTTGCTTTATTAAAAAGCAATGTAAACCAATCTATTGCAAACCTTGATGATAATATATTATTACCAATCACCTTTAATCACTTTTAATTATACTTCGACGCATATATACTCTAGATTGGTACTGTATCTATAAAACTATTAAAATGGAAACAACAAAAACATTTCAGATCAACAATAACGTGTGTTTATGCGAAGAGTCATATGAAACAGAAAATCAATGGCCATGATGAAGATTCGAACGTGTGATTGCATTAAGCTAATTACAAAAGGACAATTGCGCAACAAACCGTTTCAATAGGCAACATATTTTATTTAAATATAACGCGTGTTTTACTATTATACTATAACAGTAATAAAAACAATAGTATGTTCAAACAACATCTTATATTTGAAACATTTATATATGTTCATTCCTCACCCCAGAGCAACATTTTGATTGCTAACCCTAACCGAATTTACTTGATTCGCAATTCATCTGACATCAAATAATCTTGTGATAAATGTTTAATTATTGTGTCCGGCAAGTAGATTGCTAGTTAATTCAATACTATATTTTCACATATTTAGGCTTTGACTGAGTTGTTACCATTGTATTGTATTGTACGAGGAAATACATTGATTGAATGCATTTCGTAGCTTTTTTCCTCGTTGAAAAATTGTCAAATGATATAATATATATGATTTTATATGTGCTTTAAATATATATTATCTTGTTTTGTCTATGAATTTTGAAACATTCCTAGATACCATTTGGGTAGATGGAAACAAAAAAAGAAAAGTAGATGTTTTATATGTATTTATTTAATAGGAATATGTCTTTAACATGGTAATTGTATAGTAAAATGCATACATGTCCTAATTAACGTCAGTGTATGACCACATGCTAAACTTACAGGCGTTAATACAAAATATGATTAAACGGTTGAAAACTTTCTTCCACTACAGTGGCAACAAAGGCATGTTAACTGTGTGATCGAAATCTATTAGACGCTTCCCCAAGTGTCAATCGTATTCAAATTAGTCTGCAATATTATCCAGTCTTTGCACTTGGATATCACGTATTTAGCGGTTACATTATTTCATACAAAATAAAACGTGCATAATATTAGTGATATTCAAAAGTATACGTGGTAGTGTTTGTGATATTTGATCAATGGAAATTAAACCTTTAACAATGGCTTGGGAGGAGGTTATTCGTGGCAAAACCCGGATCGGTCTCCCACAAACTACATATTTCCAATAGTTCAATCACACTCGTTCACAACTTACCTTTCTGGTCTCTTATTGAATACAATTCGTCATATCGTCGTCTATAAAATGCTTCACAATATACAATTTAAGAACATTAGCTATCAAGTCCCAGGTTTCGCGTATATGTCTGTTTACATTACAATGCTTCAAAATAGTTAATATGGCTTATATATTTCATATTTTAACCTTTTGGTACCAGAAGTAATTGGATTTCACATAGAAAATATGATCTGAAATTTTCACTTAAGTACCACTTTAGTTAAGATTTCCCTTAGGAGCTTTGTGAATACCAGCCCTGCCGTAAAACTTGAACATTAGCAAACGGATATGTGCTCACACTGATTCATCTAGACGCTTTAATTTAGAAACCCTTCAAAAGTATCCCACAGGATATTATATATATGGACAAGTTCTACATGTTTTATTAAACTCATTAAAGCATCGATGTATTCATTTAATTTCGTTTTGACGCAAAAATGTAAGACAGTGTGACAACAATGCACGTATATACCAACATGTTGTATAATTATTAGTTTTACAATTAATCGTTTCGGCGAATAGCATGGAGTGTGTAAGCTCCATGGTTTTGTTATGTGTTTAACATTACAATGTTTAATGACTTGTGAATAAATACAATGCTTGTTTTAACAACATTTCTGAAATTATTGAAAGATGCAAACGTTCACATGTTATGTTGACCTATTTCAAAATGACGTGTATTTTTTAAAACAAATCAAACATGTTAGTAATTTGTCTTTATTAATAGAATCACTAAGTGCTTATTTACTGCAATCTTGTTATTCTATTACACATTTAATGATCTTTTCCATTCGCGAATACCGGGTTTTCTGTCATATATCAAATGGAATAAACACTTTTTACCACTCTACCAAATTGCAATGTCAATCACTGTATTGCAAGCACTTAATGATAACCAGCTGTTAATAAATACATCTTGACATTCACCTCACCGTTGCCGTCTAATGGTACAAGCAATTGTATGGAGAATGACAGCACTAATTTACTAAATACACTATTACTATTACACTTATAACATTTAGTAAATGACAGAGAGCTTGAAAAAAAGATATATTGCGGAACCAAATATTTTGATATCCATTAACTCAAATATTTTACTTAATTCAATGTCGTTTTAGGTAGTTACTAATTTAATAAAAGCGGTATCACAAGAAGTAACTATAAGAGCCTTTGTATAATCGCTGTCACTCTTTAGTTTTTATACTAAATGGAAAAATGTCACAAGTACAATTAACGTATTAAATATAAACAAAGCGAAACTCCAGTTGCAACAGCAGGAGAGAACTCTAATTAGCAGCCCGAGGTCTTTTATTTATGGAAAGTGACAATTGCCAAAAATAATACACAGGACATCACAAAAACACATATGAATAAAACTGGGGTCACCGCCTTGGAACGGTCACTGCAAAGCATTGGGGGTTTAAACCGGTTTATTTGCGCACGAACCTCACACTTGGCCCAGAATTATTCACAAAACATGTAAGTGTAAATAAAAACTAACCTCATAGCATCGCAATTCAAATGAAACAGCATTAAACGAGAATATTATTCAATTGAATTACCAGTTAATCACTCAATGGCTAGATGCAAACCAGAGCAGCAGAATTGCAACTTTCTGAGGCACGACGGATTGAATGTAACTACTCGTTATTTAATTCCTTGGGTAAGATTGTAGGACGGACACATTATTTACATAATTTCTCTTTCTAGAATTAACCTTTAATTCAAACGCTTAAATACTACTGTATAATAGTCGGCATTTTAATTCAAATATCCATTTTAATCGACAATAAATAAATACAAATAATTAACATGTCTTACTATATAGCATAGTATATGGCTTGTTAAAGTTGTAAAGCTAAATCACTATATTTAATTCCTTGGGTAAGATTGTAGGACGGACACATTATTTACATAATTTCTCTTTTCTAGAATTAACCTTTATTTCAAACGCTTAAATACTACTGTATAATAGTCGGTATTTTAATTCAAATATCCATTTTAATCGATGTGTACTGTGTACTGTTAATTCGAGGCCAGTATTCACCGAACTAGTCTCAGACTTAAGCCTACGAATACAAAATATTCATGTAACTATTCTTTTCAAACCACACTGTAAATGTGATTCCTCCTTAGTATTCTCCCACTCTAATTGCAGCATTCTTTATTAACATAAGCAACAATAATACCAGCATGTCTGTTAACACACATGGATTTTTCTTCAGTGTACATCCATTCTTTATTCTTAAGTCTAAGAATTGGTAGCTTCATACCAGCTGTGATAACATGTTACGCAGTGTGTACCAGCAATAATTAAAAACCGAGCTGATGATGGTAAATCAAAACTCTGATAGCGTCGTAAGAATGTTGGCGAGAAACGAAAAGAAATCAAAATCAAGGGAAATATAGTGCAAAAAATTCCTCACAGAAAGGATACATTTCTTTGAATGAAATAGAATTTATGCACTGTCATTTTACATAAGACAAATCGAACTACTCATTGTTATACTCCCTACTTTCAACAATTTGGTAAATATATAGGTTTGTATGCAAACTACTTAATGCAAACGCAATAATATGTCCACGTGTCGACTAATCCTGAACTGGCCAACATAGCTGATGGAGCGTATAAAATTGGGGATATTGATCGTTAAAAGTAGGTCACGCGATGCAATATCTCGAAATGATCCTACTCAAGATCGTTGTTTTCCGCCAACAGTCTAAACACTTAACAGCGCCATCAGCATTTTGTTGTTTAAATTATTTATTTTTTTTAATTTTTTTTGTAAAATTTTATTTTCATCATAGAATAATACATACATGCATGTTATATACAGAGTAGTTCGTGTAATTGTATTGCAAAGGTGTATATAAATTCAGTTGTAAACATACAATCATATACAATATATACTGTTTTATATTTCAAAACATTTTACGCAAATACTAACTTGCACAAACATTCTATATAAAGTTATAGATGTGAGCATGCATATCTTCTATCTATATAATACTGTACATAAGCAGGATAACCTAAGTGCTAAATTGCATTGTGTATAATACATTGATAATGCAGACTTAACAAAATACTGGTGTGGTAAACAATATATATATTATGTGTTATGATGAATAGTGTCGTTATAAGAGATGTCTGTAAATATTTTGACAAGGGACCAGTCTCTCAATTCTTCGTCTGTTTTTATTGTAGTTATATATATATCAAACGTTTGCTTCACACTATTCACAAGCCTACATTTTGATGGACTTCTGTTTTTCCTCTGACACTGAAAGATATACCGTTTAATTTCGAGGCACAGAATGTTTAAATCATTCATTTTTGGATTTGTAATTCCAAGTATTAGATCCTGACATGTCAGCTGAATAGGCGAGTTTGGTCTACTTCTATGAATAATCTCAACAGCAAATTTCACAATTTCTTGGGTATATGGACAGTACCAGAACAAGTGCGTAATGTTTTCTACTTCATTGTTACAGAATGTACATAGATTGTCAGCAGCCATTTTCATCTTGAACATAATCGATTTTGTTCCCAAGATTCTGTGGACTATTCTACACTGGAACCATCTAATATATGTATCCTTAGTTATATTGAACACAAGTGCATGTACGTTTTTCCAGTCAATATTAAAAAATTCTGAGTTCCATTTTGTTTGACTAGTTGGAATGTCGCTATTTTGGATTAATATTTTATAAGTATGTTTTTCTTCTTTAGGAGTGGTTACTATTTTCTTTATGTAAGTTGGTAATATAGGTCCTTGAGTTTTATTGTCAAAACTTGACATATCTTCAAAATTTTCAATATATTTACTTATTATGCTAATTAATCCTTGGTACAATAGGAAATTTACGTTTGTTCCGACATGTAAATCCAAAGATTCTTTGGAAATAAAAGAATCTCTTTCTATCATAATTTTGTTCTTTAAATTGATTTATAGTAACAGCGAAGCTAAAATCAATCTTCATGGTAATAACGATACAAACTATGGATTGGACATTTATATAATTATGAAATGGTAATGGAATGTGCTGATTTATCATATATCTATGTAATATTTACTGTCAAAAACAGGAAACAATTAACTACACATCGGTGCATATTGATTAGCATACCATCGGTGCATATTGATTAGCATACAGCTCCCAATTACAATTTCCATTCTAAGTGAATGCACATATGATATGCGTATTCAGTTGAAATACTAGGAGTCGTGTTTCTGCGTTTATCGCAAAATGCTAATGGGATGTGTCAGTTATTATTTTTAATATTTATGTCATATCCACTGACAGTAACTGGAAACAATTTACCCCGCATTGGTGCAAATTGTTGATTGCATAAAGTTGATATTGCGTGTTTCCATTTAATATGGATACTCAGTTGAAATACTAGATTTCGTGTTTCTGTACAACCGACTATATAATTTATTTTGTTACGATTAAATGGCGTAATACGATATTATATACTAATAATTATGATAAAATTAACATAACTTTGCGTACAAGTTAGGATTTGCATGGTTGCATTCTTGATCTATGTTCAACAGACACGTTTATCAAATGCATGTTCAATTTCAACGGCCTTGTCATGCGGTAATTTCATTAGACTTAATCATACGTGCATGCCTGTACATGCATGTAACAACACTATTCTGCAATAATGACTGTGGTTGGGAATGTGTTATTCGTGGAGAAGCATAAGTAACCGAAGACGATACGCATGCATTAAAATGACAGTTTGTCTAGAGACATTAACCAACCGATGGTCAACGAAAAAGCGTCGAATTACTGGCAATGATTAATTTTTACAGGTTTTTTTAACCTGTTTTCATGATGTCAGACATCATGGAAACAAGACATAAATGTATGCAACGCTGGCACTGTCTTAAGTCTTACATTTGTATTATATTATGATATGTCTTTATTATTTCTGGAAAGAAAACAGCCATTCTACTAGTTATTACTACGAAATTTTCATAGTTGTATTAATGGTTCTAAATACAGATTAAAGTCATGTATAACAATCACTACTAATTTACGCAATTAAAATACTTCAATATCACAATGGTAATCAAGATTCATATCATCAATGTTGACAAGTATAACTTTCTACCTTGCAATTTCATTACATATAAATACATTATCAAGCATTGTAGGATCAAATGTTTGGACAAATATTGTGCACACACATGTGAAGAATATGATCTCATTTGTCACATTTTTAAGTGTGAAGAATGCAATTGGCTTAAAACGGAGAAGCGTGAGAACCACAAAAGAGTATTCTTTTATTGCATATCAAAATTGAATACGATCACACAAACGTTACAGAAAATGTGAAGAATAAGTATGCAATGTGTGAAGGAAAAGATCTCAATTTTCGCACCTGTGAAGAATGAGATCCTATTTTCCACAGATCTGAAAAAACAAGATATGTAAAAAATATGGTCCTACAAAGCATCAAACAATTTAACAATTTAAAATGCACAATAACTAGTTTTAGGGTCATATATTTGCATTGTGTGTATAGAACGCCGTTGTGTCTTATCTGTGATTTGTTATGTTGTCTTTAATAGGTTATAAATGAACAGACTATTTTCGCATAAATATGTCGTTTGGTACTGGTGTACATTTTAGGTTTGCAGTGCTAGTGCGTTTAACAATGCGAAAATGTTTTGATTTTTATACATTTAAAACTCATTCAATGACACTCAAAATCAGTATTTATGTTGAAACATTAATGAGGCGTGTCGTGGGAAAACCGGGCTTAATGCATGTGCGGACTGCACATGCACATTCATGGACGACACGTTACGCACTTACATTAAGACTGGTTTTCCCACGACACGCCTCAAATATTACAAACACATGTATCAGGCGTTCACGACCGAAGTATAGGAGCATGTGCAGGACATGAACACATAATTGTATAACTACCTTATATAAGACAAACCTCTATAATACCTTTTAAAGGCTATCGTGATTAAAGTTAATTACGATATTGTTCCCAATGTTAGATAATACCTTGGGCGTGAGCAGATGTTGTATAATAGCTGCCTTTGTCTTAATCATGTACAACAATATTTGCTTGCAAAGTAATTTCCAAAGAAACATCACACATGAAGGAATAAAATTCCAGTGTACTGGAAAACCCTGTAAACCCGTTCTAGCGCTGCATTATTTACAGTTTCCTTATTGCCACCATAGGATTACAAGAGCGAATCGTGCATGTAAAAAGGGTGTAGATCGACCCTTATACTACTCAAGTGGTGTTATATCAGTATTATATCAGTATTGTAATATTCTCATTTCGATCCACGGCATTGTATTTTATTTAATATCCCTAATCCAAACCCTCAGCAGTGTTTCTTTAGTACGCAGCACGCGCCACATGTTCCTTGAAAAACTATTGATAGGATAATAATGCGTTTGTTTACTCAACTAAAGGGGGGGGGGGTGATAAAACTAAGAAGACGCATTATAGCCACATATGATGTTAAAGTGTGTATTTACGATCTTGCAACATATATAGTGGCATAACTACAATTAACAAAACAACGTTAATTAACATATATTTCTTTTTAAAATGGAAGAAAAGTTAATAACAAACATTGCTTTTAAACGCCCAATAAGATAGGTTTTAACCACCAAATAGTTTTTGTTTGTACATACGGAAACTCAAACTCATGTATATACGTTGACTTAACAGTTGTTTAAAGTTATACAACAAAAATAAAACGATGCAAAAGTCGAAACTAGTACTTATTGATTTATTTCATACTGAAATCATATTTCGTCATATTTATGGGTTTTTTTTGCTTGCTTTCAAGTTTTATTGTCACTTTCATCTGCTTGTTTTGAAAATAATTGATATGAAAGATAGATTGTACATGTACACTGTAACGGTCACAATTATATATTCCAACATGAGGTGTATTCTATGATATAATACCAACCTGATATATTCGAGTAATCCTAGATAAGTGCGCATCATCTGTCTTCAATCAAATTCCGAATCTTGCTTTTGCAATTTTACCACAATGACAAAAACAACACGAAAATTAATTCCAGCCACAATTCGTATTCACTATGTTTTTAGCAAGCGTTTATCTTTGTGCAGAATTAATCAGCCCGATTTAATTTCAATGGTGTCTGTTAAACAATTTAGTATATTCAACCAGTTTATTAGATAACACCATTTACGTCAGAACATTGAAACACTAGAGACAATTTATCAAATGTAACATCGCCGCATGCAAGAAAGTATTTTTGTAAGATAACGCTATATACGACAAACCATTGAAACGCTGAACAAAATATTTCATATTTAATGTAACCGCATGCAAGTGTGTCCTCATTATATCTAGTATTCCTCCTAACATCAACTCCGCTATTGGTTTTTTCAAACTGACAAACACCTTGTTCTATCAACAGCATATCTGTCCCTGGAGATACGGTTATCAACGTCTAAAACGAGTATGCGAGGCTGCAGAATGTCAATTTCGACAAATATATTTCGCTTTATTATTATTTATTGGCGAATAAATTGCTGTTTGGGGCTCTGGTGCATTGGAATTAAAACAACGACGCTTTTTCCTGGTCTATGAACGGGTTAATAACGGCACTTCTGAAAGTTTAACAGGCGTTTGTTTGTCGATAAATTACCATTGCGCTTAACTCATTCCGCATGCACGGACATGTTTTTTCTGCAATTATTGAAATAAATGATATTTAACTCTTCCCCGCTCGTTTTACAGCGCATCACGTTTGCAAGCGCATTGCAGTTGCAAAGCTTAAACGAACTGCAATAATACGTATTGAATGACGCATTAATTTAACATACACCAGAAGTCGTTCCACAATACTGCCCTGAGTGAATTTACTTAGCCTACTTCCACGACCGCAAGATAAAGCTACCCCGTGTAATCTAATGACGTCAACTGTTGTCATTTTGTGACATCAGTTTTATGTTTTTAAGTCAGTGATTATGTTTTTGTGTAAGCCAAACCAAGACCATCTCACAGTTCAGGCTCTTTATGATTCTCTAAAATGACATACAATATAGTGTTTACTACAAATTTATGGTGTACCAGTTAAATATGGTACATGTAACAACCAGGCATATCTTCGAACACCATCAGATGAACTTTGCAGTATAAGAAATCATGTAGATAAAAGCTAACATATTAACAAAACAAGTGTCGAATATCAATAATACTGGTTGTCGAATACGCTTATTTTGTATTGTACAGTATACTTAATGCGAAAATAAGAACATATTTAATGGGCAAAAACTACATAATGCAACAAACGATTTGACAATGTCCAATTAAACATTTAGTTCTGTTACACACAATAGCAATTACATTAATCTGAAAAACGGTATCCTGCAGATAAAAATTATATAATTTTTGTGTAAAAATCAAATTGAAAGAATTCAGCTGACGAAACTAAATAACGTCAAATTAAGGGACAATGGTAGACGTTGCTCAATGTGACGCGAAAAAGCTGTAAAATACCTGTCATTGGCTATTCATTTCCATAAACACATTTTTAGTAGTAGATCAGATAACGGTCTGAGATTTCAAGAAAAGACCAACAGAATGATCAGGTTTAAGATGAACTTGACCCAGAATATTAAAATTTAAGGATGCGCCTTAATTACGAGATGGCATGAACGTTCTATTCAGTTTTACGGAAGGAAGGGGTCGCGTAATTCGTAAACGAACTATTAAGCTATTGACAGCTACGAGCTTAACTAAGATGGTTAGACAAATTGCACTTCCTCATGTTTGGACGAAACACAAATGTTTATCTGAGCTATGTCTTGTTTTTTAAAGTATTGCTTCTCCTCCATTATTTTCAGTTTAAAACGTTCTTTTCCTTATAAACATTAAGCATTAATTATTCATTATTCTACAAAAAAAATGCATTTTAAGACACAATAGGAAAATCCTCATTAAGATTTATTAGGGCTATGCTAAATTATTAACCAAAGCTTAAGCCTTCAGACCAAAGTTATGACATCTTCATTAACATTTTAAGCAAAGATGGATAACCAACTCATATATCATATAAGTTAATTTTTGTACGCCGCAAAAACTATTACGTTAATAAAATATCCCAATACATGTTTAACATTTGATGCCTAGTTGCTAATGACTACCGGAAAAGTATGCACTACTGCTGCTGTTGTAATGTCATAATCTTTCGCATGAGGGTCTTGCGAATTAAAGACATACCTATTATATACGGCACACATATATTCCGAACACAAATTCAAAACTTAAGTCACAGGTCCAACGTTTAAACAAATAGTCAAACGAATCCATTTAATTAAATCTCAAATGAAATGGCAAATGTTCAGTGTTCCCAAAGTCATATGTCCATGTGTTGTTATTCAAATAGCAGAACTGTCTATATATTTCTTCTTGTAGTTGATTGTTTTAATTTGGTTAGGTTTTTTCTCTGTTTTTTATTTCTTTATTTAATGATTAAGATCGTCCTAACATTTTAATCCAATTATAGTATAACAACGATAAGTGCCTGTGTACGTGTTAAAACGCCTTACATTAATATGTCGAGACGAACTTTAACGAACATTTACGAATATTTACACAAAGAACTTATGATATGTACAAGAATGCAAAACAAATGACTTTTTAAATCACGAGAAATTGATATGAATTTTCGTTCGTGTTTCATCACCTTACGTATACATAAGTCCATGCAAAGGCCTCATCAATGTAACATGATACGGAACCAAGGAAGCAAATACAATGTAAAATTATATCAGCTAGCGGTTAATTTGGTTTTCACCGATTTCCGACTAGGAAATGGATCACTGCTAGTAAGAAACCACTTAAATATCTCCTCAAACGAGGATATGTAACTATGAACACATGTAATAACTAGTAGATAGAAATCTGTAATTTAACCTCTACATTTTACCTAAAAAAATCTAAATGGTGTAATTGCTGTTGATGACATTTCACTGTTCAGCCAAGACTGCTTGCCGTCACGATTATGCAATATTCATTGAATTACAAAGATCCTTATGCAAAAAACGGAAGTACATTTCTTTCATTCATACAATTCCTTAAGTCTCTAGATGTTACACAAATGGGTCTTATAAAATTTAAATGCTTCAAACTAGAAAATACTGCTTGAATGATAAGTTTTCTGCAAATGTTGTACACATGAATTATCGGATTTAACATTGGAAAATTGAACTGAAATTGTTAAATACAACTTAAGTTAGGATTCCCTTTGGACTTTTGTGAATACCTGTCATGTGTATTTTTGTCGCTTCTTATGTGCACTTTTGTATTGTACATGTATATGTGAACTGTTGAGGACAAATTACATTCCGTTGACATTATTTCATAAACTAATAAAAGTTCAATATTTCATAATATAATAAAAGTTCGACGCAGACTCAATGAATCACATAGCAGTGGTTATTTTGATGAAAACATACGCATTATTATCCTGGCGGCAACGCTTCCGTGATGACGAGTAACTTAATTTATTGCGTTACTTAGTCTCAACGAGAAAGTTAATTAAATTGGAATAAATACATCATCAGCTTTGTACGGTGTCCTGTTACCGCATCGTAGTTTCGCGACATCGACCTGTGCTTAAGAAAGGCGCCGACACTATGCGCCGTCGCGCCGGCACGATACGCCGAAGCGCCGACACGAATCGCCGAAGCGATATAAACGTCGTAATCTAGTGTGTTCATATGTGGCTATAAAATTGGGCGAAGATACGAAGAGGCGACGTTAATTTCGCGTCGGCGAATCGTCTCACCGCGTCGGCGCTCTTATGGAAGCACAGGTTCAAGTCTCGAAACTACGATGGCGGCAAAGGAGAACTTAGCTATGTTATGGGTAATGTTTCGATGGCTCAGTGGTTCAACCGTAACGACTTACCACAGGAGACGCTCAGTGTAATATTGTTTTAATCATTTTATGTTTAATATAATATATGCAGAATATTACCTATCAAATATATCCAATATGCGTAGTACAAAAACGTGTATAAATAACACAGCGTGTGAGTTTAACAAACAAAATTGTATTAGATATCAGTGTGCACACCAACTAAAGAAATTCGTTTTGTTTTCTCCAACGAAAGTAACCAATGTTTTTTTCAAATGTAGGAATAATGAAAGTCCAGAGACATCACCAGGAGAGAAACACTTATTACCATCCGTTAGTCCTTTACTTGAGGCAAGTGACCAATTGCCTATACAATACAGGACAATACATACAACACAACACAAAACAAACAAATGATTGAAACTGGGGTCACCAACTTGGAACGGTGTATGGTAGATAAATGTAACTAACTCACCTACGATATTGAGGATTGTATTCTTCTCATCTTGTTTTTAGATAAAATACCCTGAAACTTAATACGTTTTGTAATGGCATAAAATGAGGCGTGGCGTGGGTAAACCGGGCTTAATGCATGTGCGTAAAGTGTCGTCCCGGATCAGCCTGTGCAGTCCGCGCAGGCTAATCCAGGACGGCACTTTTCCGCTTTTATGGTATTTTTTGTTTCAAGGAAGTCTATTCTAAACATAAATTCACTGTAAGCGGAAAGTGCCGTCCCGGATTTACCCTGTGCGGACTGCACAGGCTAATCCGGAAAGACACTTTACGCCCATGCATTAAGCCCGGTTTTCCCACGACATGCCTAAAATGTTTTGTGATTTCACAAATACGGTGCATATATCTGTAAACCATTCTTTTGGTGTATGCTATTCCAAAGACGAAAAGATGTGTTCACGTTTTATCAGTTCAAACCGCATGAGAAACATTCTTTGAAAATGTCATTGTAATCCGTAACAATTAGTGATCAAGCATTAATTAATTAATTAGTGATAAGAGAACACCATTTATGTTAACTAAGTAAAACTTTACTGTAAATCACGGAACAAAACACCACCATCAACTATATCGGTGCACAGAACAGCGACGACACTATATGCAGTTTTTCACCATCTTTCAGTTGCACTATTGGTTTCCAGAGAGAACATCTTGTGCAATCAACTATGAAAGGGAATATCCGCCTGTACATGCATGTTGCTAAATGATAATTGCATGTTGTTTAATGACAATTGCATGCTGCTTAATGACAATTGCATGCTGCTTCATGACAATTGAATATTGCGTTGTGCTATTCGTTACAAACTAACTGCAACGTCCGTGCGTCTTTGTGCTTCTTTCTATCAGTTAGTGGCACGTAGCTTGCATCTGTCGTTACTTAATAATTGTAAATCACATATAAATGCGTGTAAGTGACAAATAAATCCATTCAGCAGCATGTTCAAATAAGTTTGTATTGCTTTGTGCATTTTACTTTAGGGAGTTGATTCTTCAGAAGTAATTCTGATAATGTATTAAAAATTGAAAGTTCCGCAAGGCGAAAGCAATAAGCACTAAGGACTACGCATGTTAAAGTTCATCAATTGCGACTTGACCATTTGTAATATCTAATTCATATGTTACCGGGAACCAGAAATTCCGGCAGTGTCCGTAAAATTGCTGGGAGAAATCTTACTCCAAGCTACTTGCTGACTAATTAAGCTCCCGGCTATTTCGGTCGAGAGAAGGTCCCGTTGTTAGTCCCGTCTCTGCGAATCAGTAAACGGCCGGATAAAGCTAGTCTTAGTGAGCATTAGCATGGCGATGGTGAGCCAATACTTTGTCAGTACATTCGTCCGTACGTCCGGGTGCCTGTCCGTCACAAAGCATGTCCGATCTATAAGCTTTAACCATTTTTAAGGAATTCATTATGTGTTCAGTGTATAAGTCCTGACGGCTTACGCACTCATTAACTGCCTTCCCGGCCGTCTGTCTGTACGTATGACTTTCAGACATACATCTTGTCCGTGCTACAACTTCTGAATAGCTTGAAGCATTTCCGGCTAGCTCAGTGGTTAGTAGACTCGCTTTTTATTTAGGCGGCCCGGGTTCACTCCCTACTCGGCGCACGTGAGTATGGTTGGTGGTCAACATACCGAATAGCTGGAGTTTCCTCTTGTATTCCACCCTCCACTGTGTACTGAGCTCCCCCTCCCCCCAAACAGCACAACCCCACAGCAAAATTAAAAAAATACAACAGTAAAAGATATGATTCAAAAGTGGTCCCAACTTTCGATGAGTTTAAAAGTAAATAAGGCAGGGGTGCTGGTACACACCCCGGGTCCCAACGAAATGCAGCGGCGCGGAGGGACCTCGCAAACTATGAAAATACACACATTCAATACACACACGCACGCACGCACACACACACACACACACACACATACACACGTCCGCCCGAGTGTCCGTCCGCCCGCCTGTCCATGACTGTGTATACATATGCCAAATAAAATGTTGATCCATCTACTGCTTGGGTTACTCGTGATTATTCATGAAATTGATAATGGAGATCCACATAATATTTTGTGTATTATTTGTTTGTTCTGTAATTAAAATTATTTATTTAATAAATATTCTTAACGATTACATTTTTACGCGAAATGTACGTTCAACAAAACTAGCTCGAACTCCAAAAGTGTTATTTGACAACAGCAGTCTGCATATCTCCGGAAACTATCGAACATTTGAATTTTCTGTCGAGAGTTGTCTCCCGTATAAACTAATTTGCGATAGAAAGTCAAATTCGTATTGGTTTACTGTAATTGTATAATGCATTAACAATGCTTAGGAAGATCTACTAGTTAGTTAATCGCTTGTGACAATCAGCAACAACAAAGTGAAATGCGCATAGGAATGCAATAAGGAAAAGTATGAATAAACATTTCAATATTGTCGTAGGCAAACAAAAAGCTGGAAGCACTTATCAATTACATGCAAGCAGCAAGAACTTGGCATAAGGAAGCACTCAGTTACCACGTAGCAGAACGCATATGCTTGTAAATAACATAACAATGTCATTAACTGGTGGATATATATGTTGTTCCATGACGAATATCATAATGCAATAGGCAATTGTCATTTAGCCACATGCAATTGCCAACTAACAACCTGCAATTGTCATTTAGTTACATGCATGTTGTGGCTAATATACCCTTCCATAATCAACAACATGTTGGCCTTAGAGACTTTACTTTCTAAGTGTCTAAATCAAATATCAAACAATAAGTTTGATATTGTTAGAAAGTTAAACTGTACGGTGTTATTGGTGTTCAACTTGACAATAATCGGACAAGTGTGATAGTTTGGAGTGAAGACACTAAAATATTAACAAGTCAGAATAGTAACGAAATTGTAATACAGTTACACAATGTTAACGAGTTAATAGTCAGTAACATGAAAAAGAAATTAGTTTTCTAAAATTAAAACAAGTTTTCTAAAATTGCGTTTCTGTTGATAGAATAATGTTTAAAATTTAAATTCAGTTTTAATGTTCAATTTCAATTTCTACACCTACATCATCATTATTTTCTTGTATTGCATAAAGTATAAATTCCACAATTGTTATTTCATAGCGGCTCAGTTCTTGTTCAATAAACAACGTGTTGTCGAACTAGCCAATGCTTAAATTCAGTGTGTATGGTGTCGACAACAATTAGCTAATGAAAAGCTACAGTGACATTTCTTTGTTATTTTATGTGTCAATAATGCATTAATACCGGTCGGAATGTGTTGCAATCATCATTAAAACATTATGAAGCGAATTAAAGTTTTGCTATAAATGCTGTGATACATATGTGTGGGCGTTTTTTCGTTTGTCCGTACAAATAATAACTATATCTGTATATTGGTTTAAAGCTATAAAAGTAACATAAATAAAATTATCATAGCACGATTGATAATCGTACAAATATACATGCTTTAATATGCTTTGTATCACATGCTGAACAAATGCATAGGTATTTATTATAAGTATTAAAAGACAAGTTATTTAAGAAGTAATTTTCGATTTATCGTTGTTTATAAGCCAAGAAACTACGATTTGGAGTTCTGATTCGTGCAATTTAACCATTAGGGCACCAGAACTACAAAGAGTTTTTATTTGTCGATATATAACGATAATACGAACATTATTCCGATTATGACATGATCTGACAAATAGTTTTGCAATTGTAATGAGAACTACATTTTACTATGCTCCGCTCAGTGTCGGAACTGCTTTTTGCATTGTTCATTTGGTAGTTTAACAAGCATAATTTTGTTCTATGACAATAGAAAAATCAGCGAGTATATGTTAGAATAGTACACACGTATAATATAATAGTTTAATTTAGTCCATACTGCAGACATGTTTAAAATGGTTGCCAACAAAGAACAACGCACAACAAATGTAGCCATTAACCTATTGATGCCTGGTGACGATCATGATTTGATATGGCGATCGAACTATCTTTCTTTCGAACAGTCATGCAGTGCAATCCTATCGTTTAGACTTACTGTTTTAGGTAAATATCAATTAATTATAATTGGTAATTCACTGTTTTAAACAGTGATAATTACCACTCTGGAAGTTTATTGGCTCCCGATTTAATACTGTAAATGAAACGGACCGTCAACGATGCCGGACTCAAACTTGTAAAATGACGTCCAACTAGATAACAATTAAAATGTAAAAAAAACGGTGGAAAAAGGTCATAAAATAAAACGAACATTTGTTGCGCTACTCGTGAAAATAGCATTCTCTATTCACTCGTGAAATAAAATACGATTTTACACCGAAAACAACAAATATCCTCTGTATCGTTTATCCCATCATTCCCCTGCAGGATAACTTATATTAAAGTATAAAGTATTAATCGGGGTGAACGCAGAACAATGGTCCACTAGCATACATGTACATGGTACATGGAAACATTATGACTTCGATAAATAAAATTACATTCAAAAGAATGCATGCTAAGGCAACGCCGTAAATGTCTTTCAGAGAGTTTTAGACACGTGTTTATGTTTTGGAAACTAATATGGTACATGTTCGTCACATTTTCATTACATTATCAACGTTTGATACGTTCCAAAAATAATATTCATAGACCACGATGCAAGATGCATGTGTTTTCCTGTTTGTGTTATATAAGCATCTTATTCACTTATTTAATCTTTCCTGTTTGTGTTATATAAGCATCTCATTCACTTATTTAATCTTTCCTGTTTGTGTTATATAAGCATCTCATTCACTTGTTTAATCTTTCCTGTTTGTGTGATATAAGCATCTCATTAACTTATTAAATATTTCCTGTTTGTGTTATATAAGCATCTCATTCACTTATTTAATCTTTCCTGTTTGTGTTATATATGCATCTCATTCACTTATTTAATATTTCCGGTTTCAATTAAGTTGTACGAATGCTGGATGTTGGTTATTTTTCATTCCAAATTAAAGCTTCGTTCAACAATTGAATCTGTATTCGGTCCAATCTATATTTAAGTTTAACTTTGATTGAATTGCCTGCAGCGACATTGGAATGCTAAAGAATCTATACGTAATTGAAATAAAAATCCACATGCGATTTCACGTGAATGAATACAATACGCAGTGTATTGCCGTTAATTGTTTCGTTATAATATTTTGATTTGTAATTCAAGCATCTATATAGGCATACTACACCTTGTTGAGATCGTTAACGTCAGCATAGGCCCAACAAAATGGGGAGAAACCCGACTGCGTAGCTCGAGGGCTTTATTTCATTTTAAGGGCCTCTGCGAACAACCAAAGAAGGGTTATGGTCGCAATTACAGCAGTAAAACATACATCTAGTCAAGAAACTGAAACAAATTGGTAATTTACTTTAAAATCATATTTTTACAGTATAGAGTAAGCTGTATCAATTTTTAGTATTACTTTACCAGAGCCGCGTTCAGCCGAACTGGAATCTTACTAATTAGTCGTAATTTTGTTTGAGTATTTCCTAGATTCGAGTTTTAAAATTGGATTTTACACGGATTTCAGCGTGTATCAAGTAAATAGTATACATATCATGATATCCTAAGCTACTGATATCGACCAAAATTACGACCTTACGCCGTTTTAGGCGTGTGGCTCAACTGAATAATACACGTTTTTGACGTTTACCGACCGCTTTAGTTCATTAACGCACCCCTTTAATGTACTTAAAACGGAATTTTTATGCTAGAATCTGCATTAAACGTTACGATAGGTTTTCACTTCAAACTAATTTTACAGTGACACTAACCATCAAAAACCGTGTTTCGAAATCTACGGATAATAATCAGCAAATATAAAATAAAGTACTCACTAGTATCATGTTGTGCAGAGTGTCAAAATAATACAAAATTATAAGTTTGGCATAAAACTATATTTAATGTTAATTGTATCCAAAATGTAAAAAACGATAAAAATTGACCAAACGTTTTAAAGTATTTGTACTTTTTACAATAGCGAGACGGGCGCAATTACTGCATATAAAACACTATATGTACTGAAGCAGTAGATAACCAAAGACTATTTGTCTGAATACAGTAGACAGAGAAGCAATAGCATCAAATTACCGCTAACGGTATATCATGTTTATCTATAGACCCCTACTTTTTTCGTTTTCTGATATATATTTATCCAATTATAAACCTCTTCTTTGTTCGTTTTCTAATACAAGTATGTGTTTATTCTCGTTTGTTCTCCTTTTCTGATACTTTTATATTTTAGTAAGTATACCCTTGTCTATATATATCTATAGAGCCGTACTTTTCCCGTTTGTATTGTATGTTGAGTAAACCAGTATCGGTACATGTATCTATATAGACCTCTACGTGTGATAAAAAGGCACATCGGTAAGTTTATAACAATTTTCCATAAAATAAAAACAAATAATAAAAACTAACTTTATTTAAGTGTGCTTTAATTGTTCAATTAAAATGAGTTAGAAACCATTGATATATAATTATTTTCTTGTTTGCATCCTACGTACATTATTTTGACATTAAACCGTCCACATTATGTTTTATAAGTTTCCATATTAACGTTTATATGTTATAAGCACAGGCTATTAAATATTAAGAGATATATATCATATGTTTACTAGATAATTAAGTAAAGTCTTTAGACTAAATATAAGAGCGTGAAGAAACGACATAGTCATTATATGATTAAAGTTAAAGTCTATTTCCATCTCATTGAACATAAAATTTAATTACATTTTCGCAGCATAATATATCACATTCAATGCAACATCAAGGAAAGTTCAGAGTTGATTCTTGATTTTATTTTCAGACCACTTAGTTAAGTCGTTTTCGTTACAGTTTTGTCTGCAAGGATGTGTGTTTATTCTGCTTTCCGCCTTTCCCGTATCAGGCCAGTGATAAAATAGTTGTGGTTCCGGTTACCCTACAGACCGTTTTTTTCTGGCGACCCTAAAACATTTTATGAACCATTCAGAAAACAAATCATGTTACGAAACATGACTGAGTACGCATCGATAAAATGGATTTTGCTGTTTTGACACTACTAAAAAGTTTCTTTTCCGTTTTCCAGTTAGACTTTGTTACAGGCTCTGGACTAAGTTTATCTACATACTTTTAATTTACATAGAAATTATAATAAAAGTAATATCATCAGCGGACAATCAAGTAAAATGTGTGTACATGTGTACTGAAAACAAACTCTGAAAATTAAATAAAATTTCTGACTTACCTAACCTAATTCGTGTCGGCATGTAACAGGATCCACAACATTTCTTTTGTTTGGCCTTATACACATTGCTGTTGCTTGCCTTCAAACATAGAACCTTTAGAGAGTTCTTTACCTTTAGAGAGTTCTTTACCTTTAGAGAGTTCTTTACCTTTAGAGAGTTCTTTATTGCTCTTTTCTCTGAAGATTCATGACGGTCCTTTGTTATATTCTGTCTGCCTTGTGTTGTATGATTGCTTCTTGTATTGCACCTCTTTCTGCATTGTACCACTATACTGTTATTGGAGGCAATTTTGATACATGCTTCAAACAAAGGTCATACATTTATTAAAAAGAGTGTTTCTTATATTGAAACAGCCTGAGTTTTATAATACTTCAGATTTTCTTAGAAGACATATTCATAGTGCTATGATATGTTACCCTATAGCATATGATGTTGGTTTCAAGTGGCTTATTCAGATTTGCTGAAAGAAATGGCTACGTAATATTTATGAAAAACACCAACATGCTATTGCCTCAGGTCAGTATGCAGCTCCTTAGCTTTGTTTCAGAATCTAACGGTAAACTTCGTTTGGATTGCGCATGAATATATATGCACTGTAGAAGTAGAATACAAACGACATTTATGATACGTTTTTTCGCATGATCTGATAAAAGTACCAAAGTAGACTAAATGGAAAATTACGCGGCGCTTGTTTGAATTTAAATACTTCATAATTACATTCTCGGCAATGTTTCTGAAATGAAGACTATAAATTAAAATTACGCAGTCTCGAGGAATTGATTTCGAGTAAATGCATGAACGGCTATATTAAGTTTTATGTTTTAATAGTTCATTACAACCAGACCAGCGTTCAAAACATAGCACAATATTACAATAATTGCGAAATTTTACTAATCCAAACAAAAATTAACGTTAAATAATAATACTAAATAGTTGTATCGATTATGAAAACTGTTTTGTCCCCTGGCTTCAGTGCATTGATAGCCATATCGCGTAGAGTGGGTGATCAGTATCATACGATTGGCCAATGTAAACTACATTTGAAAAAGTACTCCTAGGTAGCATATTGAACGTGTGTTTATATCATGCATATAATAATGTGATTCAAATTGTGTTTTTTTTTATATCAAAGTTATTTCTACGATTAACTTTGACTTCAAATGCCGGTACACACAAATATTATTTAAAATATTATTTATTACTGTGTTTGCCAGTTATCGTCAATGTATTTCGTAGTTTTATGTCCATTTTGAAAGGATAATATTCCTTTAATGTGTTGCTCAATAAATATTCAAATACAGATTAAAATTATTGCATAATATTCCTTTAATGTGTTGCTCAATAAATATTCAAATACAGATTAAAATTATTGCACTTACATATATTTCACATAGCGTGAGAATTAAGCTATTCGATAATGCTATAGTTCAGTGTGCACACCAAAAAGCACATGCCAAAAATGTCGCCTGCGTTCATTATTGCTTTAAAGAATATAACGTTTGGTTTAAAACTTTCCACATAAAAAGAGTACATGTACTTCACTCAAATTACGACACTATATTACGAAACTACAGATTGTATATAAATATCTGATAAATATATATAACTTACCTTTGCTAGATCAACTCGTTTAATGTTCATCTTGTTTTCCGATAAAATAGTTCAACCGTAATCCCAAATAATAATTACATCAATATGGCTGTGACGCTTCATATATACGGCAAATATGTCTATGAAAATGCTTCTAATTTACAAAAATCAATAGTATAACACTTTGCAGTGTTTTTCCCCGAATTAATTATTTAAATCAAGCATCTTTAAAGTTTATTTTCCCCTGTACTATTTAGCGACTAAGTATTTATATTAGATACCATTCTATATGTCAAATAAGATCAACTGTACTGTACATTATGGTGCAAAACGTTGGCATCAAATATATTGCAGCATACCAGCGCAAAACCATAACCAGTTTTCCACCGACAACCAAGCCGTCAATTCCACTATTGGTTTTCAGAAAGAACACCTTGTGCAATTAGCATCAGATTACCCTTGATGATCTAAAACAGTTATTTAGAGTTAGGATTTGTCACTCAGATACAAATGTGATGTTGTTAATGAGGCCGTAAAAGATCTGGTAGTAAATTCTATCGTTTAATGAGCGAAAAATTTAGAATCAATAATGATGATTATTTAGGCGAATGGTGTTTTCGGTTCCAACGCTGACGAACCCTGTGCAATTTGTATGAAAGAACATACATTTAATTCGCTGCGCTAAAGAGTCTTTGTTTTATTTTTATTTTTTATCTTTGCTGATGATGCTTTTTTTTCTTTTCTTGTTTTTTTAATTTTTATGAAAGGACGAACATTTAATTCGCTGCGCCAAGGAGTCTTAGTTTTTTGTTGTTAGTTTTTTGTTTGGTTAATTGGCAAATTTGCGCTTAAATTATATAAACGCTAAAATTATGCATGACATTTATTCGGTATATACCGTGAACAAAAGATCAAGCTTTCTAAGAATCCTTATTTTATTGGAAGATTATTTGTTCACAAAACATACGGGAAATGGGCGTGCATTCGAATAAATAAAATGCTCCATCTGCGTACGTTTTAGCCTTTGTAGTAATAAGTGCCCGTATTCACCAAACCATTTGTAGACTTAAGAATAAAGAACATGAGACTCAAGAAAAAAAAAACTTCTGCGCTTGCAAATATGCTTGGTACCAATGCAGCTTATGTTGCTTATGTTGCAAATCATTCTAAAAAATAATGCAGTAATTAGAGTGGGTGAATACCAAGTGAGAATCAAATTTATAGCGTTATTAGAAAAGAACAGTTTCACGTGTATTCTTTATAATTAGTCTTAAGTCTAAGAATAGGTTGGTAAATACGGACCTTGGCCTCATCGATATTTTGAGATTTCCAAACCAACCAGCTTTTACATTATTGTTTTTCAAACCAGCCCTCGCCTTGTTCAGTCTAAAGCATACTTTCCAATCAGCTTATTATTCAGTAACTTTTTTTACAGTATCGAAAACAATTATCTAATGCAATATCCTAAAAGCATAATGTTGTTATTTTAGGTTTTAATAATGCATTAGTGTCGTCCGGAATTAAATGTCAACGGAATAAGAACATTATGGGGTGATTATTATCTTCGCTTAACACTGGTAACCCCGCATGTCAAAAAAATAATGTTTTTATCGTAAGTTAATTCATCTCATGGTATCAGTAAACCACTGCATGGTTTTTGCAGGATTGTGAAGAACGCTTGTGGATTTATATACAAAAACAACTGTCAGAGCGTACAGAAGCAACTGAGTCTCGGATCTGATTTACTGAATACATATTACAGGGACTTGTTCACAGACTTTCTTATTTAAAAAAAAGTCATTTAATGTCACAACTGCAAAAGCTAAAGCAGTGGGTGTAACAAAAACAAATGAGGCGCGTCGTGGAAAAACCGGACTTAATGCATGTGCGTAAAGTGTCGTCCCGGATTAGCCTGTGCAGTCCGCACTTTCCGCCTACAGTGGATTTATGTTTAGAAGAGACTTCTTGAAACAGAAAATACCATTAAAGCGGAAAGTGCCTTCCTGTATTAGCCTGTGCGGACTGCACAGGCTAATCCGGGACGACACTTTGCGCACATGCATTAAGTCCGGTTTTCCCACGACGCGCCTCAAATATTATATTTTAAAAAAAATATTTGCCTTCACCGACACTCGAACCTAAGATCGCCGGGATCAAACATCCGACGCGCTTACCACTCAGCCATCCTGACTTTCTATCATGACATTCGACCTTATAGTAAGTAATACACGTGCTTTCCAAAAAGCAGATCAACGCTTTTAAATTTTATCCATTTCAAATGATGATTTTTCATAAACGACACTCTATGTCCAATATATTTCTTTGTCAAACGTGCTATTTTGCTTGTTTATGTATATTGTATTTTATGACAAAAAATTTGAGACTTGTCCATTTGCCAATCTGTGAACATGTCCCTTTAATGTGCAAATGGAAATTGTTGCATTATATAACGGTTTTATAAAACTAACGCATTTTTTAGTAAATACATCAGATATAGAGTCTAGTTGTTCTGGTTAACTGAATTTATATTTATAGATCGTGCAACTGGAGATTGGTACATCAAGTCAAGTCAAGTCAACTTTATTGGTATATACCATTGTACATAACCAAAACAATCAAGAAAGAACATGATGAACATAATAACAGTGTAAATCAAGATGAAAAGTATGTTACAAAGCGGATATGAGAAACTCATAAATAATATTCCAAACAAATTAGGTAGGTAATACACTCGTGTCACTCAGTTGTCAATAATCGGTGTTCTGTATGGCAAAGTCAGTTTTTCAGAAGTAATCATATGTTATTCTAAAATGTTAGAAAGTAATTGTTCAATGTTTTTAATGGAAACTCTATACTGAAACTACTTACACGCTAAGCTACATTTAAAAATCGTACTGACAACAACAACAACAAAAAAGTTTATTTATATTATTTTTATATTTTTTATTATTTAATTTTTTATTATTATTATTTTATATATATTTTTTTTTTTTTTTTTTTTTTTTTTTAAATTAATTTAGGGTACATATCCCTCTGGTAGATTACCTAAATTAATGGATAGATAATCTTGAAGGATAGGTACTTAGAATTGATAATAAATTAATAATTTACTAATGAAATAAAAAGTAAGACTTAGTTCGAAAATCCCTCCCTGAGGATCATCTATACGAAACGAAATTATAGGTGATCTGGAAGGAAATATATTTTCACAACTTACCCAAAGTTTAGTAATAATAATGTAATAACTTTTTAATACTGTAATCTAAAGAGAACAAATATTAAAATGTCCAAAATCACAATATATATGTAATATTTTTCAAATCTGACAATTCAATTAGAAGAATGGCAGTAAAGTATAGACCTTATGATTCAGCTGTAAAACACAATATTATGGACAAAATAACGGTACAAATTCGTGATCCTATTAAACAATTTATAATTTTCACAACAATCACAATGTATAACTATTTACTGGAATAATAAGTGTTACTATTAGACGCATTATATTACGCATTATTATTTCGAGACTCAAATGCTAGGCGGATAAATTTTCCGAGGTTAATGATAGTCTTTGAATTCTTGGTTGATAATAAAATTTTAAATTTTGACAAGGAGGGCCACCTTGGATAATATTTAGGGAAGTATTGATTTCTTAGATCTCTATAATATGGACATACTAATAAAAAGTGATATTCTTTTTCAATGACATTCATATTACACTTAGTACAAATTCTTTCATTTCTAGATATATTTCTAAATCTGCCTTCTTCAATTAATAGTTTATGCGCTGAACAACGAAACCTTGACATTGACACTCTATCCTTATCATTAACAACAACATCTAAATACTTCTCAAACTCTAAGTTGTCTTTAAATATGCGATAGCTTTCAAGCTTAGGAAGACGGCTAATATCACTAGCCCAATGTTGTAAACTTATATCTTTTATACGTTGGCAAATACAGTTAACATCACTTATAGTTAAATCTAATTTGTAGTACATATATGGTAATCCTAATTCATGGAGCATTTGCTTAAGTTTGTTTGCCCAATTAGTTACATATGACTCAGTGTCATTAAATTGCATAAGTAATTTAAAAGGAATCGAGTCTGGGTTCTGTTTTAATTTAAACCAGTATTTGATGATACGTATCTTTTTCGTAACTTCTATAGGAAATCGACCCAATTCGCCATATACTGCTGCTGTAGTAGTTTGTGGACGGACAGATAATAACTGTTTTAAGAATTTAAGATGAACTTTTTCGACATCAGGACTAGGATGAAACCCCCATACCTCCGTGCCGTATGTCAAAATAGGCAAAATCATTGAGTCAAAAATAGAAAGTTTATCAGCTAAACTAAATGATATTTTGGAAAAGAGATTATTAAGAGAAAACAAAGCTCTAGACGCCTGCTGCGACAAAGCTTCTTGAGCTCTAGAGAAACTACCATTTGACGAGAACGTAACACCGAGATAAGTAAACTTATTTACTACTTCTAACTTATTATGATTATATCTAACATCAATGTTTTTGACCCTATTGCCTTTATTAAAAACCATTGCCACTGTTTTGCTAATATTTACGGATATACCCCATTCATTACAATATTCATGCAGTCGGTCTAACAGACGCTGAAGCCCTGTAGCCGAGTAAGACATAAGTACAGTATCGTCTGCAAACAACAGAATAAACAGTTTCATATTATCAATGATTACACAGTCTATGTCATCATGGTATAAGTAATCATATATATCATTCACAAACATAATAAATAACAATGGAGACAGGGGCTCGCCCTGTTTTACTCCAGTATAACTATCAAACAAGCTAGATAGGTTATATGCAGTATTGATATTATTGTTATTGTTCATATTTAAATTAATATTATCTACATTATTCTGGGTTTCATTACTTCTATTCAATACTCTGTTCGCCTTTACGCATGCTTTAACACTACTGTATATAGACTGTATCATTTTTACAAATTTGGATGATACATTATGTTGCAAAAGTTTGTAAAGAATTCCATTTCTATATACAAGATCAAATGCCTTTTTAAAATCCACATCATATAATAGTTTTATGAAACGAAATCACTTCACGGTCTGTAATCACTGGCGCCACCTCTTTTTTGGAGATGCATTGGAAAAAAAGCCAATTATACCTCCGAGGTGGCGTTAATGACAGGAAGCAGTAGAAAAAAGTAATCAGTGATAGAAGGTGAGTTGGTTTTATATGTTTTATGACAATTTTAGACACTGTTTTGTTTTTAATCGGACAATGTAGTGAGATTCAGAAACAATTTTACCTTCCATTAATGTGGAGAAATATGAAGTCACAACTCATTTCAAAACGTGAAGACTTTTGTCGTGACAATTTGGAAATTGGACTAGCTATTGTATGAGTTTGAATGTGATAATACATAATGTACACACAATTATAGCATTAATGCCATAAAATAATTATTTTCGAAATGCATTATGGGTTGCGTTATCAAAAAGAGGCGGCGCCAGTGATTACAGACCGTGCACTTGTTGAAGGAAAACAAATCTGCAATTAATACATGCATTGGCTGGTATGCTTTACTCAACACCTATTCCATTTATGTGCCATTGGTAACCGACACATAATAAAATAGTTTAGAACATATTAACATTTTAAATCTACATTTTGTAAATACCAATCGCTTTAATGAGGGTTATTATTAACCGAGTCATCAATAAATATGATATGTTCCTGACCACGATTATTGCATACGTATAAACACTGCAGAGTACGCTCCCTTCCCCTGGTAAAATTTTATTTTTTAAACTCATAACAAATTCAAGTGGCACATTTCTCCTCAGTGAAGAAAAATATAAGTTTGTCAACTTTCTTATCATTATATGTAGCTCAGAGGCTTAACTCTGATATTACCGAATTTAACTATCATTGTTTCGCATTATGCATAATTATACATGTTAAGGGTTGGTAGGTAATGAAATTCTCTGCCCTCCCTCTGCATATTAGAAATACACTTGCAGTTGTAAACATTTAATACAAAGGTTTATCCTTCATATGTATTAGTTAACCATCATGTTAAACATTTTCTTTTGCTATGTCATGTTGACTGTATATAGTTTCTGTAAATATGTGTTGAAGAAGATGTACTTTGTGCAAATCTTAAATAAACATCTGTTCTGTTCTGTTCTTACTTATTTCAAATGCTGTAGCCGCGCCTGATCCCCCATTGTCAGCGCAATTTTCTTCACTTAGTTCATTCATCCTGTTTCAATCAAGTTGCCTCGATGATTGCGATGTTTCATACACAGCGTTCCACAATTGGATCTTTATGTTCCACAATTGGATCTTATGATGGTCCAATCTACAATCATTGTGTAGCTTTGAATAAATTGCCAGCGGAATATGGTAAACAGACAAATGAATTGCAAGAGAATCAAATGGTTTTTGTTTGAAACAATCTGAAATAGTTTGTTGTTTTCTGGCGTTATTACGCTTCTCCTGTGTAATATTAATAATATATGAATATTATATACCATGTGAATTTGTTATTAATGCATGTACGTGTGTTTTCCTAATTTATTTAAACCGATTACCTATAATGTGAAACACCAATTATGTGTTGGTTGTTAGTATGTGGTATGTTTTATAGATGTTGACAATGTCACTGAGAAATAAAATGTTTATTTAATATATGACGTTTGTTATCATCGAATTAATACTCAGTATTACATAATGGTGATTTCAGTGAAAACTGGCATCAAATGCAAAATTCAAAATTTAGTAGTTTGTATCAACGATTTATCACTATAGATGTCATACTGTTTGAGACATGCTATTATTTTTTATTAAAGCAGTAACAAAAGGTTTGATTTACCATACAATAATCCATTGCAACGTAGACTTTGTAAGAAATAAATATTATTTGAATGTAAGAGTAGTAGTAGCATATCAGAAATATAAAATGATTATGAAAAAAAAAACGTGGGTGTCTCCTAACACCGACCGTGTACATAATAAGCTAATAGATCTGATGTACTAGTATATGCGAATGGGTTATACGTACTCTCAGATTAAAGGAATACGCGCCCACGGGTCTGCATTGTCATATCGGTTATCGTTTAGACTGCACCACGGTCACCCCACCATGTGTACTTCTTGTTCGTGTTCTCTTAAGATCTTAATCACTTAATCCATCATTGCTGTTTCAATCAAGCTGTCTGGTCGAGAGCTGTTTGTCATTCCACGTTAACGCCGCGTTCGACAATTGATTCTTTATTTGTTCCAATGTACATTCCTTGTTTATACTGGAATGGCTTCAGAATATTGCAAATAATAATTGGTTATCAACAAAGAACTGTGGTACAACGAGATGATCACATAATCACGTGGTTGTACACAATGCACTCGGAATGCATTTTTCGGCCCCAATTTCTAAGAACCGAATGAATATAATTCAAGATATAGAGGATATTTGTTTCATGCAGTTTAAGATCGTATTTTATTTCTTCAGTGAGTAAACAAAAATATTTTCACGAGTGACGGAGCCACGGGTGAAAATATCTGTTTCTATGACCACGAATGAAATAAACTACGATCGTACACTGCATTAAACAAATTATCTTTTAATTTCATGCTTTTGAACGATAAATAAATAAAAATGCGCGAGATGTGCTGAAGCGTCACAAGTTTTGTGTATTATGACGTCATTAATACGACGTCATTATGATTAAAAAATTGTCGAACACTGTTGTGGTGGGAAAATAGTGCCATTCTTACTGCGTCGATGTCGCTTGATTATATTTATATTGATTTTTATAATGTGTTTTTGTTGTTTAAAAAGGCCGATGTAAACACTGACGATTAGGGTATTCACATACTTAAAAAAAAATAAACATAAAAACAAAATTAAAAATAGTTCCATATAACCAAGAGTGAAATGATCAAACATTATCGGGTTATCATTCACTGGTATTCTCCACTCAATCACCGCATAGCATCAAATAAATAGTTGCTCTTTGATGCGATGACTGTTCAATATTGCAATTTATTTAATGCTAAGTAGTGAAATATAGAAAACATATCAGTGAGATATATCCCTATATCACTCACAGTGAGGGACTACGTTTTGGGGTCCCGATTTAATCAGGTAAATGAAACGGACCGTCATCGATGCCGGGCTCAAAACTGTGAAATGACGCATTATTTTGACGTCATGACGTTATGATTCTCGTGATATTTTCCAATAAAATGTAAAACAAATGTTATTAAAGCATTTAAAAAAAGAAAGTGTGTTTGTTTTCGGTGTGATAACGCGTGATATCATCACCGAAAAGGGAGACAATTAATATATTCACGAGCGGTGATGGACTACTTTTTTTTAATTTTATTTGATATAACAATATTTAATTGTAGGTGTTGTCACCATTTATCATACGAAGATTTATAACACCGAATGTTAAGAATACCTCTCTGATATATCGAAGTGTCTTTCCTACTATTTACTCTTGGAGTTTTCTGAGTCGTATTGAGCCAAGGAGACTAGAACAGACAATGCCTTGCGGGTACAAGTTTTACCTACAAGTCATTGGAGTTCGTCATCTTGGTCCAAATTTAATTTTAGCATCCTAAGTATTTATTTTATTCTTTGCACTGTTTTCATTCCAGAATATTACACTTTCACTTGTCGTTTACTGTTGCTATGAACAGTAGTCTCCCTTTGTTTACATAATTGGTGTATTGCCCGTTCTCAAAATCTAAATATAAGAAGAATCTAGTGTACCGTTTAGTGTTCATTAAGCACATAATTATATTGTTTTGTGTGCATTAAGTTTTTATATCCAGTAACCACTCTTAAGTATTTAAGTATCCAATGTGTGTTCTTGTAAGTAGTGTTCAGCGTTTAATTCTCCACCATCTTGTTTTCTTCAAATTCTTGACCGGCTTTTAATCCAATTGTGTTGTTAAGTCCGTGTAATTAATATAGAGAACACTTTATACGTATAAGTATTCAATTTCAGAACACTCCTAACAGTACATCTTTTGTTGTTGTACATTTTAACGCGCATCTACGAGTTTAATCAGCTTAAATTGCTTGCGAAAACACATGTGCGTTTGAATATCGTGACTGTGTTAACTATTGTTTACATAATAACACCTATGCACACGCTTTTTTAGAAAACTGAATTTCGGAGAACAGAACACACTTTCACTTTCAATATGTACTTTTGTCATAAATATATTTAAAGCTAGCAGTGTGTGGTAACTTCTTGATTTAAAAGCAGTCCATTATTCAACGACTACGTGTATCAAATTGTATTTAAACTCAAATAAATTTAGCAACACGGATTCTGCGTTGTCTATGCATATACTGTGTAGCATAGTCGATTGTCGTACTGTAAACACGCTGCCATGATAATGTAAAAAAAATGCGATTTAAATTGCTTAACTAGATCTTATACACGGCACATTTGATCGTAATCCAAGATGGCGCTGGAAATGTTTATTACTAATCCCGACTACTACGCCTTATAGAGAAAATAGTGCGGACGTAATATTGTAAATATCGTGTTGAAACTCCCCTAAATAAAACTTAAATAATATTCCAATAGCATTTAAATAAAAAGAAAAGGTGTTTGTTTTCGGTGTGATAACGTGTTATATAGTCACCTTGTCTCCCTTTCCGGTGACGATATCACGCGTTATCACACCGAAAACAAACAAATAACAAATATCCTCTACGTATAGCTCGAACAAAAATGACCGAGCTTTGCATTTTATGCATTATGCACGAGTACGATATAAAGCGATTACAATAAAACTTTTCCTTATAAAAAGGAAACAAGCCAGTGCTCGACCATCACAATGAAAATACCATTGTTGTATGATCAACTTCCAGAAAGTAATAATGCCCACGAACTTTGCATGAACAAGGAAACTGTAGAGAATTATAGACCGATCCGAGTTTGCCACTGATAAGGAGGAGTTTCTCTATGTATTGTTAAAGGATTTATTTCTATTCATCGAAAATCACAACATTACCACGTGCTATTTGGAATATCACAAACAAATTCCACTTGCTCTTTTTGTATGAAAACGTTTAAGGTCACAATACAACACTAAATAAAAAAGGCATGTAGGGCTGTGCTCTCTAAATAAATCAACACGTTTAACTCGAAGACATGTTTTTAGGTTTAGACACTTGCTTTGATCTTTTTTGGAGATGCTGGTAGGGTAAGCATTGGTATGCACAAATAAATCACTGATATGTTTTAAGATTGGAGACTACAGTAGGACACTTGCGCTGAGGCGGGTTACATTCGGGTTACATTCAACTAGACATTCAACTAGTAAGTAGCCGCTAAAAGAATGGTGATAAAACAGTCAACTTTGTTTAGTGTCGGTCTTTCTTACACAATACATGACATACCCTTTGTATTGCTCAAGTCAATTCGGCTTAGAATGCCTTGAAAAAAAGGTATGGTTATGAGGGTCCCTATGTGCAAAATGTTGCATTTATTTTTGGTTAAAGTTATCGCTTTTACATTAAATTACATACGGATTGGAATACGATTCGACATCTGTTAACATGTTTAAACATAATTATATAAAAGGGTTTTCACGTGTCAGTTAAGTTTGTCCGAGTACTAACGTGTGGAAATGTAAACTAATGTCGTGACGAGGTCTGTATTAATAAGGGGGCGTTGTGTCATAGTAAACAACAAGAAACTATTTTGGTTCAGATTAGTCTTTCTTCACTTTCGTGTCCAGTTTATGGCTTCACGGTATGGTTTCTCTTGTGTTCTTAGAAAGGATTTTTTGTTTTCAATGTCTGCCCAAACAGAATGTAAAGACAGCATGGACATTACTGGTGCGGTTATAACATGAACAAGAAGGCGTCCGTTGCTAACACAGCGAAGTAGTTTTCATGTTCATGGACAGTAACTGGCGCGGTTATAACATGAAGAAAGCGTCGGTTGCTAATATAGCGATGTCGTTATCATGTTCATGGACAGTATCTGGTGCGGTTATAACACGCTCAAAAAAGCGTCCTTTGCTAATATAGCGAAGAGTCATTATGTTCTATTAAATATATATTATAAAAGTCGCTTCAAGAGTCAAGTGTTTAAAGTATTAACCAAAGTGTGTTTTATTTTTAGAATCATAATACTATCAGTAATACGGATTGTTCTTGTTTTTTTTCCGGGAAAAAATGTATCTCCTACGTTTGTAAAAGCTCAGCGTTACATTATATGACTTAGCCGAACACTTACAGAAAAAACAGCCCATTTATATTTTGCACTTATGCTTATGACTATGACTATGTCCTAACTAATATTTAGTTCAATAGAAAATTACAAATGTACATACAAATGTTCAACTTTGTTATTACAACTTTGTTTAACATTCAATAACATATCCATAGAAAGTGTAACACAATGTATTAACTACATAGTAGCAGCCCATCCGTCCGCAGCCAACATCCCATCAGTTCAGTCAATGGCTTCAACCTCTTCATCGCTGAAAAGAAATGGTCGATTGAGCTAAAGCAGAATACACATTTTATCAATCATAATACACTTTATCAATTATAATACACATTCTATCAAGCATAAAACCTATTTTATCAAGAAACAACCAATTGTATCAAACACAACACATTTGACACATTTCAAGCATAAAATCTAGAACAACGTTCTTTATCAAGCATAAAACCCATTTTATCAAGCACAATACGCGTTTTATCCGTAAAACAAACATTTTGTATAGAATTTCAGTTTGAATGTCGTTTTAAATAGTTGAAATTGAATGTATGATCATGGAGATCAACACACATGTACCGACTATTTGTAAGTATATACAGGACTCAACCTACTTAATTTCAAAGGGTTTTAAAATGCAATTATAGTATATACATGTAGCTGAGACCCTCTATGAAAACAAATTACATTATGAACAATCCACGTGTTTTACTTAATTAGTTCTTTTTAATCACATGTACAGAGCTTTTCGACCAATATTCGTTTTAACGTTTTGTTTACACTTTTTTATAAATTAAATTCTTTATATATCATGTTATCTTCGTATAATTCAGATTCTGTATGCTCACTGATAACAGAGCTATATTTACTAATTAATATACACAATTTCGTTAGTTTATGACAGTAATGACGGGAAAGTATCTTATAAGTTATAAAGTTTTAACTAGAAACTTACTGAGTCTCATTCGGTTGCTCATTATACGCCTCGAAAACACCATGGCACATCTGGGAGAGGCGTTCGGTCAGTGTCAGAAAGGGGTCACCTGTAAAATTTAATAAGATTTGAACACCTCCTCTGTTTAAAAACTTCCGATTAGTACACCGTATATCATGGGACTCAAAATACACATGTACGCCTTTACGTACAAGCGAAATAAAGAAAACTGACCAGTATTTTTCACAACCAGAATAATTATGTTAGCGGAGAAAAAAAGAACTTTACAATATATTACTTTTTTACAATAAAGTATTGCGATTTCACTAAACAATAATTTTCGAAATGCATTTTGTAACTAATAAACAAAATATTGGGTTTTGTAATCAATCTGCGTCATGTCACGCGTGGGGCAGCGTACCTTTGAAATTTACAACACACACGGGTTGTACAATAAAAATTCCATTTTAACATACCAGCCATGTCCGTATTGGCGGTCTCTAGCTCAGCCTTTATCTGTTCACGATCCATCTGCAGAATCGTACCTGAAATAGTGTTATAAAATATAAGGAATATAAGATATAACAAAAATATTATATGCAAAATGTTCCGAGCTATTGAATGGGGACATTGTATTAGCAAAAACAAATAAGGTGTGGGTAACAACTAAAAGATTGCTATATAGACAAGATCTGTCACGACAGCGCGCTCGAGTATTGCAAGTATGTCAGTTGGTACATATTTTGGAAAGTGTAAGGGGCATAAATTTGTTGAAATATAAAACTTTTAAGTAAACATCTTATAGTTATAAATATTAAGATTTTGTATCAAAAACTTTAACCACAAAATCCGTGTAAAAAGCGGGCATACCTCTGTAAA
This sequence comes from Congeria kusceri, assembly GCA_027627225.1. Lineage (NCBI taxonomy): Eukaryota > Metazoa > Mollusca > Bivalvia > Myida > Dreissenidae > Congeria > Congeria kusceri. The sequence goes on along the minus strand of CM051033.1, from coordinate 11,768,725 downwards.
AAAACCAAAACAGTGCTATGGAGATTTTAAACCTGATGCTGGAGTTCATGGTATATTCAATTTTCAAGTGAAAAGCCAATCTACTTTTGAAGGTATAAAACTTCTGAATATCTTGAACCAGAAAATATATGCGAGAAAAGAGCACAACTCTGACAAGATACAAAACAGTTATAAGGAAAGTTTCGTGATATTGGAGTTGATGAAAACATTATAATCAACGTTTAAAGTGCATAACTTGTGCACTTTTGAAGTTACAAACCTTTTGAATATACATTTAAACTAGAAAATCTATGTCAAGAGGGGGCCTAACTCTTGTCAAAATAGAAAACAGTTATGGTGAATGTTGCCCCGGATACTCGAGTTGATGGAAACATATTCTAAGTTTCAAGTAAATAACTTGTGTAGCTCTTAAGTTACAAAACTTTTTCATATAAATGTTAACCAGAAAATCTAAGTCAAAAGGGGGCATAACTGTCCAATTACAAAACAGAGTTATGGGGAATGTTGCCCCTAATACTGGAGTTGTTGACAATGTATGATCCAAGTTAAAAGTGAATAACTTGTGTAGTTCTGAAGTTACAAAACTCTAGAATATTAATTTTAACCAAAAAATCTAAGTGAAAAGGGGTCATAACTCGGTCAAAATACATAATCGAGTTATTGGAAATGTTGCCCCTAATACTTGAGTTGTTGACAGACAAAGGTATAATCAAAGTTAAGTAAATAACTTTTGTAGTTCTGAAGTAACAACTTCAGTATATAAATTTTAACCAAACAATCTAAGTGAAAAGGGGCCATTACTATGTCAAAATACAAAACAGTGTAATGGGGAATATTTTGCCCCTGATACTGGAGTCGATGAAAAAGGTATATTCCAAGTTTCAAGTCAATAACTTATTTTTTTTTAATAATCGGTATAGTTTCCGTGCATTTAAGTTAACAACGTATTTGTTTTTCCAAATTATATTTAATAAAAAATTTCATTTACTCTTGGTTTTCATTGTTTTTATCCTCAAACACCGTCTTACACTGAAAAAGTGGCAAGTATTCATTCAACGCTGCTGCAGTTGCGCGCATCTGCAACTCCCAATTCGAACCGCTACTCTGCAAATGTGAAACAAATAAACGCCATTTTTAAACGACTTTCAACCTACCAATATGGGTCTGGTTGGTTAATTTTAAGAAAACAAAAAATCAGCCCCTATATAAATTGTAGACACATACACTCTGTGTACATACACTCCTCAAATTTGGTAAGGATCACCAAGGAACCGTTATAGCTAAAATTTTAAGCGGTGGAAAAAGATATTAAGCCATTGATTTAGATCATTTCCACCGTATATGCGCGCAGCAAAAATACAGAAAGTAACATAGCAATCAGGACAAACAAACGTGAAATTTAGCTGTACGCTTGATACGAGTACATTGTTAATCTTAAACTTATCAAATTTTGAGTAACTGTTTCAATAAAATCAAATCCTAACGTTCGCTCCATTAGTTGTCGCTGTTGAGTCATCGGATAGTAGAGCAGCGTCCGACTGGAGATGATTTTTTTTAATGATATTATAATGTAAAGTTACATTTTGGTAACAACACGTCCCATGTCTTTGCAAATATACTTTAAATACAATGTAATAAGGGTTCGAAATAAAAGTTTCCCTTCGACATTTATACCGATAGTCCAATTATATAGTGTAATTGAGGTGTCGTATTTATTACGATATGTTTGATAATTATGTCATTAGTACCTTATAGTATCATTAATATTTGCCAGTGGTATACCATTGTACCTGAATCTTCTCGACTGTAGAGGACACGTGTGCGCATGCTTTCTCCAGCGGTCCCAACTCCGTGCCTATATGGAACATTAGTACAAACAATAAGCCGTCTTACATTACACAATGTAATATCTTGTTCATCAAGATATCAAAATAAAATATAAGGCTAAGATTCCTAAAATGGAAATATGAACAGGGGAGGGGGTGAATGTTTAGATACAAAGTTAACGTTCAAGGTCACAAGGCCTGGGTGAAAATTGAATAACATTTACTTACAATTATATAAACATTAATTTTTCTATAAAGTAATTTTCTTTAAACGGAATATTTGGACAAGTATATGTATACCAATACTAAATATATCTGACATTTAGTATATATAGTCAAAAATATATGTATACCAATACTAAATATATCTGACATATTTAGTATATAGAGTCAAAAATTAAAAAGATTTTAGATATAGTAACTATTAACACGTTCGCTTTTTAACGTTAGTTTATATAAACTTACAAAAAGACATGCGAACTATTTCTACTATACATTAAATGCAAGTGGTCTTGGCTTTATGTATATAACTGACATATACATTATACATTAATACACACAATAATGCACCTTTTGCATCGTTTTCATAGTGGTATTAAGATTTTAAAGCGAAATGTCATCTGGAAGTGCACGTAGTCTCTTATTTTCCAGTGAACATTTTAATTTTGGAAAAATATACAAGACCATGTACGAAGTTATAAAATCAATGCACCATACTAATATGCAGGCAGACCTACATTCGCTGGGGTTGCTGTCTGGAAACATCTCCCATTCGTGACATTTGGCATACAGGGAGGCAACTGCCATATGAAGCAAAACAGGAGTAGTGTACGTTACATGTACAATAAGAATCCGTAAACTAACAATGAATTATTTTAAACAATATATATGCATATAAATCTTAAGAATTGCAACAACAATTAACAGGACAAATACATGACAAAAGAAATGGTATTCATTTACAACATTCAACTCACAACTCATGTCCTTGTATCAGTATGAATGAGCGTTATAAGATCAGAATATACATTCTAGTAGCGTACATATTGGATATAGCTTTAACAAATGTTGTGGTGTTTAAAATAATCACTAAATTAAAGACACACATAAATAATCACTAAATTAAAGACACACATAAATAATCACTAAATTAAAGACACACATAAATAATCACTAAATTAAAGACACAAATAGACGACGTGTGCTGTTCGTATGATAAAATTTGGCCATATTATTACATTAGAACAGTTAACCGTTATCAGAGGGAAATGTGTGTAAAGACGTTTGGAAAGACCAGCATGCATGACAATTAATCAAAAGGCATTTCTAGTAGTTTTTTTTTTCATTTACAATACTCTATACACGCAAAAGTTATTGTTAAATGTACATGTTCGATAATCACAAACATGTCACGTGCTTTACCGCGTGCTCTTTTGTATAAAATAGGTTTATCGGCAACAGCGTGATAGTTAAGAACATCGATTGGGCTGACATTTGCTGAAACGTCTATCGCTTTATTTAGGACAATATTTTTAACAAATCTTAATTTTTCACACCTGTGAAATTTAGGATCTCATTTATCACATTTTTAGGTTTCAAGAATGTGATTGGCCAAAAACGAGGTATGCGTGAGGATAAAAAAAATATGATTTCATTCCTTATCAAAAACTGGATGAGATCACAAACTTCACAAAAAAATGTGAAAAACAAGACTGTAATATGTGGAGAAAACAAAGAAGATCAATGTTCACACCTATGTAGAATAAGATCCTTTTTTTTTTCAATAGTGAAACATATAATTTGTGAATAATATGGTAATACCGAGCTTGAACTGTGGTAATGGGAAACACTGTTGTCAAATAACGCTCATAAAAGTCCGGTTTGCAGGAAGATGTAGAATAGAATATTAAGTGTTATTCAGTTTAAAATACACATACAAATAAGCTATGTAATCTGACTTGACACCCAACAATACGGCTTCTTCCTGAAATTGCATGACGATGATCTGAAAATTGAACTATATGATGCCATGTCTTTGAAGCTTTTTATAAAAAGACGAGATGTAGTTTTTTGTTTCATTTCAGCGTGCCTCAGAAATTCTGCTACTCTGGTTTGCATATAGCCATTGAGTAATTAAATGGTAATTAAATTGAATAGTATTCTCTTGTATTCTGTTTAATTTAAATTGCGATGCTAAGAGGTTCATTTATATTTACACAAACATTTATTGTGAAGTGCGCACATAAACCGTTTTAAACCCCAAATGCTTTGCATAGACCGTTCCAAGGCGGTGACCCCAGTTTTATACATGTGTGTTTTGTGTTTGTTATGTTTTTGTGATGTGCTGTGTAATTGTTTGGCAATCGGTCACTTGCTATCAATGAAGGACCTCTGGCTGCTAATCAAGAGTTCTCTCCTGCTGTCGCAACTGGAGTTTCGCTTTGTTTATATTTGTGTATATTGTTACGTGATTAATAGATTGAAATTGGATCAATTCAATCGGCAGTTCGCTACGGAATTTATATCAATGTCCGTCAAACAACGGAGTCCTAGCTCTCTGAATGGTTGAACCTATCGTCAATCAAATAGTTGTAAGGTCCATTGACAAACAAAATAAATAGTTTACTTACATTCTATCAATCCGAAAGGCCAACTTTTTCCGCTCTCATTCTGTCCTCCTCCAGAAGGGCTACGTCGTCCTGTTGAAAAAAAAGAGTTACAATTACAACCAACAATGTGCAGTTTGCACACAATCATTACTATGAAAAGTGTATATAAACGAGAATATCACGACAATAAATGTGTAAACTATATTGCACATTGCATATTTTGTAAACCTCAAAAAGCTGGATTCCCCTTTAACTAATCGAATTACTGTGCTTTATATCAATTGAAAAACCATTCTTAAATATGGCTTGTTGTCGTCAACAACGAACATACATGTAGCTTTTATTATTTTAAATAATGTTTTAATACAGTATTTGAGACCAAACTAATTAAATGTGGAACAATCTAGCAAACAGTACTTATGATCTTCTGTTTTAAAATGTAAATTAACAAATAATTAGCATTGCAATCAGTAAATAAATAAGAGCAGTCGCCAGTAGTAGATCCAGTCAATAAATAATTTCCTTACTTAACCCTGCACTCGTTCCTTATTATTTTCGAACCTGCAGAAAAAAAATCAACGAAAGAAATTACCAAAAATGACCAAAATATCGAATAAAAGCTCCGTTACCTCGTTCATCCCGAACGATATGTCGTCTGAAGAGATGTCTCGGAAGACCGGAAACAAACACCGTCACGAACAACACAAATATGGCAGCACACCTCATGGGGGGAGTTCTAATAGCTTGGCCGTGTAATATGATGGTCACATAAATTTTAACTGACCTAGTGTGTTTATGTCGCATCTTAAATACTTTTCGATTGCCTAATGAGGCCCGTCCGTAGAAGAAATACATGCACAAGGTCATACATGTGCGCAATACATAAGGCAAACGAAATTTCGCATTCTTTATGTTCATTATTAATGTGGCGAGTCGTGGGAAAACCGGGCTTAATGAACGTGCGTAAAGTTTCATCCGTACAGGCAGATCCGGGACGACATTTTTTCACTTTTGTGGTATTTTCTGTTTCAAGAAAGTCTCTTCTAAACATGAATCCACTTTAGGCGGAAAGTGTCGTCCCGGACTAGCCTGTGCGGACTCCACAGGCTAATCCGGGACGACACTTTACGCACATGCATTAATCTCGGTTTTCCCAATAAAAGCCTCATATTTATATGTATATCTATGGAACGAGGTGTGTAGGACAATACTTTTCACAAATCATGATTTTCACATCTGTGAAAAATATGATCTCATTCTTCACAGGTGTAAAAACTGAGACCTTATTCTTCACATATCACATTCGTATTCTTCACATTTTCTGTGAAGTTTGTGGTTGCATCCAGATTTTTGATATGCAATACAATCATATTCTTCTTTGATCCTCGCGCATACCCCTTTTCAGGCCAATCGCATTGATCGCATTTAAAAATGTGACAAATGTGATCTTATCCTTCTCAGGTGTGTGAAAAAAAATTGATTTGTGAAACATATTATCCTACAGAGGTGTCTCATATATCTCCTGTGTGGTGAGGCTAAACCCCGAGTAGTAGGCCTATCACCTATCCAGGGTCATTTCCGGAAAGAGTATTCCACTGTAAACACGTGGTGATGGAAAACATAGAACGAATTGTAATTCAGCAATAGTTCAGTAGATCTAACCTATAATTGGTTTTGTTTACGATAATGTAAACCCCGCTTATGGGCCTCATGTTCCCTGTAAGGAATAAATCGTTTTCAAAAAAGTACATCGTGCAATGTGAGATACTCGTTTTCCTCGACCGTCTGTCAGCGAATACGAAATCAATGGCCAATGGAATACTTGGAAAAAATGACGTCATTTTACCCAAGATTTTACACTGACGCGCATTAAAGGAACATATACGTTCAGAATCGTCATCAAATTAAAAAGTAAACGTATACTATTTATAAAAGATCGAAATTGATCAAGTAAAGCAATTTGTTTTACGTATAGGTAAAAATGAAAACACATTTTAAGAAGTAGTGGTTTTCTTTGAACTTTTGTATTATGTATATCAATTATTCGACTTGATTTAACTATTTAACGGTTATAATTATATGTATGTACTGTTTTGATGTTTGTGTACACTAAAATAATAAATATTAGTTTTATTATTTCATCTTATACATACTAATACTAAAAAAATAATTATAACTATTTGCAAGTATTATGCATTCTATTATTTACCTAATTATGATTATTATTATTAGTAGTAGTAGTAGTAGTAGTAGTAGTGGTAGCAGTAATTGTTGTTGTTGTTGTTGTTGTAGTAGTAGTAGTAGTAGTAGTAGTTTTTTGTTTCTGATTTTTCGCCGTATTCAGCAATATTTCAGTCATATAACGGCGGTCAGTTACCCCACTCACACTTTTCCTAGGTAAGCTGATTTACCAGTATTAAGTGCACATACTTATGCAACTGCCCTACCTGAATCAGAGGTAGGCGTAGAATGGCCGTATAAATGATTTTATTACCAATCCCCACACAAGTTATGCGGCCGGGCTGGGAATCGAACCCGCGATGCTCGGATTTGTAGTCCAGCGCTCCGCCAAGTAGTAGTAGTAGTAGTAGTAGTGGTAGTGGTAGTGGTAGTGGAAGTAGTAGCAGTAGAAGTGGTAGTGGCAGTGGTAGTAGTAGTAGTAGTAGTAGTTGTTGTTGCTGTTGTTGTTGTTGTTGTTTATGTTGTTGTTGTTGTTGTTGTTGTAGTGGTAGTAGTAGTAATAGTAGTAGTAGTGGTAGTAGTAGTAATAGTAGTAGTAGTAGTAGTAGTAGTAGTAGTAGTAGTAATAGTAGTAGTAGTGGTAGTGGTAGTGGTGATGGTGGTGGTGGTGGTGGTGGTGATGGTGATGGTGGTGGTGATGGTGATGGTGGTGGTGGTGATGGTGGTGATGGTGGTGGTGGTGGTGGTGGTGGTGGTGGTGGTGGTGGTGGTGGTGGAAGTAGTAGTAGTAGTAGTTATAGTTGTAGTAGTAGTAGTAGTTGTTGTTGTTGTTGTTGTTTTTGTTTTTATTGTTGTTGTTGTTTTGGTAGTAGTAGTACTAGTAGTAGTAGTAGTAGTAGTAGCAGTAGTAGTAGTAGTAGTAGTAGTAATAGTAATAGTAGTAGTAGTAGTAGTAGTAGTAGTAAAAGTAGCAGCAATAGTAGTAACAGCAGCAGTATCAAAGCAGTAGCAGCAACAGTAGCAACAGCAGCAGCAGTAGAAAATGTTGTTCTTGGTGGTTGTGGTGTTGTTTCAATTCCCATTTTTGTTATTCGATGTCATAATGACCGAGTCAATTTGATACAACGAAATTGCACGTTTCTTGTTATATCGCTGATACCCGAGAGTATCGCAGATCTAGTCTTTTAACAAATCGTTGAGAATATCGAGATGCTCGTGCGTTTCAGGACATCGCGGTTCATAATGTGTGTTCCTTCCAGTATTCGGTAGAGGCCCAGAGCATAAGTATAGTCAAATTACTGATGCCTTTATGATGAATGAAAAGACACGCGTCTCATGCACTGTATACTTTTAATGTCTATTTTAAATACATATATCTTTTATTCAACTAGACAATCTTAAATTAAAACGGATTATATACTTTGAATTCCAACATGACAGGCGCTGACAAAGAACGAAATTCACTATCGTTAAACTACCAATAAACAACCCGAACACATAGTTCCAAAACTGTCAAATATAGTTCACATTTAAATTGCAGAAAATGTGGTCAAGTCATGTTCCAATCGAAATAATTTTCGCATTATCGTTGTTGATCGCCTATTTAACAATGATTTGTCGTTCTGATGCTGTATATTTAACCACTTGGGCTAACGCCCTTGTGGTTTAATTCCGACGCATCAGAACTCCATAGTGTTGTTTATTAGCCGAAAAACAACTGTAAATTAATAATATATCTTGATTTATACCTTTTTAATCTGGTTGTTTGTTTTTATAATGTCAATGCCTTTTAGTTATGTAAATAAACTGTAGGCTAGTTTTTTGTAAGCAAATTGTCAAATAAATTTTGTTTTTGTTGTTCTTTGGATGATGATGATGTTAATACTTATTCAGTTACAGTCAGTAAAAAAGTGTGAATCGTTGCAAACATGGACGAATAGTTAAACGTAAATCAGATTTTTAAATACAGCCGACTGAAGCATTCACAAAAAACCACTATTTCTCATATTTGCAGTTAGTTGTTCATCCCCTCATTATCAACTAAATTTAAATCGACTATAAAATCAACCTGTTGAAATAACATTTAGCCGTTGCACGTACTCCGAAGGGCCTCATTTTAAAAACATACCACGTGACGAGGAAATTTCAAATCTTCTTATAAAACAGAGCCACGGCAGTAATAAAGTCAGTCGTTGCAATATTTAAAATTCTGACTGGCAGTTTGCAATTATCATTGTTCAACATGAGAGTCGCAATAGTTGGATTTCTTGGCCTCTGCATGGCGTCATTGGTCACTTGTTTTCCCGGCAACTCGGTGGAGCGAACACACCAACTTCCAGGTTAGTAATGTTGCTGTGTTTTTGCACAGCAATTTACTTTTATTTCGGAGATTTCAATAGATGCAGAATCCTGCTTTTAGATGCAAGCAAAATGGCAATTAACACATTTTTACTCGAGCAAATAATCTGTCTTATAACAAGTATAATTTTGATGCAGCCATTTTCCGTTTGCCAACTTCAGAACACTAGAAAATAATATATATTATCATAATTATAGAATTTTTATTTTGCAAATTCTTTAAAAGTTTTTATTCTTTATTAACACAAACTGCCAGAGCATTGAACACATAAACAGAAACACACTTCCTCTGACTGCAGTAGTTTAAACACTGAAATGTTCGTTTTTGCCCCTTGAAATTTGAAGCCATGGGTGACGTGAATCTTGGTTTTCAAACTCTATTGAAACTAAAACTAACACAATAAACCCGCCTCGTGTGCAAATTTAACTACTGCGTATTGCTCGTGTATTCATGTCCTGCATGGATCGAGTTACAAATGTTTTTTTTTGTCTTGACTTAACTTTGTACGGTTGTAGTTAAACGCGTTTGAATCACTATTCTTGAAAAGTAATCGGTATATACCGAATAAATATATCATGTATATTATCCTCGATAACAAACGGTCTGTAAATTATTACATTATGATGTTGCAATAATTGTCTGTGACTTATTGCACTAGTTTCCCAAACAAATAGTTCTACTGCATCAAATAAAGTATGTGTGTACGTATCGAGTAACTATTTCACAATTATGCTATAGTTTGAATCGCCACGTCGATTCATACGACTACATGTACGTCATAATACAATCTTTTACAACACGTGGCAGAGTTTGGTTTAAAACCCTTTGATTTTAAGGTTGAAAAAAACACCAGTGGCAGTATTTAATAAAGTTCAACAACTCTTCAACGAAAATGAACATTAGGAAAATACGGTTGCATGATGCTGTTTAGCGTCCGACATTAAGTTACCGTTCGTCACCAATTTTCTAGATTTTGTCTGCGATTTTTAAGAGAAGTTTTCATTTTTTGCAATGTTAGATAACCGTTTAAAACAAGTGAATCAACAGATTTTTGCACGCATTTTTATTTCAGTATGTTTAAACCAACTGATAAGCAAAGCGGCCCATCCGCTGAAATAAAAATAAATGTAAATATGACTGGCATATGTCACAATTTTTGCATCGTTTATATACAGTGACGACGTCTTTCAAATCTGCATTCCCGTCTGTGGAAAGGGGCAAGACAGGGTGGCCCTACGCAATGATGGCATGTAAGTTACAGTATCAAGGTTTCAAGTACAGATAATGTTTGTAATTTTTTGAATATATACTGAACATAAAAAACTTTTTGTATGTAGATAGTTTTCAAACGTTTGAATATTAATTGACTTAAATCGTCTGTTTTCTTGTATACGTTTGTCTTATTAATCTACTGGGATTAACAGGCCGAATTTCGAAAGTAGAACGATTTTATACGATAACCACGTATTTATGTATTTATGCGTGTACATCTCTTGCGTTACCGTAACAAGTTTGCATGTACTTAACCAAAGTTTTTGTTTTGGTTCGGTATGGTAATAAGCCATAAAAAGTTTATAATTATTTGTGACGTACTGTAAATATTGTTATTTTTTTATTTCATTTGTGGTTTCTTGTGTTTGGAATTTTAAATGTATTATTTAAGAAATAGTTCGTGCGCTTTAAATCATTATAAACATTGTTCTCACACTGTATACGGATCTCATTAAAATCAAATCCTAACGTTGTTAGGATCCGAAGGCATCGTATAACATGTCACGTTCAAGTGACCTTCCGAATAGCACAAATCTCAGCCCTGCTGCGCCCAGTGAAATTGCTTTTTGGCACAGCAAAGATTGACCACGATTTTTAAAAAAGTGATGCATTTCCAACTGATCCTCCGAAATAAATAATTTACAGTAAATGTTCGTGTGGATACCAATGGATATAGTGGTACCTTAAAGCGACTAGACACCCGAAGTTCACGTTACTTTCGTGCCTAGTTGCAACTTTTTGATTGGCTCCGGACAAAAGATCATCTGAACGTGACCCCTAATGCGATGTCATCAGATCCAGTCTGCGGATAATATAGTAGCGTCAGAATGGAGATGATTTTAATGAGATTGACAGTATACGATTGTTCTAAAAATATTTTTAAAACCAACTCCGACGTGAAAAAGCATTTAATTCATAATATTACTGGTTGTCCTTCAGATCTTTAGTGTGTACTATTTTTTCTTTATGAAAATAGTTGCGTCCCTGTTTGCCAAATGCCATTCTTGGACCATTTACCAGGAGGCGGCCCATGACGACAGTAAGTATACAGTGTGTATGATGGTGCAGTTTTAAGGATATAAATTTAGTGTGAGGCGTGACGTGGAAATCTCGGACTTAATGCATCTGCGTAAAGTGTCTTCTTTGATCAGCCTGTGCATCCGCATAGGCCAATCGAGAACGACACCTTCCGCTTTTATGGTATTTTCTGTTTCAAGGAAGTCTCTTCTCAACATAAGTCCACTGTAGGCGGAAAGTGTCGTCCCGGATTAGCCTGTGCGGGTTAATAAGAGACGACACATTACGCACATGCATTAATCCCGGGCTTCCCACGACAGGCGTCAGTGTTTATCTACAGTTATATATCGACAAACGTTCATATGAAGCACAACAAAATATATTAATGTGGATTGAATTAAACCATAATTGACCATGTTTTCAGCATTCCATTCTCGGTGTACACGCAATTTACACCCGATACATATTTCGGTGTGCCGGGATATTATATAATCGTTGTCAGCAATGATGTTTTATGAAATGCAATACGTTGTGGGCACCATTGAAAGGATAGAAAACACAGCAGTCGCGTTTTAAGCAATAATAAAATAACTAAACAGTAGCATATGATTATAACCTCAAGTAAACCGTCTGTTTTCATATGATGCATGCTTTCGGATTAAACATAGATTTTTATTCGCTCATCATTATATACTCCTTTTATGGTATATTATGTGTAAACAGGACTAGTATATTCCTTTATAACGCATTCTCTTGATAAGTTTTCAAACCGTTTGTTTTCAGGAAAAATCATCAAGCTGCTTGAGTCTTACTGCCCACACGTTATGAAGATGGCCGAGGAGTTGAGGGCGAGTGTTTTTTAACAAATAGTTCAATTGATATTCCTAGGATTTTTGCCAGCCCCCTCCCCCGCCCACCGTCGAACATGGGTTGTTATATTGGGTGTGCAAATGTTGGTCGGTCTGTCGGTAGATGAGGGCGAGTGTTTTTTAAATAGTCCGATTGATATGTCTATGATTATTACCAGCTCCCCCCACACGTCGAATATGACGGGGTACATTTTGGTTTGCAAATGTCGGTCGGTGGGTCGGTCAGCGGACTGCATTCTTTCCAAGGTCCAACATTTATCATCCGATCTTCTCCAAGCTTAATAAAAATGTTTTTGGGCATAATACCTTGGTAAAGTTCATCTATTGATTAATTCATATAAAAATAGTTTCTGACAATTTGTTTGAAATTCAGCTAAAACATTAATATTCATTTTGTTGTCGGTTGAAGTTTTATTTTATCGATGTTTTTCTTCTTTCTCTCCTAGAGTCGTATCGAACATTACACCCGACAATGCACGAAATTAATTTTTTTTTTAACTGGGGCCTTATTCCAGAAAAAATTTAAATTGAAAATATTGCATTTTCACTTGACTTCAAATTTTTGTAAGGTAATATTTTTGAATTGTTATATAAATTAATGAATTAAGCTGAAAATTAGTGTACATTTAGCAAAAATTCACGTATACGAGAAATAAAATGCTTCAGAAATATGATTATCTTAAAAAGCTAATGATAAGATTTCACTTAATGTTTCTGGAATACGACTCTTGATTTATGTTTTTGTATTTTAGGAGATGATGATGAATGGCGAGGGCGACTTCAAAAAACTCGACGAAGAATTTAGACCTATGTTCGCAGCAATCCAATGCAAGTTTCCGAAGTTTTTTCTTCTAACGAATACTTAATTTTTACTTTTGATTAAAAAATTTTAATCGATGGTAACACTTGCCAATTTTAATGGTTTCTCTATCCTTTGTAACAAAAAGCAAATAAGATAGAACAATGATATTCATTGCTCAGTTATCTACAATATGTGAAATTATGACATCTTTATATTCGTATTTATATCTATACTTACCAAAACTCTTAATGCATCACACATTCCAGGCTCCGTTTACTACATTACAAAGATAGTAACCTACAAAAAGTAATTAAAACACGATATACTGATGTGCAAACATGTTCCGATAATAAAATTGTGCCGAACAGGGTACACAATGAGGCATGTCTCAATTACGCGCACAAGGGGCGTAATAAAAAATCGCACAGGTAAATTACTGTTATGTCCCCCTCGTGCATTCAGTACCGCAGTGCATCTCCGTGGCATGCAACGGACAAAAGCGGTCATCGTGTCCAAAGGAATGGTGACAATGCTTGTTCTTTCCATGAGTTTTCCTATGTATTTAAAGGAGCTTTGCATGTGTTGCGTTAGGAGTTTTGATTAGTATATATGTAAAATGTTTATTGAGAGAATTTTTTCAGGAACAAGAAGCCATACGTGAGGGGGCGCACTACATTAAATACATCGAATAATCCACAACATGACGTTGATATTCTGTTGTGGTTTGGTTTTGTAAATGTCTGTTAATTTTACCCCTGACGTCATGATTGTTATCTCGGACGTCATTGATTTACTTTTTTTACTTTGCACAGGCACCAATGTAATAATCGATCGCGAGGAAATGCTCACTGAAGTTGAGGCAGCCGGGATGGATCCACAAGGTTCGATCAGTATACCTAGTAGATCCAGATCTTGTCAAAACAAACGGTTATTTAATCGAACAAGTTAAAAGTTTATTTAAAGACTTCTTAAGCTAGCAGTTAGAAAATTGGGTCAAACACTGTCTATAATGTTTACCTTGCAGTGGACACATTAGAAATATCTTTAACATAGATCTTGGCGTCCGTATTCACAAAGCTCCTGAAGGAAATCTTATCTTGTAGTTGTACTTAAGTGAAATTTTTAGATCAAATTTTATGTTAAATCCAATGATTAATAATTTAAATGGCCTAATGCTAAACATTTAAGCAGTATTTATTGGTTAAAAACATTGTAAAAGTAATGCAAAAAAACTTGTATATGAAAAGCCAGAGACTTACGGAATTTAAAAAATAAAAGAAATTTACTTAGTTTTCAGTAAGGAGCTTTGTGAATACGGGTCCTGATCAGTATCTTTTCAGTTTGTATTTTAATGAATAAGGTGGAAGAAATTCTAGGCTAATTCATTTCGGTTACGACATGCATTTTCTGGTTATGTTCTCGAATGTTAACTGCAGCCAGTATTTTTAGCAATTGGAACTATATAATCATTTATATTAAAGTGTGTTTCTAAGTAACTTTTTCGTTTTGTGCTATTATCTTTCACGAATAAAATGGTGCTAATAGCTAAAAGCCAAGTGCGTGTATTTTAGTTGTATCGTTGTCTGTTATTGTAAGATAAATCTACCCGCTTGAAAAAACACATGTTAACCACATTTCTGCTTACTTGATCCGTAGATGACCCCTTCCTGCGACTCACGACTGACCTTGATACGATCTGCCAGCGAACGCTCCAGGAAACCGGAAGTAACATGGGAAAGGCACCGGAAGTGAGTGATCTTTTTTCTCACTTCAGCTGTTTCAATTTTATTGTTAACAAAGTACCAATACATGTAAATCTAGATCTTCTATAGGTGTTCGTAGGGGCTCCGGATTATTGTATGACAAACAAACATTTAAGCTTAATAAATATGTTTTTACATTCTTCACGGCGGAGCAAAAATCTCGCGAAATACGCTCGACAAAAATATTACAGGGTCATATATTCAATAGAACAATAGTTTTTGATAATTTTTTCAAATGTTTATCTTTTATTGATGATTAATGTCAATGATTTTGTTTTGTTTTCCTTTATTTTTTGTACCTATTATTGTAAAATGCATATCAAAGTTTGTTTTCCAATTTTGATAACCATTTTCAGCTAGGTTTTTTATGTCTGACCCTTTAACATTTTGTTGAGTGTAGATCGGTTGTTTCTGGTGTTAAATGGACCCGATCACAGATTGGCAAATTGGCAATTTCCAAATTTTTTGTTATCTATACCAAACAGATGCTTTTATTGTGAAGTTTATAGACATCTTTCATGTTTTTGTAAATTTGAACATTTCATTTATGAAAAGTCCCTTGATGTCCGTTAAAATATGCCAACGTTCTGTTCACAGTATGCTTTATTATTTCAGCGACGATTTTTTTGGTTCTTCAGCCAGCCTTTTTGGTGGGGTTAGCGCGGATACATCGTCCCGAATATTGTTCGTAACATCAACCTGCATTCGCTGCCCCTGCATTGTTATTGTTACAGTTAATGCATTGTTTTATGTTATTGGAAATAAAATAAACATACATTTATGCATTTACTTAGTTATGTTTCTTTGTTTAAAGATGCAGTATACTCGAGTATTCGTAGTACGAAATTAATGTATAATAATAAGTCAATATAGATGACAATAAAATAAAGCCAAATAATGAATTGAACTAGTCTTTAAAATTGTAAAAAATGCGTTAGTGACCCGAATTTATTAGTGTGTTTACAATTTATAAATAATTTGTACACATTCTTTCTGCTATATAAGTAATATATTTTAATAATTTTGACGGTGTATACTCGCATAATGGTGGTGTATTGAATTATTAATGAAGATCAATTCGTATCTACCTGATTTTGAGATAATGCATCTTTAAACATTTATTTATATGCGTATTGTAGAATCGTGCACACTTAATTGAATCCTGTGCCCAATTACTGAGTAGAACCAGTACCATTACTTTAACGCAAAGTTATTGTGACTAATCTCTCTTTAATAGTGATTTTTCTTCTGTTAAAATATGCAATGTGCATAGTGGACACTTGTTGAAATGATGATTCCCTGACGGCGTGTCTCCTGGGTATTTTAATGTATCGCGAACCCAAATTTCTTGAAACATTCGAATGTTCAGCAGATCAGAGACGACCAAGTGTATAGTCAGCTTAAGCTTTTGTCGAAATCGCGAATGCATTCTGTATTTATTACGGGTGACTAACCTTTAAATGGAATTTACTTTCTTAAAAGTTGCATGACCCATATAAATTGAATTGGATAAAATTATAAAGCGTGTGGAAGGCGTTAAAAAGTTCACGACCATGACTTCAAGTCAGAAAGGCCGCGTAGTTAGCGCGACAATTTTTTTTATCCCGACGTTCGTAGATTCTAGTCCCCGCAAAGGCAAAGCTTTTTATTTATTTTTCTTTATATATGTTTTGGTTAGTACAACTGTTTTAGTTTTCGCAGTTAAAGACATCTGCGAACCAGTCCTTGTTGATATACTTAACTGAGTTTGATATGCGGTCCTTCTCTAGCGACTGCTACATAAGGTTCCATTAGAACCTATTCACAGATTAGAAAATTGAAAAGTTGTTGACACGTATTCCAAAAACTAAAAAAAACAACACCTTACTCAGAAATATTTGAGAATAACGTGTCGTTAATGAATTGTCATCAGTTGAAATGGACGAAATTATAAAGCATTTGTAACGTACAATGTTTGAATATAATACCACTGTAATTTTTATGATCATTTTAAAGTCGCATGTATGAAATAGTGTTGAACACACAGCGCCACTTTTTCTTTTTTATACTTATGTTTGCAATTAAAATTTGAACTTCTTTTAACTATGCTCCGTTCGAAATCGGAACTTCTTTTACCGTTGTTTATGGGTCGTTTAACAACAATAATTTTGTTCTTTGTCTATAGAAAAAGTAGCGGGTATTATGTTAATATTTTCGTTCAGCCTTGGCAAGCCTCGCGCTTCCACGTTTCTCAGACTCGCATGATAAACTTGATCTTTATCTAACACTCACTTGATATTCTCTATCGATAATAGCATTACGTTTTACAAACCTCTATTCCATTAGTATATAGAACTTTATAAAATACCAAGCTGTCTTCGTTGTTTTTAGTGTTTTTGTTTGTATATGAGTTTAGGAGTAATTACTTCACAACATCAAGGTTTATGTGAACGAATAATAAGTGTGTGAAATCAACCCTCGTAAGATAGTGGACACACAAAGTAATGCATAAATTGCTTAAGAAACTGATTACTGATTGCAATGAGATTACTTGCGAATTTAATTCAAATTATGTAAGTGCACTTATAAAGCACTTTTTAGCGCAAAATGCTCAGTACGAATCAATGTTGATAGCAACCTATGGCAGGTGGAACATACTAATATTTTCATTGAGTGTTTATAAGTGGGAATGTTTAATTACATTACACTTGTATACAAAAAAAAATATGTTATGTCCAAATGCTTTACTATCTTTTTGGGGCCATGACCGTAAACCTAAGAAACTTATTCATTCACGAAATATGCTGTCTTGTTCCATGGCTAAATTCGACAAACACTTGGCGCAAAATAAAATCGTGGACAAGCACATGATAAAAACATGGACAACGTAGAATTCTTGCGTCATTAAGCCTATTTTTTTCTTTTTCTATTTTTGTTTTTCATTTTAACTCGTTATATATATATATATATATATATATATATATACCTGGATCAATAAGGCAACATGTCTGTGTCATTGCTATAAATTAATAATGACGAAATAAAAAATTTGTGAAAAATAAATCTTCAATCTCCTCATAATTGTATCCCGTGAAGATTTCCAAATTTGTATTTTTAACTGGTGGTGGCAGTTGTAACTGTGAAGAGTACCAATGGGGAAGTAACCATTCAGAAGAGTTTGGGTTAAATGATAAGCCCGGACTAGCAAAAAGCCAATTCGACATTGACCTTTAAATATGACCTTGACCTTTGATCTACATTCTTGATCGATGCGCATGATATGTCATTTAATTTATGCAAACACTTGTGCAAATTAATTTGAAAATGCATCAATCCATGGCCAAGTCATAGTCTGGACAAGCAAGAAGTTACAACATCCATGGCAATATATAGCACGGACAATCAAAGTGCCAATTTTCACATTTGACGTCTAGGACCTTGACTTTTAACTTGCGGACCATATTCATGAGCGCTACACACCAACTCATTGTGGCAAACATTTGTGCTAAGTAATTCTAAAATCCCTCCATCTACGGCCAAGTAAGTTATGGTCCAGACAAGCAAGACCGGAACGACCAGGCTATATGCGCCTGTCCTCTTCGTATGGGTGCACTACATAGACATTATATTGAATTATTAATTCCAGAGATCTCGCGTGAAACAAAAATATGCCAATCAATGTCCAATTTTTCGGCGAAGCTATTTGACCCTACTTTTGACCTTTCTCAACATCCAATCAAATGTTGTGAAAATTTCCCGCCAGTAATCCCGAAATAATAAATCCTAACATTGCATCTGCTAGTTTGAAAGAAATCCCCACCACGGCCTGTGCACATGAGGGCCCTGAGGGCCATAGGACGTTCACCTGAGATCTTGTAACGCAATTGAAATGTGCATCCCCGAGGCGTGGCTTATTTTTATCCCAGGGGCATAAGTTGAACAATCTTGAACAAACCTCTGGGACTTGCGGTTTCAGGTAAAGATTTTAAAACTCATTTTGCAATTTAAGTCGGGGTGTGGCCATATTTGACTCTAATGGCATAATTTAAACAATCTTTGCAGAGGACCACTATGCAATGTTACGTACCAAATATAGGAAAGCTGTGGGCCTTGTCGTTTCTGAGGAGAATATTTTTAAAATCATTTTGCTATTTAAGTCTATATAAACCATGTGACCCCCCGGGCGTGACCAGTTGTTTTGTCCCCAGGGGCATAATTTGAACAGTATTTGTAGAGGACCACTACACAATGTTGCATACCAAACATGAAACCTCTAGGCCTTGCGGTTTCAAAGGAGAAGAAATTTAAAGTCATTTTGCTATTTAAGGCTATATAAACCATGTGACCCCTGGTGTGTGGTCAGTTTTGACCCATGGGGCATAATTTGAACAGTCTTTGTAGAGGACCACTATAGGATGTTACATACCAAATACGAAACCTCTGGGCCTTGCAGTTTCAGAGGAGGTGATTTATAATAACATTTTCCTATTTTAATTTATATAAACCATGTGACCCCCGAGGCGTGGCCAGTTTTGACCCCAGGGGCATAATTTGAACAGTCTTTGTAGAAGATCACTATACAGCGTTACATACCAAATAAGAAACCTCTGAGCCTTGCGATTTCTGAGGAGAAGATTTTAAAAGTCATTTTGCTATTTAAGTCTATATAAATCATGTGACCCCCCCTGGGCGTGGCCAGTTTTGACCCCAGGGCCGTAACGATAGGAACAACTTTGAAAGTGGGTCGCCCAATGATCATTCCTGTGAAGTTTGGTGAAAATCTGCCAAGTGATTTAGGATGAGTTGTTATTTGAATACAAGGTTGACGACGGACGCACGCACGCACACACACACGCACGGACGACGGACAACGGGCGATCACATAAGCTCACCATTAGCACTTTGTGCTCAGGTGAGCTAAAAATTGGCTCCTTTTCTTTTCGGAGGTGAATGGAAATTATGATCCAATGTGGAAAATTCCAGACATACCTCTTTACTTTGTTTACGTTTTAAATAATTTCCAGTTCTGAGCTGCCTACGCGGAAGTTGCATTGGCTCAATTTTCATTTTCAATTTACATGCCATTGTTTACAGGTCGTGTAATATGACCTTGGGAATATCCCCTGTTAATATGCGATAGGCAACATTCCATAGAATACACTCGCTGGCTGGTTGTTAATACACGTCAAGGTTGCGCATGCGCAAATAAAGTCCTTCATTGTTACATATAAAATATACAATGTTTGATCTCAATTTTCACCATGACCAAGCTAGTTTTCAATATATCACCATACATCGTTGGAAACATAAGGCCATAACCTTTCGAAAAAAACAGATGTCAAAAAATTAGATGTGTTGTAACTCAAAATATTTACCTTAGCATAAACACACCGGTTTTGACGGGCATGGAGGCTGCCATTTTGTGCAGGAATACATGGGCCAAAAGTTATGAAGCTGGGAACCACTAAGAACAAAGTAGTGCCAAAAAAAACACCTTTTTTTCTTATTTCTTACATATATAAATTTAAATTGATACCAAAACATATCAGTTTTGACCCATGGGGCATAATTTGAACAGTCTTTGTAGAGGACCACTATAGGATGTTACATACCAAATACAAAACCTCTGGGCCTTGCAGTTTCAGAGGAGGTGATTTATAATAACATTTTCCTATTTTAATTTATATAAACCATGTGACCCCCGAGGCGTGGCCAGTTTTGACCCCAGGGGCATAATTTGAACAGTCTTTGTTGAAGATCACTATACAGCGTTACATACCAAATAAGAAACCTCTGAGCCTTGCGATTTCTGAGGAGAAGATTTTAAAAGTCATTTTGCTATTTAAGTCTATATAAATCATGTGACCCCCCTGGGCGTGGCCAGTTTTGACCCCAGGGCCGTAACGATAGGAACAACTTTGAAATTGGGTCACCCAATGATCATTCCGGTGAAGTTTGGTGAAGATCTGCCAAGTGATTTAGGATGAGTTGTTATTTGAATACAGGTTGACGACGGACGCACGCACGCACGCACACACACACGGACGACGGACAACGGGCGATCACATAAGCTCACCATTAGCACTTTGTGCTCAGGTGAGCTAAAAATTGGCTCCTTTTCTTTTCGGAGGTGAATGGAAAAAATGATCCAATGTGGAAAATTCCAGACATACCTCTTTACTTTGTTTACGTTTTAAATAATTTCCAGTTCTGAGCTGCCTACGCGGAAGTTGCACTGGCTCAATTTTCATTTTCAATTTACATGCATTGTTTACAGGTCGTGTAATATGACCTTGGGAATATCCCCTGTTAATATGCGATAGGCAACATTCCATAGAATACACTCGCTGGCTGGTTGTTAATACACGTCAAGGTTGCGCATGCGCAAATAAAGTCCTTCATTGTTACATATAAAATATACAATGTTTGATCTCAATTTTCACCATGACCAAGCTAGTTTTCAATATATCACCATACATCGTTGGAAACATAAGGCCATAACCTTTCGAAAAAAACAGATGTCAAAAAATTATATGTGTTGTAACTCAAAATATTTACCTTAGCATAAATACACCGGTTTTGACGGGCATGGAGGCTGCCATTTTGTGCAGGAATACATGGGCCAAAAGTTATGAAGCTGGGAACCACTAAGAACAAAGTAGTGCCAAAAAACACCTTTTTTTCTTATTTCTTACATATATACCTTTAAATTGATACCAAAACATATCATTTAAACTTTATTTTAAAAATCATATGCATTATACACTGAACCATATGTGTTTATTATCAGACATCCCTGAGGAGGTGACTTCCGTTTTGGGGTAATTTGACCTTTAAGAGAACCCAACCCTTTCAAATTTGAATAAAAAAACACATTTTTCATAAATCTGATCTATTTCGAGAAAGAACATAAAGTCCTATCACACTGGTATAAGGATTTATTGCAAAGAAAATAATAATGAAATATACGACATATAAAGGCATTTCGAGACAATATTTAGACAGAAACATTTACTTAGGTACATCTTGGAAAACATTATTTTAACTCAGAATTAAGCATAACTTGGGACTTTCATAGGCATAGCAGATGAAATATATTCTATCTGAAGTGAAAAAATTCTTCATTGGCATTCTAAATATTACAGAACAGGTTTTCAAGCTGTTTTGAGCTAAACAATTTTCTGCATTTTGGGGGGTAAAATCCATATAAAAGTAGCATTTTAGATGCCATTTGACCCCAGAAAAGGGTTTGTTTACAAAACAATCAACAGACTGTGCTTCCTGACACACAATAAACAAAAACATGTCAATGCCAGGTACTAATTAACAGTCTTTTGTCACACCTGAACCTGTGGGTGAGATGTGAATCAAGGCCAGTCTCCAGCAACCTTCAGTCTGTATCCAGTACTCTGTGCTGTGTAATCTGTGGAAATAAAAAGGTTTTCTCTGCATGTTTACTCATTATTGTGATTACTAGTGTAAGTTAGATATAATTAGAGTACATATACAATAGTTTACTTTTTTTTTAATTGTGATAAGTCTAGTCGCTATGCCGGCTTCAACGCGTCGAGCTCAGTTGCGAAAAAGTGGGTTCAAGAAGGGGCTTGGGAGTCCCAACAAGGGTAAAACTCTTTCTTTTCCTTCTGTTGTTGATACGAAGTATGTGAGGTGCAAAAGAAGTCATTCGATACTAGAATACATGACAATAACAATGTACTAACCTTCAAAGATACCGATGGTACGGACACGACTGTGTCAACGTTACGGCCCCGTCCCAATGCCACTAATGTAGTTGACGAGTACAGTAGTTTTACTGACTCGTCACTACATCCAGACTTGTATACCAATAAGTGGATGGCTCAGGCTGAGGTCCAGGTTCTTTTCAACACTGCATTTAAAGAACATACTGAAATTAAACCAAACTGTGATGGCAATTTAAATTTTGATGCCGCTACCTCCATTAGGTGGGGTCTAGGTTGGCGTGAGCGGCTAAAATGTACAAAGTGTTCATACATTAGCAAGTATCGCAATCTTTACGAGGAGGTTGATTGTAAAAAAGGTCGTGGTAGGCGTGCCGCAAAAGTAAACATAGGCCTTCAGCTTGGTCTGTGCACAACACCAATCAGCAATACCGGTGTGCGCAGAATTCTTAACAACGCTAATATAATAACCCCCACCCAGTCCTCCATGCAAGATTAAGTAACAAAGTTAATGTAAAGGTAGAAAGTGTCAATGTTAAGGACATGCATGAGCAAAGAGTGTCCCTTGTGAAGAAAAATACCCTAATAGGTCAAAACAATGCCAAAACTGTACATGCAGAGGGCGACTTTGTGTCCACTAAAATAATAAATGTTAGTTTTATTATTTCATCTTTATGTACATACTAATACTAAATAAATAATTATAATTATTTGCAAAGTATTATGCATTCAATTCTTTACCTAAGTATGATTATTATTAGTAGTAGTAGAAGTAGTAGTAGTAGTTCTTGTTGTTGTTGTAGTGGTAGTAGTGGTGGTTTGTTTGTCTGTTTGTTTGGATATTTCGCCATATTCAACAGTATTTCAGTCATATAACGGCGGTCAGTAAACCTACTCACACTTTTCCTGGGTTAGCTGGTTTACCAGTGCTAAGTGTACTACTTATGCCAGTAACTGACAACTGCCCTACTAAAATCAGAGGTAGGGGGAGAATGGCCGTAGAAATAATTAAATGACCAATTCCCACACAAGTTATGTGGCCGGGCTGGGAATCGAACCCGCGATCCTCGGATTTGTAGTCCAGCGCTCTACCAACTGAGCTAGCCGGCCCGGGCAAGTAGTAGTATTGGTATTGGTAGTGGTAGTGGTAGTGGTAGTAGTAGCAGTAGAAGTGGTAGTGGTAGTGGTAGTAGTAGTAGTAGTAGTAGATATTGTTGTTGTAGTTGTTGTTGTTGCTGTTGTTGTTGTTGTTTATTTTGTTGTTGTTGTTGTTGTAGTGGTAGTAGTAGAAATAGTAGTAGTAGTAGAAGTAATAGTAGTAGTAGTAGTAGTAGTAGTAGTAGTAGTAGTAGTAGTAGAGGTAGTGGTAGTGGTAGTGGTAGTAGTAGTAGTTGTAGTTGTAGTAGTGGTAGTAGTAGTAGTAGTTGTTGTTGTTGTTGTTGTTGTTGTTGATTTTGTTTTTCTTGTTGTTGTTGTTGTTGTGGTAGTAGTAGTAGTAATAGTAGTAGTAGTAGTAGTAGTAGTAGTAGTAGTAATAGTAGTAGTAGTAGTAGTAGAAGTAGCAGCAGTAGTAGTAACAGCAGCAGTAGTAGTAATAGCAGCAGTATCAACAGCAGTAGCAGCAACAGTAGCAACAGCAGCAGCAGTCGAAGTTGTTGTTCTTGGTGGTTGTGGTGTTGTTGTTTCAATTCCCGTTTTTGTTATTCGATGTCATAATGACCGAGTCAATTTGATACAACCAAATTTCACGTTTCTTGTTATATTGCAGATACCCGAGAGTATCGCAGATCTAGTCTTTTAACAAATCGTTGAGAATATCGAGATCCTCGTGCGTTTCAGGATATCGCGATGTGTTACATTCCAGTATTCGGTAGAGGCCCAGAGCATAAGTATAGTCACAAAAATTAAATGTTTTAGTTAAAGAAATCGTAAAAGTTTAATCTGTTATACTTTTGGTTTGATATATTTCAAACATATCATATTAAATGTGAATATAATTCTGATGCTCAATAGTCACAACTTTAGATTATAAGGCATTACGTTGTATAATTTCAAGATCAATTTTTCAAGCGACCGCTATTATATAGCATTTATTGCGTTTATAGCGATTAATGATGCCTTTATGATGAATGAAAAGACACGCGTCTCATACACTGTATATTTTTACTGTTAATGTTATATACATATATCTTTTATTCAACTAGACAACCTTAACTTAAAATGGATTATATACCTTGAATTCCAACACGACAGGCGCAGACAACGAACAAAATTCACTATTGTTAAATTACCAATAGACAACCCGAACACATAGTTCCTAAACTGTAAAATATAGTTCGCATTTACATTGCAGAAAATGTGGTCAGGTCATGTTCAAATCGAAATAATTTTCGCATTATCGTTGTTTATCAGCTAATAAGCAACGATTTGTCGTTCTGATGCTGTATATTTAACCACTTGGGCTAACGCCCTCGTGGTTTAAATCCGACGCATCAGAACTCCAAATCGTTGTTTATTAGCCGACAAACAACTGTAAATTGATTATATATCTTGATTTATACCTTTTTAATGTGGTTATTTGTTTTTATAATGTCACATGCCTTTTAGTTATGTAAATAAACTGTAGGCTAGTTTTTTGTAAGCATATTATCAAATAAATTTTGTTTCTGCTGTTGTTTGGATGATGATGATGTTAATACTGATTCAGTTACAGGCAGTTAAAACGTGTGAATCGTTAGGACGAATAGTTAAACGTAAATCAGATTTTTAAATACATTCGACTGCAGCTTAATCACTCACAGAAAACCACTATTTCTCATATTTGCAGTAAATTGTTCATCCCCTCATTATCAACTAGATATAAATCGACTATAAAATCAACCTGTTGAAATAACATTTAGCCGTTGCTCGTACTCCGAAGGGCCTCATTGTGAAAACATTCCACTTGACGTCCTAATTTCAAATCTTCGTATAAAACAGAGCCACGGCAGTAATAAAGTCAGTCGTTGCAATATTTAAAATTCTGACTGGCAGTTTGCAATTATCATTGTTCAACATGAGAGTCGCAATAGTTGGATTTCTTGGCCTCTGCATGGCGTCATTGGTCACTTGTTTTCCCGGCAACTCGGTGGAGCGAACACACCAACTTCCAGGTTAGTAATGTTGCTGTGTTTTTGCACAGCAATTTACTTTATTTCGGAGATTTCAATAGATGCAGAATCCTGCTTTTAGATGCAAGCAAAATGGCAATTAACACATTTTTACTCGAGCAAATAATCTGTCTTATAACAAGTATAATTTTGATGCAGCCATTTTCCGTTTGCCAACTTCAGAACACTAGAAAATAATATATATTATCATAATTATAGAATTTTTATTTTGCAAATTCTTTAAAAGTTTTTATTCTTTATTAACACAAACTGCCAGAGCATTGAACACATAAACAGAAACACACTTCCTCTGACTGCAGTAGTTTAAACACTGAAATGTTCGTTTTTGCCCCTTGAAATTTGAAGCCATGGGTGACGTGAATCTTGGTTTTCAAACTCTATTGAAACTAAAACTAACACAATAAACCCGCCTCGTGTGCAAATTTAACTACTGCGTATTGCTCGTGTATTCATGTCCTGCATGGATCGAGTTACAAATGTTTTTTTTTGTCTTGACTTAACTTTGTACGGTTGTAGTTAAACGCGTTTGAATCACTATTCTTGAAAAGTAATCGGTATATACCGAATAAATATATCATGTATATTATCCTCGATAACAAACGGTCTGTAAATTATTACATTATGATGTTGCAATAATTGTCTGTGACTTATTGCACTAGTTTCCCAAACAAATAGTTCTACTGCATCAAATAAAGTATGTGTGTACGTATCGAGTAACTATTTCACAATTATGCTATAGTTTGAATCGCCACGTCGATTCATACGACTACATGTACGTCATAATACAATCTTTTACAACACGTGGCAGAGTTTGGTTTAAAACCCTTTGATTTTAAGGTTGAAAAAAACACCAGTGGCAGTATTTAATAAAGTTCAACAACTCTTCAACGAAAATGAACATTAGGAAAATACGGTTGCATGATGCTGTTTAGCGTCCGACATTAAGTTACCGTTCGTCACCAATTTTCTAGATTTTGTCTGCGATTTTTAAGAGAAGTTTTCATTTTTTGCAATGTTAGATAACCGTTTAAAACAAGTGAATCAACAGATTTTTGCACGCATTTTTATTTCAGTATGTTTAAACCAACTGATAAGCAAAGCGGCCCATCCGCTGAAATAAAAATAAATGTAAATATGACTGGCATATGTCACAATTTTTGCATCGTTTATATACAGTGACGACGTCTTTCAAATCTGCATTCCCGTCTGTGGAAAGGGGCAAGACAGGGTGGCCCTACGCAATGATGGCATGTAAGTTACAGTATCAAGGTTTCAAGTACAGATAATGTTTGTAATTTTTTGAATATATACTGAACATAAAAAACTTTTTGTATGTAGATAGTTTTCAAACGTTTGAATATTAATTGACTTAAATCGTCTGTTTTCTTGTATACGTTTGTCTTATTAATCTACTGGGATTAACAGGCCGAATTTCGAAAGTAGAACGATTTTATACGATAACCACGTATTTATGTATTTATGCGTGTACATCTCTTGCGTTACCGTAACAAGTTTGCATGTACTTAACCAAAGTTTTTGTTTTGGTTCGGTATGGTAATAAGCCATAAAAAGTTTATAATTATTTGTGACGTACTGTAAATATTGTTATTTTTTTATTTCATTTGTGGTTTCTTGTGTTTGGAATTTTAAATGTATTATTTAAGAAATAGTTCGTGCGCTTTAAATCATTATAAACATTGTTCTCGCACTGTATACGGATCTCATTAAAATCAAATCCTAACGTTGTTAGGATCCGAAGGCATCGTATAACATGTCACGTTCAAGTGACCTTCCGAACAGCACAAATCTCAGCCCTGCTGCGCCCAGTGAAATTGCTTTTTGGCACAGCAAAGATTGACCACGATTTTTAAAAAAGTGATGCATTTCCAACTGATCCTCCGAAATAAATAATTTACAGTAAATGTTCGTGTGGATACCAATGGATATAGTGGTACCTTAAAGCGACTAGACACCCGAAGTTCACGTTACTTTCGTGCATAGTTGCAACTTTTTGATTGGCTCCGGACAAAAGATCATCTGAACGTGACCCCTAATGCGATGTCATCAGATCCAGTCAGCGGATAATATAGTAGCGTCAGAATGGAGATGCTTCTAATGAGATTGACAGTATACGATTGTTCTAAAAATATTTTTAAAACCAACTCCGACGTGAAAAAGCATGTAATTCATAATATTACTGGTTGTCCTTCAGATCTTTAGTGTGTATTATTTTTTCTTTATGAAAATAGTTGCGTCCCTGTTTGCCAAATGCCATTCTTGGACCATTTACCAGGAGGCGGCCCATGACGACAGTAAGTATACAGTGTGTATGATGGTGCAGTTTTAAGGATATAAATTTAGTGTGAGGCGTGACGTGGAAATCTCGGACTTAATGCATCTGCGTAAAGTGTCTTCTTTGATCAGCCTGTGCATCCGCATAGGCCAATCGAGAACGACACCTTCCGCTTTTATGGTATTTTCTGTTTCAAGGAAGTCTCTTCTCAACATAAGTCCACTGTAGGCGGAAAGTGTCGTCCCGGATTAGCCTGTGCGGGTTAATAAGAGACGACACATTACGCACATGCATTAATCCCGGGTTTCCCACGACAGGCGTCAGTGTTTATATACAGTTATATATCGACAAACGTTCATATGAAGCACAACAAAATATATTAATGTGGATTGAATTAAACCATAATTGACCATGTTTTCAGCAGTCCATTCTCGGTGTACACGCATTTTACACCCGATACATATTTCGGTGTGCCGGGATATTATATAATCGTTGTCAGCAATGATGTTTTATGAAATGCAATACGTTGTGGGCACCATTGAAAGGATAGAAAACACAGCAGTCGCGTTTTAAGCAATAATAAAATAACTAAACAATAGCATATGATTATAACCTCAAGTAAACCGTCTGTTTTCATATGATGCATGCTTTCGGATTAAACATAGATTTTTATTCGCTCATCATTATATACTCCTTTTATGGTATATTATGTGTAAACAGGACTAGTATATTCGTTTATAACGCATTCTCTTGATAAGTTTTCAAACCGTTTGTTTTCAGGAAAAATCATCAAGCTGCTTGAGTCTTACTGCCCACACGTTATGAAGATGGCCGAGGAGTTGAGGGCGAGTGTTTTTTAACAAATAGTTCAATTGATATTCCTAGGATTTTTGCCAGCCCCCTCCCCCGCCCACCGTCGAACATGGGTTGTTATATTGGGTGTGCAAATGTTGGTCGGTCTGTCGGTAGATGAGGGCGAGTGTTTTTTAAATAGTCCGATTGATATGTCTATGATTATTACCAGCTCCCCCCACACGTCGAATATGACGGGGTACATTTTGGTTTGCAAATGTCGGTCGGTGGGTCGGTCAGCGGACTGCATTCTTTCCAAGGTCCAACATTTATCATCCGATCTTCTCCAAGCTTAATAAAAATGTTTTTGGGCATAATACCTTGGTAAAGTTCATCTATTGATTAATTCATATAAAAATAGTTTCTGACAATTTGTTTGAAATTCAGCTAAAACATTAATATTCATTTTGTTGTCGGTTGAAGTTTTATTTTATCGATGTTTTTCTTCTTTCTCTCCTAGAGTCGTATCGAACATTACACCCGACAATGCACGAAATTAATTTTTTTTTTAACTGGGGCCTTATTCCAGAAAAAATTTAAATTGAAAATATTGCATTTTCACTTGACTTCAAATTTTTGTAAGGTAATATTTTTGAATTGTTATATAAATTAATGAATTAAGCTGAAAATTAGTGTACATTTAGCAAAAATTCACGTATACGAGAAATAAAATGCTTCAGAAATATGATTATCTTAAAAAGCTAATGATAAGATTTCACTTAATGTTTCTGGAATACGACTCTTGATTTATGTTTTTGTATTTTAGGAGATGATGATGAATGGCGAGGGCGACTTCAAAAAACTCGACGAAGAATTTAGACCTATGTTCGCAGCAATCCAATGCAAGTTTCCGAAGTTTTTTCTTCTAACGAATACTTAATTTTTACTTTTGATTAAAAAATTTTAATCGATGGTAACACTTGCCAATTTTAATGGTTTCTCTATCCTTTGTAACAAAAAGCAAATAAGATAGAACAATGATATTCATTGCTCAGTTATCTACAATATGTGAAATTATGACATCTTTATATTCGTATTTATATCTATACTTACCAAAACTCTTAATGCATCACACATTCCAGGCTCCGTTTACTACATTACAAAGATAGTAACCTACAAAAAGTAATTAAAACACGATATACTGATGTGCAAACATGTTCCGATAATAAAATTGTGCCGAACAGGGTACACAATGAGGCATGTCTCAATTACGCGCACAAGGGGCGTAATAAAAAATCGCACAGGTAAATTACTGTTATGTCCCCCTCGTGCATTCAGTACCGCAGTGCATCTCCGTGGCATGCAACGGACAAAAGCGGTCATCGTGTCCAAAGGAATGGTGACAATGCTTGTTCTTTCCATGAGTTTTCCTATGTATTTAAAGGAGCTTTGCATGTGTTGCGTTAGGAGTTTTGATTAGTATATATGTAAAATGTTTATTGAGAGAATTTTTTCAGGAACAAGAAGCCATACGTGAGGGGGCGCACTACATTAAATACATCGAATAATCCACAACATGACGTTGATATTCTGTTGTGGTTTGGTTTTGTAAATGTCTGTTAATTTTACCCCTGACGTCATGATTGTTATCTCGGACGTCATTGATTTACTTTTTTTACTTTGCACAGGCACCAATGTAATAATCGATCGCGAGGAAATGCTCACTGAAGTTGAGGCAGCCGGGATGGATCCACAAGGTTCGATCAGTATACCTAGTAGATCCAGATCTTGTCAAAACAAACGGTTATTTAATCGAACAAGTTAAAAGTTTATTTAAAGACTTCTTAAGCTAGCAGTTAGAAAATTGGGTCAAACACTGTCTATAATGTTTACCTTGCAGTGGACACATTAGAAATATCTTTAACATAGATCTTGGCGTCCGTATTCACAAAGCTCCTGAAGGAAATCTTATCTTGTAGTTGTACTTAAGTGAAATTTTTAGATCAAATTTTATGTTAAATCCAATGATTAATAATTTAAATGGCCTAATGCTAAACATTTAAGCAGTATTTATTGGTTAAAAACATTGTAAAAGTAATGCAAAAAAACTTGTATATGAAAAGCCAGAGACTTACGGAATTTAAAAAATAAAAGAAATTTACTTAGTTTTCAGTAAGGAGCTTTGTGAATACGGGTCCTGATCAGTATCTTTTCAGTTTGTATTTTAATGAATAAGGTGGAAGAAATTCTAGGCTAATTCATTTCGGTTACGACATGCATTTTCTGGTTATGTTCTCGAATGTTAACTGCAGCCAGTATTTTTAGCAATTGGAACTATATAATCATTTATATTAAAGTGTGTTTCTAAGTAACTTTTTCGTTTTGTGCTATTATCTTTCACGAATAAAATGGTGCTAATAGCTAAAAGCCAAGTGCGTGTATTTTAGTTGTATCGTTGTCTGTTATTGTAAGATAAATCTACCCGCTTGAAAAAACACATGTTAACCACATTTCTGCTTACTTGATCCGTAGATGACCCCTTCCTGCGACTCACGACTGACCTTGATACGATCTGCCAGCGAACGCTCCAGGAAACCGGAAGTAACATGGGAAAGGCACCGGAAGTGAGTGATCTTTTTTCTCACTTCAGCTGTTTCAATTTTATTGTTAACAAAGTACCAATACATGTAAATCTAGATCTTCTATAGGTGTTCGTAGGGGCTCCGGATTATTGTATGACAAACAAACATTTAAGCTTAATAAATATGTTTTTACATTCTTCACGGCGGAGCAAAAATCTCGCGAAATACGCTCGACAAAAATATTACAGGGTCATATATTCAATAGAACAATAGTTTTTGATAATTTTTTCAAATGTTTATCTTTTATTGATGATTAATGTCAATGATTTTGTTTTGTTTTCCTTTATTTTTTGTACCTATTATTGTAAAATGCATATCAAAGTTTGTTTTCCAATTTTGATAACCATTTTCAGCTAGGTTTTTTATGTCTGACCCTTTAACATTTTGTTGAGTGTAGATCGGTTGTTTCTGGTGTTAAATGGACCCGATCACAGATTGGCAAATTGGCAATTTCCAAATTTTTTGTTATCTATACCAAACAGATGCTTTTATTGTGAAGTTTATAGACATCTTTCATGTTTTTGTAAATTTGAACATTTCATTTATGAAAAGTCCCTTGATGTCCGTTAAAATATGCCAACGTTCTGTTCACAGTATGCTTTATTATTTCAGCGACGATTTTTTTGGTTCTTCAGCCAGCCTTTTTGGTGGGGTTAGCGCGGATACATCGTCCCGAATATTGTTCGTAACATCAACCTGCATTCGCTGCCCCTGCATTGTTATTGTTACAGTTAATGCATTGTTTTATATGTTATTGGAAATAAAATAAACATACATTTATGCATTTACTTAGTTATGTTTCTTTGTTTAAAGATGCAGTATACTCGAGTATTCGTAGTACGAAATTAATGTATAATAATAAGTCAATATAGATGACAATAAAATAAAGCCAAATAATGAATTGAACTAGTCTTTAAAATTGTAAAAAATGCGTTAGTGACCCGAATTTATTAGTGTGTTTACAATTTATAAATAATTTGTACACATTCTTTCTGCTATATAAGTAATATATTTTAATAATTTTGACGGTGTATACTCGCATAATGGTGGTGTATTGAATTATTAATGAAGATCAATTCGTATCTACCTGATTTTGAGATAATGCATCTTTAAACATTTATTTATATGCGTATTGTAGAATCGTGCACACTTAATTGAATCCTGTGCCCAATTACTGAGTAGAACCAGTACCATTACTTTAACGCAAAGTTATTGTGACTAATCTCTCTTTAATAGTGATTTTTCTTCTGTTAAAATATGCAATGTGCATAGTGGACACTTGTTGAAATGATGATTCCCTGACGGCGTGTCTCCTGGGTATTTTAATGTATCGCGAACCCAAATTTCTTGAAACATTCGAATGTTCAGCAGATCAGAGACGACCAAGTGTATAGTCAGCTTAAGCTTTTGTCGAAATCGCGAATGCATTCTGTATTTATTACGGGTGACTAACCTTTAAATGGAATTTACTTTCTTAAAAGTTGCATGACCCATATAAATTGAATTGGATAAAATTATAAAGCGTGTGGAAGGCGTTAAAAAGTTCACGACCATGACTTCAAGTCAGAAAGGCCGCGTAGTTAGCGCGACAATTTTTTTTATCCCGACGTTCGTAGATTCTAGTCCCCGCAAAGGCAAAGCTTTTTATTTATTTTTCTTTATATATGTTTTGGTTAGTACAACTGTTTTAGTTTTCGCAGTTAAAGACATCTGCGAACCAGTCCTTGTTGATATACTTAACTGAGTTTGATATGCGGTCCTTCTCTAGCGACTGCTACATAAGGTTCCATTAGAACCTATTCACAGATTAGAAAATTGAAAAGTTGTTGACACGTATTCCAAAAACTAAAAAAAACAACACCTTACTCAGAAATATTTGAGAATAACGTGTCGTTAATGAATTGTCATCAGTTGAAATGGACGAAATTATAAAGCATTTGTAACGTACAATGTTTGAATATAATACCACTGTAATTTTTATGATCATTTTAAAGTCGCATGTATGAAATAGTGTTGAACACACAGCGCCACTTTTTCTTTTTTATACTTATGTTTGCAATTAAAATTTGAACTTCTTTTAACTATGCTCCGTTCGAAATCGGAACTTCTTTTACCGTTGTTTATGGGTCGTTTAACAACAATAATTTTGTTCTTTGTCTATAGAAAAAGTAGCGGGTATTATGTTAATATTTTCGTTCAGCCTTGGCAAGCCTCGCGCTTCCACGTTTCTCAGACTCGCATGATAAACTTGATCTTTATCTAACACTCACTTGATATTCTCTATCGATAATAGCATTACGTTTTACAAACCTCTATTCCATTAGTATATAGAACTTTATAAAATACCAAGCTGTCTTCGTTGTTTTTAGTGTTTTTGTTTGTATATGAGTTTAGGAGTAATTACTTCACAACATCAAGGTTTATGTGAACGAATAATAAGTGTGTGAAATCAACCCTCGTAAGATAGTGGACACACAAAGTAATGCATAAATTGCTTAAGAAACTGATTACTGATTGCAATGAGATTACTTGCGAATTTAATTCAAATTATGTAAGTGCACTTATAAAGCACTTTTTAGCGCAAAATGCTCAGTACGAATCAATGTTGATAGCAACCTATGGCAGGTGGAACATACTAATATTTTCATTGAGTGTTTATAAGTGGGAATGTTTAATTACATTACACTTGTATACAAAAAAAAATATGTTATGTCCAAATGCTTTACTATCTTTTTGGGGCCATGACCGTAAACCTAAGAAACTTATTCATTCACGAAATATGCTGTCTTGTTCCATGGCTAAATTCGACAAACACTTGGCGCAAAATAAAATCGTGGACAAGCACATGATAAAAACATGGACAACGTAGAATTCTTGCGTCATTAAGCCTATTTTTTTCTTTTTCTATTTTTGTTTTTCATTTTAACTCGTTATATATATATATATATATATATATATACCTGGATCAATAAGGCAACATGTCTGTGTCATTGCTATAAATTAATAATGACGAAATAAAAAATTTGTGAAAAATAAATCTTCAATCTCCTCATAATTGTATCCCGTGAAGATTTCCAAATTTGTATTTTTAACTGGTGGTGGCAGTTGTAACTGTGAAGAGTACCAATGGGGAAGTAACCATTCAGAAGAGTTTGGGTTAAATGATAAGCCCGGACTAGCAAAAAGCCAATTCGACATTGACCTTTAAATATGACCTTGACCTTTGATCTACATTCTTGATCGATGCGCATGATATGTCATTTAATTTATGCAAACACTTGTGCAAATTAATTTGAAAATGCATCAATCCATGGCCAAGTCATAGTCTGGACAAGCAAGAAGTTACAACATCCATGGCAATATATAGCACGGACAATCAAAGTGCCAATTTTCACATTTGACGTCTAGGACCTTGACTTTTAACTTGCGGACCATATTCATGAGCGCTACACACCAACTCATTGTGGCAAACATTTGTGCTAAGTAATTCTAAAATCCCTCCATCTACGGCCAAGTAAGTTATGGTCCAGACAAGCAAGACCGGAACGACCAGGCTATATGCGCCTGTCCTCTTCGTATGGGTGCACTACATAGACATTATATTGAATTATTAATTCCAGAGATCTCGCGTGAAACAAAAATATGCCAATCAATGTCCAATTTTTCGGCGAAGCTATTTGACCCTACTTTTGACCTTTCTCAACATCCAATCAAATGTTGTGAAAATTTCCCGCCAGTAATCCCGAAATAATAAATCCTAACATTGCATCTGCTAGTTTGAAAGAAATCCCCACCACGGCCTGTGCACATGAGGGCCCTGAGGGCCATAGGACGTTCACCTGAGATCTTGTAACGCAATTGAAATGTGCATCCCCGAGGCGTGGCTTATTTTTATCCCAGGGGCATAAGTTGAACAATCTTGAACAAACCTCTGGGACTTGCGGTTTCAGGTAAAGATTTTAAAACTCATTTTGCAATTTAAGTCGGGGTGTGGCCATATTTGACTCTAATGGCATAATTTAAACAATCTTTGCAGAGGACCACTATGCAATGTTACGTACCAAATATAGGAAAGCTGTGGGCCTTGTCGTTTCTGAGGAGAATATTTTTAAAATCATTTTGCTATTTAAGTCTATATAAACCATGTGACCCCCCGGGCGTGACCAGTTGTTTTGTCCCCAGGGGCATAATTTGAACAGTATTTGTAGAGGACCACTACACAATGTTGCATACCAAACATGAAACCTCTAGGCCTTGCGGTTTCAAAGGAGAAGAAATTTAAAGTCATTTTGCTATTTAAGGCTATATAAACCATGTGACCCCTGGTGTGTGGTCAGTTTTGACCCATGGGGCATAATTTGAACAGTCTTTGTAGAGGACCACTATAGGATGTTACATACCAAATACGAAACCTCTGGGCCTTGCAGTTTCAGAGGAGGTGATTTATAATAACATTTTCCTATTTTAATTTATATAAACCATGTGACCCCCGAGGCGTGGCCAGTTTTGACCCCAGGGGCATAATTTGAACAGTCTTTGTAGAAGATCACTATACAGCGTTACATACCAAATAAGAAACCTCTGAGCCTTGCGATTTCTGAGGAGAAGATTTTAAAAGTCATTTTGCTATTTAAGTCTATATAAATCATGTGACCCCCCCTGGGCGTGGCCAGTTTTGACCCCAGGGCCGTAACGATAGGAACAACTTTGAAAGTGGGTCGCCCAATGATCATTCCTGTGAAGTTTGGTGAAAATCTGCCAAGTGATTTAGGATGAGTTGTTATTTGAATACAAGGTTGACGACGGACGCACGCACGCACACACACACGCACGGACGACGGACAACGGGCGATCACATAAGCTCACCATTAGCACTTTGTGCTCAGGTGAGCTAAAAATTGGCTCCTTTTCTTTTCGGAGGTGAATGGAAATTATGATCCAATGTGGAAAATTCCAGACATACCTCTTTACTTTGTTTACGTTTTAAATAATTTCCAGTTCTGAGCTGCCTACGCGGAAGTTGCATTGGCTCAATTTTCATTTTCAATTTACATGCCATTGTTTACAGGTCGTGTAATATGACCTTGGGAATATCCCCTGTTAATATGCGATAGGCAACATTCCATAGAATACACTCGCTGGCTGGTTGTTAATACACGTCAAGGTTGCGCATGCGCAAATAAAGTCCTTCATTGTTACATATAAAATATACAATGTTTGATCTCAATTTTCACCATGACCAAGCTAGTTTTCAATATATCACCATACATCGTTGGAAACATAAGGCCATAACCTTTCGAAAAAAACAGATGTCAAAAAATTAGATGTGTTGTAACTCAAAATATTTACCTTAGCATAAACACACCGGTTTTGACGGGCATGGAGGCTGCCATTTTGTGCAGGAATACATGGGCCAAAAGTTATGAAGCTGGGAACCACTAAGAACAAAGTAGTGCCAAAAAAAACACCTTTTTTTCTTATTTCTTACATATATAAATTTAAATTGATACCAAAACATATCAGTTTTGACCCATGGGGCATAATTTGAACAGTCTTTGTAGAGGACCACTATAGGATGTTACATACCAAATACAAAACCTCTGGGCCTTGCAGTTTCAGAGGAGGTGATTTATAATAACATTTTCCTATTTTAATTTATATAAACCATGTGACCCCCGAGGCGTGGCCAGTTTTGACCCCAGGGGCATAATTTGAACAGTCTTTGTTGAAGATCACTATACAGCGTTACATACCAAATAAGAAACCTCTGAGCCTTGCGATTTCTGAGGAGAAGATTTTAAAAGTCATTTTGCTATTTAAGTCTATATAAATCATGTGACCCCCCTGGGCGTGGCCAGTTTTGACCCCAGGGCCGTAACGATAGGAACAACTTTGAAATTGGGTCACCCAATGATCATTCC
The DNA here is from genome assembly GCA_027627225.1 of Congeria kusceri. Lineage (NCBI taxonomy): Eukaryota > Metazoa > Mollusca > Bivalvia > Myida > Dreissenidae > Congeria > Congeria kusceri. The sequence continues at coordinate 11,731,530 of CM051033.1, read as the reverse complement.
GGTGAAGTTTGGTGAAGATCTGCCAAGTGATTTAGGATGAGTTGTTATTTGAATACAGGTTGACGACGGACGCACGCACGCACGCACACACACACGGACGACGGACAACGGGCGATCACATAAGCTCACCATTAGCACTTTGTGCTCAGGTGAGCTAAAAATTGGCTCCTTTTCTTTTCGGAGGTGAATGGAAATTATGATCCAATGTGGAAAATTCCAGACATACCTCTTTACTTTGTTTACGTTTTAAATAATTTCCAGTTCTGAGCTGCCTACGCGGAAGTTGCATTGGCTCAATTTTCATTTTCAATTTACATGCCATTGTTTACAGGTCGTGTAATATGACCTTGGGAATATCCCCTGTTAATATGCGATAGGCAACATTCCATAGAATACACTCGCTGGCTGGTTGTTAATACACGTCAAGGTTACGCATGCGCAAATAAATTCCTTCATTGTTACATATAAAATATACAATGTTTGATCTCAATTTTCACCATGACCAAGCTAGTTTTCAATATATCACCATACATCGTTGGAAACATAAGGCCATAACCTTTCGAAAAAAACAGATGTCAAAAAATTAGATGTGTTGTAACTCAAAATATTTACCTTAGCATAAACACACCGGTTTTGACGGGCATGGAGGCTGCCATTTTGTGCAGGAATACATGGGCCAAAAGTTATGAAGCTGGGAACCACTAAAAACAAAGTAGTGCCAAAAAAAACACATTTTTTTCTTATTTCTTACATATATAAATTTAAATTGATACCAAAACATATCAGTTTTGACCCATGGGGCATAATTTGAACAGTCTTTGTAGAGGACCACTATAGGATGTTACATACGAAATACGAAACCTCTGGGCCTTGCAGTTTCAGAGGAGGTGATTTATAATAACATTTTCCTATTTTAATTTATATAAACCATGTGACCCCCGAGGCGTGGCCAGTTTTGACCCCAGGGGCATAATTTGAACAGTCTTTGTTGAAGATCACTATACAGCGTTACATACCAAATAAGAAACCTCTGAGCCTTGCGATTTCTGAGGAGAAGATTTTAAAAGTCATTTTGCTATTTAAGTCTATATAAATCATGTGACCCCCCTGGGCGTGGCCGGTTTTGACCCCAGGGCCGTAACGATAGGAACAACTTGAAAGTGGGTCACCCAATGATCATTCCTGTGAAGTTTGGTGAAGATCTGCCAAGTGATTTAGGATGAGTTGCTATTTGAATACAAGGTTGACGACGGACGGACGCACGCACACACACACGCACGGACGACGGACAACGGGCGATCACATAAGCTCACCATTAGCACTTTGTGCTCAGGTGAGCTAAAAATTGGCTCCTTTTCTTTTCGGAGGTGAATGGAAAAAATGATCCAATGTGGAAAATTCCAGACATACCTCTTTACTTTGTTTACGTTTTAAATAATTTCCAGTTCTGAGCTGCCTACGCGGAAGTTGCACTGGCTCAATTTTCATTTTCAATTTACATGCTATTGTTTACAGGTCGTGTAATATGACCTTGGGAATATCCCCTGTTAATATGCGATAGGCAACATTCCATAGAATACACTCGCTGGCTGGTTGTTAATACACGTCAAGGTTACGCATGCGCAAATAAATTCCTTCATTGTTACATATAAAATATACAATGTTTGATCTCAATTTTCACCATGACCAAACTAGTTTTCAATATATCACCATACATCGTTGGAAACATAAGGCCATAACCTTTCGAAAAAAACAGATGTCAAAAAATTATATGTGTTGTAACTCAAAATATTTACCTTAGCATAAATACACCGGTTTTGACGGGCATGGAGGCTGCCATTTTGTGCAGGAATACATGGGCCAAAAGTTATGAAGCTGGGAACCACTAAGAACAAAGTAGTGCCAAAAAACACCTTTTTTTCTTATTTCTTACATATATACCTTTAAATTGATACCAAAACATATCATTTAAACTTTATTTTAAAAATCATATGCATTATACACTGAACCATATGTGTTTATTATCAGACATCCCTGAGGATGTGACTTCCGTTTTGGGGTAATTTGACCTTTAAGAGAACCCAACCCTTTCAAATTTGAATAAAAAAACACATTTTTCATAAATCTGATCTATTTCGAGAAAGAACATGAAGTCCTATCACACTGGTATAAGGATTTATTGCAAAGAAAATAATAATGAAATATACGACATATAAAGGCATTTCGAGACAATATTTAGACAGAAACATTTACTTAGGTACATCTTGGAAAACATTATTTTAACTCAGAATTAAGCATAACTTGGGACTTTCATAGGCATAGCAGATGAAATATATTCTATCTGAAGTGAAAAAATTCTTCATTGGCATTCTAAATATTACAGAACAGGTTTTCAAGCTGTTTTGAGCTAAACAATTTTCTGCATTTTGGGGGGTAAAATCCATATAAAAGTAGCATTTTAGATGCCATTTGACCCCAGAAAAGGGTTTGTTTACAAAACAATCAACAGACTGTGCTTCCTGACACACAATAAACAAAAACATGTCAATGCCAGGTACTAATTAACAGTCTTTTGTCACACCTGAACCTGTGGGTGAGATGTGAATCAAGGCCAGTCTCCAGCAACCTTCAGTCTGTATCCAGTACTCTGTGCTGTGTAATCTGTGGAAATAAAAAGGTTTTCTCTGCATGTTTACTCATTATTGTGATTACTAGTGTAAGTTAGATATAATTAGAGTACATATACAATAGTTTACTTTTTTTTTTATTGTGATAAGTCTAGTCGCTATGCCGGCTTCAACGCGTCGAGCTCACTTGCGAAAAAGTGGGTTCAAGAAGGGGCTTGGGAGTCCCAACAAGGGTAAAACTCTTTCTTTTCCTTCTGTTGTTGATACGAAGTATGTGAGATGCAAAAGAAGTCATTCGATAGTAGAATACATGACAATAACAATGTACTAACCTTCAAAGATACCGATGGTACGGACACGACTGTGTCAACGTTACGGCCCCGTCCCAATGCCACTAATGTAGTTGACGAGTACAGTAGTTTTACTGACTCGTCACTACATCCAGACTTGTATACCAATAAGTGGATGGCTCAGGCTGAGGTCCAGGTTCTTTTCAACACTGCATTTAAAGAACATACTGAAATTAAACCAAACTGTGATGGCAATTTAAATTTTGATGCCGCTACCTCCATTAGGTGGGGTCTAGGTTGGCGTGAGCGGCTAAAATGTACAAAGTGTTCATACATTAGCAAGTATCGCAATCTTTACGAGGAGGTTGATTGTAAAAAAGGTCGTGGTAGGCGTGCCGCAAAAGTAAACATAGGCCTTCAGCTTGGTCTGTGCACAACACCAATCAGCAATACCGGTGTGCGCAGAATTCTTAACAACGCTAATATAATAACCCCCACCCAGTCCTCCATGCAAGATTAAGTAACAAAGTTAATGAAAAGGTAGAAAGTGTCAATGTTAAGGACATGCATGAGCAAAGAGTGTCCCTTGTGAAGAAAAATACCCTAATAGGTCAAAACAATGCCAAAACTGTACATGCAGAGGGCGACTTTGTGTACACTAAAATAATAAATGTTAGTTTTATTATTTCATCTTTATGTACATACTAATACTAAATAAATAATTATAATTATTTGCAAAGTATTATGCATTCAATTCTTTACCTAAGTATGATTATTATTAGTAGTAGTAGAAGTAGTAGTAGTAGTTCTTGTTGTTGTTGTAGTGGTAGTAGTGGTGGTTTGTTTGTCTGTTTGTTTGGATATTTCGCCATATTCAACAGTATTTCAGTCATATAACGGCGGTCAGTAAACCTACTCACACTTTTCCTGGGTTAGCTGGTTTACCAGTGCTAAGTGTACTACTTATGCCAGTAACTGACAACTGCCCTACTAAAATCAGAGGTAGGGGGAGAATGGCCGTAGAAATAATTAAATGACCAATTCCCACACAAGTTATGTGGCCGGGCTGGGAATCGAACCCGCGATCCTCGGATTTGTAGTCCAGCGCTCTACCAACTGAGCTAGCCGGCCCGGGCAAGTAGTAGTAGTAGTATTGGTAGTGGTAGTGGTAGTGGTAGTAGTAGCAGTAGAAGTGGTAGTGGTAGTGGTAGTAGTAGTAGTAGTAGTAGATATTGTTGTTGTAGTTGTTGTTGTTGCTGTTGTTGTTGTTGTTTATTTTGTTGTAGTTGTTGTTGTTGTTGTGGTAGTAGTAGAAATAGTAGTAGTAGTAGAAGTAATAGTAGTAGTAGTAGTAGTAGTAGTAGTAGTAGTAGAGGTAGTGGTAGTGGTAGTGGTAGTAGTAGTAGTTGTAGTTGTAGTAGTGGTAGTAGTAGTAGTAGTTGTTGTTGTTGTTGTTGTTGTTGTTGATTTTGTTTTTCTTGTTGTTGTTGTTGTTGTGGTAGTAGTAGTAGTAATAGTAGTAGTAGTAGTAGTAGTAGTAGTAGTAGTAGTAGTAGTAGTAATAGTAGTAGTAGTAGTAGTAGAAGTAGCAGCAGTAGTAGTAACAGCAGCAGTAGTAGTAATAGCAGCAGTATCAACAGCAGTAGCAGCAACAGTAGCAACAGCAGCAGCAGTCGAAGTTGTTGTTCTTGGTGGTTGTGGTGTTGTTGTTTCAATTCCCGTTTTTGTTATTCGATGTCATAATGACCGAGTCAATTTGATACAACCAAATTTCACGTTTCTTGTTATATCGCAGATACCCGAGAGTATCGCAGATCTAGTCTTTTAACAAATCGTTGAGAATATCGAGATCCTCGTGCGTTTCAGGATATCGCGATGTGTTACATTCCAGTATTCGGTAGAGGCCCAGAGCATAAGTATAGTCAAAAAAATTAAATGTTTTAGTTAAAGAAATCGTAAAAGTTTAATCTGTTATACTTTTGGTTTGATATATTTCAAACATATCATATTAAATGTGAATATAATTCTGATGCTCAATAGTCACACCTTTAGATTATAAGGCATTACGTTGTATAATTTCAAGATCAATATTTCAAGCGACCGCTATTATAATGCATTTATTGCGTTTATAGCGATTACTGATGCCTTTATGATGAATGAAAAGACACGCGTTTCATACATTGTATATTTTTAATGTTAATGATATATACATATATCTTTTATTCAACTAGACAACCTTAACTTAAAATGGATTATATACCTTGAATTCCAACATGACAGGCGCAGACAAAGAACAAAATTCACTATTGTTAAACGACCAATAAACAACCCGAACACATAGTTCCAAAACTGTAAAATATAGTTCGCATTTAAATCGCAGAAAATGTGGTCAGGTCATGTTCAAATCGAAATAATTTTCGCATGATCGTTGTTCATCGGCTAATAAACAACGATTTGTCGTTCTGATGCTGTATATTTAACCACTTGGGCTAACGCCCTTGTGGTTTAATTCCGACGCATCAGAACTCCAAATCGTTGTTTATTAGCCGACAAACAACTGTAAATTAATAATATATCTTGATTTATACCTTTTTAATGTGGTTGTTTGTCTTTATAATGTCACATGCCTTTTAGTTATGTAAATAAACTGTAGGCTAGTTTTTTGTAAGCATATTGTCAAATAAATGTTGTTTTTGTTGTTGTTTGGATGATGATGATGTCAATACTGATTCAGTTACAGTCAGTAAAAAAAGTGTGAATCGTTGCAAACATGGACGAATAGTTAAACGTAAATCAGATTTTTAAATACAGCCGACTGCAGCTTAATCATTCACAGAAAACCACTATTTCTCATATTTGCAGTAAATTGTTCATCCCCTCATTATCAACTAAATTTAAATCGACTATAAAATCAACCTGTTTAAATAACATTTAGCCGTTGCTCGTACTCCGAAGGGCCTCATTTTAAAAACATACCACGTGACGAGGAAATTTCAAATCTTCGTATAAAACAGAGCCACGGCAGTAATAAAGTCAGTCGTTGCAATATTTAAAAGTCTGACTGGCAGTTTGCAATTATCATTGTTCAACATGAGAGTCGCAATAGTTGGATTTCTTGGCCTCTGCATGGCGTCATTGGTCACTTGTTTTCCCGGCAACTCGGTGGAGCGAACACACCAACTTCCAGGTTAGTAATGTTACTGTGTTTTTGCACAGGAATTTACTTTATTTTGGAGATTTCAATAGATGCAGAATCCTGCTTTTAGATACAAGCAAAATGGCAATTACACATTATTACTCGAGCAAATAATCTGTCTTATTACAAGTATAATTTTGATGCAGTTATTTTCCATTTGCCAACTTCAAAACTCTAGAAAATAATATATATTATCATAATTATGGCAGTTTTTATTTTGCAAATTCTTTAAACACATAAACAGAAACACACTTCCTCTGACTGCAGTAGTTTAAACACTGAAATGTTCGTTGTTGCCCCTTGAAATTTGAAGCCATGGGTGACGTGAATCTTGGTTTTCAAACTCTATTGAAACTAAAACTAACACAATAAACCCGCCTCGTGTGCAAATTTAACTACTGCGTATTGCTCATGTATTCATGTCATGCATGGATTATGTTACAAATGTTTTTTTGACCTTGACTTGACTTGAAAGGTTGTAGTTAAGTGCGTTTTAATAACTATTCTTAATCTGTATATACCGAATAAATATATAATGTATATGATCCTAGATAACAAACGGTATGTAAATAATTACATTGTGATGTTGCAATAATTGTCTGTCTTATTGCACTAGTTTCCAAACACGTAATTCTACTGCATGAAATAAAGTGTGTGTGTACGTTCGAGTAACTATTTCACAATTATGCTATATTTTGAATCGCCACGTCATTTCATACGACTACATGTACGTTATAATACAATCTTTTACAACACGTGGCAGAGTTTGGTTTAAAGTTCAACAACTCTTCAACGAAAATGAACATTACAAAGAATATACGGTTGCATGACGCTGTTTAGCGTCCGACAGAAAGTTACCGTTCATCACCAATTTTCAAGATTTTGTCTGCGATTTTTAAATGCTGTTTTCATTTTTTGCAATTTTAGATAACCGTTTATAAAAAAGTGAATAAACAGATTGTGGACGCATTTTTATTTCAGTATGTTTAAACCGACTGAAAAGCAAATCGGCCCATCCGCTTAAATAAAAATAAATGTAAATATGACGGCAATATGTCACAATTTTTGCATCGTTTATATTCAGGGACGAAGTCTTGGAAATCTGCGTTCCAGTCTGAGGAAAGTGTCAAGACAGGGTGGCCCTACGCTGTCATGGAATGTAAGTTACAGTATCAAGGTTGAAAGTACAGATAATGTTTGTAATTTTTTAATATATGCTGAATATATACTGAACATAATTTTTTTTTTAAATGTCGATAGTTTTCAAACGTTTGAATATATAATTGACTTAAATGTTCTGTTTTCTTGTACAAGTTTGTCTTATGAATCGACTGGGATTAACAGGCCGAATTTCGAAAGTAGAACGATTTTATACGATAACCACATGTATTTATGCGTGTACATCTCTTACGTTACCGTTTGCATGTACTTAACGAAAGTTTTTGTTTTGGTTCGGTATATTTTCGCTGTAGTCGCAGGAGCTATGGTAATAAGCCATAAAATCTTTATAATTATTTGTGTGACGTACTGTAAATATTCTTTTTATTTTCTTATTTGATGTGTGGTTTCTTGTGTTTGGAATTTTAAAAGTATCATTTAAGAAATAGTTCGTGCGCTGTAAATCATTATTAACATTGTTTCAATACAGTATACCAATCTTATTAAAATCAAATGCTTACGTTGTTTGGATCTGAAGGCATCGTATAACAGGTCACGTTCAAATGACCTTCCGATATATATATAAGGTATAGCTCAACATTTTGAAGGCAACTTTCGATTGACTCCGGACAAAAGATCATCTGAACGTGACCCCTAATGCGATGTCATCAGATCCAGTCAGCGGATAATATAGTAGCGTCAGAATGGAGATGATTTTAATGATGACAGTATACGATTGTTCTACAAATATTTTTAAAAACAAACTCCGACGTGAAAAAGGATTTAATTCATGATCTTACTGGTTGTCCTTCAGATCTTTAGTGTGTTATTTTTTCTTATGAAAATAGTTGCGTCCCTGTTTGCCAAATGCCATTCTTGGACCATTTACCACGAGGCGACCCATGATGACAGTAAGTATACAGTGTATATGATGGTGCAGTTTTAAGGATATAAATTTAGTGTGAGGCGTGACGTGGAAATCTCGGACTTGTCAGCCTGTGGAGTCCGCACAAGCCAACCCAGAACGACACTTTCCGCTTTTATGGTCTCTCTCAGCATAAATCCACTGTAGGCGGAAAGTGTCGTCCCGGATTAGCCTGTGCGGGCTAATAAGAGACGACACTTTACGCACATGCATTAATCCCCGGTTTCCCACGACAGGCCTCTGTGTTAAGATACAGTTATATATCTACAAACGTTCATATGAACCATAACACAATCGAATAATGTGGATTTAAAAAATAATTGACCATGTTTTCAGCATTCCATTCTCATTGTACACGCATTTTACACCCGATACATATTTCGGCGTGCCGGGATAGCATATCGTCGTTGTCAGCAATGATGTCTTGTGAAATGCAATAGCAAATGATTAAAACCTCAAGTGAAACTTCAAACCGTCTATGATGCATGCTTTCGGATTAAACATTGATTTTTATTCATTTACCATTATATACGCCTTTTATGATATATTATGTGTAAACAGGAATAGTATATTCCTGTATAACGCATTCTCTTTATACAGTTTTCAAACCGTTTGTTTTCAGGACAAATCATCAAGCTGCTGGAGTCTTCCTGCCCAGACGTTATGAAGATGGCCGAGGAGTTGAGGGCGAGTGTTTTTTAACAAAAATAGTTCAATTGATATTTCTATGATTTTTACCAGCCCCCTCCCCTCCCCCGCACCCCGTCGAAGATGGGTTGTTATATTGGTGTGCAAATGTTCGTCGGTCTGTCGGTAAGAGATGATGGCCAGTTTTTTAACAACAAAGTCTGATAATTTTTTTTTTTTTTTTTTTTCCGTTCTATATATTTTATTTTCCTCGTCAATAGGTGTGTGAGGGTCGAGGGCATCCCCCTCCACACCGTACATCATGAGTATTGATAATAGTTCAACATGCATGATATATAATATTACAATGAAGACAAGTGCTCACAATTGCATATTAACAATAATATCATAATTGCTTAAACAGCAATATACAAATTGATACACATATTGAAATTTTGAATATACGGATAAAATATGCAAGTCACAATGTTCTTAACGATACAGATTTAACAAAATGTCCCATGTAGTTATTAAGTTAGAATCTACATTGCAGAAGAAGTTCATTTCCTTCAAAATATGATACTGGATAGAAAAGAATGATCTTGCCGCGATAACGGTAGGTAATGTTTGATTCATTTTACAATTATAAATAAACCTTTTAGTGAGAAGGAATGTTAGATTAAGAGGACTACTTGTGTTTTTATGTCCTAACATGAAAGAGGGTGCATTTATGAAGTCAGCGAATACCTCAACCTTAAAACAAATCAGCAATAAATTTTTTAACGTATTTACATTCCCAAAAAATGTGCTCAATTGTTTCCGACATATCATGACAGAAAGAGCATTCTGCTGACGATTTATAATTGATTTTATACAAAAAATAGTTGGTACCAATAATTCGGTGTATAATTCTATACTGGAACCATTGTAGCGTAGAATCTTTGGTTATACAAAATGGCATACTAAAGATATGGTTCCAGTCTTTTAATTCAATATTTTCAAAAATGCTCGTCCATTTTGACATACAGACTGGTAAAGTGTCATTTGTTTTAACAATATTATACATGGGTTGGGTACCTTTTTGATATTTTAAAATGGATATCACTTGAAGGGGAACAAAAGGCTTAACAAAGTCAAAATCTGCAATCGTATTCAGAGCAGATGTTTTATCGAACAAACCATATTTCTTCAAGTATTTAGTAACTACATTAGTAATACCTATGTAATGCAAGTAGTTTGGATAGAAATTATATCTGTTACACAGTTCTTCATAGCTATATAATTCTAACCCATCGTTGTTTTTGATCAAATCGCACATAAAATGCACGCCATTTTCAAACCATGTTTTGAGGAATACACTTTTATTACCGATCGTTATATCAGGATTATAGAATATTGGGGTTTGTAATATGTATTTTATATTTAATGATTCTGCTTTGCGGAAATCAACAAACGATTTTAAAGTGTCTTTCCAAAAAGCATTGCCTGTTTTATTTATAAGGTTTTCTGGATAGTGAACACCACAGTTGTAAAGTTTTGGTGTCTATTATCATTTTTACAATATTAATCCATTTACCATTTCCTGTGATGATCCTTCGTATCCAAGAACATTTCAACGCTATTATAAATGAAAAGATGTCGACCATATTAAGACCTCCTTCAGTATATTCTTTAATAAGTACATTTTTGTTAATTTTTGAACTCCCATTCCACACAAAGTTTAAAAAGAGATCATTAAGTTCAACCAATATTCTATGTGGTGGATTGGGAAGTGAAACAAATGGTTAATCACTGGCAAAGCAATCGTTTTTATTACTTGTATCCTTCCAATGGGAGTTAATATCCTTCTGGACCAGTTTTTAAGCAGCGTTCTAATTCTATACAATTTATCCATACAATTAAGATCTCTCATCTTATCAAGATCGACATGAAATGTTAAACCAAGCATATCAAAAGTATGCTGGTTCCATTTTAACTTCCATCTAGTTTTTATGCTTTCGGAACTGAATTTATGCTTCCCTATCCAAACTACTTTGGTTTTGTCGAAATTTACCTTTAAGCCAGAGCACAATGTGAAATGCGACAAATCATCTAAGGTTTCATTAAGGGATTCTGCAGAGCCATCCAGGAGTATAGACGTATCATCAGCAAATTGCGATAACTTATATTCAGTATTATCGATTTTGATTCCTTTGATTTTGGGATTTGCCCTGAGTTTAAGAGACAAAATTTCAGCGCATAAAATAAAAATATAACAACTGAGGGGATCACCTTGACGACAACCACGTTGTATTTGAAAAAACTCAGATAACGACCCACACTGCGTTACTGCTGAAATGCCATCCTTATATAAAACGTTAAACCATTTTTTCATGTCAGGACCGAAATTAAACAAGGATAGTGTTTTGTTTACAAACCTCCATGACAAGGAATCAAAAGCCTTTTCAAAATCTATAAGTAGGAGAAGTCCGGGAATATTATTTTCCTCAGTGTATTTCAAAATGTCGTAGATTAGTCGAGTGTTTTCACCTATGAACCTGCCTTTGATAAAACCAGTTTGATCATTATTTATAAGTTTGTTAATGTATTTTTTTAATCTATTAGCAATACTTCCAGAACCAATTTTATATACAGTGTTTAACAATGTTATTGGACGCCAGTTTTTTAAAAATTGTCTGGGTTTTTCACCCTTAGGTATGCAAGTAATTATCCCCTGTCGTTGTGTTATAGACAAAATGCCGCTATCGAATGCGTGATTTAACGCTCTACAAACAAACGTACCTAATTTGGGCCAAAAGACTTTGAAGAAATCAATACTAAAACCAGACGACCCAGGGCTTTTGTTGTTTGCCATGTTTTTTAAGACAAAAGAGGCCTCACTTAGTGTTATTGGCCCTTCTAATAGTTTTGACTCTTCATACGACAGTTTAGGTATGTCAATATTTGCTATAAAAAAAAGCTATTAAAATCATCATCAATGTTGGTATTGTCGTTATTTTGATGCAATGTTTTATAAAACAAAGCGGTTTCGTTCAAGATATCAACCTGCTTGTCTAAAACAAGTCCGTCATCAGTTGTTAGGCTAGTGATAGTTTTTGTTGTATAGTTATATTTTTCGAGGTTACAAAAAAGTTTTGATGGTTTTTCTCCAAATTGTATCCATTCGGCTCGCGATCTTATTAAGGCACCTTTTAATTTCTCTTCTTGTATTTTCATTAGTTCATCTTTTAATTCAAGTATAATTTGCACGTTACTCTCGGTCAACAATTTCTCGTGTTGTTCAATTTCAGCTTTTAATTGGTTTTCGCGCTTGTTACGCGATTTTGTTTTATACGAACTATATGAAATAGCTTTACCTCTTATTTCCATTAAAACTGTATCTAAAAAAAGTTGGTCGTTTATTAAAAACTGTATGTCTTGGTCAGGTATTGTATCAATGTTATCTTTATTGTATACAGGTAACATATATTGTTTCTTTATTTCGGTAATTGTATCATTTATTGTGTTAATGTAGTTGATGTCGCTAAGAAGCATGTTATTATGTTTCCACAGACCTTTTCCGTGTTTAAAATCAGTAAATTTTAATGTCAACGTTACACTCGAATGATCAGATTGGTAACTGGGCAATATATTAATGTCGTGAAAAAACGGTGACAAAAATGACGATAAAAGATAAAAATCAAGCCGGGCTTGTTGTATTGGATTTGTTCTTCTCCATGTATATCGTCTAGAGTTAGGATATAATATCCTAAAAGGATCTGTAAGAACACGATCTTCCATATTTTTTAAAATAAATTCTCTTGCATTTTTATTATTTATTGATTTGTAGTTTTGATAATCTATATTTGGGTCTAGAACCAAATTAAAGTCGCCACAAATTAAGTAGGAGTCATTCCCAATATTGTCAATAATATCAAAAATATTGGTGACAAATTCGGGACTGTCAGAGTTCGGTCCGTATATAGAGGCAAGTGTGAGTCTAGTTTCACCAATATTTATATCCAAAATAATATAGTTACCAAATTCATCATATTGTACATTATGTATTTTATACTCAAGTATTTTCGACAAAAGTATTGCTACACCACGCGAATTAGAAGAGCCATAACTTAGGAAACACTGATCCCCATTCTGAGTAAATGGTTTTAATCTGTTCGTTAATAAAGTGTGTATCTTGAAGGCAGTAAATATCACATTTTGTTTCTTTTAAGTATTGAAAAACTTGTAATCGCTTCTTTTTCCCCTGAATGCCTCTGCAGTTGACAGATAAAATTTTAAGCTCGTTCATAGATAAGCAAAACTAAGGAACATATAAAATGTAGCACTTGCATGCATAGTAACAACACAACATACCTTGTAGTACAGAACGGAAAAAGTACAAAATAATAATAGGAAAAAAAAAAAAAAAAAATTACCTGAAAGGAACAAAAATAAGTGAACATAATAAGGTATCTTTTTGTTAGGAAAATTAGAACCGAGTCAAAATAGCATATACAAATCAGTAAATGTTTTCATTAATAAGCTTATCACTAGGATTAATGAACAATGGCAACATCTGAAGATATCAATAAATAGCTATCAGTATTTAATAATATGTAGAGCTTTAATAGTCTGATAATTATATGATTATTACCAACACCAAACCCCCTCCCAGCCCCCGTCGAAGATGGCTGGTTATATTTGGTTATAATGGTTTGCAAAATGTCGATCGGTCTGTCGGTAGAAGATGTGGGCGATTGTTTTTTAACAAAAAATAGTCCTATTAAAATACTTTCTATTGATAAATTCATATAAAAATAGGTTCTAATTTTTGTAAGGTAATATTTTTGAAATGTTATATAAATTAATGATTCCAATTAAGCTGAAACTTGGTGTACATTTAGCAAATTCACGTATACGAGAAATAAAATGCTTACGAAAAATGATCTTAAAAAGATAATGATAAGATTTGACTTGATATGTTTCTGGAATACGACCCTTGATTTATGTTTTTTGTATTTTAGGAGATGATGATGAAGGGCGAGGGCGACTTCAAAAAACTCGACGAAGAATTTAGACCTATGTTCGCAGCAATCCAATGCAAGTTTCCGAAGTTTTTTCTTCGAACGAATACTTAATTTTTACATTTGATTAAAAAATTTAAATCGATGGTAACACTTGCCAATTTTAATGGTTTGTCTATCCCTTGAAACAAAAAGCAAATAAGATAGAACAATGATATTCATTGCTCAGTTATCTACCATATGTGAAATTATGACGTCATTCGTATTTATATCTATACTTAATCAAAACGTTTAACGCATCACATATTCCAGGCTCCTTTTACTACATTACAAAGATAGTAACATACAAAGTAATCAAAACACGATATACTGATATGCAAACATGTTCCGATAGTAAAATTGTGCCGAACAGGGTACACAATGAGGCATGTCTCAATTACGCGCACAAGGGGCGTAATAAAAAATCACACAGGTAAATTACTGTTGTCCCCCTCTTGCATTCAGTACCGCAGTGCATCTCCGTGGCATGCAAAGAACAAAAGTGGTCACCGTGTCCAAAGGAATGGTGACCATGCTTGTTCTTTCCATGAGTTTTCCTATGTATTTAAAGGAGCTTTGCATGTGTTGCGTTAGGAGTTTTGATTAGTATATAAGTAAAATGTTTATTGAGAGAATTTCTTCAGGAACAAGAAGCCATACGTGAGGGGGCGCACTACATTAAATACATCGAATAATCCCCAACATGACGTTGATATTCTGTTGTGGTTTGGTTTTGTGAATGTCTGTTAATTTTACCCCTGACGTCATGATTGTTATCTCGGACGTCATTGATTTATTTTTTTTACTTTGCACAGGCACCAATGTAATGATCGATCGCGAGAAAATGCTCACTGAACTTGAGGCAGCCGGGATGGATCCACGAGGTTCGATCAGTATACCTAGTAGATCCAGATATTGTCAAAACAAACGGTTATTTAATCGAACAAGTTAAAAAAGTTTATTTAAAGACTTCTTAAGCTAGCAGTTAGAAAATTGTGTCAAACACTGTCTATAATGTTTACCTTGCAGTGGACACATTAGATATATCGTTACTTTAACATAGATCTAAGGGTCCGTATTCACAAAGCTCCTAAAGGAAATCTTATCTTGTAGTTGTACTTATATAAAATTTGATCTAAAAATTTCACTTGTTAAATCCAATGATTAATAAATTAATTGGCATAATGCTAAACATTTAAGCAGTATTTATTGGTTAAAAACATTTTAAAATTAATGTAAAAAGACTTTACATGAAAAGCCAGAGACATAAGGAATTTAAAAAATAAAGAAATTTTACGTCTTCTTCCGTAAGGCGCTTTGTGGATACGGGAACTGATAAGTATCTTTTCAGTTTGACTTGCTAATTCATAACTGTTTCTGGTTGTTCTCGAATGTCAACTGCAGCCAGTATTTTTAGCAATTGGAACTATATAATCATTTATATTAAAGTGTTTCTAAGTAACTTTTTCGTTTCGTGGTATTTTTCACGAATAAAATGGTGCTAATAAGTAAAACCCAAGTGCGTGTATTTCAGTTATATCGTAAGATAAATCTACCCGCTTGAAAATGACCTGGGACAACAAATGTTAACCACATCTGCTTACTTGATCCGTAGATGACCCCTTTCTGCGACTCACCGTTGACCTTGATACGATCTGCCAACGAGCGCTCCAGTAAACCGGAAGTAACATGGGAAACGCACCGGAAGTGGGTGATCTTTTTTCTCGCTTGAGCTGTTTCAATTTTATTTTTCACAAAGTACAAATACATGTTAATCTAGATCTTCTATAGGTGTTCATATTTCAAACTTCGTAGGGGCTCCGGATTATATGACAAAAAATACTATAAACGAATAAATAATTTATTACATGATTAACCGCGGAACGAAAATCTCTCGAAATACACTCAACAATAATATTACAGGGTCATATATTCAATAGAACAAGAGTTTTTGATAATTTTTTCAAATATTCATCTTGATTGATTAAAATGTTGATTTATTTTTGTTTTGTTTTTCTTTATTATTTTACCTATAAATTTAAAATGCATATCAAAGTTTGTTTTCCAGTTTTGATGAAACCATTTTTAGCTGGGTTTTATGTCGGACACTTGATCATTTTGTTGAGTGTAGATCGGTTGTTTTTGGTGTTAAACGGACCCGATCACAGATTGGCAAATTGGCGATTTCGAAATGTTTTATCTATACCAAACAGATGCTTTTATTTAGAAGTTTATAGACATTTATGTCATGTTTTTGTAAATTCAAACATTTTAAGTCCCTTGGATGTCCGTTAAAATATGTCAACGTTCTTTATGCTTATTTCAGCGACTATTTTTTTTGGTCGTGGTTCCTGCCTTGGAGGGGTTAGCGCGGAGACGTCCCGAACGAATACTGTTCGTAACATCAACCTGCATTCGCTCCCCCTACATTGTTATTGCAACAGTTAATGAATTGTTTTATGTTATTGGAAATAAAATAAATGCAAAACATACATTTATTCATTTTACTTAGTTATGCATTTTAAAGATGCAGTATACTTCAAAGTATTTGTAGTACGAAATTAATGTATAATAAGTAAATATAGATTAATTCAAATAAAAGCCAAATAATGAATTAAACTATAAAGTGTTTAACATTTAAAAAAAATGCGTTAGTGACCCGAATTTAGTAGTGTGTTTACAATTTACAAATAATTTGTACACATCGTTCCTGCTATATAAGTAATATAATCTACTTGTTAATAAAGATCATTTCGTACCTTCGTGATTTTGAGATAATGCATCTTTAAACATTTATTTATATGCGTATGATTGTAGAATCGTGCACACATATTTGTGCCCAATTACTGCGTAGCATGTTTTTATCATGTGCTTGTCCACGATTTTATTTTGCGCCAAGTGTTTGTCTATGGTCACGTGGCCGACAGGATTTAAAAAAATTGAGCTATGCTAGGACACAAATCTCTGCGCGGAGGTTGAATTTAGCCATGGCAGGATGGATTTAAACTCAACAAGACGGCGTATTTCGTGAATGAATAAGGTCCATAGGTTTCCGGTAAAGGCCAAAAAATCATAGTAAAGCATTTAGAAATAACATTTGTTTTATATAAAAGTGTAATGTAATTAAACATTCCCACTAATAAACAAGTATGTTCCACCTGACATAGGTTGCTATCAACATTGATTCGTACTGAGCATTTTGCGCTAAAAAGTGCTCTATAAAGTGCACTTACATAATTTGAATTAAATTCGCAAGTAATCTCATTGCAATCAGTAATCAGTTTCTTAAGCAATTTATGCATTACTTTTCAATTTGTGTCCACTATCTTAAACGAGGGTTGATTTCACACACTTATTATTCGTTCACATAAACCTTGATGTTGTGAAGTAATTACTCCTAAACTCGTATACAAACAAAAACACAAAACAACAAACACAGCTAGGTATTTTATAACGTTCTTAATTAGTACATACTAATGGGAATAGAGGTTTTTAAAACGAAAACATCATGTGAGTGTTGGATAAAGATCAAGTTTATCATGCGAGGCTGAGAAACATGGAAGCTGCCAAGGCTGAACGAAAATATTTACATAATACCCGCTACTTTTTCTATAGACAAAGAACAAAATTATCGTTGTTAAACTACCCATCAACAACGGAAAAAGAAGTGGAAAAAGAAGTTACGATTTAGAACGGAGCATAGTTAAAAGAAGTTCCAGTTCCAATTTTAATTGCAAAAATATAAGTTGCAAAAATATAAGTATAAGAAAGAAAAAGTGGCGCCTTCACTTAACTACCGGTAATCAGTCTGTCGGTTTATCATACATTGTTGTGTGTTCAACACTATTTGATACATGCGACTTTAAAATGATCATAAAAATTACAGTAGTATTCTATTCAAACATGTATGTTACAATTGCTTTATAATTTCGTCCATTTCAATTGATGACAATTCATTATTAACCACACGTTATTCTCAAATATTTCTTGCGGCCTTTCTGACTTGAAATCATGGTCGTGAACTTTTAACGTGAACTTTTAACGCCTTACACACGCTTTACAATTTTATCCAATTCAATTTATATAGGTCATGCAACTTCTAAGAAAGTAAATTCCATTTAAAGGCTAGGTCGCCCGTAATAAATACAGAATGCATTCGCGATTTCGACAAAAGCTGAAGCTGACTATGCACTTGTCTTTGATCTGCTGAACATTCGAATGTGTCAAGAAATTTGGGTTCGGGATACATTACAATACCCAGGAGACACGCTGTCAGGGAATAATCATTTCAACCAAGTGTCCACCTTGCACATTGCATATTTTAACAGAAGAAAAAATACTGTTAAAGAGAAATAAGTCACAATAACGGTGCGTTAAAGTAATGGTACTGGTTCGACAACGTTATTATGTCTATTTTTTTATTTTTGTTTTTCATTTTAACTCGTAATATATATATACCTGGATCATGTGTGTGTCATTGCTATAAATTATCAATGTCGAAATTAAAATTTTGTAAAAAATAAATCTTCAATCTCCTCATAATTGTCTCCCCTGAAGATTTCCAAATTTGTATTTTTAACTGGTGGTGGCAGTTGTAACTGTGAAGAGTACCCATGGGGAAGTAACCATTGAGAAGAGTTTGGGCTACATTATAAGCCCGGACAAGCAAAAAGCCAATTTCGACATTGACCTTTAAATATGACCTTGACCTCTGATCTACATTCTTGATCTATGCGCATGACATGTCATTTAATTTATGCAAACAATTGTGCAAAGTAATTTGAAAATGCATCAATCCATGGCCAAGTTATAGTCTGGACAAGCAAGAAGTTACAAAATCCATGGCAATATATAGCACGGACAATCAAAGTGCCAATTTTGACATTTGACGTCTAGGACCTTGACTTTTAACTTGCGGACCATATTCATGAGCGCTACACACCATCTCATTGTGGCAAACATTAGTGCTAAGTAATTCTAAAATCCCTCCATCTACGGCCAAGTAAGTTATGGTCCAGACAAGCAAGACCGGAACGACCAGGCTATATGCGCCTGTCCTCTTTGTATGGATGCACTACATAGACATTTTATTGAATTATTAATTCCAGAGATCTCGCGTGAAACAAAAATATGCCAATCAATGTCTTATATTGCGGCGAAGCTATTTAACCCAACTTTTGACCTTTCTCAACATCCAATCAAATGTTGTGAAAATTTCCCGCCAGTAGTCCCGAATGAATAAATCCTAACATTGCATCTGCTAGTTAAAAAGAAATCCCCACCGTAACCCAATTGAAATGTGCATCCCCGAGGCGTGGCTTATTTTGATCCCAGGGGCATAAGTTGAACAATCTTGAACAAACCTCTGGGCCTTGCGGTTTCAGGTAAAGATTTTAAAACTCCTTTTTCAATTTAAGTCTATATAAACCATGTGACCCCTCGGGGTGTGGCCATATTTGACCCCAGGGGCATAATTTAAACAATCTTTGTAGAGGACCACTATGCAATGTTACGTACCAAATATAGGAAAGCTGTGGGCCTTGTCGTTTCTGAGAAGAATATTTTAAAAATCATTTTGTTATTTAAGTCTATATAAACCATGTGATCCCCCGGGCGTGACCAGTTGTTTTGACCCCAGCGGCATAATTTGAACAGTATTTGTAGAGGACCACTATATACCAAACATGAAACCTCTAGGCCTTGCGGTTTCAAAGGAGAAGAATTTTAAAGTCATTTTGCTATTTAAGGCTATATGAACCATGTGACCCTTGGCGTGTGGTCAGTTTTGACCCATGGGGCATAATTTGAACAGTCTTTGTAGAGGACCACTATAGGATGTTACATACCAAATTCGAAACCTCTGGGCCTTGCGGTTTCAGAGGAGATGATTTTTAAAGACATTTTCCTATTTTACTTTATATAAACCATGTGACCCCCGGGGCGTGGCCAGTTTTGACCCCAGGGGCATAATTTGAACAGTCTTTGAAGAAGATCACTATACAGCGTTACATACCGAATAAGAAACCTCTGAGCCGGACATTTTTAAAGTCATTTTTCTATTTAATTCTATATAAATCATGTGACCCCGTGGGCGTGGCCAGTTTTGATCCCAGGGCCGTAACGATAGGAACAACTTTGAAAGTTGGTCACCCAAATATCATTCCTGTGAAGTTTGGTGAAAATCTGCCAAGTGGTTTAGGAGGAGTTGTTATTTGAATACAGGGTTGACGACGGACGAACGCACGCACGCACACACGCACGGACGACGGACAACGGGCGATCACATAAGCTCACCATTATTAGCACTTTGTGCTCAGGTGAGCTAAAAATTGGCTCCTTTTCTTCTCGGAGGTGAATGGAAAAAATGATCCAATGTGGAAAATTCCAGACATACCTCTTTACTTTGTTTACGTTTTAAATAATGTCCTGTTCTGAGCTGCCTACGCGGAAGTTGCATTGGCTCAATTTGCATTTTCAATTTACATGCCAGTGTTTACAGGTCGTGTAATATGACATTGTGAATATCCCCTGTTAATAAGCGATAGGCAACATTCCATATAATACACTCGCTGACTGGTTGTTAATACACGTCAAGGTTACGCATGCGCAAATAAGTTCCTTCATTGTTCAAATATACAATGTTTGATCTCAATTTTCACCATGACCAAGATACTTTTCAATATATCACCATACATCGTTGGAAACATAAGGCCATAACCTTTGACAAAAATGAATGTCAAAAAATTATATGTGTTGTAACTCAAAATATTAACCTTAGAATAAACACACCGGTTTTGACGGGCATGGAGGCTGCCATTTTGTGCATGAATACATGGGCCAAAGCTATGAAACTGGGAACCACTAAGAACAAAGTAGTGCCAAAGAAACACCTTTTTTCTTATTTCTTATATATATACCTTTAAATTGATACCAAAACATATCATTTAAACTGTATTTTAAAAATCATATGCATTATACACTGAACCATATGTGTTTATTATCTAACTGACAGCCCAGAGGATGTGGCTTCCGTTTTGGGGTAATTTGACCATGAAGAGAACCCAACCCTTTCAAATTTGAAAAAAAAACTCATTTTTCATAAATCTGATCTATTTCGAGAAAGAACATGAATTTCTATCACACTGGTATAAGGATTTATTGGAAAAAAATAATAATGAAATATACCACATATAAAGGCATTTCGAGACAAGAATTTAGACAGAAAACATGTACTTAGGTACATCTTGGAAAACATTATTTTAAATCAGAATTAAGCATAACTTTGGATTTTAATAGGCATAGCAGATGTAATATATAATATCAAAAGTGAAAAAAATCTTCATTAGCATTTTAAATGTTACACAACAGGTTTTCAAGCTGTTTTTGAGCTAAAAAACAAAATCTGCATTTTTGGCGGTAAAATCCATATAAAAGTAGCATTTCAGATGCCATTTGACCCCATAAAAGGGTTTGTTTACATAACATTCAACAGACTGTACCTCCTGACACACAATAAACAAAACATGTCAATGCCAGGTACTAATTAACAGTCTTTTGTCACACCTGAACCTGTGGGTGAGATGTGAATTCCTTCTAGGCCAGTCTCCAGCAACCTTCAGTCTGTATCCAGTACTCAGTGCTGTGTAATCTGTGGAAATAAAAAGGTTTTCTGTGCATGTTTACACATTATTGTGATTACTAGTGTAAGTTAGATATGATTAGTGTACATATATAATAGTTTACTATTTTTTAATTGTGATAAGTCTAGTCGCTATGCCGGCTTTGCGAAAAAGCGGGTTCAAGAAGGGGCTCGGGAGTCCCAACAAGGGTAAAACTCTTTCTTTTCCTACTGTTGCTGATAAGAAGTATGTGAGATTGGAAAAGAAGTCATTCGATAGTAGAATACATGACAATAACAATGTACTAACCTTCAAAGATACCGATGGTACGGACACGACTGTGTCAACGTTACGGCCCCGTCCCAATGCCACTAATGTAGTTGACGAGTACAGTAGTTTTAATGACTCGTAACTACATCCAGACTTGTATACCAATAAGTGGATGGCTCAGGCTGAGGTCCAGGTTCTTTTCAACACTGCATTTAAAGAACATACTCAAATTAAACCAAACTGTGATGGCGATTTAAATTTTAATGCCGCTACCTCCATTAGGTGGAGTCTAGGTTGGGTTGGCGTGAGCGGCTAAAATGTACATAGTGTTCATACATTAGCAAGTATCGCAATCTTTACGAGGAGGTTGATTGTAAAAACAGGTCGTGGTAGGCGTGCCGCAAAAGTAAACATAGGCCTTCAGCTTGGACTGTGCACAACACCAGTCAGCAATACCGGTGTGCGCAGAATTCTTAGCAACGCTAATATAATAGCCCCCACCCAGTCCTCCATACAAAGATTAAGTAACAAAGTTAGTGAAAAGGTAGAAAGTGTCAATGTTAAGAACATGCATGAGCAAAGAGTGTCCCTTGTGAAGGAAAATACCCTAATAGGTCAAAACAATGCAAAAACTGTAAATGTAGAGGGCGACTTTGTGTACACTAAAATAATAAATATTAGTTTTATTATTTCATCTTCAAGTACATACTAATACTAAATAAATAATTATAATTATTTGCAAAGTATTATGCTTTCAATTCTTTACCTAAGTATGATTATTATTAGTAGTAGTAGAAGTAGTAGTAGTAGTAGTGGTAGTAGTAGTTGTTGTTGTTGTTGTTGTTGTTGTTGTAGTGGTAGTAGTAGTGGTTTGTTTGTCTGTTTGTTTGGATATTTCGCCATATTCAACAGTATTTCAGTCATATAACAGCGGTCAGTTAACCTACTCACACTTTTCCTGGGTAAGCTGGTTTACCAGTACTAAGCGCACATTCTTATGGCCGTAACTGACAACTGCCCTACTTGAATCAGAGGTAGGCGGAGAAATGGCCGTAGAAATAATTTCATGACCAATCCCCACACAACTTATGTGGCCGGGCTGGGAATCGAACCCGCGATCCTCGGATTTGTAGTCCAGCGCTCTATCAACTGAGCTAGCCGGCCCGGCAAAGTAGTAGTAGTAGTAGTGGTAGTGTTAGCGGTAGTGGTAGTAGTAGCAGTAGAAGTGGCAGTGGTAGTGGTAGTGGTAGTAGTAGTAGTTGTTGTTGTTGCTGTTGTTGTTTTTGTTTATGTTGTTGTTGTTGTTGTTGTTGTTGTAGTAGTAGTAGTAGTAATAGTAGTAGTAGTAGAAGTAATAGTAGTAGTAGTAGTAGTAGTAGTAGTAGTAGTAGTGGTAGTGGTAGTGGTAGTGGTAGTAGAAGCAGTTGCAGTTGTAGTAGTAGTAGTAGTTGTTGTTGTTGTTGTTGTGTTTGTTTATGTTGTTGTTGTTGTTGTTGTTGTTGTGGTAGTAGTAATCGTAGTACTAGTAGTAGTAGTAGTAGTAGCAGTAATAGTAGTAGTAGTAGTTTTAGAAGTAGCAGCAGTAGTAGTAGCAGCAGCAGTATCAACAGCAGTTGCAGCAACAATAGCAACATCAGCAGCAGTCGAAGTTGTTGTTCTTGATGGTTGTGGTGTTGTTGTTTCAATTCCCATTTTTTGTTATTCGATGTCATAATGACCGAGACAATTTGATACAACCAAATTTCACGTTTTTTGTTATATCGCAGATACCAGAGAGTCTTTTAACAAATCGTTGAGAATATCGAGATCCTCGTGCGTTTCAGGACATCGCGGTGTGTTCCCTTGCAGTATTCGGTAGAGGCCCAGAGCATAAGTATAGTCAAAAAAAAAAATGTTTTAGTTAAAGAAATCGTAAAAGTTTAATCTTTGGGTTTGATATGTTTCAAACATATAATATTAAATGTGAATATAATTCTGATGCTCAATAGTCACACCTTTAGATTATAAGGCATTACGTTGTATAATTTCAAGATCAATTTTTCAAGCGACCGCTATTATAATGCATTTATTGCGTTTATAGCGATTACTGATGCCTTTATGATGAATGAAAAGACACGCGTCTCGAACACTGTATATTTTTAATGTTAATGTTATATACATATATCTTTTATTCAACTAGATAACCTTAACTTAAAATGGATTATATACCTTGAATTCCAACATCACAGGCGCAGACAAAGAACAAAATTCACTATTGTTAAACTACCAATAAACAACCCGAACACATAGTTCCAAAACTGTAAAATATAGTTCGCATTTAAATTGCAGAAAATGTGGTCAGGTTATGTTCAAATCGAAATAATTTTCGCATTATTGTTGTTTATCGGCTAATAAACAACGATTTGTCGTTCTGATGCTGTATATTTAACCACTTGGGCTAACGCCCTTGTGGTTTAATTCCGACGCATCAGAACTCCAAATCGTTGTTTATTAGCCGACAAACAACTGTAAATTAATTATATATATTGATTTATACCATTTTAATGTGGTTGTTTGTTTCTATAATGTCACATGCCTTTTTGTTATGTACATAAACTGTAGGCTAGTTTTTTATAAGCATATTGTCAAATAAATGTTGTTTTTGTTGTTGTTTGGATGATGATGGTGTTAATACTGATTCAGTTACAGTCAGTAAAAAAGTGTGAATCGTTGCAAACATGGACGAATAGTTAAACGTAAATCAGATTTTTAAATACAGCCGACTGCAGCTTAATCATTCACAGAAAACCACTATTTCTCACATTTGCAGTAAATTGTTCATCCCCTCATTACCAACTAAATTTAAATCGACTATAAAATCAACCTGTTTAAATAACATTTAGCCGTTGCTCGTACTCCGAAGGGCCTCATTTTAAAAACATACCGCGTGACGAGGAAATTTCAAATCTTCGTATAAAACAGAGCCACGGCAGTAATAAAGTCAGTCGTTGCAATATTTAAAAGTCTGACTGGCAGTTTGCAATTATCATTGTTCAACATGAGATTCGCAATAGTTGGATTTCTTGGCCTCGGCATGGCGTCATTAGTCACTTGTTTTCCCGGCAACTCGGTGGAGCGAACACACCAACTTCCAGGTTAGTAATGTTACTGTGTTTTTGCACAGGAATTTACTTTATTTCGGAGATTTCAATAGATGCAGAATCCTGCTTTTAGATACAAGCAAAATGGCAATTACACATTTTTACTCGAGCAAATAATCTGTCTAATTACAAGTATATTTTTGATGCAGTTATTTTCCGTTTGCCAACTTCAAAACACTAGAAAATAATATATATTATCATAATTATGGCAGTTTTTATTTTGCAAATTCTTTAAAAGTTTTTATTCTTTATTAACACAAACTGCCAGAGCATTGAACACATAAACAGAAACACACTTCCTCTGACTGCAGTAGCTTAAACACTGAAATGTTCGTTTTGGTCCCTTGAAATTTGAAGCCATGGGTGACGTGAATCTTGGGTTTTCAAACTCTATTGAAACTAAAACTAACACAATAAACCCGCCTCGTGTGCAAATTTAACTACTGCGTATTGCTCATGTATTCATGTCATGCATGGATTGAGTTACAAATGGTTTTTTGACCTTGACTTGACTTAAAAAGTTTGTAGTAAAGTGCGTTTTAATAACTATTCTTAATCTGTATATTCCGAATAAATATATAATGTATATTATCCTAGATAACAAACGGTCTGTAAATAATTACATTGTGATGTTGCAATAATTGTCTGTCTTATTGCACTAGTTTCCAAACACATAATTCTACTGCATGAAATAAAGTGCGTGTGTACGTTCGAGTAACTATTTCACAATTATGCTATATTTTGAATCGCCACGTCGATTCATACGACTCGTAGTAATAACTTATTACGTTATGATACAATCTTTTAAAACACGTGGCAGAATTTGGTTTAAAACCCTTTGATTTTAAGGTTGAACAAAACACCAGTGGCAGTATTAATAAAGCTCAACAACTCTTGAACGAAAATGAACATTACAAGGAATTTACGGTTGCAGGACGCTGTTTAGCGTCCGACAGAAAGTTACCGTTCATCACCAATTTTCAAGATTTTTTTCTGCGATTTTTAAGAGCACTTTTCATTTTTTACAATTTTAGATAACCGTTTATAAAAAGTGAATAAACATGTTGTTTGACGCGTTTTTATTTCAGTGTTAAAATCAACTGATTAGGAAAGCGACACATCCGCTTAAATAAAAATAAATGTAAATATGACTGGAATATGTCACAATTTTTGCATCGTTTATATACAGTGACGACGTCTTTGAAATCTGCATTCCCGTCTGTGGAAAGTGGCAAGACGGGGTGGCCCTTCGCAATGATGGAATGTAAGTTACAGTATCAAGGTTTCAAGTACTGATAATGTTTGTAATATTTTTAATATATGCTGAATATATTCTGAACATAAAAAAAAACTTTTGTTCAAGTTTAAATGTAGATAGTTTTCAAACGTTTGAATATAATTGACTTGAATTGTATCTTATGAATCTACTAGGATTAACAGGCCGAATTTCGAAGGTAGAGCGATTTTTTACGATAACCACATGTATTTATGCACATGTATTTATGCGTGTACATCTCTTACGTTACCGAGACAATTTTGCATGTACTTCATACAGTATACCAATCTCATTAAAATCAAATCCTAACGTTGTTAGGATCTGAAAGCATCGTATAACAGGTCACGTTCAAGTGACCTTCCGAACAATACAAATCTCAGCCCTGCTGTGCCCAATGAAACTGCTTTTTGCACATCCAAGTTGGACCACGATTTAAAAAAATGTGATGCCTTTCCAACTGATCCTCGGGAATAAATTATTTACAGTTAATTTTCGTGTGGATAACATTGGATATAGTGGTAGCTTAAGCGATTCGACACCTTAAAAGTTCACGTTACTTTCGTGCATAGTTTTTATGTTTTATCTACAAGTTGTACCTCAACATTTTGAAGGCAACAATTTGTTTGGCTCCGGACAAAAAGTCATCTGAACGTGACCCCTAATTCGATGTCCTCAGATCCAGTCAGCGGATAATATAGTAGCGTCAGACTTGAGATGATTTTAATGAGATTGACAGTATACGATTGTTCTAAAAATATTTTTAAAACAAAACTCTCCGACGTGAAAAAGGATTTAATTCATAATATTACTGGTTGTCCTTCAGATCTCTTTAGTGTGTGTTATGTTTTCTTTATAAAAATAGTTGCGTCCCTGTTTGCCAAATGCCATTCTTGGACCATTTATCAGGAGGCGACCCATGACGACAGTAAGTATACAGTTTTTATGATGGTGCAGTTTTAAGGATTTAAATTTAGTGTGAGGCGTGACGTGGCAATGTCGGACTTAATGCATCTGCGTAAAGTGTCATCTTGAACGACACCTTCCGCTTTTATGGTATTTTCTGTTTCAAGGAAGTCTCTTCTCAACATAAATCCACTGTAGGCGGAAAGTGTCTTCCCGGATTAGCCTGTGCGGGCTAATAAGAGACGACACATTGCGCACATGCATTAATCCCGGGTTTCCCACGACAGGCCTCAGTGTTTATATACAGTTATATATCTACAAACGTTCATATGAAGCACAACAAAATATATTAATGTGGATTGAATTAAACCATAATTGACCATGTTTTCAGCATTCCATTCTCGGTGTATACGCAATTTACACCCGATACATATTTCCGCGTGCCGGGATATTATATAATCGTTGTCAGCAATGATGTTTTATGAAATGCAATACGTTGTGGGCACCATTTAAAGGATAGAAAACACCGCAGTCGCGTTTTAAGCAATAATAAAATAACTAAACAGTAGCATATGATTATAACCTCAAGTAAAACTTCAAACCGTCTGTTTTCATATGATGCATGCTTTCGGATTAAACATAGATTTTTATTCGCTTATCATTATATACTCCTTTTATGGTATATTATGTGTAAACAGGACTAGTATATTCCTTTATAACGCCTTCTCTTGATAACAGTTTTCAAACCGTTTGTTTTCAGGACAAATTATCAAGCTGCTCGAGTCTTCCTGCCCACACGTTATGAAGATGGCCGAGGAGTTGAGGGCGAGTGTTTTTTTAACAAATAGTTCAATTGATATTTCTAGGATTTTTGCCAGCCCCCTTCCCCTCCCCCGCCCCCCGTCGAAGATGGGTTGTTATATTGGTGTGCAAATGTTGGTCGGTCGGTCGGTAAGAGATGAGGGCGAGTGTTTTTTAACAACAAATAGTCTGATTGATATTTATATGATTATTACCAACACCAACCCCCCTCCCAGCATCCGTCGAAGATGGCTGGTTATATTTGGTTATAATGGTTTGCAAAATGTCGGTCGGACTGTCGGTAGGAGATGAGGGCGAGTGTTTTTTAAATAATAGTCAGATTGATATGTCTATGATTATTACCAGCTCCGCCACACACGTCGAATATGGCGGGGTACATTTTGGTTTGCAAATGTCGGTCGGTGGGTCGGTCAGTAAACTACATTCTTTCCAAGGTCTAACATTTATCATCCGATCTTCTCCAAGCTTAATAAAAATGTTTTTGGGGCATAATACCTTGGTAAAGTTCAACAATCAGCCATATCGCCCTCAGGAACTGAGGTTATGGCCCTACTCTGAAAAAATTCCAGATTGGCATACTGGTTTTAACAGCTCTTGCCGATCAGTTTTAGATAGGCACCTGATCACTCTGGATGTCTATGTATAGTGTATACAATATTATATGTAGTTTATTTTTCACTTTATTGGCTTTGCAAACTTATAAAAGGTTCCGAAAGTACTGTCGTAGAATATGTAATACTTCATTTAGTAATTAATTTTTTTTGATTTGAATAATTATTAAAATACTTTCTATTGATTAATTCATATAAAAATAGTTTTTGACAATTTGCTTGAAATTCATCTAAAAACTTTAATATTCATTTTATTGTCTGTTTAAAGTTGATTTTGTCGATGTTTTTCTTCTTTCCCTCCTAGAGTCGTATCGAACATTACACCCGACAGTGCACGAAATTATTTTTTTTAAACTGGGGCCTTATTCCAGAAAAAATATAAGTGAAAATATTGTATTTTCACTTAAGTTCTAATTTTTGTAAGGTAATATTTTTGAAATGTTATATAAATTAATGAATCCAATTAAGCTAAAAATTAGTGTACATTTAGCAAAATTTCATTTATACGAGAAATAAAATGCTTACAAAAATTATCTTAAAGCTAATGATAAGATTTCACTTAATACGTTTCTGGAATACGACCTTTGATTTATGTTTCTTGTATTTTAGGAGATGATGATGAATGGCGAGGGCGAATTCAAAAACCTCAACGAAGAATTTAGACCTATGTTCGCAGCAATCCAATGCAAGTTTCCGAAGTTTTTCTTCTAACGAATACTTAATTTTCACTTTTGATTAAAAATTTTATATCGATGGTAACACTTGCCAATTTGAATGGTTTCTCTATCCCTTTAAATAAAAAGCAAATAAGATAGAACAATGATATTCATTGCTCAGTTATCTACCATATGTGAAATTATGACGTCTTTCTTATTTATATCTATACTTATCAAAACTCCTAACGCATCACTTATCCCAGGCTCCTTTTACACCACAGCCACTTTTTTCTTGTGCCTGTTTTGGGGAGGGATGCGGCGCTATATTATATGTCTGGAAAATTTTCAGAGGGTTGAAAAAGGGGGGGGGGTGTTTTGAAAAAGACCCCCCCGCTTATTTTGCCGGGTGTCGATTTTCTATCGGGAAAATTATTGTTTTTTAGCCATTTCAGTCTATTAAATACTGTCTCGTTCAGTCGCAATGGAGATTTGTTTTGGCAGAATGGAAGAAGGATATGCTATCTGCAGATGGTTTCAAACAAATCATCACTACATCGATGAAGATGACTATGACGATTATTGTAGTGATTATTGTAGCGAGTTCGAAACTAACGAACCGAAAATCATTAAAAACAAGCGTTACAAATCGAATAAAAAACAAACTGCAAGGCAGCATCAAAAAGCTGTTCAAAAATGTAAGAGAAGGCAACTATCGAAACGTAGAACAAAACTACGGAATGCCAAAAGAGACCAAAAGCAGACACATTATCATGAAACAAACGATGATTCTAACAATCATGATTGCAACACGTATTTGGCGACTACGACGTCCTATGAAAGTCGCGGAGACGCGGCTGAACCACACTGGCTACACAAATACATCGATGATGCCGTAGAAAATATGTTTCTAGAATCATATGAACGTTTTTCGGATGAAAAGTATGAAGAAGAAACGAATCGTATCTACTTTTCCGACGATGAGTCATTCGAAAGGTACTGGGAAAACAAATATGAAAACCAATATCTCAGAAACATAGAAGAATCTGACCGAAATGAAACACGTCGTGATTTCTATATATATTACAATCGCTCTGATATGAATGGCTGCTGAATGCGTTACCGAGTCTTAGAACATTCGTTCACAAACATGACTTTTCAGTGCAGAGCGTTGTATTTCCAGTATCGTGATTTGAACCAGAGACTCAAAACGTTTGAAGATTGGCCATCAGAACCTAACGTTTCGAAGGAAGACATGGCTAGCCAAGGGTTCATTTATGACATTTTGTTCGACTGCATTCGGTGCGTGTTTTGCCATACGCATATCTGGGACATTGCAAAAGGCAGCGTGAAACATAGACATCAACAACTGTGTCCTGTATGTCCTTTCGTATTTGATTTGTGATTTTGAATAGAACTTATCAAAACGTGTTTGTGTGTTGTTTGTTTTCTGAGTTGTTTGTATAGACAATAAAAAAGTAAACCAGTTATAGTGCAAACATTTTATTTACGCATTAGCATAGACGATTCGATGCAATTCCAGACATAGAAATACGATTGGTATGTCCTGTCATTGCGCTCATGCTGTACGTTTCACAAACACGCTCAGTGCCAAGAATTGACTTGACGGCCATTTGTGTTTTCTCAACGCCGTGGAAATCTATCACACCAATGATCCAATTGTGGTTGTGCGTCCAACTGTACCGTAAGTCGAATTTGCACAAGCAAGCTTTTGTTTGTAACACGTTCATTGTATATTTCTTGCAATCAGTGATCAGAAACGACCACACTGAAAAAGTATTTCTCGTGTTACAGCTGTTCATGAGGGCTTGTTGAATCTTGATTTTTCCAATATCAGTTTTTCTTACAGTTTCCTCAACAATTTCGTCAAATAGTCTCATGATCGTTTTCGTTGGTTCCATCGCAGCCTTGAGTCTTGCGAATGTGTTGATCTGCTGCAAAATAAGTTGTCTAGTGTCTACGTCCATATGATCAATATAATTTGACAAACACGATGGTATGCTTTGTTTGCTGCTATCCATGTCGATAACTGCAAGAAAAATGATAATATTGTATCACGTTGCAGGTTAATGTCAAACCATTTGTGACCTTATTGTCCCTTGGCTATGCGATCTACACAGAGGACACCGCTCTAGCGCAGCAACGCATTGGGCGCAAACCGCGTAATGAGAACAAGGCACGATGATTATTGATAACTGCTCCTCCAAACACACCTTGCACAATATATTGCTACGAAGGCGATTATTCTCCTCGAGCAAACTACTTACATCAAACGAACATCCGACTTCGTGTTTCTCATTACAGAATGAGTCTATAATATACTTTTCATTTGAGTCGCTTTGTACATTTGCCACATAGGATTGCATGAGTACATTTTGAATGAATTCATCTCCCTGGCATTGTCGTACATGAGCACAAAATGGAAATAATTCTGCGTGCTCTTCCCAAATGTCTTTTCGTGTACCACATGATGGCAAAATAACTGAACAGTGAAAACACTTCAGGCATTTGTAACAGTTATCTAAATAAAACCCTGCTTTTGCTAACTGTATGTTAGATATTGTTTCATTAGTCCGTTCATTCCACGCCTGAAGGGAACCTATCCTTTTGAACAATGTACAGAACTTCGGATTTCGCGGTCGCGTATCCAAAATTACACCAATGTTGTTTCGCAACTTCTGGCAAATTTTCACCGATTGTGTATTCGAGACAGTTCATATTGATTTTTTTGGAATTTATTTCTCTCTGCCTAACCAGGTTCTCACTCGATAGACGTGTCTCAATTTGATCGTTTTCATGAGTATTGCAGACAATGTTCAAGAGAAACTTCTCCAATTCACCCGTATGGGGGACTTTTGTAGTATTCGCGGCAGCCTGGTTCGTTGACATAACACTGTATAGTTAGATTATTCATTTTGCAAAAGATAAATACTTATATATGAACCATTTCTACTCGATTGACAAAACATTTTATGTTCAGTATGCATGATTGTGAGTACCTTTGTGCGCTTTTACTCGTTCTTGTGGTGCAAACAAATGCGTTAGGCGGTTTTAATCCGAACTTTTATGATTCGCAATGTTTTACGCCATTAAATGAAAAGTCGATCGATGTTACCAATGGTTCGTTTTACATTTTGATTAACGTAACATACGATTATATTTCACTGTACGATGATATCAAAGACAATTTACACTTTTTCAATCGATGGATTAGTAACCCAGAGCTGGGTTTCGAGGCTCACGAGTTAGAAGCGAGATGCAAAACGATTGGCTTACCTAGATGTCCAAACAAGAGAGAAGCTTATTCGAAACCAGAATACCGTGTGATTAACGGTTTGAGGTCGAATGGAATGTTCTTCGTATACGAATTACCCAGTCTTGCTGTAAAAATGGCAATTGAACCGAAAACGTACTCAATGAGCCAATTTGTAGAATCAGTGTATACCGAAATTTCGGCACACGCGTGGATACCATTGTTAACGTATAACTTTTCATTGACCTATAATGGGAGTAAGGTCTGTGCGAATGGTGTGTTGGGTCAGGCTAACATCCGATTTAACGGAAAATTGTGTTCATCGTTAGGTACTTGGTGCGATAAAAATATAAGTGGACGATGGGTCTTGGGTTTAAATGAAGCGTTTACGGTCATAAAAGAAGCATACCTTACGCAAAGAGTGAATGATTTGGCACTCTATAATTACGTGAAAACTGTCGATCTCGAAAGAAACCCTTACGAATACTCGGGTTTACGAGAAAACATTCAACAAGTGAATCGCGAAATCGCAGACATAAGAAACGTGTTACAAAATCTGGAAAGTGATGACTATTCCGACGATGATTTAGAGAAAAAGAAGGCAGATGAAACTGTTCCTGTTTTGGAGCACCCATCGGCTCGTAAAATGAAAACAAATGATGATTTAGAGAAAAAGAAGGCAGATGAAACTGTTCCTGTTTTGGAGCACCCATCGGGGAAAACAAACTTTACCGTTATAGCGATTCAGAAAAATATTGACCAACGATTGAACGCTATCAACGACACAATCATAAAGCATAAAGCTGTTTCAAACAATAACACAGTTGCTGAAACATCGACTTATGGTCTGCAAAACTGCTACTGTCTCACATGCAATCAATCTACTACTGTTGGTAAAATGCACAACGGTCTGTGTTATTTCATCAACTTAGATCCAACGTTCAAGGTTCTAACAGCGAAACACACTTCGCCTTTCAAAGAATACGAACCGTTGATTATCGACGAACAGTCAGATTCGCTCAGCGCGTTACATAAACAAGTGAGCAACGAAGTTATTCTCTCAAAAAAGGCCTCATCGTATCAACTCATTGTCTACAGCACCAAAGATGGTAAAACTGTTGAGAGCAAATGTATGTCGTTATTTAGAAATAAATACCAGGTGGAGAACTGCAACGAAACTGCGAATGCTGTACTGATAGCGAGAGAGGGAAATTTCAGTCGCGTACCACAAGTACCATTGCCTGATTTCAGATACTGCGATGTTGGTGCGGTCAAAGCGAGAGATGGCAAATGTTTTCGGATTGATGCAAATTGTTCGCACTCAAACATTGCGAGAGTTAACGATTTGGATGATAAGGTAGTTTCATATTTGGTGAGCATTACTCAGAACACTGCACAAAATATGAGTGAGGCAAAATTTCAAATCAAAAATATAGATGATAGTTTTGTTACAAGCGATCACTTCATTGTGTACAAAAAAATGGCGAACAGTGGACAAGAATGCACATACGTCGACATGCGAGCAAAGACTATTTCAATCGAAGAATGCAAAAACCGACTAACCCTTTGCGAGGTGGTGTTTGCTAAAAGTACATCGAATGACGAACCGGGACTGAGAAAGCTAACATTTTGGGAAACCGTAGCTTTAAGCGTTGGTGGTTTTATTTTGCTTGTTGTGGCTGCAGTTGCCTTCATACTCGCCTTGCATAGCATAGCCCGAAAGAACGAAAATGTTATAAACGTTTGAAACTATATACGTTGATGTTTGTTTCTATTTTGTCACATCTCACAATGACTTCTTATCACGATATGTACACTTTGGAAGTGATAGGCAGCAACGCCGACACGATGGAATTTGCGGTACAAATACGCAAAGATGTTAGCGTTTCGATAAATGAGCACGAATTGCTCGAAAGTGTCTTCGAAACAATGTTTGACGATGTGGAAGACAGGAACATTTTCGAGTTTGATTTGACGGTGGAATTTTCTTTCGCGAATGGTTCACAAACTTTACAGCTCAAGCATGTCGATATGTTAACGTGTTCGTGGTTTGACATTTTGTTTGCAATGGAAGAACAGGGAATTGTTTTCAGCTTGCCAGCTGACCTTCGTGTCTGGTTGTTAAAAATCCTATAAACGTTAGTTCAAATAAACTGTTATCATACTTATACTTCGTTTTTGTTGTTATGGAAGACAAAGTTAAACCATGCAACAGTGAGCGTTGCACGTTATGTTCTCAAATGAAGGCTGGAAATAGTTTTCAGTTCAATTGCGGTTTTGTGTATATCGTCGAAGATGGAGAAAACCTATCTTGTAACTCAAAAGACGTTATATACGTTTTGAAGTGCAACACTTGTTGCGGTGAGTACATTGGAGAGACCGTAAATCTGAGAAAACGCATTCACACACACAACTCTCATGTTCGAACAGAGCAGCATTTGTGTCGAGCTACTGATCACTTGATCGAATGTGGGAAACACTTGTGCGACGTTAAAGAGCGTTACACTGTATTCGTTTTGGAGACAGAGCGAGACAAGTATGTGCGCAAAGCCAAAGAGGCGTACTACATTCGGCTATTCCAGCCAATGATGAACAAGTAAGGCGTGTATTATTTTGTACATGTATATATAGCTACGTTTAACAAACAAAAACTAATCACACTCACAATCACTTTCTACAATGGCACAACAAATGATGAACTCAAGCTATGCTAGGAAAATGCAAAACCGATTACGCATAGAGGAGTTTGCGAACACTGTACTGAAACACGGCGTTAGAAGAAATTTGGTTTCTGAAGTCGAGCCAGATGTCTTCTTGTCGCCTAACGATACTTCAAAGATAGAAGACCTTTCTGAGAAACTGAAACAGATTGATGCCAAACTAGCGCAGTACAAAAGCCTAAAAGTAAGAACGCAGCATTTGATCAAGGGCATCAAAAAAACAAAAAATTTGCGAGACGATGTTGTGAAGACTGTGCGCTCTAACGTTGTCAATCGGATTCCAATTGGTATGCTCAACAATATACTCGGTTCTGGCGAAGACGAAGACATGTTCGCTTTGATAGAACGAATCAAAACGACCAAGGTTCAGGAGAAGCGCAACTATGCCGATATCGACATCTCCGATGCAGAAATGTCAGATACGCTGAACGATGAAGACCAGGAAATCATGAACGCTCTGGCTGCCAAGAGAAAGCGCAAAACTGGTGCGAACAAAGCTGTCAAGAAAGCGAAAAACGAGAAGGCCATACTCAGTGATCTAGAACTGAGCGTTGATGACCAATGACTTCGTTGTTGTAACATTGTTTGATTTTTGTCGATTGATGTATGCTATATTTTGGTATATGTGGAAAATAAATTGTACCGTCGAACAGTAAACATTTGTTGTTGCGTTATCAATGGATATCGATGAGGTTTTGATTATTGACGAAGACGAACAGTTAGCACAAAACACCTACTTGTTTTCACCCATGTTCT
This sequence comes from Congeria kusceri, assembly GCA_027627225.1. NCBI lineage: Eukaryota > Metazoa > Mollusca > Bivalvia > Myida > Dreissenidae > Congeria > Congeria kusceri. Next base: position 11,695,621 of record CM051033.1, on the reverse strand, counting down.
CTAGACAACACAACGAATGTTCACTATGCATTTTTCAGTACATAACAGAATACGAAGAGCAAATACGCACATTCGAAAGCAAGCTAGCAGAGATTAACTCGAAACTCGGGTGTGGAATTCAAACGTGTGTTACAATGGTTCTCAATGAGTTCAAAGACGATGAACGCATGTCGTTGTTCAAGAAATTGACACCTAGGGAAATTACTAGTCATTTTGACTCAGTATTCGGTGATCCAATGTGTGGATACAACCGACTGAAAGCTTACAATTTTTTCTCTCTGTTTGACGATACTACTGTCAACAATTCCGCGTACATCAAGTTTATTTACGATACATACAAACATTCGAGAAACACTTCACTCTGTCCGTACTCGCTTTTAGGCGTGTATGTTTTTTTGGTTATGATCAATACTATAGGAGGTGATGCACAGCTGAAGAAGAAACATGACTTTTTGTGGATGTTCAACTGTCTATGCAATCACAAATTACGGTTTGGAAAGTTGCGTTGAGTGACAAGAAAAGAAAATATCTATTTAAGGTAAATGTTTCTGTAGAAGCGCTAAAATCGCACAAAACCATGTCAACCATAAACGTTAAGGATATTAATCGTGTCACTGACACCGAGGCCACGAATCGCTTGTTCACTAAACTTAAGTACGATATTGGCATTCAAATCACTTCGAAGCTAATTCAGTCGCTTAAACAAAGCAAAGACAGTGTTGTTTTTTATGTGGGAAAAGAACAAAGGTCTTACCCGGCAGCAATCGTGAAAATGTTCACAAACGTTAAGACAAACCATGTCAAGATTACGAACTACAGTGTTCAAGAATTGATGAACGTGTTTGAAATTCTCATGAACCTGTCCGACTACCAATGTAACGGTCTCACGCAAGATTACTCGGATTGGCAGTCGATCTCTAGCCTGGTTAACATGATTGAGCTTGCTGAGTTCCTAGGCATGACAGAAGTGGTGTTGTTTCTAAAACGTATTCCACAACTGCTTACATTTCACAACAAAAACGCGTACGACAACGAATTGCTCAGAAGAGGAAACGAGTCTAAGGAAAATCTACAACCTATGTCCGTCAACGAACCTAGCGAAAACGATGAAAAACGTTCAAGGTCTAGAAAGAGAAGCTTTACAAAGGTGTTCAGTCGTAGTCTGAGTCGAAAGCGCAGAGATGAGAATGTCATGTCATGAATGTTGTATGTTGTATGTTGTCGAATGTATGTTGTTAAAGTAGCTAAACAGTAAACTTGTGTGTTTGTTTTCTTCACGCAGTAGTACAAAAACCAAGACTTCAATACATGTTCAAAATAGTTTTTATTCGATCAGTACCAAAGATACAAACATTCAAAGATCAACAGTATCACAAGCATATATACAATTTTTTTTGTAATCAGAAATAGATGCGAATAGTTTCTTGCACCTCTGCTCGACACATAGCACACATCGGTTCTATCGTTCTATCCATCATTCGAGAAATGCAGTCTTCGCAAAACGTATGACCACATGGAACAATTGCAATAGATTTTTCTGTCCAATAACATATTTCGCAAAGATGTTTTTGCTTTAGCGCTTTTTGCAATGTGACAAGTTGAGTCGCGAATGTCTTTTCTCGTTCATTCCACATAGCCAAAGTTATTATCTGTCTCATCTTGGTAGTCTCATCTTGGTAGCAACATTCGTCTCGAAAGGCAACACGAATTTCTTCCATCGCCTCTATGCATTCGTTGCGTATCTTTCTTGTGGACAACCACCAGTGCAGTTGTTTCAGATAGAATACCGATAGGAATGTTACGACGATCATAGTTTCTTCTTTTTGTCAACACTAGGCTGTATGCGATCCCAAATATTGTCTGGCTTTCTTTCTTCGATTATCAAACGAGTGAACAAAATGAGCATACTGTTTACTAGTGTGGCAATTATATATACGCGTATTTATAAGGAGTCACACTAGTAAACAGTATGCTCATTTTGTTCACTCGTTTGAATATGCAAGAGGAAAAACTCATTCAAAAACGGCAATGGAAAATCCAGTCACTAGCTGCTGCGAAACAGTTGTGGGAATTAGTATCAAAGCATCTGAGCATAACAACCACAGAGAAGCCTAGGGTAAAATTGTTTCGCCTGTCAAAATCTGAAACATTTGAACCATATGCATTGTTTTGTCCAAACTGTGAACCTCACCCTGAGTTCGATTATCAGATCAAAATTACATGCTTTGGAATAACACTTCATTTGAGTTTATTTGCAAGACTAGGTGAAGATGACAACGATGACGGTTTTATGCTAGTACTGGACACACCAGACGATACAAAACTGTATTTCAACATTTATGATCGGGATGGCGAAATTGACAAAAAGCATTATCTACTCAAATCCAACGGTTCTGCAATGTGTAGGGAAATTCTCGATATGATTGGTCTCAAAGACATCATTCACGAAGATGATTTGTTTGCAGAGTTGGCATCTAACATATCGTTAGATAGCGAATGTGAATGTGATGATGAATAAAACAACCAAACATATTGTGTGTGTGTGTTATTCTTTATTTTTACTCAACGGCAATGTAACATGCAATAATCTACAAATGATGTCCATTCACCAGGTTGTTTTGCGACCCACTCAGTTAGTCTGTATTTTCGAAACACTTCTTGAATCTTGACCAGGTGGTAGAAGCCTTGAGCGTTGTATTTCGATAGTTCACGCACGACGGCCACAAACATAACAAACGCAGTCACAAACACGTCCCAGCTCAAACCTCTACTCAGCTTTTTTTCAAGCAATTCGCTAAAATAGTCTACATCGAAACAAGCTTTGCTCAAGTCTTCCTTTGTTAGAACATGCTGCGTTACAGTTCTTTCAAGAAACAAAACCACACATTCGACTATGTCACAAAGAGTGTAATTGCTATCGTCGAACTGCTTTTCTACCAAGTAATTGGCTACCATCGCAGCCACAAATTCACTGCTCAACATTTTTAACAGTTATGCGTTATTTGTTAGAACAGCAGTTGGTACACGTCGAGTTTGAAATCCTTGTAGAAAATACACAATAACTATAACAATAACCAAAGAAACAATCACGAATGTAAGTGCAGCAAACACGATCCAAACGCTGTTAATTCTGGATTCATCACCACTCGGTACATTCAGTCGTTTATCAGGTTCTTGAATTTGGCACAGAGTTTGTTTTGTTGTGCATCTATTATATGAAATAGATTTTGTATTCACGTCGATGTACAAGCACGTTATGTTCTCATCGGATGACACTCGCGAAAAGACTAAGGCGTAATCGTTTATTTCGAGCGTTTCGTTTAGAATGTCAATTTTGAACATCAAATCTTGAGAGATCACATCGACTGTCGTGTCGTGCGTTCTGCTAATCAGATAGTCAAAAGCGTTTTGAAAATCTTCTTCTGTTTGCAGTACTGCTGGTGAGCATTGACCATCTGCATTCACCACGAAACAGGATTTCGGCGATGTGATCGATGCTGCTGCAGTTTTGTCGAATGAACATTTCTTGTACAAACGTGGTTTATAAGGGGATGCTGTCACAAACTCTCCTTTAGTAGCTTTTAACAGTGCTATGTTAGTCGTTTCGCATGAAATGCGCAAAAATTTTCGTTTGAACAAATGAACGCATTGAGCAGCCTTATCCTTGCTAAAGAACAGCGCCATCTTGATAGAACGCTCGATGTTTTTCAATACCAGTTCGTTGCTTACTTGACTAAAAACAGTTTTCAGATTTTCATCTCCAACAATGACCATATCGTATTCATTATAGTCGGTGCTGTTACCAGTTTCACCAACCTTTACTGGCGTTGAATATTTGTTACCAACTTTGAACCGTTGCTCTGTACTGAGAAAGTAGCAAGATCCACCATATATTTTACCAATGCTTTTTGTCGAATCGCAGTTATTGCAGTAACAGTTTTGTAAACCATAGGAAGAAACGTTTTGAAATGTTGTGTCAGCCCTGACAACTATGCAAAAACACAAGATGATAAACGACCGCATACTTGGCATAGAAAATCAAGAATGACTAGATCCTTTTGTAAAGGTCTCTTATACTAATTTTCGTTTCGTCGTTCTTTTATGACTTTTGACACAAATGCTATCAAGCCAATGATGATTGCGAAAAATGCTAGCATACCAAATACCACTTCGATTATAACAACGACAGATACTTTATCACCATCTCCATTAACCTCTGTGGTTGTAGAAACATTTGTGGTGATATTACCAAGCGTTGTGTTATTGATTTGACTGTATTCCTGCATGTCAATTTCGTTTGCAAATGGCGATGTGACAATATCATCTATTTGTTCCTGCGTTACGTTATCGCTGGTATTATTGTATAACTCATTGGAACTGCGTTTTTCTATATGAGTAACATGATTTGATGTAGTTTCGGGCTGACCAGTAGGTAGCACATTACAGCTACATTGAGATACTAACAAGGCAAATAGTATGAAATGCAACATTGTTGGTTTTTATTCATTCAACTAACAGAACACACAGCATATATAACAAAAAACATTCACAATGCAAAATCGGCAGGTATATACAACACGAGGCCGTTGGAAAGCAATTCCTTCGACACACAAAATGTGCAAAAGTTAGGCGGAACGTGAATGTTGGGAATGCACGTTCGAACCGCTTGAGAGAGTATGTCTTCTTTTTCATCGTTTTGAAACTCGTTGATGAAGTATACTTTACATGGGTTCTCCTCAGGTAAGATGTCGCTTACTGGCATGGGATTCTCTTGTACCTCTTGTTCTGGGTTGAACGTTTCCACAATTTCTTCTTTCACGAATGACAAATCGACCGGCATACTGAGTATCTCGTTCTGCTCTGGAAATGCATTCTCGTAAGAACCACGCATTTCAGTCCATTCTTCTGTTTTGCATAACATCTTTTTCGGAAGACTCGATTGGTCTTTTGCATGTTCAACAAATTTGCGTTTGCGATTAGGAATAGCATAAGCTAGTCTTCCCTTTCCCCCATCGATCAGCTCCGTTTTAACAAGAAGACTGTTGATGTGCTGGTTGTACAGAGGATGCAGCAAGAAGAGAAACTCTAACGCCTGGCACAAATTCGAATTTGGATATCCATACTTTGGTCTCAGTGTGTCTAAGTTAGCATTGTGCTCTGTCAGTTCGATGCCAGTTCTCAACGCTTCGTATATTCCACCACAGCTTCTAACAATCTTCAGACCTATCGTGAGCTCTTTCTGTGTGCTAATCAGCTGGAAGTTTGTACTCGGCAGCACTCCTTTTCTCACCAATATTTCTATGATATCGTTTTCCGAACAATCGAGCAATGTCATGACTGCTTGAAAGTAGCTGTTCAACTTCAATCGTATCTGAGTCCTTTCCAATGAAAGGCAAGTCGATTTCACGGAATAACATTTTCTGAACTCCTCGATTCCGTGCAACTCCAACACTGGTATTATGCATATCGGCAGTCTGTAGTTTTCGGTTGGAGATGACTGCATGTATCTACCCTTCTTGATGCGCTCGTATAGATTTGCGAAATGTTCTGGTATAAGATTTTTCAATATCTTGAAGTAGCACATATCAGTCTTTTCGTCGGCGGCAGAAAACATCAAGTCTACATATCGTTCAAACGCAGCTAGTGTTGGTGCATCGAGAAACACATGGTCCAGCGTTGGCTTGTAGTTCAAGTAGTCGTACGGACTGTTCGTTATCGCCGTGAAACGCAGTCCCTCTGCATCTGTGAAAGGACATGTTACGCTGAACATGTACTTCTTCTGGTGACCACTGGCATTGAAATTTCGTTTCTCACGAATGAATTCTTCACACAATGTTTTGAGATACATGTTGTCGCTTCGATTGTCAGATTGTAAATGAGACAAATTCAGTTAGTCAAAGCGCATTTTATACGGTTGGTCATATTACAAAGATCGGTTTATAAACCTGTCTTGTTGATTTTCTATTTCAGCGATGGCTCGTTGCAGCGAGAGGAAGGGCGATTGCAAACTGCATTCACTTATCAACACAAACCAACCCGAGTTGTTAGCAACGTACATCAATCAAAACTTTGATTTTGAGTCATCTTGTTACCTTGTTATCAAAGAAACGCATGTTTTGCCTATTGATTTCACACAACAAGATTTGAAGCAAGTTGTCATTCATAGCTCGAAATCTGAATTTATGCAATATATGAAACTAACATTCAATGGTTCACAAAGCAATGGGTCTGATTTTCTGCTCTCTGAACAAACCAATTACGAAGATATCTACGGCAATGAGGTGCATCAGTGTCACATTTATTTTTCAAACGCATGTACCAAAGATATGGCTGCTACAAGCTATTTCTTGACGTGCGCTTTTAGCACAACTGGCGTTCTAAAATTTTCAAAACACACACTTGAAAAACTAGCATCGTTCTTGATTAAAAGATATGGTCAAACACTCATACCCAAATGCACTACAGAGTTTTGGAACAACAAACTTGACTCATTTCGCATGAGATGCATTCGTGAGAAAACATATCAGGTCTCACAGCAAGATGACTCTATAACACTTCATGAAGAAATTGAACGCTTGGCGCAATCCAAGTACGATTTCGTTAGTTGTGAATACAATACTGCGTGTAGAACTCTCAAGATTCTGTTTCGTTGTTCGAGCGACAACAGCTTTGGGTTAGTGGCTCTCGCACAGTCGCCGAGTATATAAAGCGCCGAGTCAGTGCAAAGTCAAATCATTCTTGATATCAAAGCCAAAGAGCAACATGTCGTACAACAATAGCTTCTATGTACCAGCAACTACATTCCAGGTGCCTGTCACTGAGGACTGGGATGCAGAAATAGAGCTGTCGCAAATGCAAAGTAAGTTGTGTTGCTTTGTATGTACTTTTATGTTACTGTAGAAAATGGAATGTTGCATACATGAATGTTTATACGCAATAACTATGTTTCGCTTGTTGTGTTTCAGATACAGCCAGAACTAAGACAACCACTCCAACCGAGGACTGGGACGCAGAAGCTGATGAGGCGAAGCGTGCGCCATTCTTCCTACGTGTTGGGAAGCTTACGCAGCGACAACTCAACAGACTGCATAGATGTTGGACGTGTCGCTGCGTCCCAGTGAATTGTAGATGTAAAAAAATTGAATAAAAATGTTGAAACGTTAACATGTGTTTGTTTGTTTTATAGATTATGGTAGAAAAATGTTATATAGGTAGTAATTTGAAAATTCGCTAAGTACTCATCGCACACAAAAATGCTAGCCGTTGAACTGAAAGATTTAAGCTTTTTTCGACACATGTTGCATTTGAACCTCGAACAGTGGAACAAAGCTGTCGAAATTTACTTAACTGATCTCTATCCTGATGTTCAGTTTACATTCTCGCAGCGAGATCAATGTTGGAAAGTGACAAATACCGACATGGTGTATTATGTCGATATTGAGCTAATTCTAACGAGTACAAAATATGGTTTCTGCTGGAGAGACCAGAATCAAATCAAACGACTTCAGACGATAAATGGTATTTTGTTGCGCTCAAAAGCTGAGAGAGCAAAACACGTATCGTTTGACCAAGAGTATTTCTGAAAAAAGTATTAACGCGCTTGTAAAGAGTTGTAACACATAAAATATTTCATTTCATGGATGAAACCGACGCTTTATGCACTTATCACTCGGGAAGATATATGGAAACATATTCCGAAAGACTGAAGACATTTGAACACTGGTCGCCACAAATAAAACCGAACAAATATGAGTTAGCTTCTTGCGGTCTGTATTACTTAGGGCAACACGATCGTTGCAAATGTTTTAATTGTGGTGTTGTATTGTACCATTGGAAATCAACCGACGATGCTTGGCTCGAACACCACAAACATTCGCCGAATTGCCAGTTTTTGCGAATGGTGGGACCAGGGACAAGATTGTTATTAAACCCATGAGCATGTTTCGTGTAAACGGTACTCAATAAATATCATGAACTGTACATTTCGTTTTGTTCTTGTTTTGTGTTCGACAATAGTTAACATAGCACCGCAAACATATACAGAGTACAACCATGCTTGTGTAAAGTGAATGGTTTTCGAGTTCGCTATTGCGCTGATGTTACAGACCAGTGTGTTCTGTTTTCTATAAAGGTATAACTTAAGTATTCTCTACGCAAACACAACAACAAGGTATACGAAGTTTCAAAAGATTTTATTGAGGAAGAATCAATCTTTCATATAATCATTGTATCGACAGTTCATTTACAGTCAACGTACACAGTCCTCACAACTGCAAATGTCTTGCACCTCTGTTTTTGGCATAACCCTGCATTTCGCCACACCATTTGCAACGATCGTTGGTCTTCGTACATGGCACGCAACTCAATCCCTCGCATCTGCGGCAGAAGTTAACTTCCCCAGAAATGTTTTTACACGTTGCACACGTGAGTATCAAAGTAGTGTCCACTACTGTCGGTAGAATATTTCGCATGGTCTCCAACCATCGCTGACAGGCAACGTTGTCGTTTCCAGCGCTCCCACTTTCTTGAACCCTCGCCATCCATCGCTCGCAAGCAGTTTGATCAGTCATAATGTGTGTTTCTCGTTCTGTGTCAGAATGCGAAATGATTCAAACACTATCGATTTGATCTTATATACTCTGCCTGTGTGTGCTTGACTAGCTAGCACACCAATGCTACTGAGTATGTAGTAATTCATATCAAAAGCATACAATTCGAAATTCATGTCCATATTCTAGTTATTCAGACAAAGTTCTATCTCTACTCACAAAACTCAAAACATCAAATTACACGAAAATTGACAACTTCGTTGTGAGTCTCATTGAGACGTAACATCGCTTTGATTTGCGAATTCAAAACATAAACACAACCTTGAACTAATCGAAAGGAGTTTCATATTTTGTGCATATTTGCATCGATTGTATTCTTTTCAAGAAAGACGAGTTTTGTGGAATATTCGGATTAATTCATTCACGGATGCACAGTTCTACTTAAATCGTAACAAATATTTGTAGTTTATGTTGTTTATGAGCATATACAATGTTCAAAGTTTTACGGACATGGACAGATTTACTCCTGTCTGCCTTAGGTATAATACGGTGTGAGTCATCATATCGGAATTTGTTTGCCAGTCGAAATGTCGCGATGCATTTTGAGGCTTTTTTTGGTGGATTTTGTGTTGATTTGTTGATGAAATTCTGTGAGATTTGTAGAACACGATACAGTAAGTACCACGACAATGTGTTGTGCTCTTTGATAACAGACAAAACATTGTATGTTTGAAATTTGTTCAAATCTCAAATGTCAACAAAAAAGTTGAACTATACAATGAATCATTGAATGATCTTGTGTTTTGTTTTCTGTACCAAAACTGAGATCCTGAAAACAAAATGTGTTCTTTGATTCAGATGATTGTGACTACTTCTGTTTTGTGGAAAAGAACTCAGTTGAGAAAAACTTGATATGTGTTGTTTTGTTTTCTGAGCTACACCAGACTTTTTTGACTTGAGTTTATTTGTACACATCAAACTCTGCCAGGAAAAAATGATTTCTAGAATGCATGGACACTCAGTATTGCTTGGTAACTTGTTGTTATTAACGCCATGATTCAAACATTGTCAAATTTGTCCGGAGTTTAATAATTTCTGACCAGGAACAACATTTCAAGATGACACTTATGTGGAAGAAGACATGTACACTGATTTGTCAGCATATTTCTAGGCTCAGTTTTCATATTTTAGCCATAGAATGCACAACTGACAATTTCGAAGTCTACTTCGCAAGCACATTTAATGTCTAAAACTGCAGAAAAAAACTATATACACGTCAAAATACTAATTCTGCTTCTTTTACCAGCATATGAATGTTTGGCCATAACAATCTTTTATTCAATTTAACACAAATGTGTGTTTCTACAAGCCAACCCTTTTGGTAGCCTGTTTCGGGTCAGAGTGCCTATAGTATAGATTATTGAGTTTCAAGAAGCAAAACTGGCATAACATTTGTGTGTTTAGAACGTTAAAAAAAATGTATTTACACAAACAATTGAAACTTTGCATGTTGGTCAGTACTGAAAATGTATTGCTCCAAATCTGTTATCATGTTCACTTGACATGGCGGATAAATTCATCTTCAATCAGAATTGAACCTAAATGCATTTGAAAATCCTGTTTCAGGTCCGGTTTTCTCTGACCAGTGTCTATAGAAGGTATATTTGAGATGTTTGAAGTAAATCCCACATAACTGGTTATGGTTGAAATTGATGGAAAAAAGGTATTAACACAGAAAATGGAATTTTTAGCTGTTTCGCAGGCATGGATTCAGTTTATTCAAGCAAGGCATATTGACTCTGCATAGTTAATCAAATCATGAAGCCAGAGTAGTTTAATGAAAAACGCTTTCTCATGTAGCAACTGAGAAAGAGATCTGGGTGCAATTCCCAGTTCTGGCATGTTTTGTGAAACCATTGCGTGAGTCAAGAAAGCATCTTTTGGCACCAACAAGCAATTTAAACCCTGTCTCGGTTCAAAATTTCTGAATTGTTTCACAATGCACATACTGCAAGGTTAAAAAGATTCAAGTTTCAATCCAGTATAACTGTTTTGACTGAATATTCCCATGATAAAATGGACATTCTCTATTTTATCAGCATGAGAATGTCTTCATACAAATCATTTCTTCACCATGTCATGTGGACTGTTATGAGTTTATTAGCAAGCAGAAACAGTTATAACCCTCTCTCGGTTCAGAATTTCAGAGTTATATCTGAAGGAGATATGACTGCAAATTTTCAAGTCAATCATACATACCCAGTTTGATTGGAAGATACAAGAAAAATGCACATGAATGTAATTTTGAACATTGTTTTCTCTTGTCAAAACTGAAAATGTTTGACCATAAACTCATATCTTCATGTTAGCAATGCAATACCAGTTGGCTACAGCATTGATCAGCTCATATTGCCCAAGTAGTTGAATGTGAAACGCTTTTTTCAGCCCTGTGCTTGAAGAAGGAGATCTGGGTTCAAACCCTAGCTCTGGCAAGAGTTGTAAAAGGATTGTAGAGTCGTGGGTCTATTGTATTAACTCTAGAATTTCATATCTATGTTCATGAAGCAAATTCTGAACAAATTCATACGAGTAGGTAATGATATTGATGAATGTTTGTATCTTGAACCATGGTTATACATGCTATAGTTGCAAGTAAAGTGACCAATTTTTGAAATCACATTTGATAAGCTACTATGATATGATATTGTCAACAACAGTCTTAGATTTCAAAATATACAAAACATCTCATGACACAATTGTAGTATCAAATTTTTTATTTCGTCAAATCACTACTTGTACAATTTAGCTCATGATATTTGCATCTATCTGATCAATTGTATAATTTGACTTCAAAAATGTATTTCACTCAGCTTCTTAATTGTGCATACATATTGCATTTCAGTATTTTCAGATTACATCAAACAAACATTCTTTCATTCAGTAAAAACAAATAACACAGTTTAAAGGTTTCATATTCATTTATGTATCAACCGATAATGACATAACCTGGTCCAAAATTACAACTAGTTTGACCATCATATTGTATTTTGCATTTCAGACAAATCAATCGCCCAGAATTTTTATTGTATACGAATTCCAAATACTTCAAGATGCAATTCATACAACAAAACCCGTGCCCACACTTCTTGCTGAACACTCTAGGTGGATTGCTTTCACTTTTACATACTTTGCATGAGTCGATTTCGCCACTGTTTTTTAGATCGCTTAAAATGCTGTCTATAGCATGTGAAATGTTTTTCGATGCAGTTGATAGATACGAGGTTACCCTCGAGTCATCACTTTCTTCTGATTTTACGTATTGTAACGCTTTTTCGATGTATGCGATCCTCGTCTGAGCATTGCCGTGTAACGATTTAAGTTTGTCTTGTTTGCGGATGTAGTCTTCGACAAAGTCAGTCTTCTTCGGTTCAGTTGAAATTGCGTCTTGTTTTGCATTTCGCGAACCTTTAGGTTTTTTGACAGTTTGACCCTCAGAATCAGCAATAGCTTTACGTTTGTTCGATTTCGTTGTACTACTCGTAGCTGTTGAGTCATTGGAATTAAGCTGCGAAAGCTGGGCTATGAAATTAGCAGCTTCTTCGTCCTCTCGCGAATGATACTCATTTTCAGCTTCTTCCACTGGCATTTTTAGGAGCGAGTACACCCTTTGACAAGTTTGGTCGATCTCACTTGGGGTGGAATAGAATGGATGATTTTCATCGCCCAAACGAAAACCAACATCGGTAAGCTGTTTGGAGGCCATGTCGCTTTGCTAACTCAAGTGAGAATGATTGAGTTCTGTCAAAAGCTAGGTATTTAATATACATAAAGTTAATTTTCTCATTTTGTATTCATTCGCTGTAAACTGTCAAGTTTACCCTTGCTCTTCGAGTCAAGCTATGAGATTTTGACTTCAGTAATGCTAACCGAATATAGCGTTATACTTACAATGAGTAACAAACGCATCTAAAATGTGTGTGTCTTGTTGTAGAGAGATCAAACATCGTTGCTTCGTTGCAACATACCAAAATCAATATCAATATGTTTTCGAGTCTCGAACTGTTGAGCAAAAACGCCTACCTATGTTGAAACATTGATATGTGAAAGTTCTTCACCACAACGTTCAATTTCGTGATAAGACAAAAAAGTCAGCTTATGTTGTCTGAAATGTTTTTACTTGTTACCCTGTACGTGCTTATGTTAGAGCCGCTTATTTTAGAAATCAAAATTCTGCTTTTCATCGCATTTGTGACAAGTGAGCGTTTTATCAGAAATTGTCTGATCAAGTATTTCGCTCTATCGCACTGTGATGAGAAGACGTTGTGAGCTCAACTACAACATCTACTCTAACGTACACTACTACCAAACAAATGACTAAGACATGAAATTTATTTCAACATTTTATTGCACAAACATACAAGCATATACACAAACATACAAGCATATACACATCTAGTCAGTAAGCAGAATTTTTACCCAACCATCCACTTCAGTTCTACACATTGCACATTTATCACCTAACATCATCAAACAACACATTTCGCAGAATGTGTGTCTGCATTTCGTTAAAGCACAGTTCTTTTCAGCATCGCAGCAAATTATGCACGTCCGCAAGTCTTTCACCGCTTGTTCTTTTTCCAGCTGAAGTTGGGCCGTCACAGCATTCACCCTCTCTTCGATTTCTATTTCGTTTTGCTCTCGAAGCAGTCGTTCCCGCTTAGCCCATTCTTCCTCGAAGTAACGCTGCTGGTCATCGATCAAGTGTTTACTGGCTTCGCGGTGATAGTAGGACGCCTTCTGTAAGCACGCCATTAGTTTGCTACAGACTTGGCGTCCTTCCTTGGTCATAGCAAAGTCGCTGTTGTGAGAAAACGCTGTTATTTGACTACCTAGTCTGTTCAGATGATACCCGAACGATTTAAATTCATTAAACGCCGATTGTTCTGGTCGAGCGTACGGTTTTGCGGCATGTCGCTTGCCCTTACTAGTAGAGGCTGCATCGCTACTGCTACTAGTAGCATCGGGGTCCTCAAACTTCGGCAGTCTGTGAGCGTATTTCGCCATGATGATGCGTTGATGTTCGCTCTTTGAGTTGCAAATCACGAATGATGACCATTGCTGTCCGGGTCGCTTTTTATACCAAGTCGCGCTGGTGCATTTTCACTATATAGACTTAGCATAGTGCTTATATGGCAAACTACTTGAGTATGATGAAAAGCAAATTTCTCACGCGTGGAAGATGTAGACATTCTCATCTGAGAAAAGCTTTGAACAAAGTTGCCTGTCTACGAGATTTTGATCAAACGTACGTTAGCGAGATAGGCCTATTTCTGAGGCAAACATTTCCAACGCTACGCGACGACTGTCGATTGTACATCAAGCACGAAGTGACAATTCAGAATCGTCGACCTGATTTTCTTATTCACATACCAAATGTTGCTCTCCTACTATTAGAGTACAAAACGTCCAATGTTACAACAAAAGTACGAAGAGAATATCTGACTCAAGTCATCGATACGTTTCACAAGTTTCGACAGAGTTTATGTGTTAGTGAAAATTCTAAACATATACGCTTACTAAGCATATTGCTCATTCGCAATTCGTCAACTCGACAAAATAAAATTGTATGCGTGAAAAACGAGTCAATACCGAACAGCTGTTATTTGCTCTGATCGGCTATGAAAAAATTTGCGAAATGTACTTTAGGTTGTTTGTTTATTTGCTCGTACTCAAAACACAATATAAACGCAGCATTTTGCAAAGCATGGACTGGAATGTTATTCATAGAAATCAATAGTTGAAAATCTATCACGTTTAGTCGATTTACCGTTCAGCGAGAGATGATTTTACAAGCGTGTTTTCGCAACTGATTTAAGGCGATATCTTTTATTTTCATGAACCAAACACAAAAATAAAGTACAGATCACAGCGATTCTGAAAATATTAAGCTTGAAACAAAGTCTTTTCGGGAACTGCAAATCATTTGGCTTTATTTGTAAAATCGCTCTTGTTTTGGGGATTACGCTGCTATAATTTTTGTATGCTTGTAAATACATTCTACAAATGTAGATTATCTGATTGCATGTTGTTAAGTGGTCATACTGATGTACAACATAAGCTATTTCTTTCCATGTTTAACGAGTATATCGCAATTATTGCTATCGCACGAAACCCGATAAAATATTCTCAAGTCTACCAAGTACTGTACTGTACTATTGAGAATGCGACGAGACGTTGTTACATGAAAACAAGAGTGTTCAAGTCGAATGTATGTTTTCATTGGTTTAAATCTCTATCTAGAAGAGTTTGTGCACTTGTATGTACTATATTGCAGAATAAAAAACCCAACAATCAAATGTCAGTTTTTGTCGTTTATTTTCACAATCGACACATTCTGTCATATCAAGTAGAAACAGTCACGAGCAAACATTCGAACTGCATATTTTCAAATACAACGCTTCAAATTTCCCATCGACACTCAACAGACACACCAGCATCGCATGAGAAAATAGAGCGCAGAGCGCAGCGAGGTCATTGAGTACAAATTTAAACTTTAATCGCAACGTCATTTCACATGTAGTCTTCGGAGAGCTGATTTTTTGCGAAAAAGTTTCAATCCGTTTTTCTCGACAACCACTGAAGATAGTGTGATCAAATTTTTGCTATGATATTAAGCTTCATTTGCTCTACAAGAATGTACCGACAGTTTTCTTCTTGTGTTAACGCTTGTTGGACAAAAATGCGAGTTAATGGTCGAAAATACAGTCTCAAAGAAGAAAAGTTTTTTGTCTTGTCGTTTTGCGAAACAAACTTTGTACCATCGGATAGGGAATTTCATTCTGAACAATTTGATGCATAAGACTTCGTATGTTTGTGAATCGCTTCGATTAAGCCAGCGTTAATTTACACTCAACACTAAAAGTTTTTATTCAAATGCGCCAAGCTTAATAACCTTGTACAACGTCATTTCGCTTTATGTAAACAACCCCGAGAGTAAAATATCGCATAACGTGGTTTAAGTTGATTTTCTCGACAACCACTAAAGCTAGTGTGATCAAATTTTCAGTACAATAACCAGCTGATTGTTAGCTACAGCTTTTCTACTAATAGTTTTGTTCCAACATACGTGCTTATGTGATAAAAATCACTTTGAAAACTTTCGCAAGAAGGAAACTTTTTTATGTCGGTGATTTGTGAAACAAGACTTATATCAGCTTGTAAAGAATTGCATGCTGAATATTTTGATATATGATGTGAAGTGCTTTCGCTAACTACTCAACGAATAGAGCAGAAATATAGCGCAACACAAACGCTCTTTCTAAGTTCTATAAAATCAACTTCGACTCGACGACGTTATGAATCGCACATTGTACAAAATGATTTTCAAGTAAACAATCGGGTTAAGTCAAGTTGCTTTACAACCGCTATAGATTTCAAGATGATATTTTCACCATATTGTCGCGATTGATGCTGGCAACATTTTTTGTAGGGAACCTTTTGCTGTAATCAGTTCGTACATGAGAGAAATTTTCACTGTTTTGCTCGAAAATACAGTCTCAAAGAAGAAAAGTTTTTTGTCTTGACGTTTCGCGAAACAAAATTGGCATCATCGTGTAGAGAATTGAATTCCGCACAAATTGATGTATAACACTACATGATTATACCTATCGCTGTGAAAATCTCAACCAAAACGCTTCTGTACAAAATGCACTTTTATGTTTCAAAGTTAAAGTTAACTGAACGTCGTGACAGCGCGCTGGAGAAAAATCAGATTTCTTCAAAGTTTAAGGCGGTGTATCTCCACAACCGCTAAAGATATTGAGTTGAAATCTTCGCGATATTGTTTGGATTGATACAAGTAATAAATTTTGTTGGGCATGTATGAGAAATTTTCACTTTATTGCTTGCAAAACAGGTATCATAAAAGGAAACGTTTTTGTCTATTTTACTAGCGAAATGATTTTGGCACCATCTTGTAGGCATTGAAATTCCGTATGTTTTGATATGACATACTTGTATGTTTGTTGTATCGCTTGATCAAGACTGGCCGAAAACCATTTTCCTATACTCGCGCTTTCACTTTAAACTACACAAAAATCACAACTTAAACGTCATTTCTATCGATGTAAACAACCGAGGAAAGATTTTGAACGAAAGCGGTTTATGTTGATTTTCTCCGAAATGACTCATGATATCAACATGAAATTTTTAACTTAATATTCAGCTCTAAGGTAGCTACAATTTTTGTCTCGCCTATTTTGTTCTCACTCGAATGACTGTATCAGAAATGTAAGAATAAAATATTCGCCAAGAATAACACTTTTTTGTCTGATTTATTAGCGCAATAATTTTGATATCGGTTTGTACAGAATTCAATTATGCGCATTTTGATGTATAACATTCTACATTGAGTCTTAACACAACGAATACACTGCCCGAAAACGAATCTACATGGAACGCATTTCAATCTTTAACTTTACAAGTTTTAACTGAACGTCGAGACCCGGCGCGCTCCGAGTAGAAAACTGATTTCGTACATAGTTTAACTTGGCGTATCTTCCCAACCGCTCAAGATACAAACATGAAATATTTACCAAATTGTTCAGCGCGATATCATCTGCAAATCATACGCTGATATTTTTCACAAGCATTTACACATCTATGAGAAAATTTCACATTATGCTTGGAAATCAAGTCGGTAAGAAGATAGTGAAACAAATTTGGTATCATCGGGTACAGAATTCAATCCTGTGCATTTTGATATATAACATTCCACAATCGGACTATCCACATCGAAAATACAGCCCTAAAACGTATCTAAGCTAAACGCATTTTACTCTCAGAACTTTAATTTCAGTGAACGTCGTGACAAGCGCTGCGATTAGAAAACTGATTTCGTACATAGTTTAACTTGGCGTATCTTCCAAACCGCTTGAGATACAAACATGCAATCTTTACCATTTTATTCAGCGCGATATTAACAACAAGTTTTGTGGGGATCATTTTTCACTAGCATATACGCGCGTATGTGAAAATGGCAGTTTTTTGCTTGGAAAACGGGTCGGTAAGAAGATATTGTTCTGATTTTGGTATCGGCTTGTACAGAATTCAATTGCACGCATTTTGATATGACATACTTGTATGTTTATTGTATCGCTTGATCAAGACTGACCGAAAACCATTTTCCTATACTCGCGCTTTGAAAAAGTCTTCATAAAATACACAACGTCGTTTTGAAAAGTGAATGTTCTACAGCGAAACGCATTTAACAGAAAGTTTAAGTCTCGTTTTCTCAGCATCCAGTGGACAGATCTACATGAAATTTTCACTATAATGTTGGGCTTCATACTAGCAACAAGTTTTGTGGGATCATTTTTGGCCAGCATATACGCATATGTGAGAAATTCTCAGTTTTTCGATAGAAAAAAATTCCCATTCACGACAAGTACAACAAAATTGGTATCATCATGTAGGAAAGTCAATTTTGCACAAAATGGTATATGACAATACGTCGAACTATAAAGAAATTACGGCGAGAAAACGCATTCACGCCAGTCGAAATTTTCAAGACTTAAAGTTTCGAGTAAAACTCAACGACGTTTTGCTGCGAAAAGTAGACGAAACTGTGTTTGTTTGGAATCGGTTTATGTCGATTTTCTCAATAACGCGTGAACGCATTTTGATGAAATTTTCACTATCATAACCAGCAAACAGATTGGAACAATATAGGTTGGAACATTTTGCTATTAGATCAACGGGTATGTGAAAAAACTTCAGTTTATCGACCAAACTCGGATTGTTATGAAGAAAAGATTTTCATTTCTTAAAATAGTACAATAATTTTGGTATCATTCGATGGGGAATTCATTTTTGTGCAATTTGGTATAAGATACTTGATGGTTTTGTAAGACGCTGCAATAATACGGGCCGAAAACCACATCACAACAAACACAGATTTCATGAATCGCGAAGAATTTGACCCTTCGTTCTCAGTGCAAATTTATGACGTCATTTCAATATATCTCATCCTAAAACTTAAAGCGGCGTTACATTTCGATGATAGAAAACTGCGCTTCTTCGCAAGTGGTTTAACTTCAATATCTTTTCAACCCGTTGTCCAAAATGAACGAAATTTCCACCAGATTAACAGAAATTTCGACGCGCACATATCCATCATATTTGTTTGTATTGAATCGAATAGGGGACTTATGATATTTTGATTTTTACGCAAATTCGACTTTACATTTTGAGCTTTAATGAACAATTGTACAGATAACCACAACATTTTCATATCATCTTGTAGGGAATATATTGATTAATATTTTGGTATATGTGTTTTGCTATTTCTTTTCGGGACATCAAAACTATAATCGCAAAACATAGTTGAACCAAACACGTCGGGGTAAGTCCCTTTAAGACTGCCAAAACATATCGCGCTGATTTCGTTTAACCTACGTCATGTAAACAATTGATTTCTAAAAATTTATAGAATCTTGAATTGTTCAGGGTTTCATGGAGAAAAAATAAACGGGTGGAACTGGATAGTTTGTGATGTTGTTTTTGTGGTGAATATTTTGAGGATTAGATCTACTGTAAATGTAAAATATGATCTAGGATTATTTCAGAACAATAGGTTAGTGAGTTTGACTAAATATTTTTCTATTATCGCATTGTGTCGTTTTTATGTTGAATGTGAAAATCTGCGTTGGGTTCGCTTCAAAACGATTTAAACACGAAATACCATGGATTTACTGGATGTATTGGATGGACTCATTTTTATCAATTTTTAGGAGCACACAAACTGTGAATATTTCAGTTGTTGTGTTCTTGGAAATAAAATCATCACAAAGTCAATATGGATCGGATTTTTGAATGTCACGTTTTATTTTACGATTATACATCAAATACACATTTTAAAAAAAACTCAAATCATGAGCTGTAAACATTTTCTATGTGAATTTCTGTCATTCAAGGTTTGGTCGTCGTCGAGAGCGGACGTGTTTTTCGATGCTCTGAACGACGTTGCTCCATTATAAATTGACTTGCGCTACATGACTTTTGGTAAGTTGACTGTTGGACGTTGACCAAGACGGACGTGTTTTCGGAGCTCTGACAATAATGTTTTTTTACTTTGATTTTTTTTTACTATGACTTTTGGTCAGTTGACTGTTGGACGTTGACCAAGACGGACGTGTTTTCGGAGCTCTGACAAAAATATTTTGAGTTTGAAATTTTTTTACTGGGACTTGTTCTCAGTTGACTGTTGGACATTGACAGGGTCGGACGTGATTTTTTTTAGCTCTGACTGTTGATGAAAAATACTTTCAGTGGAATTGAAATTTCTTCTTTAGAAATTAGGTGACTTGACGACTTAGGCTGTCTACAGTAGGTCTTGAGTGAAGACAGCGCTGTATAGTATTGCTGATGAAAAATATTTTCAGTTAAGCTGAATTAAGTTTTGTTAAATGTGGACATGCTCGACGTTATTTAATGATGGCGACAGCGCTGTACTGTTATGACTGGACTCGGTCGCGACTTATTGAATGATTGTCGGACAGTTTCGCTAGGTTTTGACTTGAAGTGCGGTTTGAGATGAAATGGTTTTGAATGATATTTCATGACTTGATACTTGGGTTATTGTTTTGTCGAGACAGCGATTTACGATAGCGACTTAACTTAAAATGAAGTACACTTAAACGATGTTGACTGCTGAACGGGTATTGCCTACTGACTGCGATGTCTTTTACTGAACGTTAAATATGAAGTGTTTGACAGAAATTTATTTTTTTAGCGACTTTGACTTCATTTAAGGTTTGGACGTCGAAGCGATCGGACGTGTTTTTAGGAGCTCTTGACTTTGACTATAAGTGTAAATTAATTTTTTTTTGAGACTTGAAACAGTTGATGGCCAGTTGCTGTTTAGATGCCGAGCTGTGCGGACGTGTGTCGTGGAGCTGCATTAAACCGTGAGTACATTTTTTGTCTTTTTACATGAGTTTGTATTTGTGAATAAAAGTGGTGAAAATATTTGAGTGTTTGACTTGAATTGAAATGGAACAAACAGTATGCTGGTGTATGATGGTTTGACAGCCTAGCATTTTGAGCTGCCGATAAGAAGTGAATTTACTGCGATGGGTAGAATAACTCAGTACTGGGACTTGGTGTCAATATGATGGTGTACTTTGATGGTGAAACATAGCGATGAAGTCGTTGCTTTTTTCACCGCTTATGAGATTTTGATTTTAATCATGAGTTTGTGGTTGAAGTGAACAGTCGTGTTTGTGTGCGCTCTGATTGCGCTTTTGTAAGTGTGGGTTTGTAGCGATTCAGTTTCAGTTGGTGTGTAGATGTGGACGTGTGGGGAAGTTGAACAAGAAGTGCTGACCACCAAAGCGTGAGTACTAACATTTTTGTATACTAATGTGAAACAAAGGGTAGAACTATCCAGTACTTGCGCTTGCTGTGTTGATGATACAGTATAACAGATGATGAAATATGATACTGAATGAAGTTGTCTTGCTGTGCTACTGACCAGATATAATATCAATACGTAAACCTACTATTGACATGATTTGAAATATTGTATGATGATGTGACATGGTG
The DNA here is from genome assembly GCA_027627225.1 of Congeria kusceri. NCBI lineage: Eukaryota > Metazoa > Mollusca > Bivalvia > Myida > Dreissenidae > Congeria > Congeria kusceri. The sequence goes on along the minus strand of CM051033.1, from coordinate 11,674,469 downwards.
GTGAAATGATTTGCTATTGTAGCATGTTTACAGATATTGCTGTATATGATACATATTGATTCCTATGAATGCTGTTTTACATTGGTTTGATTTCAGGGGGCTGTGGTGAGTATTGTAGATTGTGTTTGATTGTGAATGTGAAATACATGTTGCAATACACTATGCAGAAGGAAAACTGTTTTACAGTTGTCTCTTCATTGAAAACTTTGAGATGAATCTATGAAACTGGTGATAGCTGCTAAAGCAGTACAAAAGCTGTACTTGCTGATGTGGTCAGTCTTTGTTCGACAAGTGTTGTATGGAACAGATGAGGTTCATGTTTTGACAGAGAAGTGAAATTGTGTACCATAAGTAGCATGAATGTGATATGCTATACACTTGAATTCAAGATGAACAGAATACCTTGATACATTTTGACAACAGAGTGCTATACTATGACTGTATGCCTTTCTGATCAAAACTATGACATGCTTGTTCAGATAGGAAGATTTCTGCTTTCAATTTGTGTTTATCTGTGGAACAGAGCAGACCTGTTTCCATGTGCTCTAAAACAAGGTAAGTGGTTAACCATGACTGTGTGCTATGCATTTCTTTCAGAACATGACGGAATTGACATGATAGGATGTCTTTACTGACTGTGCGACTAAGATATTTGAGCAGCAGAGTTGTAGAAATTCACATGTAAGAAGGTAAGTAGTTGTTCAATGACAGTGTGCTATGAGTGTCTACTGATGTACTGACTTTTTTGTGCCATGCATTGCTTGTTTCAGCACATTTCAGAATTGACATGAGATGGTGTCTTGACCGACTGGGGGACCAAGGTAGCTGAGCAGCAGGGTTGTACATTTTTCAAAAGTAAGGTAAGTAGTAGTTCAATGACAGTGTGATATGAGTGTCTACTGATGTACTGACTTTGTTGTGCTATGCATTGCATGTTTCAGACATTTCAGATAGGGCGTGAGATGGTATCTTGACTTGACTGACTTGTGGAAGAAGGTAGTTTAGCAGCATGGTTGTACATTTTTTCAAATGTAAGAAGGTAACTGGTAATATGATTCAGTGTCTTCTGATGTACATATGTTTTGTGCCATGCATTGCTGGTTTCAGCACATTTCTGACAGGACATGAGATGATGTCTTGACTGTATAGCTAACGGGGGGACCAAGGTAGTTTAGCAGCTGAAGCGAGCAGACGTGTTTTTTGAGCTCCAGTACCATATAAGAAGGTTAGTGGTTTCAAACAACTGTGTGTGCTATGTTTGTTTGGTGTGATACATTTCAGATAAGACATACCATGATGGCATGGCAGTCAAGCTGAGCAGAGAGGCTAAGCAGTTGAGCTGTGCAGACCAGTTGAAGGTGAGATGTATAGAGGTTTTAAGGACAAACAATTGTATGAACCCAGTGTGTTGGTGTTTCACACAATGAGACCTATAGACATGGTATTACAAAAAATTTATGGCTGACAGATTTTGTGATCAGTTGTAATTTGACAACTGGAGGGGTTAGATGTGTTTTTCATGTTGAGCTGTGCTAAGCTATGCTATAGACTGCAACAGAATTGTATAGTTAAAATGTGTAGCAAGCAATTTCACTTTACTGCACAAATGTTAGACATTCAAGGTCTTATACTAAATACTGTAACAAAATTGCATGTCTTGACAGATCTATGAAATTGTGTGGCAATGAACATTAATAGAAAAAATGTGAGATATCTGACTGTTGATTCATAGTAAACTTAAAGACACTACAAGCAATTTCACTTAACTGTACAAATACATGCTAGTCATTCAAGGTCATATATCATATTACATTTTTGGATCAGATTTTCAGACTTTTGCTGTCAGTTGATGTTTGGCAGTTGAAGCGAGCAGACGTGTTTTTGAGAGCTCCAGTATATGAGATGAAGGCGAGTATAAATGTTTGTCACGTATGGCTTGATATGATATTTTCAGGTCTACTATGAAACTGAAGTGGCAGTTGAGTGTTGGGACTGAGTGCAAGCTGTCGAGGTTTCACAGAACAGTTTAAAGAGGTACGATGTACAGAATAGCTGTGACCACTACAATGTGTTAAGCATAAACTTTTTTTTCAGATTTTTGTGGTGAAGTGCTGTCAGTTGCTTTTTAGGTGCTGAACAGAGCAGACGTGTTTCTGAGAGCTCTCACATTATGTGTGAAGATGTTAGATATCATGATACATGTTTTCAAGGTCATTTTCATTTCAGATGTTGAGAAGTACAGATGTTGTTCTGAAAGCTACAGCTTGTATGATATGAAATGTATTAAATTTTGGATCAAGTTTTCAGATATAAGCAGTCAGTTGCATTTCAGGTGCTGAACAGACTAGACGTGTTTCTCTCAGCTCTCATATTATGGATGATGTTAGGTATTTTCAGGTGGTTTGTTTTTAGAGCTCCAGCTTGTATGAAGATGTTAGATATCATGATATATGATTTCAAGGTCATTTTCATTTCAGATGTTGAGAAGTACAGATGTGGTTCTGAAAGCTACACAGCTTGCATGTTGTAACAATTTTTACATTTTGGATCATGTTTTGAGATGTTTATAGTCAGTTGCATTTCAGATGCTGAGCTGTGCGGACGTGTTTCTTGGAGCTGCTGTCAACTGAACCGTGAGTACAAACATTTTTGTATCTTGATGTGAGCTATTAGTAGTATATATAGAACTAAATGTGCATGATGATAGCTCAAGGGTAGATCTATCCAGTACTTACGCATGCTGTGTTGGTGATATAGCAAAGAGATGATGTAACACGATATTGACTCTAACGTTTGTGATTATATGTCAAAACCGAGGTATAACATGATGGTGAGCTGCTTGTGGGCACGTCTGTTCTATGATATTGTTTTGTATGCGTGCTGATTTGCTTTCAGAGGGGCTGTGGTGAGTATTGTAGATGTTTAGCACTGTGAGCTCTAATTTGGTATAGCCATGTGGTGGTCAGTCTCTGCTTGACAATTGCAGAGTGAAACATTGTTCCAGATTAAGTGAAATGTTTGACAGAGCAATGAAAGTGTAGCAACGATTATTGATAGCAACATGTCTGATATGATATTCACGTTGGTTTCACAGTTGAAATGACAGTATAGACTGGGGTTGGTAAATGAGTTGTGTACAATGACTGTCTTTGCCATACTTAGCATCATATTACATTTTGTTCAGATTCTCAGTGATGTGCTCTCAGTTGAAATTTGGCAGCTGAACAGACTAGACGTGTTTTCTGCAGCTCCAAAACCAGATTTCAAGGTGAGTGACTGTGTGTGCTATGCATTGCTTGTTTTAGTACATTTCAGATCATGCCATGATGACTTGACTGTTAAATTGAACAGAGACCCGAAGTAGTTGAGCAGGACAGTTGTGGAAATTCAGCTGTTATTGAAGGTAAGAAGTTTTTCAATTACTATGAATTATGAGTGTAAACGTTTGTTCTGACTCAGTGAGATAGTGTTTTTCACTGTTACAGTCTATATTGGTAGAGCTATACACAAAAATTGTTCACTGTCAGAGTTTGGGATCAGTTGGTGTTTGACAACAGATTAGGTAGGATGTGCTTTTTTTGCAGGGTTGCTTTCAGTCTAAAGCAAAATAAATATGTGTACTTTGCATTTACTAAAATGTAGCTTGAAACAACAAATGAGCATTGGGTACTGTGATGTTTCTCTATTCACTTTTGAGTTACAAATGAAGAGAAGTCTGTGAGACTTGATTGGCAATTGAGTTGTGTACAATGACTATGTGTTCCATACTTAGAATCATATTACATGTTTGTTCAGATTTTCAGTGATGTGCTGTCAGTTGCATTTCAGCAGTCGAGCAGAGCAGATGTGTTTCTAAGAGCTCTCAAACCGTTATTGAAGGTTAGTTGTACAGAACGACTATGTTTGACATAACATGTGAAGTATTTAAAATTTCGTTCAGATTTTCAGTGATGTGCTGTCAGTTGCATTTCAGCAGTCGAGCAGAGCAGATGTGTTTCTAAGAGCTCTCAAACCGTTATTGAAGGTTAGTTGTACAGAACGACTATGTTTGCCATAACATGTGAAGTATTTAAAATTTCGTTAAGATTTGCAATGTTGTGCTCTCAGTTGCATTTCAGCAGTCGAGCAGAGCAGACGTGGTTCTGAGAGCTCCAAAACCAGAGTTAAAGGTAAGTAACTATGTTTGTTATGCATTGCTTGTTTCAATACATTTCAGATTTTGACATGTACTGATGACTTGACAGTTGGTGTGAACAGAGAAGTCAAGCAGTGGTTGTGTCTATTGCTCCCAAACCATTGTTTAAGGTAAGTTGTCTAGAATGACTATGTTTGCCACAGCTTGTGAAGTATTAACTTTTTATTCAGATTATCTGTCAAGTGCTGTCAGTTGCATTTCAGCAGTCGATCAGAGCAGACGTGTTTCTGAAAGCTCTCATATCTTGTAAGTACAAATTTGTTTTCATAGCATGACATCTGTTTTTCATGTTACTGTATTTCAGGTTTGGCAGTGTTACTGAGCAGTGAAGAGAAGAGAGAAAAGTCTAGCTGCTTTGGACAGAATCAGGTAAGTTGGTCAGTACTTTTGCTATCATGTCATGATATGTGCTGTATATGCTTTTCTGTTTTAGGATGAACAGTATTGCAGAACGGAGAAGAGGAACAGTTTTGAGACGTGGTCTAGCAGTCTTGTCTCTACAATTGGAGCATATCAAAGGGTAAGTCATTACACTTGTTTTGTACTGTGTGTTTTACATGCTTCTATATTTCAGGTTTGACAGTGTTGCTGAACAATGAAGGAGTCTAGCTGACAGATTCTACAGTTGGAAGACATTGAAAGGTAACGTATGTAAACATTTGCTTTGTGTTATTCTTTGTGTTGCTCTGCTCTACTATGTTTCAGATTTGACTTGCAGTGACGGTTTCATAGTGGTCTAAGCAGAGAAGTAGAAATGTTTCAATAAGGAATGCCTCTGCTGTGACTCAACTCAACACATAATGTAAGTCATTTTGTAAACTGCAATGTGTTTTGCTGCTCGTTGCTTTATTTCAGATCTTACAGAAAGTGATGTGTTTGACCTTGGACAGAGCTGAGAAGGACAGAGTGGTGAAGCTGTTTTCTCTACAGTTGCAGCATTTCATGAGGTAAGTTAGTTGTCACAATTTTTGTGCCATGCTCGTATATTTCAGGTCTTGGTGTGGTGAGCTGTGAGGAGCTATGAAGTCAAACTGACAGACTATACAGTTGTACAACACTCAGAGGTTGGTTTGATGTGAAACATGTTTTTCTCTGCGTAACTATATTTCAGGTTTGACTTTCTTCAAGGACATTGTGCCCTTGGTGCTGAGAAGTTTCAAGAGGAATGTAGCAGGTTTGGCTCTACACAATACTGAATGGTAAGTAGACAAATTGTTGGTTTGATGTGAAACATGTTTGCTTTGCTATACTATATTTCAGTTTTTACTTGCAAGGACAGTGTGACCTTGGTGTTGAACAGGGCACGGTATTGAGAATAAAGCAGCTGTGAAATTTCAACTTGATAGAGAAAGGTAAGTGGATCTGAATTGTTTCATGATTTTATGCTTTGTACTGTTTCAGAAATCATTTGCAATGACAGTGTGACCTTGGTGCAGAACAGAGATGAATACTGATGTTTAGCTGCTAAGAATCTACTCAACAGAAGACAGTTCAAGCAACACATTGTTGGTTTGATATGTGACATGTTTTGCTCTGCTCTGCTATATTTCAGCTTTCACTAGCAGTGACAGTTTTACAGTGTTGTTGAACAGAAGAGAAGACAGTTTTCTAGACAACATTCAGCTGCTGTGGCTGTCCTCCACAGAGACAAGGTAAGTTACTAGTTTTTGGTTTGCTTTTCTCTGTTTCAGAAATCATTTGCAAGGACAGTGTGACCTTGGTGCAGAACAGAGATGGATACTGAGGTTTAGCTGCTAAGAATCTACTCAACAGAAGACAGTTCAAGCAACACATTGTTGGTTTGATGTGAAACATGTTTGCTTTGTTTACTCTGTTTCAGTTTTCACTTTCAAGGACAACGTGCCCTTGGTGCTAACAGAGAAGTGAGCTAAGACTTGAATTCAACTGGTGTCACACAACTGTAGGACCACACAAGGTAAGTTGATGTGCTTTGTACTGTATGTTGTTATGTTTTTGAATGTTTCAGGTTTACTATACTACCTCTGGAAGAATGAATTTGTGCTCAACGCTGGGATACATTTGGTGGGTAAGAATGTTTTGTCCAAACTGTTTGCTATGTGCATGTGGTTTCAGATTTTCGTTTCAGTTGCCAGCAAACAGTGGAGCAGTAACCCATTTCAGTCTGGTAGTGGTGAGTACAATCGTTTCTATACTTCAATAGTGTATGTGTATCTACATGTTTTGACTTTTTTGTTTGTGTTATGCTTTGCAAAATGATTTTTTCATTTCAGCATGGCTGCGGTAAGATTTCTTGATATATATACAAAAATGTGATAAGTTTGTTTCAACATAGCATGCCATTTTCATTTCAGCATGGCTGATGTAAGTAAAAACGTTTAGTTGTTACTAGGCATTTCTTGAAAATAGTACAATGAATTTCTACATTTTTGATATCGTGTTGTGCTATGCAAACTTCTTTTCATTTCAGCTTCCAGACGGTAAGTACTAAACAGTTGGAACAGTTGGTTTTGCTTTGTTACCGTCTGTTGTCTGTGTTTGATACAAATGTTCACATTTCTCTCTATTACTACAAAGTTGTATCCTATTGTATAAAACATTTCAACTGATTTGATTGCTTGTTTTGTGCTATGCAAACATGTATTTTTCATTTCAGCTCCCCAAAGTTTGAACAGTTGATTTTGTTCTGTTACTGTTTTCTGTTGACTGTTCTGTTGAATATTTGAATCCAATTGTATATGCATGCTCTAGTCTTGATTTCAGCTCGGGATTGGAGTGAAGAATAGTTGAGAAGATTTCAACCAGCAGGAATGGATCAACAATACAAATGTAACCCATTTCAGTCGGCAGTCAACCGCCCCGAACCAAGCGTAAGCAAAGTTGGAGCAATTAACATTCGACCTTTGTTGTCCTTGATACAAAAACATGCCTACTTCACATTGCATGAACAGTATGTACTTATCACAGATACTTTTGATTGCTTACTGTATGCTATGCAAAATGACATTTCATTTCAGCTTCTCGATGTAAGTACCCAAGTTTGAACAGTTACTGTTGACTGTTTTCGATGTAACTACAAGTTTCTATCATATTGTACTATATTATCACACATTGTTTGTGCTGTGCAAACTGACTTTTTCATTTCAGCCTTCAGATGGTAAGTAGAAAAAGTTTGAACAGTTCAGTTGTGTTATGTTGCTGTTTTCTGCTCTATTGGAAATTGTGTGCATGCATGCTTGTAGTCTTGATTTCAGAACGGGTTTGAAGTGAAGGATAAATGAGAAGGGTTTCAACACCAGGGCTGAATCAGCAAAATTTCAAAGTAAGTATACAATTTCATTTACTCACATTCTTGTTCAATGTTTGCTCACAATACAATGACATGCTATGTCTTTCACATTTCAGTGATGACAACAGGGTAAGTACAAGTTTGAGTTGAGTTCAGTTTACTGTTACTGTTCACTGTTCCATATCACGAAATAACAAAATTACAAACGAGAACTATAAAAGCTCTTGTTTTTTCAGTACAACTCGCCAGTCTTGATGTGAACACCGAGCAGTCTAGACGTATGTAGAGACTTGCACATACCTTGAGCAGAGCTGCGACAAAACCGTGAGTACATGTTTGAACAGTTTGTTGTTTTGTTTTAACAGTTATGTTAGTAGTGCTGGCCAGCAATGTATGCTTGTATGCATGTTTCTCTTGCAGCTCTCAAAATTCTCAAGGTTTGATAATTTCAGTCTCTACTTTGGCTCTAGAGACTTAGGAAATCAAAATTCACATGGTGGCACACCAGTCCGAATATACTCATTGCACTAGCCAGGATTGCAAAGTACTTGTGAGCATTGGCAAGGCTCCCCAGCTTATGGCGCAGTGTAACTGGCGTTGGGTCGATAGTGCTAAGGCGAGTGACTTGCTTCGGTGCAGGAAGCGAGACGGCTTGCTTAGGCGAGTCAGCGTTTGCTTGTAGTTTCCTATCTGGCTAGATCAATGTAAGGTTGTCTTTGACTGCTATCGGTAAGCACTCCTGCTATTTGGCAAAGCAGAAAGACAACAGCAGTCGATTAACTGAGTTTGGGCGGCCGAGGTATGTAGGTGTCGTTAGACCGACTCCACAAGTTGCGAAGCGCACTGATAGCACTTGGGGGGAAACGCCTCGGTTTTCAGCGCTATGATGTTTTATCAATGCTGTCGTTATACTCTGGCAAGGCTCCTCAGTCTATCGCGAGGGACACTCTTTGCCCGCAAGCTTTAGAACTGACGTGGGTCGATTGTGCGTATGCGAGTCCGAGGACGCGATGGCATTGATAAGGCTACCGACCAGTTGATGACTGCTTGACCGATAATATAGTCACTAGTATTGCTCAGTCTGTATGATTCATATTTCTTTTTCAGCTCTCAAAATTGTGTTAGGGTTTAGGTTTCAGTCTCTATTTTGGCACAGAGAGACTTAAGTGTATAACTAAAAAAAGCAGACACCTTTCAAAATTTGTCCGCTGAGATTGAAAGTCAGAGGAAGTCCTGCTCAGCTAGCTGTGTAACAACGTAGGGCGAGGCTGCAAGCCAATACGAAATGAGGCGTTATAAAGCAGCCCTTCCCCGCGATCGTTGTGAAATACTTTCGGCACTAGCTGGGAATCCTTCCAACACCACATTGTTGCGCTGTTGGAGGGGTGGTAGGCACACATGGTGACATGTCTGTGCTTTGCCGTGCGACACCCATGGTATTTTCGTACGGTGACACGAAATTCCTTAATCTGGCTCTCTCAGAAATGCAGCCACGCATTGACCGAATAAACATTTTTGGTTAAGTGCATTATTGCACAACTGAGTCTGCTATTTGCTATCAAGTATATCTATTCTCAGGCTGGGTGGGAAGGCGACTTCTCTTGTGCTCAGACAAGAGGAACGGTCACAAGTCCGTGAAAACGCCGAGTGACACCCGAAAACTTTCAAGAGTATAGCATAGAAATTTACGTTTCAGTTGAGGTGAAAAAAAACACTATATACTGCAGTTTTACAGATTATGGCCATTAACTTGTGCGCTTCGATGAAGCTTTAACACTCATTGCGTTTTAGGTACTTCTTGCGTTGAGATTTACAAGCACTACGGCTCATCATAGGTATATCTTGTCTTGCAATGAGAAATATCAACATAAAATGTTAAACGTATCAAGGCTTGAAATTGCGCAAGTGAATCGATGAAAAAAACCTATATGAAGCAGTTTTACCAAATGTTATGACTTTCGCCGTATAGCAGCAACACACTCTGAAATTGTGCGACTCAATGTTGTGTTATGAAATTAACAAGCATTGGGTTCTCATCAAACTATCACAACTAGTACAGCGTATGAAACTGTTGGAAAAAACTATTTCAGATCAAAACTGCAAATTTCATTGTTCGCCTTCGGCCAAGCATGCAACTGTTTTGTGTTGTACTCAACAATATGCTACAAACGTATTTGCAAATCAACAACTCGATGGTTTGTGAACAATAAAAACCATAGAAGTTCAAACAAGAAATGAAGCCTACAGGTACAGTCTTACCAAACAATAGCTATCTTTTTGGTGGTAAAGCGACTCTTTTCCTTGTGAAAAGAACGGTCACAAGTCCGTGCAAAACGCTGAGTGACACCAATCCACAGAAATCAATTCGAAATACTTGACTCTGCAGCTTGTATGAACGTGTTTGCAACATCAGAATAGTTTAAAGCAGAACGCTTTTCCTTCTTCGAGGGAGAAGAGATCTGGGTGCAAGTCCCGGTTCTGGTTATAACACAAATACTCGCTGCTTAGTTGAAATGCCATGACAAAAAACATACTTTAACGCTTACTGAGACCAAACACCACTAGGGTCGATTTAGAGTTGCGAAAATACTCGCTGCTAAGTTGAAATACCCATCATCCTGCTGTGCCATGACAAAAACATTCTCAAACGCTTAATCGGGTGGGACCAAACACCACTAGTGTCGATTTCGAGTTGCTGAGCACATGATTGCAATGTACCAGTGTCAATTGCAGAGTATCATACCTACACACTTTCTCGATGGACCAAATGCCCATAGGTTCGATTTTGAGTTGCTTCGCATACAAAATTCTCTATTTAGTTTGTAGCAAAACTAGATGACCGCTCGATTGCAATGTACCAGTCGCATATGCTATTATGTTCGCATAAAACTCACAAATTGCTGAGCACACGATTTCAATAAAGATGTTAAACAATACCAAGTTTGAGAACACGATCAAATTTGAACTTTTGAACATTCAGATTCTGAAATGATTCATACTCCTTCACACTTAACTTTCTCGTGGGACCAAATGCCCATAGGTTCGATTTCGAGTTGCTTTTACTACATTACAAAGATAGTAACGTACAAAGTAATCAAAACACGATATACTGATATGCAAACATATGCAAACATGTTCCGATAATAAAATTGTGCCGAACAGGGTACACAATGAGGCATGTCTCAATTACGCGCACAAGGGGCGTAATAAAAAATCACACAGGTAAATTACTGTTATGTCCCCCTCTTGCATTCAGTACCGCAGTGCATCTCCGTGGCATGCAAAGAACAAAAGTGGTCACCGTGTCCAAAGGAATGGTGACCATGCTTGTTCTTTCCATGAGTTTTCCTATGGATTTAAAGGAGCTTTGCATGTGTTGCGTTCGGAGTTTTGATTAGTATACAAGTAAAATGTTTATTGAGAGAATTTCTTCAGGAACAAGAAGCCATATGTGAGGGGGCGCACTATATTAATACATCGAATAATCCACAACATGAAGTTGATATTCTGTTGTGGTTTGGTTTTGTGAATGTCTGTTAATTTTACCCATCGTCATGATTATTATCTCGGACGTCATTGATTTTTTTTTACTTTGCACAGGCACCAATTTAAAGATCGATCGCGAGGAAATGCTCACTGAACTTGAGGCAGCCGGGATGGATCCACAAGGTTCGATCAGTATACCTGGTAGATCCAGATATTGTCAAAACAAACGGTTATTCAATCGAACAAGTAAAAAAAAGGTCATTTACAGACTTAAGCTAGCAGTTAGAAAATTTGGTCAAACACTGTGTATAATGTTTACGTTGCAGTGGACACATTAGATATACCTTTATTTTAACATAGCGTCCGTATTCACAAAGCTCCTAATGGAAATCTTATCTTGTAGTTATACTTAAGTGAAATTTTTAGATCAAATTTTAAATCAAATGATCACAGATTGGCAAATTGGCGATTTCGAAATGTTTCATCTATACCAAACAGATGCTTTTATTTTGAAGTTTATAGATATTTATGTTTTTGTGAATTCAAACATTTGTGAATAAGTCCCTTGATGTCCGTTATAATATGCCAACGTTCTTTTTAAACAGTATGCTTATTATTTCAGCGACGATTTTGGTCGTGGTTCCTGCGTTGGTGGGGTTAGCGCGGAGACATCGTCCCGAATACTGTTCGTAACATCAACCTGCATTCGCTCCCCCTTCATTGTTATTGCATCAGTTAATGAATTGTTTTATATGTTATTGGAAATAAAATAATGCAAAAGATACATTTATTCATTTACTTAGTTATGTTTTTTTTTAAAGATGCAGTACACTTCAAAGTATTCGTAGTACGAAATTAAATGTATAATAATAAGTAAATATAGATTACAATAAAATAAAGCCAATAATGAATTAAACTAAAGTGTTTAACATTTTAAAAAATGCGTTAGTGACCCGAATTTATTAGTGTGTTTACAATTTACAAATAATTTGTACACCTCGTTCCTGCTATACAAGTAATATATTTTAATAATTTTGACTGTGTATACTCGCATAATGGTGGTGTATCTAATTATTAATGAAGATTATTTCGTACCTTCCTGATTTTGAGGTAATGCATCTTTAAACATTCATTTATATGCGTATTTGTAGAATCGTGCACACATATCTGTGCCCAATTTTTTTTATCCCGGCGTTCGTAGATTCTAGTCCCCGCAAAGGCAAAGCTTTTTATTTATTTTTCTTATATATGTTTTGGTTAGTACAACTGTTTTAAGTTTTAGCAGTTAAAGACATTAAATAACATCTTTCGAAGATTCAATAATCTGTGAACCAGTCTCTGTTGATATATTTAACTGAGTTTGATATACGGTCCTTCTCTAGCGACTGCTACAGAAGGTTTCTAAAGGAACCTATTCACAGATTAGAAAATTGAAAAAGTTGTTGACACGTATTCCAAAAACTTTTAAAAAAACACTACTCAGAAATATTTGAGAATAACGTGTCGTTAATGAATTGTCATCGGTTGAAATGGACGAAATTATAAAGCAATTGTAACGTACATGTTTGAATAGAATACTACTGTAATTTTTATGATCATTTTAAAGTCGCATGTATCAAATAGTGTTGAACACACAACAATGTAAGATAAACCGACAGACTGATTACCGGTAGTTAGTGAAGGCGCCACTTTTTCTTTTCTTTTTTATACTTATATTTTTGCAATTAAAATTGGAACTGAAACTTCTTTTATCTATGCTCCGTTCTAAATCGGAACTTCTTTTTCCACTTCTTTTTCCGTTGTTTATGGGTAGTTTAACAACGATAATTTTGTTCTTTGTCTATAGAAAAAGTAGCGGGTATTATGTTAATATTTTCGTTCAGCCTTGGCATGACTCGCGCTTCCACGTTTCTCAGCCTCGCATGATAAACTTGATCTTTATCCAACACTCGCATGATATTCTCTATAGATAAAAGCATTACGTTTTACAAACCTCTATTCCATTAGTATATAGAACTTTATAAAATACCAAGCTGTCTTCGTTGTATTTTGTGTTCTTGTTTTTATATGAGTTTAGGAGTAATTACTTCACATCAAGGTTTATGTGAACGAATAATAAGTGTGAAATCAACCCTCGTAAGATAGTGGACACACAAATTGAAAAGTAATGCATAAATTGCTTAAGAAACTGATTACTGATTGCAATGAGATTACTTGCGAATTTAATTCAAATTATGTAAGTGCACTTATAGAGCACTTTTTAGCGCAAAATGCTCAGTACGAATCAATGTTGATAGCAACCTATGGCAGGTGGAACATACTATTATTTTCATTGAGTGTTTATAAGTGGGAATGTTTACTTACATTACACTTGTATACAAAAAAAAATATGTTATTTCTAAATGCTTTACTATCTTTTTCGGGCCTTGACCGGAAACCTATGGACCTTATTCATTCATGAAATACGCAGTCTTGTTGAGTTTAAATCCATCCTGCCATGGCTAAATTCAACCTCCGCGCAGAGATTTAATTGTGTCCTAGCATGGCTCGATTTTAAATCCCTGCAGGCCACGTGACCATAGACAAACACTTGGCGCAAAATAAAATCGTGGACAAGCACATGATAAAAATATGGACAACGTAGAATCCTTGCGTTATTATGTCTATTTTATTTTATTTTTTTCATTTTAACTCGTAATATATATATACCTGGATCAATAACGCAACATGTCTGTGTCATTGCTATAAATTAATAATGACGAAATTAAAATTTTGTACAAAATAAATCTTCAATCTCCTCATAATTGTCTCCCCTGAAGATTTCCAAATTTGTATATTTTAACTGGTGGTGGCAGTTGTAACTGTGAAGAGTACCAATAGGGAAGAAACCATTGAGAAGAGTTTGGGCTAAATTATAAGCCCGGACAAGCAAAAAGCCAATTTCGACAGTGACCATTAAATATGACCTTGACCTTTGATCTACATTCTTCATCTATGCGCATGACATGTCATTTAATTTAAGCAAAAAATTGTGCAAAGCAATTTGAAAATGCATCAATCCATGGCCAAGTTATAGTCTGGACAAGCAAGAAGTTACAAAATCCATGGCAATATATAGCACGGACAATCAAAGTGCCAATTTTGACATTTGACGTCTAGGACCTTGACTTTTAACTTGCGGACCATATTCATGACCGCTACACACCATCTTATTGTGGCAAACATTTGTGCTAAGTAATTCTAAAATCCCTCCATCTACGGCCAAGTAAGTTATGGTCCAGACAAGCAAGACCGGGACGACCAGGCTATATGCGCCTGTCCTCTTCGTATGGGTGCACTACATAGAAATTTTATTCAATTATTAATTCCAGAGATCTCGCGTGAAACAAAAATATGCCAATCAATGTCTAATTTTTCGAAAAAAATCCTAACATTGCATCTGCTAGTTAAAAAGAAATCCCCACCACGGCCTGTACACAAGAGGGCCCTGAGGGCCATAGAACGTTCACCTGAGATCTTGTTACCCAATTGAAATGTGCATTCCCGAGGCGTGGCTCATTTTTATCCCAGGAGCATAAATTGAACAATCTTGAACAAACCTCTGGGCCTTGCGGTTTCAGGTAAAGATTTTAAAACTTATTTTGCAATTTAAGTCTATATAAGCCATGTGACCCCTCGGGGTGTGGCCATATTTGACCCCAGGAGCATAATTTAAACAATCTCTGTAGAGTACCACTATGCAATGTTACGTACCAAATATAGGAAAGCTGTGGGCCTTGTCGTTTCTGAGGAGAATATTTAAAAAATCATTTTGCTATCTAAGTCTATATAAACCATGTGACCCCCGGGCGTGACCAGTTGTTTTGACCCCAGGGGCATAATTTGAACAGTTTTGTAGAGGACCACTATACAATGTTACATACCAAACATGAAACCTCTAGGACTTGCGCTTTCAAAGCAGAAGAATTTTAAAGTCGTTTTACTATTTAAGGCTAAATAAACAATGTGACCCCTGGTGTGTGGTCAGTTTTGACCCATGGGGCATAATTTGAACAGTCTTTGTAGAGGACCACTATAGGATGTTACATACCAAATAAGAAACTCTGAGCCTTGCGATTTCTGAGGAGAAGATTTTAAAAGTCATTTTGCAATTTAATTCTATATAAATCATGTGACCCCGTGGGCGTGGCCAGTTTTGACACCAGGGCCGTAACGATAGGAACAACTTTGAAAGTGGGTCACCCAACGATCATTCCTGTGAAGTTTGGTGAAAATCAGCCAAGTGGTTTAGGAGGAGTTGTTATTTGAATACAAGGTTGACGACGGACGAACGCACGCAAGCACACACGCACGGACGACGGACAACGGGCGATCACATAAGCCCACCATTAGCACTTTGTGCTCAGGTGAGCTAAAAATTAGCTCCTTTTCTTCTCGGAGGTGAATGGAAAAAATGATCCAATGTGGAAAATTCCAGACATACCTCTTTACTTTGTTTACGTTTTAAATAATTTCCAGTTCTGAGCTCCCTACGCGGAAGTTGCATTGGCTCAATTTTCATTTTCAATTTACATGCCAGTGTTTACAGGTCGTGTAATATGACCTTGGGAATATCCCCTGTTAATATGCGATGGGCAACATTCCATATAATACACTCGCTGACTGGTTGTTAATACACGTCAAGGTTACGCATGCGCAAATAAATTCCTTCATTGTTACATATAAAATATACAATGTTTGATCTCAATTTTCACCATGACCAAGCTACTTTTCAAGCTATCACCATACATCGTTGGAAACATAAGGCCACAACCTTTTGAAAACATTAGCATGTCAAAAAATTATATGTGTTGTAACTCAAAATATTTACCTTAAAATAAACACACCGGTTTTGACGGGCATGGAGGCTGCCATTTTGTGCATGTATACATGGGCCAAAACTTATGAAGCTGGGAACCACTAAGAACAAAGTAGTGCCAAAAAAACACCTTTTTTCTTATTTCTTACCTATATACCTTTAAATTGATACCAAAACATATCATTTAAACTGTATTTTAAAAATCATATGCATTATACACTGAACCATATGTGTTTATTATCTAACTGACAGCCCAGAGGATGTGACTTCCGTTTTGGGGTAATTTGACCATGAAGAGAACCCAGCCTTTTCAAATTTGAATAAAAAACATTTTTCATAAATCAGATATATTTCGAGAAGAACATGAAGTCCTATCACACTGGTATAAGGATTTATTGGAAAAAACATAATAATGAAATATACCACATATAAAGGCATTTCGAGACAAGAATTTAGACAGAAAACATGTACTTAGGTACATCTTGGAAAACATTATTTTAACTCAGAATTAAGCATAACTTTGGATTTTAATAGGCATAGCAGATGTAATATATAATATCAAAAGTGAAAAAAATCTTCATTGGCATTCTAAATGTTACAGAACATGTTTTCAAGCTGTTTTGAGCTATAAAAAAATTAGCATTTCAGATGCCATTTGACCCCATAAAAGGGTTTGTTTACATAACAATCAACAGACTGTACCTCCTGACACACAATAAACAAAAACATGTCAATGCCAGGTACTAATTAACAGTCTTTTGTCACACATGAACCTGTGGGTGAGATGTGAATTCCTTCTAGGCCAGTCTCCAGCAACCTTCAGTCTGTATCCAGTACTCAGTGCTGTGTAATCTGTGGAAATAAAAAGGTTTTCTGTGCATGTTTACTCATTATTGTGATTACTAGTGTAAGTTAGATATAATTAGTGTACATATACAATAGTTTATTTTTTTTAATTGTGATAAGTCTAGTCGCTATGCCGGCTTCAACACGTCGAGCTCACTTGCGTAAAAGTGGGTTCAAGAAGGGGCTTGGGAGTCCCAACAAGGGTAAAACTCTTTCTTTTCCTACTGTTGTTGATAAGAAGTATGTGACATTGGAAAAGAAGTCATTCGATAGTAGAATACATGACAATAACAATGTACTAACCTTCAAAGATACCGATGGTACGGACACGACTGTGTCAACGTTACGGCCCCGTCCCAATGCCACTAATGTAGTTGACGAGTACAGTAGTTTTAATGACTCGTCACTACATCCAGACTTGTATACCAATAAGTGGATGGCTCAGGCTGAGGTCCAGGTTCTTTGCAACACTGCATTTAAAGAACATACTCAAATTAAACCAAACTGTGATGGCAATTTAAATTTTCATGCCTCTACCTCCATTCGGTGGGGTCTAGGTTGGCGTGAGCGGCTAAAATGTACAAAGTGTTCATACATTAGCAAGTATCGCAATCTTTACGAGGAGGTTGATTGTAAAAAAGGTCGTGGTAGGCGTGCCGCAAAAGTAAACATAGGCCTTCAGCTTCGTCTGTGCACAACACCAGTCAGCAATACCGGTGTGCGCATAATTCTTAGCAACGCTAATATAATAGCCCCCACCCAGTCCTCCATGCAAAGATTAAGTAACAAAGTTAATGAAAAGGTAGAAAGTGTCAATGTTAAGGGCATGCATGAGCAAAGAGTGTTCCTTGTGAAGGAAAATACCCTAATAGGTCAAAACAATGCAAAAACTGTAAATGTAGAGGGCGGTTTTGTGTACACTAAAATAATAAATATTAGTTTTCTAATTTCATCTTTATGTACATACTAATACTAAATAAATAATTATAATTATTTGCCAAGTATTATGCATTCAATTCTTTACCTAAGTATGATTATTATTATTAGTAGTAGAAGTAGTAGTAGTAGTAGTGGTACTAGTAGTAGTTGTTGTTGTTGTTGTTGTGGTAGTAGTAGTGGTTTGTTTGTCTGTTTGTTTTGATATTTCGCCATATTCAACAGTATTTCAGTCATATAACGGCGGTCAGTTAACCTGCTCACACTTTTCCTGGGAAAGCTGGTTTACCAGTACTAAGTGCACAAACTTATGCCAGTAACTGACAACTGCCCTACTTGAATCACAGGTAGGGGGAGAATGGCCGTAGAAATAATTTCATGACCAATCCACACACAACTTATGTGGCCGGGCTGGGAATCGAACCCGCGATCCTCGGATTTGTAGTCCAGCGCTCTATCAACTGAGCTAGCCGGCCCGACAAAGTAGTAGCAGTAGTAGTGGTAGTGGTAGTGGTAGTGGTAGTAGTAGCAGTAGAAGTGGTAGTGGTAGTGGTAGTGGTAGTGGTAGTAGTAGTAGTAGTAGTAGTAGTAGTAGTTGTTGTTGTTGTTGTTGCTGTTGTTGTTTTTGTTTATGTTGTTGTTGTTGTTGTAGTGGTAGTAGTAGTATTAGTAGTAGTAGTAGAAGTAATAGTAGTAGTAGTAGTAGTAGTAGTAGTAGTAGTAGTAGTAGTAGTACTAGTAGTAGTAGTAGTGGTAGTGGTAGTGGTAGTAGTAGTTGTAGTAGTCTTAGTAGAAGTAGTAGAGGTAGTAGTAGTAGTAGTTGTTGTTGTTGTTGTTGTTTTTGTTTATGTTTTTGTTGTTGTCGTTGTTGTAGCAGTAATAGTAGTAGTAGTAGTAGTAGTAGTAGTAGTAGAAGTAGTAATAGTAGTAGTAGTAGTAGTAGTGGTAGTGGTAGTAGTAGTTGTTGTTGTTGTTGTTGCTGTTGTTCTTGTTGTTTATGTGGTTGTTGTTGTTGTTGTTGTACTGGTAGTAGTAGTAATAGTAGTAGTAGTAGAAGTAATAGTAGTAGTAGTAGTAGTAGTAGTAGTAGTAGTAGTAGCAGTAGTAGTAGTAGTAGTAGTGGTAGTGGTAGTGGTAGTGGTGGTAATAGTAGTTGTAGTTGTAGTAGTAGTAGTAGTTGTTGTTGTTGTTTTTATTGATGTTGTTGCTTTTGTTTTTGTTGTTGTTGTTGTTGTTGTGGTAGTAGTAATAGTAGTAGTAGTAGTAGTAGTAGTAGTAGTAATAGTAGTAGTAGTAGTAG
Organism: Congeria kusceri; assembly: GCA_027627225.1. Taxonomy (NCBI): domain Eukaryota; kingdom Metazoa; phylum Mollusca; class Bivalvia; order Myida; family Dreissenidae; genus Congeria; species Congeria kusceri. Next base: position 11,655,580 of record CM051033.1, on the reverse strand, counting down.
TAGAAGTAGCAACAGTAGTAGTAGCAGCAGCAGTATCAACAGCAGTAGCAGCAACAATAGCAACAGCAGCTGCAGTCGAAGTAGATGTTCTTGGTGGTTGTGGTGTTGTTGTTTCAATTCCCTTTTTTTTTTTTTCGATGTCATAATGACCGAGTCAATTTGAAACAACCAAATTTCACGTTTCTTGTTATATCGCAGATACCCGAGAGTATCGCAGATTTAGTCTTTTAACAAATCGTTGAGAATATCGAGATCCTCGTGCGTTTTAGGACATCGCGGTGTGTTCCCTTCCAGTATTCGGTAGAGGCCCAGAGCATAAGTATAGTCAAAAAAAATTAAATGTTTTAGTTAAAGAAATCGTAATAGTTTAATCTGTTATACTTTTGGTTTGATATATTTCAAACATATAATATTAAATGTGAATATAATTCTGATGCTCAATAGTCACACCTTTAGATTATAAGGCATTACGTTGTATAATTTCAAGATCAATTTTTCAAGCGACCGCTATTATAATGCATTTATTGCGTTTATAGCGATTACTGATGCCTTTATGATGAATGAAAAGACACGCGTCTCATACACTGTATATTTTTAATGTTAATGTTATATACATATATCTTTTCTTCAACTAGACAACCTTAACTTAAAATGGATTATATACATTGAATTCCAACATGACAGGCGCAAACAAAGAACAAAATTCACTATTGTTAAACGACCAATAAACAACCCGAACACATAGTTCCAAAACTGTAAAATATAGTTCGCATTTAAATTGCAGAAAATGTGGTCAGGTCATGTTCAAATCGAAATAATTTGCGCATGATCGTTGGTCATCGGCTAATAAACAACGATTTGTCGTTCTGATGCTGTATATTTAACCACTTGGGATAACGCCCTCGTGGTTTAATTCCGACGCATCAGAACTCCAAATCGTTGTTTATTAGCCGACAAACAACTGTAAATTAATTATATATATTGATTTATACCTTTCTAATGTGGTTGTTTGTTTTTATAATGTCACATGCCGTTTAGTTATGTAAATAAACTGTAGGCTAGTTTTTTGTAAGCATATTGTCAAATAAATGTTCTTTTTGTTGTTGTTTGGATGAAGATGATGTTAATACTGATTCAGTTACAGTCAGTAAAAAAAGTGTGAATCGTTGCAAACATGGACGAATAGTTAAACGTAAATCAGATTTTTAAATACAGCCGACTGCAGCTTAATCATTCACAGAAAATTTCACTATTTCTCATATTTGCAGTAAATTGTTCATCCCCTCATTATCAGCTAAATTTAAATCGACTATAAAATCAACCTGTTTAAATAACATTTAGCCGTTGCTCGTACTCGGAAGGGCCTCATTTTAAAAACATACCACGTGACGAGGAAATTTCAAATCTTCGTATAAAACAGAGCCACGGCAGTAATAAAGTCAGTCGTTGCAATATTTAAAAGTCTGACTGGCAGTTTGCAATTATCATTGTTCAACATGAGATTCGCAATAGTTGGATTTCTTGGCCTCTGCATGGCGTCATTAGTCACTTGTTTTCCCGGCAACTCGGTGGAGCGAACACACCATCATCCAGGTTAGTAATGTTACTGTGTTTTTACACAGCAATTTACTTTATTTCGGAGATTTCAATAGATGCAGAATCCTGCTTTTAGATGCAAGCAAAATGGCGATTTACACATTTTTACTCTATCAAATAATCTGTCCTATTACAAGTATAATTTTGATGCAGTTATTTGCCGTTTGCCAACTTCAAAACACTAGAAAATAATATATATTATCATAATTATGGCAGTTTTTATTTTGCAAATTCTTTAAAAGTTTTTATTCTTTATTAACACAAACTGCCAGAGCATTGAACACATAAACAGAAACACACTTCCTCTGACTGCAGTAGTTTAAACACTGAAATGTTCGTTTTGGCCCCTTGAAATTTGAAGCCATGGGTGGCGTGAATCTTGTTTTTCCAACTCTATTGAAACTAACACTTAACACAATAAACCCGCCTCGTGTGCAAATTTAACTACTGCGTATTGCTCATGTATTCATGCCATGCATGGATTGAGTTACAAATGTTTTTTTGACCTTGACTTGACTTGAAAGTTGTTGTTAAGTGCGTTTTAATAACTATTCTTAATCTGTATATACCGAATAAATATATAATGTATATTATCCTAGATAACTAACGATATGTAAATAATTACATTGTGATGTTGCAATAATCGTCTGTCTTACTGCACTAGTTTCCAAACACATAATTCTACTGCATGAAATAAAGTGTGTACACGTTCGAGTAACTATTTCACAATTATGCTATATTTTGAATCGCCACGTCATTTCATACGACTACATGTACGTTATAATACAATCTTGTTCAACACGTGGCAGAGTTTGGTTTAAAAGTTCAACAACTCCAACGAAAATGAACATTACAAAGAATATACGGTTGCATGACGCTGTTTAGCGTCCGACAGAAAGTTACCGTTCATCACCAATTTTCAAGATTGTCTGCGATTTTTAAGAGCAGTTTTCAGTTTTTGCAATTTTAGATAACCGTTTATAAAAAGTGAATAAACAGATTGTGGACGCATTTTTATTTCAGTATGTTTAAACCGACTGAAAAGCAAATCGGCCCATCCGCTTAAATAAAAATAAATGTAAATATGACTGGAATATGTCACAATTTTTGCATCGTTTATATACAGTGAAAAGGTCTTTCAAATCTGCATTCCCGTCTGTGGAAAGTGGCAAGACAGGGTGGCCCTACGCAATGATGGAATGTAAGTTACAGTATCAAGGTTTCAAGTACTGATAATGTTTGTAATATTTTTAATATATGCTGAATATATTCTGAACATAAAACAAAACCTTTGTTCACGTTTAAATGTAGTTTTCAAACGTTTGAATATAATCGACTTAAATTGTCGGTTGTATAAGTTTGTCTTATGAATCGACTGGGATTAACAGGCCGAATTTCGAAGATAGAGCGATTTTTTACGATAACCACATGTATTTATGCACATGTATTTATGCGTGTACATCTCTTACGTTACCGTGACAATTTTGCATGTACTGAACAATGTTTTGTTTTGGTTCAGTATATATTCGCTGTAGTCACAGGAGCTATGGTAATAAGAAATACAAGCTTTATAATTATTAGTGACGTTCTGTAAATATTGGTTTTATTTTATAATGTCATTTGTGGTTTCTTGTGTTTGGAATTTTAAAAGTATTATTTAAGAAATATTTCGTGCGCTTTAAATCATTATAAACATTGTTTTCATACAGTAGACCAATCTCATTAAAATCAAATCCTAACGTTGTTAGGATCTGAAAGCATCGTATAACAGGTCACGTTCAAGTGACCTTCCGAACAATACAAATCGCAACCCTGCTGCGCCCAATGAAACAGCTCTTTGCACATCCAAGTTGGACCACGATTTAAAAAAAGTGATGCCTTTCCAACTGATCCTCGGGAATAAATTATTTACAGTTAATTTTCGTGTGGATAACATTGGATATAGTGGTAGCTTAAGCGATTCGACACCTTAAAAGTTCACGTTACTTTCGTGCATAGTTTTTATGTTTTATCTACAAGTTGTACCTCAACATTTTGAAGGCAACAATTTGATTGGCTCCGGACAAAAAGTCCTCTGAACGTGACCCCTAATTCGATGTCCTCAGATCCAGTCAGCGGATAATATAGTAGCGTCCGACTGGAGATGATTTTAATGCGATTGACATTATACGATTGTTGTAAAAATATTTTTAAAACAAAACTCCGACGTGAAAAAGGATTTAATTCATAATATTACTGGTTGTCCTTCAGATCTCTTTAGTGTGTGTTATTTTCTTTATAAAAATAGTTGCGTCCCTGTTTGCCAAATGCCATTCTTGGACCATTTATCAGGAGGCGACCCATGACAACAGTAAGTATACAGTTTTTATGATGGTGCAGTTTTAAGGATTTAAATTTAGTGTGAGGCGTGACGTGGCAATGTCGGACTTGATGCATCTGCGTAAAGTGTCATCTTGAACGACACCTTCCGCTTTTATGGTATTTTCTGTTTCAAGGAAGTCTCTTCTCAACATAAATCCACTGTAGGCGGAAAGTGTCGTCCCGGATTAGCCTGTGCGGGCTAATAAGAGACGACACATTGCGCACATGCATTAAACCCGGGTTTCCCACGACAGGCCTCAGTGTTTATATACAGTTATATATCGACAAACGTTCATATGAAGCACAACAAAATATATTAATGTGGATTGAATTAAACCATAATTGACCATGTTTTCAGCATTCCATTCTCGGTGTACACGCAATTTACACCCCATACATATTTCCGCGTGCCGGGATATTATATAATCGTTGTCAGCAATGATGTTTTATGAAATGCAATACGTTGTGGGCACCATTTAAAGGATAGAAAACACCGCAGTCGCGTTTTAAGCAATAATAAAATAACTAAACAGTAGCATATGATTATAACCTCAAGTAAAACTTCAAACCGTCTGTTTTCATATGATGCATGCTTTCGGATTAAACATAGATTTTTATTCGCTTATCATTATATACTCCTTTTATGGTATATTATGTGTAAACAGGACTAGTATATTCCTTTATAACGCCTTCTCTTGATAACAGTTTTCAAACCGTTTGTTTTCAGGACAAATTATCAAGCTGCTCGAGTCTTCCTGCCCACACGTTATGAAGATGGCCGAGGAGTTGAGGGCGAGTGTTTTTTTAACAAATAGTTCAATTGATATTTCTAGGATTTTTGCCAGCCCCCTTCCCCTCCCCCGCCCCCCGTCGAAGATGGGTTGTTATATTGGTGTGCAAATGTTGGTCGGTCGGTCGGTAAGAGATGAGGGCGAGTGTTTTTTAACAACAAATAGTCGGATTGATATTTATATGATTATTACCAACACCAACCCCCCTCCCAGCATCCGTCGAAGATGGCTGGTTATATTTGGTTATAATGGTTTGCAAAATGTCGGTCGGACTGTCGGTAGGAGATGAGGGCGAGTGTTTTTTAAATAATAGTCAGATTGATATGTCTATGATTATTACCAGCTCCGCCACACACGTCGAATATGGCGGGGTACATTTTGGTTTGCAAATGTCGGTCGGTGGGTCGGTCAGTAGACTACATTCTTTCCAAGGTCCAACATTTATCATCCGATCTTCTCCAAGCTTAATAAAAATGTTTTTGGGGCATAATACCTTGGTCAAGTTCAACAATCGGCCATTTCGAACTCGGGAACTGAAGTTATGGCCCTACTCTGAAAATATTCCAGATTGGCATACCGGTTTTAACAGCTCTTGATCAGTTTTAGACAGGCACCTGATCACTCTGGATGTCTATGTATAGTGTATACGATATTATATGTAGTTTATTTTTCACTTTATTGGCATTGCAAACTTTTAAAAGGTTCCGAAAGTACTGTCGTAGAATATGTATACTTAATTTAGTAATAAAAATTTTTTGATTTTAATAATTATTAAAATACTTTCTATTGATTAATTCATATAAAAATAGTTTCTGACAATTTGTTTGAAATTTATCTAAAACATTAATATTCATTTTGTTGTCTGTTTAAAGTTTGATTTTATCGACGTTTTTCTTTTTTCTCCTCGAGTCATATCGGACATTACACCCGACAGTGCACGAAATTAATTTTTTTAAACTGGGGCCTTATTCCAGAAAAATGTTAAATGAATAAATTGTATTTTCACTTAAGTTCTAATTTTTGTAAGGTAATATTTTTGAAATGTTATATAAATTAATGATTCCAATTAAGCTGAAACTTGGTGTACATTTAGCAAATTCACGTATACGAGAAATAAAATGCTTACGAAAAATGATCTTAAAAAGATAATGATAAGATTTGACTTGATATGTTTCTGGAGTACGACCCTTGATTTATGTTTTTTGTATTTTAGGAGATGATGATGAAGGGCGAGGGCGACTTCAAAAAACTCGACGAAGAATTTAGACCTATGTTCGCAGCAATCCAATGCAAGTTTCCGAGGTTTTTTCTTCTAACGAATACTTAATTTTTACATTTGATTAAAAAATTTAAATCGATGGTAACACTTGCCAATTTTAATGGTTTGTCTATCCCTTGAAACAAAAAGCAAATAAGATAGAACAATGATATTCATTGCTCAGTTATCTACCATATGTGAAATTATGACGTCATTCGTATTTATATCTATACTTAATCAAAACGTTTAACGCATCACATATTCCAGGCTCCTTTTACTACATTACAAAGATAGTAACATACAAAGTAATCAAAACACGATATACTGATATGCAAACATGTTCCGATAGTAAAATTGTGCCGAACAGGGTACACAATGAGGCATGTCTCAATTACGCGCACAAGGGGCGTAATAAAAAATCACACAGGTAAATTACTGTTGTCCCCCTCTTGCATTCAGTACCGCAGTGCATCTCCGTGGCATGCAAAGAACAAAAGTGGTCACCGTGTCCAAAGGAATGGTGACCATGCTTGTTCTTTCCATGAGTTTTCCTATGTATTTAAAGGAGCTTTGCATGTGTTGCGTTAGGAGTTTTGATTAGTATATAAGTAAAATGTTTATTGAGAGAATTTCTTCAGGAACAAGAAGCCATACGTGAGGGGGCGCACTACATTAAATACATCGAATAATCCACAACATGACGTTGATATTCTGTTGTGGTTTGGTTTTGTGAATGTCTGATAATTTTACCCCTGACGTCATGATTATTATCTCTGACGTCATTGATTTATTTTTTTTACTTTGCACAGGCACCAATGTAATGATCGATCGCGAGAAAATGCTCACTGAACTTGAGGCAGCCGGGATGGATCCACGAGGTTCGATCAGTATACCTAGTAGATCCAGATATTGTCAAAACAAACGGTTATTTAATAGAACAAGTTAAAAAAGTTTATTTAAAGACTTCTTAAGCTAGCAGTTAGAAAATTGTGTCAAACACTGTCTATAATGTTTACCTTGCAGTGGACACATTAGATATATCGTTACTTTAACATAGATCTAAGGGTCCGTATTCACAAAGCTCCTAAAGGAAATCTTATCTTGTAGTTGTACTTATATAAAATTTGATCTAAAAATTTCACTTGTTAAATCCAATGATTAATAAATTAATTGGCATAATGCTAAACATTTAAGCAGTATTTATTGGTTAAAAACATTTTAAAATTAATGTAAAAAGACTTTACATGAAAAGCCAGAGACATAAGGAATTTAAAAAATAAAGAAATTTTACGTCTTCTTCCGTAAGGCGCTTTGTGGATACGGGAACTGATAAGTATCTTTTCAGTTTGACTTGCTAATTCATAACGGTTTCTGGTTGTTCTCGAATGTCAACTGCAGCCAGTATTTTTAGCAATTGGAACTATATAATCATTTATATTAAAGTGTTTCTAAGTAACTTTTTCGTTTCGTGGTATTTTTCACGAATAAAATGGTGCTAATAGGTAAAACCCAAGTGCGTGTCTTTTAGTTATATCGTAAGATAAATCTACCCGCTTGAAAATGACCTGGGACAACAAATGTTAACCACATATCTGCTTACTTGATCCGTAGATGACCCCTTTCTGCGACTCACCGTTGACCTTGATACGATCTGCCAACGAGCGCTCCAGTAAACCGGAAGTAACATGGGAAACGCACCGGAAGTGGGTGATCTTTTTTCTCGCTTGAGCTGTTTCAATTTTATTTTTCACAAAGTACAAATACATGTTAATCTAGATCTTCTATAGGTGTTCATATTTCAAACTTCGTAGGGGCTCCGGATTATATGACAAAAAATACTATAAACGAATAAATAATTTATTACATGATTAACCGCGGAACGAAAATCTCTCGAAATACACTCAACAATAATATTACAGGGTCATATATTCAATAGAACAAGAGTTTTTGATAATTTTTTCAAATATTCATCTTGATTGATTAAAATGTTGATTTATTTTTGTTTTGTTTTTCTTTATTATTTTACCTATAAATTTAAAATGCATATCAAAGTTTGTTTTCCAGTTTTGATGAAACCATTTTTAGCTGGGTTTTATGTCGGACACTTGATCATTTTGTTGAGTGTAGATCGGTTGTTTTTGGTGTTAAACGGACCCGATCACAGATTGGCAAATTGGCGATTTCGAAATGTTTTATCTATACCAAACAGATGCTTTTATTTAGAAGTTTATAGACATTTATGTCATGTTTTTGTAAATTCAAACATTTTAAGTCCCTTGGATGTCCGTTAAAATATGTCAACGTTCTTTATGCTTATTTCAGCGACTATTTTTTTTGGTCGTGGTTCCTGCCTTGGAGGGGTTAGCGCGGAGACGTCCCGAACGAATACTGTTCGTAACATCAACCTGCATTCGCTCCCCCTACATTGTTATTGCAACAGTTAATGAATTGTTTTATGTTATTGGAAATAAAATAAATGCAAAACATACATTTATTCATTTTACTTAGTTATGCATTTTAAAGATGCAGTATACTTCAAAGTATTTGTAGTACGAAATTAATGTATAATAAGTAAATATAGATTAATTCAAATAAAAGCCAAATAATGAATTAAACTATAAAGTGTTTAACATTTAAAAAAAATGCGTTAGTGACCCGAATTTAGTAGTGTGTTTACAATTTACAAATAATTTGTACACATCGTTCCTGCTATATAAGTAATATAATCTACTTGTTAATAAAGATCATTTCGTACCTTCGTGATTTTGAGATAATGCATCTTTAAACATTTATTTATATGCGTATGATTGTAGAATCGTGCACACATATTTGTGCCCAATTACTGCGTAGCATGTTTTTATCATGTGCTTGTCCACGATTTTATTTTGCGCCAAGTGTTTGTCTATGGTCACGTGGCCGACAGGATTTAAAAAAATTGAGCTATGCTAGGACACAAATCTCTGCGCGGAGGTTGAATTTAGCCATGGCAGGATGGATTTAAACTCAACAAGACGGCGTATTTCGTGAATGAATAAGGTCCATAGGTTTCCGGTAAAGGCCAAAAAATCATAGTAAAGCATTTAGAAATAACATTTGTTTTATATAAAAGTGTAATGTAATTAAACATTCCCACTAATAAACAAGTATGTTCCACCTGACATAGGTTGCTATCAACATTGATTCGTACTGAGCATTTTGCGCTAAAAAGTGCTCTATAAAGTGCACTTACATAATTTGAATTAAATTCGCAAGTAATCTCATTGCAATCAGTAATCAGTTTCTTAAGCAATTTATGCATTACTTTTCAATTTGTGTCCACTATCTTAAACGAGGGTTGATTTCACACACTTATTATTCGTTCACATAAACCTTGATGTTGTGAAGTAATTACTCCTAAACTCGTATACAAACAAAAACACAAAACAACAAACACAGCTAGGTATTTTATAACGTTCTTAATTAGTACATACTAATGGGAATAGAGGTTTTTAAAACGAAAACATCATGTGAGTGTTGGATAAAGATCAAGTTTATCATGCGAGGCTGAGAAACATGGAAGCTGCCAAGGCTGAACGAAAATATTTACATAATACCCGCTACTTTTTCTATAGACAAAGAACAAAATTATCGTTGTTAAACTACCCATCAACAACGGAAAAAGAAGTGGAAAAAGAAGTTACGATTTAGAACGGAGCATAGTTAAAAGAAGTTCCAGTTCCAATTTTAATTGCAAAAATATAAGTTGCAAAAATATAAGTATAAGAAAGAAAAAGTGGCGCCTTCACTTAACTACCGGTAATCAGTCTGTCGGTTTATCATACATTGTTGTGTGTTCAACACTATTTGATACATGCGACTTTAAAATGATCATAAAAATTACAGTAGTATTCTATTCAAACATGTATGTTACAATTGCTTTATAATTTCGTCCATTTCAATTGATGACAATTCATTATTAACCACACGTTATTCTCAAATATTTCTTGCGGCCTTTCTGACTTGAAATCATGGTCGTGAACTTTTAACGTGAACTTTTAACGCCTTACACACGCTTTACAATTTTATCCAATTCAATTTATATAGGTCATGCAACTTCTAAGAAAGTAAATTCCATTTAAAGGCTAGGTCGCCCGTAATAAATACAGAATGCATTCGCGATTTCGACAAAAGCTGAAGCTGACTATGCACTTGTCTTTGATCTGCTGAACATTCGAATGTGTCAAGAAATTTGGGTTCGGGATACATTACAATACCCAGGAGACACGCTGTCAGGGAATAATCATTTCAACCAAGTGTCCACCTTGCACATTGCATATTTTAACAGAAGAAAAAATACTGTTAAAGAGAAATAAGTCACAATAACGGTGCGTTAAAGTAATGGTACTGGTTCGACAACGTTATTATGTCTATTTTTTTATTTTTGTTTTTCATTTTAACTCGTAATATATATATACCTGGATCATGTGTGTGTCATTGCTATAAATTATCAATGTCGAAATTAAAATTTTGTAAAAAATAAATCTTCAATCTCCTCATAATTGTCTCCCCTGAAGATTTCCAAATTTGTATTTTTAACTGGTGGTGGCAGTTGTAACTGTGAAGAGTACCCATGGGGAAGTAACCATTGAGAAGAGTTTGGGCTACATTATAAGCCCGGACAAGCAAAAAGCCAATTTCGACATTGACCTTTAAATATGACCTTGACCTCTGATCTACATTCTTGATCTATGCGCATGACATGTCATTTAATTTATGCAAACAATTGTGCAAAGTAATTTGAAAATGCATCAATCCATGGCCAAGTTATAGTCTGGACAAGCAAGAAGTTACAAAATCCATGGCAATATATAGCACGGACAATCAAAGTGCCAATTTTGACATTTGACGTCTAGGACCTTGACTTTTAACTTGCGGACCATATTCATGAGCGCTACACACCATCTCATTGTGGCAAACATTAGTGCTAAGTAATTCTAAAATCCCTCCATCTACGGCCAAGTAAGTTATGGTCCACACAAGCAAGACCGGAACGACCAGGCTATATGCGCCTGTCCTCTTTGTATGGATGCACTACATAGACATTTTATTGAATTATTAATTCCAGAGATCTCGCGTGAAACAAAAATATGCCAATCAATGTCTTATATTGCGGCGAAGCTATTTAACCCAACTTTTGACCTTTCTCAACATCCAATCAAATGTTGTGAAAATTTCCCGCCAGTAGTCCCGAATGAATAAATCCTAACATTGCATCTGCTAGTTAAAAAGAAATCCCCACCGTAACCCAATTGAAATGTGCATCCCCGAGGCGTGGCTTATTTTGATCCCAGGGGCATAAGTTGAACAATCTTGAACAAACCTCTGGGCCTTGCGGTTTCAGGTAAAGATTTTAAAACTCCTTTTTCAATTTAAGTCTATATAAACCATGTGACCCCTCGGGGTGTGGCCATATTTGACCCCAGGGGCATAAATTTAAACAATCTTTGTAGAGGACCACTATGCAATGTTACGTACCAAATATAGGAAAGCTGTGGGCCTTGTCGTTTCTGAGAAGAATATTTTAAAAATCATTTTGTTATTTAAGTCTATATAAACCATGTGATCCCCCGGGCGTGACCAGTTGTTTTGACCCCAGGGGCATAATTTGAACAGTATTTGTAGAGGACCACTATATATCAAACATGAAACCTCTAGGCCTTGCGGTTTCAAAGGAGAAGAATTTTAAAGTCATTTTGCTATTTAAGGCTATATGAACCATGTGACCCTTGGCGTGTGGTCAGTTTTGACCCATGGGGCATAATTTGAACAGTCTTTGTAGAGGACCACTATAGGATGTTACATACCAAATTCGAAACCTCTGGGCCTTGCGGTTTCAGAGGAGATGATTTTTAAAGACATTTTCCTATTTTACTTTATATAAACCATGTGACCCCCGGGGCGTGGCCAGTTTTGACCCCAGGGGCATAATTTGAACAGTCTTTGAAGAAGATCACTATACAGCGTTACATACCGAATAAGAAACCTCTGAGCCGGACATTTTTAAAGTCATTTTTCTATTTAATTCTATATAAATCATGTGACCCCGTGGGCGTGGCCAGTTTTGATCCCAGGGCCGTAACGATAGGAACAACTTTGAAAGTTGGTCACCCAAATATCATTCCTGTGAAGTTTGGTGAAAATCTGCCAAGTGGTTTAGGAGGAGTTGTTATTTGAATACAGGGTTGACGACGGACGAACGCACGCACGCACACACGCACGGACGACGGACAACGGGCGATCACATAAGCTCACCATTATTAGCACTTTGTGCTCAGGTGAGCTAAAAATTGGCTCCTTTTCTTCTCGGAGGTGAATGGAAAAAATGATCCAATGTGGAAAATTCCAGACATACCTCTTTACTTTGTTTACGTTTTAAATAATGTCCTGTTCTGAGCTGCCTACGCGGAAGTTGCATTGGCTCAATTTGCATTTTCAATTTACATGCCAGTGTTTACAGGTCGTGTAATATGACATTGTGAATATCCCCTGTTAATAAGCGATAGGCAACATTCCATATAATACACTCGCTGACTGGTTGTTAATACACGTCAAGGTTACGCATGCGCAAATAAGTTCCTTCATTGTTCAAATATACAATGTTTGATCTCAATTTTCACCATGACCAAGATACTTTTCAATATATCACCATACATCGTTGGAAACATAAGGCCATAACCTTTGACAAAAATGAATGTCAAAAAATTATATGTGTTGTAACTCAAAATATTAACCTTAGAATAAACACACCGGTTTTGACGGGCATGGAGGCTGCCATTTTGTGCATGAATACATGGGCCAAAGCTATGAAACTGGGAACCACTAAGAACAAAGTAGTGCCAAAGAAACACCTTTTTTCTTATTTCTTATATATATACCTTTAAATTGATACCAAAACATATCATTTAAACTGTATTTTAAAAATCATATGCATTATACACTGAACCATATGTGTTTATTATCTAACTGACAGCCCAGAGGATGTGGCTTCCGTTTTGGGGTAATTTGACCATGAAGAGAACCCAACCCTTTCAAATTTGAAAAAAAAACTCATTTTTCATAAATCTGATCTATTTCGAGAAAGAACATGAATTTCTATCACACTGGTATAAGGATTTATTGGAAAAAAATAATAATGAAATATACCACATATAAAGGCATTTCGAGACAAGAATTTAGACAGAAAACATGTACTTAGGTACATCTTGGAAAACATTATTTTAAATCAGAATTAAGCATAACTTTGGATTTTAATAGGCATAGCAGATGTAATATATAATATCAAAAGTGAAAAAAATCTTCATTAGCATTTTAAATGTTACACAACAGGTTTTCAAGCTGTTTTTGAGCTAAAAAACAAAATCTGCATTTTTGGCGGTAAAATCCATATAAAAGTAGCATTTCAGATGCCATTTGACCCCATAAAAGGGTTTGTTTACATAACATTCAACAGACTGTACCTCCTGACACACAATAAACAAAACATGTCAATGCCAGGTACTAATTAACAGTCTTTTGTCACACCTGAACCTGTGGGTGAGATGTGAATTCCTTCTAGGCCAGTCTCCAGCAACCTTCAGTCTGTATCCAGTACTCAGTGCTGTGTAATCTGTGGAAATAAAAAGGTTTTCTGTGCATGTTTACACATTATTGTGATTACTAGTGTAAGTTAGATATGATTAGTGTACATATATAATAGTTTACTATTTTTTAATTGTGATAAGTCTAGTCGCTATGCCGGCTTTGCGAAAAAGCGGGTTCAAGAAGGGGCTCGGGAGTCCCAACAAGGGTAAAACTCTTTCTTTTCCTACTGTTGCTGATAAGAAGTATGTGAGATTGGAAAAGAAGTCATTCGATAGTAGAATACATGACAATAACAATGTACTAACCTTCAAAGATACCGATGGTACGGACACGACTGTGTCAACGTTACGGCCCCGTCCCAATGCCACTAATGTAGTTGACGAGTACAGTAGTTTTAATGACTCGTAACTACATCCAGACTTGTATACCAATAAGTGGATGGCTCAGGCTGAGGTCCAGGTTCTTTTCAACACTGCATTTAAAGAACATACTCAAATTAAACCAAACTGTGATGGCGATTTAAATTTTAATGCCGTCTAGGTTGGGTTGGCGTGAGCGGCTAAAATGTACATAGTGTTCATACATTAGCAAGTATCGCAATCTTTACGAGGAGGTTGATTGTAAAAACAGGTCGTGGTAGGCGTGCCGCAAAAGTAAACATAGGCCTTCAGCTTGGACTGTGCACAACACCAGTCAGCAATACCGGTGTGCGCAGAATTCTTAGCAACGCTAATATAATAGCCCCCACCCAGTCCTCCATACAAAGATTAAGTAACAAAGTTAGTGAAAAGGTAGAAAGTGTCAATGTTAAGAACATGCATGAGCAAAGAGTGTCCCTTGTGAAGGAAAATACCCTAATAGGTCAAAACAATGCAAAAACTGTAAATGTAGAGGGCGACTTTGTGTACACTAAAATAATAAATATTAGTTTTATTATTTCATCTTCAAGTACATACTAATACTAAATAAATAATTATAATTATTTGCAAAGTATTATGCTTTCAATTCTTTACCTAAGTATGATTATTATTAGTAGTAGTAGAAGTAGTAGTAGTAGTAGTGGTAGTAGTAGTTGTTGTTGTTGTTGTTGTTGTAGTGGTAGTAGTAGTGGTTTGTTTGTCTGTTTGTTTGGATATTTCGCCATATTCAACAGTATTTCAGTCATATAACGGCGGACAGTTAACCTACTCACACTTTTCCTGGGTAAGCTGGTTTACCAGTACTAAGCGCACATTCTTATGGCCGTAACTGACAACTGCCCTACTTGAATCAGAGGTAGGCGAAGAAATGGCCGTAGAAATAATTTCATGACCAATCCCCACACAACTTATGTGGCCGGGCTGGGAATCGAACCCGCGATCCTCGGATTTGTAGTCCAGCGCTCTATCAACTGAGCTAGCCGGCCCGGCAAAGTAGTAGTAGTAGTAGTGGTAGTGTTAGCGGTAGTGGTAGTAGTAGCAGTAGAAGTGGCAGTGGTAGTGGTAGTGGTAGTAGTAGTAGTTGTTGTTGTTGCTGTTGTTGTTTTTGTTTATGTTGTTGTTGTTGTTGTTGTTGTTGTAGTAGTAGTAGTAGTAATAGTAGTAGTAGTAGAAGTAATAGTAGTAGTAGTAGTAGTAGTAGTAGTAGTAGTAGTGGTAGTGGTAGTGGTAGTGGTAGTAGAAGCAGTTGCAGTTGTAGTAGTAGTAGTTGTTGTTGTTGTTTTTGTTTATGTTGTTGTTGTTGTTGTTGTTGTTGTGGTAGTAGTAATCGTAGTACTAGTAGTAGTAGTAGTAGTAGCAGTAATAGTAGTAGTAGTAGTTTTAGAAGTAGCAGCAGTAGTAGTAGCAGCAGCAGTATCAACAGCAGTTGCAGCAACAATAGCAACATCAGCAGCAGTCGAAGTTGTTGTTCTTGATGGTTGTGGTGTTGTTGTTTCAATTCCCATTTTTTGTTATTCGATGTCATAATGACCGAGACAATTTGATACAACCAAATTTCACGTTTTTTGTTATATCGCAGACACCAGAGAGTCTTTTAACAAATCGTTGAGAATATCGAGATCCTCGTGCGTTTCAGGACATCGCGGTGTGTTCCCTTGCAGTATTCGGTAGAGGCCCAGAGCATAAGTATAGTCAAAAAAAAAAAAATGTTTTAGTTAAAGAAATCGTAAAAGTTTAATCTGTTATACTTTTGGTTTGATATGTTTCAAACATATAATATTAAATGTGAATATAATTCTGATGCTCAATAGTCACACCTTTAGATTATAAGGCATTACGTTGTATAATTTCAAGATCAATTTTTCAAGCGACCGCTATTATAATGCATTTATTGCGTTTATAGCGATTACTGATGCCTTTATGATGAATGAAAAGACACGCGTCTCGAACACTGTATATTTTTAATGTTAATGTTATATACATATATCTTTTATTCAACTAGATAACCTTAACTTAAAATGGATTATATACCTTGAATTCCAACATCACAGGCGCAGACAAAGAACAAAATTCACTATTGTTAAACTACCAATAAACAACCCGAACACATAGTTCCAAAACTGTAAAATATAGTTCGCATTTAAATTGCAGAAAATGTGGTCAGGTTATGTTCAAATCGAAATAATTTTCGCATTATTGTTGTTTATCGGCTAATAAACAACGATTTGTCGTTCTGATGCTGTATATTTAACCACTTGGGCTAACGCCCTTGTGGTTTAATTCCGACGCATCAGAACTCCAAATCGTTGTTTATTAGCCGACAAACAACTGTAAATTAATTATATATATTGATTTATACCATTTTAATGTGGTTGTTTGTTTCTATAATGTCACATGCCTTTTTGTTATGTACATAAACTGTAGGCTAGTTTTTTATAAGCATATTGTCAAATAAATGTTGTTTTTGTTGTTGTTTGGATGATGATGGTGTTAATACTGATTCAGTTACAGTCAGTAAAAAAGTGTGAATCGTTGCAAACATGGACGAATAGTTAAACGTAAATCAGATTTTTAAATACAGCCGACTGCAGCTTAATCATTCACAGAAAACCACTATTTCTCATATTTGCAGTAAATTGTTCATCCCCTCATTACCAACTAAATTTAAATCGACTATAAAATCAACCTGTTTAAATAACATTTAGCCGTTGCTCGTACTCCGAAGGGCCTCATTTTAAAAACATACCGCGTGACGAGGAAATTTCAAATCTTCGTATAAAACAGAGCCACGGCAGTAATAAAGTCAGTCGTTGCAATATTTAAAAGTCTGACTGGCAGTTTGCAATTATCATTGTTCAACATGAGATTCGCAATAGTTGGATTTCTTGGCCTCGGCATGGCGTCATTAGTCACTTGTTTTCCCGGCAACTCGGTGGAGCGAACACACCAACTTCCAGGTTAGTAATGTTACTGTGTTTTTGCACAGGAATTTACTTTATTTCGGAGATTTCAATAGATGCAGAATCCTGCTTTTAGATACAAGCAAAATGGCAATTACACATTTTTACTCGAGCAAATAATCTGTCTAATTACAAGTATATTTTTGATGCAGTTATTTTCCGTTTGCCAACTTCAAAACACTAGAAAATAATATATATTATCATAATTATGGCAGTTTTTATTTTGTAAATTCTTTAAAAGTTTTTATTCTTTATTAACACAAACTGCCAGAGCATTGAACACATAAACAGAAACACACTTCCTCTGACTGCAGTAGCTTAAACACTGAAATGTTCGTTTTGGTCCCTTGAAATTTGAAGCCATGGGTGACGTGAATCTTGGGTTTTCAAACTCTATTGAAACTAAAACTAACACAATAAACCCGCCTCGTGTGCAAATTTAACTACTGCGTATTGCTCATGTATTCATGTCATGCATGGATTGAGTTACAAATGGTTTTTTGACCTTGACTTGACTTAAAAAGTTTGTAGTAAAGTGCGTTTTAATAACTATTCTTAATCTGTATATTCCGAATAAATATATAATGTATATTATCCTAGATAACAAACGGTCTGTAAATAATTACATTGTGATGTTGCAATAATTGTCTGTCTTATTGCACTAGTTTCCAAACACATAATTCTACTGCATGAAATAAAGTGCGTGTGTACGTTCGAGTAACTATTTCACAATTATGCTATATTTTGAATCGCCACGTCGATTCATACGACTCGTAGTAATAACTTATTACGTTATGATACAATCTTTTAACACACGTGGCAGAATTTGGTTTAAAACCCTTTGATTTTAAGGTTGAACAAAACACCAGTGGCAGTATTAATAAAGCTCAACAACTCTTGAACGAAAATGAACATTACAAGGAATTTACGGTTGCAGGACGCTGTTTAGCGTCCGACAGAAAGTTACCGTTCATCACCAATTTTCAAGATTTTTTTCTGCGATTTTTAAGAGCACTTTTCATTTTTTACAATTTTAGATAACCGTTTATAAAAAGTGAATAAACATGTTGTTTGACGCGTTTTTATTTCAGTGTTAAAATCAACTGATTAGGAAAGCGACACATCCGCTTAAATAAAAATAAATGTAAATATGACTGGAATATGTCACAATTTTTGCATCGTTTATATACAGTGACGACGTCTTTGAAATCTGCATTCCCGTCTGTGGAAAGTGGCAAGACGGGGTGGCCCTTCGCAATGATGGAATGTAAGTTACAGTATCAAGGTTTCAAGTACTGATAATGTTTGTAATATTTTTAATATATGCTGAATATATTCTGAACATAAAAAAAAACTTTTGTTCAAGTTTAAATGTAGATAGTTTTCAAACGTTTGAATATAATTGACTTGAATTGTATCTTATGAATCGACTGGGATTAACAGGCCGAATTTCGAAGGTAGAGCGATTTTTTACGATAACCACATGTATTTATGCACATGTATTTATGCGTGTACATCTCTTACGTTACCGAGACAATTTTGCATGTACTTCATACAGTATACCAATCTCATTAAAATCAAATCCTAACGTTGTTAGGATCTGAAAGCATCGTATAACAGGTCACGTTCAAGTGACCTTCCGAACAATACAAATCTCAGCCCTGCTGTGCCCAATGAAACTGCTTTTTGCACATCCAAGTTGGACCACGATTTAAAAAAATGTGATGCCTTTCCAACTGATCCTCGGGAATAAATTATTTACAGTTAATTTTCGTGTGGATAACATTGGATATAGTGGTAGCTTAAGCGATTCGACACCTTAAAAGTTCACGTTACTTTCGTGCATAGTTTTTATGTTTTATCTACAAGTTGTACCTCAACATTTTGAAGGCAACAATTTGTTTGGCTCCGGACAAAAAGTCATCTGAACGTGACCCCTAATTCGATGTCCTCAGATCCAGTCAGCGGATAATATAGTAGCGTCAGACTGGAGATGATTTTAATGAGATTGACAGTATACGATTGTTCTAAAAATATTTTTAAAACAAAACTCTCCGACGTGAAAAAGGATTTAATTCATAATATTACTGGTTGTCCTTCAGATCTCTTTAGTGTGTGTTATGTTTTCTTTATAAAAATAGTTGCGTCCCTGTTTGCCAAATGCCATTCTTGGACCATTTATCAGGAGGCGACCCATGACGACAGTAAGTATACAGTTTTTATGATGGTGCAGTTTTAAGGATTTAAATTTAGTGTGAGGCGTGACGTGGCAATGTCGGACTTAATGCATCTGCGTAAAGTGTCATCTTGAACGACACCTTCCGCTTTTATGGTATTTTCTGTTTCAAGGAAGTCTCTTCTCAACATAAATCCACTGTAGGCGGAAAGTGTCTTCCCGGATTAGCCTGTGCGGGCTAATAAGAGACGACACATTGCGCACATGCATTAATCCCGGGTTTCCCACGACAGGCCTCTGTGTTTATATACAGTTATATATCTACAAACGTTCATATGAAGCACAACAAAATATATTAATGTGGATTGAATTAAACCATAATTGACCATGTTTTCAGCATTCCATTCTCGGTGTACACGCAATTTACACCCGATACATATTTCCGCGTGCCGGGATATTATATAATCGTTGTCAGCAATGATGTTTTATGAAATGCAATACGTTGTGGGCACCATTTAAAGGATAGAAAACACCGCAGTCGCGTTTTAAGCAATAATAAAATAACTAAACAGTAGCATATGATTATAACCTCAAGTAAAACTTCAAACCGTCTGTTTTCATATGATGCATGCTTTCGGATTAAACATAGATTTTTATTCGCTTATCATTATATACTCCTTTTATGGTATATTATGTGTAAACAGGACTAGTATATTCCTTTATAACGCCTTCTCTTGATAACAGTTTTCAAACCGTTTGTTTTCAGGACAAATTATCAAGCTGCTCGAGTCTTCCTGCCCACACGTTATGAAGATGGCCGAGGAGTTGAGGGCGAGTGTTTTTTTAACAAATAGTTCAATTGATATTTCTAGGATTTTTGCCAGCCCCCCTTCCCCTCCCCCGCCCCCCGTCGAAGATGGGTTGTTATATTGGTGTGCAAATGTTGGTCGGTCGGTCGGTAAGAGATGAGGGCGAGTGTTTTTTAACAACAAATAGTCTGATTGATATTTATATGATTATTACCAACACCAACCCCCCTCCCAGCATCCGTCGAAGATGGCTGGTTATATTTGGTTATAATGGTTTGCAAAATGTCGGTCGGACTGTCGGTAGGAGATGAGGGCGAGTGTTTTTTAAATAATAGTCAGATTGATATGTCTATGATTATTACCAGCTCCGCCACACACGTCGAATATGGCGGGGTACATTTTGGTTTGCAAATGTCGGTCGGTGGGTCGGTCAGTAAACTACATTCTTTCCAAGGTCTAACATTTATCATCCGATCTTCTCCAAGCTTAATAAAAATGTTTTTGGGGCATAATACCTTGGTAAAGTTCAACAATCAGCCATATCGCCCTCAGGAACTGAGGTTATGGCCCTACTCTGAAAAAATTCCAGATTGGCATACTGGTTTTAACAGCTCTTGCCGATCAGTTTTAGATAGGCACCTGATCACTCTGGATGTCTATGTATAGTGTATACAATATTATATGTAGTTTATTTTTCACTTTATTGGCTTTGCAAACTTATAAAAGGTTCCGAAAGTACTGTCGTAGAATATGTAATACTTCATTTAGTAATTAATTTTTTTTGATTTGAATAATTATTAAAATACTTTCTATTGATTAATTCATATAAAAATAGTTTTTGACAATTTGCTTGAAATTCATCTAAAACTTTAATATTCATTTTATTGTCTGTTTAAAGTTGATTTTGTCGATGTTTTTCTTCTTTCCCTCCTAGAGTCGTATCGAACATTACACCCGACAGTGCACGAAATTATTTTTTTTAAACTGGGGCCTTATTCCAGAAAAAATATAAGTGAAAATATTGTATTTTCACTTAAGTTCTAATTTTTGTAAGGTAATATTTTTGAAATGTTATATAAATTAATGAATCCAATTAAGCTAAAAATTAGTGTACATTTAGCAAAATTTCATTTATACGAGAAATAAAATGCTTACAAAAATTATCTTAAAGCTAATGATAAGATTTCACTTAATACGTTTCTGGAATACGACCTTTGATTTATGTTTCTTGTATTTTAGGAGATGATGATGAATGGCGAGGGCGAATTCAAAAACCTCAACGAAGAATTTAGACCTATGTTCGCAGCAATCCAATGCAAGTTTCCGAAGTTTTTCTTCTAACGAATACTTAATTTTCACTTTTGATTAAAAATTTTATATCTATGGTAACACTTGCCAATTTGAATGGTTTCTCTATCCCTTTAAATAAAAAGCAAATAAGATAGAACAATGATATTCATTGCTCAGTTATCTACCATATGTGAAATTATGACGTCTTTCTTATTTATATCTATACTTATCAAAACTCTTAACGCATCACTTATCCCAGGCTCCTTTTACTACATTACAAAGATAGTAACCTACAAAAAGTAATCAAAACACGATATACTGATATGCAAACATGTTCCGATAATAAAATTGTGCCGAACAGGGTACACAATGAGGCATGTCTCAATTACGCGCACAAGGGGCGTAATAAAAAATCACACAGGTAAATTACTGTTATGTCCCCCTCTTGCATTCAGTACCGCAGTGCATCTCCGTGGCATGCAAAGAACAAAAGTGGTCACCGTGTCCAAAGGAATGGTGACCATGCTTGTTCTTTCCATGAGTTTTCCTATGGATTTAAAGGAGCTTTGCATGTGTTGCGTTCGGAGTTTTGATTAGTATACAAGTAAAATGTTTATTGAGAGAATTTCTTCAGGAACAAGAAGCCATATGTGAGGGGGCGCACTATATTAATACATCGAATAATCCACAACATGAAGTTGATATTCTGTTGTGGTTTGGTTTTGTGAATGTCTGTTAATTTTACCCATCGTCATGATTATTATCTCGGACGTCATTGATTTTTTTTTACTTTGCACAGGCACCAATTTAAAGATCGATCGCGAGGAAATGCTCACTGAACTTGAGGCAGCCGGGATGGATCCACAAGGTTCGATCAGTATACCTGGTAGATCCAGATATTGTCAAAACAAACGGTTATTCAATCGAACAAGTAAAAAAAAGGTCATTTACAGACTTAAGCTAGCAGTTAGAAAATTTGGTCAAACACTGTGTATAATGTTTACGTTGCAGTGGACACATTAGATATACCTTTATTTTAACATAGCGTCCGTATTCACAAAGCTCCTAATGGAAATCTTATCTTGTAGTTATACTTAAGTGAAATTTTTAGATCAAATTTTAAATCAAATGATCACAGATTGGCAAATTGGCGATTTCGAAATGTTTCATCTATACCAAACAGATGCTTTTATTTTGAAGTTTATAGATATTTATGTTTTTGTGAATTCAAACATTTGTGAATAAGTCCCTTGATGTCCGTTATAATATGCCAACGTTCTTTTTAAACAGTATGCTTATTATTTCAGCGACGATTTTGGTCGTGGTTCCTGCGTTGGTGGGGTTAGCGCGGAGACATCGTCCCGAATACTGTTCGTAACATCAACCTGCATTCGCTCCCCCTTCATTGTTATTGCATCAGTTAATGAATTGTTTTATATGTTATTGGAAATAAAATAATGCAAAAGATACATTTATTCATTTACTTAGTTATGTTTTTTTTTAAAGATGCAGTACACTTCAAAGTATTCGTAGTACGAAATTAAATGTATAATAATAAGTAAATATAGATTACAATAAAATAAAGCCAATAATGAATTAAACTAAAGTGTTTAACATTTTAAAAAATGCGTTAGTGACCCGAATTTATTAGTGTGTTTACAATTTACAAATAATTTGTACACCTCGTTCCTGCTATACAAGTAATATATTTTAATAATTTTGACTGTGTATACTCGCATAATGGTGGTGTATCTAATTATTAATGAAGATTATTTCGTACCTTCCTGATTTTGAGGTAATGCATCTTTAAACATTCATTTATATGCGTATTTGTAGAATCGTGCACACATATCTGTGCCCAATTTTTTTTATCCCGGCGTTCGTAGATTCTAGTCCCCGCAAAGGCAAAGCTTTTTATTTATTTTTCTTATATATGTTTTGGTTAGTACAACTGTTTTAAGTTTTAGCAGTTAAAGACATTAAATAACATCTTTCGAAGATTCAATAATCTGTGAACCAGTCTCTGTTGATATATTTAACTGAGTTTGATATACGGTCCTTCTCTAGCGACTGCTACAGAAGGTTTCTAAAGGAACCTATTCACAGATTAGAAAATTGAAAAAGTTGTTGACACGTATTCCAAAAACTTTTTAAAAAACACTACTCAGAAATATTTGAGAATAACGTGTCGTTAATGAATTGTCATCGGTTGAAATGGACGAAATTATAAAGCAATTGTAACGTACATGTTTGAATAGAATACTACTGTAATTTTTATGATCATTTTAAAGTCGCATGTATCAAATAGTGTTGAACACACAACAATGTAAGATAAACCGACAGACTGATTACCGGTAGTTAGTGAAGGCGCCACTTTTTCTTTTCTTTTTTATACTTATATTTTTGCAATTAAAATTGGAACTGGAACTTCTTTTATCTATGCTCCGTTCTAAATCGGAACTTCTTTTTCCACTTCTTTTTCCGTTGTTTATGGGTAGTTTAACAACGATAATTTTGTTCTTTGTCTATAGAAAAAGTAGCGGGTATTATGTTAATATTTTCGTTCAGCCTTGGCATGACTCGCGCTTCCACGTTTCTCAGCCTCGCATGATAAACTTGATCTTTATCCAACACTCGCATGATATTCTCTATAGATAAAAGCATTACGTTTTACAAACCTCTATTCCATTAGTATATAGAACTTTATAAAATACCAAGCTGTCTTCGTTGTATTTTGTGTTCTTGTTTTTATATGAGTTTAGGAGTAATTACTTCACATCAAGGTTTATGTGAACGAATAATAAGTGTGAAATCAACCCTCGTAAGATAGTGGACACACAAATTGAAAAGTAATGCATAAATTGCTTAAGAAACTGATTACTGATTGCAATGAGATTACTTGCGAATTTAATTCAAATTATGTAAGTGCACTTATAGAGCACTTTTTAGCGCAAAATGCTCAGTACGAATCAATGTTGAGAGCAACCTATGGCAGGTGGAACATACTATTATTTTCATTGAGTGTTTATAAGTGGGAATGTTTACTTACATTACACTTGTATACAAAAAAAAATATGTTATTTCTAAATGCTTTACTATCTTTTTCGGGCCTTGACCGGAAACCTATGGACCTTATTCATTCATGAAATACGCAGTCTTGTTGAGTTTAAATCCATCCTGCCATGGCTAAATTCAACCTCCGCGCAGAGATTTAATTGTGTCCTAGCATGGCTCGATTTTAAATCCCTGCAGGCCACGTGACCATAGACAAACACTTGGCGCAAAATAAAATCGTGGACAAGCACATGATAAAAATATGGACAACGTAGAATCCTTGCGTTATTATGTCTATTTTATTTTATTTTTTTCATTTTAACTCGTAATATATATATACCTGGATCAATAACGCAACATGTCTGTGTCATTGCTATAAATTAATAATGACGAAATTAAAATTTTGTACAAAATAAATCTTCAATCTCCTCATAATTGTCTCCCCTGAAGATTTCCAAATTTGTATATTTTAACTGGTGGTGGCAGTTGTAACTGTGAAGAGTACCAATAGGGAAGAAACCATTGAGAAGAGTTTGGGCTAAATTATAAGCCCGGACAAGCAAAAAGCCAATTTCGACAGTGACCATTAAATATGACCTTGACCTTTGATCTACATTCTTCATCTATGCGCATGACATGTCATTTAATTTAAGCAAAAAATTGTGCAAAGCAATTTGAAAATGCATCAATCCATGGCCAAGTTATAGTCTGGACAAGCAAGAAGTTACAAAATCCATGGCAATATATAGCACGGACAATCAAAGTGCCAATTTTGACATTTGACGTCTAGGACCTTGACTTTTAACTTGCGGACCATATTCATGAGCGCTACACACCATCTTATTGTGGCAAACATTTGTGCTAAGTAATTCTAAAATCCCTCCATCTACGGCCAAGTAAGTTATGGTCCAGACAAGCAAGACCGGGACGACCAGGCTATATGCGCCTGTCCTCTTCGTATGGGTGCACTACATAGAAATTTTATTCAATTATTAATTCCAGAGATCTCGCGTGAAACAAAAATATGCCAATCAATGTCTAATTTTTCGAAAAAAATCCTAACATTGCATCTGCTAGTTAAAAAGAAATCCCCACCACGGCCTGTACACAAGAGGGCCCTGAGGGCCATAGAACGTTCACCTGAGATCTTGTTACCCAATTGAAATGTGCATTCCCGAGGCGTGGCTCATTTTTATCCCAGGAGCATAAATTGAACAATCTTGAACAAACCTCTGGGTCTTGCGGTTTCAGGTAAAGATTTTAAAACTTATTTTGCAATTTAAGTCTATATAAGCCATGTGACCCCTCGGGGTGTGGCCATATTTGACCCCAGGAGCATAATTTAAACAATCTCTGTAGAGTACCACTATGCAATGTTACGTACCAAATATAGGAAAGCTGTGGGCCTTGTCGTTTCTGAGGAGAATATTTAAAAAATCATTTTGCTATCTAAGTCTATATAAACCATGTGACCCCCGGGCGTGACCAGTTGTTTTGACCCCAGGGGCATAATTTGAACAGTTTTGTAGAGGACCACTATACAATGTTACATACCAAACATGAAACCTCTAGGACTTGCGCTTTCAAAGCAGAAGAATTTTAAAGTCGTTTTACTATTTAAGGCTAAATAAACAATGTGACCCCTGGTGTGTGGTCAGTTTTGACCCATGGGGCATAATTTGAACAGTCTTTGTAGAGGACCACTATAGGATGTTACATACCAAATAAGAAACTCTGAGCCTTGCGATTTCTGAGGAGAAGATTTTAAAAGTCATTTTGCAATTTAATTCTATATAAATCATGTGACCCCGTGGGCGTGGCCAGTTTTGACACCAGGGCCGTAACGATAGGAACAACTTTGAAAGTGGGTCACCCAACGATCATTCCTGTGAAGTTTGGTGAAAATCAGCCAAGTGGTTTAGGAGGAGTTGTTATTTGAATACAAGGTTGACGACGGACGAATGCACGCAAGCACACACGCACGGACGACGGACAACGGGCGATCACATAAGCCCACCATTAGCACTTTGTGCTCAGGTGAGCTAAAAATTAGCTCCTTTTCTTCTCGGAGGTGAATGGAAAAAATGATCCAATGTGGAAAATTCCAGACATACCTCTTTACTTTGTTTACGTTTTAAATAATTTCCAGTTCTGAGCTCCCTACGCGGAAGTTGCATTGGCTCAATTTTCATTTTCAATTTACATGCCAGTGTTTACAGGTCGTGTAATATGACCTTGGGAATATCCCCTGTTAATATGCGATGGGCAACATTCCATATAATACACTCGCTGACTGGTTGTTAATACACGTCAAGGTTACGCATGCGCAAATAAATTCCTTCATTGTTACATATAAAATATACAATGTTTGATCTCAATTTTCACCATGACCAAGCTACTTTTCAAGCTATCACCATACATCGTTGGAAACATAAGGCCACAACCTTTTGAAAACATTAGCATGTCAAAAAATTATATGTGTTGTAACTCAAAATATTTACCTTAAAATAAACACACCGGTTTTGACGGGCATGGAGGCTGCCATTTTGTGCATGTATACATGGGCCAAAACTTATGAAGCTGGGAACCACTAAGAACAAAGTAGTGCCAAAAAAACACCTTTTTTCTTATTTCTTACCTATATACATTTAAATTGATACCAAAACATATCATTTAAACTGTATTTTAAAAATCATATGCATTATACACTGAACCATATGTGTTTATTATCTAACTGACAGCCATGAGGATGTGACTTCCGTTTTGGGGTAATTTGACCATGAAGAGAACCCAGCCTTTTCAAATTTGAATAAAAAACATTTTTCATAAATCTGATATATTTCGAGAAGAACATGAAGTCCTATCACACTGGTATAAGGATTTATTGGAAAAAACATAATAATGAAATATACCACATATAAAGGCATTTCGAGACAAGAATTTAGACAGAAAACATGTACTTAGGTACATCTTGGAAAACATTATTTTAACTCAGAATTAAGCATAACTTTGGATTTTAATAGGCATAGCAGATGTAATATATAATATCAAAAGTGAAAAAAATCTTCATTGGCATTCTAAATGTTACAGAACATGTTTTCAAGCTGTTTTGAGCTATAAAAAAATTAGCATTTCAGATGCCATTTGACCCCATAAAAGGGTTTGTTTACATAACAATCAACAGACTGTACCTCCTGACACACAATAAACAAAAACATGTCAATGCCAGGTACTAATTAACAGTCTTTTGTCACACATGAACCTGTGGGTGAGATGTGAATTCCTTCTAGGCCAGTCTCCAGCAACCTTCAGTCTGTATCCAGTACTCAGTGCTGTGTAATCTGTGGAAATAAAAAGGTTTTCTGTGCATGTTTACTCATTATTGTGATTACTAGTGTAAGTTAGATATAATTAGTGTACATATACAATAGTTTATTTTTTTTAATTGTGATAAGTCTAGTCGCTATGCCGGCTTCAACACGTCGAGCTCACTTGCGTAAAAGTGGGTTCAAGAAGGGGCTTGGGAGTCCCAACAAGGGTAAAACTCTTTCTTTTCCTACTGTTGTTGATAAGAAGTATGTGACATTGGAAAAGAAGTCATTCGATAGTAGAATACATGACAATAACAATGTACTAACCTTCAAAGATACCGATGGTACGGACACGAC
Source organism: Congeria kusceri (assembly GCA_027627225.1). Classification (NCBI taxonomy): domain Eukaryota; kingdom Metazoa; phylum Mollusca; class Bivalvia; order Myida; family Dreissenidae; genus Congeria; species Congeria kusceri. The sequence goes on along the minus strand of CM051033.1, from coordinate 11,627,578 downwards.
TGTGTCAACGTTACGGCCCCGTCCCAATGCCACTAATGTAGTTGACGAGTACAGTAGTTTTAATGACTCGTCACTACATCCAGACTTGTATACCAATAAGTGGATGGCTCAGGCTGAGGTCCAGGTTCTTTGCAACACTGCATTTAAAGAACATACTCAAATTAAACCAAACTGTGATGGCAATTTAAATTTTCATGCCTCTACCTCCATTCGGTGGGGTCTAGGTTGGCGTGAGCGGCTAAAATGTACAAAGTGTTCATACATTAGCAAGTATCGCAATCTTTACGAGGAGGTTGATTGTAAAAAAGGTCGTGGTAGGCGTGCCGCAAAAGTAAACATAGGCCTTCAGCTTCGTCTGTGCACAACACCAGTCAGCAATACCGGTGTGCGCATAATTCTTAGCAACGCTAATATAATAGCCCCCACCCAGTCCTCCATGCAAAGATTAAGTAACAAAGTTAATGAAAAGGTAGAAAGTGTCAATGTTAAGGGCATGCATGAGCAAAGAGTGTTCCTTGTGAAGGAAAATACCCTAATAGGTCAAAACAATGCAAAAACTGTAAATGTAGAGGGCGGTTTTGTGTACACTAAAATAATAAATATTAGTTTTCTAATTTCATCTTTATGTACATACTAATACTAAATAAATAATTATAATTATTTGCCAAGTATTATGCATTCAATTCTTTACCTAAGTATGATTATTATTATTAGTAGTAGAAGTAGTAGTAGTAGTAGTGGTACTAGTAGTAGTTGTTGTTGTTGTTGTTGTGGTAGTAGTAGTGGTTTGTTTGTCTGTTTGTTTTGATATTTCGCCATATTCAACAGTATTTCAGTCATATAACGGCGGTCAGTTAACCTGCTCACACTTTTCCTGGGAAAGCTGGTTTACCAGTACTAAGTGCACAAACTTATGCCAGTAACTGACAACTGCCCTACTTGAATCACAGGTAGGGGGAGAATGGCCGTAGAAATAATTTCATGACCAATCCACACACAACTTATGTGGCCGGGCTGGGAATCGAACCCGCGATCCTCGGATTTGTAGTCCAGCGCTCTATCAACTGAGCTAGCCGGCCCGACAAAGTAGTAGCAGTAGTAGTGGTAGTGGTAGTGGTAGTGGTAGTAGTAGCAGTAGAAGTGGTAGTGGTAGTGGTAGTGGTAGTGGTAGTAGTAGTAGTAGTAGTAGTAGTAGTAGTTGTTGTTGTTGTTGTTGCTGTTGTTGTTTTTGTTTATGTTGTTGTTGTTGTTGTAGTGGTAGTAGTAGTATTAGTAGTAGTAGTAGAAGTAATAGTAGTAGTAGTAGTAGTAGTAGTAGTAGTAGTAGTAGTAGTACTAGTAGTAGTAGTAGTGGTAGTGGTAGTGGTAGTAGTAGTTGTAGTAGTCTTAGTAGAAGTAGTAGAGGTAGTAGTAGTAGTAGTTGTTGTTGTTGTTGTTGTTTTTGTTTATGTTTTTGTTGTTGTCGTTGTTGTAGCAGTAATAGTAGTAGTAGTAGTAGTAGTAGTAGTAGTAGAAGTAGTAATAGTAGTAGTAGTAGTAGTAGTGGTAGTGGTAGTAGTAGTTGTTGTTGTTGTTGTTGCTGTTGTTCTTGTTGTTTATGTGGTTGTTGTTGTTGTTGTTGTACTGGTAGTAGTAGTAATAGTAGTAGTAGTAGAAGTAATAGTAGTAGTAGTAGTAGTAGTAGTAGTAGTAGTAGTAGCAGTAGTAGTAGTAGTAGTAGTGGTAGTGGTAGTGGTAGTGGTGGTAATAGTAGTTGTAGTTGTAGTAGTAGTAGTAGTTGTTGTTGTTGTTTTTATTGATGTTGTTGCTTTTGTTTTTGTTGTTGTTGTTGTTGTTGTGGTAGTAGTAATAGTAGTAGTAGTAGTAGTAGTAGTAGTAGTAATAGTAGTAGTAGTAGTAGTAGAAGTAGCAACAGTAGTAGTAGCAGCAGCAGTATCAACAGCAGTAGCAGCAACAATAGCAACAGCAGCTGCAGTCGAAGTAGATGTTCTTGGTGGTTGTGGTGTTGTTGTTTCAATTCCCTTTTTTTTTTTTTCGATGTCATAATGACCGAGTCAATTTGAAACAACCAAATTTCACGTTTCTTGTTATATCGCAGATACCCGAGAGTATCGCAGATCTAGTCTTTTAACAAATCGTTGAGAATATCGAGATCCTCGTGCGTTTTAGGACATCGCGGTGTGTTCCCTTCCAGTATTCGGTAGAGGCCCAGAGCATAAGTATAGTCAAAAAAAATTAAATGTTTTAGTTAAAGAAATCGTAATAGTTTAATCTGTTATACTTTTGGTTTGATATATTTCAAACATATAATATTAAATGTGAATATAATTCTGATGCTCAATAGTCACACCTTTAGATTATAAGGCATTACGTTGTATAATTTCAAGATCAATTTTTCAAGCGACCGCTATTATAATGCATTTATTGCGTTTATAGCGATTACTGATGCCTTTATGATGAATGAAAAGACACGCGTCTCATACACTGTATATTTTTAATGTTAATGTTATATACATATATCTTTTCTTCAACTAGACAACCTTAACTTAAAATGGATTATATACATTGAATTCCAACATGACAGGCGCAAACAAAGAACAAAATTCACTATTGTTAAACGACCAATAAACAACCCGAACACATAGTTCCAAAACTGTAAAATATAGTTCGCATTTAAATTGCAGAAAATGTGGTCAGGTCATGTTCAAATCGAAATAATTTGCGCATGATCGTTGGTCATCGGCTAATAAACAACGATTTGTCGTTCTGATGCTGTATATTTAACCACTTGGGATAACGCCCTCGTGGTTTAATTCCGACGCATCAGAACTCCAAATCGTTGTTTATTAGCCGACAAACAACTGTAAATTAATTATATATATTGATTTATACCTTTCTAATGTGGTTGTTTGTTTTTATAATGTCACATGCCGTTTAGTTATGTAAATAAACTGTAGGCTAGTTTTTTGTAAGCATATTGTCAAATAAATGTTCTTTTTGTTGTTGTTTGGATGAAGATGATGTTAATACTGATTCAGTTACAGTCAGTAAAAAAAGTGTGAATCGTTGCAAACATGGACGAATAGTTAAACGTAAATCAGATTTTTAAATACAGCCGACTGCAGCTTAATCATTCACAGAAAATTTCACTATTTCTCATATTTGCAGTAAATTGTTCATCCCCTCATTATCAGCTAAATTTAAATCGACTATAAAATCAACCTGTTTAAATAACATTTAGCCGTTGCTCGTACTCGGAAGGGCCTCATTTTAAAAACATACCACGTGACGAGGAAATTTCAAATCTTCGTATAAAACAGAGCCACGGCAGTAATAAAGTCAGTCGTTGCAATATTTAAAAGTCTGACTGGCAGTTTGCAATTATCATTGTTCAACATGAGATTCGCAATAGTTGGATTTCTTGGCCTCTGCATGGCGTCATTAGTCACTTGTTTTCCCGGCAACTCGGTGGAGCGAACACACCATCATCCAGGTTAGTAATGTTACTGTGTTTTTACACAGCAATTTACTTTATTTCGGAGATTTCAATAGATGCAGAATCCTGCTTTTAGATGCAAGCAAAATGGCGATTTACACATTTTTACTCTATCAAATAATCTGTCCTATTACAAGTATAATTTTGATGCAGTTATTTGCCGTTTGCCAACTTCAAAACACTAGAAAATAATATATATTATCATAATTATGGCAGTTTTTATTTTGCAAATTCTTTAAAAGTTTTTATTCTTTATTAACACAAACTGCCAGAGCATTGAACACATAAACAGAAACACACTTCCTCTGACTGCAGTAGTTTAAACACTGAAATGTTCGTTTTGGCCCCTTGAAATTTGAAGCCATGGGTGGCGTGAATCTTGTTTTTCCAACTCTATTGAAACTAACACTTAACACAATAAACCCGCCTCGTGTGCAAATTTAACTACTGCGTATTGCTCATGTATTCATGCCATGCATGGATTGAGTTACAAATGTTTTTTTGACCTTGACTTGACTTGAAAGTTGTTGTTAAGTGCGTTTTAATAACTATTCTTAATCTGTATATACCGAATAAATATATAATGTATATTATCCTAGATAACTAACGATATGTAAATAATTACATTGTGATGTTGCAATAATCGTCTGTCTTACTGCACTAGTTTCCAAACACATAATTCTACTGCATGAAATAAAGTGTGTACACGTTCGAGTAACTATTTCACAATTATGCTATATTTTGAATCGCCACGTCATTTCATACGACTACATGTACGTTATAATACAATCTTGTTCAACACGTGGCAGAGTTTGGTTTAAAAGTTCAACAACTCCAACGAAAATGAACATTACAAAGAATATACGGTTGCATGACGCTGTTTAGCGTCCGACAGAAAGTTACCGTTCATCACCAATTTTCAAGATTGTCTGCGATTTTTAAGAGCAGTTTTCAGTTTTTGCAATTTTAGATAACCGTTTATAAAAAGTGAATAAACAGATTGTGGACGCATTTTTATTTCAGTATGTTTAAACCGACTGAAAAGCAAATCGGCCCATCCGCTTAAATAAAAATAAATGTAAATATGACTGGAATATGTCACAATTTTTGCATCGTTTATATACAGTGAAAAGGTCTTTCAAATCTGCATTCCCGTCTGTGGAAAGTGGCAAGACAGGGTGGCCCTACGCAATGATGGAATGTAAGTTACAGTATCAAGGTTTCAAGTACTGATAATGTTTGTAATATTTTTAATATATGCTGAATATATTCTGAACATAAAACAAAACCTTTGTTCACGTTTAAATGTAGTTTTCAAACGTTTGAATATAATCGACTTAAATTGTCGGTTGTATAAGTTTGTCTTATGAATCGACTGGGATTAACAGGCCGAATTTCGAAGATAGAGCGATTTTTTACGATAACCACATGTATTTATGCACATGTATTTATGCGTGTACATCTCTTACGTTACCGTGACAATTTTGCATGTACTGAACAATGTTTTGTTTTGGTTCAGTATATATTCGCTGTAGTCACAGGAGCTATGGTAATAAGAAATACAAGCTTTATAATTATTAGTGACGTTCTGTAAATATTGGTTTTATTTTATAATGTCATTTGTGGTTTCTTGTGTTTGGAATTTTAAAAGTATTATTTAAGAAATATTTCGTGCGCTTTAAATCATTATAAACATTGTTTTCATACAGTAGACCAATCTCATTAAAATCAAATCCTAACGTTGTTAGGATCTGAAAGCATCGTATAACAGGTCACGTTCAAGTGACCTTCCGAACAATACAAATCGCAACCCTGCTGCGCCCAATGAAACAGCTCTTTGCACATCCAAGTTGGACCACGATTTAAAAAAAGTGATGCCTTTCCAACTGATCCTCGGGAATAAATTATTTACAGTTAATTTTCGTGTGGATAACATTGGATATAGTGGTAGCTTAAGCGATTCGACACCTTAAAAGTTCACGTTACTTTCGTGCATAGTTTTTATGTTTTATCTACAAGTTGTACCTCAACATTTTGAAGGCAACAATTTGATTGGCTCCGGACAAAAAGTCCTCTGAACGTGACCCCTAATTCGATGTCCTCAGATCCAGTCAGCGGATAATATAGTAGCGTCCGACTGGAGATGATTTTAATGCGATTGACATTATACGATTGTTGTAAAAATATTTTTAAAACAAAACTCCGACGTGAAAAAGGATTTAATTCATAATATTACTGGTTGTCCTTCAGATCTCTTTAGTGTGTGTTATTTTCTTTATAAAAATAGTTGCGTCCCTGTTTGCCAAATGCCATTCTTGGACCATTTATCAGGAGGCGACCCATGACAACAGTAAGTATACAGTTTTTATGATGGTGCAGTTTTAAGGATTTAAATTTAGTGTGAGGCGTGACGTGGCAATGTCGGACTTGATGCATCTGCGTAAAGTGTCATCTTGAACGACACCTTCCGCTTTTATGGTATTTTCTGTTTCAAGGAAGTCTCTTCTCAACATAAATCCACTGTAGGCGGAAAGTGTCGTCCCGGATTAGCCTGTGCGGGCTAATAAGAGACGACACATTGCGCACATGCATTAAACCCGGGTTTCCCACGACAGGCCTCAGTGTTTATATACAGTTATATATCGACAAACGTTCATATGAAGCACAACAAAATATATTAATGTGGATTGAATTAAACCATAATTGACCATGTTTTCAGCATTCCATTCTCGGTGTACACGCAATTTACACCCCATACATATTTCCGCGTGCCGGGATATTATATAATCGTTGTCAGCAATGATGTTTTATGAAATGCAATACGTTGTGGGCACCATTTAAAGGATAGAAAACACCGCAGTCGCGTTTTAAGCAATAATAAAATAACTAAACAGTAGCATATGATTATAACCTCAAGTAAAACTTCAAACCGTCTGTTTTCATATGATGCATGCTTTCGGATTAAACATAGATTTTTATTCGCTTATCATTATATACTCCTTTTATGGTATATTATGTGTAAACAGGACTAGTATATTCCTTTATAACGCCTTCTCTTGATAACAGTTTTCAAACCGTTTGTTTTCAGGACAAATTATCAAGCTGCTCGAGTCTTCCTGCCCACACGTTATGAAGATGGCCGAGGAGTTGAGGGCGAGTGTTTTTTTAACAAATAGTTCAATTGATATTTCTAGGATTTTTGCCAGCCCCCTTCCCCTCCCCCGCCCCCCGTCGAAGATGGGTTGTTATATTGGTGTGCAAATGTTGGTCGGTCGGTCGGTAAGAGATGAGGGCGAGTGTTTTTTAACAACAAATAGTCGGATTGATATTTATATGATTATTACCAACACCAACCCCCCTCCCAGCATCCGTCGAAGATGGCTGGTTATATTTGGTTATAATGGTTTGCAAAATGTCGGTCGGACTGTCGGTAGGAGATGAGGGCGAGTGTTTTTTAAATAATAGTCAGATTGATATGTCTATGATTATTACCAGCTCCGCCACACACGTCGAATATGGCGGGGTACATTTTGGTTTGCAAATGTCGGTCGGTGGGTCGGTCAGTAGACTACATTCTTTCCAAGGTCCAACATTTATCATCCGATCTTCTCCAAGCTTAATAAAAATGTTTTTGGGGCATAATACCTTGGTCAAGTTCAACAATCGGCCATTTCGAACTCGGGAACTGAAGTTATGGCCCTACTCTGAAAATATTCCAGATTGGCATACCGGTTTTAACAGCTCTTGATCAGTTTTAGACAGGCACCTGATCACTCTGGATGTCTATGTATAGTGTATACGATATTATATGTAGTTTATTTTTCACTTTATTGGCATTGCAAACTTTTAAAAGGTTCCGAAAGTACTGTCGTAGAATATGTATACTTAATTTAGTAATAAAAATTTTTTGATTTTAATAATTATTAAAATACTTTCTATTGATTAATTCATATAAAAATATTTTCTGACAATTTGTTTGAAATTTATCTAAAACATTAATATTCATTTTGTTGTCTGTTTAAAGTTTGATTTTATCGACGTTTTTCTTTTTTCTCCTCGAGTCATATCGGACATTACACCCGACAGTGCACGAAATTAATTTTTTTAAACTGGGGCCTTATTCCAGAAAAATGTTAAATGAATAAATTGTATTTTCACTTAAGTTCTAATTTTTGTAAGGTAATATTTTTGAAATGTTATATAAATTAATGATTCCAATTAAGCTGAAACTTGGTGTACATTTAGCAAATTCACGTATACGAGAAATAAAATGCTTACGAAAAATGATCTTAAAAAGATAATGATAAGATTTGACTTGATATGTTTCTGGAGTACGACCCTTGATTTATGTTTTTTGTATTTTAGGAGATGATGATGAAGGGCGAGGGCGACTTCAAAAAACTCGACGAAGAATTTAGACCTATGTTCGCAGCAATCCAATGCAAGTTTCCGAGGTTTTTTCTTCTAACGAATACTTAATTTTTACATTTGATTAAAAAATTTAAATCGATGGTAACACTTGCCAATTTTAATGGTTTGTCTATCCCTTGAAACAAAAAGCAAATAAGATAGAACAATGATATTCATTGCTCAGTTATCTACCATATGTGAAATTATGACGTCATTCGTATTTATATCTATACTTAATCAAAACGTTTAACGCATCACATATTCCAGGCTCCTTTTACTACATTACAAAGATAGTAACATACAAAGTAATCAAAACACGATATACTGATATGTTCCGATAGTAAAATTGTGCCGAACAGGGTACACAATGAGGCATGTCTCAATTACGCGCACAAGGGGCGTAATAAAAAATCACACAGGTAAATTACTGTTATGTCCCCCTCTTGCATTCAGTACCGCAGTGCATCTCCGTGGCATGCAAAGAACAAAAGTGGTCACCGTGTCCAAAGGAATGGTGACCATGCTTGTTCTTTCCATGAGTTTTCCTATGTATTTAAAGGAGCTTTGCATGTGTTGCGTTAGGAGTTTTGATTAGTATATAAGTAAAATGTTTATTGAGAGAATTTCTTCAGGAACAAGAAGCCATACGCGAGGGGGCGCACTACATTAAATACATCGAATAAACCCCAACATGACGTTGATATTCTGTTGTGGTTTGGTTTTGTGAATGTCTGATAATTTTACCCCTGACGTCATGATTATTATCTCTGACGTCATTGATTTATTTTTTTTACTTTGCACAGGCACCAATGTAATGATCGATCGCGAGAAAATGCTCACTGAACTTGAGGCAGCCGGGATGGATCCACGAGGTTCGATCAGTATACCTAGTAGATCCAGATATTGTCAAAACAAACGGTTATTTAATCGAACAAGTTAAAAAAGTTTATTTAAAGACTTCTTAAGCTAGCAGTTAGAAAATTGTGTCAAACACTGTCTATAATGTTTACCTTGCAGTGGACACATTAGATATATCGTTACTTTAACATAGATCTAAGGGTCCGTATTCACAAAGCTCCTAAAGGAAATCTTATCTTGTAGTTGTACTTATATAAAATTTGATCTAAAAATTTCACTTGTTAAATCCAATGATTAATAAATTAATTGGCATAATGCTAAACATTTAAGCAGTATTTATTGGTTAAAAACATTTTAAAATTAATGTAAAAAGACTTTACATGAAAAGCCAGAGACATAAGGAATTTAAAAAATAAAGAAATTTTACGTCTTCTTCCGTAAGGCGCTTTGTGGATACGGGAACTGATAAGTATCTTTTCAGTTTGACTTGCTAATTCATAACGGTTTCTGGTTGTTCTCGAATGTCAACTGCAGCCAGTATTTTTAGCAATTGGAACTATATAATCATTTATATTAAAGTGTTTCTAAGTAACTTTTTCGTTTCGTGGTATTTTTCACGAATAAAATGGTGCTAATAGGTACAACCCAAGTGCGTGTATTTTAGTTATATCGTAAGATAAATCTACCCGCTTGAAAATGACCTGGGACAACAAATGTTAACCACATATCTGCTTACTTGATCCGTAGATGACCCCTTTCTGCGACTCACCGTTGACCTTGATACGATCTGCCAACGAGCGCTCCAGTAAACCGGAAGTAACATGGGAAACGCACCGGAAGTGGGTGATCTTTTTTCTCGCTTGAGCTGTTTCAATTTTATTTTTCACAAAGTACAAATACATGTTAATCTAGATCTTCTATAGGTGTTCATATTTCAAACTTCGTAGGGGCTCCGGATTATATGACAAAAAATACTATAAACGAATAAATAATTTATTACATGATTAACCGCGGAACGAAAATCTCTCGAAATACACTCAACAATAATATTACAGGGTCATATATTCAATAGAACAAGAGTTTTTGATAATTTTTTCAAATATTCATCTTGATTGATTAAAATGTTGATTTATTTTTGTTTTGTTTTTCTTTATTATTTTACCTATAAATTTAAAATGCATATCAAAGTTTGTTTTCCAGTTTTGATGAAACCATTTTTAGCTGGGTTTTATGTCGGACACTTGATCATTTTGTTGAGTGTAGATCGGTTGTTTTTGGTGTTAAACGGACCCGATCACAGATTGGCAAATTGGCGATTTCGAAATGTTTTATCTATACCAAACAGATGCTTTTATTTAGAAGTTTATAGACATTTATGTCATGTTTTTGTAAATTCAAACATTTTAAGTCCCTTGGATGTCCGTTAAAATATGTCAACGTTCTTTATGCTTATTTCAGCGACTATTTTTTTTGGTCGTGGTTCCTGCCTTGGAGGGGTTAGCGCGGAGACGTCCCGAACGAATACTGTTCGTAACATCAACCTGCATTCGCTCCCCCTACATTGTTATTGCAACAGTTAATGAATTGTTTTATGTTATTGGAAATAAAATAAATGCAAAACATACATTTATTCATTTTACTTAGTTATGCATTTTAAAGATGCAGTATACTTCAAAGTATTTGTAGTACGAAATTAATGTATAATAAGTAAATATAGATTAATTCAAATAAAAGCCAAATAATGAATTAAACTATAAAGTGTTTAACATTTAAAAAAAATGCGTTAGTGACCCGAATTTAGTAGTGTGTTTACAATTTACAAATAATTTGTACACATCGTTCCTGCTATATAAGTAATATAATCTACTTGTTAATAAAGATCATTTCGTACCTTCGTGATTTTGAGATAATGCATCTTTAAACATTTATTTATATGCGTATGATTGTAGAATCGTGCACACATATTTGTGCCCAATTACTGCGTAGCATGTTTTTATCATGTGCTTGTCCACGATTTTATTTTGCGCCAAGTGTTTGTCTATGGTCACGTGGCCGACAGGATTTAAAAAAATTGAGCTATGCTAGGACACAAATCTCTGCGCGGAGGTTGAATTTAGCCATGGCAGGATGGATTTAAACTCAACAAGACGGCGTATTTCGTGAATGAATAAGGTCCATAGGTTTCCGGTAAAGGCCAAAAAAACATAGTAAAGCATTTAGAAATAACATTTGTTTTATATAAAAGTGTAATGTAATTAAACATTCCCACTAATAAACAAGTATGTTCCACCTGACATAGGTTGCTATCAACATTGATTCGTACTGAGCATTTTGCGCTAAAAAGTGCTCTATAAAGTGCACTTACATAATTTGAATTAAATTCGCAAGTAATCTCATTGCAATCAGTAATCAGTTTCTTAAGCAATTTATGCATTACTTTTCAATTTGTGTCCACTATCTTAAACGAGGGTTGATTTCACACACTTATTATTCGTTCACATAAACCTTGATGTTGTGAAGTAATTACTCCTAAACTCGTATACAAACAAAAACACAAAACAACGAACACAGCTAGGTATTTTATAACGTTCTTCATTAGTACATACTAATGGGAATAGAGGTTTTTAAAACGAAAACATCATGTGAGTGTTGGATAAAGATCAAGTTTATCATGCGAGGCTGAGAAACATGGAAGCTGCCAAGGCTGAACGAAAATATGTACATAATACCCGCTACTTTTTCTCGAGACAAAGAACAAAATTATCGTTGTTAAACTACCCATCAACAACGGAAAAAGAAGTGGAAAAAGAAGTTACGATTTAGAACGGAGCATAGTTAAAAGAAGTTCCAGTTCCAATTTTAATTGCAAAAATATAAGTTGCAAAAATATAAGTATAAGAAAGAAAAAGTGGCGCCTTCACTTAACTACCGGTAATCAGTCTGTCGGTTTATCATACATTGTTGTGTGTTCAACACTATTTGATACATGCGACTTTAAAATGATCATAAAAATTACAGTAGTATTCTATTCAAACATGTATGTTACAATTGCTTTATAATTTCGTCCATTTCAATTGATGACAATTCATTATTAACCACACGTTATTCTCAAATATTTCTTGCGGCCTTTCTGACTTGAAGTCATGGTCGTGAACTTTTAACGCCTTACACACGCGTTACAATTTTATCCAATTCAATTTATATAGGTCATGCAACTTCTAAGAAAGTAAATTCCATTTAAAGGCTAGTCGCCCGTAATAAATACAGAATGCATTCGCGATTTCGACAAAAGCTGAAGCTGACTATGCACTTGTCTTTGATCTGCTGAACATTCGAATGTGTCAAGAAATTTGGGTTCGGGATACATTACAATACCCAGGAGACACGCTGTCAGGGAATAATCATTTCAACCAAGTGTCCACCTTGCACATTGCATATTTTAACAGAAGAAAAAATACTGTTAAAGAGAAATAAGTCACAATAACGGTGCGTTAAAGTAATGGTACTGGTTCGACAACGTTATTATGTCTATTTTTTTATTTTTGTTTTTCATTTTAACTCTTAATATATATATACCTGGATCATGTGTGTGTCATTGCTATAAATTATCAATGTCGAAATTAAAATTTTGTAAAAAATAAATCTTCAATCTCCTCATAATTGTCTCCCCTGAAGATTTCCAAATTTGTATTTTTAACTGGTGGTGGCAGTTGTAACTGTGAAGAGTACCCATGGGGAAGTAACCATTGAGAAGAGTTTGGGCTACATTATAAGCCCGGACAAGCAAAAAGCCAATTTCGACATTGACCTTTAAATATGACCTTGACCTCTGATCTACATTCTTGATCTATGCGCATGACATGTCATTTAATTTATGCAAACAATTGTGCAAAGTAATTTGAAAATGCATCAATCCATGGCCAAGTTATAGTCTGGACAAGCAAGAAGTTACAAAATCCATGGCAATATATAGCACGGACAATCAAAGTGCCAATTTTGACATTTGACGTCTAGGACCTTGACTTTTAACTTGCGGACCATATTCATGAGCGCTACACACCATCTCATTGTGGCAAACATTAGTGCTAAGTAATTCTAAAATCCCTCCATCTACGGCCAAGTAAGTTATGGTCCAGACAAGCAAGACCGGAACGACCAGGCTATATGCGCCTGTCCTCTTTGTATGGATGCACTACATAGACATTTTATTGAATTATTAATTCCAGAGATCTCGCGTGAAACAAAAATATGCCAATCAATGTCTTATATTGCGGCGAAGCTATTTAACCCAACTTTTGACCTTTCTCAACATCCAATCAAATGTTGTGAAAATTTCCCGCCAGTAGTCCCGAATGAATAAATCCTAACATTGCATCTGCTAGTTAAAAAGAATTCCCCACCGTAACCCAATTGAAATGTGCATCCCCGAGGCGTGGCTTATTTTGATCCCAGGGGCATAAGTTGAACAATCTTGAACAAACCTCTGGGCCTTGCGGTTTCAGGTAAAGATTTTAAAACTCCTTTTTCAATTTAAGTCTATATAAACCATGTGACCCCTCGGGGTGTGGCCATATTTGACCCCAGGGGCATAATTTAAACAATCTTTGTAGAGGACCACTATGCAATGTTACGTACCAAATATAGGAAAGCTGTGGGCCTTGTCGTTTCTGAGAAGAATATTTTAAAAATCATTTTGTTATTTAAGTCTATATAAACCATGTGATCCCCCGGGCGTGACCAGTTGTTTTGACCCCAGCGGCATAATTTGAACAGTATTTGTAGAGGACCACTATATACCAAACATGAAACCTCTAGGCCTTGCGGTTTCAAAGGAGAAGAATTTTAAAGTCATTTTGCTATTTAAGGCTATATGAACCATGTGACCCCTGGCGTGTGGTCAGTTTTGACCCATGGGGCATAATTTGAACAGTCTTTGTAGAGGACCACTATAGGATGTTACATACCAAATTCGAAACCTCTGAGCCTTGCGGTTTCAGAGGAGATGATTTTTTAAAGACATTTTCCTATTTTACTTTATATAAACCATGTGACCCCCGGGGCGTGGCCAGTTTTGACCCCAGGGGCATAATTTGAACAGTCTTTGAAGAAGATCACTATACAGCGTTACATACCGAATAAGAAACATCTGAGCCGGAGATTTTTAAAGTCATGTTGCTATTTAATTCTATATAAATCATGTGTCCCCGTGGGCGTGGCCAGTTTTGATCCCAGGGCCGTAACGATAGGAACAACTTTGAAAGTTGGTCACCCAATGATCATTCCTGTGAAGTTTGGTGAAAATCTGCCAAGTGGTTTAGGAGGAGTTGTTATTTGAATACAGGGTTGACGACGGACGAACGCACGCACGCACACACGCACGGACGACGGACAACGGGCGATCACATAAGATCACCATTATTAGCACTTTGTGCTCAGGTGAATTAAAAATTGGCTCCTTTTCTTCTCGGAGGTGAATGGAAAAAATGATCCAATGTGGAAAATTCCAGACATACCTCTTTACTTTGTTTACGTTTTAAATAATTTCCTGTTCTGAGCTGCCTAGGCGGAAGTTGCATTGGCTCAATTTGCATTTTCAATTTACATGCCAGTGTTTACAGGTCGTGTAATATGACATTGTGAATATCCCCTGTTAATAAGCGATAGACAACATTCCATATAATACACTCGCTGACTGGTTGTTAATACACGTCAAGGTTACGCATGCGCAAATAAATTCCTTCATTGTTACATATAAAATATACAATGTTTGATCTCAATTTTCACCATGACCAAGATACTTTTCAATATATCACCATACATCGTTGGAAACATAAGGCCATAACCTTTGATAAAAATGAATGTCAAAAAATTATATGTGTTGTAACTCAAAATATTTACCTTAGAATAAACACACCGGTTTTGACGGGCATGGAGGCTGTCATTTTGTGCATGAATACATGGGCCAAAGCTATGAAGCTGGGAACCACTAAGAACAAAGTAGTGCCAAAAAAACACCTTTTTTCTTATTTCTTATATATATACCTTTAAATTGATACCAAAACATATCATTTAAACTGTATTTTAAAATCATATGCATTATACACTGAACCATATGTGTTTATTATCTAACTGACAGCCCAGAGGATGTGACTTCCGTTTTGGGGTAATTTGACCTTGAAGAGAACCCAACCCTTTCAAATTTGAAAAAAAAACTCATTTTTCATAAATCTGATCTATTTTGAGAAAGAACATGAATTCCTATCACACTGGTATAAGGATTTATTGGAAAAAAATAATAATGAAATATACCACATATAAAGGCATTTCGAGACAAGAATTTAGACAGAAAACATGTACTTAGGTACATCTTGGAAAACATTATTTTAAATCAGAATTAAGCATAACTTTGGATTTTAATAGGCATAGCAGATGTAATATATAATATCAAAAGTGAAAAAAATCTTCATTTGCATTTTAAATGTTACACAACAGGATTTCAAGCTGTTTTTGAGCTAAAAAAAAAATCTGCATTTTTGGCGGTAAAATCCATATAAAAGTAGCATTTCAGATGCCATTTGACCCAAGAAAAGTGTTTGTTTACATAACATTCAACAGACTGTACCTCCTGACAACACAATAAACAAAACATGTCAATGCCAGGTACTAATTAACAGTCTTTTGTCACACCTGAACCTGTGGGTGAGATGTGAATTCCTTCTAGGCCAGTCTCCAGCAACCTTCAGTCTGTATCCAGTACTCAGTGCTGTGTAATCTGTGGAAATAAAAAGGTTTTCTGTGCATGTTTACTCATTATTGTGATTACTAGTGTAAGTTAGATATAATTAGTGTACATATATAATAGTTTACTATTTTTTAATTGTGATAAGTCTAGTCGCTATGCCGGCTTCAACGCGTCGAACTCACTTGCGAAAAAGTGGGTTCAAGAAGGGGCTCGGGAGTCCCAACAAGGGTAAAACTCTTTCTTTTCCTACTGTTGCTGATAAGAAGTATGTGAGATTGGAAAAGAAGTCACTCGATAGTAGAATACATGACAATAACAATGTACTAACCTTCAAAGATACCGATGGTACGGACACGACTGTGTCAACGTTACGGCCCCGTCCCAATGCCACTAATGTAGTTGACGAGTACAGTAGTTTTAATGACTCGTAACTACATCCAGACTTGTATACCAATAAGTGCATGGCTCAGGCTGAGGTCCAGGTTCTTTTCAACACTGCATTTAAAGAACATACTGAAATTAAATCAAACTGTGATGGCGATTTAAATTTTAATGCCGCTACCTCCATTAGGTGGGGTCTAGGTTGGGTTGGCGTGAGCGGCTAAAATGTACAAAGTGTTCATACATTAGCAAGTATCGCAATCTTTACGAGGAGGTTGATTGTAAAAAAAGGTCGTGGTAGGCGTGCAGCAAAGGTAAACATAGGCCTTCAGCTTGGACTGTGCACAACACCAGTTAGCAATACCGGTGTGCGCAGAATTATTAGCAACGCTAATATAATAGCCCCCACCCAGTCCTCCATACAAAAATTAAGTAACAAAGTTAATGAAAAGGATGAAAGTGTCAATGTTAAGGACATGCATGAGCAAAGAGTGTCCCTTGTGAAGGAAAATACCCTAATAGGTCAAAACAATGCAAAAACTGTAAATGTAGAGGGCGACTTTATGTACACTAAAATAATAAATATTAGTTTTATTATTTCATCTTCAAGTACATACTAATACTAAATAAATAATTATAATTATTTGCAAAGTATTATGCATTCAATTCTTTACCTAAGTATGATTATTATTAGTAGTAGCAGAAGTAGTAGTAGTAGTAGTGGTAGTAGTAGTAGTAGTAGTTGTTGTTGTTGTGGTAGTAGTGGTAGTAGTAGTGGTTTGTTAGTCTGTTTGTTTGGATATATCGCCATATTCAACAGTATTTCAGTCATATAACGGCGGTCAGTTAACCTACTCACACTTTTCCTGGGTAAGCTGGTTTACCAGTACTAAGTGCACAAACTTATGCCAGTAACTGACAACTGCCCTACTTGAATCAGAGGTAGGGGGAGAATGGCCGTAGAAATAATTTCATGACCAATCCACACACAACTTATGTGGCCGGGCTGGTAATCGAACCCGCGATCCTCGGATTTGTAGTCCAGCGCTCTATCAACTGAGCTAGCCTGCCCGGCAAAGTAGTAGTAGTGGTAGTGGTAGTGGTAGTGGTAGTAGTAGTAGTAGCAGTAGAAGTGGTAGTGGCAGTGGTAGTGGTAGTGGTAGTAGTAGTAGTAGTAGTAGTTGTTGTTGTTGTTGTTGATGTTGCTGTTGTTGTTTTAGTTTATGTTGTTGTTGTTGTTGTAGTGGTAGTAGTAGTATTAGTAGTAGTAGTAGAAGTAATAGTAGGAGTAGTAGTAGTAGTAGTAGTAATAGTAGTAGTACTAGTAGTAGTAGTAGTGGTAGTGGTAGTGGTAGTAGTAGTTGTTGTAGTCGTAGTAGTAGTAGTAGTAGTAGTAGTAGTTGTTGTTGTTGTTGTTGTTGTTGATGTTTTTGTTTTTGTTGTTGTTGTTGTTGTTGTGGTAGCAGTTATAGTAGTAGTAGTAGTAGTAGTAGTAGTAGTAGAAGTAGTAATAGTAGTAGTAGTAGTAGTAGAAGTAGCAGCAGTAGTAGTAGCAGCAGCAGTATCAACAGCAGTAGCAGCAACAATAGCAACAGCAGCAGCAGTCGAAGTTGTTTTTCTTGGTGGTTGTGGTGTTGTTGTTTCAATTCCCATTTTTTGTTATTCGATGTCATAATGACCGAGTCAATTTGATACAACCAAATTACACGTTTCTTGTTATATCGCAGATCTAGTCGTTCAACAAATCGTTGAGAATATCGAGATCCTCGTGCGTTTCAGGACATCGCGGTGTGTTCCCTTGCAGTATTCGGTAGAGGCCCAGAGCATAAGTATAGTAAAAAAAAGTAAATGTTTTAGTTAAAGAAATCGTAAAAGTTTAATGTTATACTTTTGGTTTGATATG
Organism: Congeria kusceri; assembly: GCA_027627225.1. NCBI lineage: Eukaryota > Metazoa > Mollusca > Bivalvia > Myida > Dreissenidae > Congeria > Congeria kusceri. The sequence goes on along the minus strand of CM051033.1, from coordinate 11,609,788 downwards.
TTTCAAACATATAATATTAAATGTGAATGTAATTCTGATGCTCAATAGTCACACCTTTAGATTATAAGGCATTACGTTGTATAATTTCAAGATCAATTTTTCAAGCGACCGCTATTATAATGCATTTATTGCGTTTACAGCGATTACTGATGCCTTTATGATGAATGAAAAGACACGCGTCTCATACACTGTATATTTTTAATGTTAATGATATATACATATATCTTTTCTTCAACTAGACAACCTTAACTTATAATGGATTATATACATTGAATTCCAACATGACAGGCGCAGACAAAGAACAAAATTCACTATTGTTAAACGACCAATAAACAACCCGAACACATAGTTCCAAAACTGTAAAATATAGTTCGCATTTAAATTGCAGAAAATGTGGTCAGGTCTTGTTCAAATCGAAATAATTTGCGCATGATCGTTGGTCATCGGCTAATAAACAACGATTTGTCGTTCTGATGCTGTATATTTAACCACTTGGGATAACGCCCTTGTGGTTTAATTCCGACGCATCAGAACTCCAAATCCTTGTTTATTAACCGACAAACAACCGTAAATTAATTATATATATTGATTTATACCTTTTTAATGTGGTTGTTTGTTTTTATAATGTCACATGCCGTTTAGTTATGTAAATAAACTGTAGGCTAGTTTTTTGTAAGCATATTGTCAAATAAATGTTGTTTTTGTTGTTGTTTGGATGATGATGATGTTAATACTGATTCAGTTACAGTCAGTAAAAAAAAGTGTGAATCGTTGCAAACATGGACGAATAGTTAAACGTAAATCAGATTTTTAAATACAGCCGACTGCAGCTTAATCATTCACAGAAAATTTCACTGTTTCTCATATTTGCAGTAAATTGTTCATCCCCTCATTATCAGCTAAATTTAAATCGACTATAAAATCAACCTGTTTAAATAACATTTAGCCGTTGCTCGTACTCGGAAGGGCCTCATTTTAAAAACATACCACGTGACGAGGAAATTTCAAATCTTCGAATAAAACAGAGCCACGGCAGTAATAAAGTCAGTCGTTGCAATATTTAAAAGTCTGACTGGCAGTTTGCAATTATCATTGTTCAACATGAGATTCGCAATAGTTGGATTTCTTGGCCTCTGCATGTCGTCATTAGTCACTTGTTTTCCCGGCAACTCGGTGGAGCGAACACACCATCATCCAGGTTAGTAATGTTCCTGTGTTTTTACACAGCAATTTACTTTATTTCGGAGATTTCAATAGATGCAGGATCCTGCTTTTAGATGCAAGCAAAATGGCGATTTACACATTTTTACTCGATCAAATAATCTCTTATTACAAGTATAATTTTGATGCAGTTATTTTCCGTTTGCCAACTTCAAAACACTAGAAAATAATATATATTATCATAATTATGGCAGTTTTCATTCTGCAAATTCTTTAAAAGTGTTTGTTCTTTATTAACACAAGACTGCCAGAGCATTGAACACATAAACAGAAACACACTTCCTCTGACTGCAGTAGTTTAAACACTGAAATGTTCGTTTTTGCCCCTTGAAATTTGAAGCCATGGGTGACGTGAATCTTGGTTTTCAAACTCTATTGAAACTAAAACTAACACAATAAACCCGCCTCGTGTGCAAATTTAACTACTGCGTATTGCTCATGTATTCATGTCCTGCATGGATTGAGTTACAAATGTTTTTTTGGTCTTGACTTAACTTAGTACGGTTGTAGTTAAACGCGTTTTAATCACTATTCTTGAAAGTAATCTGTATATACCGAATAAATATATCATTTATATTATCCTAGATAACAAATGGTCTGTAAATTATTACATTATGATGTTGCAATAATTGTCTGTGACTTATTGCACTAGTTTCCCAAACAAATAGTTCTACTGCATCAAATAAAGTATGTGTGTACGTATCGAGTAACTATTTCACAATTATGCTATAGTTTGAATCGCCACGGCGATTCATACGACTACATGTACGTCATAATACAATCTTTTACAAGACGTGGCAGAGTTTGGTTTAAAACCCTTTGATTTTAAGGTTGAAAAAAACACCAGTGCCAGTATTAATAAAGTTCAACAACTCTTCAACGAAAATGAACATTAGGAAAATACGGTTGCATGATGCTGTTTAGCGTCCGACAGAAAGTTACCGTTCGTCACCAATTTTCTAGATTTTTTCTGCGATTTTTTTAGAGAATTTTTCATTTTTTGCAATTTTAGATAACCGTTTAAAAAAAGTGAATAAGCAGATTTTTGCACGCATTTTTATTTCAGCATGTTTAAACCAACTGATAAGCAAAGCGGCCCATCCGCTGAAATAAAAATAAATGAAAATATGACTGGAATATGTCACAATTTTTGCATCGTTTATATACAGTGACGACGTCTTTCAAATCTGCATTCCCGTCTGTGCTGTGGAAAGTGGCAAGACAGGGTGGCCCTACGCAGTGATGGAATGTAAGTTACAGTATCAAGGTTTCAAGTACAGATAATGTTTGTAATTCTTTGAATATATACTGAACATAAAAAACGTTTTGTATGTAGATAGTTTTCAAACGTTTGAATATAATCGACTTAAATCTTCTGTTTTCTTGTATACGTTTGTCTTATTAATCTACTGGGATTGGCCGAATTTCGAAAGTAGAGCGATTTTATACGATAACCACGTATTTATGTATTTATGCGTGTACATCTCTTACGTTACCGTAACAAGTTTGCATGTACTTAACCAAAGTTTTTGTTTTGGTTCGGTATGGTAATAAGCCATAAAATCTTGATAATTATTTGTGACGTACTGTAAATATTATTTATTTTTTTATTTCATGTGTGGTTTCTTGTGTTTGGAATTTTAAATGTATTATTTAAGAAATATTTCGTGCGCTTTAAATCATTAATAAACATTGTTCTCACACTGTATACGGATCTCATTAAAATCAAATCCTAACGTTGTTAGGATCCAAAGGCATCGTATAACATGTCACGTTCAAGTGACCTTCCGAACAACACAAATCTCAGCCCTGCTGCGCCCAATGAAATTGCTTTTTGGCACAGCAAAGATTGACCACGATTTTTAAAAAAGTGATGCATTTCCAACTGATCCTCCGAAATAATTTACAGTAAATGTTCGTGTGGATACCAATGGATATAGTGGTACCTTAAAGCGACTAGACACCCGAAGTTCACGTTACTTTCGTGCAGAGTTGCAACTTTTTGATTGGCTCCGGACAAAAGATCATCTGAACGTGACCCCTAATGCGATGTCATCAGATCCAGTCAGCGGATAATATAGTAGCGTCAGAATGGAGATGATTTTAATGAGATTGACAGTATACGATTGTTCTAAAAATATTTTTAAAACCAACTCCGACGTGAAAAAGCATTTTAATTAATAATATTACTGGTTGTCCTTCAGATCTTTAGTGTGTAATTTTTTCTTTATGAAAATAGTTGCGTCCCTGTTTTCCAAATGCCATTCTTGGACCATTTACCAGGAGGCGACCCATGACGACAGTAAGTATACAGTGTGTATGATGGTGCAGTTTTAAGGATATAAATTTAGTGTGAGGCGTGACGTGGAAATCTCGGACTTAATGCATCTGCGTAAAGTGTCTTCTTTGATCAGCCTGTGCAGTCCGCAAAGGCCAATCGAGAACGACACCTTCCGCTTTTATGGTATTTTCTGTTTCAAGGAAGTCTCTTCTCAACATAAATCCACTGTAGGCGGAAAGTGTCGTCCCGGATAGTCTGTGCGGGCTAATAAGAGACGACACATTGCGCACATGCATTAATCCCCGGTTTCCCACGACAGGCCTCAGTGTTTATATACAGTTATATATCGACAAACGTTCATATGAAGCACAACACAATATATTAATGTGGATTGAATTAAACCATAATTGACCATGTTTTCAGCATTCCATTCTCGGTGTACACGCAATTTACACCCGATACATATTTCGGTGTGCCGGGATATTATATAATCGTTGTCAGCAATGATGTTTTATGAAATGCAATACGTTGTGGGCACCATTGAAAGGATAGAAAACACCGCAGTCGCGTTTTAAGCAATAATAAAATAACTAAACAGTAGCATATGATTATAACCTCAAGTAAATCTTCAAACCGTCTGTTTTCATATGATGCATGCTTTCGGATTCAACATAGATTTTTATTCGCTTGTCATTATATACTCCTTTTATGGTATATTATGTGTAAACAGGACTAGTATATTCCTTTATAACGCATTCTCTCGATAACAGTTTTCAAACTGTTTGTTTTCAGGAAAAATCATCAAGCTGCTGGAGTCTTCCTGCCCACACGTTATGAAGATGGCCGTGGAGTTGAGGGCGAGTGTTTTTTAACAAATAGTTCAATTGATATTTCTAGGATTTTTGCCAGCCCCCTCCCCTCCCCCGCCCACCGTCGAACATGGGTTGTTATATTGGGTGTGCAAATGTTGGTCGCTCTGTCGGTAGATGAGGGCGAGTGTTTTTTAACTAGTCCGATTGATATGTCTATGATTATTACCAGCTCCCCCCCACACGTCGAATATGACGGGGTACATTTTGGTTTGCAAATGTAAGTTGGTGGGTCGGTCAGCGGACTGCATTCTTTCCAATGTCCAACATTTATCATCGGAGCTTCTCCAAGCTTAATAAAAATGTTTTTGGGCATAATACCTTGGTAAAGTTCAACAACCGGTCATTTCGCCCTCGGGAACTGAAGTTATGGCCCTACTCGGAAAATATTCCATAATATTCCATACCGGTTTTAACAGCTCGTGATCAGTTTTAGACAGGCACCTGATCACTCGGGATGTCTATGTATAGTGTATCCGATATTATATGTAGTTTATTTTTCACTTTATTGGCATTGCAAACTTTTAAAAGGTTCCGAAAGTACTGTCGTAGAATATGTATACTTAATTTAGTAATTAAATTTTTTTGATTTTAATAATTATTAAAATACTTTCTATTGATTAATTCATATAAAAATAGTTTCTGACAATTTGTTTGAAATTCATCTAAAACATTAATATTCATTTTGTTGTCTGTTTAAAGTTTGATTTTATCGCTTTTTTCTTCTTTCTCTCCTAGAGTCGTATCGAACATTACACCCGACAGTACACGAAATTAATTTTGTTTAAACTGGGGCCTTTCCAGACAAAATATAAGTGAAAATATTGTATTTTCACTTGTTCTCATTTTTGTAAGGTAATATTTTTGAAATGTTATATAAATTAATGAATCCAATTAAGCTGAAACTTGGTGTACATTTAGCAAAAATTCACGTATACGAGAAATAAAATGCTTAAAAAAATGATCTTGAATCTAATGATAAGATTTCACTTAATGTTTCTGGAATAGGACCTTTGATTTATGTTTCTTGTATTTTAGGAGATGATGATGAATGGCGAGGGCGACTTCAAAAAACTCGACGAAGAATTTAGACCTATGTTCGCAGCAATCCAATGCAAGTTTCCGAAGTTTTTTCTTCTAACGAATACTTAATTTTTACATTTGATTAAAAAAATTAAATCGATGGTAACACTTGCCAATTTTAATGGTTTCTCTATCCCTTTAAACAAAAAGCAAATAAGATAGAGCAATGATATTCAATGTTCAGTTTTCTACCATATGTGAAATTATGACGTCATTCGTATTTATATCTATACTGATCAAAACTCCTAACTCGTCACATATTCCAGGCTACTTTTACTACATTACAAAGATAGTAAAATACAAAGTATTCAAAACACGATATACTGATATGCAGACATGTTCCGATATTAAAATTGTGCCGAACAGGGTACAAAAGAGGCATCTTTCAATTACGCGCACAAGGGGCGTAATAAAAAATCACACCGGTCAATTACTGTTATGTCCTCCTCTTGCATTCAGTACCGCAGTGCATCTCCGTGGCATGCAAAGAACAAAAGTGGTCATCGTGTCCAAAGGAATGGTGACCATGCTTGTTCTTTCCATGAGTTTTCCTATGTATTTAAAGGAGCTTTGCATGTGTTGCGTTAGGAGTTTTGATTAGTATATAAGTAAAATGTTTATTGAGAGAATTTCTTCAGGAACAAGAAGCCATACGTGAGGGGGCGCACTACATTAAATACATCGAATAATCCACAACATGACGTTGATATTCTGTTGTGGTTTGGTTTCGTGAATGTCTGTTAATTTTACCCCTGACGTCATGATTGTTATCTCTGACGTCATTGATTTACTTTTTTTACTTTGCACAGGCACCAATGTAATGATCGATCGCGAGGAAATGCTCACTGAACTTGAGGCAGCCGGGATGGATCCACAAGGTTCGATCAGTATACCTAGTAGATCCAGATATTGTCAAAACAAACGGTTATTCAATCGAACAAGATAAAAATGTTTATTTAAAGACTTCTTAAGCTAGCAGTTAGAAAATTGGGTCAAACACTGTATAATGTTTACGTTGCAGTGGACACATTAGATATACCTTTATTTTAACATAGATCTTAGCGTCCGTATTCACAAAGCTCCTAAAGGAAATCTTATCTTGTAATTGTACTTAAGTGAAATTTTTATCTTATGTTAAATCCAATGATTAATAATTTAAATGGCCTAATGCTTAACATTTAAGCAATATTTATTGGTTAAAAACATTGTAAAATGAATGTAAAAAGACTCGTACATGAAAAGCCCGAGACTTGAGGAATTTAAAAAATAAACAAATTTTTTACTTTTCCGTAAGGCGCTTTGTGGATACGGGCCCTGATAAGTATCTTGACACAGTTTGACTTGTAATGAATAAGATGAAAGAAATGTTAGGCTAATTCATAACGGTTACGACACGCATTTTCTGGTTATGTTCTCGAATTTTAACTGCAGACATTATTTTTTGCAAATGGAACTATATAATCATTTATATTAAAGTCTGTTTCTAAGTAACTTTTTTGTTTTGTGGTATTTTTCACGAATAAGATGGTGCTAATAGCTAAAAGCCAAGTGCGTGTATTTTAGTTATATCGTTGTCTGTTATTGTAAGATAAATGTACCCGCTTGAAAATTACCTGGACAACACATGTTAACCACATTTCTGCTTACTTGATCCGTAGATGACCCCTTCCTGCGACTCGCCACTGACATTGATACGATCTGCCAGCGAACTCGCCAGGAAACCGGAAGTAACATGGGAAAGGTACCGGAAGTGAGTGATCTTTTTTCTCACTTCAGCTGTTTCAATTTTATTTTTAACAATGTACAAATACATGTTAATCTAGATCTTCTATACGTGTTCGTATTTCAAACTTCGTAGGGGCTCCGGATTATTTTATGACAAACAAAACTTTCAACTAATAGATATTTTTTTACATTATTCACCGCGGAGCGAAAATGTCTCGAAATACACTCAACAAAAATATTACAGGGTCATACATTCAATAGAACAATAGTTTTTGATTATAATTTTTTCAAATGTTCATCTTGTATTGATGATTAATGTTAATGATTTGTTTTTCCTTTATTTTTTGTACCTATATTTGTAAAATGAATATCCCAAAGTTTGTTTTCCAATTTTGATGAAACCATTTTCTGCTAGGTTTTTTATGTCTGACCCTTTAACATTTTGTTTATGGAGTGTAGATCGGTTGTTTCTGGTGTTAAACGGACCCGATCACAGATTGGCAAATTGGCAATTTCCAATTTTGTTATCTTGACAAAACATATGGTCTTATTGTGAAGTTTATAGACATCTGTCATGTTTTTGTAAATTCGAACATTTATGAAAAGTCACTTGATGTCCGTTAAAATATGCCAACGTTCTGTTCACAGTATGCTTTATTATTTCAGCGACGATGTTTTTGGTTGTTCAACCTGCCTTATTACTGGGGTTAGCGCGGATACATCGTCCCGAATACTGTTCGTAACATCAACCTGCATTCGCTCCCCCTACATTGTTATTGTTACAGTTAATGTATTGTTTTATGTTATTAGAAATTAAATAAACATACATTTATGCATTTACTTAATTATGTTTCTGTGTTTAAAGATGTAGTATACTCAAGTATTCGTAGTACGAAATTAATGTATAATAATAAGTCGATATAGATTACAATAAAATAAAGTCAAATAATGAATTAAACTAGTCTTTAAAATTTTAAATGCGTTAGTGACCCGAATATATTAGTGTGTTTACAATTTATAAATAATTTGTACATATTGTTTCTGGTATATAAGTAATATATTTTAATAATTTTGACCTAAATAATAAATTGCATAAACAATTTTAACGTTGTTTTGGCGCTGTTATAGCCGGCAGGGGAAATAACGGAGTATCACGTGGCAGTCACGCTCGGTTGGCACATTTTATTACCCTAATCGGTGCAGAAAATGATACACTTATGTCCCTAGCACTAGGGATTATGTGTTTCACTAATATTTTTTTAAGTATGCAAGCAAGGTATCTACTTTTGAAAATAAATATGAAATAAATTCGCTTACCAACGATTTCTTGACACCACGTATTTCATACAACATATCTACATTGATTGTACTTCACACAGTATTTCATACAACATATCTACATTGATCGTACTTCACACCACGTATTTCATACAACATATCTACATTGATCGTACTTCACACCACGTATTTCATACAACATATCTACATTGATCGTACTTCACACCACGTATTTCATACAACATATCTACATTGATCGTACTTCACACCACGTATTTCATACAACATATCTACATTGATAGTACTTCACACCACGTATTTCATACAACATATCTACATTGATCGTGCTTCATACCACGTATTTCATACAACATATCTACATTGATCGTACTTCACACCACGTATTTCATACAACATATCTACATTGATCGTACTTCATACCACGTATTTCATACAACATATCTACATTGATCGTACTTCACACCTCGTATTTCATACAACATATCTACATTGATCGTACTTCACACCACGTATTTCATACAACATATCTACATTGATCGTACTTCACACCTCGTATTTCATACAACATATCTACATTGATCGTACTTCACACCACGTATTTCATACAACATATCTACATTGATCGTACTTCACACCACGTATTTCATACAACATATCTACATTGATTGTACTTCACACAGTATTTCAATCAACATATCTACATTGATTGTACTTCACACAGTATTTCATACAACATATCTACATTGATTGTACTTCACACCACGTATTTCATACAACATATCTACATTGATTGTACTTCACACAGTATTTCATACAACATATCTACATTGATCGTACTTCACACCACGTATTTCATACAACATATCTACATTGATCGTACTTCACACCACGTATTTCATACAACATATCTACATTGATCGTACTTCACACCACGTATTTCATACAACATATCTACATTGATCGTACTTCACACAGTATTTCATACAACATATCTACATTGATTGTACTTCACACAGTATTTCATACAACATATCTACATTGATTGTACTTCACACAGTATTTCATACAACATATCTACATTGATCGTACTTCACACCACGTATTTCATACAACATATCTACATTGATCGTACTTCACACCACGTATTTCATACAACATATCTACATTGATTGTACTTCACACAGTATTTCATACAACATATCTACATTGATTGTACTTCACACAGTATTTCATACAACATATCTACATTGATTGTACTTCACACCACGTATTTCATACAACATTTCTACATTGATTGTACTTCACACAGTATTTCATACAACATATCTACATTGATCGTACTTCACACCACGTATTTCATACAACATATCTACATTGATCGTACTTCACACCACGTATTTCATACAACATATCTACATTGATCGTACTTCACACACGTATTTCATACAACATATCTACATTGATCGTACTTCACACCACGTATTTCATACAACATATCTACATTGATTGTACTTCACACCACGTATTTCATACAACATATCTACATTGATAGTACTTCACACCACGTATTTCATACAACATATCTACATTGATCGTACTTCACACCACGTATTTCATACAACATATCTACATTGATTGTACTTCACACCACGTATTTCATACAACATATCTACATTGATTGTACTTCACACCACGTATTTCATACAACATATCTACATTGATCGTACTTCACACCACGTATTTCATACAACATATCTACATTGATTGTACTTCACACCACGTATTTCATACAACATATCTACATTGATCGTACTTCACACCACGTATTTCATACAACATATCTACATTGATTGTACTTCACACCACGTATTTCATACAACATATCTACATTGATCGTACTTCACACCACGTATTTCATACAACATATCTACATTGATCGTACTTCACACCACGTATTTCATACAACATATCTACATTGATAGTACTTCACACCACGTATTTCATACAACATATCTACATTGATAGTACTTCACACCACGTATTTCATACAACATATCTACATTGATCGTACTTCACACCACGTATTTCATACAACATATCTACATTGATTGTACTTCACACCACGTATTTCATACAACATATCTACATTGATCGTACTTCACACCACGTATTTCATACAACATATCTACATTGATCGTACTTCACACCACGTATTTCATACAACATATCTACATTGATTGTACTTCACACCACGTATTTCATACAACATATCTACATTGATTGTACTTCACACCACGTATTTCATACAACATATCTACATTGATCGTACTTCACACCACGTATTTCATACAACATATCTACATTGATCGTACTTCACACCACGTATTTCATACAACATATCTACATTGATTGTACTTCACACCACGTATTTCATACAACATATCTACATTGATCGTACTTCACACCACGTATTTCATACAACATATCTACATTGATCGTACTTCACACCACGTATTTCATACAACATATCTACATTGATCGTACTTCATAACTCGCACTGTAATAAATAATCGTCCAACGGCCATAGATAAATAAATTACTAATAGAAACAAGAAACTGCACATTTCGTACTTTTTATGGCGTTTGATTTAAGTGGATGAATTTGGTGTCAAAATTTCAGTTTTCTATTGAACTAATCAATAATTGTAATGCCCCAAAAATTGATCAATCATTAAAAGATTAACGTCATCTAAACCAAATTCATCCATATTTAAATCTTACAAAAAAAACAAGAAATGTCTTTAATTAAAAAGACAGTCGCCGTTGAAATTAATCTGGAGATGTCATTAAAAAATTACCTAAAGATAACAGAGGGCCAAGTTGACGGTTGCGCGACTTCTCAGACCCCAGATTTTTTGGTCCCCACCTATATTTTGAAACTTGTTGGACCCCAGGTTTTTCGGACACCATAAGAAAACTTCTCGATCCCAAAAGTTTATTTGAGATGCATTTATTAATTTAAAAATAAATAGCATTAATATTAATATCTGTACCGTGAATAAGCCGATCATACAGCTCCATGTTTTCACCAGTGATACATTAAGAGCCAAAATAATTTACGTTAACATAATTGTTATAAACAGTTATCTGAATTTGTCAACCCAGTTTTAACAAGTAAACAATGTAAGAAAATAAAGCGGGAATTAATTAAAATTATTATGTATCAGATGAGTCTATATTTCAAGTACCAGTAATATACCATACATAAATTAGACGTTATCTAATATATACACGATTGGAAGTCAAATAAACATTTATACTCTGTATCCCAATAAAAATAATTATTCATGGAACATTCAGCGATTTTTGAAATATGTAGACATTATTTTTGATAACACAAACATAAACATTCCTTAAACTATGACGATTTTTAATTTTACCATACCACTATGCTGATATCGGCCTGATACAAAGGTGCCTGACATATTTTTTTATATCAGGTCGGTAGCGTTTATATCAGTCAATGTTTGGAGGTACGTTGTATTACTCAAAACCAACTCCAAATTCAACATTTTCAGTACAACTGAAACAAAACAAACAATTTGATACCAAGAAGTATTATATTTTATTCACAAATCGCAATAAAACAGCAGAAATTGTAATTTACAAATATTAAGAAATGTTTACTGCAAGTGCCCATGACGTCACGTAGAACACGGACTACATTTTTGAGACAGGCCCGCTCATGTAAACAAGTCAAAGGTCATGTCAAATTATCAGCATTTAATATAAATAAAATACTCATGTGAAATTAAAACAAAAAAACAAAACAAAAAATAAAATATAATATAAATTAATTTAAAAAATCGACTTAAATGGTGTTGATTATCAATAATTTAAGTTATTATTAAAGTTACATTGTCCGTCTTGTTGTACTTAATAAGAAGTACGTACCTTCAATGTCTTATCGACGTTCAACGGTCAGCACAAAGGGTCAATTCACCACATTCCCCCCTGTTTTAACCCCCCTTAACCCGCCAAAATAGTCCTATCAAGAACATCACACCCAGGCCAAAAATATGGCCCAGACAATTCAGGCAATGCGAGGCTTGACTTCCCATCAGATGTATTAAACACAATAAGGGTGTCCAGCAATTTTCCTAGGGCACATAATGCTCAAATATGCTTTATGCTGCCAGAATTAGTGCATAAGTTTAATTCCCCAGTCAACCCTCCTTCATGTCATATGGTATGCCATATGGTATGCTAACCATCTGGGATACACATTTCTTCTTCAGAGCATGGTGCAGAAACAGCTTACCAAATAATTAACTAATGTGAAGGCCTCGCGTTGGCTGACCACCTTTCCAATCCGCCTGACACGGTCACCCTAGGTCAGAAAGATCTGTCCTAACTGGCCACTCACTGCCAGCCGACTGGGTATACCAACCCCCGGTCTCCCGGCCCAACCACCTTCTACTAACCGCTCCACCCGATCAACCTTTCCCTGAAAACAAGCCAAACCCTGACCGACCATCCTGATTGACCAGACACCTGGCCAAAAGCATCCACCACAACCGCATCACACGGTTCAACGACTGCTTGCCTACCGCCGACCGCGTTTATCAGATACACAACCGGCCAGACACCTGGCAAACCAAGCCCAACCCTGACCGACCCACATGACAGACCAGACGCCTGGCCCAAAACATTCACCCATGATCGCCCTGCGCGACCAACCGCCCCCTACTGCCTGTCTAACCCCTCCACCAATTCCCTGCGACCGACCCCTACAGGTTGTACAGGCGCCTACCATTCTCCGCAGTGACACGGAGGACCTCGTCCAGGGTCGTCTGCCGGATCTGAGCAACCACCGGGCCACGTCCCCCACATACGCCGGAGTATTGTGACAACCGCGCCTGACCCTAAGGTATGGCGAGTCGGTCTCAACCAACAGACAATCAGACGGTATCGCCCGAGATGCTGAAGTAGCACCTGGGGAATGCGGCGGACCAGCTAAGGACGTGGTCTACGGTGCCTGCAAAACAGTGGAAATGCACCCTTTGCGTGGGACTTACATTATCCCGCATCACTCGGAGGGCACGGGCACTAACCTCACGTGAGTAAGTGTCCCTGTCCCGAATGTGCAGGACAACTAGCCACCTAGGGCAAGCCAGCTCCAGTAAGGCCACTCTTGCTCAGGTCTGGTCCAGTCCAGCCCAATTTCCCCCAACGCCACTAACCCACTCTTCCGTAACTCCCCCTCCACCAACCGGACTGCCCGGTCGACATCAGCAAGGAATGTTTTCGGATGCACCCCCACAGCCGACCCAAACCCAGTGACACAGGGGTACTCCCCTGGGTAACTCGGAGGGTCGCAGAAAACTGCCACCCACCCACTCACCTGAACAGGAACCTCAGGGACAGGCCCTATGGTGTGCCCCACCAACACCTCCATCCCACTAACTCCGGACGCCTTGCAGGTGCGATCCAAGTGAAAGTGGCTGTCAAATGCGTTTAGCAACGCACTCAGAGCACACTCTCACTAACGACTACATCTGCCTCGTCCACCTCCCCCGCATCCGACAAAATATCGGACACCTCCCCCTCAGGCTCTGCCGGCTCAGCCACCTGAGCTGACTCAGCCACCTGGGCCGTCCCACGCCAAGTAAACTCCTGGTCGAAACATTTCGACCTCAAGTCCGACCCAGCCAGTCGCAATAATGCGGCCATCACCCTCCAGTGGAACAGGAGTGCCCGGGAGTTCACTCGCGCCACGTTAAAGACACCGGGAATTTGCCAGTGAAAATGCCGGCAAATTCTCTCCAACCGACCCTGGTCCTTATTGTATAGGACAGAGTCTACCGGAATGGCCAGCTGCAGCCGGTGAACAAAGATCATAGCCTCGTCCAGGGTATTAAGACCCAAGTTTTTCACCAGGCACATGACCCCTGAAAACCGGAGACCATCCAATTCCGGCTTCTCCCCCTGCGTCCCTACGGAAAAAAGGGGGCATGTGCCGGGTTTCAACGTGCTTGCGCACACACCGAGTCCGAAACTGGCACCCCACAGGACAATCCCGATCCCGCCCACGCCTCCTCCCTACCTGACACACCTCGTCCAACTGAGATCTGGACCTGTGCCTGGTCTCCTCCCCCGCCACTACCTCCTCCCTCTCCCTCCCCCTGGACCGTCTCTCACTCCGGTCCCCTACCACAGTGGGACCCGCCTCCGGTGATCCCCCCACTCCTACACGTACCTGCAACTCTGACCGATCAACCTCGGTCACAACCTCCTCTGCGGGCCCTACACTACCGACCCCCTCAATCTGGCCCAGGCCAGGCGCCATCTGGCCAAGGCCAGACACCCCCTCACCTGGAGCTTCTACCTCCATCTCCTCAGCACTCGGTGCAAGAAATTGACACCAAGGATCTAATGACCATATTGCCTCACCTCCGAGACAAACTGAAACTTACCTTTCTTTTTGGCCAAACTTACCTGGCCCTCTACCGCCAATCTCAATTCGGCCATGATCTAATGGACGCATCGTACCCAGGTCGATCACTAAATCACGCCCAGTCAACCAGAGCGACCCTTTCTCATTGGCCGCATCCACCTCGTGGAAAATGTCCCGGCCACCGACCCGGAAACCTATACCGGCCATCCTGAAAAACAGTAACATTTTTTCCTTTCTAACCTGCCTCGCACCAAGAACCTTTATATATAGGTCAATTTTGTACATCTAACCCGCCTTGCACCCAGGACATTTATATATGTCAATTTCTTCACCTTCTTCCTCTGTGACTCCTACACACCTCCCATGAAACCATTCCTCACATGAGTCGCATGCAATCATGAAGGACCCATCATCAACCCCCGTGCACAAATAATATTCCTGTAGGTTCGGACAAGCGTCAGACGGCCCACAGTTTTCCCTCTCCCGAACGACACATGCTGGAGGGTTATCGAGTTTGCAACCCTTTATTCGGTCATGGTTCACGTTGACCTTTTTACCCCTTTAACGGACTGGGTATAAGAAGGTGGAGTACTTCTTTACTACTACCCCTGGCCCCGCCCACTGAGGCAGCAGTTTCTTGGCCTTGCCTTTCATTCACGCCACATTTAGCACATACACGACGTCCGCGACCTTATATGCGGTCTGGTACAGTTGTACATCATGATCTCGCTTCATATGGGTTTGGTACGCACCAAGACACTTACGGGCAGTTTAATGGGCTGCAGCAAAACTCTGCTCCAGTCCCTGAACGTACTCGCCGGCAGTCTGTTCTTCCCGAGGTGGTGCAGGGTGCACCAGTTCCGCAGGAGTGTACATCTCCCTCCCTAGTTTTTATTGGTTTGCGGTGAAACCAGTACTTCTACAAGCAGACGAACGCATCGCCGCGGCAGGTCCCTATCCCATGAGTTCTGCCTCGATCCGGCGTAGCATCTGACCGCGTCCATGAGCGTGCGAGTGTACCTTTCCACTTGGCCATTGGTACTTGGACGATAGGCCGTAGTCCTGGTCTTATGGATATGGAACAACCTGCATAGCTCTGTGAACAGGAGGCTCTCAAAGTTTGTTCCCCGATCGGTCATGATCTCCATGGGGACCCCCAGCCTACAAAACACCTGACTGACTATATCCTCTGCGGTCACTTCAGCCGTCTGCGAGGGTAGCGGAATACACTCAACCCATTTGGTGAACTGATCCATCACCATCATCACAAACCGATTCCCATTTTGGGTCACTGGCATAGGCCCCAATAAATCGATGTGAATCCTTTCCATCGGTATTCCAGAGTGAAAGGAAATCAATTCCCCCTTGGGCCTACGAGTTGGCTTTTTGTTCAAAGAGTACTGCGGACAGCTAGATACATACTTAACTATATCCGGTCCCAGAAATACTTGGCCTTAACTCGCGCAATTGTGCGCTGCTCACCTAGATACCCCGCCATGGGTATATCATGGTTCAGGACCATGACCTTCTGGCGCATTTCCCTGGGCACTAGCAGCTGTTTGTTGTCTGTCTTCGGATCTGTTCTCCAAAGCAGACCAGCCTCCAGCTGAATACATGGGCGGTTTACCCAATAAAATTTCGAAGCTGTGTTTGCAAGGAACAGCTCGCCTTCCGGCGGCTATGTGCCGTGTATCAGCCATTTCCGAATAAATCGAAAATCATCTTCTTTGGCCTGCTGCTCCGTGACATCAGCCGTCCGATCTTGGACTGGCCCTGCATTGTCTGGGCCAGTGATCGATGAGGGTCTGCCAGATGTCACCTCCTGCACCGTAACCGAAGGCCTCAGTGCCAGAGGCACAACGTCATCTACGTCGGCTATGAACCTGGCCCACTTCTCTTCCGCCCGGGTACATTTTGAGCAACCCCCGCAGGGTAGACAATCGAGACGCACCCTATGCTGGTAATGGTCTTCTCCGTCCACGACTAACCGTGACAACGCATCAGCGTTCGCATGGTTATTACCAGCCCGGTGTACAATCTCCATATCATACTGGCTCAACTCCTCAATCCACCTGGCTATCTGCCCTTGAAGGTCAACAGCCATGTTAGACTGCTATGGTCAGTACGTACCAGGAAACGTCTCCCTAGCAAGTAATCGCGGAACTGGCGCGTTAATGTCACAACGGCCAGTAGCTCCTTGCGGGTAGTGCAGTACCGGCGCTGCTACTTTGTAAGTGCCTACGACCCATAGCAAATAACCCTGGAGGTCCCCTGCTGTATTTGACTTAGCACCCCCCCCACCCATAGCCTTATCAGAGGCGTCCGTATCAAGTACGAACGGGTCACTGCGATTGGGGAGTCCCAGAACAATGCAGCCTTCATTTCCAGGAAAGCAGCTTCCTGTTCATCACCCCACTCAAAGTCTTTGACTACTTCGTAAAGAGCCCTTGACCTCTCAGCGTAGTTCTTGACAAACATACGATGGTAGTTCACCAGCCCTAGGAAGCGCTCAAGATCTTTACAGCTCTTTGTCACCGGCCAGTCCACCACAACCCGCGTGTCATTTGGTGACAGTCCCAACCCCCAGGACCAACCGTACGGCCGAGAAACTCGACCTCATGTTGAAACAGTTCGCACTTCTTGGGTTTCAACTTCAGCTGGTACTGCCTTAATCTAAGAAGAAAACACTGAGGGTATCTAGGTGTTTAGCAAATGTTGCGCTCATGGCCATAATATCATCAAGGAACGCTAGAACGCTGTTCCAGTTCAGACCATGCAACACTAGGTTTACTACCCTAGAGAACGTAGCCGGGGCATTACATAGACAAACTCGAACAGTCCGTACTTGGTCGTGAATGCGGTTTTCTTTCGGTCTGAGTCCTTAATTTTAATCTGCCAATACGCAGAATTGGCATCAAGCTTTGAAAACCCTTTCTGCACCGCCAACATGTCTATACAATCCTCAATTAGGGGCAGAGGATACACATCTTTCACTGTGACCGAATTTAAACCCCGAAAGTCCACACACCACCTAACTGACCCATCCCGTTTCCGTACCAACACAGGTGCGGAGCACCACTCCGAACTGGAGGGCTGGATCACCCCAGCATCCAACATTTTCTTAAGGTGACTCTCCTCCTCCTTCACAAACGCCACAGGGGTCCTCGCATCTTTTGCCTTATGGACTTAGCGGAACCCGTGCCAATACAGTGCTCAACTGCCGTGAATTTACATAGGTCAAAGTCACTCTGAGCGAAACTCGCTCAGCAAAACTGAAAAAAGCTTCCCCTGCTCCTCCTCACTCAAGTTCACGCTTGACCTCTCCATAAGTTCGCTCAGGTGTTCTGGTACTACAACCTCTACACCACTTACAGGGCAGTTTGCAACCGGTTTAGGAGCAAGCTCCTCTGGCACCGGCCGCACTACCTTGACCTCCTCAGCTTTGCCTACCAAACAACCCCTTCTTAACTAAACTGCATGGTCAGACAAGTTTAACATGGAGAGCCTAAGACCGGCATCCCGGTCATGTACCGACATTGGCACAATCAGGTCTACCCCCTCAGCCTCCACAACAAACGTGTCCAGTATCGTGTCAACTAAACACGGTATCATCGCTACCGAATTCGGCGGCACTGATACCGACCTATCAACCCTAATCTTGGCCACCGTTGACTGGCTGGCCACCTCCTCGTTGTCCATTGGTACTGCCTCGTTACCAACACTAATTATTGACTTCGGAATGTCAATCCGCACACCATGTTTCCGCATGAAATCAAGCCCCAGCAACATGTTATCCTCTTTCGGGGCCACATACATTTTCTCATTGAAAACTTTACTTCCCAGCTTGATTTCAATGGGCCCAACAATGGTTCCATTCATGCGCTAAACGCCCCGCTATCATTATATTCACATGTTCCAGCACCGGTATGTTGCCCAGTAACCTCTCCATCACCCTATCTGAGATCAGGGTTACCTCAGCAGCGGCCTGTATTGCAAGGCAATTCAGTGAGACCTTCACACGGAACATTGAATCTGACCTAACCTGGTTTATAATCACGTGCTGGCCATTTAGCCTCGAGGTCAGGTCAGGGCCACCTACACTGACTCCTGCCGTTTAAATCGGCAAACGCCACCTTCTTGCCCTCTTTCGGGGTATCGCCACCCTTGTCTCTCGTCGCGTTTGGACAGTCCCGTTTCAGATGTCCGAACTCGTTGCAACCGGTGTCCGGCTTCGCAGCTTAGGGCACTCGCGCTTGAAGTGTCCTGCCTCATTGCAGTTGTAGCACTGCCGGACGGGAGATGAAGCCGGGCTTCTGCTTGGCCTTGCTAGGAGCTTGTCAAGCTTCCCCATTATGATCTCCATTTTCTCTTCCAATCCCCCACCCACACACCCTCTTCTCTATGGCGTAATACTTTTCGCTTGGCCTGCCTTGTGTGGCCACCTTCACCTCCGCAACCTCTACTTCCGCCCCATAGCTGACTTTACGCACAGCTTTGGGCTTGCCATACATCAAGCCATGGGTATGGATTGCCCATTTCATTTTGTCTATAGCCTGCTCTATAGACCTGGGTCTCTGGTTAATCACCTGCTCCCCAGCCTCCCTCTCCCTAGCCCCCATGCAGAAGCGCAAGATCGACTGCTGGGTCATGAATGCATCCGGTAAATCCCGGAACGCCTTACCGGCCAGAGTCAGAACTCGGTCGGGCCCAGTCGTCCAACGAATCCTCATCCCCCTGCCTTGCATTTGAACATGTTACCATTGCCGTTTTCGGCAGCTCACGGTAATAGAACCTCTTCTCCAGCTTCTCGAATACCTCACTGCAGTCCAGCTCCATACACCAGAGATCTCGGCACCGCTTGAAGCCCAGACCTCTGATGACCTGTCCCCTGGGAGTTTACATTACCGCTAAGCGCGGTAGCCAGGTTCTTGCGCGCACCACGCGTAGCTGATGGCGCAGCTTGTGCCGAAAAAGTAGGCAAACCAACGTTAAAAGACGCCCCGGGCACCGCCTGGGGTGAAGCTACATACGCCTGCTGGAGCTGGAGCATGTAGGTCACCGGCAACATGTGCGGGTTGCCTGAACCCATCGGTTGACCAAGAGTGCCAACCGAAATGTATTGGCACTGCTGGCCTTGTGGCTGCATTTGCACAGGTTGCATATGAACCTGCTGTGCCATGGTTTCCACCTTAGGTGGTATGGTTTTTGCCCGGGCCCCTCGTCCCCTCACCTTACTATCTGCAGGTGGTGGGACCGGCAACCCTGTAGGCCCGCTTAACATGGCATTATCAATAGCCACCTGTACCCTGTCGATCACCCCTCGAGCCTCGCTGTCTAGGCTCACTTCCGGCCCAATAATTGGACCCTCCGCCACATCACCCTCCACCTCCGCTTGTTCAGATTTACTGAACCGTAGCATAGCCCACATTAGCTCGGACGCCCTCAAATACGGTAACGAAGCCAGCTGCTCCCGTGTGACATGCCCATGTAATTCTCTAAATTGAATAATTGCATCTTCCAACTTAGGGCCTATGCCCGGTACCAGCTGCAATTCCATCACAGACGACGTGTCTGCATCAATTGTCAACAACAACAACGACAACTGGTTACATGTATTGTCATATAATTATATATACATGTATCATGTAATAAATCGTAATGCTTCTCTATAATACTGTATAAATGAAATGTCAGTATTACTATTGTTATTCCTATTATTAGTAATGGTCGCTGCTATGGAAATTATTGTGTTTTCAACTGCAAAGACAGATGACTTGCACCGTGTGAAGAATATAGTTAAGGTCAAATTATGACAATATTACACAATAAATCTCTGACCACCGGAACCCGTCTGCTTCGAGTATTCTTACACTTTGCCTATTTCCAGCACAGCCTTCACAATTGCCGTATAATAGATATTTGCCCGTGCTGCACAGTGGAACCAGTCACTACGCTACGGGCAAATGTGACACAAGTAGATAAGAGCTATAAATATATATACATGGATATATATTTCGTATGTTGGAATGCAAGTTTGCAAATATATTTCAACCAAGTGACAAATGCAAAAAATATTCTTGGGTGAAATGGCAATGACTCCAGAAAACACATAAGGGGCAAATGCGGGTGCTTGGCAGTTCTATACACAAATTGGAATAATTGAAAATAAAGCTTTGCTATGCTAGAGGTACAAATCAGGTCATATGAATAGCACACAGAAATTATAGTTAATTATTCATTGCTAATGAAAAATGGTAAAGCCTCAAATATCCAATATTGAAAAATGTTATTAATGTAATTCAAAAGTATGGACTAGAGAAATTTTTCATGATATTTTTTATATAAAAAACCGAATTAAACACTCCCATCAGACCACCACACGCCACTGCCAGCAAGTCACGGCAACAATCGTCGACCACCTCACTCAACAGCACGCAAGTCGCGGCAACAACCCTTGATTACCACAAGCAACTGTACGCAAGTCGCGGCATCAACTGTTCCCCCTCTCTTCTTAGCTAAACCTAATGTAAAATTGTTACAGATTACACAAGGCAAGCTAAATTTAGCGTATCACTCAATCGCAACACGGTTCACTACACCGCTGTATGACGCGGTAAACACACCAAATTCCCCCAATTGGCCGTGAAAACCGACAATATCGGTGTAATACAATTACGAAACACTTGTTTGTAATGTAGCCGTACAAACTTATTATGACATTAAGCAATATATACTGAAAATTAGAGTTACAAAATTACATTAACAAAACTTCAAGATGGCGGACTTGAAAAAGTCTGCCGTTAAGGTTAGCAGAATTTGCGAACATAGAAATGCGCATAGGCTTATGCTCGCCGCGCCATTTGTTGTATTAAATAAGAAGTACGTACCTTCAATGTATTATCGACGTTGACCAGGACTGGAGACTAGCTCAACAGAAGTGATGTACGTGGATCTAACACCCGAAGGTAGAGACGACCTCTTAGAAGTACAAATTGGAAAACGGAACTGATGAACTACTTCCGCTGCGTCGAACCCATACCAAACGGTGACCGGTCGAAACAGTCAGCACAAACGACCAATTCACCACAGTCTGCTACAATCACTCAAGTCAGACACAGGAATTTCATTTGCTTATTTAAAATTAATTTGTTTGGAAAACTATGACTTTTTGAAAAGTTTTTTTTACAAAAAAAAAAAATCTGATTTGTGAAAATTTCAGATTGTGTTGAGGTGAGTAAGTTTGACATCTTTTGGGATGGTTTAATGGAAGAAGTGACAATGTCAAATCAAGAATTTGCAAACAAGTTTGGCATAAATCCCAGTGTATTCAATGAAACATTTGACCAAAATTATGAAATACTAAATGAAAATGTTTGAATGAAAGTCCTGAAGCAGTTAAAAATGAAACAAGCATTGAAAACACATCTGACCAGGTTTTGGAAATAACAACTGAAGATGTAAACAAAATTCATAGAAAGTGAAGATAACAAAAACACACTTCGGAAAACCCATGCGGATGTCAATCGATTCAAGAAGTATCTTAAAATGAAAGGTGAATCCAAAGAGATCCATGAAATAGCCGTTGACCACCTTGACGAATATCTTGCAGCTTATCTTCTGTCAATTCGAAAGTCCAACTTCAGCGAGCCAAATATCCATACTCGATCATCCGCAACAGTGGTCCAGCCTTTTCACTCACACGTGATTGCCTAAAAGCAAAGCAGAAAAATCTTAAAAACAAGGAACAGGTAATTTCACTGTTTTTGTAACTTTCAACATTATGACAATGACTTCGCGAAAACCAACTTTCAAAAATGTTGAAATCTATGGCGATCGAAGCAGGTTTTGAGAAATCCAAAAATATCAGTAATATCAGTAACCATTCTGCCAGGAAACACTTAGTACAAAAACTCAGAGATTCAAACATTGCACCTCCTGAAATAATGCAAATCACAGATCACAAAAATGTTCAATCTATATTAAATTATAGTGAAATTTCAGAGCAAACAAAACAAAGATGCTCAAACCTTTTAGCAACATGTTCCACTGCAACTTTGGGGTCTTTTTCATATGTGTCCTGCACAAATTCAATGGCTCAGGAACAACATTTCCACTCCTCTGCTGTCAGAACTACTATTTCAGAGATGAACATTTCTCTCCCCGCCCACCCTGCAGGTGTCCAATCGCACTTTCCTGGTCCAATAAATTCAATAAATGGCATGTTCTATGGAGCTGTTCTGAATGTACAGAATCTCAATGTGTACACAAACCAGCCACAGTAAGCCACTATACGCAGTAAATCCCGTTAAAACTGATATGTAGTGCTTTGTTTTCAACAAACCCGTCATCCATGTACAGTTGAAATGTTGTTGACACACTGCCACTACACTACACACGCGATTGCGACTTACAACCGCCTAAAATATGATGTAGACGTTATCTGCACTTATTTTATGGTATCTGTTATTACTCATTAAATTGTTGTTGTACAATTAATCAAGAAGCAAATACATTTTTGAAGCGTTTGAAACTTTACTGAATGGTACTATTGTATGTTTGGATGCACAAAGTTCGTTGGAACAGATTCATACGCGCTGAAAAAAATGCAGAGGCGTAGCGATAATGTTTTATTATTTAGTTTAAAATGAATCGCCGTTATTTTATTTTAAGCCTCACCTGATATAATACAAAACGATAGGGCAGTGGAGTGCTGCATCAAACACTGGCTAAGGAATTTGACTAAGATAAAGAACAGTGGATAAAAAACATTCTACTAATCATTAATATTATGAAAACTTCTAAAGTAACCACTCTTAAATGTTTGATAATGACTGGAAAGTTCCAATTTATGAAGTTATTTTTAATTACTTTAACCACAATTCTTAATAGCAAGTGTACTATGTGGTTTATTTAAAAAAAAAAAAAAATAATGACACACACTGTTTAGTGTTAATTAATTGTTTTACATTTTTCATGTTTTTGTGAACACATGCAAAGGTCTTAGAATTCTGATTCTTTTTAAAGATGAGATGCAACCTATATATGAAGCTAACAAATAACATGTAATTAATATAACAAACTTGACTGAACCATAGTTTTCTTTTATTTGCAAACTTAAATGTAAAATTTGTGTGAGGGTAACAAAGAAACCATATCATCAAGGATGCTGTTGTGTTTTTGTATTTCAGTGTGTTTACACTTTTTACTGGAATTGTCTTCGATTTTGTTTTAATTTCCAGTTTGGATTCGAATCTGATTTCCATTTGTTTATATGATTTTTAAATATTTAGTTTTATCTAAATTAAGGTAATTGAAATGTGGACATTTCAATTTGATACTAAATGTCTAATACAATTAATTGTCGGTTAAGTATTGCTGAATTATTAACTTTTTCAATTTTGTTGCACTTGTTTTATAGCATGTATGATGGTGGATGATGCTAATATTCATAAAAAACTTACATGTTGATAGAAAGCATTTGTAATTGTTTTCAGTGGCAATTCAACTTACAATAAATGATGGCATTTCTTAGCTTTTTCTTGGTTACTGTCAGATCACTGACATGTTGTGACTTTTTATACAACCCTATAAGATTTCAATGTGACATGTCCTTTAATGTTTTTACCTAAAAACTCGTAACTGATTTAAATATTAATTAAAATTGAAGACGTTGAAAGATCCTATAAACCTTTGTTTAAATAAATAGTGTATACATCTCCTTGATGATTTTCTATTGCTTCTGTTATATTTATCACAGCTTTTTGGGATTGTTTTATTATAATTTGGTTCTCAAACGTATGAAATGTTTTGAGAAGATAGAATTACATTTAGTTATTAAAAATGAAGATATGTACACTTTCTTGAGTGTTGTTCCAAATTGCACATCATTTTGAAAATTAGCATTAAAATAAACAAGTGTGGTTATCAATTCCAAAGATATTGACAATATCGTCGATTAGATATTGGACCAATGTAGGCTTGCTAGCTGGAACGATATTGGCCCGATGTCTATCCGATATACGTCCGATAAACAATGCTCCGACATCTATCCGATTAAATGTCGATGGGCAAAACGTTGATCGGATAGATATCGCGAGCGAGCGATATCTATCCGAGATATTCAAAACATATCGGATAGATATCGGACCGATGTAGGCTTGCTTTCTGGGACGATGTCTATCCGATATGTATCCGATATGCAATGCTTCGATGACGGCCCGATCAAATGCCGATGGGCAAAACATTGATCGGATAGATATCGCGAGCGATATCTATCCGAGATATTTAAAACATATCGGATAGATATCGGGCCGATGTAGGCTTGCTTTTTGGGACGATATTGGCACGATGTCTATCCGATATGTATCCGATATGCAATGCTTCGATGACGGCCCGATCAAATGCCGATGGGCAAAACGTTGATCGGATAGATATCGCTCGCGATATCTATCCGATATTCAGAACATATCGGATAGATATCGGGCCAATGTAGGCTTGCTGGCTGGGAATGTAGGCTAAACAAAATAGTAATTTTGTTATGTGAATGAATATAGCATTCTGCTTATGGCATACAATGAGAAAATACATTTATAATTAGCCCCAGTTCTAGAGTGTATGTCGAGGATATGTTTATAACTTATTTTATTTCAAAATGTCATGGAAATGTCTATGAAATACGTTCAAGTATATGGATATATATACTTTCAATTTATGATTTACTCATTTTAATGAATATCTCAATTTAATGAATTATTATTACCTCTTCACACTGAAATGATGTTTGCACGGGTTGAAAGCAGTTGCAGGTAAGGTCCCCGGCGCATGTTGTATAGCTCAGTATTCTTGAACCAACTACTAGTTCACTTGTGGTAATGAGCTCAAATGTTTTGCAGAAAATTAAAAAAAATGTCAGTATGCGAAATAATATATTAATAAATGACATATTCATACCCTTATTGAATAATGAATTGTTTATAATTAGCGTGCACAATGTATCATTAAATGAATTTCTATATTAATAAATGCCTAAATCATATTAACTGAAATTTCATTTATTCATTCATTTATTCATTAATTCATTCATTTATTGATGATTTACCTGGTGAATCTTCATTGCATCACGAGCTGTTTTCAGGTTAGTTGGAAGGCTCTCCTCGACAGCATTGACTGCCTCCTCTGTAATCTCGAAGCATCGTACTGACCCACCTAGTTCAGTCAGGCCTGTAATGTGTAAGCATGCTGTTAGAATTTAAATAAAACCAACACGTTTGTAATTGTTGCCTGAATTGTGTATTCAATATATTTAATATTAAATATATTTAATTTTCGTAAATATATTAAGTGCAATATTTTGCAAAGTAAATTCCAGTTTGATTTCATTGAATTGCTAAACGGACATAATGTTACCTGTTACCATATCACGGGCAGTCGTTATGTCTTGCAGTTTGGTGTTGACTAAGTAATCTGCATTGCGTTTAATCGCTGCACCCACACCATCTGCTGCACCCTTTCTGTGTCCGGCTTCCAGAAAGTTCCAGGAACCACTTTTGTATCCGTATTCATATATCTTTTTGGAAAATAAGTATAAAAAAAAATGTTTTTGGCCGATATTGGGTAGTGGGACAATCACTTATGAAGTGAATGTTGAATATGTTATACTGAGATCTCAGAAGTTTTAATATTGGGTCAAGGTGTGCCCAAATGGCTTCCGGACCATGTTTAAGGCAGTCGGAGATGATACAAAATGACAAAGTTGAGCTTGTTGTGTAAGCTACGCCGGTGTGTAGTGATATCTGTCTTTTCGAAGCACCGAAATGCGTGCTTTGAATCTCCGACGAATATTTGCACGTGTAGTTTTCAGAGAAATAAATTTGCAGAATAACATCTTCTTTCGTCATTTTTTCTTTCAAAAACTTCAATGAATGATACTGATTATTAATATTGAACATGTGCCTACATGTTCTATTCATATCTGTTTCAAGTTCCGTGACTAGAGTCTCAATTGTTCCCGTTTCACATGATTTAACGGTCATTGGTTGCTCACGTTGGAGTTTTGTACCATTTGCATTGACCTTTTCACGTGTGACCTTTTTTGTTGTCCAGGCATACCAATCAACGATTTTGCCAGATAAGTTTCACACTCAGTACATGCACGATTGTCAGCACTGCAGGTCATGCTCTTTATTAAAGCATTTATGTCATTTGTTTTAATAACTTTTTCAGAAAATAGTTTGTTTATTTTGAATTGAGGATTTTCATGCCACTTGCACTGACACGTTTCCCTTTTTCAGTCGCTTTTTGGACCCAAAATGTTTCAGCTTACAGAATAAGCTATAGCTGATTTTGCTTTGATTTTCAAATAAGAGTTTTATATGATTGTTCTTGATAGAGTCGTTTAACAACCTTATCTGTTTTTTGGCCCCGCTTATCGTTACTGTTTATTTTTTGCCCGCTTTATTTCTGGAATTGTCATCCCTTTCGTTGAATGTTTTTATTCTTTCTGCTAGATGAAATCTAACTTTTTTGGCATGTGAGGTTTTGTTTTGCTGTGTATCCCGAGCAGCACGAGACTTTATTCCCGTGATTGCAAATGCATACGCACACAAACTATACTTTTTGAGTATGTTTTCCCTATAAATGAGAGAACGTATCAAACGACGATCTTTCTGGCTTTTCGAGCTTTTGTAGCGTTTTTTATGTTTTCGATCATGACCGAATAGAACAGTGACTTTCTGACAGTTTTTTGCTCCTGGCCCGCATGTTTACTCATTTTGGGAATATGTATGAACCGATAATACCTTTTCTTGTACTTGTTTTTAGTCGTCTTTCTCTATCTAATTCCACACGCAATTTGAGCAGTTCCCTGTTACATTTTGCCCTGTCCTTTCTAACTCTTTTTCTGCCCATAATTCGTCTTCCAGAAGACCCTGGCTGTATGGCATCAGCAACAGGAACTTCCCCATGTTCAGGTGACACAGGAGGCAGAAGATCCTGGCTGTATGGCATCAGCAACAGGAACTTCCCCATTTTCAGGTGACACAGGAGGGCTAATTGTGGTTTGGACTGCATGCAGAATGATTTTATCTTGTCTCCTTTTCTTACTCTGATTTCTTTTCCATCTTTTCTTTGCCTGTCTGTTCTCCCTAGGAGTCATGGCAGACACCATTTTGATAGAACCCTTCTCCTTTCTTTTTCTGTACCTCTCTCTCGTTCTTCTTAAATGCTTTATGTTTGACAGGGTCTTCTATTTGGCGTTTGCGCCAAAGCGCGGCACGCCCTCCAGCAGTAAATGCCATTTAAACGAAGGTATACATGATGTATTAGATCTACCTTATTTCTTTATTTCTTTATTTATTTTTATGTGTTTGTTTGTTTGTTTGTTTACTTTATATTATGCCTTACAAGATAACATTTTTTGCCATAATACTCATTAAAATAAATAGATGTGCATATAGATGTCAATTCCGAAACGGTCTTGTCATTACCGCAGCGAAATTTAGTGTTGCGGAGATGACCGTTTCGGTGATGACATTTCAACAAAAATGCCTTTCAGAATGCAAGAAATATCGTTTTGTGTGTGTTTAAAACATTTTGATTTTTAAAACCAAACATTTAGGTGAATGACTTGAATAAGCATTAACTATGCAGTCGTGGTTTTCTTTATCAGCACATACGGTAATGACGAATAGACAATATACGCAATGAAAATGAAAACTTACCATTCACTTAAAGGGTTAATAAAACATATGCTCCGTCATTATCCCGTTCAAAATATTCCCGCTTAAAGTCTGTATTGTGACGTAGTATATACGTGTATGTACACGTCATAATTTCTAGAATGTTCAACGTAAATATAAGTCGTTGCGGTAATGACAAAAAACCCGGAGACGAACCAAAGATGACATTTTCTAAAATTAAACATCCCACAAATGTCATAAAATATGACGCATCGTATGTTAAACTATTATATAAATATTTATTAGTCAACTTTTAATATTTTATTTGTTAGTTTGTTATTTTATTTGGTTAACATATGAACACATGTTAAAAGTGAAGATGCATTTTAACGACATGTGCAATTTAAACATCGTTTTTTTTTATGTTTTGATAATAGTTTTATATTACTATTCATTCTGTTTCTTTGTTTTTTCCTAATATAGATAAATAATACAAACAATCTGATGCGATTGTAAGACAGAATTCTTTGAAAATATCGTTTTCATACAAGTGACACGACTGGACCACAATTTGTAGAATTACCCATGTAAACAATTATGTAAATTTTAATCCCCAAAAGTAGGCAACACTAATTGGTAGACATTAAACGATTGTTGTAAGTTTGCATTACCTAAAATTAGAAAATGTGCCCAATTCTATTGGCATTCAATTTTCCCTCTGCATAATTATCGCAAGAAAGCTAGGTCAAAAGTGATCTTAGACAGCTACGCCGAAACATACGAAATGAAACAATGTCTAGTTTATTTTTTTCTATTAGTATATACATGTACTATGTTACGTATCATATCTCATACAATGTTTTTACATACATACATTTTATTACATTAATTAAAATAAAAAAGTATATGTTACTTTGAACTGTAAGAAGTTTTCGCAAACATTGAAAATACTGAAATGGATAAATTAACATTTCCTGCAAATCAAATGTGACAGATGTAAACATGGGTTTCATTAAGACGGGCGTCTGCATTTTGCTAAATGTGCGAAATTCCTATTCACAAAGAGACTATACCCTTAATTGACAATAATTGACACGTATGTGGCTTCAATTTACTTTGCAATATATATGAATATTCCAACAAAACGTCCATATTCAACACTCTGCCTTTTACCAGGGATGACACACTTATAAAAGAGCTGCACAGGTAGCCTCTTATTGCCATATCTATGGGGTGAACTGGTCTGAGACTGTCAATAGCTACAACGAAAAAGAGTGCCCAACCTCCGAGCAAAACCTTAATGTCAACTTCTAAGCATAATACGGTATTGGCCCCCCTAAATAAATCATGCGCTCCTGTGGGGGATAAGGA
The DNA here is from genome assembly GCA_027627225.1 of Congeria kusceri. Taxonomy (NCBI): domain Eukaryota; kingdom Metazoa; phylum Mollusca; class Bivalvia; order Myida; family Dreissenidae; genus Congeria; species Congeria kusceri. Next base: position 11,579,806 of record CM051033.1, on the reverse strand, counting down.
GAAAGCATCCTCCACCCACAGCCCTCCTGTAGCTAGACCTTTAAGTGCTACTTGTTTCTATTCAGATAAGGAGTGGTAAACATCCCCCCCCCCTGTCTACCCCATCCAAAGAGACTGTATTACTCCACCAGGGCACTCTACTAGTGCTCTCACGGAGTCCTCAGCCCTGTCCTATCCTACGGAGAGTGGTTCGACTATTTCGGACAACTCCGTATTCAATGATACTGGACACGACTCCCTGGTGACAGTGCACAGCAGCACATATTCGCAGCTGTCTATCTCCGATGTGTGTGGGATTGAGGAGGAGCCCGTGGTTAGTGTCCCCCCTAACCGCCCCCGTATGGTCGACACCCAGACCGCCGCCATAAATTCCCCTGCACCAAACGACAGTATTAGTAACTCTTATACAGGGGATTCATTTATAAGTATAAAAAACTGTACAGGTATAGGTAAAAAATATCGCCCCATCCATGTCAGTGAGCTCATTGATTTGGTAACTGAGATAGTTAAGGACCAGCAACAGCAACGGTCCACTGGGTGTCGAGTCAAGTCCTATATATGTAACAAAATAGACTCAAGGTTCCTTAGGAGCCAAGAGTCTATACCCAAAGTCAAACGCAAATATAAAAAAGAAACCGTCTCCATGGCCTAGTGGTTAGGGCGTTCACCTACGGAGCGGGAGGTCGAAGGTTCGAGTCCTACACAGGGCGAGTTCTGATATGGCCGGTTGCCTACCCAGCCGCTAGTTAAATCAAGGGGTACCGATTGCCTTCCTGCCAAGCGCCCTGCATATAGGATAGGCATCTGGAGTAAAAATGTTCATCAGTAACGGTGTCTCATAAGTCAAAACTGGCTGGCCCTTAATCGCGAGGGGTGACACTATAATAAACAAACACTTTATAAAAATACCTCCCCCCCCCCAAAGAAAGCCATACGGGTGATGGTGCCGACCCATAGCCCGCATGCAACGGAGAACCCTCTGGGTCGCCCTAAAGCCGGCACACTCTGCCACGACCCCCCCCCCCCATTCCCTCCTCACGCCAATGCAGAACACCTGCCAAAATTAAAATCAGCCCGTTCGGGACGGAAAACTATGTTGAAGTTCCCTTCGGTTACAGTTAACAACATTAGACGCAGGTTAATTGAGGGCCACTATGGACAGTAGGTTTAACATTGTCTCATTTAACATAGGTGGTTTGTCTTCAGTTAAACATAATGAAGTTAAACATTTTTTAGACATAAACCCATCCGTACAAGTTTTAATTTTACAAGGAACTAAGTTTAAAGGCTTAACATTGAGTTTAAAAACTCGAACAATAACTCTGCAGGTAGGTTAGCTTTTTACATTAAAAATAACATCAACTATGAGGTATTGAGTGTGAATGACTCTTTAAAAGCTGATGGTAGCTAGTGCTGTTATTGAAATGCTGACAATAAAAGTTATTATTAATAAGAACCGACCTCTTATACTGGTTAACATATTCTCAAGAGGATGTGATCTTGAGTCTTTAAATAAAATTAGCACACAATTACGGACCAATAAAGGACCCCATGATGTCATCTATACGGGGGACTTTAATGCACATCAGCCCGCTTGGGGTTCCCCTAAATCTGATGTGGGAGGTAAAGCAGTCACAGCCTGGTTGGAAGAGCAAGACCTCATTTTGCTCAAGACGGTCCGCCAACCAGGCTTGACTACACAGGCGCTATGACTCATATAGACCTCACCGTAGCCTGCCCTGAGATTTCTAGCACTTCTGCCTGAGAACCGTTACCCGATAGCCTAGGATCTGACCACTTCCCTCAAATAGTCACTCTGTGTAACCATATTACACAGGGAACTGATACCCAGGGTTCAGGGGAACCTAGATTTATATTTAATAAGGCTAACTGGGATCAGTTTAGGGACCTCTGTGCAGATCTATCCCTGGCAGACATTCACACTCAAGACCCTCTTCAATTTTGCAAAAATCGGACCAATAAACTGCTGTCTATGGCTGAATGCAGAGTTCCGGTCTCTTCCAGCCAGAATAAAAAATCTGTACCATGGTGGAGCGATGAATGCACCAAGGCTGTGCAGGACAGGAAAAAAGCTCTTAAAATCTTTAAAAATAACCCCGCGGAGCATAATCTTAAAAATTATAGGTCTCTCAAAAACACTGCGATGCGGGTCATTTTGGAAGCTAAAAAGCAAAATTGGAAAAAAATCTGTGAACCCATTGATACTAAACATTCTACTTCTAAGCAGTGTTGGCAAAACATTCAGAGAATTAAAGGAATTCCATACAGTCCTTTGCCTCTAATTAAATTTAAAGGCGAAATTGCCTGTACCCCAAGAGACAATGCTCAATTTTTTGCTCCAACATTTCAAATCTGTATCTAGTTATTCAAACCTGCCTTCTGAAACTTCTAACCATCAAAAACTGTTTGAATCTCATAATAAACACATTTTAACTGAGCCTGGGGATATAAACTGCCCATTAAATCAACCATTTTCTCTTTCGGAATTAAAAGCAGCCATTGGTAGAAGGAAGGACTCTGCCATGGGACCTGATAGACTATCTTATCTGATGTTTAAGAACATGTCTGATCACATTTATATTTCTGGCTTGAATTGTACAACAGGGTGTACACGACGGGTCTTACACCACCTGAGTGGAAGCAGGCTTCAGTGATACCGGTACCAAAACCTGTCAAAGATAAATCAGATCCAAAATCTTATAGGCCAATAAGTCTCACTTCTCACGCTGGTAAATTATTAGAGATCAAAAGTAGACTTGAGCACTTATTGGAAACAAAAAATATTTTGAACCCCTTCCAGTCTGGCTTTAGGAAAGGGCGTTCGACACTAGACCAGCTAGCTAGACTACAACATGACATTATTTTGGCTAAAAATCGAGGGCAGTCAGTACTTGCAATCTTTTTGGACCTTCAAGCTGCCTTCGACTTTACTTGGACTTTCGGCATCTTAACAAAGCTAGCTGATTACGGTATCACCGGACACTGCTTCCACTATGTAAGGTCTTTCCTTGAGGGTTGTAAAATTAAGGTCAGAGTCGATGGGGTGAGTTCAGATAAAGCAATAACTGAAAGAGGCACCCCACAGGGGTATGTCATCTTTCCCCTACTGTTCTCCATCATTGTCAATGACCTGCCTGAAACCGTTAAATCAACAGGCCGGGTCATCTCCCAATTTGCCGATGACTCGGGCACCTGGTTAATGGGGTCCAAGCTGTCAATCCTGCAAAAAAAGGCCCAAGCAGGGCTGGGCTCTACATTGAAATGGGCCATTGAATTGGGATTCAAAATCTCACCCACAAAAACAGTAGGAATCCTGTTTGGCAATCAAAAACAGCACTCTTTGGACTTAACTTTAGGCGGCACCAAAATCATTTTTGGAAAAGTGGTGAAATTTCTAGGTATGTACCTAGGTAAACGGTTAACATGTATTCACCACTTCAAATATTGGGCAGAGAGGTGCGAAAGGGACTCAAATTTAATGAGGATGTTGAGAGGCACAGGTTTCGGGTCCGATAAAAATAGCCTCCTTCTCCTCTACAAGTCCCTTATTCGTCCAAAGATAGATTATGGGGCCCAAATCTATTCATGTGCTATGCCAAACGCCCTGAAAATGGTAGATACCAACAAAACAAGGCCCTCAGGATAGTCCTACGGGCACTGCCGTGTACACCGGATTGTACATTAGAGGAGGAGGCGGAAGTGCTGCCCCTCACCCTGCGCCGGAAACAACAAACCCTCCAATATTAGGCCAGGGCACAGTCCAGGGATGGCTCAAAACCCCGTTAACAAGCTATTTGGGACGGGCACCTTCATCGGGGCGGAGAGCTTAAAAAGAAGCATGTTGCCCTCCCATTTGGTGGAGGAGGCCGGTCTCAAGGAGGTTGCTGTGGCAGACCTGAATCGCTCCGAACCCCCCCCCCCCCTCTGCCTGCTTCATTCCCCGGATGTCGACAACTATCTATCTACAATCGTAACGAAATCTGACTCTCTTCTCTTGTCCACCCTGTCATATCAACCAAGGGGCTTTTGTCCACTCTGTCATACCAACCCAGGGGCTTTTGTCCACACTGTCATATCAACCAAGGGGCATTTGTCCACTCAGTCATATCAACCAAGGGTTTTTTGTCCACACTGTCATATCAACCAAGGGGCTTTTGTCCACACTGTCATATCAACCGAGGGGTTTTGTCCACACTGTCATATCAACCGAGGGGCTTTTGTCCACACAGTCATATCAACCGAGGGGCTTTTGTCCATCCTGTTAAATATACCAAGGGGCTTTATTCCACACTGTCATATCACCCAAGGGGCTTTTGTCCACACTGTCATATAAACCTAGGGGCTTTTGTCCACCCTGTTCAATCTACCAAGGGGCTTTGTCCACTCTGTCATATCAACCAAGGGGCTTTTGTCAACACTGTCATATCAGCCAAGGAGCTTTCGTCCACCCTGTTCAATGTACCAAGGGGCGTTTGTCCACTCTGTCATATCAACCAAGGGGCTTTTTGTCCACTCTGTCATATCAACCGAGGGGCTTTTTTCCACCCTGTTCAATCTACCAAGGGGCTAATGTCCACTCTGTCAAATATACTATGGGGCTTATGTCCATGTGTGAATTTTAAAACCAATGGGCTTTTGGGCACGGGGCTTTTTGGCAGGGGGCTTTTGTCCGGATACCTAGCAACCTATGGCAGTAGGAACATATTATTATTCATATTGAGTGTTTATAAGTGGCAATGTTTAATTGCATTACAATTATATACAATATACTGGTATTATGTCTAAATGCTTTACTTACTCCAATCAATAAATGGTGATGCTGCTTTAACCTCTTTTTTTGGCCTTGACCGTTAACCTATGGACCTTACTTATTCCCGCGACACGCTGTCTTGCTGAGTTACGCTCTATGCAAAGAAGTTTGAAAATCCATTCCGCCATGGCTAAATTTACCCTCCGCGAAGCGATTTAACTGTGTTCGAGCAAAGCTCAATTTTAAATCCCTAACAGCATGAAGTTCCACGTGACCATAGACAAACACTTAGCGCAAATAAAATCGTGGACAAGCAAATGATAAAAACATGGACAACGTAGAAAACCTTGCGTTATTATGTCTACTTTTATATTTATTTATTTTTGTTTTTCATTTTAACTCGTAATTTATATACCTGGACCAATAATGCAACATATCTGTGTCATTGTTATAAAATAATAAAGATAAAATTAACATTTTGTACAAAAAATCTCCTCATAATTGTTTCCTCTGAATATTTCCATATATTTTACTCGTGGTTGCAGTTGTAACTGAGAAGATTACAAATGGGGGAGTAACCACTGCGAAAAGTTTGGGCTAAATCATAAGCCCGGAAAAGCAAAAAGCCAATTTAAACTTTTGACCTTTAATATGACCTTGACCTTTGACCTACATTCGTCATCCATGCGCATGACATGCCATCTAATTTATGCAAACATTTGTGCGAAGTAATTTGAAAATGCATCAATCCATGGCCAAGTTATAGTCTGGACAAGATCTCATTGTGGCAAACATTTGTGCTTAAGTAATTCTTAAATCCCTCGATCTACGGCCAAGTAAGTTATGGTCCAGACAAGCAAGACCGGAACGACCAGGCTATATGCGCCTGTCCTCTTCGTATGGGTGCACTATATACAAATTTTACTGAATTATTAGTTCCAGAGATCTTGCGTGAAACAAAAATATGCCACTAAATGTTTAATTTCTTAACATACAAACGGCAATAACTCCAAAAACATAATCAGACTGGAACGACCTGACAATATGCGTACCCGGTATGTCCTCTTGGTAGTGATGCTACATATAAAGTTTTATTGAATTCGAGTTATCAGTTCCTGAGATCTCGCGCGGAAACGCAAATATTCCATTAAAATGTCCAGTACTCCCTAAAATTCATCTCACAGAAACGACATGACAATAAATGCATGTCCTTCTGGTAGGGATACTGCGTATAAAGTTTCATTTAATTCCAGTCACTAGTTTTTGAGACCTCGTGCGGAAACGAAGTAACAGACGGTCGGAAGGACGGACGGAATGACTGAAGGAGCAGAAAGATAAAAATGTCGGACAAACGCATTTGACAGCAGGAAAAACTGAATGTTAGATGAATTAGAATTCGGACGGACGGGCAAAACGGAAACTCTATGCTCCCCCATTTTACCGAAATATGTTAGTTATTTAACGAGCCGGCAAGTCGAGAAAAAATAATTCACTAATTGAGGTCAAAGTGTGCTACACGTTTTTTTTACCATATTTACCTATCACATTGCAACTTTCCACGATGCCCATCCCATTGGCGTTTCCTAAACGTCACATGATGTCTGACATACGTCACATGATGTATGACATACGTCACATGATGTCTGACATACGTCACATGATGTCTGACATGCTTGACACAATTTTAAGGCCCTTAAGTCAAGCATGTGTGTCGTTTCCAAATTTAGCGCTGTTGAATGTGGAAGCTTACCGGGCAATAAGTAGCGTGCGTATTTATTAAAACTAAATTTCAATATACTGCACGCTTCTTGTTGCAAAATAAGCTTGCATATTAGGCTCCGCCCATCAGTTCCTGTTCTAATATCACAGTTATTGAATACCGCAAATCAAAGAAAACTCTCTGAAATACGGTATGAAGGGTAATTGTAATCGCATGTTGAGCGACCCAAAGCAAAACTTTTGTGTTGGATACAATGACCACATTACATGCTTTGTATATGTAACACTATGATTGTAAAATCAGCGGCGAGATCAATTCTATTGAGAAACAGTGTGAACTAAAGAACTCCAGTATTATATCAAGAAAAGACTGAAACATTCGGGGCTCGAACCGCTACATCCTTCGGGGTAAAAGTTTGTCGCGCTAACAACTCGGTCAGTCGAACTTGTATTATATAAATATATTATGGCAGCGTGTGTGACATTGATATTGTCAATCTAAGGGCAGAATTTCACCCGAGGTGCATGCCGAGTGGTGAGATTCTGTTTCGAGGGTTGACAATGTAAATGTTACACACGTTGCCATGTGATATGTATTATTATAACGAACACAATTGAGTAAAAAAGGTAAACAAATGCTTAATTCTGTCCATGAAATTGAATCTTCAGAAATACTTGCAAACTATGTTTCTGACAGTTAACTTTGAACAGAATCGCTTGTTTACGAATTGAATAGTGACGGCACATACCAGGGAGGCAATATTTTCAATATGTGGCTAAAACATTACTGCAATTACTTGCCCTTCTTTGACATTCAAAATGTCACCGCGGTCACATGACCTGACAGTCACTTTCGCTTGGCCACGTGTCAAAAAGGTTGAAATGTTCTTGACAGTCAAAATGGGAATGGGAATTTATCATTGTAGACAAAAGTGAGGTATAATAAACGTAAACTGTATATTTTGTACTATAGGTAAGTAATAAGTGTGTTTTGCAATTTCATCGAAAACTACTCCAAATTATTCAATCATTTGCAGTGTTAGCAGTGGTAGTTGTGGTAGAAGTAGTAGTAGTAGTAGTAGTAGTAGTAGTAGTAGTAGTAGTAGTAGTGATAGTGGTAGTGGTAGTAGTAGTGGAAGTGGTAGTGGTAGTAGTACTGTAGTAGAAGTTGTTGTTGTTTTTGCTGTTGCTGCTGTTGCTACTGCAATATTGGCAATATTGGTGGTGGTAATAGTAGTAGTAGTAGTAGTAGTAGTAGTAGTAGTAGTAGTAGTAGTAGTAGTAGTGGTAGAAGTGGTAGTAGTAGTGGTGGTAATAGTAGTAGTAGTGGTAGTTGGTATTAATAGTGGTAGTGGAGGGTGTAGTGGTAGTTGTGGAAGTTGTAGTAGTACTACTAGCAGTAGTAGTGGTAGTAGTTGTAGTAGTAGTGGTTGTTTTTGTTGTTGTTGTTGCTGATACTGTTGCTGCTGCTTGTAATAGTGGTGTTAGTGGTAGTAGTTGTAGTAATAGTGGTAGAAAAAGTAGTAGTAGTGATAGTAGTGGTTGTAGTGGTAGTAGCAGTAGTAGAAATATATATAATTGTTGTTGTTGTTATTGTGGTAATAATGATAGTGGTGGTAGTATTTAGTAGTGGTGGTGTAGCAGTAGCATTAGCAATAGCTGAAGAAGTTGTTGTTGTTGTTATTGTTTTAACTACCATGATTTTATTTAGTCGATGTCATAAAGACCGAGATAATTTTATTCAAACAAATATCGCGTTTCTTGTTATATCGCAGATACCAGAGAGTATCGCAGATCTATTCTTAACAAATCGTTGAGAATATCGAGATCCTCGTGCTTTTCAGGACATCGCGGTTCAGTATGCGTTCCATTCCATTATTTGGTAGAGGCCCAGCGCACAATTACTGAAATGCTTGTGGGTAAATATTTTAATTAAGAAATAAATATCAACGTATCGTTGTTTATCGGTCAATAAACCACGATTTGGAGTTCTGGTGCGTAGGAATTGAACCACGAGGACCTTAGCCCGAGTTGTTTAATTGCCACGCATCAGAACGACAAAGAGTTGTATGTTGGCCGATAAACAAAGATAATGCGAAAATTATTTCGATTCTAACATGATTTGACAAATGTTTTTGCAATTGTACTGAGAACTATATTTTACTAAGATCCGCTCAAAATCGGGACTTCTGTTTGCGTTGTTTATTGGATAGTTTAACAGTGATAATTGTGTTCTTTGTCGATAGAAAAATTAGCGAGTATCATGTTACAATTATTGTGATTTTGTGACATAATTAGCATTTGCGTCTTAATGATTTACGCCATTTTAAACGAGTTATGTTTAAAATGATCGTAAGATCCGTGTGTCTTAAATAGTAAAAGTGTGGTATACCGCAGTCCGCACAGGCTAATGCGGGACGACACTTTCCGTTATTATGGTATTTTCTGTTTCAAGGAAGTCTTGATGCGTAGGATTTAAGTCACGAGGGTGTTAGCCCATGTGGTTGTATATACCGCATCAGAACGTCAAATCGTTGTTTATTACCAGGTAAACAACTCTTCATTGAAAATTATTTATATTCTAACATGACATGACCACTTTTTCTGCCATTTCAATGCGAACTATATTTTACAGCTTCGGAACTATTTTTCGGCTTGTTTATTGGTAGCCTGCGCGTGTCATGTTAGAATTAAGAAATAATTTCGATTTCGAGTTGTTTATCTGTAAATAAACAACGACTTTTAGTTACGATGCGTACGAATTAAATATATGGGTAAATACAATGGTTTAATGTACGCGCAACAACGATAAAGTGAAAATTATTTCGATTCTGATATGACCAGACAACATATTCTGCAATAACAACGCGAACTATATTTTACAATTTCGAAACGACTTTTTCAAGTTGTTTATTGGCAATTTAATAACGGAAATTTTGCGCGTGTCATGTTAGAATTTATCATTCTGCATATATAGACTATTTGAATTCTTTGGTTCATTATTACGCAGGTTTTGACATTAACTTTAGGACCGGCGACATTCAAAGCCTACTGGTCCCCTACTGCATGAACTGGTCCCGATAGTCATAATACATTGAACTGCATAGTGCATACTATAGTTTAACAAACAAAAATAATCTATGAATTGAAATCGGAAGATATATTGGGACACATGAACATATATTATTCAGTAAATAATATAACCTAATGTGATATGAACATTGTTGTTTAAATAAAGATGATATATCAACTTCTCGAACTTGACATACATTTGACATCCATGCGTTTTCGTGTGCAAAGCAATCGAAATGCACTAAGAGCAATTAAAAAGATAATTATGTATCGTTCTTTGATTGGGCTATCGTTTCATTAACGTTTTGCAATCATTCCACAATGCAGAAACCTAGATTTGAATTGTGTTTACTTTTCTTTAATAGAGATTTAATTTAAAACTGGCTGTTGTGAAAACAAAAACAATAATACATTATTGATTTGTTGAAAAGAGAATAAAGTATTTAGCCAAACTTAGAAATTTCGGTTTTTAGTCAACGAAACATGTGAACAAATTTAATTGACACTGCCAGTGTTGCACGTTATAATTTAAAACCAAGATATTATTAACTCATTATTTGATACAATATCTGTTGTTTGATTAAATTTATATTAAAATAATAAAAGGTTGTTAAATGACTATAGTTAATTATTATAAATAGAAATTGGTTCTCTAAAAGGTGACTAACTTGCCCGTTAGATGTAATGTATGGAATTAAGATGAAATTCCAACGTATAACACTTTGTTATAACATAATGATTGGAAAGTTGAGGAATCGGAAAAGGTGCGATTTATACACGAGAGCTAGTGGTAAAATAACAGTAAACAATATCATATAGGACGGTTTCCTATATTCTTTCCTATATTCTTATGTCTCTTCTAAAAATAAATCCACTGTAGGCGGAAAGTGCCGTCCCGGATTTGCCTGTGTGAACTGCACAGGCTAAGACGGGACGACACTTTACGCATATGCATTAAGCCCGGTTTACCCACGACACGCCTCATATTAGGTTTTATCTTTTTAAACGTCAATAAAGCATTTATTTAGTATATTGCACTATGGGTCTTTAAACGAATTTTAAAAGTTCGGTACGTACATTGTAAGTTCTAAGACATTGAAATCACTACAAGTAAAATGTATTATTAATGAAAAAAACTGTCAATACAGTGTTTAATAACAGGCACGCAAAAAACCAAGCTCATTTTCGGGTCAATGGCAAAGATAGCTCAAAGTCTCGAATCCTACGCCGAGGTAGATGGCGCTTGGCAGTTTCCGTTCTTGGTCAAGCAACGCAGCCGACAAAATCCCGTCCTGAATTTCGCGCTTATACAACAATAGAGCAGGAATATAAAGGGATAGCTGACGTAGACGAAAATATTTGCAAGTCGACTCAGATCACTCAGGGTTTCTTCCGACATGTATTTCTGTCCATGAATTTCAGCTAAAGTCCAGAAAATAAGCACGAAACCGATCGGAAGCTCGACTACAGCTACGATAAATATTGCTATAAATAGAATCACAGTCATTCGTCTGCTTTCATTGAACTTCCGTTTCCGGCCACCGGAAGTTGCATCAACTGCGATGGACGTATGGCAGGAAATATTATGACGTAGTTTCTCGGCCTTACGAAGCGCGCGAAGCATAAGTGTGTCCAGTGTTAATAAAGTAATGCACGGAATAAATTTCACGAACAAAATCACCAACCAGTAATAGCAAAACTCGTAAAGTTTGAAATCGCGAAAGAACGGTTTGTACACCGCTCTACACGATTCAAAGCCTTTCGATGAGCGACAGGTTCTTTGTAGTAATTCCCTCGAAATCTGGCTCATGTCTCCAATTACAGTCAAATTAAGAAACGGATGTTCACTTGATTCCCGGAGCAACTCATTTACGTTATCCACAGACACAATTTTCACTTTAATATAATCCGTGTCAAAGAAGCGACACAAGTTGAAAACCACCGCCAATGCATACACGACACAGATCATGACAACGCTTCGTTTCGGCTTGTACTTCTGTTTGGACAAGAACGGCTTTTTTACTACAATATATCTGTCGTAAGCCTGTCTGACCGTCAACCACACCGATGCATTGTGGGTTATTGTGGGGAGGTACTTTGTGAGATACGCCCACACCCTACATTCTCCGACCGGAATATCCTCAGGCAGACGATCGTCTAAAAATAGAATGATCACCAAGGCAACGGCCGGAACTACCACGGTCAGCGTGTCGGATACGGAGATTCCGATGAGAATTATGTTGAACGCCGTCAGCATCTTCTCGCGCACGAAGGTCACGATGACACAGACGTTCATGACGACAGTTGCTATGGCAACCAGGACAATGAAAACGCTCATGGCCTCGAAAGCGTCATCCCCCACCCACTGCCATGGGTTCAGAACGTAAGAGTCGATGTCCTCGTACAGCAGCTCTGGAAATATACAAACACTGCGTGCTTAATTTGTAATAAAAAAAACCAACACAGCGTGCTTTGTTGGTAATAAAAACAAAAATACAGCGTGCTTTAATAGGCCGACCCTTAATAAATTTGCATATCGATCATTAACTTTTTTCTGTGTTTTGAGAAAAGGAGCAGTTTTTGCTAATATGCGACTTTTCGGTAATTAGCAAACACTTTCAATTGGTCTGTGTGAGACAGGCGCCCTTTGTAAAGGCATACTGTAAGGTTCAGTTTCTTGGATTGGAGGCCGTTTACACGCAGTCCAATATATATAAACTCTGTGGTGAATATGCGGCGAAGCAAAAAAAAAGGCAAAAGAAAAAAAACTTACCCACCCCCCCCCCCGAAATTTGTTAGAGACGTAAGCGGAAACCAACAATTATTTGGGTGGCCAAATGGTTTGCGTGATGCGAACACAGGGGAAACACTCTGTAACTGCCACATCGGGAATTGCCCTTCACATAACCATCTAGAACTGTCCCAAGGGTAAGGTTGTCAGCTACACATATTGATAATTTGACCCCCCATTTGAATTGGAAATAGCCTTGCAAATGGGAACATTGATTTTATAATTTAAAAAAAAGTATTCCTAGTATGTTTCGATTGAAGTGTTTCATTGCATTTAACTGGAAACTATTGATAAAGCCATTATGTTTTGTGGTATAATTACTAAATAATTTTCGATTTTGAGTTGTTTATCTGTAAATAAACAACCATTTTGAGTTCCGATGCGTATGAATATTAAACGCGCGTTTAATATACGCGCGTCAGAACGAAAAAAGTAGTAGTAGTAGTAGTAGTAGTAGTAGTAGTAGTAGTAGTAGTAGTAGTAGTAGTAGTAGTAGTAGTAGTAGTAGTAGTAGAAGTAGTAGTAGTAGTAGTAGTTGGTGTTGTTATTGTTCTTGTTGTTGTTGTAGTAGTAGTAGTAGTAGTAGTAGTAGTAGCAGTAGCAGTAGTAGTTAATAGAAGTAACGATCATTTTGATGATTATGATTGTTTTTAATAAGGTTGTGGTTGATAATGATGTTGTTGGTGATGCTTTTGAAGCTGCCTCATGATGTTGTTGCAGCTGATAATAATGATGATGGAAAAGAAGAAGATGGCCATGATGCTGATAATAACAATGACGATGACGACGATTATGATGCTGCCGTTGATGCTAATAATGTTGATGGAAAAAACGAATACGGCAATGATGCTGAGAACAACAATGACGATGACGATGACTACGATGATGATGCTGCCGTTGATGATTAAGTTGTGGACGAGAATGGGGACACAAAAGAAGACATACCCGTGAACGAGTCGTTGTCATAGAAACAGTCCTGCTCCGCGTGGTAGCTAGCACTGGGTGTGAACACCAGCCGCGCCGCCACTGGGGCCTCCGACCTCGGGTGTGACCTGCAAGTACACCGTGTAAAATAGTAAACGGGATATAGTAAAATTAATAAGAAAACGTAATTAATCGAAACTGTATCATTACGTCAGTTGATAAAACATTATACGTACGTATAATTTACGTTTAAAAATATATAGGTATATATTATAATACAATTGATTTAATAAGAAACCTTACATTCCGATAAGATAGGATTTATACGGCGGCATAGACGGGACATTGGAAATATTTTATTTATCACATGCGCACGTGATCACAAACCAATGAGAAACATGCACATATTTTCACAAAAGAGGTCCGTAAAAGGTAAGTGTTAATTGTTGATTGCCAACCTCCATTCTCCACTAATACATATACATTTATTTAGTTGAAATTATTATATTTTTTTTGACTACTCTTGTGTTTTATATAACACATTCATCTTTGTAGAAATGCATAGAATATTGTTTATTAATTGTGATAGAAAATTTGTCGCTCACATCTAAATATACAATTAGACATGATAAACAAGGAAAACTTTAAATCACTTAATAACGTATTGTTATTTTTTCCAAATGAATGGATTTAAAAAAAAAACTTCTTATATGAGAGAATGTCTGACTGTCTCTTTGAAAAATCGTCTAATGTTAAATGGAAACAATAATATTCTCATTAAATGTTAAAGGTTTAGGTGATAAGAAAAAGCGACTTCAAGCATTCGAATGGTTGAAAATTAAAGATTTTTCATTCTATATACTGCAAGAAACACATTCAACCAATGACACCACAAAATCATGGACGCACGAATGGAACGGCCAATCCTATTTTAGTGGTACGAAATCAAACAAAGAAGGGGTAGCAATACTTATAAACCCCAAATATAAATGAATATTTTAAAATATGATGATATCATACCAGGACGCTTGCAAGCTTTGAAATTGGAAATTAATGAAAATATTGTTACACTCATTAATCTTTATGGACCCAATAATGATGATACGGACCTGTTTACAACTCTGTGTAAATATTTAGCAAATATAGAGGATTATGTTATCATTGGAGGCGATTTTAATACAGGTTTAAACACTAACATGGACAAGAAAAATGGCCGAACTGATACACATAAAAATTGTAGAGAAAGCATAAATAACATAATAAACGAATATAATCTTATCGATATATGGAGAATGCATAATCCAAATAAACGTCAATATACATGGCACTCTAATGGTAAGCCACCAATTTTCAGTAGGCTTGACCTTTTTCTAATTACGGACTCATTATGTAATATGACAATAAATTGCGCAATACAAACAGGATATAAAACAGACCATTCTAGTGTTATACTTAAGATAGATTTTATTTCACAGAAAAGGGGACCAGGATACTTTAAAATAAACAACAGTCTACTTTTAAATACAGAATATCAATTATTAATAAGAAATTCAATTAATGAAATGTTAGCTCATAACAAGAATGCAAACCCAAATATTAAATGGGAATTAGTAAAAGGCAACATAAGAAATGTAACAATAGAATTTGCTAGCCAGAAGAAAAGGACGATAATCAGCAAGAAATAAAATTAATTAAAGAAATCGAAAATCTTGAGCAAGAAATAGTAAATAATTATAAAATAGAAAAGTTAGAGGAAATATCATGCAAAAAACAGTTGTTGGAAAATATACGGGACAAAAAAATTAATGGAATAATATTAAGATCCAAAGCTATTTATGTTGAAAGTAACGAAAAAAATAGTGCCTTTTTTGCAAACTTAGAAAAAAGACATGCTGAAAAGAAAATAATTAAACGCTTAAAAGTCAATGATACTTATGTAACAAACCAAAATGAAATTCTACAGGAAGAAGTAAATTTCTTTAAATCAATTTATCAAAAACAAAACAATAAAACATCAAACATTGATTTTTTTAACGTACCAATAAATAATCTCAATGATAACGACAAAATCATCTGCGAAGGGCTTTTATCAGCAGAAGAATGCCATAATGCCTTAAAACAGATGAACAATAATAAAAGTCCGGGCTCAGATGGATTAACAGCAGAGTTCTACAAAATATTCTGGGAAGACATAAAACAAACATTTACAGCTGCAATTAACTATTCGTTCACCACTGGAAATTTAACTGATCTACAAAAACAAAGTATCATATCCTTAATTCCTAAGCAAGATAAAGACACTTCTGTTTTAACAAACTGGCGACCAATATCACTTCTTAATGTAGACTATAAGATAGCTACAAAGACCATTGCAAACAGAATAAAAAAAGTTATACCGTTAATAATAGCTCCAACACAAACAGGTTTTATAAAGGGGCGCTATATTGGAGAGAATGTAAGGTTAATTTTTGAAATATTAGAATATCTCGAAAACAAAAAAATGCCCGGTCTTTTATTTTTCTCTGATTTTGAAAAAGCATATGATACTTTGAATCATGATTTTATGTTTAAATGTTTAAAACACTTCAACTTCGGTGATGACCTTATTCGGTGGGTTAGACTTTTCTATCATGATATAAATAGTGTTATAATGAACAATGGGCATATGTCCGAAAGTTTTAAAATAAAAAATGGCGTCCGACAGGGTTGTCCACTCTCGTCATCCTTATTTGTAATATGTATCGAATTACTTTCCAATTATATTGAAAAAGAACGAACAATCACAGGTATTAACATAAACGGGGTAGAATTAAAACAATCACTATTCGCAGACGACGCTACATTTTTTAACAACGGTTCGCAAGCCTCCTTTGAAAACCTCATAAATACAATAACACAATTCGGTCATACCTCTGGATTAAACCTTAACATTTTCAAATCAACCATACTGAGGGCAGGGATTTTAAAAAATACAGCTATAACGTTTTGTCAGAATTACAAATTTAATTGGACATCTGAATCTGCGAAAACATTAGGATTGAATTTTTATAATTGTAAAACAAAAATGTAACCCTAAACTTAGAACCTAAATTAAATGCATTTAGCGATTGCCTCAAACAATGGCAACATAGGAAACTGACCCTATTTGGAAAAATTACAGTAATTAAAACCTTTGCACTACCAAAATTAGTATATCCTTTTACTGTCTTACCAAATCCCTCAAAACATATTATTAAAAACGTAACAAAACAGATTTTTAATTTCGTATGGGGTGGTAAACCAGATAAAATTAAACGCACTAAAATCATTATGAATTATAAACATGGAGGTTTAAAGTTAATAGACATCGAAATGTTTTTAAATTCTATTAAGGGTTGTTGGGTTAAGCGGCTTCTTGCACAAAATAACAGCTCATGGAAGTGCATATACGATACTATTGTTAAAAAATACGGAGGGGAATTGCTTTTTGAGTCAAATTTACGACCACCAGACATTAAACGTATTTGTAAAAATAATGTATTTTTTGAAAATATACTTAACGGTTGGAACGCGAGTAAAAATTGCTATCAACATGATTTTAGTAAACATATTATATGGAATAATAGTGAGATAAAGATTGAAAACAAAACTCTGTATTGGAAAGAATGGCATGATAAAGGTATAAAATTTATTGATCAGTTAATTGACTTCCAGATGAATAAATTTTATAGTTTTGCAGATTTTAAATATATTTACAATGCATCTAACGGCGATTTCTTAAAGTACAATAGTCTAATAAATAATATACCAAAACATTTATTGGAAATTGTAGACGAACGTTTCTTAACAGGACATAGAAATAAAACATTATTGGATATAGTTAAGACATCAAGCCAACCAAATAGAGTTTTGTACAACCTTCAGTTATCAAAAGTATCTAATACAAGTGCAACATCAGAAAATAAATGGCAAGACATTTTGCAAAATAAAGAATTAAATTGGACTAAAATATATACATTAGTACACCAAACATGTACTGACACAAGTCTTAGATGCTTTCAATATAAATTTATTATGCGCTTAACCCCAACAAATACATATCTCTATCGATGCAAATTGATACATTCTAACATGTGTGATTTGTGCAATGAATACTATGAGGATATTGAACACTTGTTTTGGAAATGCCGTGTTTCGCAACACTTATGGAGCAAACTCTCTGATTATTTATACGATAAAGGCATTTTAGTATATTTTAACTACGAACTAGTATGTTTCGGTCAGTTAGACAACAATAAAAACGCAACAACGATCAATTTTATTATCTATCTAATGAAATATTTTATATTCACAATGAAATGTCGGGATCGTAATCCCGACTTCAAAAGTTTTATTTCGATCTTGACATCACGTCTTGATATTGAACACGAAATAGCCCTAAAAAATGATACACTTGAAAGATTTTATACAAAATATCGAATTTTAATCGACAGTCAGACATGAACCTCACTTTTTATTTCTTTTTTCCTTTTTTTGACAGCATAATATTCTCTACCTTTTAAAGCACCTCTCTTTTATAGCAAGATTAACTAGTTAGCATATTATTTTTTTTTAAGATAAAAAGAAAACACATCCGGTAAAACACGTCATTATACGTGCATAAACTGTTGCTCTTTTTTCTCCGTTTAAATTTTGGGAAATAATTTACTTGTATATGCTTGCTTTAAGTGTTTTTGAACTCATTTCTCATGTGTATTCTCAGTGTAAACTGCATGTATATACATGTGTATGTATAATGTATGTTTTATTGATATTTAATAATAAAAAAAAAAAAAAAACCTCCATTCTGAAAATATGGCAGGCAGTTCACGTTTTCTCATTTGTTAGTTATAGCCACGTATTACGTGCGCGCATGATAGTTATCACTTGATAAATAAATATTTCTCATGCCCCCTCTATGCTGCCATAGATTTCCATTCATACATAAGCACTTAGTTTTCAAGTAGGCACACTGTATGAGAATAAAAATGCGAAATGATAGTACTTACTTATACATGTACGTATCTTAGTGGGAAATAGCGGCCATTGTTAAATGATTTCATAATCTTAGTCAATTTGAGTACATTTTGGCGTCTGTTATGGAAAATGAACCCAACTAGATGTGTCACAGACACGGATGCCCCCAGAACGCATGTTTGGAAACAGACAAAGTGCGTGTCGCCAACTCTCTTTTTGCCTTCACACTTTTTGGCCGTATATATTTTATAGTGGAAAAAAGACAAACGGCCAAAATTCCGCCATAATTGGTCGCAGCCGAAATTCATTCCTTTACGATCACTTACACATTAAGGTTGTTCAGCTGTGAAAGTTTGAGCGAAATCCGGCCAGCCGTTAAAGAGGAGTTGAGTCCACAAAATTTCATGAAGTATATATAGTTGAAAAAATGTCAAAGGCCCATATTTCTGCCAAAATTGGTCGCAGCCAAAATTCCTTCCTTTACGATCATCTACACATTAAGGTTGTTCAGCTGTGAAAATTTCAGTAAAAAATCCGGCCAGCCGTTAAAAAGGAGTTGAGTTCACAAAATTTCGGGACGTACTTACGGACCTACGTACGTATGGACGGACGGACAAGTGCAATGCTGAATGCCTCCCATTTTGTGGGGGCATAAAAAGGTTCCGGTGCCGGGAATCAAACCCAGACCGTGTAGGATCATAGTTTTCACTACAGGGCCGCCTGGGTGAAAAAAAGGAGTTCAAACCACTAGACAACACTGAATTACTATGTAAACCGATCCAATTAATTCAGTCCCTGTAAAATGGTTGATTCCCTCGCTCTAAAGATCCTAATGGATGCTGAACGAATGCGAATCACTTTGCAATTAATTGATTTAATTAATTATACATGGTTTTCATCTTATTAATTAACTACGAACATAGTTTACACAAAGTGCACAATATATTGCTTGTGACGCAATTTCGAAAGAAATGACATGAAAGCTATCTTTTATTTCAAGTTTAAAATATACCGTCAGAGACTAAAAAGTCTAATTTGATATTAGAGTTTTTATTTTATTTATATTTTTGATATTCTACTTTTGCTTGGTTATAAAAACGCAAAAGGTAATGTTTCCGATGCCAAGAATCGAACCCGGGCCGCCTGGGTGAAAACCACGAATCCTAACTACTAGACCACACCGGAGTAAAAATACTTAGAGACATCGATATCATGAAAAATTATATTAAGTATTGCAATAGGAAACTGTAGCATCATACCATCCATAATCATAGTAACTGCATTATAAAATGATAAAATTCAAATAAACGTGTTTTTATATAAAAAATACAACATAAACTGTACATGTTCATTCCACAATAATAAAGAAGTTTTTAGAATGAAATGTTATTCACTGTGGATATTCACTTATTCAGGGCATATCTTGCCTTTTTATTATCATTGTACGTAGCTATTAGCATACATCAGTTTTGTGAAATTGTGTGTAAGAAAAAAAGATTTGTCTGTTTGCTTTTCTTTATCAAATGAAGAATGAAAAAAAAAATTAACAGTAACAGCAAAAAACGACACCGGAGGACACATACATAAACTGATTTGTACACTAGATTCATTTCTACTAGTGTACTACTGACGCCGGAGATTTTTTATCTTTAGTTTCTCGGACACTATTAGAAAACTGTACAGACGGGCGCGGAAATAAAATAAAAAACAAAAATACAATTCTATCGTAAATACCTTTTTTCACAACAGACATGACAATTTTTAATTAAAGCAATGTTTGTTATGTAAACATGACTTATAGCATGATTTTTTATATAAAATCAACCTGATTTGCATTGAAGTAATTCAACTAATCTATATTTCACAGGGTCGTAGCTTCTTTTATGCACTAGAGGCACGTGCCTGTACATTTTTTCCAGAGAACCGAAAAAAAATTATATGCCAAAAATGCAATAAAAACAAGAGGAGGGATGGGGGTGAGGAGGTCTTTCTTGGCTGTGTTGATACTTCATTGTTTAACGAGTCGACTACGTCAATATGAAATAAATTTCATGAACACACAATTATTTTGTAGATTCGGTGTTTAGCTGAAGTTAGTTGTTTGTAGCCACATACGAGTAGTAACACTCCGGGCCCACATTATCACTCCGGGCCCACATTATCGCTCACAGCGTCATTTTGAACATTCCGCATGTTGTGCCTAAAAATTTTATGAAACCAAGCTAGGCCCCTGTTTTACAATGTTTTTACGATATAAATGTGAGTTGGAAACGTTTAATATCCATAAAGGAGACGCCATCTGTGGAAATAAATTATTTTT
Source organism: Congeria kusceri (assembly GCA_027627225.1). Taxonomy (NCBI): domain Eukaryota; kingdom Metazoa; phylum Mollusca; class Bivalvia; order Myida; family Dreissenidae; genus Congeria; species Congeria kusceri. Next base: position 11,559,214 of record CM051033.1, on the reverse strand, counting down.
ATGAAAATTAATATGTTTATTATTTTCTATTTTCGTAAATATGGGGTCGGCCGATCCATGAAACTAGAAACCAACAATCTTTGGCCTAATACACCTCTGACGAACATGACGCCGAATGCTGCTCTGTAGCACCATATTTTTCACAAATCATATTTTTCACATTTGTGAAAAATATGATTTCATTCTTCAGAGATCTGAAAATTGAGATCTTATTTTTCACACATCACAGTCTTATTCTTGACATTTTCTGTGAAGTTTTTGATCGAATTCACTTTTGGATATGCAATGAAATCATATTCTTCTATGATCCTCACGCATACACCGCTTTTGGCCAATCACATTTTTCACACTTAAAAATGTGACAAAAGATATCATATTCTTCACAGATGTGTGAAAAATATGATCCTACACTGCTCTATCGCAGTGTTAATTATGTGAACAGATATATACATTGCATTACATAGGTAAATTATTCAACATGTATCGTTTTAGTAGTAACAAAATTATCCCCCGCCCCCGCCCCCCCCCCCCCCCCCAACACCCACATAAAGGGTGTAAAATGATTCAATGCATATCGAAGACACATCATTAAAATGTAAATGTTTTAATTAAAATTTAAATGGCAACCATTTTTCAAACATACCTGATTTTCATGTTATAGTATCACATGAACGAAGCACCGCCCCTTTCACGCATAAAAATCACAACAAATAATGTCAATTTAAGTGCCTTGCAAAAAAGAAAATCCACCTCAATACAATCCACAATATTAATGCTTCAATGGGGAGTTATGGAAGAGACTCGGATCATATACAATTTACACATAGTGTCGCTCCGTATGCATGTAAATAACCGCTGCTTGTCCTTCGTAATAGAGAAATCCGTCCATCAAATATACTGCTCGCAGAAGGAAGGGATGCACATTATAAAGTAAACTGCATGTACTTGCAGGATTATCATTGCAAGTGACGTTTTATATCATTTGCTGTCGAAATCTTATATTTTTATTTAATCAGCTAAATGGTTTTCATCAGAGAAACAAAATTACAATGTTTGGTTAATTTTTTTCATCAGCGATTTAAAATTACAATGTTTGGTGACGATTATTTGATTTACTATGGAATCGAAAGTGAAATATCGGCCTATACAAGGCGACAAAGTATTTTTTACATTTTCGCTCTCAGAACTTTTATTAAAACAAGAAACTATGATTTGGTCAAACCAGATATATTTAATTTTCTAATAAGTGTAAACATACATCAAACATGTAGCGTTTTCTCGTTTATTATTGGCATGGCCTTCTCTTGTGGGTGAAAGACTTGGGTACTTGTCACATGATCCGGATATTGGCTGTAACCCGATCGCTGTTTATAGAATGACCATTCTATTTTTAGCGGTTGCGTCACAGGCATAAACTTCTATCAAACTACAAAGCACTAGCGAATGGTTGCCATTTTCTCTACATCCGTAGCAAAAAGTGGCGAAATTATTCCGCACGACGACTGTTTACACAATTAAATCTAGAATAGTGAGGGGCAGAGGACCAGAAGAATCAAAACGCTGACAGCGTATAAAGACTGTTGGCGACCAAAGTAGCATTTTGCTAAAAAGGAAATATTTTTTTGAATGAAGCTCAATTCCCCACCGTTAAACTTGAAAATAAGCTTTTTATTCTATAGTATACGACATCATAATACACATTTATTTGTAAGTAACGAATACATACTTTATAAGATAATTATCTAGGCAATCGGAAATATATACATGCCGGTTATCAAGTTAATCTGCAACGTGTCATGCAGAATAACCGATAAAGCGTGGTAATGAGGAACATCGAATGTTAGTTATTCGTAGCATACTGAGTCAAAAGTAAGTCATACGATGCGTGCTCTCGATTTTCCATACTTGAGTTTTAAATTAATACATTGCAGTAATACGTTATCAAAAAATTCAGAGTAAGAATCGGTAACAGGAAATAACACTTTCCCAACGAGTCAAAAATAACCGATGTAGCGCATTAATTTAGAATATTTATTCCAGGACACCCAGGTGAATATTTCGTTTACATTAAAGTAAATAGCGCAAATAGGGGTGTCAGTAATTTTACGTACCATTTTTAATCAATTGACTTTTTTAGAAACTGTAATTGCAATACATCTCATGGCATACACATTACTGTATAATACACATGATATACATTAATTAACTTAAATAATTATAAGGTAAGAAAACATTCGTGAGTTTTGCTGTTTTGAAGAAGTACGCTTTCCGGACTCGATTTACTGACTCGTAGCCTGCAAAGAAAAGAAGTAGTTTTCCGCGATGCCTGTTTTGGAAATTACCCTATCAAAAGATCGTTGGGTTTCGCCAACAGTCCCAAAACCACCTATGGTACAACGGGTGTGCGCTAGACTTAAGCGGACAGTATATATATGACTACATACCACAGTTGTCGTCGCAAATGTTACGCACGCTCTCGTTGCTTAGGGCACACCACGTGACCTTTTCAGCACGCGATCTGGAGATGGTGCCAACTGTTTCTGTCCAATGGCGCTTCTTCGAAATACGGTGTACAATATATGTCGCGCTGTAGGATAATAATTTTCACAAATTATATTTTTCACACATCTGTGAACAATAGGATGACATTTTCACATCTTTAAGTGCTAAGAGTACGACTGGCCTAAAAAGAAGAATATGATTTTATTGCATATCAAAATCTGGATGCAATCCCAAACTTCACAGAAAATGTGAAGAATAAGAGTGTGATGTGTGAAGAATAAGATCTCAATTTTCACAGCTGTGAAGAATGAGATCCTAGCTTTTCACAGATGTGAAACATATGATTTGTGAAAAATATGGTCCTACAACGCGCTGTACGTTAATGTGTGTTTATACGAGTGTGTGGTGAACTACTTCTTTTATTTGCAGGCAAATAGTCACTAAAGCGAAACAAAGAAAGGTCCTTCTAATACAGCAAAAGATCTTGCCTGTTTTCGTACCTTTTAATTATTTAAGATGTTGTCTATCATGTGTATTCTTACGGTTATTTATTACCATTACAAGTCCTGAAAAGTCATTTTAGTAAAGTTGTTACTTAAAACGTTGATCACACTTCTTTTGCTTGTTACTTGTGTAACCAAAATATTCACGAGTGTCCTGGAATAAGACCACATAATACATGCGCTATGTCGGCTATTATGGCTGTTTGCGGAAAAGTGTTATATTCTATTGTCGATGCTGCTTTGAACAGTTTGACAACGAATTTCTAGATGTTTTAGTGCTTAATTTTAAAGTGCAGTAAGGAAAATCGAGAGTACACATTGTATGACCTACGTTTTGAGTCTGCAGGCGACATTGCACTAAAATTTACGCCAAGTCCCATAATGTTTCAAATTTTTTGGATGAAATTATTCTAAAACATAGCTACTGTACATGTTTGTTCTATCGCAATAGCAACGCCATTTTGACGTGAGTGGGGAAATTTGATTGCATACAACATAGTAGTAATTGCATTTACATTAAATAGGTTGCACAAAAACCTACATATTAGATACCACAAAAAAGAAGACAATTATGATGCGTTCGGACGTTTAACAACGTGCACCTTATATAGTGTGTTAATGCACCAATATTTCCAGAGGGGAGCGGCGGGCATATACGGGACTTAAGACTGAAAGCGATTCCCCACAGACGGAAATTTGACACGCCAAACGAGTCCTTGTCGGGGGAAATAGACTTTGGTCGGAATTTAGATCCCGTTAATATTGGCTCCTGAGCCAAACGATACCCCTATAGCATTTCCCACTGAGGGGATGTAGACAAAATGCTTGGCTATCGGGTGGGGAATTCGACCCCAAAACATAAAATAAGTGAAATTCCCCTTGGTCAGCCGGCCGCTCCCTCTCGGGAGGAAATATGGATAGGTGCATAATAAGAATGTTCATTGCATACCTAGCCATGCTTAAACGACAAAATAGCAGCATTGGCGTAAGCTTTAACAACATACAAACAGCATAGGAAATATTGAAATTGTGGGTAAATAAAACTTACATTCCTATACAGATTTGTTTATACACACATGTTTGTGTTTTGTGCAAAAACCGGGTTTAATGCACGTGCGTAAAGTGTCGTCCCGGATCAGCCTGCAGTCCGCACGGGCTGTTCCGGGACACTTTCCGCTTTTATAGCATTTTCTGCTTCAAGGAAGTCTCTTCTAAACATAAATCCACTGTATGCGGTAAGTGTCGTTCCGAATTAGCCCGTGCATCCGCACGACGACACTTTACGCACATGTATTAAGCCGTGGTTTCCAACCACACTCCTCGTATGAATTGAAGTTTACGACGGTACAGATAAAACGTATTTGAGATTCGATAACTCGCTTATTACACTTTGTTCACCAATGGTTCTATGCATGTGTTATTCCAAGTATAGATAGATCACCCCCTCCCCACTCTTATGTAGAGGATATGTGTTTGTTTTCGATGTGAAAACGCGTTATATCATCACTGGAAATGGAGACAATTAATATTTTCATAAGCGCTTGCGCGAGTGAAAATATGTAAACTGTCTCCCTTCCCAGTGATGATATAACGTTTATCACACCGAAAACAAACACATTTTCTTTTTATTTTATGCTGTTTAGTATTATTTTTACATTTAAAAAAAGTAGTCCAGCACAGTGAGTGATATAGGGATATATCTCACTGATATTTTCCTATATTTCACTACTTAGCATAAAATAAAGATCGTATATACCGGTATATACCGTTAGTATCAGATGCGCCTTATCAAGATGACGTTCATTGTAGTATAGAGACTTCCAGAAAAACGGAACTGACAAAAATGGTCGCCCACTTATAGTTGGGGATAACAGTTAGATGGTCGGTGCGATAATGCCGGCGAATCAAAGAGTTTCCAGGAGGCATCATCACTAACTTACACGGCAAATTGTGTGTAATTTGTAGAATGCTTTGATAAGCTGGTGAAACATGTGTACGGTATACGTTATAATATAATAATTATAGCAGCGTATTTTTACAAAAAGATGTTATAAATAATGTCGGTTGATTTTACATTCAGAATAATAGCTGTATTTATAATTCATACACATTTGGTTTTGGGAAAACAGTGGAGTTTTACCATTTATGGTATCCGTCATTGATGTATCACTGTTTTAATTTAATTATATTTCAATTGTTTGACTAATCGCTTACCTAACAGTGTCTTCTTGAAACGCTTTGTGTGATTTTCAGAAAAGGGTACCATAAAACATATTTCCAAATTGTTCAATCGTTTCGCGTTATAAACGCTTTATACACATAATTTTTATCCATTTCTACTGATGATTACTCTTTAACGACACATTAGTTCCGATATCATGTGTACCAAGAGTGTTGTTTTTTTCGCTTCTTTATACACAAAATTCTTTTATTTTTGGAATCTCTGACAAAAAATCTAAAAATAGTCAATTCGGGACTAATCTGTGAATAGGCCCTGTTAAATTAACTAAACGTCAGTAAATACACGCTTGCCGTGAAGACCAATTCAACGGACTGACCAATGTATTAAATGGCTATATATTCTCTTTCATGGGCATGGAATGCTATAGAAACAATTATATGTACACCGGTTTTCCGCCGCTTAACTTTTGATGCCGGAAATGGAAGAAACAAGTTAAACACACAGAATTGAACTACGATTACAATACTAAGTGTATATATTTGCATTTGCCAATTAGGAAATAATTTTCGATTTATCGTTGTTTATCGGCCAATAATCAACGATTTAGAATTCTTATGCGTAGGAATTGTACCACGAGGGCGTTAGACTGAGTCGTAGAATAGCCACGCATCAGAACGACAAAGAGTTGTTTATTAGCCGATAAACAACGAAAAGCCGAAAATTATTTCGATTCTACCATGACCTGACAACATATTCTGCAATTACAATGCGAACTATATTTTACAGTTTCGGAACTACTTGTTCGACTTGTTTATTGGAGAGAGAGGCGAACAAAGTGTTTTTCGTTTATCACGTTCAATATAATGTTTATAATGTTTATAATGTTGGTTGCACAGGATAGATTAATAACATTTATACATGTAAAGAGTACTAATATATTGAACTTTATATCGAAAGACTTCTACTCGGAAGTTTCAAGTCTTTAGAAGTTATTATCGCCTTTTAAAACCATTGGAATCAAGACTAAAGTATTATAGAAATTTCATTATACACATATTAACATTTAAAAACTGTACCGGCCCTTATCAAATAAGAAATAAACATTTGGTTACATTTTCTCTTAAAGACGTTCGCAACAATTTCCTTCAGTTTTTTTCCGACAGATTTTCTTAAAAATTGGCACAAACATGCATCAATGTATCCTAAAACTAAAACAGTCTTAAAAAATAGGGGTCACCGGCCGTTTTCCGGGAATATTGAAATTTGAACACGGTACATGTCGAAGCTTTTTTTTCAGTTTGTGTTACTTAGAATGTTGAATAATTTAAAGCGTTTATATTCAAACAAAGATGGAGATTTTTAAATGCATCTTTGTTAAATGCTTCGTTTGGCAATATGCTAGTGCAGTTTAATGATAAAACGCGCTTTATCTACAGTTATCATTTAACAAAAGACTTGTAATGGACACTTAACGAGGTTAATTGTGCATTAAATATGCCTGTGAAAACACACAGAGTTTATCAAATATACGAAATATCTTTTGTTCCAAACGACAGATTCTGTTAAAAGATCCCACACACATGCGCCATTGTATACTGAAACTAAAACAGTCTTAAAAAATAGGGGTCACCGGCCTTGTTCCTGAAATATTGGGTTTTGAATACGGTACCTGTCGAAGCCCCTTTTTCAGTTTGGATTTTGATCAATGTTTTAAGTAGGCCTATATAGGATAGTTTTTGTTTCAAACAAGGTTATGGTTCTTTCAACTGATATGTTTGTATATGATTTGTTTGGCAATATACAAGTGTATGTTGATAATAAAAACGCTTTACCTAATACAAACGCCTTACCTACATTTACTGCTAAAATAATGAATCTGACTGGACATTTAAGTGTTTCAAATGGGAACTAATAATGCTTTCTGAAACTTCATTTGTATCACATGCATATTTTGTTCCAAACGACATATTTTCTTAAAATTTTGCACAATGTATACTTACACCAAAACATTAATGAAATGAATGGCTCACTGAACTTGTTTGGGAAATATTGGATTTCATATAGGGTACCTATGTAGTATTTTGTCCTGTTTCGGTTTAACATACATAAACAACGTATCAATAGAATGGAGACATTTAATAGATCATTTCTGAACTAATTTGTTAGGAAATACATTGCATAAGTGTGTTTTTGATTATTATATATGCTTTATGAACTTCTACTATTTAAAATATTTATTTTGAATTGTCATTAGAGATAAAATTAGTATATTGTAACCTATATACAATAAAGAAAAAATGAAGCAAAAGGAGAAATTAACCCAATTATTTTCTTTTTGTTGCGAACGTCTTTAAAGAGTTTATTCGAATAAATGTATTTCTCGTAAGCTGTTTTATTTTATTCCAGAAATGCTTTTTAGTCGGAACATTTCTATTATTGTTTATATGACGAAATACCGATAATCTATACATGGAACTGTTATTGTTCTAAAGTTTTTTCAAAAAGATAAAACATAGCTTCTTTCTTCAGCTTGAACGACCGCCTTGACCTTGGAACTCGGACACTTTTGTCAACCATTTCCGGCGACATAATTTCAGCGCCGCCAATCGTCTGGAAATGGCCCTGCAGCGACTCCTGACCGGTGTCCAGTCGCCCAGATGAGGTATCGAACACTCCCTCAAGCCTAAATTCGCTATTCGCAAAGGCTGCCATGGCGTCCCCATGCGCATCGGAAACGAGAAAGTATCCACCGCGTTTCAGGTACGTCGAACAATTCTTCGACAACACCCTGCGCATGCGGATATCAGCAAATCGACTGATAGAAGATCTGCGAAAGTTTTATAAAAATCGGCGCACAAGATTTTGACTTCTGAAGTTTCGTCATATTCCTTATGTTCCTTTACCCACCTCCACTTTTTTGTTAACGTCAACGTATACGACGTTTTCAAAACACAACGACGCTGCGATGTGTTTATCACAACCGGGGTACAGCACGCACTTTGCCTCAGTGAATTTCTTGGCTTCCCGAAAAATTAGTAAATGCTAATCATCTAGGCCCTTGTACACTTTTAAAAACCAACTGAACTTGCGGATTTCCTTTTCTTTTTCGGAATTTCGTTCTACTTGTCATAATTTCCATCAATTTTCGCGCGTTTTGAGTTGACGTCACTAGCATCACGTGACACATGCGCTTTCCGCTTGATCGGTTGGCGTTTACGGGGAGGCATTGTGGTCAAGTCAAACTTATGACAAACAAGAGGGCCATGATGGCCCTCGGTCGCTCACCTGAGTGTAAAGCATCATAATGGCTTTTAAGAAGATTGTTTGAGATTTCAGTAAAGCCATGTAAGGAAAGCTGTCCCGCCACCTGGCAGCCATGTTTTTTTTTAACAAATCGCGAACAGAGGTTAGTGCATATGTACATGAATGGTCTGGAAAGTACGGAATCCAGTTAGTGCCATATGAAATATAGTGCCTCTTACGACAAGGGTGAGACACGAGAATTGCGCGAAACACGAAGCGAGACACGATATTCCCGCGAGACACGAAGCGAGGCACGATATTGTAACACGAGATCTCGCACTGTCGCAGTATCCCATACCACGAAATATCGTGTCTCGCTTCGTGTTTCGCGCAAGTCTCGTGTCTCGCTTCGTGTTTCGCTTCGCATCTCGTGTCTCGACCTTTGAACACTATGCACGAGAATTGCGCTAGACACGAAGCGAGGCACGATATTTTACCGCGAAACACGAAGCGAGACACGAGAATTGCGCGAAACTCGAAGCGAGACACGATATTTTGCCGCGAGATTTCGTGGTATGGGATACTGCGACAGTGCGAGATCTCGTGTTACAATATTGTGCCTCGCTTCGTGTCTCGCGGGAATATCGTGTCTCGCTTCGTGTCTCGCGCAATTCTCGTGTCTCGCCCTTGCCGTAAGAGGCACGATATTTCATATGGCCTAACCGGATTCCGTAGGAAAGTTATATTGCGATCTCGCTATATCGCGATCGCGATCCATGGACCCTGCGAATCGTGATATAACGATTTGCAGTGTACTAAAGAAAATACTGTCACGGTATCGTTAAACTTGTGAAACACGTACATGGACTAAAATGAGTGTAAACACAGAATACAGTTTGAGCGCCTAATTTGTGCATATACAGGTGACGAGTATTAGGTTAATGTTTGCGAGCTATACTAGACGTTGTGCCCAATGCTATGCAAGTCTATCTTCTAAAACAAGTCAACAAGCCTATCCATATCTATTTTTACAATGAAATGGGCTAGCTGGACCTGGATTATATGGTCACACCCGATACAACTCAGTTTGTATTCAAGTTGCTAAACAGACAGCTTTTTTTATTTTTATTAATGGTGCCCTTGACCACAACCACGCCAGATGCGACCTCATGCGAGGCATCTATGTGTAAAGTTTTATTACAATAACATTTTTTGTTCTCAAATTATTGTTCAGAATCCAAAAGTTGGTGCTGCTGTCAAGTCTGTCGGCCCACATGCCCAACGACAGACCCCGATCTAATAACCACAAATTTTCATTTGGTTAGAAATGGCTATCTAAGATACTTGTTATAACTTCATCTGTAAAGTTATTAGATGGAAGACTTGATGCCATATCTACTGCAATTTCACTTTTTCTACGATTTTTTTTTTGATTCCACTGAAGTCTAACAAATTAAAGTTTTGGCATAAAACCTGCTTATGTGCAATTTTAAACACTTTTTCCTGATGCAAACAACAACAATTAATTAAAATGCAATATTTCACCATTGCCCTCTATAAACACACAAAGTTTCATGGACCTAGCTTTTGTATTTATTGAGTTATTGCAGGACCCAAATTGTATTGCACAGACAGACATACAGACAGAAACAGATGGAGGGTGTCCCATCTGATCATGCAACCAGTAGTGGACAAAGAACTTTCAAAACTAACTCTTTATTAATGTCAGTGACATATAAATATTAAATTTCTAGGCACATGACTAACTTGTGAAAAACTGAAAATATTTCTCTGAAACAGAACCTTTCCAACACAGAACCCAGTTTATATGAGGCCTAGGATGAATCATGTGCAAATATTTCATTGTTATTGATAGTGCAGTTTACTGAATTGTCTAGGGAGCTGCTTAACCACAGGCCAAGTTCATTGGGCCACATGAGGATAAATTGGTCAGTTGGAGAAAGTTATACAATTCATGACATTACTTGAATCTTATTTGACCTCCTAGTTTACTTGAATCTTATTTGACCTCCTATCTTATATATATGTTAACAGTTGCGCTGGTTTTGGTGTTCCTCCCTGATGTGATTTTCTGGATATTATCATAATTACCAGAAGTATTGGGAATATTTAATTTGAATATTCAAATATAATTCTAATATTGGGTCGTTGTTTATGTTCATGCCTCATCACCACTACATCATCATCATCATCATCATCATCATCATGATCGTCATCATCATCATCATCACCATCATCATCATCATCATCATTATCATCATCAAAAACACCAAATTACAGTATCATAAGCATTATATCCTTCATCATTTTAATATGCATAATCATGTTCAAAAATAAGCGACATCAACAACAGCTTTAGCAATTTAAACCGAGGTCTTATAGGCTACATTTATAAACACTTACCTGACCTACCCTAAAAAAATGCCCAGACCATAGGACATTTTTATTAAGATTGTCACATATTTTGTTGTTGTTGTTGTTTTTTTTCAATAAATAAATTGTTTTGGTTAATTAAGTGTTTTGTTTGATAGCATCCACTTTACAAGGAATTTAGTAGAGGGTCACCAAAGGAACATTTATGTGAAATTAGTTTGAAATCCAGCCAGTGGTTTCTCACAAGATGATTTTTTAAGTTTTCAACATAGTTATATATGGGAAACTGCCCCACCCCCCTGGCGGCCATGCTTTTTTTAACGAATCAAAATGATTTCAAGGAATTTGGTAGAGGGTCACCCAAGGAACATTTCTGTGAAATTATTTTGAAATCCATCAAGTGGTTTCAGACAAGAAGATTTTTAATGTTTTCAAATTAGCCATATAAAGAAAACTGCCCCGCCCCCTGGCGGCCATGTTTTTTAACGAATCAAAATGATTTGAAGGAATTTGGTAGAGGGTCACCCAAAGAGCATTTCTGTGAAAACGTGGTTTGTGACAAGAAGATTTTTTAGTTTTCCAGTTTTTAAGCTTTTGGTTGCCATGGCAACCAGAGTTTTCAATATATTTTAATAAATTGAAGGAATTTGGTAAAGGACCATCACAGGAACCTTCTTGCCAAGTTAGATTAATATCCACACAGTGGTTTCAGAAAAGAAGTTGTTTGAAGTAAAATGTTAAAGACGGACGACGTACAACGGACGCTGGACACAGACTGACCACAATAGCTCACCCTTGAGTACTTCGTGCTCAGGTGAGCTAAAAAGAGTCCCCAAACTACAAGCCCTTACTTATATATACCATACAAGCAGCAAGTAGCATGGTGCACTCTAAAGTGGTATAGTCAGTCAGTCCAAAAGTTACATAATTAAATGATACTGAATAAGTTACTAACTAAACAGTCCAAAAACTACAGAAAATAATTAACCCTTTCAGGTACTAGATCACATGATCTATATCCTATATTCTGATTGCTTGTTTACAACATGAATTCTAGCTATTGATTTTTGTTTAAATCTTTTTCCTGACTGGATGCCAGGACAGACAGAGGAAAATTTTATTGCTGCACCCACAGCCAAAATATAGGTCAGAAGCAGGCTATCAATGGTTACTCATTGTAATGATGCTGATCTAAAATAGAAGTATAATGTTGACTCAGAGTGATGTAGTTATTTTACTGATAAGCAGACTCCACTATCTGGGTTATATATGTGAATGAGCTAAAAAGGGAAATAACACATTTCTGGCAATTATCTTCCTGATACTTCATTTACCTCCATTTACCAGGTGAGTTCTTCAGGAATAGATGTATTTGGGACCAAAAAAGGGACAATAACTCTGGTGTTCCTTGTCCGATCGGGCCAATTATCGAACCCGTCCAAGATTTTATGGTTATACACAAACTGCAAGTTCGGTCAAGATTGAATAAAAATGTAGTCTTTATCGCGATAACGGGCCAAATTGTTGACGGCATACGGACGACGGACGACGCAGGAGAGGTCCCTTATACCAATAGCTCATCGAGCAATCGTGCTCAGGTGAGCTAAAAAGAAGACTTATATAACAACTTTCAACAAAATTAAATGCACAATGCACAGTTTGAACAATACGTTCCAAAAATTATAATCCATATTTTGACTATACACATCATGTAGATAATATACATGTATGTACGATTAATAATTCCACGGCATTTAATAGATCTGATAATATAAAAGATATTATTACAATAACAAATTAAATCTGCAAACACAAACAAATGAAAATGTTATGAAAACACTTCAAAACAGACGTATTAACCAAAACCATACAGTCGCATAGTTAAACAGGCGTTGTGTTTCTTACCAGGCTGTCTATGCAAATGAAGAGTTAGTTTAAACACTTGTATTGGCTACCAGTCGCTATTTCTGTCGGATTTATATGTGTAGCTACGTATAACTATAAATCATATTCCTATTTATCAACACTGCACTAACAAAATAAGAAATATTTAACCTTTCCGTAAAACATTGACGGTTCATTGTATTTATGACACATATCAATGACAAATTCGTATATACGGCAAAAACTATTTTCTGTAATAATTATTTTAGTAGGGATTCATAAGACCAATATTTGACATGCTTTGTGTTTTATTATAATTTTTTTTTTTTTGAAGTGCTCAATTAAGTGAAATTAACATTCCATGTGGGTACGTCACAAGAGTCGAACGAAAGCATTTTATTCCAACAATTTTATATTAGTGACTTTTAACCCCTTTGAAATTCGTCTATTGCACCAACCCAATATGGCTGCGCCCATAGCGAAAAGCATGTCAAATAAGAAAAGGTATGTTTTTTTCGTAATCGTCTCACAATTTTTACTTTTGTTTATATGATATTGTACGGTTTTTCATTAAATTAAATGGACTTTACACTTGACCGTTAAAATTTACTCAGCACGTTTTTTAACTGGAGAAGAAAATACTCGTCCTATCTGATTTTTTCGGATGGGTGTAGTTTCGGACATAACAAATTCGTTTTAAGAAACAGGGTGCCTAAATTTATTTCAATTTTTTTTTGGGAAGTACCAAACTTCCTTGAAGCTTATTTAATTTCATAATGTATATTATTTCAAGTCATTTATGATTTTTAAAGAATAGCAAAACATTATCAAAATTCAAATCTGTTTATTGTTGCGCAATGGCATGACAAATTAAGTTTTTTACAAATAACCATAATTTCTTTATAGGTTGATTAAACTCCATTTAAATGATCTCTTTTCTTACCTTAAGTGGCGAATAAACAAACTGCTTTAAGGTGAAAAGTCACTTTTTCTCTAGCAAAGAAATGCTGATAAAAGTTTCTCAGCTCTTTTCTAATCTTTTATCTAGTCTTATTGATAAACCAGGCTATAAATTAAGTGTTATTTTCTATGGCTTAGTTCGCTTTATTTACACAATAAAGCATTCAATCAATGTGCAAGTTTTACTAAACAACACCTAAACTGCTTTATGTGTGCCTACATTAACCTACTACATGTATTTAATTTCAGTTTAAAATTGTGTTTAAATGTACTACATTTTTTGTGTGTATGATTCCCCATATACAACCAACAGCGCCTTGTGTAAAACCAATCAAAATGATGTTTCCATAAAAAGAAGATTGCAGCTTACCAACAGAATGACATAATGGTAACAGCATAGTGAAAGTTATAGTTGTTTAAAAATTGAATGGTGTGTAAGTTAAAATTGCTAATGCATCCAAAATGGAAGTGGAATCAAAAAGTTTTGTGTAAAACATTGTTAAGGAATATATGTTTTGCAGGAAACTTGCAGACCTCAGTGTGGATGAGTTTATGGACGGCGACATGGACACAAGCGGCACTGAGTCTGACCACTCGGCCACAAAGTCTAAGAAGACCCCAAGTAAAAAACAAATGAAGAAAAAGCAAATCCCTACGAGGTATTGAATGCAAGTTTTGCAAGCCATATATTTGCATGTTTGAAAGTTTTCAGTATTTAGATTCTAACGGGCATTTCAAAACTTTTTGATTATTTTGTCCAACAGTAGCGATATTAAAACCAGCAATCCAAATTTCAGTATTTTCAGAATTCTGTGCCTTCACCCATGGGAAGGATCCTTCTCTCAACTGAAACTTCATTTCAATATTACATGGTTTTAAAATGCTTATGTCAGTCAGTAACAAATCATGTTGATTACACTAGACATTTAATAAGTAAGAATTTATGAATGTCTTTACAATTGTTTTCTGTGAATTATTAACCGTTACTTATGTTTATATTGAACTGTATCAACCATAAACTTTAGTAGTGAAACTTAACAAAAATGACCATTTAGATATCATAATCCCTATTAAGAACAGTCGATTATTTTGTGAAATAAATCTGCATGTAAAGCTACTTTTTAAGAAACTATAGAAGTCATTGTCGTGATTGAACTGACATGTACATTTTGTTTTCAAGATTTTTTTTGCAAAGTATCATTTGATGGAAACTTCTTAAATAATTTACCACTACTCAGCACTTTTTTCTCAAATAAATGTTTCCAGCTATCGAACAATGGGTAATTTATTTATTTTCAGCGACAAACAACCCAAAGGTGTTGTTTCCAAACATCAGGCGTCCCTAGAAAGACTCCAGAAGCAGGACCCTGAATTTTATGAGTTTCTTAAGGACGAAGACGAATCTTTGCTTAAATTTGGTCAGTACCATTATTACCTCCCATGTAGGACTCTAATTATCTCCCTTCTAAAAAGTTGCTTGTCTAAATTTGCATTTATGTAACTATCTCCCTGTATATCAATGTACATATGCTTGAGTTTGTAGTCATGACTTCTTTAGCAGAACTGTGATCACATTTCTTTAATGAGATATAAAAAATATAGCTTAACTATGACAACTTTTGTCGATCTTCAATTGGCACCATTTTATGTATAGGCACACACAAAACTTGATTTCTTGACCAGGACTTCTTTTATAGATCTTTATATATCTCTCTTTACATAAATATGCACATGATGCTTTAATATCTTACCATGACTTATTTGATAGTTCTCTAATAACAGAATATCTCCCAAAATATACATATGAAAGTTAAATATTTTACTACAGCGTACTCTCTTAAAACCGAACTCTCTATAAACCGGACCTCTCTGAAAACCGAACAGACACTCCGGTCCCGTGTTTTTGCCTATATGTTTAATGTGCGAAAAAAACCCGGTATTCCAGAACCTCTGTATTCCGAATATCGAACAGCAGGAGCAGTACATCGCTTTGTTTCGGAGTACAAATTGACCTCTTTAAACCGAACATGTGTGACAATCTGATGTTATCGATTATCATTAGCGCACGATTGTCTTGCCGCAGGGTGATTGCACACTTAATCCGATAATTAGGGGCAACAGTTCGTTATCATATTAGGACTCCAGATAGGGGTATTAAGTCGCTAAATTAATGCGTATTGCCTATAAAGTGTGAACAACAAACAGTATGTTAATTAGACTGTTTTCATTTGTTTAGAAAATATTTAAACATTTTACTAACAATTTATATAACTCAGGTAATAACTATTAATGATTACTTCAATTAAAACATAATTTGAATGAGGCTGGTCGAATTTACAGTCTGTCAAGGCAATCAAAGCACTGTTGAGCAGAATCGGCTTTCTTGAAAGAAATGATAGAGTATTTATGCTCTTATGTTACTTATGAATTATCATTCTTCTGCAAAGTTAGTACAGTGTTGAAATGTCTGAGCCACCTTCTAAACGTTGACACGTTGAATTAACTCTCGAAGACAAAATGAAATTGCTCAGTGATGCAGAATCTAACCCCAAACCCTCGCTTAAGGTTCTGAGTGAAAAGTATGGAGTAGGCAGGTCTACAGTTAGTGACATAATTCGTTGAAAATCTACTTACAGTGAACAGTGGGAGTAAAATGCTGCGCGGGAGAAATGTCGTTTCGGAAATGCATGCAAATTTTACAAACTTAACGATCTGGTTTGATTTCAAAATGTGTGTATGTTATAATAATACGTTACGTTTTAAATTAGTACCATCATAAAACGCCATAGTTGAATAAATCGGAATAAAACGAATACATTAATATAATCTATATGCATTAGTGTATTTTGCCTCAAACCCTCAGTAAACCGGAACTCCCTGAAACCGAACATTTGGTCCGGTCGGTGTTCGGTATAGAGGGAGTACACTGTATAACAATATAACATGCCTATCATTATCTCCCGTATAAAATAAACAATTCTTGCTTGGGTCCTCACTGCTCCTGAACATTATGTGTCAAGTGGGTTTTATTTAAATGGACTGCTTTTGAAAATGGCCACAAAGGGGCAATATCAGAAAGTAATATGAAAATATGATGGTAAAAAGGTGTAAAAACAATCGGAAAAGGGTTTATCGAATAATAATCATATTAAGATAGTCAGTTTGACTGGGCTTATATTGGAAAAAAAACTCCAAGAGCAAAAATTAATGATAGAGCACTGACATTCACTTATTGTCTATATGCACAGTTTAGTGAGGAAATGAATAGTTTGATTTGTGCAGGGGATTTAGCAGGTTCAGATGTTTCCGACAGCAGTGATGAGGATGACGAAAGCACCAGCAAATCGTCTAATGCTGATGAAGAGACATCAGATGATGATGACGATGATGATGAAGATTTTGGCAATTTCGAATCTTCGTCAGATGATGAGATATCTAAAGATAAGCTCATACAGTTTTTGGAGAAGAAAAATAATGAGGAAATTGTGAAAAAGAAAGCTGAATTAGAGGAGTTTGACAAAGCTAAAGGTAAACTTGTTCAGAAGAAAAAAGAGAAAGGTGTTGATTTGGACAAGGAAAAGGTGGTGGAAAATGTAAAGGCAAATAAAGATGTGCCAAAATCTGAAGTGAAGAAAAAAGACAACAAAGCAAAACAAGATAAGGTGAAAGACTTTGTTGAGAAAAAGAAAGTTGAAGAAGATGATGATGAAGAGGAGGAAGATGAGGAGGACAGGCAAGAGGATGGAGAAGAGGAGGAAGAAGAAAATGATGATGATTTTGATATGGATGAATCCGATTCTGATGAGGAAGGAATGTTGCATAGACCTGATATGGAGCTGGAGGTATGATATGTTTTATTTGACATTTTATCTAGGTTTGGAAAATATTATAAATGTCATTTTGAAATATTTCCCTGTAAAATGTGAACATATACCTCATTTAAAAAATCTTAGTAGTCATTGGCTTTTTTGGCTACTGTCCATGCTAACAGACCATTTTGAGGTTTCAATACTTGAATAGTGAAATATATTAATATGCAAATGGCAAACAGGCTAACAAGGTTGCGAATTGCTGTGTATACTTGTAATTGAATGTATTTGTTATTAATTTGTCCTTTGTTTTGTACTGGAGTGTTAACCATGTTCTTGATACAATAATTTTCCCATATGATTATGGAATACAGGCCAGAACGGGACATTGACAAAAATGGCGTAACATTTGACATTTTGGCGGAACATCTTAATATTGTCATGATGTCCACAAACACGTGCAATAATAAACAAGTTGATTGTATCCTACCAAGGTCCTATTCAATTTCGTAGTAGATTTATAGTTGTCAAGTTTAAACCCTAAACATCCTAAATGAATAACACACACATATATTTTAATAATATTTATTTAAAAATATAAATGATAGAATATATTTGTAAACATGACATCCAAAAAAATGAAACAAAACTTACAATGCATTTACATGGGAGACTACTCACACCTATATCTTGGATTTGTTACTTATTATGGTCAATGATCCATCCCCAAGATATGGAAACTTTGTTACTTATTATGGTCGATGATCCATCCCCAAGATATGGAAACTTATGGAAACTTTGTTACTTATTATGGTCGATGATCCATCCCCAAGCTATGGAATCTTATGGAAACTTTTGTTACTTATTATGGTCGATGATCCATCCCCAAGATACGGAAACTTATGGAAACTTTGTGACTTATTATGGTTGATGATCCATCCCCGAGATATGGAAACTTATGGAAACTTTGTTACTTATTATGGTCGATGATCCATCCCCAAGATATGGAAACTTTGTTACTTATTATGGTCGATGATCCATTCCCAAGATATGGAAACTTATGGAAACTTTGTTACTTATTATGGTCGATGATCCATCCCCAAGATATGGAAACTTATGGAAACTTTGTTACTTATTATGGTCGATGATCCATCCCCAAGATATGGAAACTTATGGAAACTTTGTTACTTATTATGGTCGATGATCCATCCCCAAGATATGGAAACTTTGTTACTTATTATGGTCGATGATCCATCTCCAAGATATGGAAACTTATGGAAACTTTGTTACTTATTATGGTCGATGATCGATCCCCAAGATATGGAAACTTATGGAAACTTTGTTACTTATTATGGTCGATGATCCATCCCCAGGATATGGAAACTTATGGAAACTTTGTTACTTATTATGGTCGATGATCCATCCCCAAGATATGGAATCTTATGGAAACTTTGTTATTTATTATGGTCGATGATCCATCTCCAAGATATGGAAACTTATGGAAACTTTGTTACTTATTATGGTCGATGATCCATCTCCAAGATATGGAAACTTATGGAAACTTTGTTACTTATTATGGTCGATGATCCATCCCCAAGATATGGAAACTTTGTTACTTATTGTGGTCGATGATCCATCCCCAAGATATGGGAAAAGCTCTTGCAAAGATTGTCCTTGAACTAATATGGTAACACCATTAATTACATTTTTGACTTTCAATATAACTGACCACTACAGAGAAATGTAAAATGTATTATCAGAAAATGAGTGACAGTGATGAGGAAGAAGAAGGTGAAGGCGCTCCTAAAAAGAAAGGTGGCCGAACATCGGTGACCGTGAAAATTGTGAAACTGTGGACTCAGAGATTCAAGGTTGACTTTTTCTTATTGTTCTTTATTAGATTTAGTGTGTTGCCGCAGCCCCTTTAGTTTGTGCTTCACCCTATTTCTTTTCGGTTCCCCCCCTCACCCCCGTTGCCCCTCTGGGCGGGTCAACACACAAATGTTGAATATCTTTTGAAATACAATATATTTGTGCATATATTCAATGACAAATGAATCAGCTATGTTTAAACACCTTAATTGGAAGCATTTAAGTAATGAAAACACTGGATTTAGCAAATTATTAGAAAAAATCAACAAACTGGTCCTACTTTGCACCTTGCTCCTTTTTAGCAGCACCCTGTACATTTTTTTATCCTAGATCTTTCCTTAAACTTGAGAAATTTTTGTGCAATTATCATGAAACTTTAGGGAAGTGTTTGTAGGCATAAAAGGAAAGTTACCGTAATTACCCTACGTATTGGGACACCCTAAATATTGGGACACCCTAATTTTTGGAAAAATAATTATTTTTTGCGCCCCTTAATATTGGGACATATTTCAGACTTGAATTATTTTGTGTCCCTTAATATTGTGACATCAAAATAGCACCTTATGTTGTTACTGTATAAACATTAGGGGTATGTTTGCATGTAGTTCAGCAGCGTTTTTCCTCACCACTTTGGGAATGGTACCGGTACCGGTCAAATTGGGAAAATTCGCGTCGTTTTCAGCCAAATTGGGAATGTTATCACTTTCATACAAAATGTCATAAAGGACATAACAACAGGCGCCCCGGTCCCTACGTCGAATTTTTTGAGCGACATATGTCATATGACGTTATCTGGTGCGTTTTAGCTCTTAAAATTAAGGCTAACACGTTTTCATCTTTTTGTAAACGTTTAAACGAATTGAAACATCACCATTTCAACGGTATACCTCTAGCCTTTTAAAAGCAAAAGCGTCATTGTAAGAATCATGATTAAAATACATGTATATTATACATGTTTTGTTCTTGCAAAAACGGCGGGAGAATTTTCCCGTGCACGTTGTGCCTACGCGCGTTGAATGTTAAAGGCCTGTAATGAGAAAGCACATGGTCAGTACACGCACGCTTTCCACGTGACGTCGTGGTTGTCAGCAGACATTTCGCGCTCTTTTGCAAAAAACACGGTCTTTACATCATATATATATATATATATATATATAAACAAGACCGCTTGTGTTTACGAAACTACAACACTGAGCAGTAACACTAAATATAGGCTTTTCCGATTACGATTTCATATTAGCGTGATTTTTCGCAGTTTATTCTTTAAAGTTATGAAATTTATTAACTAAATAAGTGTGCATATTATAAAATACGAAAGCTCATTTACTTTTTAGGTCGATAATACGCTTAACGCGCGTATAAGGTTACTTGGGTGTGGATACATGCCAACTGCGCCGATTGGTCAGTCATAACGTCATTCCAAAGCGAAGTGAAACTGAGCGTTTCTATTGACTTATATCGATCATGTTGAAACTCCGCCTACAGGGCTGTGCTTCACGGTGATTGATTACGGCTTAGGAATAACTGTAAATTGTTAAAATTTTCGACAAAGTGACACTCGCTTTGATCATTTACTGACTTTATAGACCGGGTGTACATGTTTCTCGAGTGAAAACGGCCATTGTGACATAAGAGATTAGCTTTCACAGCAGGAATTGTCGGTCTGCTGCAGACAACACTGCTAATTAATTGATAAAATACACATGCCCCGGGCGATGTTTATAAGCGCAACACTAATTTTAGGCGCCCCGGATATGTTCCAAAGTAAAAATTTTAGCGCCCGGGCACCGGGGCGCTAAAATGGCCTGGGGAAGGCCCTGCAGTTGTACGTGGAGGTTTACGCTTGGGTAAAACAAAAGTAAATACAAGAACATGGTCGATCTTTTCAGGTTTTTTTTTTTTTTTTTACAATTGGGATTTTTGTAACTTCAACTTGGGAAAAATGGTCAGAAAATCGTATTGGGAATGGTACCGTTTTCCGGTACCGGCTTTATATAGAGGAAAGACACTGAGTTGACACGTGGTGCAAACTGTATACTCTACTGGAGCAAAGTCTTCTCAATTAAGCTTCTCAATTAATTACCATTAAATCCCCAGCAAGAAATAATTGATCTTACAAACATCAGTCACCTAAAAATATTCCTTCTAAATATTTATAATTAAATATTAAATATATATTTTACAAAGCGATTATTCTTCAGAAGAAATAAAAAATAATTAATTGGTTCAAGACATAGATATTTGCAGAATAGATTGTACCATATACATGCATGTCCCTAAATGTTGGGACACAATTTTGATAATTATTTTTTTATGTCCCTTTATATTGGGACAATAAAATAATTATTTTTATGTGTCCCAATACTTTTTGGCAAATTGCTTATTATCATACTAGAGTCATCTCCATTTAATTTTGTTTTGAGATAACACTACCTTGTTAATAGTTTTACTGAAATTAATGATATAGGTCTGTGTTTGTGCCATTAAATTGTATGGTGTGTAATTGTATTCAACTATCAATATACTCGATTATAATATGACTTATAAATAAACGTTATTTGATTGGCTCAGCAACACACCTTTGAAAGAAAATCATACATGATGTTTTAACCTCACCTGTGTATCAGATGATATTGCACAGTAACTAAAAATAGCTTATTTGGAATCCCAATAAAAGTGTGAATTTTGCGGAGGCTGGTTTTGTTCAATTACGTAATGTCCCGAAAACACACTATTATGTGAAGTTGGAATAAGACGTCGAACTTAGAATAAACTGTTTTATTACAGCAATGTTTTATATGCAGTTTGCCAATTGTAATTTAAGATTTTTGCAGAATAATTAGTGCAATAGACACCTGCATACAAAACTGCATCAGTAAAATTGATTTTACCTCAAAACTGTATACTTGTATGCATTTACCAAATTTTCACCAAAAATTTGAACTGCATGCATGAACACAGTTTATAAATACTGTAAAAATGATCAAAGACACAATCAGTTTTAATGAAAAAGTCATGAAAAAATGCTAATTATACCAAAAATATTGAAAGATTTTAACAAACATGCATAAACAACATGAAATGCTCAGTTTTATGTGACAAAAGAACAACAATCATGTCCATTCTATGTTTGATGTCTTATTCTAACTTCACATAATACAGTGTTCGAAGAACAAGTCGGTAATACACATGTACTCAGTGATCTCCCATTAAAATAAAAATAAGGGAAGTAACCAAATTATATATTTTTGTTCCGATATTATTATTGAAACAAATAAATGCGTGTTGTTCTTTATTCTTAAAATGCGATCAGCTGTCATTTATTTTATAAGTCAT
The DNA here is from genome assembly GCA_027627225.1 of Congeria kusceri. NCBI lineage: Eukaryota > Metazoa > Mollusca > Bivalvia > Myida > Dreissenidae > Congeria > Congeria kusceri. Next base: position 11,536,529 of record CM051033.1, on the reverse strand, counting down.
ATAATAAAACAAGTATGGACTTTTTAGCTGTGTAATATCATGTGATGGTGCACAGCAAACTTCCATATTGAACTCGGCTGTCGCCCTGTTCAATATGGATTTAGCTGTGCACCATCACATGATATTACACAGCTAAAAAGTCCATACTTGTATAATGTATTACAAATAATAACTGTAACCTGCGAGTCTTTTTCAAACTCGCATTTGTATGTTATTTGTATTTTATTTCCATGTAGTCATATTCGCAATTGTTGTCAGAAATGTAAAACAAATAATACAATTGTATTCTTTGTGTAAGATTGTTAATACAGTATATTCCCTATTGACGCCCCCACCCTTAAAAACGCCTCCCCTCCATTTTTAGTAACACCTAAACTTCCATGCCTTATTAATGCCCTCACTTTGCTTTAAATAATGAATGCAAATATATGTTAGAAATGTTTTTTACAATGAGCTACTCAGTCGTTTTCCATAAACTGAATTGATAAAATATGACCTCTATATTCTTTGTGTGAAACAGACCACTCCATCTCCAGCCCTGATTCACGAGGCAGTTGGTGCTTTCAAGGCAGCGGTGTTGCACACGTCAGGCGAGACTGTGTCCACAAAGTACAAGGTCGAGGGTGCTAAAGGTGCAACATTGCTTTGGAAAATTATGCTCACATATAGGATCTGACATGAGTTGTCATTTCATACTATACTTTATTAAACGAGTTCAGGAATTTTTTTAGTAAGCGAGCCTTTGGCAAGCTTACTAACGAATTTCCAGGACGAGTTTAATAAAATATGGTATGAAATGACAATAAGTGTCAGATCTTTTTTATCACATTCTTTTAAACGAGAAAAAAAACGTCAAATTTTACCAAAACATGTTGATAAATCCTGAAAGTTGTGTATTGGCATGACATCATTTCATGCTTATGACGTCATTTCACCAAAATAACGTCATGCGTTTGGTGAGTCAAAGAATATCTAGCTAATGAAAACGTTCAGAATGTTATCTTACACGTGTGTAAGATAGAAATATTCGTAATGGTTGTATTACACAGGAGACAAGGTATAGCATTTGATAAAAAGATATAATACGGGGTTGTAGATACAATTTTAGTTCTAAGGTGCAGCTACTCTCTACATTAAAATATAATGTAAATTTAACCATTTACATGTGAATATCTGTCTTCCATTAAGTCAAACCTCTTTCGAGGACTTAGACTCAGTGCAGTCAGCCCACAGTTTGTAAAAGATCTGTTTCAGTGTTTTTTTCAGGGCCAATTTGGGGCCAAATTATTGGGGCCGAAATTCGGCCCCATTCCCATGCTTGAAAAGTATATATTTTTCCCCTATATCTACCTTTAAATTCCCTTCGGAATGTAAGCTTTATTTTGAAAAAAAAACAAGACCAAAATTGGACAAATATTGACTAAGATACAGGCATTTTCGTAAACAATCCCAGCAATTTTTCATCAAATCAAGTTAGTGCATAATCTAAGTTATCATTTGTAGCAAAACAATTCATTAATGTTTTATAACAAAGTTAAATATAAACATGTAATGCTTAAAAAAAAAAATCCCCTTTTGCCGTAAATTTCCCCTTCTGAAGGGCCCTGCCACCTTTCTACCTTTCTCCCAACGGTGAAAAAAAACACTGTGTTTTGAAAGGTTTAAATATGTATAAATATTGAAGAAATGATTGCCATTAAATGAATAAATACTATATTTCTATAAATATATTGCCAGAACCTTGTTTCAAACTAAAAATGCTTATATTTTAAACCTTAAAAGTATTTTCTAGATGGTAAAGGACTATTACTTCAAATACTTGCCTTAACTAGAGCTTTGTCTTATCTAATTGCCTTCTGCGTTTATTTAAAATATTGTTTGCATATATTATGTTTTCATAGATAAAATTTACATATTTCTGACCATATTTCATGCCAGTGTACAACGCAGTTGTCCGTATGTGCCTGGTGGAGATTCCCGGAGCGCTGCAGAAGATTCTGAACCTTCCGGCCCGGACGGACCTCCAGAAACCGGTGCTGCCTTCTAGCAAGGACCAGAAGTGGAAGATCGTTCGCATTGACGTGAAGTCTTACCTGACAGATGTCTTGCAGGTTGGTGACGTGATTGATTGTTTACTTGCTTGTTTACTTGTTTGTTTGTTTGATTAATTGTTTGTTTGTTTGATTGGTTGGTTGATTTATTGACTGACTGATTGATTGATTGATTTTATTTGTTTGTTGCTTTATTTCATTTGTATTAATAAACAATTTAGCAATGCAGGCATTTTTTTTCTCAATCTTGCCCTTAGTGTGGGAATTCTATTTTTCAAATCGCCCATTTACAGAGTTTTCTTTCCACGTTGAAAACATATATACCAGTGCTATTTTAACACTTTAAAATAATGTTTAAACAAAAAATATGGTTGCCCAAATAAGAACTGGGCCCATATTTATACAGATTCTTAAGCCATTCTTAACTTAAGTTGAACATAAGACAAAATTAGAATTTGTGTTTAAAACACTATGCTTTGGAACATTTGCACGACTAATGCTAAATATTAATACACTTTGAATTATATTGAAAATTATGTGTCAAAATCTTCCAGAAATGCATTACTTTGTCAGAAAATTCAATAATAAAATTTCAGAATTTTGAGATTTTTCTTAATTTTTGACCAAGATTCCAGATACATACCAGCCCTGGTTGCACTTAGGAAACAGACCCTAAATAAGCCTTCAGATTTCAACACAATCCAGCTTCAGTAAATATGAGGTGTGTCATATGGGAAAACCAGGTTTAATGCATGTGCATTAAGTGTCCGCACAGGCTAATCTGGGACAACACTTGCCGCCTACAGTGGATTTATGTTTAGGAGAGAATTCCTTTAAACAGAAAATACCATAAAAGTGGAAAATGTTGTCCTGGATTAGCCGACTGCACAAACTTATCCGGGACAACACTTGACACATGCATTAAGCCTGGTTTTCCCACAACACGCTTTATATGGTGATTGAAACGTCAAAAATATGTTTATCCAAATAAGTACTTGTTCTACTCAGAAAACACACGCTAAATATGCCACGGGCTTTCGACACAATCCAGCTAAAGTAAAATATGGTTTCACTCACAATAATACATATTTTGTATATCTCAGTTGCTGACGGGGCTTTCCCAGAGTGGTATGATAGACGTCCTCCTGAAGCATATTCACAAGCTGGTCGCCTTCTACGCTTGCTACCCGAAAGTGGCAAAAATCATGCTGAAGGTTGGTAGTTGTCAGTATTCGGATGAAAACAATTGAGGCATGTCTTGGGAAAACCGGGATTAATGCATGTGCGTAAAGTGTCGTTCCGGATTAGCCTGTGCAGTCCACAAAGTTCGAGACGGCACTTAACGCTTTTATGGTATTTTCTGTTTCAAGGAAGTCTCTTCTAAACATAAATCCACTGTAGGCGGAAAGTGCCGTCCTGGATTAGGACTTCACAGGCTAATCCGGGACGACGCTTAACGCACATGCATTAAGTCCAGTTTTCCCATGACACGCCTCAAATCCTTCTTGGGTCTTGATATAACCATCCCTTTATGGGTCGTAGAGCTTTACAACTATGCACGAAATTAACGTGAACTTTGGATGTTAATTCGCCTAAGGTACCGCTATATCCATTGTTATCCCCGTGAAAATTAACTGTAAATGATTTATTCCCGAGGATCAGCTGGAAATGCATCACTTTTAAAAAACCATGACCAAATTGCTGTGCGTAAGGCAATTTCATTGGGCGCAGCAGGGCTGAAGTTTTATTGTTTGGAAGGTCGTTTGAACTTGACCTGTTATACGATGTCTTCAGATCCTAACAATGTTAGGATTTGATTTTAATGAGATTGTGTAATGATTATAAATACTAAGTTTTGTGGTCAGATGTTTAATATGAAAATATCCATTCGATATGAAAAAATTCCAACTACCAAAACTTCAAATAAAGGGAAATTTTTTTTACTGACAAAAAAGAAAAGAAAGTATTCTTTTAAGAAGGGGGAAGGGGCCCTGATATGACGAAAGTGGGATCCCTGGGCCTATTTTCATAAGCTCCTTAGCGAAAGTAAATCTCTAAAAATCATAAACTTTCTTAAAATCTCTGGAGGTTTCGTGTATTGGTCTTTTTAGATTAAAATGTATTAAACCAGTGAATATTGCTTATATATTTAGTATTTTACCAATTTGAAAACAGAAATCATTGGATTTTACTTAGATAGTTGGATCTGATGTTTTCACTTGAGTACAACAGAAGTTGAGATTTTTCTTAGGAGCTTAGTGATTGCCAGCCCAGCTTATGTTTTACAGAAAGTCATTCACCAATGGAGCTCTGGTGAGGAGACGTCGCGGGTGCTTGCATTCCTCTGTGTGAATCGGATGATCCGGATTAATCAAGAGGCCAATTTGGAAAACTGCGTCAAGGTTTGGAGCTAAACGTTTATAAGCTTTCGAAAACATATCTTCACATTTGTGGAATATTATGTTCTGACGTTAAATAATTATTCATGACAATATTTGCCTCGCAACTGGTTGAAGATATGAAATGAGGACACTGTTTATTGTAAGACTTTACTATAAAATATCAAAAAAACAATGCTTGAAATTGTATCAAAGTCTCACATTGTACTTGTTTTCAAACTGTTGTCTTGATGGGAAAAAGATGTCGTTACCTTCATTTTTTCCAGTGTTGCATTTCAAAATGTCCAGTATTTCATAAAGAACGATTTGGCCACAGTACATCAATAGTGTGTCCATGTTAGGTCATGCATTATCTCCTTAACTTTCTCCAGATATATTTGAGAAACAATTTTCGATTTTGAGTTGTTATCTGTAAATAACAACGCAAAAATTAAACCACAAGGTCATTAGCCCAAGTGGTTTAATATACGCGCATCAGAACAAAAAAACTATTTTGATTCTAACATAACCCTGGCAACATACTCTGCAATTAAAGGCAAACTATATTTTACAGTTTCAGAACTACTTTTTTTCGCATTGTTTATTGCCAATTTTTCACTGGAAATTGTGTACGTATCATGTTAGAATTGTATTTCTATCCTTTTGTTGTACCTTTTTCTTCAGCAACAAGGCAAACTATATTTTACAGTTTCAGAACTACTTTTTTGCATTGTTTATTGGCAATTTTTCACTGGAAATTGTGTATGTGTCATGTTAGAATTGTATTTCTATCCTTTTGTTGTACCTTTTTCTTCAGCAACAAGGCAAACTATATTTTACAGTTTCAGAACTACTTTTTTTCGCATTGTTTATTGGCAATTTTTCACTGGAAATTGTGCACGTGTCATGTTAGAATTTTATTTCTATCCTTTTGTTGTACCTTTTTCTTCAGCAACTGTACATGGCGTACGTTCGTAACTGCAAGTTCACGTCTCCAAACACTCTGCCTCTGATCAACTTCATGCAGCGATCGTTCGTAGAGGTTCTCTCCCTTGACTATGGCCTCGCATACCAGTATGCCTTCATCTACATCCGACAGCTGGCCATCCACTTGCGCAACGCTATCACAACCAAGAAAAAGGTGAGAAACATTTAAAGTGAAAGAAAAATTTGATACAGATGCGTTTTTGAGCATCCCATCATTTTCTGTCTTTGTGTAGTATTGAAAACAAATGGAAAGAAAACATACTAAATAACACGAAAAAGCATACAACAGCATGGCACAAATCAACAAAATGATGTCATTAGACTGCGCATGTTCAGAGTTGACTTTATCCCATTCAAGTATATTCCTTGGAGGTCTATTTTGTCAATGCACATAATTTTTTGCTTTTATGCCTCAAGTTGTTCACTCATAAAAATTGCTATTCCTATTCCAGGAGTCATGCCAGGCGGTGTACAACTGGCAGTTTATCCACTGCCTCAGCCTCTGGGGCCGGGTGCTGTGTGCTACGTACCCTAATGAGGTCATGCAGCCCCTAATCTACCCCCTAGTGCAAGTCATCATTGGAACTATCAAGTAAGCTTTGTGGTTCAATCCCAGTCAAAATCCGCAACAATCAAGTAGTTTTGTGTTTAAATTTCACTAAAAATTTAGAACATTAAAGCAAGGTTTTGTGATTAAATTTCACTAAAATTTAGAACAATCAAGTAAGGTTTTGTATTTAAAGTTCAGTAGGAATTTCGAACAATCAAGATAAGAATAATCAAGTAAAGTTTTGTGTTTAAATTTCACTAAAAATTTAGAACAATCAAGTAAGGCTTTGTGTTTAAATTTTACTAAAACTTTAGAACAATCAAGTAAAGTTTTGTGTTTAAATCTCAGTCAAAATATGGAACAATCAAGTACAGTTTTGTTTTTAAATCTCAGTCAAAATCTGGGATTGTCAGGTAAGCTTTCAATATAAACCTTAGTTTCTCAAACTAGTATGTCTGGGCTTGTAGTTTAAACCACACATGCGGTGACTAATTTACCCCCAAGTACATTTCATCCTAGATGCAATCAAGTAAGCTTCATGTTTATATCTCAGTCAAAATCGTGGACAATCAAATATGATTTCCATATAAACCTTAGTTATGCACCTATCAATGTTTTTCCCCCAGAAGTTGAGCGGCATGCATATACAGGACTTTAGACTGAAAGCGATTCCCGACATGCGGGAATTTGACATTCTGAATGATTCCGGGTCCCGGGGTAATTGACTTTTGTCTGATTTTAGATCCCGGTTGTACAGGCCCTCTGGCCATTTGATAGACATATAGCATCTCCCACTGAGGCGATTTAGACAAATATGCTCCCCCTGGGGGAAAATATTATTCCAGTTTATACGCATCTTCTCAGAGTGTTGCCGGTCATCATGGGACAATCAAGTAAAGTGTTTGTTGCAACCTTGTGCATGTCAGAGTTCATTGCTTGCAATGACATACATATTGAGCAGAGTTCATTGCATGCAGTGACATACATATTGAGCAGAGTTCATTGCATGCAATGACATACATATTGAGCAGAGTTCATTGCATGCAATGACATACATATTGAGCAGAGTTTATTGCATGCAATGACATACATATTGAGCAGAGTTCATTGCATGCAATGACATACATATTGAGCAGAGTTCATTGCATGCAATGACATACATATTGAGCAGAGTTCATTGCATGCAATGACATACATATTGAGCAGAGTTCATTGCATGCAATGACATACATATTGAGCAATTCAGTCTTAAGCTTACCCTGTTATAACCTACTGAAGAAGTATTGATCAATCAGGGCAAATATGCTTATTTTAGACCGGTCCACACCCAGGGTACTGTCAACTTAAACCACATTCGGTTGGTCTCATTACCTATTCCAGGGTTTGACATTAACTTTTGGTAAGTGGTGGTCCACAGGACCGGCGACATTCCAAGCCTACTGGTCCCCTACTGAATGAACTGGTCCCGATAGTCATAATACATTGAACTGCATAGTGCATACTATAGTTTAACAAACAAAAATATTCTAAGAATTGAAATGGGAAGATATATTGAGACACATGAAAATCTATTATTCAGTAAATAATATAACATCATGTGATATGAACATTGTTGCTTAAAGATGATATATCAACTTCTCGAACTTGACATAAATTTGACATCTGAGAGCAATTAAAAAGATAATTATGTATCGTTATTTGATTGGGCTATCCTTTCCTTAACATTTTGCAATCATTCCCACAATGCAGAAACCTAGATTTGAACTTTTTTAAAATAGAGATTCAATTTAAAACTGGCTGTTGTGAAAACAAAAACAATAATACATTATTGCTGTGTTGAAAAGAGAATAAAGTATTTAGCCAAACTTAGAAATTTCGGTTTTTAGTCAACGAAACATGTGAACAAATTTAATTGACACTGCTGTTATTGCACGTTATAATTTAAAACCAAGATATTATTAACTCATTATTTGATACAATATCTGTTGTCTGATTAAATTTCTATTAAAATAAAAAAAGGTTGTTAAATGACTATAGTTAAATTATTATAAATGGAAATTGCTTCTCTAAAAAGTGACTAACTTGTCCGTCAGATGTTATTTCTTAAGTCGAAATGGATGAATCACACTTTGTTCTAACATAATGATTGGAAAGTTGAGGAATCGGAAAAGGTGCAATTTATACACGAGAGCTAGTGGTAAAATAACAGTAAACAATATCATATAGGACTGTTTCCTATATTCTTAACCAAAAATAATAATTCACGAATTACACAGTTGGAACTAGTCCAAAAACAACTGGTCACCGGACCGGTCGTCCTTCGAAGACAACCGGTCCGAGCAAAAATTGGAAGGTCACGGACCGACGGACACGCGTTAAGGTCAAACCCTTATTCTTGTTTTAGACTGGAGCACAAGCAGAGGTACCTTTCAATTCACCACATATGGTTTATTGTATTAGTTAGGCAAAACAAGCAGAGGTACCTTTCAATTCACCACATATGGTTCATTGTATTAGTTAGGCCAAACAAAACTTGTTTCTTTAAAGACACATTTTAGTAAAAAAACATTGAAAATTATATAAAATCTGATGAATGCGAAGGTCACAGTAAAAAATCGCTGGGTAGGGTCGGGAGGCCCAAAACACAGAAATTTTAGTTTTGGCCTTATTCTGATACTTATTTTAGATTGGTGCCCTTGAAGAAGTACTTTCCATTTAAAAAAACATTTGATGCATTTCATTACATATTAATCTGATACTTATTGTAGACTGGTGCCCACTTATTGTAGACTGGTGACCACACAGAGGTTCTACCCACTGACGTTCCATTGCTGTTCATATCTGGTATTTATTTTAGGCTGGTGCCCACACAGAGGTACTACCCACTGAGGTTCCATTGCTGTGCAACCTTGACCCAACTTTCCAAGGCCACCAAGACATTTGTGCCAGTTCTGCCTTTCCTACTAGAGGTAAGATATAGATTTTAGACAAGGCCCCTCTATTCGAAAGCAAAGGTACTTCGTACACACAACCCTCAGATGGTAGCGCCATCTTGTGTATGGAAAATATAAAAACAATTTCCATTTTTCCTTTTCTGCTAGTAGTAAGAATTGGATTTGGGAAATCTACTCTGCTCTACTTTGCAAAGTTACTTACGCCCGCAGAGCTAGATTGGCGCTAACAAATAAACATTATTAGCCTTTTATTTTATTTCGTCAAAATACCTGTGATCTTCACATGGGGGGTAATTTTGTCACAATATATTAGGGAATATATAGTTTTTATAATGCTGTACTGGCCCTTTTAGTACAATAATCACATTGCCCTATGTTGTTAAAATGAGACACTGCATATTATTCGTCACTGGGAGTTGACGCGTGTAAACTAAAGGTGTTTCTCAAAGACAGCACGTGCATGTTCCGCAATAAATGTGTGATAACATTCCTTCAAGTTGACCACGTGTTGGGTACAGTTTTATGTATTTCTTGGACTTTTATAATTGTCATGGTGATCAAATAGAAGTTACACGATGGTAAATGTTATTTGCTATAATACAAACGCCTGTTATGTCGTTTGTTTTAGTGCTGTGAATGGCATAAAAGTATGCGTTTTATGTTTTCTTGCATAATTTTATCTACAAACTAATTGTACAAAGACAGTAATTGTAAATAATAGTGATTTCTTGAATAAATAGCGTGATTTGGAAATAATACGCGCTTATTTCTCTTTTTCTAATAATAAAAAAACATACATATTAAGTTTTTTTTCGCAGTTTATTGTGTGTGGGTGTCACACAGAGAGTGTTATGTTTTCCAACGAAGTCAAATTTTATGTGTGTGTTTATCAACGAAATCATGTTAAAATTCAGTTAAAAAACATAAACGTACTGTCTGTGATAAACACTTTTTGTTACACGCGTCAGCCCCCAGTGTCGCATGCAAGTGTCTTCCTTTCGTATTTTCCTGTTACGCAAGATTAGTAGTGCTATGTTCTTAGGTCTTCAATTCAAGATTCACAAGATGATAATAATTATTATTATGTCCACGATACCCCATTAACCCGATTATCCCGATCATTCATTGATGGTAATTTTACCCAGATAGCTTGTTGTGGTGTATACTAAATTATGATGTGTATTAGATATGGGAAGCAAATAACTAAGCTAAAGAAACTTAAGCCAACGGTTTTTATAGTACTGACTTATTATCTGTTTATGTCACGAAAAGTAAAAAATTATTTTAGAAAAAAAGCGCCATTTTAGGTTATTGAAGCCAGGGATCGTATTCCAGAAACGTTTTAAGTGAAATCTTGTCCTTAGCCTTAAAATCGTCACTTTTTTAAAGCATTTTATGCCAAGTATACGTTAAATTCTGCTAAATGTTCACTATTTATCAACATATTATTAATTACTATTTACCTAGCTATAATTTGATTCATTAATTTATATGTAGTTTTAAAAATATTACCTTACCAAAATTGGAACTTAAGTGAAAATATTTTAAGATAAACTTAGGACGTTTCTGGAATATGGGCCCTGAACTACAAGATGAGTTACGGGAGGTTGGTGTAGATGTTAATAAAATTTTTATTATGTACACAAGGTGCAAACTTTAGTCTTTGTGATTCATTAGATATTTGGTATGCTGCCCTGTGTTTAGTTTGATATGCTGCCCTGTGTTAAGTTTGATATGCTGCCCTGTGTTTAGTTTGATATGCTGCCCTGTGTTAAGTTTGATATGCTGCCCTGTGTTTAGTTTTTGATATGCTGCCCTGTGTTAAGTTTGATATGCTGCCCTGTGTTTAGTTTGATATGCTGCCCTGTGTTAAGTTTGATATGCTGCCCTGTGTTTAGTTTGATATGCTGCCCTGTGTTAAGTTTTTGATATGCTGCCCTGTGTTAAGTTTTTGATATGCTGCCCTGTGTTAAGTTTTTGATATGCTGCGCCGTGTTTAGTTTTTGATATGCTCGCGATTTGGGGCTTTAAGAGCCAATGCTTGAAGTTGATATTTCTGAAGGAGAATTGTACAAGGTTGTGGGAACTTGAAAATACCGATTGTAGTTTTAATATGAAAAATAACTTGCAATTTATGTAAAAATGGACTGCATGACACTTTACTGACGCACATCACTTGTTTTTAATGTATTCACTTGTAGACACCACTTAAAAATACTGAAACAACAAAATTAATATAAACTGCCGACATTTTCAGATACTAGTAGTAGTAGTAAATGTAGTTGTAACAAAAGTTGAAAGTTGAGTGGTATTTTAGTTGAAACGTTACGTATCGATAATAAGGGAAACAACTCTTACAGAATTCCTTAGATTAAGAAACGTAGTTTTCTCCGTTGCACTGTGTTTTTCAGTTTCCAATTCCAGTTTTCAGTTAGTACGTTTAATAAATATGTAGGGATTTTATAAAGCTCCCGAGGGGAACGCTCACGGACAACTCACGGTCCTTTATTTACAGAAGCGATCCAGTTGAAATCGATGTATTTACACCCCTTGTCCTTTTGGAGAGTTAAATAGTTTCTTGTGGGTATTAAATGACTGTGGGCAAAATATCGAACAAATCAAACACAAATGTCATGAATATATTAATGCCAAACAGTAATAGATAATTGTTATAATTTGAGATAGTTTATATAATAGAGATAACTGTAATAATCGAGGAAAATGAATCCGAAGTTGTTTTCGACAATTTTCCAGAACGATAGCAACCTAGTAACACAAAAAAGCCGTTCTGACCAGTGGCCTATTTGACATAAAACCGCTTTGTCCTAAAACCAGTATCATTAGAATTTTCAAAATGTCACTTAAATTAGCGGTCATTTGTTTTATGATATTTTTCACTTAGCGGCATTATAAACATTACTAGCTAATACCTACCCCCACTGTTTTATGGACGTTTTCTGGTTGTATCGATAGCTTGAGAGATGGTTTAGTTTTTCGTAATAGCAGTTGAAAATTATGATATCCAAGGACTTTGTGCTGTGATCTACATCTCATATGGCATAGTTCTTCTACATGAAATTTTATACAATAGCGAAACGATGAGAGGCATATATCAGACAGCCTGTAAAGGTCACATACCGGTAATCACAGCTGCGGCAAATGGCGCTCTGATATTAAAACCGCGGTTTTTGCGCGTTTTTATCGCCATAACATATGATGATGTTATTTATCCGTGTCCTTGGGTTTTGGTATATAGAATTGTCGACATTTGGACATGTGTAACATGTTGTCGTTCTTGTATATCAATGTTTTTTTCCGTGCTTTAATTATTATTTTCATTTGTTCCAATTTCACATGCTTTAAGATATAAACATGTGGGAAAAAGTCGTTTTAACGTAAACGAATATTTCTCGAATGCACTCGCATTAATAATACCAATAGTCAAGGTTGTGTACCCCGACTTTTGTAACCATTATTTTAAAAACACACCATCGTGTTTTACAATCTTTTACAAACCAAACTACGAATCAGGGTGGCGAAATCTCTTACTGCCTTACGTGACCGTTTTTTACGTTTTTGATGTTTGCTGCTGGTCCGTAAAGTTACCATGTAGCAAATATTGGCAATATTTCACCTGTCCGTAAGCAAATATTGGCAATATTTCACCTGTCCGTAAGCAAATATTGGCAATATTCCACTTGTCCGTAGGCAAATATTGGCAATATTTCACTTGTCCGTATATTAAGCAAATATTGGCAATATTGGCAGTAAAGTGTCGTCCCGGATTAGCCTGTGCAGTCCGCACAGGCTAATCCAGGTCGGCACTTTCCGCTTTTATGGTATTTTCTGTTTCAAGGAAGTCTCTTCTAAACATAAATCCACTGTAGGCGGAAAGTGCCGTCCTGGATTAGCCTGTGCGGACTGCACAGGCTAATCCGGGACGACACTACGCACATGCATTAAGTCCGGTTTTCCCACGACACGCCTCATATTTATTGGTGAAAACCTTTACAGATAAACAAACAATAGTTAATACTATAGTTGATCATTAATAACCACTAGACACAAAGTCATATAGATCTACATATGGACTAAAATTTCAAAGAAAACGATGATTTTGAAGTTAATGATATGATACTACTTAAGTTGTTTCTGAAATATTGACCCTGGAACCTAAATTTGTGACGTACAACCAGATTCTTCTTCCTTTAATAAACTGTACACTATGACCAGTAGGGTAACAGGTGTTGTTTTGATAAATTCTAGTCGACTTTTGTCCCCAATGTGGACTATATAAATCAGATATAGCAATCGCCTCACCTGTATGCGTGTAGCCATAAATAATGCGACGCCCATAAACATAGCGACGTACGTAGTGGCTCCGGGCTATAGGACATGCATCTCATTAGGCGTAAAAAATATGTTTGTTTCAGGTTACCCGACCTACACTAAAATTGCCCCACCCTAGAACATTTTGTTGATTTTGCCAGATATTTGTTGTTTTATTTACTTTATTCCAATAATTACATGTTGTTGTTTTTTTTAATAAATAAGTGTTTTGTTTTGATAGCATTTACTTCAAAAGAATGTTCAATGATATTTCCAACATGTTGTGAATATTCATTAAATTTTAGAATCTTCAAGTTGACCAGTTACCCCCCCCCCCCCCCAAAAAAAATCCCTACCTACCTACCCTAATTGTTTGGTCATGTAAAATATTTTTACGCCTTGCGGCAGAGTCGCTGTGGAGGAATGAATGTGTTGTCCAGCTGTCCGCCTTGCGATCGGGAGGTCGCGAGTTCGATCCATACTTGGTGAGCGTTCGAATGCTCTTTCTCAAAAATACACGAAGTAGTGGTTCTACCCAGGAAACGGACCCGAAAATGGTTTTTCTTGTGGAGGGTTCGAATGCTCTTTCTCAAAAAGATACCAAGAACTGGTTCTACCCAGGAAACTGACTCGAAAATGGTTTCTTGTGGAGGGTTCGTATGCTCTTTCTCAAAAAGGCACCAAGTACTGGTTCTACCCAGGAAATGACTCGAAAATGGTTTCTTGTGGAGCGTTCGAATGCTCTTTCTCAAAAAGACACCAAGAAGTGGTTCTACCCAGGAAACTGACTCGAAAATGGTTTCTTGTGGAGCGTTCGAATGCTCTTTCTCAAAAAGACACCACGTACTTGTTCTACCCAGGAAACTGACTCGAAAGTGTCTGAATAAGCCTCGAGCTTTCGACACAATCGAGCTAAAATAAGCTAACTAAATTCATTACGGAAGCTATTTACAGATTGACCTTGTCGATTTCTATATTCCTGACACGTTCAATTAGGCTAAATGTAAATACCGCCTTTGTCATGTTCTTTGTTATCTATTTTCGTGAAGGAAATATAACAGTGATTTTGCATTTTGTCGCTATCTATTAGGTTTATTAGGTTATGTTTATAATATTACTATGTACATTTGTTTATCTCAATTATATCCATTTTCTTACCACGTTATTTTACTCAGTTCCCTACAAGCAACGACTTTTTCGCGGCCTTGTTTGATTGTTGTAAACCAAGAAGGGGGGAAGATTTATTTAATTTCCCCATCATTTATCAGTATCGTTTCCTTATCTGTTACTAATCATCTAATTGTCCCGATATAGTATTTCATTTCACGCGCTGGTAATACAGGTATTTTACGAACATACAGTATCTTTAATCGGCCTATTATTGGAAAGGTTAAGGTTAGATACCAGTAATTCCAATGCCCATAGGGTCCCATTATAAAACGGCAAACTTTCCAAGCATTTTTCTAGCATTTCCTTGATTTCAGATTGCGCAAGCCAGGTATCAATTCAAAGATCAATCTGTCCTCTTCCAAAATATGCAATAAAAAGATATGTCATATTACTTCTAAGAAAATGCATCTCACTTGAATGCAGGTACCGGTAGTAAACAGGGTTTCGGCAGTCCTATTTCGACAAAAGCCCCGTACCACAGTAAATACGCCCCAAACGTTCACCTTTCAAGTTAGCCTCCAATGAAATGCACCAAAATGTTGCAGACACGAACAGGATATTAGAAATAACCACAAAAGGCATGTCTTTTATGGCTTTTATGCCAGAAGAGAAGAGGAACTCTTAAGTAATAGGCACTACTTTTGAATGGACCTCGGAGGGATGCACAATGATTTACTGGTATCTAACCTTAACGCATGGTCAGCAGGTGAACTTGCGACACGATATGGTCATTGTAAAAGCAACAGCTATATTAGGATGGAGTGTAGCCTTAAATAGACGCAATAAGTTTTCAATGATTACTTTATTGCGCATGAAACACATTGTAAAACGAGTGGCGGTCCGGATATGACACCATGCTAATGTAGTAGCAATGCAGCAGGCTGTCAACCAATTCCCATATTCCTGTATTTTCGTATATTTTGGAAAGAAATATTATATTTTGAAACACCTGCTATATTTCCTACATTTTCTTATATTTTAAAAATTGTTCCTATATTTGATAAATTTGGTCATTCACGCGTCTGAAATTGGTCTGTGAACAGTATATCGCGAACCTATACGTTGATTTGTTTCTCGCATCAAACTTAAATCCTCAAATTATTTTTAGGCCATGGCACGCATGCTTCAGTTGCCAATTGATTACCGTGAATATGTTTAGCAAATGTTTTGTTCATTAAAACACAAACTGTATGACTTTACAGGCTAGAATATGATCCCATACCATCCTTACAATGAAGTGTTTTTACTATAAAATTCCTGTATTTTGTCGAAAAAAATTGACTAGAAGTCATATATTTTTGGTGAAAATGTTCCTATATTGTTCCTATATTGTTCCTATAATGTTCCTATATTGTTCCTATAATGTTCCTATATTGTTCCTATATTTTCGTGGTAACTTCGTTGACAGCCTGATGCAGTTTAAAGAGACGTATCGGTTGTTAAAACAAAAGCTATGTTAGGCCAGAGTTTTTTTTTCTTGGTTCTCGGACATTTTTTGGAAAGGTGTTCGGTTAGAGGAGGGAAAAAAAACAAATAAAAAAACAACAACACAGATTTGAGTAAATTAATGACTAGAATCTCACAAATGGAAATGGGCATTGATATTAAAATGCATTATTACTTACAAAACTCATATTACACAACATTAACTTAATCACTACACGATAACCATGATATTAATAAGGTAATTTTTATGATATCGGTTACATTCTACAATTTTTTTTTTACCTTTTGGAAAAATATCGGGTCGGCGGATCCAAGAACCAAGAAATAAAAGAACTCTCGCCTTAGGATGGAGTTTTGCCTTAAAAACGAGAATAGACGAGGACCTGTGTTCACACAGGTCTTTAGGGAAAACTCGACAGTGTCTCAATAAGCTTCTGGCTTTCGACATTATCAATCTTAACGGGACTATGTCAACGACAAAATTGGCTTCCTATTGCACTATCAATGATATTATATTATAGAAATAAGCTATACTAAGACATCTGCATTAAATAAATAATATATAATATAATACACAATGACATATTTGATAAAAACAAATTAGCAAAAAAGTTTGAAAAAAATAAAACCCAAGTCGGTATCGAACTCACGACTTAGGAGCCATACGAAGAAATCACAGCACGACAGCGTTATTCGGCTTGGTGCAGAAGACTGTGTAAATTATGGTTATACAAAATGTCCACAGTTCTGGCGTAAAAATGAAAACATGAATAGGGCCAAACAAAAACACGACCCTTATTATAAATATATTTTTATCTCAGAATGCGTACTCTCTTTTCCCACTATATATACCCTGTTTAACCGTTATTATATGCCCGTATTAATATCTTCATTTCATACTTTTTTAAGACATTGCCCCCTTGAGGCCCTTTTCGATGACATAGTCCTTTTAAATAAATAGATTTAAAATGTTTATAATCGGGCAGTTAAAATAAATATGCAAGGTCACACCGTAGTACCGGCTCCTTATCAACGAATGCACCACTTTCCAGCGAAGACGAAAAAGGAGAAACGGTGGGTTTGTATATGTTGGTTTTTATACGGTTTTGCTTTGATTTTCAAAAAAATAATATTATATAAAGATGTCAGAAGCAATAAAGAGTCATCACAGAAAATATCAAGTTACTGAACCTTATATATTCCAAGAAAAGGCGAGTTAAAATCGAACATTATGTGTTTTCGAGGTATTTTGTCAAGTTTATACAGTTTTATCGCCGCAAATAGCTTATTTTGCAACAATCTAAATCGACAGACTTTTTGCGCATTGTTCCACCAGTAACCATACCAATTTTCAGAATTGTTCATTGTTTTGTAGTAGAGATATAACGTCCTGAAGTGATGGGGTGTACAAAAAATGGCACCAGTTATCAGCGATTTCATGGTTTTACCAGCACCAGTGATCAGCGAAATTTAATGTAGTTACAAATGTAAGCATTTTTCACAAATGTATCATTAAATATTCATTTAGACACACCACACATCTATTGTTTATCATATTCCGCCTCAGAGGCATGTGTGTTCGTTCGTACGTGCGCTCCTACATGCAGTCAAGTGTAGGCATTTGATATTTCGTATAACAGACACATATATTGGCATTATCAAATCCATTAGGACGGCTCTCAAACATACATATCGAGTATCAGTATGCATGAATTATTCCTTTAAAATAATGTTTTGAATAGCGCTTATATATAAATAAATATATAATAATATAATAACAACACATGCTACTGTGTGAACAATATTGTAATTTCGAAACGTACAATGTAATCAACATGTATCGATCATCACTTCGCCTCTGTAAGCAGTGAAGTTGCCAAATAACTTAAGTAGTGTCTGTAAGCAGTAAAGTTGCCAAATAACTTAAGTAGTGTTAAGTTCTAGCTACCGGTAACTAAAGAAGAAAACAAAAGCCGTAGTCGCTGGCTATATGTGTTTCAAATCCACAAGGCATTAAGCACGGGTTACTGGTGTTATATGATGGAAGGTCGGGTCTTTAACTTGGGTTATGTCAATAATAAATCGCTTTCTTTACGTTTACGATTGAGGTTTAGCAAACTCAAACTTTGCTTTGATAATAAAACGAACGACGTTTTTTGTTAAGTGTTTACATTTAAATATAAATGGTAACTTCATGCAATAGTGTACACATGCTTTATGTTAAACAAACATCATGTCGCACAATAAAATAGCTATGTTAAGATACACTCATGAGTAGGAACTGAAATATGGCATTCTTGGATTAATGCCCAGACATAATTGCGCCGTGAATGTAACTGGATACCCCCAAGCTGTATTAGAAACTCGCTTATTAAACCAACCTATTGTCTTTGAAAATAATCAGTTTGGATGTCCGCCTCTTATTGTGTCCTATATTATGTATTTTATGTGTCTGCAGTGGCTAGATAACGACCCAGACTGACAGTCTAGTGTGTCACGCGATGGTTTCATCGATATGTGTACGTCCGTCCGTCAATTCAGTTGTATGTTTGCCGTACACTGAGTTTCGATTTGTATTAAGCCACGAAAATGTTGTGTCGTAGCTATTCCATATTTGGTTGTTCTACCATTCATACAATTGTGAACGATGTGGTATAATTATACAGTTCCATATTTGGTTTGATTTGTTTTATCATAATATGTTTGTCCGTTCGCGGCAGTCAATGTTTACGGTTGTTTTTTACTGGTTCATATTCACGGAATTGTTACCCTATGTATCACTGTTTAGCAGAATGGGATATATGTTAATCTGATGGAGGAAACTGTAAAATGGTGACTTGTATTTTAGCCCCTATTCTCCACAATTAACTATTTACGTGTTTAAGTTTTCTGCAAGCACTAGTAGCCGATATGGATATATTGACTGTATCTATCAGAACTTGTTATATTTCGTCCTTTACGGCTCTTAAACAACATTTCCAGCGTACCTTGCACCTGATTTCACTAAAGCTATCAATCTTCTACTTCTCAAGAAACCCATAAATAGCCTCAAGGCAATTACTCTAATATATATACAATATTAATTGACACATAACAGTCATCGACTATTGCTCATTCTATCCTTGGAAACAACATTTTCAATGCGATACACCGATGTATTGATTCATTGATATGAACAATAATGTTACTAGACGCAAAACATTCATCGATTGTTCTTTGATCCTTATCTTGTAATCGTCATTGTTTGTGTCGCCTGAAAAGGCGACATGTAGGGGTTACTATGTGGCGGCGTCCCATTCAGTTTCAGCAGACGATAACTTGGGAAGTTTTTCTGCAATCATTATGAAACTTTAGAGAAGTGTTAGTAGGCATAAAAGGAAGGTTAAGTTCGGTTTTCGGCATAAGTGCTCTTTTCGTACTTGAGTTATGCCCCATTAGGCGACACATCCGACTCGCGGAGTTCTACTCTGATCGATAGGCCGATGCATTTATTCATTAACGTGCATATAAACTACAATATTACTAGACGACTGCTTGCGCATTCTGTCATTGGCATCGCCAATTTCCAATCGATCCATCGATGCATTATTCATTAAATCATTATTTTATTCATTTTGTACGACGCGACGCTCATTCGCTGTCGTGCCACTAACATTCTGTTTACATGTCCTTGCTTCGCTGCTCTGAACTTAAAGTCGTTGTCGTTCTTTTGAAGGTTACGTTTTTGGCGCGCCGCCAGTTGGCTACAACAATCGCTTGCATTGAGTCTATACACACTTTGGCAATCCGAGTATTCGATCTGAAAGGCGGTTCTATCGTTAGGGTTTTTGTGGAGGTTTTTACGTCGCAGAATGTTTGAACTGGTTGGCATGCGTTCAACGCACATTTTGTCGTTGGTATGTTTGTAAATAATAACCATTGCAGATCCCGACTTACATATTTTTAAAAGTGAATGCCTTTGATTGATACAGATGTACCTCACGTTCAGGTTATTTTGGGATATTTGTCTGCTATCGGAATTTCTGAAAAGAAAATGCGTTATATTGCATCATCATCACCGACCCATTCTCGTGTTTATAGTCTGTTATACTCTATTCCGATCAATGTGAGATTGAAATCGCAACATATACGACGTTTTTGACAGTGTTTCCCCGACCCCCCGCCCTTCCCGATGCGTAGGTTGCTGCACCGCGCAACAACAACAGAGCTGCATGTTTAAACAGGTTGGTTTGGTTGAACCATTGATTTATATCCATTGTTCCTATTTCCGTATGAAACGTGGGATCTAGGGTCACTCGGGGGGGGGGGGGGGGCTTTTCTAAATGGTTTTGGAGAGATAGTTTCTTGGATTTTCTGGGCTTGGATTTAGGAAAATAATCTATAATGTAAAGTGGAAAGCTGCTATTGTTTATTTCGTAACAGCTAATCTTAGTGTGAATTAGTAACACCTGGGCTGGTATTCACAAAGGTCCTAAGGGAAATCTTAACTTAAGTTGGACTTAAGTGAACTTTTCAGATCAAAATGTACAATAATATTAATATGTGAAATTCATTTACAAACAGGTAAAATACTTAACATCTAAGAACTAAATTCTATAGTTTTAATGTAAAATACCTATATATGAAACAGCCAAAGACGGAATTTAATGAATTTAAGAAATTTACCAAACTTTCCCCTAAGGATCTTTGTGAATTCGGCCCCTGGTCGCCAAATGTTTTTTCTCTCCAACGCGTTGTTAAGACGTAACAGTTAGCGTTATCGAGACTGCTGCGCCTTTGACATTCCGTGACGAATTGTATACAATTCGGATGCCAACTATTCGGATACCAATCTGATAATGTCACCGGGTCTTCGCTCCACTGTATCGAAATGTTGTAATTGGATGCCGTATGATTTGAATTCGTATTGTCTATTATCGAATCCCCTGCATTGTTAACTTGCTGTGTTAATGAACAGATTTGATAAGAAATGAATCAAAACATGTGGGGTGTCCACCTCGTCTAATGGTTATGACGAACGGTGTTAAACGTATTAAATAAATTTTGATGGTATCACAGATTGTGTTTTATTCATGCAATTCGAACTGATTCCAATTGTGTGCTTTCATGAAATGCGAACTGATGCCAGTTGGCGACCCGAACGGCAGCTAATTAGGTCGCATTTTCCTAATGCAAATGTGATGAAACGAACGATGTTGTCGGATGTTGTTGTGGTCGTCGTTGCTGTTGTTTTATTTGTTTGTTATATCTTTGTTGCTGTTTTTGCTCTTATGTGAAGTTAAATTTCATATACATTTAGATTCACGTCATGGAAAAACCGGGCTTAATGCATATGCGTAAAGTGCCGTCCTGGATTAGACTGTGCAGTCCGTGATGTTTTTGCATATACGTTTGATAAAATAAAACTTTACTGTAAATTCTAACATGACACGCGCAGTGTTTTCTATAGACTAAGAAAATAATTTACCGTTGTTAAACTACCAATAAAAAATCCGAAAAAAAATCCGAAACTGTAAAATAGTTCGCATATGATTACTATTACAGATTATGTTTTCAGGTGTAAGAATCGAAAAATAATTCGATTTAGAGTTGTTTATCGGCTAATACACAACGATTTGTCGTTCTGATGCGGTATATTAAAACACTCGAGCTAACGCCCTAGTTGTTTAATTACTCCGCATCAGAACCCAATATCGTTGTTTATTAGCCGATAAACAACTCTAAATCGAACATTATTTCTAAACTCTGACGTGGTTGTAGGCGTAAGATTTACCAGTAATTCCGTGGTAATGCGCATACCGTCGAACGTGTAATCGAGTTATTCCCCTTTAACTACAGCGCACTACTATGTTCTTGGCACGGAATGCACGTGCTTATATATCAATCCCCACACCAGGTATTGTCGAAGTGGAAGCTGAATCATTCGTCGATCTTCAGGAGGTGCTTGAAATAGCGCACGAGGAATGCGAGATTTAGAATATACCTGGATACAAATATTGATATGCGCGGGGTCGGGTATTGCTGACATTTCCAAGAATGGATGCTATCAAAACAAAACACTTATTTATCCCCAAAACATGTAATTATTGGAAAAAAGTAAATAAAACAAAAAATATCTGACAAACTTAATAAATTGTTCTAGGGTCGGGGCATTTTTAAGGTAGGTCGGGTAACCTGAAACAAACATATTTTTTACGCAATACTAGACTGCATGTTCGTTTGCTGGCTCGTGATCTCTCTCTCTCAGTCACTCACTCACTTCCTCCATAACCCTCGCTCTCACTCAGCTCATAAACAATTAACTTCTGTGGACAATTTAGGGAAATAAACATTGGAATAGTTTATTTCCTACTTAAATAAATACAGACATTACAATACGACCGGCAATAAATACATTTCTCGTCTGTTTCCCTATTATTTTATGCCGCCAATATTTCCCAGACTTTCCCGCCAAAAATACCGCCTTCTGATTGGTCAGATCCGTCAAATTACATCCGCATTGCTTAAGTGCGTGCAATTGACAATTTAGTGCTCCTAACAAGTGGCTTTCGAGTATTTTTCCTGTTGTATAAATAGCTGAATTACTTGATTTTACGAAGAAATGATATTGCGTTTTGTGTTGGTAGGTTGTTCACACCGTAGTACCAGCACGTGGTCAGCGAATGCGCATTTCGACTTGAACTTGATTGTCCTTTACCATGAAATTGTCTGTGCCAACTCTTCATGGCCTCTGACAACAATGTAACACGAAGTATTTAGAAAACAAAACAATTCACAGATCAAGGTGTACGTTTATATGCCCAATGTCTTTATTGTATCACTTTTGCTGAACATTGGTGCATTCCCTGACCAGGACGGGGTTGTACGGTGTGTTGTTGCTGTTGTTAAAGAAAAGCAGGTCATGGCTGTTATTGTTGTTGTTGTGAAACTTGATCAGACCAACACGGATGTTTATTACGACGTGTATTTGCTTTTCTTCAATTTCGAATGGCCTTGAGAGACGGTGTGTTCGTTAAAACTAATAAAAAGCGGTAAATCATTACCATCCTTTATGTCCCTTACTCATAGAGTGATAATATGTGAGAAGTGATTTTAATATCTTCTATCGTTCCAAGGAAAATGATTAACATCCCTATCGTCAGAAGTATATAGAGCCTGCATGTTTCTAGCGATATTGTATCGGTATCTCCTTACTGAAGTATGCACCTGTTGTTTTCTACTGGTGTTGCAATTGAATCCGATATCAAAAGTCTGAAAATAAATTTAATGGCTTTGAAAATAGATTTCAGTAGCGTATGTCTAAGAATAAATGCAGTAGTGCTGAAATAGAATTGGGTATTACAAATCTAAGAATAAATTTATTGGCCGTCATTCAAACTGGTTCGTAGAATGAATATGTACTTGTATCTCAGTGATACAGAAAATATTTTATATTGCATAAAAAGTGAAGCAGCTATTTGAAATAGGCTGAAATGTTCTTCAGAATTATCGGGCTGAAATGTTCTTCAGAATTATCGGGCGTTTGTGTACATTGACTGGTTGGTCTCATAAGAACATAGTTAAAACTAGCGCCTGGGTGACCAGCCTATTGTGCAATGGAAGAAATTTGAAGATCTGAGTGTTGGTTAGTGTACTTAGACTGGTTCCTCCCACTGTATATAATAAACAAGCGGTCTGGCAACCAATCTATTACGCACTTAAAGAATTTAGACGACCCGTTGGTCACCCGGATGTTGTGGTAAGATTTTAACTAAAATACGGAAAGCGCATTATCATTCTTAGGCGTATTAAGTTTAATTCTAATACACTGACCTGAATAACTTAAACTTTATATGTCCATACTTTGTAAGACTCCTTCTTGATTAAAATGTCAAGATAGTTCATGATTTCTTTTGATGTGTGTTAATACGTGCTTTTTTAATCCATAATCCCACTGAAGATTCGACCAAAGTCTGTTGAGGTAAAACCTTAAGGTGAACTTTATAATACTATTTAATAATATTGATGTCTTTCATTGTGTGTAATGCAAGTGCTTTCAAATATCCTTAATCGCACTAAGAATGCTAGTGGTATATTACAAGCACGTCGTAATTATTATGAATAGTGAAATATTCTGACATGATACTCGCTACAAAGTGCTTGTTCATAGAGAAGCTGGTTAAAGTCAACTAGATTTACTATAAAATCTAATAAAACATGTATTAACATTGCATTTATACTCCGTCTCTACATTTATTCTCTAAGTATATGGAGGGAACGTACGTTTAAACTTCCAATTCCGGATAGTTTCTGGTTTAAAGTATGAAAAGTTTTGTTCCTTTAGACTATGTTTGTTGAAACAAAATCCATTTCGTATCGTTCACTTCCCGTGGCACACTATCTCGTGTGCCCTGTACTGTTTTCTATTTATAGTAATTCAATGTAATCACGTGCAAGTCTTATTTTCTAAATAGTCATTGAATTGCGTAGCTTTAGTTGTAAACCCTAAACGCGTACAAATGATTATTATTTAAAACGTTAATATGTTACTTTACAGTTCATTTTATTGGAAATGATAAACATTTTACGCCATAAAATTTTTATCGAATGTTGTGTATCCTGTGAAACGTCCATCGCCAGTTGACATGCTCTCATCCGAATGGCTTTGTAGAACCATATTTTTTACAAATCATAGTTTTCACATCTAGGTTTCATTTGTATACCCCACAAACGAAATTTGGGGGGGGGGGGTATATAGGCGTGAGCTTGTCGGTCCGTCGGTTTGTCAGTCGGTCTGTTGGTTTTTGGTTTTCGGATGATAACTCAAGAAAGGCTTGACATATTCAAATGATTTTCGGTACACATGTGTGTAACATCATAGCATACAGGTCAAGTTCAAAGTTGGTTACACACCACTACATTTTGACAGAGTTATGGCCCCTTTTCGACTTAAAATTCCCTAAAAACATTATTTCCGGACGATAACTCAAGAATGGCTTGACATATTCAAATAATTCTTGGTATACATTTGTCGCATCATAAAATACGGGTCAAGTTCGACTTTGGTTACAAACCACTAAATTTTGACAGAGTAATGGTCCATTATTTGACTTAAATTCCCTAAAAACATGGTTTCCTGACGATAACTCAACAATGGCTTGACATATTTAAATAATTATCGGTACACATGTGTAGCATCATAAAATACAGGTCAAGTTCGACTTAGGTTACAAACCACTAAATTTTGACACAGTTGTGGCCCCCTTTTGACTTAAATTTCCGAAAAACGTTGACAATTACTCATCAAAGGCTTCACATATTTAAATTATTTTTGGTACATAGGTGTAACATCATAAAATACAGATCAAGTTCAACTTTGGTTACACACCACTAAATGTTGACAGAGTTATGGCTGCTATAGAAATTTATTTTTTCCAAATACACGGTTGACCAATCACAAATTAAAGCATTCTCTCTCTCTCCATTTCTTTCGAATGGATGCCAGTTTTGTGACAAGGCCATATTGTGGGGGTATATCCGTCACTCATGTGACAATTCGAGTTTTTAGGTATGAAGCTTGAGATCTTATTCTTCACATTTTCTGTGATGTTTTTGATCGCATTCAGTTTTTGAAATTCAGTTATGAAATTGACAACACTCTATGGGATTTATAACCACGCATACTTATGTACGGTGGCGCAGATGTGACAAGTGCTAGTTTTTATTTATGTCGTTCCCACGACATATTTAGTCGTGGGAACGAGATCTTATCTCTTGGGAACGACATAATTATGTCGTGGTAACGACATATTAAGTCGTGGGAACGAGATAATCAACTTGTGGTAACGACATATATATTAAGGGGTGGGAACGAGATCTTTTCTCATGGGAACGAAATAAATAACTCGTGGGAACGAAATAAATAAGTCGTGGGAACGAGATAATTAACTCGTGGTAACAACATACTTAATCAATCAGAATACACGTTGTTTAAAAGCATGTTTCAAAATACAAGAGACGCGTACATAATATCGTATTTCAATGCTGGATTAAGATATAAAGAAATTCTTTTCCTTCTGCGAGAGCAACATGGAATTTGATTGGCTCATTAAGTCGTTCCCACGACAAAATATCTCGTTCCCACGACATAATTATGTCGTTCCCACGAGGTAAGATCTCGTTCACACGACTTAATATGTCGTGGGAACGACATAAACAAACCATGCACATGTCGCATCCATGCCACCGTACTTATGTCACACATCGCCAAACACCGTTGACAGTATATAGGAATGTTTTGACAAGACATGTCTGTCAAACATTTAAGTCCTAGCTTGCTGATTGGCTAAACTCGTTGTCAATCAAATCTTGTCGAACGGTCAAATGCACTTTTAGATAAAAGTACTTTTAAGAAAGCCAACACTGACGCTTGTCCCAAGATGGTTTCGATGGTGTCAGTAGTGTTGTTCAGTAGTACTGTACAGTGAAACTTGTGTGACAGATGATCCGGGGAAGCGTTCGGAAGTAACGAACAAAGGTCCTGGTGTATGTTGAACATTGCACACTTCCCATGACGTCAGTGCTCTACCGCCTCTTGTAAGGAGCTCGACAAAGTGTTGTCTTTATTGGGCACATACTACAAATTCCCGGGATGAAATATAGTCATATACTGGTGAACGTTTATTATTAATTAGGGTATTATAATAAAAGCTACGATTATGTTCAGTGTTGATGCTATATTTCGTATGATTGGCAGTTTTGTGAAAAAAATTCAATAATTAGGTTCTGCTAATGTACTGTGTAACTATGCAACTGATTGACTGTACAGACGGTTTTCAGAACACTGCACAATACACAAATACACTTTGGAATAGGTTACAGATGGGAATGCCGCCCATTGTTGTAGAATTTAGTAGAATTACGTTTAATTATTTGAGGACATCCCCCTCATACAAAGCACGCCCCTCATATAAGGCACGCCCCTCATTGAAAGCACGCCCTTCATACAAGGCACGCTCTTCATTTAAAGAACGCCCCTCATTGAAAGCACGCCCCTCATTGAAAGCGCGCCCCTCATACACGTCACGCCCAACATACAAGACACGCCCCACATACACGATACGCCCCACATACAAGGCACGCACCACATGCAAAGCACGCCCCTCATACAAAGCACGCCCCACATTCAAAGCACGCCCCACATACAATGCACGCCCAACATACAAAGCACGCCCCTCATACAAAGCACGCCCAACATACAAAGCACGCCCCTCATACAAGGCACGCCCCACATACAAAGCACGCCCCTCATACAAGGCACGCCCAACATACAAAGCACGCCCCACATACAAAGCACGCCCCTCATACAAGCCACGCCCCACATACAAGGCACGCCCCTCATACAAAGCACGCACCACATGCAAAGCACGCCCCTCATACAAGGCACGCCCCACATACAAAGCACGTCCCTCATACAAGGCACGCCTCTCATACAAAGCACGCCCCTCATACAAGGCACGCCCCACATACAAAGCACGCCCCTAATACAAAGCACGTCCCTCATACAAAGCACGTCCCTCATACAAGGCACGCATCACATACAAAGCACGCCCCTCATACAAGGCACGCCCCTCATACAAGGCACGCCCCTCATACAAGGCACGAACCACATACAACGCACGTCCCTCATACAAGGCACGTCCCTCATACAAAGCACGTCCCTCATACAAGGCACGCCCCTCATACAAAGCACGTCCCTCATACAAAGCACGTCCCTAATACAAGGCACGCCCCTCATACAAGGCACGTCCCTCATACAAGCCACGCACCACATACAAAGCACGTCCCTCATACAAAGCACGCCCCTCATACAAAGCACGTCCCTCATACAAGCCACGCCACACATGCAAAGCACGTCCCTCATACAAAGCACGTCCCTCATACAAGGCACGCCCCTCGTACAAAGCACGTCCCTAATACAAGGCACGCCCCTCATACAAGGCACGTCCCTAATACAAAGCACGCCCTACATACAAAGCACGCCCCTCCTACAAGGCACGCCTCACATACAAAGCACGCCCCTCATACAAAGTACTCCGCACATACAAAGCACGCCCCTTATACAAAGCACGCCCCACATACAAAGCACGCCCCTCATACAAGGCACGCCCCACATACAAAGCACGCCCCTCATACAAAGCACGTCCCTCATACAAAGCACGCCCCACATACAAAGCACGCCCCTCATTGAAAGCACGCACCACATACAAAGCACGCCCCTCTTACAAAGCACGCCCACATTCAAAGCACGCCCCACATACAAGGCACGCCCAACATACAAAGCACGCCCCTCATACAAAGCACGCCCACATAAAAAGCACGCCCCACAAAGAAGGCACGCCCAACATAGAAAGCACGCCCCACATGCAAAGCACGCCCCACATACAAGGCACGCCCAACATACAAAGCACGCCCCACATACAAAGCACGCCCCACATGCAAAGCACGCCCCACATTCAAAGCACGCCCCACATACAAAGCACGCCCGACATACAAAGCACGCCCGACATACAAAGCACGCCCCACATACAAAGCACGCCCCTCATACAAGGCACGTCCCTCATAGAAAGCACGTATGCCGTGCAGCCTGTTCCTGCAATACAGTAGGCGCATGAAGCAAATTTTATTGAAAATGGCATTTTGGAGATAAGAACAAACAAGTCTATCTTAGATTATGTGGGGCTGTCAACACTATACTGGTATGTGGGAAATAAACTTCGAAAAAGGTCACATTTTCCTGTGGTGTTGTCAACCCACGTTTTTTTTAGAATTTCTTGTGAGACATGGCATGTAAACCACCTAAAGTCGAGATGTTCAGCTTGGGCATGCTGTATGGCTGGTAGGTCTAGACTATAGGTCGAGACTTATGAGACAAGATCTTGTATATAAACCACCTATCAGGTCTTGAGACCTATGCAACTTTTGAAGACCTCTAGGCCCAGACGTTCAGATTTGGCATGCTGTATAGCTGGTAGGTCTAGGCTATAGGTCGAGACTTATGAGACAAAACATGGCATGTAAACCACCTGAAGTCTTGAGACATATGATACTTTTGAAGATCTCTAGGTCCAGATGTATAGCTTGGGCATGCTGTATAGCTGGTAGGTCTAGACTTATGAGACAGGACATGGCATGTAAACCACCTACAGTCTTGAGATATATGTAACTTTTGAAGACCTATAGGTCCAAACGTTCAGCTTGCGCATGCTTTAAACTAGTAACTTGTAGGTCTAGACCTATGGAAAACGGATGTTTGAGTGTTCAAAGACAACCCCTTTATGCAAATCACGTACCTTACGGATGTTACCTTCTATAGATGTCATGGTCATGTATCAGATGCCGCGATGACCCCACGGGGATTATTCTTAACAATTGTAATATGTTTTAGTTAACAAAATACACTCGTGCAAGGTGTTCTGTATGGGTCTCGGCTGGCTGATGTTCCAGTGTAGTGCATGTGTTTTGTTTTATAAGTGTGTTAGCACTAGGGATGCAACGGATACCCGAAAATACCCGCATTCTCGGTTCCATAAAAATAACTCGAGTTCGGTTTCTAATTGGAAAATTCGGGTCGGGTATTAAAATAATATTGCAATTCAACCTTTTTAATCATCGTCATCTTTCTTAAAATTATTCTTTATCTAAAACTGTATTCAACAAATAAATAAAACAAAGACCCAATAGCCATAGGTGTTTCTATTTGACAGTGTTTTTTTTTAGTAATAAAAGCAAATATTCTGCTGGCGCTCTTGGATATTCGCTGAACGAACCCCACTGAACAGCTGTATGGACGTCTTAAGCCAAGGAGTTTCGAACCGTCAAGTTGAGGAAATGGGTGTGAGTGCGTTGGCTTTTAACGGGACTGAATTTATACTGAGAGCGTCGTTAATTATATGACCAAACCTAAGTACGAGTGGATGTCAAATTTATCGTTAATTAAAAGAAGTGATCAATTTTTTACAACGAGTGTGGTTAGTTAGTATTCATCCTTTCCTTTTACTTCGCCATATATTTTCCCCGTCAAATTCACACCTCGAATGACAAATCAATACCTTTATAACGCATATATATGGATACACAAGAATCCCGTGCATTATTTCCTGCTGAATTATTACTGTAAACTCTCTGCAAAAAAACTATGCAAATAACTTACCGAACAAATATGTATTTTATTATTGGAACGAGAATACTTTTTTTGAAAACAAAGATTTTATGAAGGTTTAGTTCTTAGAACTTAAATATCCTATAATATGTTAATATGTATTTTTTCCCTTCAGTTTAACTTGATAATTTTGTTGGACCAGATGGCCTTATCATTCAACTTAAGTCATTAATAGGAAAAAAAGAGATTTTGGGGTAAAATACATGTATATACTATAGAGCTGGATGATTCGGGTTCTATTCGACTCAGAATTCTCGTTAACAAACAACAATGTTGAATGACAAAAGTCCAGTGAAAAATAAATATGGAAACAGGTACAGTTCAAACTTCACAGTTCTTTCTAACAGTATTACAAAACAAATGTCTGATAACAACATATTTGTAGCTCTAATCCTGCTGCAAATAAGCTAAATTCTGATTTAGTTTAGATGCTAGCAGTATTACAATGACAATTAATAACAAGGATATCCGTGAAACTGATGGATGCTGCCCAATGCGCGTTGTCAAGCAATATAAATGCAATGAGAAAGGCAGATTTATTAAAATGGTTAACAAGCACTAGACAGGACCAAATCTGACACCAAAACTGTATACGGACATGTCACAAACGAGAATAATTTCATTAATCGTCTATCCTTCAAAGTAGAAACAATGTTTACTCATCGGAATAGACCTCTAGAGTAACAAAGGTGATGTGTACTTTTACTTATTTAAATACCCGACCCAACCCGCAAATACCCGACTCGAAGAAAGATACCCGACCCGACCCGACACAAAATTGCTACCCGTTGCATCTCTAGTTAGCACAGAGAGGGCATGATCCGAATGGTGACGTCACGGTGCAAAACGATTTTTAAGTATTAGCGAGACCAGCTCTAATAACAACGAAAGCGGGAAAACATGTACCAAAAAGGTGACTTCTCAGCGAGAACAGATTATGAGCCCCACTACAACGATTTGATAAGTCGCGGGGCAGAAATGTGAAATACGGTTGATAAAAGGTGGTCACGATGTCAAAAACTGTGATGACCCTTCGATAACTTCTACGTCACGACTAGAAAATATAAAGTGACTACAGCAAAAATAATGAAATCAAAATAAGAATAGCACGTGAAGACATGGATAATGGCAAACATAGTTTGAAAAACTCGAGGGCACAAAGCATGTATCTCGATTGTACAGATTATATTCCTGCAGAACTCGTGGAACTTTTCGGTAGCTGGCGGTATCTGGTTATGACTGTTAATTACCTTCATAAGACAAACTTCAATCACAAAACACATTGATACTATTTACCTCGATACACAGTGAACACAAAATGTATGATACTATCTACTGTTTAGATACCAGTAAAATCAGTGTGTATCCCTCCGTGGTCCATTCGAAAGTAGTGCCTATTATTAAAGTTCCTTTTCTCTTCTGGTATAAAAGCCATTTAGCAATCTCAGATGTCTCTTTTGTGGTTATTTCTAATATCCGATGTGTGTCTGGAACATTTTGGTGCATTTCATTGGAGGGTAACTTGAAAGGTGAATGTTATGGTATCGGGCTTTTGTCGAAATATGACTGCCAAAACCCTGTTTGCTACCGGTGTCTGCATTCAGGTAGGATGCATTTTCTTAGAAGTAACTTGACATATCTTTTTATTGAAATTATTTGAAGAGGACATATTCATCTTTAAATTGATACCAGGCTTGAAACGGAAATAAAGGAAAGGCTAGAAAAATGCTTGGAAAGTTTGCCGTATTATAATGGGACCCTATGGGAATTGGATTTACCGGTATCAAACCTACAATGCTGCACAATGAAACCATATCAAGGCCCACATTCAGTGCACTCCCGCCTGTTCTTGTGGAATTGAACACGAAGTCTGCGTTTAAAAAAACGAAAGCTTCTTACATAGGTGTTGACGAGAAATGCAAACTATCACGATATGTTTTTGCTTTTCGTTTACCTGTCGGTCGCTGATTTCTCCGTGTTGCGTTCAAGGGCACTAAGGGGAAAATCTAATGATTAATTGAGGTCGCAGTTGTGTTATGCAACAAGTGTGCGTCTTGCGATCGAGTGGTCATGGGTTCGGTAAAATCTAATGATTGATTGACATCGCAGTTGTGCTATGCAACAAGTGACCGTCTTGCGATCGAGTGGTCATGGGTTCGGTAAAATCTAATGATTGATTGACATCGCAGTTGTGCCATGCAACAAGTTACCGTCTTGCGATCGAGTGGTCATGGGTTCGGTAAAATCTAGTGATTGATTGACATCGCAGTTGTGTTATGCAACAAGTGACCGTCTTGCGATCGAGTGGTCCTGGGTTCGGTAAAATCTAACGATTAATTGACATCGCAGTTGTGCTGTGCAACAAGTGACCGTCTTGCGATCGAGTGGTCATGGGTTCGGTAAAATCTAATGATTAATTGACATCGCAGTTGTGTTATGCAACAATAGTCCGCCTTGCGATCGAGTGGTCATGGGTTCGGTAAAATCTTACTATTAATTCATGTCGCAGTTGTGCTATGTAATAAGTTACCGCCTTGCGAACGAGTGGTCATGGGTTCGGTACATGGGACAATCTAATGATCAATTGAGGTCGCAGTTTTGTTATGCAAAAAGTGTCCAACCTGGCGAGCAAGTGGTCACGGGTTCGGTACATGGGAAAACCTAATGATAAATTGAGGTCGTAGTTGTGTTGTGTTAAAAGCTTCCTACTTGCGATTGAGTGATCATGGTTCCGGTCCCTACAGATCGGGCGCTTAAGTGGTTGTTCTCAAAAGCGCATCCAGGTATTACTGGTCATGGGTTCGGTACATGGGACAATCTAATGATCAATTGAGGTCGCAGTTTTGTTATGCAAAAAGTGTCCAACCTGGCGAGCAAGTGGTCACGGGTTCGGTACATGGGAAAACCTAATGATAAATTGAGGTCGTAGTTGTGTTGTGTTAAAAGCTTCCTACTTGCGATTGAGTGATCATGGTTCCGATCCCTACAGATCGGGCGCTTAAGTGGTTGTTCTCAAAAACGCATCCAGGTATTACTGGCTAATAACTTACTGAGGCTGCCGTGTTGTCACGAATGTTGTGTGCGCTTTGCGAATGGAAGGTCGCTAGTTAAATCCCAGTACAAGCGGAGTGTTCAATGGCATTGGTAAAAATCGAAAACATAACTAAGCTCACCGGATATTGGTTTTACTCAGGCAACTGGCTCAGAAGACGTCTCACAATACGGCTCATGTTTTGACGTAATATAGTAAATTAAAGCATGTTTTGAACATATATCGTGCAATGTTCACGCTCGATAATTCCTTAATTACAATAATTAATTAATATATTGCATGATGCTATTGCTTTTGGCGGGGATGTTCTATGCTATGTGCATGTTTGGCGTTGATAGCTTATGAACTGCAGCAGGTTTTTGTTTGACAGTCTTGATTAAATTACTTAATTAAAGTGGTTCTAATTTAATTGAGTCATGTATGCTGATGGTCGAAAGTTAATGGACATTGCAATGGCCGAGGCATCTGACGTACACATTAATTCGCTAATGCTCCCAATAGTATTTTTTAATTTACAATGTATTTTCTGATCAGTTTTATTTTGGGTTTGGTTTGGTCAGTGTTTATGAGAGGGGTTGGGTTAATATAGAAACCTTGTCAGCGCAAACGGCCGGTTAAAGTTCGAATCAAAGCCCTAGGTCTTTCGTGTCACGCATTCGATCGTTGCTCTTGTTTGGTACAAGAAATAGTGAACGTTGAACAGCCGGAATAACTTATATCAATTAAATGAATATATACGAACAATTTAGGTATCACATTAAAAATGACTCCTCTAAGAAAATGACACGTCAATTTATCGAAATTTCGATGATGAAAATAAATAAATAACCACTGAATACTATAATTATTTACCGCTTTTCTCAATAATTTAATATATATTTGTGGTGTATGACCTAATTTGTCTCTCAAGTATACAAATATTATGTCATGCTTTATGTACGTAACTTTGTTAGTACAATTGCACTATGTACGTAACTGTGTCAGTACAATTTTTGTAACCGAAGAAGTCACATGTGAAAACCCCGATGTGACACTGTTATTGGCATACATAAATGAACCGATTTGACAAATGTTCTTGTTATTAGGTAAGAAATCATACCTCATTAAACCATTTATTATTTTCAGCCATGCGTGTGTTAATCGCAGTGATTTCAATGGTTTGTCTGAGGTCAATTATTGACAAAATTATACTGCGCAGTTGTTCGTGAGTATTACGGTTATTTAAAGGGGTATCTTGTATGGGGCCATATCCACAAAGCTTCTAAGGAAAGTCATATTTAAGTGAAAAAATCAAATACAATTTTCCACGTAAAAATCAATATTTTATATTTAAAATCTGGTAAAATAAGAAGTATTTTTTTAATTCTTTACACTATTCTGGCCATTTAAGACAAAATTGACTTCAAAAGAACCAGCCACAGGCTTAAGGAATTTCATGATTTTGAGACATTTCCTTAAGTTTCACTAAGGAGCTTTGTGGATATAAATATTATAAAGATTCTTAAGCCATACTTATATTATAAAGATTCTTAAGCCATTCTTATCTTAAGTTTTCACTAAGGAGCTTTGTGGATACGGGCCCTGGGCCCATATTTATAAAGATCCTTAAGCCATTCTTAACTTAAGTTTTCGCTAAGGAGCTTTGTGGATACGGGCCCTGGGCCCATATTTATAAAGATTCTTAAGCCATTCTTAACTTAAGTTTTCACTAAGGAGCTTTGTGGATACGGGCCCTGAAGAATTTGAAACACGTCGTCGATTTTCAGACTGTGTTCCCTCACACAATGTTATCAACATTAAATCCTAACGAACGCTCTAAAAGAACTTTTTGCCTTCAGTCATCGAATAAAGCAGTAGCTCCAGACTTGATTTGATTTTAATAAGATTTTCGACTTACCCTAACTAATGCATCTTTCCTACACATCGAAATGCACCTATCAATATTTTTGCTTCCCCACCCTAGAGCCAAGCAGTGACCCGGAATCATTCGGCATGTCAAATTCCCGACTGTCGGGAATCGCTTTCAATCTAAAGTCCCGTATATGCCTCCCCCCGGGGGGAAATATTGATAGGTGCACAACATGGGACGATTGTGGAATTTTAGCTACAGTTTAAAACTTCACCGTTTTTATTGAATGATTTATATATTTTAACGAGTTCTTGTTTTGTCGGGGTGCCCGGCAATGTGTGTGTTGTTTGTTGCGAACCGCAGCGCCAGTCTATCCGATTCATCATACGGGTCGAGGTGTTCTATGGAAATCGTCGGAAACAACACTTTATGTGCAGAACGCAGCATTGCCTTGAAAGTAACATTGCGCAAATGAAATAATATTTAGACAACAATGGTGTGATTTTTCATCCTTTCAGCTGATTTACTCGTTTTGAATTCCAAACTATTTACGAAATAAGCTTAAATATGCCAGACCTGATTTGAAAACGAAAAAAGCTTAAATATGCAGGACTTGATTTGAAAACGAAACTGCTTTAATATGCAGGACCTGTTTTGCAAACGAAGTAAGCTTAAATATGCAGGACATGTTTTGAAAGCGAAACAAGCTTAAATATGCAGGACCTGTTTTAAAAACGAAATAAGCTTAAATATGCAGGACATGTTTTGAAAACGAAACAAGCTTAAATATGCAGGACATGTTTTGAAAACGAAACAAGCTTAAATATGCAGGACATGTTTTGAAAATTATGAGTTTGGGTGATCCATTTGTCGGAATGGTCGATATTTTCTCACTAGAAGTGAAGTTGGCCCATATGCAGTTATTGTTTTTCGGGCGCGAAGCCACAAATATTCACAATAAGTGTCACCGTATGCCCACCCTTTAGTTGGCCACCGTCCCGTATTCAGCTAATGTTTCTCGGGCTCGAAGCCACAAATATTCACAATAAGTGTCACCGTATGCCCACCCTTTAGTTGGCCACCGTCCCGTATTCAGCTAATGTTTCTCGGGCTCGAAGCCACAAATATTCACAATAAGTGTCAACGTATGCCCACCCTTTAGATGGCCACCGTCCCATATTCAGCTATTGTTTCGCGGGCACGAAGCCACAAATATTCGACTATCTTGCCAAATCGAGTCAATGAATAAACAGATATGGTCCTTCCAAGTACAATAGAACCACCTAATACAATGGAGCCTAGTCTATTAAACCGATCTGGTCGGAACAGATTTGCGTTTGTTTTCGGGATTCGTAACAGGAATTTGCCGAGGTCCACTGACCGTTTACCGCATTCAAAACATTGCATCATTGCGACCTGAACTTGAGAAGATTAGTGGTCCTGTTTAAATGCGTATATAATTTTATCCCCCCCCCCCTCCCCTATTGCTGGAGACATAATTATAGTCGATGTTTCGTCATTTCTTGTATTATTAAGTTACCTCCTTATTTTCCGTTTTATATTCATGATCTGGTTTCGCCGTATGTGTTTGGGATTAAGTGACCTCTTTATCTCTTTGTTTGTTTTTTGTTTATTTCTGATCTAGGCTAGTCTGTTGCCCATTTTACTTCTTCTAACGCTAGAGTCCTACTCATGTCCCACGGCAATTGTTACAGCAAAATTTTCTGTATGCTGCTGCTGGTAGTGGTACATTTAATACATCTTGTACCACTTCTAAAACTTCGGTACAGCCACAGTACTACGACTGCTACTGCTGTTGTTGTTGTTGTTGTTGATGTTGTTGTTGTTGCTTCTGCTGCTGCGGTTCATTGACTTGGCTGATTAAAAACAAAATACGATCTGCTGTCGACACTTGATCTTTAATATGATGTTAATCAGGCGAGCAGTAGCTTGTGCTCTGGTTCTTCTACTAACCCTACATTGTTAATCATGCGCAACTTCTGTTTTGCTGCTGCATCTGCTGCTGCTGCAGCTGTGCCTGCATATTATACTCTTACTGCTAGCACGACAGTCCAACGGCTTTTCTACTACTTCTTAAGTAGTAACATCGTGTTTGTCGGATGCTTCGGATGAGAGTGCTGGAGTTGCTCAAGAAGACGTTAGCGTTGTTACAAACGCAAATAATAACTTTGTTGTTGCTGATGTTATAATAATGATGATGAGGATGAGGTGGAGGCCAGGGGTAATTATTTGTCGAAAGTATGGAAATTTATGCGTGTACTGTTTTTGGGGCATAAAAACAATGTGTAATTATATATTTGTCAAAACAACTAGAGTATTAAACGGAAACATTGTTTCACTTAAAAAACCTGTCCCGTTAAGAGACTACGGTCGCACCCACGCTGTTGATTAATGATAGTGTGGTGTGTGATACTCATGCACGCGCTCTACACGGTGTTTGTGATCCCCGTGCGACGCCGTATTGGGTTCCATTCAGGCTGTTGGTATGCGACCCCGCACATAGGCTGACAGTAAGAGGTATCATAACAAAATTAGGTGAAAAATAATAGCGCATTAAAATCACGCCGATGTAAAAAGTTGCTGCTTATTTGGCTTCACAACTAGGCCAATTTTCTTTAAAGCTGTTTATGGTTCCAATTTATGGAATGGTTTGGATTGCTTTGAATTATGCTTGTTGGTATGGTTTTTTGCAACAACAATATGTTAAAAATAAGTTTAAATAGCGAGTTTTGATTTACCTTTTGTCTTGTCAACAGTCAGTAAAATGTATCTGCAATTCTGGTAAAAATATATGTTTATTTTGTTGCAAATGATATGGGGGCCCGGTTGGCATTGGTTCACATCTCTTTTCCAGGCTGTTTGCTAAGATAGTACTAGTTGCATGAAATATAGCAATGCTTTGTACAAGAGATATTCAGGTTCAAATGGTCGTCGGTTCGAACCCTGCATTACCGAAAGATTCTGTGAATGAATGTAGCCAGTGTTCTTAGTTCAAAAAAATCTCGATGTCGTTTCTTGTTTCTCTGATGCATTTGTTTCATTCTGGACAAACGGGGGAGCCTGCAACTTTAAGCATGGTTAGGACCAAATAAAAAAATAGTTCTGTTTCTGGCCTCCGGCCAAAAAGTAAGGGTAGGTAGGTAGGGATTTTGTATGATTGGGGAATGGCGTGTATTCCATATAGGTTTCTATTCAGATGGGACATACAATACAGATGAGTAATGTGCTGACATATTGCAAAACCTGTATCCCAAACTGACTGACCAACATGCCGACATAACTGCCTGTTAAAAGTTGAAAAAAAAAAACTTCTGGTAAACAACCATGTATTAATTCAAAGGCAATGCTCAACTTTTCTAAAACCAGTATCCTGAAATAAATTTAAAACAAATAAAGCTAAAAGTAATTAGCGCGACTGAAGTGCCGTCAATGCCAACTAATTCCCTTAAAATCTTGTTTAGTAAAATGAGCGCAAAGAAAATTTAGCGGTGGAAAGTAATAAAAGAAAAAAAAATGGACCAAAAATATGTAGGGTAGGTAGCAAAAGTAAAGAGTAGGTAGGGAGAACAGAAACGGGACTATTTTTTGGCCTTAGCAGCGACCTTGGTT
Organism: Congeria kusceri; assembly: GCA_027627225.1. Classification (NCBI taxonomy): domain Eukaryota; kingdom Metazoa; phylum Mollusca; class Bivalvia; order Myida; family Dreissenidae; genus Congeria; species Congeria kusceri. The sequence continues at coordinate 11,497,933 of CM051033.1, read as the reverse complement.
GGTGTTGACAATTCTTTTTTCACGCAGACCAGAGATATTTGTCACGTTATTAAATAGAAATAATGATTTGAGGGTTATAACAGCGAAATAAATATGTTTTATGGCTGTACCTTTGATTATTGTATGGCACTTGGACAAACATCAACTTTCTAACGTTTGTGGTGATTGTTATTTATTATGAGGGCATGTGTGTTCGCCGCTCCGAAAATTGACCAATCAGCTTTCGGCTTTTTTTTTTAATCCTTCTTACGTGTACCAGTATTTTCATTCATTTTTAGCTCACCTGAGCACAAAGTGCTCATGGTGAGCTTTTGTGATCGCCCGTTGTCCGTCGTGCGTGTGTGCGTGCGTGTGTGCGTGCGTCGTCAACTTTTCATTTAAACAACATCTCCTCCTAAACCGCTTGGCAGATTTTCACCAAACATCACAGGAATGAACCTTGGGTGGACCTCTTTCAAAGTTTTTCAAATCTTTCCGGTCCGCTGAATATGTAGGTCACCAGAGCTAAAAATAGATTTAAAAAGTCAAAACTTTAAAAATCTTCTTCTATGAAACCGCAAGGCTCAGAGCTTTCATATTTGATATGTGACATCCTCTAGAGGTCCTCTACAATTATGCCCCTGGGGTCAAAACAGGCCACGCCCCGGGGTTCACATGGTTTATATAGAATATATAGCAAAATGACATTAAAAATCTTCTCTTTAACCACAAGGCCCAGATGTTTCATATTTGGTATGTAACATCATATAGTGGTCCTCTACAAAGATTGTTCAAATTATTCCCCTGGGGTCAAAACGGGCCACGCCCCGGGGGTCACATGGTTTATATAGAATATATAGAAATATGACTTAAAATCTTCTCCTCTGAAACCGCAAGGCCCAGAAGTTTCATATTTGGTATGTAACATCCTTTAGTGGTCCTTTACAAAGTTTGTTCAAATTATGCCCCTGGAGTCAAAACGGGCCACGCCCCGGGGGTCACATGGTTTATATAGGATATATAGCAAAATGACTTTTAGAATCTTTTTTTCTGAAATCGCAAGGCCCAGAGGTTTCATATTTGGTATGTAACATCCTTTAGTGGTCCTTTACAAAGTTTGTTCAAATTATGCCTCTGGGGTCAAAACGGGCCACTCCCCGGGGGTCACATGGTTTATATTGAATATATAGCAAGATGACTTTTAAAATCTCCTCTGAAACCACAAGGCCCAGAGGTTTCATATTTGGTATGTAATATCATTTAGTGGTCCTCTACAAAGATTGTTCAAATAATGCCCCTGGGGTCAAAACTGGCCACGCCCAGGGGTCACATGGTTTAAATAAACTTATATAGCAAAATGTCTTAAAATCTTTTTCTCTGAAACCGCAAAGCCCAGAGGTTTCATATTTGGTATTTAACATCCTATAGTGGTACTCTACAAAGATTGTTCAAATTATGCCCTTGGGTCAAAACAGACCACACCCCATTGGTCACATGGTTAATATAGACTTAAATAGCAAAATGCCTTTAAAATTCTTCTCCTCTAAAACCGCAAGGCCTATAGGTTTCATATTTGGTATGTAACATTGTATAGTGGTCCTGAACAAAGAGTGTTCAAATTATGCCTCTGGGGTCCAAATTGGTCACGCCCGGGGGAGGGGTCAAATGGTTATATAGACTTAAATAGAAAAATGACTTTAAATATCTCCTCTGAAACGGCAAGGCCCACAGCTTTCCTATTTTTTTTACGTTACATTGCATAGAGGTCCTCTCCAAAGATTGTTCAAATTATGCTCCTGGGGTCAAATCTGGCCACCCCCCGAGGGGTCACATGGTTTATATAGACTATAGCAAAATGACTTAAAGGCCCGGTGATTTGTTCAAGGTTGTTCAACTTATGGCCCTGGGATAAAAATAAGCCACGCCTCTGGGAAGCAAATTCCAATTAGGTTACAAGGTCTCATGTGAGCGTCGTAGGGCCCTCAGGGCCCTCTTGTTAATGTGTTATGCTTAGTGCGAAGAGATTGCGAAGATATATATTTGTTTTATGGTGGAACTAACCGATATATCACTTCGCTGAATGAGAAAACACGTTGTCATAATTGTTTATTGCATGTATTAACATAGTTTATCTTTTGACATTATCGTTTGATGGACTTGTGTTAGCTTTTTTGTTTGTTGACTATTGTGTACTTCAGCGGTTTGATAGGCATTTGGCTCAATATCAAATCAAAGTCAAAAGGTGACAAAAAACGTGCAGTATCATCTGAAGTTCATATTTGTATGTGCTTTTATTTAGTTCACCGCATGAACAAAACAACGGGATTAATAAGAAAATATTATAACAAAATGTGTGTTTTATTAATGGTGTGTGCTTGTATGATATTGTCCGAAAAGGGGGTCTTGTATATATGTAGGCATGTTAAAATCAAGCATGAAAATCGGCTTAGTCCTTTTATATACTAAACGTACAAACAGTTCGTGATGTTTTTCAAAATAAGTTATTTGCGTTATTTTGATCATATGCAGTTTACGTGATTTTAAACTAAAAGATATTAAGTGAACACCATTTTTAGCGTGATCCTGAAATATCTGGCTCAAGTTCAACTTGAACCTGAAAATCAAGCTCAACTTGTTGTGTGAACATGGACCCAGAAGCTACCATGGCACCATTGTAGGATCATATTTTTCACAAATCATATTTTCACATACCTGCGAAGAATAGGATCTTATTTGTCACATTTTTAAGTGTGAAGAACGCAATTGGTCCAAAAAGGGGTATGCGTGAGGATCACATAAGAATATGATTTCATTGCCTATCAAAAACTGGATGCGATCACAAACATCACAGAAAATGTGAACAATAAGACTGTGATGTGTGAAGAATATGATCTCAATTTTCACACCTGTGAAGAGTGAGATCCTTTTGTTCACAGATGTAAAAAATATGATTTGTGACAAATATGGTCTTACACACCATAAATGATGTGAAACTGATTAAAGTCGCTTCCGACATAAGGCAACTTCTTCCTAATCGGTTTCCATATAGTTTTTGCTTTCACTTAATCGCACACAGTAGTTAAGACTTTAATCACAAATTCTAGAAAGTGATGTTAATATAGTTAGTCTTCTTAACATTGCTTGCAATACAATGTCTAAAATGAAGACGTACACGCATGTATGGAGTTTATTAATTGAATTGTTTGAATGCTTAATGAGCAATATCGTGCGAAAACGGAACGGGATTAGAAAATCCTTCAACATGTAGCAGCAATCTGATAAAAATCATCTCCAGTCTGACGCTACTGTATTATACGCTGACTGGATCTGATCTGTACATGATCTGTACATGATTTATTTCCGAGGATCGGTTGGAAATGCATCAGTTTTCATAAACCGTTGCACAGCATTGCTGTGCAAAAGGAAATTTCATTGGGCGCAGCAGGGCTGATGTTTTATTGTTAGGAAGGTCATTTGATCGTGACCTGTTATATGGTGTCTTCAGTTCCTAACAACGTTAGGAGTGTACCTGGTATGTGCCGTACATGGCGTGTTGGTACATCTGCATGCATATTGCTCATTAGTAAATACAATTAATTAACCGGCCTGTATTTCGCAAAGACGATATGAGGCATAATAATATACAATTGAGAGTTTTTACAGAGTTCTATCGTGGGATTAAATACTCGGTAAATTGGAACAACCGCCGTGTCCCGATTTGAGGTTAAGTCTAAAGAATCGTGTTGAAAACTGTGAGATAGTTAATGGCAATAAAATTAATATTTTGTAATATGAAATAATGCAGGGTTAAACGATTCGAACTCGTGGATGGAACCAATCGCATTACATTCAAATCCTACCGCTCGCTCTACAACGATGCAGTTAGCGGATAATATACTGTAAGCGCGTTTTAATTCGCGGTGGTCTAATTTTCGCGTTTTTCGCGATCCTAACAGAGCGTAAATTAAAGACGCCGCGTAAACGTTCTTTTTACACGGTTATTAAATTGAATGTACACATGATAATGAAAACTGCGCATTTAATACCGCGCGAATAAGCCGTTTTTCAAGAATGCGCAAAATTTGGACACCGCGAAATAAATGACTTTACAGAAGTAGCGTCATACTGGAGATGGTTTTAATATGCCTTAGTTGGATCCATGTAAAGGTCAACACCGGGTGTGTTCAAATAGGAGGTCCAGTGTTAAGTGAAAACCAGGAAATAAATAATTAAACAGCAGTAGAGGCATACTGGTGAGGGTTTCAATGTGACTTAGTTGGGACCATTTAAAGGTCAACACCGTGTGTGTGTCCAAATAGGTGGTCCAGTGTAAAGAGAAAATAGTCCATTGCGTTGTCCTGACCTTATATTCAGGACACATTCTTGACCAGGGTGGTTGTTGTTCTTCCACTGTGATATTCACTCAACCAGTGTGTTGCAAGGGGTGAACTAGCGTTTACCTTTGGGTCGTAGCAGATAGCAGACACGTTGTACTTTCTTGTGGGAGTACTTGATTAATGTCAGTAATTGGCGTTAGAACATCGCGGGATGAGTTGCTGTGTCGCCGTTCAAGAGGCTACCTAAGCGTGGGTTTGCTAGAAAAACGCGAACGACTGAGTCATTGGGTCATAACCACAATGCTTTTAAAGAAAATCTCAACTTAAGTCATAATTGAGTGAAAATTTTAAAATCTGTCTCCAGGAAATAAATATTTTATATTTGAAATATGGTATAGTTAGAAACGTATGTTTTACCCAAATTTCACCATTTAAGACAAAATAAATTTTTAATGAACCTGCCACAGACAATCCTTTTCATGATCAATGTCAAACGTGACCCTTGGTAATTGCAAAATTACACTGGACCTCATATTTGGACACACACACACACACGGTGTTGAGCGGTGTCGTGGGAAAACCGGTCTTAATGCATGTGCGTAAAGTGTCGTCCCGGATTAGCCTGTGCAGTCCGCACAGGCTAATCCGGGACGAAATTTTCCGCCTTCAGTGGATTTATGTTTAGAAGAGACTTCCTTGAAACTGAAAATACCATAAAAGCGGAAAGTGCCGTCCTGGATTAGCCTGTGCGGACTGCACAGGCTAATCCGGGACGACACTTTACGCACATGCAATAAGACCGGGTTTCCCACGACGCGACTCCAATAATTTAATTAATTCGTATGAAGTTCTAGTGTCCTTGGGTCAACATCCTGAGTAGATCGCATCTCTGATATTGAACATGGCGCATGTTTGACATATACTTACATGTATATTATTTGCTATGTATATTATTTGCTATGTATATACCATTTGTCGAGCGCCATATGTCTGTTTCAGGAAAATTATCATTTTCCCAGAGATCAATTTCAGTCGGATATTATTTATGTATTCATTCACACATTTGTTGTGAATATTTATGTTTGAACTCATTATCGATAAAACTTGGCTCACATGTTATTAACGTCGATGTAGAAATCGTTATGTGACGTTAAAGTGCTGGTCCGAAGTAGGGTCGCCTTTGATGCATTGTAGGATCACATTTTTCACAAATCATATATTTCAGGATCTCATTAGTCATATTCTAAGTGTCAAGAATTTAATTGGCCAAAAACGGGGTATGTGTGACAGTGTTTTTTTAGGGCCAATTTAGGGCCGAAATTCGGCCATTTCCCTGCTAAAAAAGTATATATTTTTTCCCTATATTTGCCTTAAAATTTCCATCAGAATGTAATCTTTATTTTGAAAAAAAATTTGACCAAAAAAGCGGACAAAAATTGACTAAGGTAGAGGCATTTTCGTAAACAATCCCAGCAAGTTTTCATCAAACCAAGTAAGTGCATAATCTAAGCTTTCATTTGTAGCAAAACAATTGATTAATGTTTTATAACAAACTAGAATATAAACATCTAATAATGCTTTCCCCCCCCCCCCCCAAAAAAAATCCCCTTTTGCCGTTAAATTCTCCATCTGAAGGGCCCTGCCACCTTTCCCCTTTGGGTGAAAAAAAACACACTGTGTGAGGATCACAGAAGATTATGATTTTATTGCATCAAAAACTGGATGCTATCACACACTTCACATAACATGTGAAGGATAAGACCGTGGTGTGTGAACAATACGATCTCAATTTTCACACCTGTGAATAATGAGATCCTTTTTTCACAGATGATTTTGAAAAAAGTATGGTCCGACAATGCATCATGGGAACTAATGAACAGAACAGAACAGAACGCGACATTTATTTCACACAAGTATACAACATATACAATTAGGGCAATACAACAGAGCAAAATATTTAGTAAATTATTAACCTCCGATAATGTTAGCATTCGTCAAAACATAATAAACGATACACGATAATGTGTGATGTCGGAAGTATATGCAGGTATTGTTTATTAACGCGGTTGTGTATTAAATATCCGCGGGAGAACGTGAGAAAAGCTTCGTGAATCCAGCCTCAGTTTCGACCCGGGTGTATACGGTTACGCTACACTATATGATGAGTGCGGTCATGCGGAAACAACACGCACACAAATAAAGTGTACAATTACCTTCGGTTAAGTGAAATACGACAAAGGCCGCATGTGACGATGCTTTGCAAAAGTTTGCAAAGTAGTGACATGTTGGAATGTAGTGACATGTTGGAAAGTTTAACCCTTAATGTGCTGATGGCAAAGAAGTCGTAATTAAAAGGTTTAAGATGGTACACGTGTCTGGAAAGAACCGGCGTTGTAGGACCATGTTTTTCGCATATCATATTTTTCACATCTGTGAAAAATTGGATCTCATTCCTCACAGGTGTGAAAATTGAGATCTTATTATTTACACATCACAGTCTTATTAGTCACATTTCTTTGAAAAATGTGATCGCATCCAGTTTTTGATACGCAATTATATCATACTCTTTCGTGATCCTCACGATTACCCCGATTTTGGTCCAATCGCATTCTTCGCACTTTAATATGTGACAAATGAGATCATATTCTTCACAGGTTCGTGAAAAATCTGAGTTGTGAAAAATATTATCCTACAGGCGTCACCATTAAGGATCGCAACCTCCATGTTTACTGTGCGCGCGTCCGGTGCACTGTGCGCTGGTGCAATTGACTAATGCAAATACGCCGTCTTATATGTTTGATGAGTGGTAGGGAAAGATCTAGAATGAAATAGCAGGGTGCTGCACCCTTTCCCTTTTTGGTTCTCCCATGCTGCCCATCTGGGCTGGCCAACACAGTAACGTTGAATATCTTTTGAAATTCAATGTATTTTGCAAATATTCAATGACAAATAATTAGACTATGCTTACTAAACGTAATTGGGAGCATTTGACTCATAAAACCCCTGGATTTAGTAAATTATTACATGTCCACAAACTGGTTCGGCTTTCCACCCAGCTCCTTTTTAGCAGCACCCTGTACCTGTTTTTATTCTAGATCTATTACTAGAGTGGTGAGCAGACCAAACATAGTGGTTTCCTCCGAGTGTTCTGCTTTTTGTCAAATACACGTCACATTTAATATCTCAAAGCTGACGGTTAGAATAACCCCGACAAGTTCATGTACATTTGAAGTGTGTCGTGGGAAAACCGGGCTTAATGCATGTGCGTAAAGTGTCGTCCATGGTCACACGAAGCTTTCCGCTGTTATGGTATTTTCTGTCCCAAAGAAGCCTCTTCTTAACATAAATCCACTGCAGTCAGAACGTGCCGTCCCGTATTAGCCTGTGCGGACTGCACAGGCTGACCCAGGACGACACTTTACGCACGTGCATTAAGCCCGGTTTTCCCACAACACGCCTCATTTGTAATACGAAGTGTTTTCCTGCACTAAGCATCATCTTGCAGATTGGGATTCTAGTTCTGCATGATCATTACCTGCTTCAATCGTGATCCCAACACACGATTTCGCCGTAGCGATCTATTGAAGCAAACATTGTCAACGTTTGAAAAGGCGCCGAATTTGAATTAAAATGGATTCCATATATATTTTAATGTATAAATTTGAAATTTATTATTAGCACGTAATGAATACAGCGTTTGATATTCATTATGCAAAATAGATGAATACGCATAACCCAACTTGTAATTTGCAGTCATGTATCATTAACCTTGAGGAGTATTTTGCAACTCATGGATTATACACCTTTCATGAAACGGTCGTGGCCGACTGGCCGTAAAACGTTACAGTGTATATGAGATTTAATATTTCCGTCCAAAAAGTAGTTCAAACAGAAGTATAAGGTCTCGGCGATGTTTTGGTTGCGGACACAATGGATGAGCGTGACTTGAGACTCTCTGCCACAATTAAAAGACAAGTTTCAAAACGTGTAACTAATAAATCGAGGGCTTAGAGCAAAAACCTAGTATCGGGCAAATTTTCCAAAAATGGATTTTTGCTATATACAGATGTATTTTTCATATACACATAATGTTACAAAATTTTAGAACTGTATCTTGATTAGTTTTGAAGATATTGATTTGTGATCAAATCAAGTATCAATTATCTTGTCCATTGTTTGGAACATTAAGCCAGTATATCTAGATACCATTCATACAGCAGACGAAATATGTTGAAGAATACGAGCAAATACATGCAAATAAATATGCCATGTCTTTGCTCCAATACTTTCATGAATTTTTTGAATGCATCATTCAAGCAAAGACATAGTTCATTGAGTTACAGGGTTTTTGCTCTTACATTAAGTAAGTATTGTGATGAGTATTCAAGCAGCATAAACCAAGTAAGATGATATACTATGGTTTTGTTTTCAAGTTTACAGTGCAATGGTTTTAGCATAAACCATGCATAGTTAGTTACAGCCTTTTTCTGCTAATGAAACACAACAAATCATCAAGTAATGTGAAACCAAACCAGGCTTATCAGTATAGACAACATTTTTGCTGGGAAACTTTATCTGTCAACCGTGCTAATTTAGATGATAAAAGCAAGTATGATCAAACATCAGCACCTTTTTAGTGTTATTACTGTTAGAGGAACAGATCACAGCAAGGTATGAATTATGTTTAAAATATTTATAGTTTTTTTTTTTTAAATTTGAACTTCAAACAAACTAAATAAAGTAGTTAAATAATAATTTTTGTGTTATAATTATTTGATTTAAATAGTATTTTAATTTTAATATTTTAATACAATGATAATTTGAGGCTAAAAGTGGCAAAACTGTTTGTTTTTTAAACATTGTTTATGTTATTATAACTAAATCAATGTATGAATTTATTTAGTGCTGTTTCAATTATTAAAGTTGGTTATGAGCTCCTACATTTTGTTGCTTTTTGCAGATGTGGTCTGATTCTGAAGATGATCGATTAATCAAAACTGCTATAGAATTGGAAGATACATATTTCACACAACAAGAAGGTGCACATAATGTTACACCATGTCCCACAGAGCAAGACGATCATCAACAAGAAGAAAATACAACACATACAATGGATAGATCGTGTGAAGAAATCATTCCCACAAATGAAACAGTTAATGAAACTGGAAAAAACAGTGTTCAGAGAAAGAAGAGAAGACAAAAACAAACAAGAAAAAACTGAAATATATATATTCGTCTAGCTCTAATGAAGATATTCCACTAAGCCTATATAGTGAAAACATAAAAAACGCTCTCATTGAATCCGACGACAGCGATCGTGACCAAACATTTGTGCCAGTTTCCAAAGACCTTAACTCAACAGACACAGAATTCTATTCAGATGTGTCTAATGAAACACGTAAAGACATTGATTTCAGACAAAATATCAAAGGATATGTAAACAAAATGTCCAAGAAGGGTAAACAAAGCAAGAAACATTCCACCCGAAGGCAAAGAAAACAACAAAAAAAACATCCCCAATCCGAATTGCATAACGCAAAGGATACTAGTGCTGTTCAATCGTTAGTTCAATGTGCAATTGTCAAAGCAAATGAAGGACGTGTAGATCAAATTCTTTTTGCCCATGGCTTTACAAGATGTGCAATGCCGCGACATGGAAACTGCTTTTTTGATGCAGCACTTCATTCAGGTAAAATCAGTGGAACAAGTCTGGAGCTTCGTCATGCTCTGTGCGATCATTTAGCACTAAACGCAGAAGAATATATTGGCTTTCTCTTGAACAGATTTTCTCCCGAAGACGAGGAGCCATTTGTTGCAAATTATTTGGAAGAAGTGGAAAACTTGAAACAAGAAGGATATTGGTCCAATAAAGTGGCAGACTTTCTTCCTCTTGCGCTTGCAAATCATACTGGTTTTACAGTGAATATTTACACAAGCAAACCTGAACAACCTGTTATAGTTGTACAGCCTTCACTTGTCTCTTGTCAAGCTTCTGCATCGATTCATATTGCCTACATCTCGGCAATAAATGTTCTTGAGCACTATGATGCATGTGAACCGATAACGACCACCAGCAATGATGCTACTCAAAGTCAGACGCTATGTGATGATACTGCTGCATCAGCTCATGGAAACGAAAATGAGCAGATCTTCATTGCTACTCCAATACCAGCATCACAAAAATCTACCAGTACTCCACGAAAAAAGGCAAAATTCTTAACACCCCCAAAGAAAAAACTCTGTAGAAAGCGAAAGGCAACACCAGATAACTGGAAACGAAATGTTCGCAAAAAGCTTAAATTAAGTGGGCAGGAATACACATCTGCAACTGGTAACATTATTCCCAAGAAGTATATTAAACCTTGCAATTGCTCCAAGTGTAGATACAAATGTAACCAACAGTGTACAGAGGTAGGCCGAATAGCAATATTTACTTCATTTTGGGCACTTGAATCATATGAACGGCAAAAGGATTTTATCTGTTCAAGAGTTCAACAAAAGAATACAAAAACATTGCTTGACGAAAATGACCGGAAAATATCAAAAAGGAAACAAGTTACTAGGAATTACAATTTTGAAATTGGCAGTGACATAGTTAGGGTTTGCAAGAGATTTTTCTTAAGAACATTGGCTGTAGGTGAGGCATTTGTGGTTCATGCTTTAGAAAATAAAGTTGCAGGACACTTTGAAGGAAAGGAAAGACGTGGTAAAGGCCCATCTGCAAACAGAATAAAAGATGAAATGCTAAACAGAGTTCGAAGTCACATTAAGTCTTTTCCCACTGTTGAAGGGCATTACACAAGAAAAGACTCCAAACGGCAATACCTGGAAACATCACTAACTGTTCCAAAAATGTATGAATTGTACAGAGAAAAAGGTACAGAAGAAGAGCAACAGCCTGTTAAATTATCCATGTATCGACGTGTGTTTAATGAGGAGTTTAATTTATCTTTCCATGTTCCAAAGAAAGATCAGTGTAATTTATGTTCAAAGTATTACACGGCTGAACACGATGGTGTCTTAACTGAAAAAATGAAAGACGAATTCAATCTACACCAGCAACGAAAGATAAAGGCAAGGGAGGAAAAGGCCAATGACAAGGAATTAGCAAAAGCAGATAGCAAAATCCATGCATGCACATTTGACTTACAATCTGTTCTCTATACCCCATGCAGTTTAGTCAGTGTAATGTATTATATGCGCAAATTATGTTGCTATAATCTCTCTGTATACATCTCGGCAATGGTGATGGTTCTTGTTTTGTTTGGTCGGAAATAAATGGCAAAAGAGGTTCTAGTGAAATCGCGACATGTATACACCTTTACCTCAAAAGTCTTCCCAGCACAGTTGAACATGTGATACTATATTCAGACGCATGTACTGGCCAAAACAGGAATCAAGTCATGGCTTCAAGTCTCCTTTATGCAGTGAATCAAATTGGAAATATCAAACTTATTGACCACAAATTTCTTGAGTCAGGGCACACACACATGGAGTGCGACAGTATGCACGCTGCAATTGAATTTGCCAAGAAGAGGACTCAGATTAATGTTCCAAGTCAGTGGGATACTGTTATTACCATGGCACGAAGGCACAAACCATACCATGCTGTTCCACTCAGCTACAATGATTTCATTGACTTTCTCGATCTGAAATCAAGAAACCTCAAAGCAGTGAATACCGACAGTGGTGTGAAGGTGAACTGGACACACATGAAATGGATGCGGTTTACTGCCACTGATCCCGGTGCATGCCTTTTTAAATACGATTTGAATGATAAGGCTTTTGAAAGAATTTTACTTGTACCTCAGAACAACACAATACTAGAAGCTTTTCCAAAGAGGTACAAATCAAGATTACCAATTACTTCTGCAAAAAAGAAGGATTTAGTAACGCTATGCAAAAATGGAATCATTCCCAAAGAATTCCACGAATATTATCGAACACTTCCAACCAGCCAATCTGCAAAGGATGTACTTCCAGACCCTGACATTCAAGAAAGTGACAGTTCAACAGGTGATGATTAATCTGCTGTGCTGAAAGTAAAGGCTAAAATTGAAAAAAAATACAGTATGAGAAAAATTGTCTTCACAATGAAAATACTGTATTTACATGTAATTTTGTTGTAAGTTTCCTTAGTTTCGGATCTGTATATAACAATACATCATTTTTTATGTTATGAATTGGTATGTTTTGCTATTTTCCATTCGAGCTATAGACCTGCATTTCCATATACAGGATTTATGCACAATGTAAAGGATAGAAATAAACGGATGTGATTGGTGCAATAATGCCGCAGATGATGATACAATATTGTTGTAGGATGCGTGTTCACTTTGTATATTGTGAATTGTTCCAGCAAAAACCATGTATGTCAAGATACCATGTTTTTGCTCGATCACTTAAAGCCCTTTTATTTTAAAGTGTTAGTGCAAAAACATTTTTTGCCTTTTTCTGTACGATTTAATAGTATTTTATCATAAATCTTATACTACATGATAAACTATATCCTTTCATATGTTATTGTCAAGTTTTGTAATCAAAATAAAGATATCAACACGTATGACCTGTTTTTTGCTTTTCCTGAAAACTTTCTAAAAACGGAGATACTAGGTTTTTGCTCTAAGCCCTCGAAATATAAAAATTGTTGTAACCGTTTTATGGTATGCGCGTTATTTAAGACTTATAGCAATACGTGTCTAAGGTTTTGGCAGGATATGAAAGACAAATCAGTCTGGCAAGAATATGTATTGCGTTTGCATGTTGTCACAAAAATGGGAAGTCTGCTAGTATTGCAATATTTTTTTTTTTTTCTTTTGCACAAATATGCACTGCATTTACATGTTTCCAAAGACGGTGGAAGTCGTTAAGTTTCAAAATTTAGACAATATTAGGCTATTTCTCTTGCAATAATATTTGTTTGTTTGTTTGTTTGGAATTTTCGCCGTATTCAACAGTATTTCAGTCATATAACGGCGGTCAGTTAACCTACTCACACTTTTCCTGGGTAAGTTGGTTTACCAGTACTGAGTACACATACTTATGCCAGTAACTGACAACTGCCCTACTTGAATCAGAGATGGGGAAGAATGGCCGTAGAAATAATTTCATGACCAATCCCCACACAAGTTATGTGGGGGGGCTGGGAATCGAACCCGCGATCCTCGGATTTGTAGTCCAGCGCTCTACCAACTGAGCTAGCCGGTCCGGCTTTGCAATAATATGCCACTCAGTGAAGAACGAGGACGGACTTAATTGAGAAAAATATTAAATAAACGGAAACGATGCACACATTGCATTTCATGAACAAATATGTTGTGTTAGCGTTGTTTCGTGTTTGTGGTGTTGTTTTTCCTCGTAATTTTATTGTTTGTTTGTTAATTGTTTGCTTATCAGGATGCACTTTGTAATAAGAAAGTGATCAGAAATATTGCAATGTACTTGTTTTATACATTTGAAAGGAGAAATTTATTGCTTCCTAACTCATAATTATATATAGCTGTACCATAGTAACCATTGTATTTTGTTTGCATATATGTATTTGCGAGGGCTGGAGGTCATATAGCAATAAACATTGCATTGAATGGAATGGAATTGAATTGAATTATAATATGGGTTTGTATCGTTTATAATGTATTTCAATGGTATTTTGTTGATCTGTTGCATTACATATACATGCTACAGCAAAACGGAGTCAGGGATCGTATTCCAGAAACATCTTAAGTCAAATCTTATTTCAGAAACATCTTATCCTTAATTTAAAATCATCGCTTTTCTTTAACATTTTATGGTCCATGTTTATGACATTATGCTTAGGGTTTATGAATTATCAACTACATTAGAAGTTTACTCGTTTATGAATTATCAACTACATTACAAGTTTACTCGTTTATGAATTATCAACTACATTACAAGTTTACTCGTTTATGAATTATCAACTACATTACAAGTTTACTCGTTTATGAATTATCAACTACATTACAAGTTTACTCGTTTATGAATTATCACCTACATTACAAGTTTACTCGTTTATGAATTATCAACTACATTACAAGTTTACTCGTGTTCTCTTTACTCTAAAGGCATTCAGTTATTCATATTTAGTTTTAGAATTATTACATTTCAACGAAAGAAATTTAAGTGGAAATATTTTAAGAACTACTTAAGATATTCTGGAATAAGGCCCCATGTCTGTGAAGTGAGCACCTCTGACTATATGAAAACAGTACGCCGCGTACGTAAATACTCCAAAACAGAAATACATGTGTAACGACTTTATTCTTATTTTGGGAACACTTTATTTCTGTATTTTCTCGTTCAACAAGCATGACAAGGCTGCACCTCGCTCCAACGAAAATAGTCAGGTATACACACTAAAGAGCGTCTGATACCATACTTGATTGCATTAAAATATCAAAAATAGAAAGTGTGTTATAGACTGTAGTAATTTATAGTCAGTAAAATTGGTCCATTTTCGAAAAATATGTGACAGGAAGATATACGGTAGTGCTATTTTGTTTAAAAGCTCAATGAATGATTTTCGCGTATCGATATGCAACAGCACCAAATGGAACATCAATGGCATTTTGAATGTCATGCATGTCAAATACATATGCAAATGTGCGAATTCATTAAAGAATTACCGTAATACAGTAAGTAAATAATGTATTAGAAAAAGGTACGCCTTGTGACTGTGATAACTTAAGTAGGTCGTTGTAAATACAGTAAGTGGTGTTCGAATTTTTTAGTATGACAACTTCGTTTAGGACATAGAGTGATAGATTTAGATGTACATGGAATATAGAGCTATTTTGTATTCAATTGCACGAGAAACTATTAACCAAGAACAAGCTTGGTCTGGCCCTATGGATACACACTATATCAATCTCTAACTTAGGCTTCACTAAAAAAAAACTGACCAATGAAATCAGTTGTTACAAATTGGCTTTGAATTCCACTGACTTATGTTTTTAAGTTTCGCCTACGTTTGCTAATAAGATCTTTAATTGTCGCGGGCCCTTGATAACGATCGATGTGTTTTCTTGCTCCAGGGCTACGAACAGTGTTAAACTTTATCTTAGTCTTAAACTTAAATATGAACCAATCAACATCGGAGCTCATATGTAACACACATTTTCATTGGACATTATTTTAAGTTGAGACGAAGTTAGATATGTAACAAACATTGTAATTGGACATTATTTTAAGTTGAGACTAAGTTAGATATGTAACAAACCTTGTCATTGGACATTATTTTAAGTTGAGACTAAGTTAGATATGTAACAAACATTTTCATTGGACAGTATTTGAAGTTGAGACTAAGTTAGATATGTAACAAGCATTGTCATTGGTCAGTATTTTAAGTTGAGACTAAGTTAGATATGTAACAAGCATTGTCATTAGACAGTATTTTAAGTTGAGACTAAGTTAGATATGTAACAAGCATTGTCATTGGACAGTATTTTAAGTTGAGACTAAGTTAGATATGTAAGAAGCATTGTCATTGCACAGTATTTTAAGTTGAGACTAAGTTTGAGATTGAGAATGTTGGCAGTCTTGGGTATAGGCCCCATGTTTACAAAACAAGTTGAGTCTGATTTTCAGGTTCAGGATGAACATGAGCCAGATATTTTAGGATCAGGCTCAGAAATGGCGTTCACTTAAAATCTGCATACATCTTTAATTGTCGGCCAAATAATCTCAAAAATCTTTTATTTTTGAAATAACTTTTCTTGAAATATATATGATACTAGTACATGATTATGAACTCCTCTCAGCGTACTTTTTCTATCTGATATGAAGATTGTGATCAAAATGTCACATTAAAAAGGATGTTTTTTAATCTAGAAGAAAAATTATCTCAGATATAAAATATTTTTGAGATTTCGATTCAGTTGAGCTAGAAGATCAAGATCAGCTAAGACTGATCTTGATCCTGCAGTTAATTCTATGTGAACACGGGGCCAGGTGTACAACGACACCCGCTGGAAGGGCAGTTTTACCCTTTTGAGGCTGTATTTATACTACAGACGTGTACCATGTCATGTTGTGTGTGCAGGTAAATGCCCTGGAAACGTATTAAAACAATCTTACAAACGTAACTATCCGATCGATGCTATTATTACTTGTTATTATTGAGGCTGGCTGTACACAGCTGTGGCATTCTGCAATTAAGCGCACACAGATGCCACAAACCGCTTCATTGCGCTCGCGTCCGACCTTTCGAGGGTCCTGTATACGTCCGCGTCCTCGACAGCTGCAGCAGCTGACACTTAAATGCACAAATGCTTGCGTTTTTTAACTGTAAAGAATTTCCTCACTGCCCTTTACAGGAAGTACACATACTGTAAATTAAGACACCGCATAAGTTTCCTTTTCTTCATGATTATCACAAAAAAATGTACAAAGGTATATCAGGCGTAAAAAAAATGTTTGTTTCTGGTTACATGCCCCCAAAAATAAGGGTAGGTAGGTAGGGAATTATTTTTTTATTGTTATTATTTTTATGAAGTAAATGATCAACTTGAAGATTCTAAAACTTACAGAATATTCAAAACTTGTCGCTAATATCATAAAACAGTGTTTTGAAGTGGATGCTATCAAAACAAAACACTTATTTATCCAAAAAACATTTAATTATTGGAAACAAGTAAAATAAACAAAACAATATTTGACACACACAATAAAATGTTCTAGGGTCGGGGCATTTTTTTAGGTTAGGTCGGTTAACCTGCAACAAACGTATTTTTTACGCCTCAGTACAAATAAATATGCGCGAATTTAAGACCGCGTGAATCACCCGTTTTTCAAGAATGTGCGAAATTAACACACCTCGAAATAAAACGATTTTACAGTATACGTAGATGCTGGAATTAGTTCGAGGAATCCGTCTGCAGTGAAAGTTGAATAGGGGAGGGGGGGGGGGTTTGACATTTAAAGACACCACA
Source organism: Congeria kusceri (assembly GCA_027627225.1). Taxonomy (NCBI): domain Eukaryota; kingdom Metazoa; phylum Mollusca; class Bivalvia; order Myida; family Dreissenidae; genus Congeria; species Congeria kusceri. The sequence goes on along the minus strand of CM051033.1, from coordinate 11,480,670 downwards.
ATATACAATGTTGTGATCAAAAACAATTTATAATGTCTTACTTTTTAATTTGAATTAGCCTACGGAGAGCAATTCTCGTGACGTTTGGACTACTTACTATCTATGTACACAATGTATGTAAATTTGTAATTCGCTTACTGCTGTAACCAAATACATTGCATGATTTTACCAAAAGACAAATCATATTGATGTCTTGATTACCCTCTTCGGTTACATCCTCTTCGGTTACATCCACCCACCCGTTTATTGTACCCTTTTGCACTGCCGTCTTTGGAAACATCCCGTATCACACTGGCGTGCATGCGGTGCTGTTATTTCTCTATAATCGATACATGAAAGCCATGTCGGTGCATACCGGTAAATAACATATCCTTGAAGGTTAGTTGCCCCCAGTGTCATAAGTATAACCATAATATATCGATATATGGCCAATTCATACACACTTCACTCAAAGAATTTTAAGTAGATCTGTTTGAATGATATATTTTTATTCAATGATAAGCCGCACAGTTATAATTCGAAAAGAAAGCTTTTTCAATTTATAAACAAACTTTGAATGTGAAAAAATACTATTTAAATTCACTTCCCACCACTCCAACCGAGAGACCTGTAATCGCGCATTAAAGGGACTATGCCAACGAAAATTTGGTTTCCTATTACACTAAAAATTATATTAAATGTAAGCAATGCGCTATACGAAGACATGTACATTAAATAAAGAATGAATAATATAATACATAATGAGATATTTTATATAAACAAAACAGCAAAAATGTTTGAAAAAAGTAAAACCCCAAGCGGGTGTCGAACTCACGACTTAGGAGCTATACGAATAAATGACAGACGGCAGCGCTTTGACCAACTGCACTATTTTGCTTTGTAAGGTTACATATGTAAACTATATGGTTATACAAAATACTCATAATTCTGACGTCAAAATGTAAACATGAAAAGGGCCAAAGAAACACAACCCATATTATAAACTGATTTTTATTTCAGAATGCGAAAACTCTTTTCCAATGATATACACCTTATTTTATCAGTTATTATATGCTAGTTTTATTATCTTAATTTCAGATTTTTTAAAGAAATTACCCCTGAGGCCCTTTTTAGTGACATAGTCGCTTTAAATTAGACGCATTTCCTTTGCCGCCCAGCGCCTAATCAGGATTATGAATCAATCAGTGTAGAAAACATATATTCACATATACACATACATACGATATCAGAGAAACTGCGGAATGTATGTTACAGCGTTCATGGTGATGCCAGCCTCGTAATGCTGTTTTTTTCTGCGCTCACGAGGCTGGCGCGTGATATGACGGGGAATGCGTGTGTTCGGGTAATAATCGGTAACGTCGCGAGAATTTTTTTCTCAAGCTCACTACAGCTGGAAAGGTTTTACTCGAGGATTGTCAGCATGTCTAGCGTGGAAGTGTGGGGTTTTCAGGAGGGGGGGGGGGGATTTGTCCTGTATTATTATGTTTGATACGAGTTTATTTTGGTATTTTGGTGTTCTATATCGCTATGCTGCGCACGATATGGTGTTAAGACATTAAACTCAGCGAAACATTTCGACGTGTTTAGCTGCTTGACAGTTTGTTTTTCTGCTTAGATAATGTCAATATTTTCTGCTTAAATGATCATAGTTGGTCTATTCGGTGTTCTTGAGATCTGCTAGAATGATGATTGTAATGATGACCATTGATGATGATGATGATGATATTGTTGTTGATGATGATGCTGATGATGATAACTATTAGATAGTGATGATGATGTAATAGTGATGATAATGATGATGTGAGAACCTGATAATGCTGAACATGATCATAACCCGTATGATTTTTTGAGAATAAATAGTTATGGATTCGAGAAAACGTATGCCTATTTTTGTCCGTATAATGTTCACTGTCGAAGGGTTATTTAGAGAGCAATTTTAATTCCAGACAACATTTAATGTCAGTTGGTCGTACAAGATCTGCACATTTCCGATTGACTGTCTGGTATGCAAATAATACACCACACTTTAATAAAATACACTAAAATGGATGCACTCATTCCAAGCATTCCCGCTTTATTCATCGCCTGCTGTCCGTGTTCCATCTATTATCATTATAAAATTATATCGTTTATTTATTTTCTTGGATGCATGTAAAACATCCTACCGTAATAAGTGTTGAAATGCCATCGTTTGACCGTTCAGTGAGAATATGAATAATTACTGAGACATTAATGCCTGTATGAAAATAGTCGATGCAATCATTCATTCATTTGAAGAACATCTGACGTTAGGATATACTTACGATACTTTATGAATACCGATTCTGAATAATGTTTTACATACGATTGGCGGCGATATTTTTCACAAATCTTTTTTATTTGAAAATTGAGATCTTATTCTTCACACATCACAGTGTTATTCTTCACATTTTCTGCGAAGTTTGTGATCGCATCCAGTGTTTGATAAGCAATGAAATCATATTCTTCTGTGATCCTCACGCACACCCCGTTTTTCACACTTAAAAATGAGATCCTAAAGGTGTGTGGAAAATATGACTTGTGAAAAATGTTATCCTACAAACCCTCAACAGTACGATTACCAACACACGTCTAATATTGAATCAGAAAGAAAACAACAACAAATTATATCACAGTTATTTTAAGGTTTAACAAAATGGAATCGAAAACATCTGACATGTTTACTGCAAAAGCATTGTTAAACATTCAATTGGTCGTTATTTTTACAAGTATTATTATACATTGTTGAAGTATTGCGGATTGAATTGCATTCAGTGGTGATAGTAACTGGAAACTCGTGGACTTGATATCGATTTTCAACTTTGCCCTTGACATAGGACTACGTAAGGAGGCGTGAATTTTGACTACACCCTCTTGGTATATTATAGTTCAGATTAGCGCGTTTATCTTGTTTTCTCAAAGCATTAAAGGGACTTGTTCACAGATTTTCGTATTTATTAGAAATGCCATTTAATGTATTGGCAGCAAAAGCTAAAGCAGATTCACTAAACAAAAACAAATATTTTATCAAGAAAAAACTAATTGTCTTTGGTGGGACTCGAACCTACGACCACCGAGATAAAAAAATCTGACGCTGTAACCATCGGACATTCAGTCTTTCGATAACAGTTGAGAAATTTGTTCGCGATGTAAGTGAAACGCGGGTTTTCCAAAATATCGATGAAAAGCGTTACGAACGCTTTATAATTTTATCATTTTCAATTGATGCTTTTTCATAAACGACACCTTATTTCCTTGATATTTCTTGTCAGTAGTGTTATTTCGCGAGTTTATAATGCATTTTTATTTTTGGGATCTATGACAAAAAAAGAAAATTGTCAATTTGCCAATCTGTAAACAGGTAACTTTAAACCTGTATGCTGATTTGCTGGTGTCAGACACGTGGGTGTGCGCAACGCGGTCGTTTTGTTAAATGTCACTATACATACTTAACAATATCCTTATTTTTCTTTTTCAGTATCGTCGACGCCGAAATTCATTCAATTCCTCATATTAAATTTTGTTCGTGCAATCTTAATCTAAGGAAATGCGTTGCACGTGTATTTTTAACGATGCGCCGTTTCAACCCAACTGAATGGGACGTCGAACTATCCAAACGTCGTTTGTTCGTTTTAGTGTATTTACCGGTGAAGTCTACATAGAATCTAAATAAAGATTGTTGTTTGTTGTAAATCAATAATTTGCGTTCCGCTGTGACAGCTTTCTCGAGTCACGAAGTACTGGTTCTACCCGGGACACGGACTCGAGTGTCACAATACGCCACAAGAAAAAAAGCTTTCGACACTATCGAGCTCCAATAAAAACGTTTTTGACTTAATTGGCGCGATAGTTGGATCAAATATTGTATAACCAGTGTTGGAATCAGTTACTGTCGTCATATATTGTGTTCCCTTTTGCCTTAATCTAGAACTTAATTCTGACCCCTGAATATGAATAACTTAAAGCTTCTCCTGCATATTCTTGCCAGAATTATCCCATTATTTCATTTGTTGTCATAGATCCCCAAAAGTAAAAATACATTAAATGTAAACGAGCAAACTAACACTACTGACAAAGAAATATATTGGAAATATAGTGTCGTCTATGCAAAATCACCCATTGAAATGTATAAAGTTATAAAGCGTGTGTGACGCTTTTCATCGGTATTTTGGAAAACACGTGTATCACATAGCGTTTAAAATGTGTGCAAATGAGAATAGCCGAGTGGTTAGCGAAACAGACTTTTGATCCCGGCGGACGTGGTTCGAATCCTGATAAAGGAAAACTTAAAAAAAAAAAATCTGTATATAATATTTGTTTTTGGTTAGTCTGACTGGTTTAGTTTCTGCAGATAATACACTGGATGACATTTTTCAAAAACACGAAAATCTGTGAACAAGTCCCTGTAAATACTCCCACTGTTGTTGTTGCTGCTGCTACCGCCGTTGTTGCTGCTACACTTCTGCTGGCGTGTTTTTATGTCTGTCGCAGCCATCTTCTACAGTAGCGTAGCATCTTTAAAGGTGCTATGTCAACGAAAACATGTCTTCATATTGCACGATAAATGATATTATATAATAGAAATAAGCTATACTAAGACATTTGCGTCAAATAAATAATAAATAATATAATGCACAATTCGTTATTTGATTAAAACAAATTAGCAAAAAAGTTTGAAAAATTAAAACCCCAAGTGGGTAGCGAACTCACCACTCTGGAGCCATACGAAGAATTGACAGTAGACAGCGTTTTTACCTACTGCGCTATTCTGCTTGGTAATGAATCATGTGTTAGCTATGGTTATACAAAATACTCACAGTTCTGACGTCAAAATGTAAACAGAAAAAGGGCCAAACAAACACGACCCTTATATGATTTTCACCTCAGAATGCATACACTCTTTTCCCATTGATTTTATATACCTTGTTTTATCCGTTATTATATGCCCGATTTAAAACCTTCATTTTTTATGAAACTGCCCCCTTGGTCCCTTTTCGATGACATAGTCCCTCTAATGGTTGCGTTGCGTAAACACTGTAACTGTATACTCTACAATTATATACCTCGCGACGTCCTGTTGTATTTAGTAACCTAGTGACGTCACTATGTTACAAACCGTCCATTCATAGAAGTGCGGCGTGGTCTTTTGAAAGTTGCCATGAATAGAAATTGATCCTTTAAACAAATAATTGAGCCTCGATCTTTACAATAGCAACAGTTATGTTGACGTAAACACGACTATTTTGGGGGTGTCATGTCGGAGCGATAAGTTGTGAAGATTATGCGTAACGTCCTGCTGTAGTTTCTTTAGCAATAAATGATTTTCTAAAATCTGTTCATATCATTGGGAATGAATCGCCTTTCATTGGCTGGCTGCAGTTTATCGAATCCGGAAATTGTAGAAATCCGGGTTTAAAGACCGCAGCGAACCGGATGTCCGCGTTTTGTTTATTAGATCGTTATATAAATTTAATCGGAAAATGTTGTAATAAAAGTATTTTTTACAATCGTTGTTGATCAACCGTGCATCAAATCCGTGTTCCCGTGAATGCTGGTTTTATCTTGAAATTACTGTATAGGTTAGTTGTATACTTTTAATTAAAACATGTGCATTGTAATTATTCAGTGTTACTATATGGTTCAGCCCTTCGCCATCTCCGTGTACCATGCATAAGAATGGCTTCTCTTCGTTAAAATTCGATTTAGAGTCTTACTAGATAGTTGTATAATTCATAAATAATTTTAGATTTTTCGTTGTTTATCGGCCAATAAACAGCGATTTGGAGTTCTGATGCGTAGGAATTAAACAACGCGGGCGTTAGCCCGAGTTGTTTTATAGCCACGCATCAAAACGACAAAGAGTGTTTATTGTCCGATAAACAACGATAATACGAAAAGTATTTCGATTCTAACATAATTTAACATATATTGTTTGCAATTGTAATTGGAACTACTTTTTACTATGCTCCGCCCATAATCGGGACTTCTTTTTGCGTTGTTTATTGGGTAGTTTAACAACGATAAGTTTGTTCTTTGTCTATTGAACAATTAGAGAGTATCATGTTAGAATAGTAATAAGTAATAGTGTTTTGTACTCATTTATGACTCTTCAACGTGGTACAGCATTGCACCCAATCCATGTTCCGTGGTCACTTATGTAACGCGACGTTGTCTAGCATTTGAATGCGTTTGTTAGTTTTACGCATGGATAACGATAATGATGATGTTGTGACAACTGCTGCTGCTGCTGCTGATGATGATAACGATGATGATGATGTTGTTACTCATACTGCTGCTGCTGATGATGATGATGATGGTGATGATGATATTGATGATGTTGTTGGGATTGTTGATGTTGTTGTTGTTGACGATGGTGATAATGATTTTGATGTGGTGAACAAGAGAAATTTGTACTCATACACAAATTACCATTATGTTCGACCCAACATTAACGTTTTCAGTGACATTAAAATTCTTGTTGCTAAATACACGTGCATATAAACACCGGTAACCGGTTTGGGGTATGTCATTTTGACATGCTTATAATACAAGTGTTCATTGACCGAAACAATGAATTCGTGATTGCATTGTTTTCATTAGGAAGATACTTCACGTTCCACTTGTAGATAATGTTCAAAGACCAAAGATCGTCTGTCTCGTAATTTTCCATTAAGGCCAAAAATATAATTTCTGTGTTTCGGGCAACCCGACTCTACCAAGCAAAAACCCCCAGACACTGAAGTTTTTAGCGACGATAGTTTTCGGTGAAATCCGTAATCGTCCGATTTTAGTTAATGTTCAATATGTTTTGACAGAAATGTGTCTTTAAACAATCAGTCCCAACCCTGCCAAACTTTTTTTGAGACCGTTGCCCGAAACACAGATTTTTTTTGCCTAACTGTTAGAAATAATCGGGTTTCCTTCTAGGGTTTCATAATATTTACAATAAACACGTTGTCATTGTTTAGGTTTGCTATGAATCGCATGAATCTTTTACCACGGTATTGTAATTTTTCGCGCTCCAGAAGTCGTTAAGAAATTCCGAGGTCCAATTAATAAGAATAGCAGAAAAGCGCGGCAATTTGTTCCCATTGATTAGTGGCGTAAACGTCGCCGCGGCCTGAATTTCAATTGTTCGGGTTTTCAAATATTCTTCAATAATTTCAAAAACGCAAATATTTGTATTGAGCTCAACTTTAATGACATATATCGGCCTTGAGGAGCGCCTATAAGCGAGTTCTCACAGAAAAGTGTAGTGCAGATAATAGTTAATTTACTTTACAAATGTATTGTGGCGACCTCAAGGACATAATATCGTGTTTTGGATCGATTTGACAGACATTATAAAATGATCAGATCATAAGCTTGGTCAAAGCTCGTATTTCAGACTATTGATCGCGTTATTTGGGCCAAACGGTGGGTATTGAATTCCGACATGGCGTTTTTGAACCAATATGCGTCTCATTATTAAAGTATGGTCGTAGTTTGCAAAAAAATAATTGACATTCTGCCCATGTGTACATGCGCAAATCGGGCGATCAGGTTATTTCAAGGCGAAGAAGCAACAAATACTTGTTTTCTCAATGAACTGTCGTCACTCTGCATTATGGTTCCGGTTTTAGGCCTACACTTTGAAATAAATGAATATACATGTATGATGATAAAGACTCTAAAGATGTGAACCACGTGCGGGTGTTTTTGAGAGGATTGTCCGATATAAAATAAATATCAAAATCATTTTTTTCATTGGTTATGTGCATGTGCTTGCTGTTAAACGTAGACTACCGCTTCAAAACAACATTGAGTCTGTCATTTCTATTCTTATACCGTGATATATGTCGTTGGTGCTGCTGCTGTTGTTCTTAACAGTTGTTCTTGCCCTTTTGGGTGCGTCAGGGTAAAGAGAAATCATTTTCTCGAGCTTTTGGTCACTTGCTGACATACAAAAACATTTTCAGAGAATAGACTGAAAAGCCACGTTCAGCTCGATGCTTTCACCTTTGAAAGCACCGTTGTCAGAGTAGCTATTTTCTACAGAACTTGTTTCCTTATTTAACCGGGTCCGGTAAAAGGACCAAAAGGACCCATTTCCAATGTCAAATATGGTTAATTTTTCCCAATTGGAATGAAAAATAAATCCCAAATCTTCCCATTCCCAATGCCAAAAATAGTTAATTTTTCCCAATTGGAATGAAAAATAAATCCCAAATCTGCCCATTCCCAATGCCAAATATGGTTAATTTTTCCCAATTGGAATGAAAAATAAATCCCAAATCTGAAGTCACCTATTAAAATATGAATTCAGATAAAATATGACTTTAGATAAAAAAAAATATGACTTCAGATAAAATATGACTTCAGATAAAATATGACTTCAGATAAAAATATGACTTCAGATACAATATGACTTCAGAAAAAAATATGACTTCAGATAAAATATGACTTCAGATAAAATATGACTTCAGATAAAATATGACTTCAGATAGAAATATGTGGGAATTGAGAATCTAAGTTATAAGTCATGAAATTAATTGTATGATCGTGGATAAACACCATTAAAATACCAATTTTAACCAATATCACACTAGTTTAAGTAATTAATTCATAAAACTATTTCTTAAGTGTTTCGCAGTTTGCAAGATTTCATGACGTGAAATTCCCAATTTCATCGGTAAAGGACGCATTCCCAAAGCAGTAAAAAAAATCACTGTTCTATTATTTTCGTGGATGGCTAGCGATGGAACGTTTTCAGTTTCTTACGTACGGACGGACGCGGATGTTGTTATTTGGTGAAAGGCGTTTCGTGATTTCACGACGAATCACACACCTGGCGGCTTCGAGTTATCTTATGTCATCACGCAAAACTGCGATAAGTTAAGTCGGTATCAGATTCTGCTGTAACCATTTTGGCGTAATTATGCGAAATCGAAAAGCTCGACCGGTGTCGTATAAATACCATGAATAGATACGTAAATATAAACTGACCTTTTCACCAGTTGACCAATTTGAATGTCTGGCCCATTGCCATGAAAGTGTCATTTGGCTATTTGTGTTAACATTAATTCGCTGTGACATTCGGTGCAGCGATCGTTTTGAAAATGTGGCGCGTCGTGATAAAACCGGTCTTAATGCATGTGCGTAAAGTGTCGTCCCGGATCAGCCTGTGCAGTCCGCACAGGCTGATCCAAGACGGCACTTGCCGCCTTAAGTGGATTTATGGTTAGAAGAGACTTCCTTGAAACAGAAAATACCATAAAAGCGGAAAGTGCCGTGACGACACTTTACGCACATGCATTAAGACCGGTTTTCCCGCGACGCGCCACAAATGTTTTAATCGCCCTTTTCTCCATTTCTTTGCACGTTTCGCTCATTTAATGACGTCATAAGAGAGATGAAATCCATGTCAGATGCGATGTGTTTTCCCGTAGACATGATTGGGATCAGGTATATTGGTAAACTTTAATCACTTGTACCCGTATGGATATATCTTTCGACTTTGTGACCGTCTCTTGAGAGTCAATAGTACAAATCACTGCACATAAGGTTAGAAACCATTAAATCATGCCTCCATAAAGTGCTCATGATAGTGAAATAAGAAAGTGATATTCTCTAGGCGTTTACTAGTGTCTGCTTTTCCGATATTTCAGATGTTGCATGTCAAAGTTCCTAAGAAAAATCTTAACTTAACTTAAGTTGTGCTTAAGTGAACATTTCAGATCGATTTTGTCTATGTAAAATCCAATGATTTTTGTTAACACTTGTGTAAAATAAGAAACATGTAAGCAATATTTACTACTTGAAAACAAATGACCTATACATAAAACAGTCAGAGATTTAAGGAATTTTATGAATTTAAGAGATTTACTTGAGTTTTCCCTGAGGAGCTTTGTGAATACGGGCCCTGGCCTGTCGTGTAAAAAGCTTCAATACAGTTTTTGAATTTCTAAAATAAAAGACGATATGTTACTTCTAACAACAAACGCGCATTTGAGATTTCAACATGAGCACTCGATATCGTTAAATAAACTTATGACAAATATGCACTTTTCAAGAAGTAATTCATTGTTAAAACACCTTAATGGCTTTGAGATTCGTTGTCGAAATGTCTCGTTTTACAAAACAAAAAAGAAATTAGTTTCTTGTCGCGAATCATCACTACGGAATGTACCTTTAGCATTTCAGAAATGGTCATATAAGCATCAGTTAAACTTGAGTGAATTGCGAATAATGCAGTTGGTTCACCGAATTCAAAATATGGCTTGTGCATAGTGCATAGTGGCGTTTCTTCAAAATATGGCTCGTGCATAGTGGCGTTTCTTCAAAATATGGCTCGTGCATAGTGGCGTTTCTTCAAAATATGGCTCGTGCATAGTGGCGTTTCTTCAAAATATGGCTCGTGCATAGTGGCGTTTCTTCAAAATATGGCTCGTGCATAGTGGCGTTTCTTCAAAATATGGCTCGTGCATAGTGGCATTTCTTCAAAATATGGCTCGTGCATAGTGGCGTTTCTTCAAAATATGGCTCGTGCATAGTGGCGTTTCTTCAAAATATGGCTCGTGCATAGTGGCGTTTCTAATTTGAATATTATTCTGATGCAACTGCAATATAGTGCGTTCTAGAAGTTACTTGACAGAGATCACGGCCTGTACCCGGATATTCCGAACGCAATGCTGCGACCATAACGCAGTGCCAAAATGGCAGATGGAAGGTCGGGGTTACTTTGTTTTATGAATATTTTTCTTATGTAAAGGTATGTTTCGGTTGTAATATCCGTCGCCATTGATCAAATAAGTATTAAATTCAATATACCTAATGTTACATCTAGCAGTTATTGGGCTGTAAGATGGAATGCTGAGGAACAATGCCAAACATCCAATTAAAATATTTATAAAAAATCTTTAAAAATATTTAGATGCTTTAAATAAAATTGCCATATTATTTCGCTGTTTGGAAGCAAACATATTCTGTTTCAAAACCCCGTTTACTCTGTGTTGTTATCCCATCAGATATGGACACAATTCTCGTTCGAATGTGCAGATTGCGAGAACATGGATAAGAACCTAATTACTAGTTGATAATAACCGAACGCAATGTATACTAGGAACGGATAAAACTAAACCAACGTATAAGACCTGACGAATAAACACCTAACCGACTAATATTCTATATCAATGAATAAAAATACATGTATGCTGAACGACTGTGATGGACCTCTATATATTTCTATTTTCATTGCAATCGTATTTTATAATGTGCTCGTTCGCTATTGAGAATTTTTAACGTGTATTTACATATAAAACTTAACCATGAAAACCTGTGTTGAAAATCGCGAGATGTTGCTCGACGAATATTTAGTTGGAAATATGGATATCGCTCGAAATTCTATCCTGATAGTGTGCCAAACGATTTGCAAAGACAGAAAAAATCTATTATTATTAAAGACGATGTAGTATATATAGTTCAAAATAATGAAAGTGGAACACCATTAAAAACATAAAAGCATAGAACGCATTCATTGTGACCCTCTTGTGAATATATTTGAACGTCCAAAGTTTAAGTGTCTCTATTGTGATACATCTTCCGACAGTTTAGAGGAAATGATTGAACAAGCACATTTATAACACTAAAATAAATTCTTTCATATATACAGGGAGAACAGATATCTTATTTTTCAGTTTGTTAGGTAATTATCAGTTTTACGTTCGCACTTATCACAGTTTCCTACATCAGTCAGGAATTATCCACAAGCACATAACCACTTCACAATAAAGACAATGTTTTAGCTGTAAACATGGACTTTAAACTTTGATATGATTACACATTGTCGTAGAGATGTTCATTTAACTAATATAGTTTTCAAGTAAGGCACTAATGCATTTTAAGATATTTTAACAGGTCGGAAACATAAAAAATGTTCTTTACGGGACTTTTTCGGGTACGAGTTAAAGACTTCAGGCATCATAAGATGGATTGTCAAACACAATATTAAGTACATAAACCACTGGACACTATAAATATGAAAAGATTTAAATGTATACTTAACACAAATATAACAACATGATAAAAACATGAAAAATAATAGCACATTCTGTCTCAGTGTCCGCCATTTTGGCACTGCGTTAGTGTCGCTGCACCGCGTTAAGATTATCCGGGTACAGGCCGTGGAGAAACACAGAGCGTGTCATCACATGAGGGATGATGACATTGTTATGGTGGTCGTATCTCGTGCGTGGGTCACACGGTATCGCATGTTTATTTGTTCTTATTATCCTTGAGTGTGAACAAACAATCGACTTCAAAAGGCAGATGGTGGATGAAAGCGTGGGGGTTATCAGTAGGTGACAGTGCTCGGGGATTAATCAGCTGATCCCGCTCGAGATGAGACATGTACGTTAAAACTCGTGACTGTCACGACCATGCAGCTCTGGGACAAAAGCCACGTGACCAAACCGCGTGGTCTTGATAATAATAAGCATCTTTACATGACCCTCTGAAAATGCATCATAAGATCGCCTCGTACCAGTCACGGGCGTTTTGATGAAGGCCGAACATGAATAATGGGCGCTTTCTGTTCTTTGGAAACTCTGTATTCAACATAGACTGATGCAGTCGTTTCTGTCAAATATCGAACTGATCATATAAAATGTTACTTTGCTCCTACTTTGCTCCTTGTATAACGTTCTTGCCATTTTGATCTTGCTCACGACAGTAACCCTGAAAACTCTCCCAATATATGCAAAATAAACTTAAAATTAACCAGCAACAGTCTTAAGGAATTTTATTATTTTAAGAAATTTACTTAAGTTTTCACTAAGGAGCTTTGTGGATATGGGCCCCGGGGTTCCCACGACACGCCCCATTTGTAAAACATGCGTCACCAGTCTAGTCATTAAGCGCTCTCGTGCTCTTAACCTAACTACATGTATATTATAATTATGTAGTACTTTAAGAAAAGTCGCACGGCACTTGATGGTACTTTAGTTAATGTATATAGTTTGCACGACTAGGCGTAGCAATTCCCTAGATATTAATAATGTTCTTTAAAACATTTGTCACCAAAATAGTCATTAAGCGCCCATTTGCTCTGATGTATTTGTATAGACCTAAGTACCGGTACATTTATGTTTTGAAGCAGATGTATCGGTATAAACCTCGAGTGTAGTACAATAGCCCCTTGCCCAAAAGCCCCTTGGTCTAAAAATGCACACATGGACATAGGCCCCTTGGTATAGGTGACAGAATGGACATAAGCCCCTTGAAAGATTTCTCAGGGTGTACAAAAGCCCCTTGATGATTATGAAATAGTGGACAAACGCCCTTTTCTGATATAATATATTGTGTATGCAGTTCAACAGAAAATTTCATAAAATGAAAAGGAAATTTATCATTAACTGCAGTCAATTGTTTACAAACTGATAGCTTTTATTAACTGCATTTAACTACAGCTATGTTTTAAACTACAACATTTTATTCCATCTGTGTATTTGCAGCTGGCCTTAATATTTATAAATAAAAACTTTATATTTAAAGGACTACAAGGGAAAATCATCAAGGGGCTTTTGTCCACTATGTCAAATATACCGAGGGGCTTATGTCCATGTGTACATTTTTATACCAAGGGGATTTTGGGCAAGGGGCTTTTGTCCGGATAATATAAACCTCACTTGATCTGCTTGTACATGTATTATGTACTTCAGGAAAATTCGCACTTTGAATGTACTGGTTCATATATATTTATATAGTTTTCACAACTGAATGGTATCCTTGGACCATTTGTAGCAATTCCCTAGATATATAAAGGATATATATTAATACCGGTTATGTGGATTTAAACATTACAATTTCTCAACGATGACGTCATCAAGCGCTCTATTGCTCTGAGATATTTGTACTAAAACGATGACAATTAGCCATTATAACTTCACTTTCAAACAATGAAAATCCCATGGGAAAATGAAAATCCCGTGGGAAAATGAAAATCCCGTGGGAAAATTAAAAAATCCCATGGGGAAGCCAATTATGAACATAAATTTCCTAATGAAAGAAGTGCAATTTTTGTGTGAGAAACATCAATTATTGATCACAATTAAACACTTTAACGCACACTTTATGTAACATAGTAATATCTGAAAGGAAAGGGGTACTTAAGTTTGCGAAATTTCGGTTTCGCAAAGTTTTTCCGGTGGCCGTTTTTGAAGATTGCTCATCTTTGGGCCCTGGTGTTCCGGAGTAGCGTGCAGCGCAGAGATCTATTAACAATGTTTATTGATAGATCTTAGTGCAGAGTAGAGTGCAGCGCAGAGATCTATTAACAATGTTTATTGATATATCTTAGTTCAGAGTAGCGTGCAGCGCAGAGATCTATTAACAATGTTTATTAATAGATCTTAGTGCAGATAATGTTTATTGATAGATCTTAGTGCAGAGTTGCAGAAATATGTGTAAATAATGAAAAAAGACATGACTATGATATTTTTCCAGATATAATACCCTTGGAATATGAAAAATTGTGAAATGTAATTAATTTGTGTTTAGGACGAGAAAAGTAGAGAAAATTGTGTCTAAGGATATAAAAGCTGACGGACGGACAAACGGACAGAAATACGAACAAAGAGACATGCTCTTTCCGGTATTTGCGTTGAAAATCACCGCATAAACGAAACCAGGCACGTTTATGCGGCGCCCCCGATATGCGGCGTTATATCGCACCCATGACTTCACGCAAAGGTGTACCAAAGGTCACCGTCGGAACCCACGTTCGCTCAAATACGCTATGCTTCTTGATCAACCCGGAGCGATTAGGCTAGCAAAACTTAGTACTCGTGAATAATTAATGGGACATCTCATAATGTAGTGGTAACGAAATATATACCGTGGGTTTCGACGATGACCAAATGTGTGCCGAATGTGTACCAGCCTCGGACCAGTTATCCTCTTGATTTGGTCCGTACGTCAAACGCACGCTTTGAAGAACGCGAATGTCTTGTTTAAAACTGTAAGAAAAAGGAACGTTTCTTATCTGTCGTCGTTAGTTCCGCCGGGGTGTAGGCAGGGTTTCGTGCATGCACGGCGTGACATGAACCAAAACGTAGGTGTTTGTGTCGTCCGAATTCTTACATTACCAGTCTACTGCCGCAGCCCAAACTTAGGTGTAAAGTCTGGTCGGCATTCTTTTGAAGCCATTGTACGGGCACAGCCTTAACGTACTTGTACATGTAAGTTTGGTCCGCATTCTGGTGTTACCAGTCCGCTTGTACAACTTTATCGTTTGTGTGAGTTTGGTACGCATTTCATTGTAACCAACAACTATCAACTTATTCGAGCATCTGGGACGTCCGGCATTGTTATTATCAGTCCGTCAGCGTTGATTTATCTGTAATATGAAAAAATACTGGGTCAGTAGGTCATTGTTGTTGACAAACACCGCTAATGCGCGCGCATTTTATTTCATGCGATGTTCAATTTTGATTGGGTCAGCGATTTCGAGCACATACTTAAGTCGTCTGACATAACTTGCGCGTGCTGCATGACTATACTATAAAAATAATAAATAAACCTCCGGTCTTATGAACTGTTACTAACAATGCTTGATAAGCGATAACAAATCAGTCGCATGTACTATCCAAAGGTGTGAGCATTTGTTATTCCCCCGGCATCTTGATGCGGGAGGCATATAGTGATTGTCCTGTCCGTCCGTCCGTCCTTCCGTCCTGACAAGGTTACGTAGATTTTACCGTTTCGTCTAGCACCAACACCGCTTACTACAACACTTGGATACTTAAACAGTTGTTGCTTATGACTATTCCCTATCCACCTATATCACCCAACCTCACTTTGACCTTGACCTAATTTGCACTTAGAATAATGCAAATGTGCTGTTCTTTGGTTAACTTGATTTTACCGTTTCGTCTAGCACCAACACCGCTTGCTACAACACTTGGATACTTACACAGTTGTTTGCTTATAACCATCCATAATCCACCCATATCACCCAGCCTCACTTTGATCTTGACCTTGACCTAATGTGGACTAAGAAATGGGCTACCCAGCACCAACCGGGGGCATGTGTGTTTATCAAACACAGAATATTGTTCTGCGCGTACATTACGCTCTCAGTCTGGTGAAAAGTGACGCTAATATGAATACTAAAACAAACTGTATATAATTAATGCAAGGTATGATAATCAAAACTCATAACGCATCACATATTCAAAGCGCTTAGTAATACATTTGAGTATGAGAATATGTGATACGTTAAAAGGAGTTTTGATAGTATATGTGCTTGCCTTTGCCGTTTGAAGTAAGTGATTGCCAGCGCATTGTTTCATTGCATATTCGTTGTCGCAAAGCGAATAACGGTTATTTATTAAAAAAGAAGATAAAATCACTGTTTATGCCCCACTTTAGAGGGGGGGGGGCATATAGATTTGCACTTGTCCGTCCGTCCGTCCGTCGGATATTTGTGTCGCGCATAACTCAAAAAGTATAACTGCTTGAGTGATGAAACTTTATAAGCATATTCATCGGCATCGAGGCTTGTGCACCTGGGTATTTTGGTGCAGTTTTTTTCAACATCAGCGGAGTTATGGCCCTTTTTTAGCAACAAATGATATTTTTGGACTTGTGTCGCGCGTATCTCAAAAAGTATTGCTGCTTGAGTGATGAAACTTTACAAGCATATTAATCAGCATGTGAACTTGTGCACCTGGGTATTTTGGTGCAATTTTTTACCGACATCAGCGGAGTTATGGCCCTTATTTTTAGCAAAAAATGACATTTTTGGACTTGTGTCGCGCGTAACCCAAAAAGTATTACTGCTGGAGTGATGAAACTTTATATACATATTAATCAACATGTGAATTCGTGCACCTGGGTATTTTGGTGCAGTTTTTTCCGACATCAGCGGAGTTATAGCCATTTTTTTTTAGCAAAAAATAACATTTTTGGATTTGTGTCGCGTGTTACTCAAAAAGTATAACTGCTAGAATGATGAAACTTTATAAACATATTCATCAGCATGTAAACTTGTGCACCTGGGTATTTTGGTGTATTTTTTCCGGCACCAATAGAATTTTTTGACAAACAGCGGAATATGGGGGCATCCGTTTCGTACGGACACATTTCTAGTTTCATTCATTTTCACGTGGGTAACTTTTCTGTGTACGACTAAATATTTCTATAACCGGGTTATTCCTATCTCCATTGTTTATTATTTTATCATCTCGTTACTTGACATAGTTTTGATAAGAAAGTAAATTTAGAAATTGGTTATCGCCTCCGACAACGCTTGATTCTGTCTTTTTTCATCTTCTACCAGAACATCGCACTGGAACCTTTTACCGATATACCGATATAAAACTGGATAAAACTAAGCATTGCATTATATACAGGTTCATGTCTGTATTTAGGTATATGTGTCCACTATATTATACATATAAGACAATTTTTAATATCTTTTTGATGTAACAGAATGCCATCCACATGTCCATTGGCTTTGGTATATTAATCATAGTCAAGACTGTATAGGAAAAGTTGGACGTCAGTCAACGTTTCTGGAGACTTTGACCACAATTCCAGCTTTGTAACATATAAAACTATTTCAAACATTGTCTCACCTGTTAAAAATGAACGTTTACCATAACATAATTCGTTCATTGAAAGCCAACACGGCCTATCAGCCTGCTATAATTCGTCCATTGAAAGCCAACACTGTCTATCAGCCTGCTATAATTCGTCCATTGAAAGCCAACACGGCCTATCAGCCTGCTATAATTCGTCCATTGAAAGCCAACACGGTCTATCAGCCTGCTATAATTCGAACATTGAAAGCCAACACGGCCTATCAGCCTGCTATAATTCGTCCATTGAAAGCCAACACGGCCTATCAGCCTGCTATAATTCGTCCATTGAAAGCCAACACGGCTATCAGCCTGCTATAATTCGAACATTGAAAGCCAACACGGCCTATCAGCCTGCTATAATTCGTCCATTGAAAGCCAACACGGCCTATCAGCCTGCTATAATTCGAACATTGAAAGCCAACACGGTCTATCAGCCTGCTATAATTCGTCCATTGAAAGCCAACACGGCCTATCAGCCTGCTATAATTCTTCCATTGAAAGCCAACACGGTCTATCAGCCTGCTATAATTCGAACATTGAAAGCCAACACGGTCTATCAGCCTGCTATAATTCGTCCATTGAAAGCCAACACGGCCTATCAGCCTGCTATAATTCGTCCATTGAAAGCAACACGGTCTATCAGCCTGCTATAATTCGTCCATTGAAAGCCAACACGGCCTATCAGCCTGCTATAATTCGAACATTGAAAGCCAACACGGCCTATCAGCCTGCTATAATTCGTCCATTGAAAGCCAACACGGCCTATCAGCCTTCTTTTCTCATATGCTGATTGTTTCTTTTGGCTGTCAAGGGACGATATCCGGTTGGCAGTATCACGTGTGTTGCTTGGCTGTCAAGGGACGATATCCGATTGGCAGTATCACGTGTGTTGCCTGGCTGTCAAGGGACGATATCCGGTTGGCAGTATCACGTGTGTTGCGTGGCTGTAAAGGGACGATATCCGGTTGGCAGTATCACGTGTGTTGCTTGGCTGTCAATGGACGATATCCGGTTGGCAGTATCACGTGTGTTGCTTGGCTGTCAAGGGACGATATCCGGTTGCAGTATCACGTGTGTTGCTTGGCTGTCAAGGGACGATATCCGGTTGGCAGTATCACGTGTGTTGCTTGGCTGTCAAAGGACGATATCCGGTTGGCAGTATCACGTGTGCATGTTACATAGTTCGTGCCATAGCTGAGTTGCAATGAAATTAAACCCTACAAATTGCAAGAAACAATCACGCTTCGACCTTATGTGAATTTCGTGAAATATTCGTGGTCATGCAAATACATGTATGGCAAAGGAATAAAAGGGACTTGTTCACAGATTTTCGCATGTTTAGCTCAACTGAGCACAACGTGCTCATGGTGAGCATTTACAATCGCCTTTTGTCCGTCGTGTGTCGTGTGTCAACATTTTTATTTAAAGAACATCTCCTAAACCGCTGGGCAGATTTTCACCAAACTTCCCAGGAATGATCCTTGGGTGACCCTCTTTCAAAATAGTTCAAATCGTTCCGGTCCGCTGCATATGTAGGTCACAAGAGCTAAAAATAGATTTAAAAACTGAAAACTTTAAAAATCTTCTCTGAAACCACAAGGCTTGGAGCTTTCATATTTGATATGTGACATCCTCTAGTGGTCCTCTACTAAGATTGTTCAAATGATGCCCCTGGGGTCAAAACTGGCCACGCCCCAGGGGTCACATGGTTTATATAGACTTGTATAGCAAAATGACTTTAAAAATCTTTTTCTCTGAAACCGCAAGGCCCAGAGGTTTCATATTTGGTAGGTAACATTATATAGTGGTCCTCTACAAGATTGTTCAAAGTATGCCCCTGGGGTCAAAACTGGCCACGCCCCGGGGGTCACATGGTTTATATACACTTGTATAGCAAAATGACTTCAAAAATCTTCTGAAACCGCAAGGCCCAGATGTTTCATATTTGGTATGTAACATTGTATAGTGGTCCTCTACAAAGATTGTTGAAATGATGCCCGTGGGGTCAAAACTGGCCACACATTCGGGGGTCACATTGTTTATATAGACTTGAATAGCAAAATGACTTTAAAAATCTTCTTCTCTGAAACCGCAAGGCCCAGAGGTTTCATATTTGGCATGTAACATTGTAAAGTGGTCCTCTACAAAGATTGTTCAAATGATGCCCCTGGGGTCAAAACTGGCCACACCCCGGGGGTCACATGGTTTATATAGACTTGAATAGCAAAATGACTTTAAACATCTTCTCCTCTGAAACCGCAAGGCCCAGAGGTTTCATATTTGGTATTAACATTGTAAAGTGGTCCTCTACAAAGATTGTTCAATTGATGCCCCTGGGGTCAAAACTGGCCACACCCCGGGGGTCACATGGTTTATATAGACTTGAATAGCAAAATGACTTTAAAAATCTCTGAAACCGCAAGGCCCAGAAGTTTCATATTTGGTATGTAACATTGTTTAGTGGTCCTCTACAAAGATTGTTCAAATGATGCCCCTGGGGTCAAAACTGGCCACACCCCTGGGGTCACATGGTTTATATAGACTTAAATAGCAAAATGACTTTAAAAATCTTCTCCTCTGAAACCTCAAGGCCCAGAGGTTTCTTATTTGGTATGTAACATGTATAGTGGTCCACTACAAAGATTGTTCAAATGATGCCCCTGGGGTTATAGCTGGCCACACCCCGTGGCTCACATGTTTTATATAGACTTAAATAGCAAAATTACTTTTAAAATCTTCTCTGAAATTGCAAGGCCTAGAGGTTTCATATTTGGTATGTAACATTGTATAGTGGTCCTCTACAAAGATTATTCAAATGATGCCCCTAGGGTCAAAACTGGCCACATCCCGGGGGTCACATGTATAGTGGTCCTCTACAAAGATTGTTCAAGTGATGCCCCTGGGGTCAAAACTTGCCACACCCCGGGGGTCACATGGTTTATATAGACTTAAATAGCATAAATGACAAAAAAAATTATCCTCTGAAAGTTCAAGGCCTTGAGGTTTTATATTTGGTATGTAACATTGTGTAGTGGTCCTCTATAAAGATTGTTCAAATGATGCCCCTGGGGTCAAAGCTGGGCACACCCCGGGGCTCACATGTTTTATATAGACGTAAATGGCAAAATGATTTTAAAATTCTTCTCTGAGACCACACGGCCCAGAGGTTTCATATTTGGTTAACACATTATATCGAGACCTCAATTGGGATTGCATATGGGATGGGTGGGGTCAAGGTCAAAGTCACTGTTACTAAAAATAGAAATACGGTTTCCGCTCAATAACTTTAGAACGCATTGAGATATTTTAATGAAGCTTAATCATAGATACCTTATATTGACATCTCGCATGGGATTGCATATGGGGTGGGAGGGATCAAGGTCACTGTCACTAAAAATAGAAAAACGGTTTCCTCTCAATATCTTGAGAACCCACTGAGATATTTTAATGAAACTTAATACATAAATACATTATTTTGAGACCTCGATTGGGGTTGCATATGGGGTGTGTGGGGTCAAGGTCAAGGTCACCGTTATTAAATATAGAAAAATGGTTTCCGCTAAATATTTTGAGAACGCATTGAGCTATTTTAATGAAACTTAATACATAAGTACCTTACATCAACACATTGCTTGGGATTGCATATGCGGTGGGTGGGGTCAAGGTCACTTTACTGAAAATAGAAAAACAGTTTCCGCTCAATTACTTGAGAAAGCATTGCGATATTCTAATGAAACTTAATACACATATTTTATATCGAGACCTCACTTGGGTTTGCTTATGAGGTGGGTGGGGTCAAGGTCACTGTTATTAAAAGTAGAAAAACGGTTTACGCTCAATAACTTAAGAACGCATTGAGATATTTTGATGAAACTTCATACGTAGGTACCTTAAATCGAGACCTTGCTTAACGTATGTGGTGTGTGGGGTCAAGGTCACTGTTACTAAAAATAGAAAAACAGTTTTCGCTCAATAACTTGAAAACCTATTGAGATATTTTAATAAAACTTCATACATAGATATCAGGTGAGCGACCTGGGCCATAGTGGCCCTCTTGTTTGAAGTATGCCATTTAATGTCTTAACTTAACAGATTTAAGCATCGGATCTTAAAAGCTGATGTATAATAACAAGAAAAGTATTTATATAAAAAAAAAGAAAATATAAAAATTGGTCCCACCGGGGTTCGAACCCGGGATGTGCAGATTAAAAGGCTATCGCCTTAACCACTCGGCCGTTCCGACTTCTATTATTCTTTTTGCATTAATTACTTTATGTAAGTGTTCCACGTGATGTCAGCAGATATTACGAAAGCAACAGAAACACACCAAATTATTCAATTGTTTTTGCGTTACAAACGCTTTATAATTTTAGTATTTTCAACTGATGGTTACCCATAAACGAAACGGTTGTTACAGTATATTTCTAGGTTCGTAGTGTTATTTTCATCCCTTGTATACACTGTTCTTTTATTTTTGGAATCGGTGACAAAAAGTTAAAAAAATTGTCAATATGTGAACAGGTCCCTTTAAGATTATTTCGAAATTAACGTCTCTTAAAACATACGGTTCGTTTGAAGCAGTTTATTATGAACTCTTATATTTGTTCTATTTGGGGTTGTTGTTGTTGTTGTTGTTGTGTCTGCAGATGTTGCTGATATTGGCGTCTTTGTTGCTGCTTCTGTTGTGGTTGTTGTTGCCGTTGTTACTGTGGTTGCAGAACAGAAGGCACTCATATATACGTCACATTCAGACCTCAAAAACAGCTATTTACTAGTATACCAACAATAGCACAAACAATAACGGAATTATGACTGTTAACAGAATGACCCTTTGATACGATGCAAAATAAGTGGTGTAAAGGATATGGTGTCCGCTTTGCGATCGGGAGTTCGATCCCTACCCGGGGAGCGTTCGAAGGAACTTTCTTTTAAGACACCAGACTCCAAGAACTGGTTTTTCCCACGAAACGGACTCGAAAGTGACTCAATAAGCCCATGACGTTCGATACAATCGAGCTCAGATTAATAGGTTTAAACTAAACTAAATCAGTGGTTACACGTTGTACACGATTGCACATTGCCCACTGGAGCACTATCACGCTCGGAGGTAGTGAACCCGAGATGTACCAGTGACCTCACGCGGCTTATCACCATTCAGTAGGTCCTGATTGTTTACATTCCTTTGTCGATACGTCTGTCTGTGTCACATGATTCGATAAGTAACGCCTAAAAATAACTTTAACTGCGTCGTAATTGACCTATCGCGGTTCATTTTATGTCCGCGATTGCGCCAGTTTTGCCACGTGACCGAGGAAACAAGTTCGTAGTTCAACAGGGACATATTTTGACGGAGAAAGCGCAAGAATGGATTAAGTGGCATGCTTTTATTTTGAAACTGCAGTAGTATAGTTATGCACAAAAATGTAAGATTTCCAAGGGGTGTTAAAGAAACGCTTATCAGTACAGGAGGGGTGGTTTCATCATTGAGAACAATTTACGCACTCTGGATTATAAATTTGTTTTGAAAT
The DNA here is from genome assembly GCA_027627225.1 of Congeria kusceri. Taxonomy (NCBI): domain Eukaryota; kingdom Metazoa; phylum Mollusca; class Bivalvia; order Myida; family Dreissenidae; genus Congeria; species Congeria kusceri. Next base: position 11,457,503 of record CM051033.1, on the reverse strand, counting down.
GACACAAAGTCTATATATGGAATAGTTAACGAGGTTTCATGAATGTACGATGGGTTCAGTGGGGACGGCACATGCCAGATAAGGCGAAATTTAGTGGTTGTTTGCCTCATTCATGCTTTTCGTGTTCTGAATGTGATGTCAAAAATAGAACTTCCCTATCAGGCTTTTTGCATTCTATTTTACATTGTTCTAACTTATGCAACAGTTTGAACGTGTTGGTGTTTGTTTAAGTTGGTCTAAGTTGAGTTTGAACCAATATTGAACATATTCTTTATCAGTTACAACTAATGAAATTTGGTGTTCGTGTAATGCGCTCACGTTATTTTTGTTTATTTACTTGATTATCATGATTATTATGTTCGCTTAAATTAAGAAAACCGGTGTTCAGCGTTTTAAAAGCGTATTCCTGTCGTCCCTATGTTGGCGCAAGGAAAAAAAGGCAAATATTTCGATTTTGAAAAAACCCTGTCTTTTTGAAGCATCCCCGACCCACAGAAAACTTGCCGCAGTTCAAAAACAAAAATAAATATTACTAGCCTTGTGCTATTATAACACTGACTTACGTAGCCCTCCCTATGTAGGAGCTATTATAACACTGACTTACGTAGCCCTCCCTATGTAGGAGCTATTATAACACTGACTTACGTAGCCCTCCCTATGTAGGAGCTATTATAACACTGACTTACGTAGCCCTCCCTATGTAGGAGCTATTATAACACTGACGTACGTAGTCCTCCCTATGTAGGACCATATTTTTCACAAATGATATTTTTCACAATTGTGCAAAATAGGATCTCATTATTCGCAGGTGTAAATATTGAGATCTTATTCTTCACACATCGCAGTCTTATTCTTCACATTTGCTGTGAAGTTTGTGATCTCATCCCGTTTTTGATATGCAATGAAGTCATATCCATCTGTGATCCCCACGTGTTTGGCCAGTCCCATTCTTCACACTTACTAATGTGACAAATGAGATCCTATTCTTCACAGGTGCGTGAAAAATATGATTTGTGAAAAATATAATCCTTCACTCCCTGTAAGCAATCGTTCCAAAAGCTATTTATCTCGCTTGTTGCTTAGTTCTAGAAAAATAATAATACAAGTAAATTTCTGACGTGTGTTGGTAGACAATGTCCCAACACGCGACATATTTCGCTAGTATAACAGTTGTTGGCACCAATGCCTTTACATCTTAAACTTTTCAACTCTTAACTACTGAACTAATTAGTGAATGGCCATAGAAAAGAATATTTTCTTTCAGAGAAGCCTAAGTCTTCGAAACGGGTTTGACTTATTGGAAGATAGATATAATATATGGTCTCATTATGTTGCCATGGGAATTTTCTATTCCGGGCGTGAATGTTATTACAGCAGTTAACTGTTTGATAAACATGCTAAATAAATGTCAATATTGGAGACTGAATGTCTATGTATACACTGCATATAATAATGTAAAATAACTCAACTGTATACTAGTATATTTGTAGAGATATTAAGAAATGCTGTTTGGAAGAGGGCGATTGTATAAGGAATCTTCATATGTAAACTTACTATGTTATTATTCTGAAGATATGTATGTTTGTGTTTTGTGGTTGTGACGTCATGGTGATGATGTGTTCTGTGGTTGTGACGTCATGGTGATGATGTGTTTTGTGGTTGTGACGTCATGGTGATGATGTGTTCTGTGGTTGTGACGTCATGGTGATGATGTGTTTTGTGGTTGTGACGTCATGGTGATGATGTGTTCTGTGGTTGTGACGTCATGGTGATGATGTGTTTTGTGGTTGTGACGTCATGGTGATGATGTGTTTTGTGGTTGTGACGTCATGGTGATGATGAGGATGGGCAGGATTATGACGGTTGTAGTGACGGTGATGATGATGTATTATGACAGTCTACTACTACTACTACTACTACTACTACTACTACTACTGCTACTGCTACTACTACTGCTGCTGCTACTGCTACTACTACTACTACTGCTACTACTACTACTACTTCTGCTGCTGCTGATGGTGATGATGATGTATAATGACAGTCTACTACTGCTTCTGCTGCTGCTGCTGATGATGATGATTATGTTATTGCTACTACTGGTGCTGCTGCTACCACCACTACTACTGCTGCTGCTGTTTGCAACTGCTGCTAAAATTACTGTCAGTACCAATTCTACATCATCTTAGTGAAGCCACCCCCCCGGCCAAGCCTAGTCTTCAACCGGCCCTGTATGAGACACACTGTTACTTGGAAAAAAAAACATATTTCTTTTGTTTTGATCACTGTTTCTTTTCCAAATTCAAAGAAGGTTTTACTGTCAAATGTTTTAAACCTTGTAAAAAATGACCAAACATATTGTAAGTACACATAGGTTAAATCAACACCTTATAACAACAGTAGTGGTTAGTGATGTTTACCTGAACCGTCAGTACTCGTACGTCTATATCCGTCAAACGTGTCAGCTAACGTAACGCGTTACGTCAACGTGGTATTTAAACCAAAGTATACCGTAATCATTTGTCTTCCACATGTTAAATGGTAATAAACAGGTAATGTCTACAACAAAAACTGAAGTGTTGTGCTATTTTAAATAAAATGTTTGCCGTTTCGATGATGCTCGAAAGGGAGTGTTTTGTGACGTTGACGGCGACCAAAAGCCGACGATGATACTGACGATGATGCTGATGATAACTTGATAGGGGTGTCTGTGAATATTTTGAAAGGTGTTGGTGTTTGTTGGTTATGATGATGATGATAATGACGATGGTTGTGATGAAGAATGTGGCAGTGATGATGATGATGATGATGGTGATGAAGATGCTGCTGATGATGACTATAATGATGATGATGGTGATAACGACTAAGATTTTTTGATGTCATTAATAAAATTGATGATTTTGATTGTGGTTGTGAAATAATGCCGATGATCAAGGATGTGTCGATAATGGGGATAACAACGACACAAGTAAATAATTATGATGCTGACAGCGTTAACCATATTCTGCTCGTTTGTCAGTCGAACGTTTATTGCATTTGTACTTTTGTACTCATAACGTCGTTGGGACGTCAGCGAACCTTGATGCATCTAGCGTAAAGGAATGCCCCGAAAATGAGACGCAACAAGAATAGATCGGTTCAACAGGTCACTAGTCCAGCGACTTATTCGTGCATACCTTTGCTTGCTACAGTCCCTTTAGCCTTGTGATACGGAAACACCTTGCGATGGTAGCCTCTGATGGCTTCTGAGTGATTAATGTTCTGTTGTTGTCACATCTGGTCATTAAAATGCAGGGGTGTCATTTCTCCGGATTATTCCGGAAATCCGGATTTGAGACGTCCGGGGTCGATTTTGAGATCAATGTAAATCCGTTGAATTTTTTTTTAGGGGATGGGGGGTAGGGTGCAAATCTGCTTGCAGTCGAAGTAGTTTGAGTACGAATATCATTATATCCAAGAACATCCGAATGAATTCCGGGTAATACCGCTCATTACCGATGTCGTCCGGCATTTATTTCTCGACTTCTGATTGGCAAGCGGAGAACATGAATGAATATGAACGGTAAATTACGAAGCCGTCTCCGTTATTTTCCGGAAATAGCCTATGATGTTGCAAATTTCCGCCGTCTTGAGAAGGTGAACAAAAGAGAATGTGCTTGCGTTCGATCCGTAAAATTCACCCCCCCCCCCCCCGTACCCCCCATAAGGGCGCTGCTCCTTAACCCCGCTGAGGGCCAGCGGCCCCCAGAACCCCGGCCAGTTTTCAGGATTTCAGATTTGGGCGAAATGACACCCCTGAAAATGCGAAACACACCGGTGTGAGGCTCTTAACACCGGGGTTAGTAGGGCGTGATTGTTGTATTGACGGTAGCGGAAACTGATTCATAATGAGTACATGTTCTATGCAACGCTTTGTTTTGAGAAGACAACTCGTCTTTGATTATTTTAAAGTCATAAATACTTCATAACAACATATTCGTGTTGTTATGCTGATAACAATTCCAGAAGTACATCATTATTCGTTAGCGGTTTGGTTGTATATTTTCAGTTTTTAAATACGTCTGAAAAAAAATGTTTTTTTAGCAACGAAATTTGGAATAAATCCAACGACGGACACAGTGTTGCGTCGATGGCGCTAGTGTTGGAACAAATGATTTGTTACTATGTTTTAACACAGTTATGATCTGTAGGATCATATTTTTCACAGATCATATTTTTCACACATCTGTGAATAATAGGATCTCATTTGTCACATTTTTATGTGTGAATAATGTGATTGGTCCATAAGGGAGTATGCGTGAGGATCTCAGAAGAAAATGATTTAATTTCATATAAAAAAACTGGATGGGATCACAAACTTCACAGAAAATGTGAAGAATAAGATCAGGGTTTGACCTTAACGCTTGCCAGTCGGTCCGTGACCTGTGTATTTGACCTTAACGCGTGCCAGTCGGTATGCGACCTGTGAATTTGACCTTAACGCGTGCCAGTCGGTCCGTGACCTGTGAATTTGACCTTAACGCGTGCCAGTCGGTCCGTGACCTGTGAATTTGACCTTAACGCGTGCCAGTCGGTCCGTGACCTGTGAATTTGACCTTAACGCGTGCCAGTCGGTCCGTGACCTGTGAATTTGACCTTAACGCGTGCCAGTCGGTCCGTGACCTGTGAATTGACCTTAACGCGTACCAGTCGGTCCGTGACCTGTGAATTTGACCTTAACGCGTGCCAGTCGGTCCGTGACCTGTGAATTTGACCTTAACGCGTGCCAGTCGGTCCGTGACCTGTGAATTTGACCTTAACGCGTGCCAGTCGGTCCGTGACCTGTGAATTTGACCTTAACGCGTGCCAGTCGGTCCGTGACCTGTGAATTTGACCTTAACGCGTGCCAGTCGGTCCGTGACCTGTGAATTTTTGCTCGGACCGGTTGTCTTCGAAGGACGACCGGTCCGGTGACCAGTTGTTTTTGGACTAGTTCCAACTGTGTAATTTGTGAATTATTATTTGTGGTTAAGAATATAGGAAGCCGTCCTATATGATATTGTTTACTGTTATTTTACCACTAGCTCTCGTGTATAAATCGCACCTTTTCCGATTCCTCAACTTTCCAATCATTATGTTATAACAGTATTATACGTTGGAAATTCATCTTGATTCCATTTCGACTTAAGAACGTACATCTGACGGGCAAGTTAGTCCCTTTGTAGACGAGCAATGTCCATTTATAATAAATAACTATAGCCTTTTATTATTTTAATAGAAATTTAATCAAACAACAGATATTGTATAAAATAATGAGTTAATAATATCTTGGTTTTAAATTATAACGCGCAACACTAGCAGTGTCAATTAAATTTGTTCACATGTTTCGTTGACTAAAAACCGAAAGTTCTAAGTTTGGCTAAATACTTTATTCTCTTTTCAACACAGCAATAATGTATTATTGTTTTTGTTTTCACAACAGCCAGTTTTAAATTGAATTTCTATTTTTTAAAAAGTAAACAAAATTCAAATCTAGGTTTCTGCATTGTGGGGATGATTGCAAAACGTTAAGGAAAGGATAGCTCAATCAAAGAACGATACATAATTATCTTTTTAATTGCTCTTAGTTCATTTCGATTGCTTAGCGCACGAAAACGCATGGATGTCAAATTTATGTCAAGTTCGAGAATTTGATATATCATCTTTATTTAAGCAACAATGTTCATATCACATTATGTTATAAAAGTTACTGAATAATAGATTTTCATGTGTCTCAATATATCTTCCGATTTCATCTCTAAGAATATTTTTGTTTTTTTAACTATAGTATGCACTATGCAGTTCAATGTATTATGACTATGGGGACCAGTTCGTGCAGTAGGGGACCAGTAGGTTTTGAATGCAGTCGGTCCTGTGGACCACCACTTCCCAAAAGTTAATGTCAAACCCTGATAAGATCTCCATTTTTCACACCTGTGAAGAATGAGGTCCTATTTTTCACAGATGAGAAAAATATGATATGAGAAAAATATGATTTGTGAAAAATATGGTCCAGCAATGCTGACAACATGCATACAATGCACGAGGTTTTGACGACACGGAATTCACGTGTGGTTAATTATTTGTGGTGTTGCTAGTTTAATCATGTACATGTATCGTGTAAGTCGTTTTGTCGTAAATATTGTTGCTAGTATTGCTGAAGACTAGTTTTAGTCCCTGAAAACAAACTGCTGAATCGGTAGGAAATGTAAAGGTCGACAAATCCTTTTAGCTCACCTGTGTATGACCATAAAATCTCGGATGGGATTGTTATTTGGTCAGATCACACCAGTAACACTAGTTATTGCCCCTTTTTCATGCAAAAAAGTGCAAAAAAATGCCTTTTTCCAACATATAGACTTTATTTTCACAGCCATCGCAATTATCGCATCGCAACTAGTTCTTCATAACTGTTTGCGAAAAGGACATAAAAATCGACTGTTTCGGCATTTTCCAGAATTGTCAATAACTTTAGAAAAAATGGCCATGTAAGAATATCGAGAAAAATGATTTGAGAACCATTAGCAAAACAACGCACATCCACTACCCAACTCGTACTTTAGTTAGCTCATTACACGAACCGATGTTTTGAATCAAATTGATCATATCCTCCTTTGCGTATTGTTCAGATACCTTAATTTTCGAACCTGTCACAACAGCATGGTCTTCATCTGTACCAGTTCTCAGGTGAGCGCGTTGGGCCATCATGTCCCACTTGTTCTTGTTTCATTTTACCAAGTTACATTTCCTAGGGAGAGTGTACAGAGAGTTACTGTCTTGAGCAAGATCCAAATGGCAATCACATTGTACATGGAGCAAAATAGAGGCAAAGTAACATAATATATGATGAATTCGATATACGACAGAAATAACTGCATCAGTCTTTTATTGCTGGGATGAAAACGTTTTCTTTAACGTTAGTATGTGTCATTTCAAAAAAGGCACTGCATTCTATTACAAATAATCAAGATGTACAACAACCGAACAATTGTTCTTGAAGTCATAACATTTTGGCCATATAATCGGGCGATATATTGACAACTGCGCTGCCAATAAAACAGTGAACGAGTATTTTGCCAACCTCTAATTAACACGTGTCTAAACCATCAACCACGCTTTCTGCAACAAAATTTTCCAGACAAGCTTTCGTCTTCTCCTGTCTGACCCAGTTTCTCGCCCGCCCGGGCAGTTTCCCAGCCGCCTAGGAAAGCGTGGTATTAAATGTCAACCGGCTGCAAATGTCTCCTTGATTGATTGAATTCTATGAGTTATACATCCCAGCGATACACCGGCTTATTAAGTATTTGCATCAAGTTAAGGCTTGTATCGACGTTCGGATTCAGGTATTCAAGAAGACGACCTTGAAGTGTTGCGGCGTCTTGGGGAGTTAATTTACTGAAGGCGTCTCGTGGCCGCAGTCTTCCATTTCTGATGACCGACAATATGTATGGCTTCTGTCCGGACATGTGGAAATACATACTTTTGTTTTGTTTGTCTCGTAAGTGTGGCCCGTAGCATAAAGCTTTACTACAAGGAAGTACATTTCTGTGTAAAATAGTCCTAGTCATAGTATAACTTCTGTGTACCGGTACTTAACGCGTGTCTTATATTTTAATATGCAACATATGTGTTGTTGTTGTTGTTGTTGGAGAATGTGGGGAGGGATTTGCTGTTGTGAATGTGGTTATTGTGTCTTTTACATACGATTTATTGAAACAGCTCAGTTAATTTGTGATGACCACTGTTATTACGCAGGGAGTCTATTTGCTACATATCGATACTGAATGTCGGAGCTCGTCGTTCATTATGGAATCGCTCCATCATGCTGTTTTATGGCCTCCCACGAAATGCGTTCTTAATAGTCCATTACAGTCTGAACGGGAAAGACCCACAATGTCCTATGTCTTACCGTAATACTGACCGTTGCGTTCCGTTTGGAACTAACGCGATACGCGCTTAATGTCGCAAAGCATGACAAAATGCGACGCCCCCGACATTTTCACTTTGTCAGCTCTGACATTAATGCAACCTCTTTCGTAAATTGTAGAGGACATGGGAAACAGTCCAAACATGTAACTGAACATTTGATACTAAATCCTTCGTAAAGTTTAACTTGTAAGAAATGTGGACATGGGAAACAGTCCAAACATGTAACTGAACATTTGATACTAAATCCTTCGTAAAGTTTAACTTGTAAGAAATGTGGACATGTCTGCAATGTTTTGGTATACGTTCGGACGACGATATATGGTGGTTAGGGCTTTGTAGGATCATATTTTTCACAAATCATATTTTCCTTTAGTAAATACACCTGTGAAGAATAGGATCTCATTTGTCACATTTTTAAGTGCGAAGAATATGATTATCAAAAAAAAAACGGGGTACGCGTGAGGACCACAGACGAATATTATTTCATTACATTCATTATCAAAAACTGGATGCGACCACAAACTTCACAGAAAATGTTAAGAACAAGACTGTGATGTGTGAAGAACAAGATCTCAATTTTCACAATTGTGAAGAATGAGGTCATGTCAAAAATAAGGTCCTACAGGGCTTATGTGCATGTGTGCCTCGTGCAACGAAATCATAAAAATGATGAGTATGGGAAATTCTCAACGCTTCAGATTGTTTTTTCTCTTCATCCGGCCTTGACTTCGTGATATACATTTGCACTGGTATTCTATCTCAAGTGAAACACTGAATTGCGACCAAGGTCGAGGTAAAGTGCCGTTCCGCAGGTGAAAAGATATTACTGGATTATCATACCATACAAAACCGTTTAGCAGTGCGGTACATCGCGCGGCATATTATATGTTACATAATGCAAGGCTTGAATTATGTAACATTTTATATACCGCGAGATGTTTGATTGAAATAAATAACATCATCGACTGCGCGAGGGGTGATTTAATTATATATAGAGGACATTTGCTTGTTTTAGGTGTGATAACACGTGATATCATCACCGGAAAGGGAGGCAATTAATATTTTCACGAGCGCTTATTCTTTTTATTTTATGCTGTGTTAACCTTTGTTTTACATTTTATTGGAAAATACTGAGGGATTCATAACGTCATGAAGTCAGAATAATGACGTCTTTTCATAATTTTGAGCCCGGCATCGATGACGGTCCGTTTCATTTACTATATGAAATCGGGACCCAAAAAGTTGTCCCTCACTGTGAGTAATATTGGGATATATCTCACTGATATTTTTCTATATTTCACTACTTAGCATTAAATAAAACGTGTTATTCAAAGCCGCTGGTAGGGTTTGTTAATACATCGATGTCAACCTGAGAATTAACAAGACCGTGTGAATATGGAACAGATCTCCTATCTATCGAAGGGCATGGTCACGAAGTGTCAAGGTCGCGACTATTTATAGTTCAGTTCGTGTGAATAAATATTATGTCGCCTGCGCTTATCGCATCGGGGTTTTGTCCAATTTGTCGTCGGCTATTCAAAGTCGTCTGCTTTTTCGAAGTGTTTTCTTTACTTCCAAAGCTTATCTTTCGATTTTCTGACTCGCTAGAAAACAAACAAAAGTAAGCGAGATATAAGACATTATATATTTCTCAAGGCTGGCTTAAACAAACAAGAACGTAATAAAAACACCATTATCGAACTTATCGAAAACAACACAGATATTTTGTGTTTACCAAATCTATTTAAGGGCCAGGCAAACCTTTACAATCATCAAAAGATATCAAGATTGGGTTTGCTCGATTGAACGGGGTCTGTTGGATTCAATTCGAACCGGTTGCGTTTGGACTTCCAGGAGAGCGAGTAAATATTCATGTACTGTAACGGGACCTTTCGGGAGCGAAGTTCGAAAACAAATGTGAGAATTTTATAGGACGAGTGAAGGAGAGATAAACAGACGAATAAAACGTCCTGCATATTTATTCAGTGTGTCTGAACATTCTAGCTTAAACCAACTCTTTAAACTTTTTGGTAATTCAAACAAGATGCGTGTAGGTTCCTGTACTGTGTTTCAAATGTACAGTCGTTATTTGAACTGCATGTTTCTTTATGTAAAACAATTGGTTGATGTCTGTATCCTACTCGCAACCATTATGTGTATTACAAGGCATACTTACAACCATTATATTTGTGTCAATTTCATTACAACTTATATATGGTGTAAATTTCCTACGTACAACCAATATGTTGTGTCAAGTTCCTACGTACAACCGTTATTTTGTGTCAAGTCCTGCGTTCAACCATTAGTGTATTAATTTACTACGTACAGCCATTATTTTGTGTCAGATTTCAACGTACAGCCATTTTGTGTCAAGTTCCTGCGTACATTTTTTTTTTTTAATTTCCTAACCGTTACTAGTATATTTGTTCCAATTTCCTACCTACAACCATTATTTGTGTCAGTTTCCACGTACAACTTCTATTTGAGACAGGTTTTTACGTAAAAGATGTGTGTGTCCCTTTCCTGCGTACAACCATTATACCGTGTCAATTTCGTACGTACAACCATTATTGTGTGTCAATTTCCTACGTACAGCCGTTATTGTGTCAATTTCCTAAGTACAACCATTATTGTGTCAATTTCCTACGTACAGTCATTATTGTGTCAATTTTCTACGTACAACAATTATAGTGTCAATTTCCTACGTACAACCATTATTGTGTGTCAATTTCTTACGTACAACCATTATTGTGTGTCAATTTCGTACGTACAACCATTATTGTGTGTCAATTTCGTACGTACAACCATTATTGTGTCAATTTTCTACGTGCAGCCATTATTGTGTCAATTTCCTACGTACAACCATTATTGTGAGGTCAATTTCTTATGTACAACCATTATTGTATGTCAATTTCTTACGTACAACCATTATTGTATGTCAATTTTCTACTTATAGCCATTATTATGTGTCAATTTCTTACGTACAACCATTATTTGAAATAATTTCCAATAAAACCCACTCAGCAATTAAAATGATAAAAAAAACGGCGGAAAAAAGCATAAAATAAAAAGAAAATGTGTTGGTTTCGGTAGAATATCAAATTTATTTTCAGTGCGCCACACGTGAAAATATATATTTATATGATCACTCGATAAATAAATTCGATATTCTACTGAAACCAACGAATATTCTCGATTTCTTTCCACGTTGTGCTAATACTTGAACTACTGGCGGTTAAAAACTGGAGTGCAATTCTTCGTACAAAGATTCGGAGAACTGTTGCTTTATCACCTCTTGGCCAGTTCTGAGAACTGTTGCTTTATCACCTCTTGGCCAGTTCTCAAACATTTTCAAGACACATGTTTGTGAGAAAGTGATAGTTGAAACACGTGAAAACGTAAACATAGAAATGAATATGTATCAATAAAATATTTTTAACTGTTGACATATTGTCTTTTAGCGGTTTTGTGTTTTAAATTCATCTATTCCGAGAAAATTTCCCTTAGTTATTAATTCTGTGTTTAAACACGACACAACACAACCCTTTGTAATAATAACAGTCCATTGAAAACTGGTTCGTGTCGTCACTGCACAATTTGTTTACATATTACTGACAGTATGCAACACATTTATCCGTTATGTGATCTGAATATCCATTAAACACTTTCCATCAACTGTATATTATTCCTTTTTAACGTTCGACCGTATTTCGCCATGTTTGTAACCGATTTAATCTAACGCGCTGTAAAACTTCCTATCGATCACGCCATCTTTAAAACTGACACACTCAATGGCCACGCCGGTAAAAGGTAAAGGTCATGTCTGCGAAGCATTGGAAAGTACGGGGCTGATTCTGCAATGTTTTAACCAGATAACTATTGTATTGTGACATGGTGGCTTACGTAGCATTTACTACAGAGTCTACATTAAAGTAATGGTGAAAAAAAATCACGAAGCTTATCATTTCAAAATGTTATACGGATTGTTCGGTGTAATAAAATAAATAACACATGGCTGAGAGGGTGATATAAATAATATCAACCCTCGAAAAGTCATATGAACCTCGGCTACCGCCTCGGTTGTTATAACATTTCTCGGGTTGATATTATTTTATATCGCCCTCTCAGCCATGTGTTATTTATATATTGTCTGTTTTGGGCCACTTAAACGCGTTCATATAGCACAGTTACTACACTACATCGGCATTAATGACCGGTAATGATGGCCATAGACCGCACGAAGATATTGAACTTTTATTATAAGAATCACTATTTTTGTAGGTCCAAATGCGCATAAACGAAGTAAGCGCATTTATTGCCATTGTCGTTTCTTACTTTTAGATGTCCATATACGCGTGCGTGTGTGTTTATCGTCGCTGCTACGAATAAGCGAAGGCAGTGCCTTTCTTGTCATAGTTTTTGTACATTCATTGTCATCGTATGTTTTTGTTTATCGTCGGAACTGTGAGTCGTACAGCTGGATGTGCGTGATTTGACATAATCGGCCAGCAATTTTCTTCGAGACATTACTGTGGCTTTCAGATAAGAAACCCTCTCGTGAGATATATCTTGTGCAATGCAATGTCACGCTGTTTACAAGTGAATGAAAGAAGTGGAAAAGTAAACGAGCATTCAGTAAATTCAGAAATAAAAATAAATTAAAAAGAAGCCTATAGGTCATATTTAAAATACCTAGCACAGTTGTGGGATGTTTCAATAGTTCGAAATAACCGATTTCGTTCAATTCTAGTTCTATAACATTATATGTATATGGCTGATTTTAACCCACACAGGTTTTTCTCAGAGTTTTCCACACCATGTAACCCGGTGAGAAAGAACAAAATGCCACAGTATTTTCCGTGTTTCTCAGATGTCTCCATTTCATTACGATACAGCGCGGCGACACCTGTAGTGTAACTTAAAATTTCGTTTTAAAATCTAACATTTATTCTCACTTTAGTCATTTTGAAAAATGTAAGACCATTTTACTTCACTGGGTACTAGTATACTGCGTTCACTTACAAAAGCATTTAATTTACCCATTAACGTAAACTGTACCGAACAACAAACGCATTCTCTGGGTTAAATGTGTCCTGAATGCAATGTGTAGCCTAACTCACTCCCCCCTCCCCCAACCCTCTGTGAAAAATACCGAATCCTGTCGAACTATTACATAACCTCATCAATCGTATTTGTGCCCCACATTTTGAGAAGCGACCAGATCTGATGACCCCTTGACCACCGCTGCCCCTACTGCCCCTTGCATGTCCTCATTCCAGAACACTGACCCTTCATGACCAGGGTCATCTCCAGTCCCTGTGGGGGAACGGTCAGTGACCGGATGACCGTCAAGGGTAGCGTCTAGGTGGGCGTTGCATAACTGACCACTGAGATGACCACTGCTATGATCCATGGCGCTGAGTTGACCATCACAGGACAATCCTTTCTCACGACTTGTGGACCGTATAGATATCGGACAGCGATTTTGAATGGTGATTTTATTTTGGGAGATGACATTGATGCGCAGTTAAACCAACACTTTTCGCTCAGGTTGACCCCATGGGCAATGTTCGGCTTTTACGCTCGTCGTCAGGCAAAAACTGGAAACTTCGACTCTGTACCAAAACAAAAGTGTGAATGATCACGCATATTATTAGGAACATTAAACTCGTGAACTTGTCAATAAAAAAACGTTCATGGAGAGGAGCCAAATGTTGAACGTATGCATCGAGAAACTAGATAGTATTTTATTTCGTTTGGTATATCCATGTTTAAGAATTTAATGGAAGTGCTGGTGAACCTAAATAATGTCTGAAAATACAGAAATATTTGTTTCTGTGATTCAAATACTCATTTTATCGTGGAATTCATACGTTTTACACGGTTTCCAAATCAATTCAATGTATCATTTTCGATTTGCAAAATATACAATAACGCGCATTACCGATATCCTCGCATTTTTTAGTCAAAATGAATGTACACTATGTGGGCCTAATTATAATTGTCTTCAGTTTCGGATATGACATAACTTGGCATTTGTAATTCATTGTGTATTATGTCATAGTTGAACACTATTCACAAGCCGTTGTACGCATTGTTGCGCAATTTAGTAGTTGAACACTATTCACAAGCCGTTGTACGCATTGTTGCGCAATTTAGTAAAGTCAAGAAGGTAAACAATGGTTTTCACGTGAGAATGGAATTCGAAAATTTTACCGATATTGCGGGTAAACTCAATGCGTTGTTTTCAGTTTTTGAGAATGTAGTAATAACTGTTCTCCAGACGCACAAAGTTGTAATTCTTAAGATTTTATCGTAACAGATAGTTCTTTCCTACACTGACATACTTTCCTTTTTCTAAACGCGCATTTTGTTTCTAAACATAGATCACGGGAAAGTCCAATACTAATGCGGGATGCGTTGTTTATCTGCATCTTTGTGTATGTTTGGTACACTTTCTTGTGTTTATTTATAGAAAATTACTTATAATTGCGTTGCAATTGACATCGTTTATCTGATGTTTACGTTATTTCTGTAACGTTAGTTGAACACCTGTCAGGATAATTTCCGCAGCAAGTTCTAGATTTGAAGGCAATCTTCATTTGTTATCATAGTTTTTAGCGGGAAATAATTGACTAGTATTTCATTTTAAAGCTTGGAAGTTTACAAAGTTTAAATAATTATAAAATCGTTTCTTACTCGAATTATTTTCCTAGCTCCCTTCCTTCCAAAAATCCGGTGACTTCGCTTTTGGTAACTAGTGTCCCGCAGAAACGCCGCGAGGCCGTCCGTATTCAAAAGACGCCTTAGCAAGCTCTAGTAAGTTGAAATTAAATATCGTAAAATCATAAAATCATACTGTCAGTTGAAATTAAACATAATTAAGGCTATTTCTAATGTCTTAGGTCAAGGTCGGTTTCACATAGCCAGTAATTATTATCGGTCCACGCCATTTGCAAAAAAGATATCAAATAAGTCAACTGTCTTAGGTCAAGGTCGATTTCATCTCACTAGTATTTCATTAGGGCGTTGCAGGATCATATTTTTCACAAATCATATATTTCACACATTTGCAAAGTATAGATTCTCATTTGTCACATTATTAAGTGCAAAGAATGCGATTGGCCTAAAAAGGGGTAGGCGCGAGGATCACATAAGAATATGATTTTATTGCATATCAAAAACTGGATGCAGTCACAAACTTCACAGAAAATGTCAAGAACACGAATGTGATGTGTGAAAAATAATATCTCAATTTTCACACCTGTGGATAACTAGATCTTATTTTTCACAAATGTGAAAACTATGATTTGTGAAAAATATGGTCCTACAGTTGTGAAGAACGAGATCTTATTTTTCACAAATGTGAAAAATATTATTTGTGAAAAATATGGTCCTACAGTTGTGAAGAACGAGATCTTATATTCACAAATGTGAACAATATTATTTGTGAAAAATATGGTCCTACAGGGCGTTGTAACATGCAATGCGATGGTTATGCAATCAAGTACTTGTCTTTGGAGTCAGTCTGACCTTCATTCTGTGATTTCTAGTAAAATTGCTTGTGATCAGTGCAAAAATGCGATTACTTTGTGATTCTTGAATCTCGATTTCTAATGTCAGCCAATCAAAATGGATTACAAAATGATAGGAAAAGATCTAGAGCAAAATAGCAGGGGTCTGCACCCTGGTCCTTTTTTGCCCCCCGCCCCACTTCCCGGCTGCCCCTGTGGTCTGGTCTGGTCAACACAGACATTTTGATTTTCTTTAGAAATTCGATATATTTTTCCAGTATTAGTATTCAATGACAAATGAATAGATAATGCTCAAAGTGTACCTTAATTAGAAGCATTCTGCCTCCCAAATATCCTGATTTTAACAAATTATTAAAAAGTGTCAACAAACTTATCTGGCTTTGCCCCCTGCTCATTTTAAGCAGCGCCATGTGCCTTAATTTTAGAACATGTGAAATAATAGTTATCCTTCCTTATGCTTCAAACTCGCAAAGTTTATGTGTGTGCGGCCATTTGTTATCGATATCACCGGAATTCTCTCCCACAGCGCCATCGCCTCCCCCACCCCCGAAAGGCTTGTTAGTTGGGTTAGGGGAATAAGGAAAGATACGGGAGACGTCATGTTCCTGGCTTGTGAAGCCAGTGCGTAACCACTAGACACCACGAATCCGCTACTCTTGCCCTAGTTCCCCCGGGCAGTTGACCCACAGACCATGCAGTTGACCCACAGACCATGCAGTTGACCCACAGACCATGCAGTTGACCCACAGACCATGCAGTTGACCCACATACCACGCAGCAGTTGACCCACAGACCATGCAGTTGACCCACAGACCATGCAGTTGACCCACATACCACGCAGTTGACCCACAGACCACGCAGTTGACCCACAGACCACGCAGTTGACCCACAGACCACGCAGTTGACCCACATACCACGCAGTTGACCCACATACCACGCAGTTGATCCACTGACCATGCAGTTGACCCACAGACCATGCAGTTGACCCACTGACCATGTACTGCCACCATATTCCCAAGAGTGAGGTTGATACGCTTGTCACCGTAAAACGTCAAAATCACGTCTCCTACACGTTCTTGTTCTATAGCAATGATGTCAAACGTATAATTTACATAACGTTTGTGCAGTAGAGCTAACTGCCAAGTCTGTATGCCTAATTGGGTCATTTTGTTGAATATAAACCAGCATTTAAAAAAAAAAATTTAAAGCGTCGTGTAATTTTTGTAGACAATACGATATGTTTTCTATACGTTTTTATTTGTTAGCAATGATAGCAACGACAAAGGTAAATTCCTTCGCGTTTAAGAAACATCTTGAAATTCAAATCGCCTTAATCTCCCGATTGATCTTCAAATAGATCTTTTTAACAAAACCATCAAACCTATTTTGCTCTACGGTAGCGACATATGGGGTCCAGGAAATTTAGATATTATAGAACGAGTGCAACTAAAATACCTTAAATATGTTCTTAAGTTAAAAAAATCAACGCCTAACTATATGGTTTACGGCGAATCTGGGACAAAACCGATCGTTTTAGATATAGAAATGAAAATGATAACATTCTGGTCAAAAATCATCAACAACTTTAACTCGAATAGATTGTCCGCAAATATTTATAAGTATGTCATTTCCCAACTTCCAAACGATAATACATTAGCCAAAAAATTCCCATGGTTTGCAAAACTTAAACAAATCATTATTAAATGTGGTTTGATGAATGTTTGGGACACACAGGAAGAACTTAATGATAAATGGCTTAAACTCACAATAAAACAAAAACTCGAAGATGTTTTTCTTACTGAATGGTATTCTCTAGTCGAAAACTCTTCCAGCGGCTCATTTTATAAATTAATAAAGCCTGTTTTCGGACTTGAACACTACCTGACTAAGCTACCAAAATCCCTTTTGCACTACTTGGCAAAATTCCGCACAAGAAATCACAGATTACCTATTGAAGTCGGAAATTGGAACGGCACCCCGCTCAACGAAAGGCACTGTAACTTTTGCGAAAATAATCTTGGTGACGAATACCATTAACTGCTCGAATGTCGCCAATTTGTCGAGGAGCGCCGTGCATACCTAAAACACTACTACTACACACATCCAAATATATTAACACTAAACGAACTCTTCCAGACAAAAAATACCATAGAGCTTATAAAACTTAGTAAATTTATAAAACACATTTTAATAAACACCGGACTATAACGCGTGACATTATTATATTAAAAGCTAGACAAAAATATACCGCACGTTTAGCATATGAATTTGTTATAGAAATATTGGTTATATATTTTATGTGTTGAGATTACAAAATGTTGCTAATTGCAATTATTATTTACAAATTTATACATGTCTGCTATGTATGCTTTCATAAATTGTCATACTTGCTACATCAAAGTTTATGTACGTATGACTCTCCTTGTGACTAACATGCACTGCTAACATCTCAACCGCTTATTCTTCAGTAACTGATAATTTATAGAGAGCCTGTTATTGTAAATATCTTTGTAAGACCTCAATTTGTTCATGTTTTGCATGAACTTGAGCGAATAAATGTGTTGGACAGTAAATGTGTTGAAGTCAAGATGGCGTTTAAATTGATTTAATTAATTTGTGTTGAACATAAACCTGAAAATGAAAGCCACAAATATCAATTAAAATACATATATATTGTTATTTCTATAAACAGTTAATGTGTGTTTCAAACAGCTAATTATCTTAATAATATCATACAAGCGCGGTTCAAAGCGTCGTAAATTGAGCTGTATTGAAATGTGATGTTCCGCTAATTGCTGCATTAAACGTATTTTCCCCGTTCAATCGAGTCTTTAATGAACCATTCACGCTGTCTTGATTGTGTCTTGGCAGGGTTACTGATACCATTATAATTGTTTATAAACGTCCTTTTTGACCTTTGAACTTTGAACTCTACAAAAACTCACGTTCAGTTCCTTAAAACAGGCTTATACCAACTTTCACTAAAATTCTTAATCATTCAATCTTAATTACTATCCTGATATGTTGAGATGCGTTTTCCTCAATGATGTTACCTCTTACTGGGAAACTCGTTTTAAATGAAAATTATCAAGTCCAATTTAACACTTAGACTCGCGTTTTAGGAAAGGTCACAGTCTTTTGACGGTACGTTGAACCCGCCAAAATAGGTTAATGATCGTTCATCGTGTATGCATGCTTGATTTTTTCTTCTTTCTTTTTGGGTGTCTAGTCTAGCTTTTCTGGAGCATGGCGATATGTAATTATATTATGTTTTTGCATCGGTATAATCAGTTTTCCTTATTCAACAATTTTCACCCGCTGTTCTAGTTTTCCGATGGGATTTGTATGTTTTCGTTTTTTAGCTTACCTGAGCACAATGTGCTCATGGTGAGCTTTTGTGCTCGCCTTTTGTCCGTCGTCTGTCGTCCGTCGTGAACATTTACCTCAGAACATTTGTCCCAATGATATCTGAGTCGAGTTCGAACTGGGGTCAAAAAACTAGGTCACTAGGTTAAATTGAAGAAAAAGCTTGTTAACACTCCAGAAGTCACATTTTTTGTCCAATCTTATTGAAATTTGCTTAGAACATGTGTTCTTATGATATCTTGGCCAAGTTCGAAAATGGTTGCCTTCCGTTAAAAACATGGCCGCCAGGGGGCAGGGGCAGTTTTCCTTATACGGCTATATTGAAATTTTTAAAACCTTTTTCACATACAAGAGGCAACATGTATTGCCCAATCGTCATGAAACTGGCTCAGAACATTTGTCCCATTGACATCTCGGACGAGTTCGAAACTGGGTCACATGGGGGGCTAGCTTCTTTTGTTACACTCAGGTAAGCGACCTAGGGCCACTTTGGCCCTCTTGTTTTTTGTTGGTTCCTTTCACATTTCGGAATGTAGTCAAGCTTCTCTGCAGCATTGCGATTCGTGGCATGGGTTTCGCTTTGGTGTAATGGCATTACCTTTGTCAAAAACGTTCGCCCGATGTATCGCATTTTGGCGTTTCGAGGTCGTGTTGTCGGCAGAGCGAGTAATCGGCCTTGGATGAGTGTGGGCATGCCGGGAAGCATCGCTGGGTCAAGGTTGAATCGTTTGCAATAGCAGACAACGTCAGTTTGCGAGGTTGGCGTTTTAGAAATAAGACTTTGTAGTCATTTTTTAATACCTGTCATTTTAATACGCTTATGCCAGAAAATGTGAAATTATGCCGAATTTTATTTATTTTGCAATTTAATTAGCCAGTGCCTATTTGAGCTACTGTTGAAATATTATGTTGTGAAGGATGCGTCGCCATACATACATCACTATAGGAATGTCATAAAGCTCAGCCGGTTCTTGGTCGAAGCGTTTGCAAAACCGCCAGCATCACCATATGTTGCGTACTAGTATATTCAAGGACTTACATATTGACATACGCAATGCATGCATTTGTATACACCCCTCAATGTAAACATGGGGGAGGGGGCGTTTATTGTTTGTGGGAGAATGGCGGTAGTACAAGGCGTTGTTTTTGCTCTTTCTTCACAGTCCTTTGGGCAACAGTTGCTAACACAATCATCACTGTAATGGTCCTAAGATTATGGATTGCGTGCTCGTTTCTATTATATATTCAAGTGACCACATCTGTGGTTGCGTTTCAAGAAAAAGTGACTCACGGCACGTATGTCAGACATTGTGTGCCGAGCCATCATCATCACTATCATCATCATCAACGACAAAGTACCATCATGTTACTGATCAGTTATAATAATTCTAGTCATCCACGGGTTCTACGGCACTAGTTTGTAAGGCCAACAAAGTCGCATAGTTCGTTTCGAACATTACGTATCTCTTTGTCAAGTATTCTGTCAAACGTTATTACAGTCAGGCATTTGTATTTTTTCTACCATTAATACTAACGTGCATATTTTGTATCAACAGCATGCTTGTCTAAGCCAATTACACTGACAGACGTTGGTAATGATTTTGTGTTTTGGTACACCATCTGTGTTGATCCTGACAACTGCCCTACTTGAATCAGAGGTAGGGGGAGAATGGCCCGTAGAAATAATTTCTTGACCAATCCCCACTCAAGTTATGTTGCCGAGCTGGGGCTCGATCCCCGGATTAACAGTCCAGCGCTCTACCAACTAAAAACCGCTTAGATCGGCTAAGTTTGCCCATGAAAAGTGTGAGACGGCCGTTATATGACTGAAATTCTGTTAAAACGGCCAAAAATCCAAACAAACAGTGTTGATTCTATGGCCACACTCGTACAACAACTGCAACCAACAACGTGTCTTGCGTGACGCTCCGCGATCACCAGTGAGTTCACTAACTTTATATCATTTGTGAAGCACGCTGTGTTGATGCATTTCAAAGATGTATAACTTAATCATTGTGCGATGTTGTTGTTGACGTCTGTTTTTTCTGCAAATTAAACATTTACAAACACGTATAACTAATTATTGTGAAATACGGTACTCTTGTTGACACCTGTTTTGCTGCAAAATAAGCATTTATAAACATCGACAACTAATTATTGCGCGATGATTCTGTTGTTGACATAATTTATGTGTTGCTGCGATGTAAACATTTTGAAGTTTATTATGGTGCGATACTTTTGCTGCAGTATAAATATGTTTAACTAATTGTGATGATATCTTCTTGTTGACATGTTGCGTCATCGAGTGGTTAGTTTTTTTGCTGCAAAAGAAACAAAACAATATTTATTATGAGAATCACAATTATTTATATCTAAGGTAACACGTCGACCTTGTATCTCAATGAAGACCACGTGCTTTTCGCGTGCATTTTTTTGTCAACATAACAGACGTTGCTGGGTTGCTATTTTGTATGGGACCGACGTGCTTTTCGCGTGCTTTTGACGACCTTAACGTCGGTACTTTTCTCGTTAACGTTTGTTAAAGATAAATAACGTGTTTTCTACTTTGCGTCAAGGCTACATTCCCCGAGTAAGAGCCCTGCCTTGTGTCCGCCATCCAGGCCGTATTTGCACAAAGACATATCGAAATATGAGAAGAAATGGTAGAACATTACGCGTAAGCCTTGGCCATATAGATAAAATATCAAAACAAATTTTACCGTTTGAACTAAAGTCATATAGAAGAAAAGTGCGCGTAAGCCATATAGAAATATGATAGCAATAAATAAATATGAGAACAAATGGTAGAAAACTGCGCTTACATCAGATAGAAATGTGATAACATATGTTAGAAAACTGCGCATACATCATATAGAAATATGAGAACGAATGGTACGTTTAAATCATATGGAAACATGATAACAAATGGAAGAAAACTGCGCTTACATCATATAGAAATCTGAGAACAAATGGAAGAAAACTGCGCTTACATCATATAGAAATATGAGAACAAATGGAAGAAAACTGCTCTTACATCGTATAGAAATATGAGAACAAATGGAAGAAAACTGCGCTTACATCGTATAGAAATATGAGAACAAACGGAAGAAAACCGCGCTTACATCGTATAGAAATATGAGAACAAATGGAAGAAGACTGAGCTTACATCATATAGAAATATGATAATAAATGGAAGAAAACTGCGCTTACATCATGTAGAAATATGAGAACAAATGGAAGAAAAATGCGTTTATATTATATAGAAATATGAGAACAAATGGTAGAAAACTGCGCTTACATCATATTGTAATATGAGAACATATGGTAGAAAACTGCGCTTACATCATATAGAAATATGATAACATGTGGTAGAAAACTGCGCATACATCATATAGAAATATGACAACGAATGGTACGCTTATATCATAAGGAAATATGAGAACAAATGGTAGGAAACTGCGCTTACATCATATAGAAATATGAGAACGAATGGTACGCTTACATAGTATGGAAATATGAGAACAAATGGTAGAAAACTGCGCTTACGTCATATAGAAATATGATAATATATGGTAGAAAACTGCGCATACATAATATAGAAGTATGATGAGAAATGGAAGAAAACTGCGCTTACATCATATAGAAATATGAGAACCAATGGTACGCTTACATCATATAAAAATATGAGAACAAATGGAAGAAAACTGCACTTATACATCATATAGAAATATGAGAAATGGTAGAAAATTGCGCTTACGTCATATAGAAATATGAGAACAAATGGTAGAAAACTGCGCTTACATCATATAGAAATATGAGAACAAATGGTAGAAAACTGCGCTTACATTGTATAGAAATATGAGAACAAATGGTAGAAAACTGCTCTTACATCATATAGAAATATGAAAAGAAATGGTAGAAAACTGCGCTTACATCTTATAAAAATATGAGAACAAATGGTAGAAAACTGCGCTTACATCATATAGAAATATGATAAAATATGGTAGAAAACTGCGCACACATCATATAGAAATATGAGAACGAATGGTACGCTTATATCATATGGAAATATGAGAACAAAAGAAAGAAAACTGTGCTTTCATCATATAGAAATATGAGAACGAATGGTACACTTACATCGTATAGAAATATGAGAACAAATGGTAGAAAACTGCGCTTACATCATATAAAGATATAACATATGGTAGAAAACTGCGCATACATCATATAGAAATATGATGACAAATGGAAGAAAACTGCGCTTACATAATATACAAATATGAGAACTAATGGTACGCTTACATCATATGGAAATATGAGAACAAAACTGCGCTTACATCATATAGAAATATGATAACATATGGTAGAAAATTGCGCATACGTCATATAAAAATATGATGACAATAGACGAAAACTGCGCTTACATCATATAAAATATGAGAACGAATCGTACGCTTTTATCATATAGAAATCTGAGAACAAATGGTATAAAACTGCGCTTAAAGTGCAGAGACATAATTTTTTTTTTTTTAAACAAGCGAACAACTACGTGTGTGTGTTATATATAATTGTGTATTTCAAGTTCATAAACAATTCATATATTAATTATTAATAATATGATAACAAATGACATAAATTGCGCATCATTCATATAGAAATATGAGCACAAATGATAAATTGCAATCAATTCATATAGAAATGTGAGAACAAATTGAATCGAAATGTGAGAACAAAAATTGAATAGAAATGTGAGAACAAATTGAATAGAAGTGCTCTTAAACCATATCGAACAAAAAACCAACTATTTTAACATGCTTATATAAATACTAGTGTACGAACGTGTATTTGTTCAATTAAGTTCTATGAAATTAATATCTTGCATGAGTCTCATTTGATGTTTCCTTTTAATGACGTCTGTACGGCTGAAACCGTGTAGTGGCAAATGTAATTGATGATAATTATACGCGCAGACAGGTTTTATTGTCATGTTCTAATTTTAAAGCTCGCATATGTACACTTTCTGCCTGCGGGGAAGAAATGAAATGTTAACGCATTTCATATGGTAGACATTTAAACGCTAATTCAAGTCGCTTACATTGTAACTAAAGTTTATTGTACACTTGTGTATCGAGTTAAGATGCATGTGATATTTATTCACTTGATATACAGTACA
Organism: Congeria kusceri; assembly: GCA_027627225.1. Taxonomy (NCBI): domain Eukaryota; kingdom Metazoa; phylum Mollusca; class Bivalvia; order Myida; family Dreissenidae; genus Congeria; species Congeria kusceri. The sequence goes on along the minus strand of CM051033.1, from coordinate 11,433,485 downwards.
GGGACCGTATTCTTGAAACATCTTATCTATAGAGGATATTTGTTTAATGCAGTGTAAGATCGTATTTTATTTCATGAGTGGTCAAAGAAACAATATTTTCACGAGTTTGCGGAGCCACGAATGAAAATATCTAGTTTCTATGACCACAAAGGAAATAAAATACGATCTTACACTGCATTAACCAGATTTTCTTTTTATTTCATGCTTTTGAACGATTAATTAAAAAAATGCGTGAGATGTGCTGAAGCGTCACAAGTGTTGTGTATTATGGCGTCATAAATATGACGTCATTATGATTCCAAAATTGTCGATCACTGTTTTGGTGGGAAAATAGTGCCACTCTTACTGCGTCGTTGTCGCTTAATTATACAACCTGTCCAAACCGAACCCTGTCAAAACCGAACGGCTGTGTCGGGCCCGATTGTGTTCCTTCTTATTTTATATAACAAAAAACCTTAATAAACCGAACCCTGTCCAAACCGAAAACCGAACGATTTTTTTCACAAATTTGATCTCATTCAACCTTAAAAAACCTGAATAAACCGAACGGCATATCCTGTTAGGTGTCACTTCGCGATACCGCGGAAGCGTGAACCCAATAATTGGTGACACAAGTACACACAAAGGGCAGTGGCGGTTCCGTGGTCTAGTGGTAACGCACTGGCTTCACAACCCAGGGGTAGCAGGTTCGAGCCCCCGCCACACCCTAACCTACTAACTTGTTTTTCGCATGAGACGTTAAACCGAGATGCAGTGGACTAGGTGCTTCACACCGGGCACCTCTGGTAGTCTCCTGTATCTTGCACTATCCCCTGTAACCAACTAACACGTCTTCTGGGGGCGATAGCCATATGGGAGAGAATCCCGGTGCACTCGATAAAAATGTACCACACACACACAAAGGGCATACTCGCCGTGGTGATAACGGGGCAGGGGTGCAATTAGCGATCCGCAAGTTGGTGCATACTACAATAGTCAACTTGTGAAAAAACATATTCGGTCGTGTTTCATATTGAAATTTAAATACACTGTAAATGTTTCACAATAATGTAGTAAATTATGGCACTGATCTCTTTAAGCCTAAGGGTTGCGATATAATCGAACTAACAAAATATGTTAAAACTAATCAAAGCAGTCAACAATTGGTGATTTCTTTAAACAGATGTAAATAAGTTGTACGTTAAATACAATAATGAACTTGTTTGATTCATAATTTGAGTGTCGTTTTAAATACAATTTTTTTCCTTCTTATTTTATATAACAAAAAACCTTAATAAACCGAACCCTGTCCAAACCGAAAACCGAACGATTTTTTCACAAATTTGATCTCATTCAACCTTTAAAAACCTGAATAAACCGAACGGCGTATCCTGTTAGGTGTCACTTCGCGATACACTTCGTCGTTTTATATACAAATACACATTTTACTTGCACATAACAAAAATAATAAACAATGATACAAGTGTAAACATTAACATGTTGTGTTGTCGTATTATATACTCGAATAAACATATATAATAGAACGTACATTTTTAAAGAAAAATGACATTTAACAAAAACCTGGGTAAACCGAACACCTCTGAAAACCGAACAATCAGCCCGGTCCCGACGCCGTTCGGTTTAGACGGGTTTTACTGTATTTGTATTGAATTTTATAATGTGTTTTTTTGTTGTTCAGAAAGGCCGATGTAAACGCTGACGATTAGGGTATTGACATACTTCCAAAAAATCAACATAAAATCAAAATTAAAAGTAGTTCCATATAACCAAGAGTGAAATCATCAAACATTATAATTTCACTCGACCTAGAGTGAAATGATCGGGTTATCATTCGCTGGTATTCTCCACTCATTCACCGCATAGCATGAAATAAAAGTTTATCTTAAAGTATTGTTACATCGGTTAAACATTCCAAAATATTATTCGTTCAAAGCTACCAATAAATGTGTGAATCTCTTTACAGTAAAACAAACCATTGTTAATAATATATAGCTGATTATTAATTTATATTAAGCATAATATACTATGCGCATGAAATAAGAAACTAAATGTTCAACTTAAGTTTAAGTAAATGTGCGCAAACATTCGATTTCGAAGAATACTAAACAATCTGAAATAATAATGGGCGTGCTTCGAAATCGATTTAAAAGTAAACATTATGTCATGATATTCACGTACATGCATATTATGTCAATTATAACTTTGGGCTTCACTATTTACATTTAAAAAGTGGAACTCATGTACATGTATATAAATTAGAATTGAGATAGACCGCGTTTTGTTTTATAATGTTTGACTGTTTGTCATACGAATTCGTTTGAACTAATAAACGAATACTTCCTATCGAATACAAGCGTTTGTTTGTTAAATATACAAATGGCGTTTGAACTAATAACCCAGCTAGGCGTAAAAAAATAATTATTTTTTTGGTAAAAGGTCAACTTGAAGATTCTAAAACTGAATAAATATTCAAAACGTATCAGTAATATCCTTAAACATTGTCGGGATTTTTTAATTATTTTTTTGGTAAAAGGTCAACTTGAAGATTCTAAAACTGAATAAATATTCAAAACGTATCAGTAATATCCTTAAACATTGTTTATAAGTGGATACTTTCAAAACAAAACACTTATTTATCCAAAAACACATTTTATTATTGATAAACGTAAATAAACCAAAAATCAATCTAAAATATTCTAGGGTCGGGGCATTTTTTTAGGGTATGTCGGGTTACCTGAAACAAACATTTTTTATACGCCCTATGATGTATACACTCCTTAATTTAGAGTCCTATATAAGAATGAAGGCTAATTTGGGGGTTTACACCGAGAACAAAATTGATGACACAGGGATGGTCTGAATCAAAGTAAATGTTGACATTTATCGACAGACAAATATGGAGAGTTTCATTCATGGATTGTGTGCGTTTAAAGCTTAAAATCACACGCTTTGACACATACCACCGCGTTCTTCTTGTCTTTAAGCATTACCCCTTGCGATGATTCAATGAGAAAAGAAATAGAACGCAGATGTCCGTCTCAATACAGATTAAACAGTTTCTAATCTGATTATGGTTTAAACGGTCTGTGTAAAACGCACTGATTAGTAAGAAAAAAAAGAGTTCGTTTACAAAACGAAAAACCGATCCCAAAATTTTTGCGGCTTCACCGAATTTCAAATCCGGCTTGTTCGGATTTGCTTAATCTTTCAAAGTTTAATTGAGGTATTTAACTATTTCCGTTCTTTATATTGCATGTAAATGTACTTGGTTTAGGTACTAATTGTTTTCAGTAATCAAGATATTGTTGAGTTTTGTAGAATCTTAATTTTCACAAATCATATTTTGCCCACACCTGTGAAGAATAGAAAGTGCGACAAATGTGATTGTCCGAAAAAACGGGATATACGTGAAGATCACAGAATAATATGATTTTATTGCATATCAAGAACTTGGTGCGATCACAAACTTAACATAAAATTTGAAGAATAAGATCTCGATGTTCACACCTGTGAGGAACGAGATCCTATTTTTCACAGATGTGAAAAGTATTATTTGTGAAAAATATGGCACTACAGAGCTTTAACCCCGCCGCATTGTTTATTAGGTTAACTCTAATTATCTGAGCTCGATTAGAGTTAGAGGCTAATTAAGACACATGCGATTCCGCTCCCTTGGTAGAACCAGTACTTGGTGCCTTTAGAGAACTGGGCCCGTATTCACGAAGCTCCTTAGGGAAAACTTAAGTAAATTCCATCCATACATTCATAAAATTCATTAAGTCTCTGGCTGTTTCATGTATAGGACTTTTAAAATTAAAATGTTGTAAACTTGTAAATATTGGTTATATGTTTAGTATTGCAGCTTTCTTTGTACGGAAATCATTTGATTTCACGTAGTAAATTTGATCTGAAATTTTCCCTTAAGTACAACTTAAGTTAAGATTACCCTTAGGAGCTTTGTGAATACAGGCCCTGTCATGTAAACACTTCCTGTGTATGGATCGAACTCACGACCGCCCGATCGCAGGTCAGGTATGGCAGGTCAGGCATGGCAGGTCAGGTATGGCAGGTCAGGTATGGCAGGTCAGGCATCGCAAGTCAGGCATGGCAAGTCAGGTATGGCAGGTCAGGCATGGCAGGTCAGGCATGGAACCATATCATGTACACCAATGCTGCTTTAATTGGTGAAGTAACCCATCGCCCTCCCAAAAATATATGATTAATCTTGACGCTGAAATCTACTGAAATGTGTATCACTGAATTCAGTATTGAATTCTGATTCTTTTGGTATATGCCATGATAGTAGAGATAAATCCCGCGAGAAAACAGCGCATAGAGCAGAAACCCAAGGAATTCCATTTATACTTGAAAAGCGTGCGGAATATCAAAGGTAATTCCAGTAGTAACTCTAGACACCTCCTTTACCAAAATACAATATCATTTATATCGCGCAATTAAAACAAACGTTACACAGACATTTCCGTATCACACCTTCATGTAGACAAGCATCACGGACTTTTTTAGGCATGAATCAGCCGCAAGATGCACGAAACGTTTCCAAATATAGACGCACAGGTGACAATTGTGTTCTCGCTGTTAAATTGGCGGCATTTCTCATTAGTTATGGTAAATATTGCATCATATTACGCCGGGACGCGTTTAAAGAGAGACGGAGTTATGAAGCCGGACGTTGTTGCATACATTATACGAATAAGGAAAGTATCACATTATGTGTATTTATTTTCCCATACCATATACATAAACACATGGCAATACAGTCTTTCCATTCAGATGAAAGCAGTAGTTTTAAACCATTGTTCAAAGCCCGTTTAGCTTCGGGGATTCTTTTTGTACCTTTAGATAATATCTATCAGTATATGTACTTCCTTTTGTCATCGTCTTTTCACGCTTCGTTTGGGAATTTTAAATGCACTCAAACGGTGTTGCATCATCGGAGAAACAAGTTTTATTAAGTTTCACAAATGCATATGGAAAATGCATTTTGAACGATCAATCAAATCAAGATTCCTTGAAATAAATGCGCCTGGCATTTTCGATGTTTGGCAAATAAATTAAGCTTCTGTGTATGATCAGTTATATATGCGGATCTGACAGTGTTTTTGTACCAGACTATTGTAGTTTTCCAATATCTAACCATATAAACCCACAATGGGTAATATTGGTTATTTTGTTTCGGTCAGGGTCGGAAATGCTCGATAAAATCCGAGCTTTGACTCAGAAAATTGACGAACTATATATTGTACCGAACTGCAACTTGTTGGAACGAATTATTACGAACTTACCCGACGTTGCTAGTGATACGTAATGTACATTACCTAATCTAATGCGATAACATGAGAGACAGCGATGTGTGTTAGAACTCAGTTGTTGCATCATCAAAGTAACTGATGTTAACTTATAACACAGAAGCGGCGGAGTTCGCTTGAAGCATACAATTTGAGAATGTGAAGAAAAGAAAACATGAAAAAAGTATTTTTAACGCTTTCGGCGTAGATTGAGGGTGTTCTGCCTCGGAAGCAGCGGAGTTCGCTTGAACGGCGCTGTCCTCGATAACTATTTTCCAAGGACGCTACTTGGCTAATTTCCTAGCCATCAATCAATACGAAATCTGCTAAACTACTTGCCTTCTGTCTGACTTATTACTCGTGATGTAAAAACGATCGTTCATCTTCTGAGTTAATACGATTGGTTTATTTATGTATTTTCAAAAGACACTGGACTACTTTTTCCCGTCTTGTTTTGTCGTAGTAATCCTCATCGTTTCTGCCTCGAATTGGTTCTTTGAAAGGTCGCGATATTGATTCTGTGGCGGGAAAACGCGGGGTTTCGTCTGGGGGGAAAACTGATTCGTCTGAAATTACGTCGCATTAGATGTTTGTGCGCACGTTATTATCGCCTGAAGGTCGTTACGAAGGTGATGTTTGTAAACAATCTAAGAATCGCTTTGTATTGTTGGTCTTTGACATAAATTTCGGATGGTTTCCATTGTTTTGGTTGCATAACGCTCTCCGTCGTAACGAGGGATTTTCCATGTTCAGACGACCCAAAGATTGTACGTTTTTATGCCCTCGGCATCTATTGATGCGGGAGGCATATAGTCATTGTCCTGTCTGTCCGTGATTCCGTCTGTCTGTCCGTCCGTCCGTACGAGGTTAACTAAATTTTCCCGTTTCGTCTAGCACCAACACCGCTTACTACAACATTTTGATACTAACACAGTTGTTGCTAATGACCATTCCTAATCCACCCATATCACCCAACCTCCCTTTGACCTTGGACTTTGAATAATTTACATGGGCTATGTCTTGTTTTTGCCTACCATATAACGTATGCCATAAATCGTCATCAGTACATTTAGTCGCATCTTTCTCTTTTAAGAATTCTTTTGCTTTTCTTCATTACTCTGACCATCAAAGTTGATGGATCGCTGTTGAAATTTAAACCATGCCTACTTAAATCGAACTCAGACATACACCGTTTACATAATACATTTTGTTTTTATGTCCAAGTACAAAACATCTCCTTCAGTACATAGACGTCCTGAATGACTGAATCTTAAACACAATTACCAATCAAAATTTAATATCGCCGATCCTTCAAATGTCTAATTATACGCGTGTTTATTATTTCTAAAACTATCAATCTATCAATACGTGGCAAAGTTTTCAAGAACATCATAATATGTGCTTACATCGGTTGTGCTTATTGTCCTTAAGCGGAGGGTTGCATCATCAGTGAGGGTCGTTCAGAAAGTATGTTTACATTAACACGATGGTGTACCAAGTTGACCAAATCGGAATTTAAAGAATCGGAGAGTTTTAGGATCATCTTTTTCACGAATAATATTTTCACACTCCTGTGAAGAATAGGATCTCATTGGTCACATTTTCAATGTGAGGACTGTGATTGGGTATTAACGAGTTATGAATGAGGACCACCGTGACAAGAATATGATTGTATTGCTTATCAAAACACTAGGTGTGATCACAAACTTAACAGAACATGTGACAGAACAACAGAACATGTGACAGAACAACAGAACATGTGAAGAATAAGACTGTGGTGTGTGAAGAATAAGATTTCAATTCAAATTTTAACACCTGTGAAAAATGAGATCCTATTGTTTTCAGATGTGAAAAATGTGGTTTGTGTGTTCCTACAGAGCGTTATTTCTTCATACAATTATAGTAAAGTCAATTCTTATTTTCGATGTAATGTTAATATAGAATAAACTACACTTAAGTGGGAATAGCTCGTCGTTCTTGATTTGCTGGTTGATGAAAAACCGTGATATGAATGTGCGCTTCAAACGACCCTGTCTAGCGTATCGATATTTGCTCTACTTACTTACCAATTTCATTAGCGTAACCTGCGTTTCACCTTCTGGTTCCGATGTTGCTTCGCAGTTTATCGATCGGCATTTCTCAACTGTATGTCACACATATAGTTAGCCGTTACTAAGTGGCCCTTAGTAACTATATTAGGGATATTTGTGTAGCGTTTCGTTAATTGGGTGGTCTAGATTGTGTACAGAATAAACAAACATGTATGTGAGAAACAAAATAATAACAGAAATTACCAAGCGTGCCTACATGTATACGTGCCCGAACGTCGTTCCGTCCGTCCGTCCGTCTGTCAGCGTATCAGCATTTTGTCGCGTTGTAGGCTAGTCTTCGTCAATTTCTGTACTGCCCTTACATTTAGTGTCTGTCAAAGCACTGTAAAAACGGTTTTGCAATAATAATTGAGGCGTGTCGTGGGGAAAATCGGGCTTAATGCAAATGCGTAGTGTCGTCCCGGATTAGCCTGTGCTAATCCGGGACGGCACTTTCCGCCTACAGTGGATTTATGTTTAGAAGACACTTCCTAACAACAGAAAATACTATAAAAGCTTAAAGTGCCGTCCTGGATTAGCCTGTGCCGGGACGGCACTTGACACACATGCATTAAGCCCGGTTTTGCCACGACACACCTAAAATGTGTTACAAAAAGGGGTCGTAATGTCACGCTGTTATTACAATTCGCAAACGACTAGTTTTGTAATAAAAAAACAACTCATAAAGCACTATGTCCATATTCCTATTAATGAAGGAAGTTCATTTAGTAGTTTAACCTAAAATTCCCACGTAAGGAAGTGATACATAACTATAGCCTTTCAGTATAGAATACGAGGCGTGTATACGAACTCCGCGAAACTTTGGGAAATTGTCTATTGACCCTGTGGATCGATCTGTCTTAGGGTAAAAGGAAGTTTAAATCAATACCTAGCTAGACTTCTTAGGTGGATAGAACAAGGAATTACCTTTTAAATTCCGACTGAAAGGTTTATTAGTTTCGTTAGCTGGTTTGTTTTGTTGCTGTTGTTGTTGTTGTTGTGAGAACGCTATTGTGCGTTATTTGCACCACGGGGAAGTGGTGCATTAGATCTTTGTTTTGTTGTTGTTGCCGATGCTGCTGGTGTGATGATGATGGTGACGATGGAGTAGGAGAAGACGAAGAAGAAGAAGATAATGCTGATGATGATGATGGTGGTGATGATGATGATGATGATGAAATATATCACACAACATTCGATTTAAGGCGACATCTATCATCCTAAAGTATTAGAAAGAATAAATGCATTTACGCTTTTATCCGTTGTTATTACCTTTGCGCAACGCGTTGTTTGAAAAGGATAATTAAAAAGGTAAAAAACGTGTTCTATATTACTCATTGCAATAAAATGTTGTATTGGTTTCTACAATATTAATAATGAGTAAAACGGATGAAATTACTGTTCCGTCTGTCGAAACGGAACTTGTGTGGTGTTTTGATTAAAAAAAAAACGTCTTAGATGTTGACGTTGTCCTGTTTTCGAATATAAATTATCAATCAGTGATGACAAATATGTTTTGAAATAGTTCAACGGACATAAACCAATGTTGTTTGTTTAATCTTGCACAATTCAGGATAACGTTCATGATAATTTAGTTTTGTGCAACTTTTACATAATTATATCTTGGTATGTGCACGCATATCCGCCTCTTGTTTGCAGTTCAGCAAAAACAGTATATAATACACGTTGGTGTTTAAAAAAATGCTTTTGTTGATGTTGTTGTTGTGTTGTTCTACTTCTTTTTCTTTTTTGTTCGGCTTATTATTATCGTATAATAATATTAATAATGAATATTATTATTATCATCATCAGCAGCAGCAGCAGCAGTAGTAGTAGTAGTAGTAGTAATAGCAGTAGTAGTAGTAGTAGTAGTAGTAGTAGTAGTAGTAATAGTTGTAGTAATTGTAGTAGTAGTAATAGCAGCAGTAGCAGTAGTAGTAGTAGTAGTAGTAGTAGTAGTAGTAGTAGCAGTAGCAGTAGTAGTAGTAGTAGTAGTAGTAGCAGTAGCAGTAGCAGTAGCAGTAGCAGTAGTAGTAGTAGTAGTAGTAGTAGTAGTAGTAGTAGTAGTCATATTCCACATGGCACTGCATTTTGGTCAGTTTAAAAAAAACACACACAATATTTATTCAGCTGTGTTTTATTTGGACTAAAAAAATATAGAAAAAAGATTTCGTATAGTGTATTTATCAACTTTTCCGTCCTGTTTTGTGAACTGATTTTACGTAACACAAATGTATATTTATCAACCATCTTCAAAAAATAGTTTCATCTGTAACACGTGACAAAATTAGACACAATAGTATCGAACTCAGTTCAAAACAAGCCCGTATCCTGTTAATTTTGTTGTTATTGTTGTTGTTTTCATCCATGTATACAAATTGCACGAATGTTTCGTAAGGGTGTGTTTTGAAATCGTTGTTAATTTCGGTGACATGAACAGAAATGTACCGAGTTGATGGGTTTAAAGTGTTTAATTTCGGCTCAAGTTGCGCGCGTGCTTGATTTTTTGAGTCGTTAAAGCGTCATAACATCTACATAGGTGTTAGAAATAGCGCAGATAGGTGTTAGAAATAGCGCATATATTTAAATTCTGGACCCTTTCTTGGTATGTTCTGCGTCGATGAACATTTAAATACCAGTGCACTTGAATTTGAGTGGTACAAAACATTAACCGTCTGCTTGCGTGCTGTTGTGGCAATTAAATGTATATATGTAACCAGTGTACAGTTATGTGTGTAAGGTGCTGTGTGAATGAAGTGTAATTGGATTTCACTGTCCTAATTGGTTATGAGCACATTTTAATGTAATCCCCATACCAAGCTATCAATTAACTAACATATCCATTTTTCTAACTAGAAACCCAGCACATTCTTACGTGTGTCACCAGAGACTTCAGTCATTATATACAATAGTATCCTACAAAGGAATATTGACCAAGTCATTTTGGCCTGCTTGGTTTATTTTTTTATATTTAATATACTGGAATAAATATCGAAACTTTACTACGAGTTGACCTCATTCAACACCCCGTTACATTGGCTCGCCGACGTGGAAGAACATCTTGATTTTCCTTTCGTTGACAAATGTATTCAGCGAGATTTCAATAGCAAAATAGTGTTGCGCTTCTTATGTTTGCATTATGGTAATTAGAATACGGGAAACGCAGCTTTGTTTTCCTAGGACAAATAGAAACACTGCATTTTGTACTTTCCTCAGTGTAATTTCCTCCCAATGGATTTGAGTCTAGAAAAGAAATTTACAAGCAACATATTCCTAGTCCTTAGACAATCATAACTGCAGGGCCTTGGCTCCAGTTTCAGACTGGTGGCATTTATTTTCACTACGTTGATGTCCTTCGGTTCAAACCACTCTGACAAAGCGCGGACCGGTTCGAAGACCGTTAAATTAACAACGGTCGAATTAAAAAGTCGCCATCGACTGGTAACACAATCAAGTATCCACGTACGTGTCTCGAATGTTAATTATATTTCGGTTTAAATCGGTCGTCCATTGATAGCGAAAAAAAACGAGAGTTGATAGCAACGGACCCCTGATCTGGTAGCAAAACATTGGCTTGAAATCCTAGGGGCCGCAAGTGCGATCCCACTATACACCTTAACCATTTTATTCTTCCTTCTCATGAGACGTTGAAACTTTGTGCTGTATCCTTAACAGGATACATAAGATTGTGTCGCGGTGTACTGTAGGTGCTCCCTGGCCATTAATTCCGACATAGCTTGCCCGCCTTTGGAACGGAGATGATCTCGTACTAGTATCTCGTACTAGATACTTAACTTGATAATACCCCTCATTTAAACATGGGGTTATGGTCATATTGAAGAGAATCTCCTTGTTCGTGCTATATCCCCGGTAACTCTCGTTTCATCAATTCTTCTTTGGGCGATGTCCATTTTGGAGGGAATCCCGATGCACTCGATCGAAAGTCAGTCACACGTACCTGGAACTTAGTGTAGTGTCAACCGGACACCGTTGGTCTATTCAACCTAGTATAGGGACGGTCTAGGCAGGGTTTTGAAGTGTAGTTTGAAACAGGTTAATTGCTTGAAATAAATTTTTAATGAAAATACTGTGACTGTGCGTGATTCGGCATCCAAAAATGTTTTAAGAATGAAATTGCGTCGAAGAACCGGACGCGACTGGTCATTGTTTACAAACATCGGCTATCAAAATAACTTCGTTCCTAGGTGTTGTGTTACCAGTGCCCGGTAAAATAGGTAACATTGAAAATGATGCAATGATAATTTTGTATAATATGTGCTAATTATCGTCCTATGCCATTGAATGCTGGTGAAAGTGAAACCAGCGCGCTCGGTGGTTTCAATGAGAATGTCATGTACAGTATGCGCATATTAATTCGAATGCGCGTTTCGTTGACATTCCCTCTCCATCAGTTAGCCCCGTTTACTTAGAAGAAAATGTAGGTTAGGAAATCTTTTGGTTTAATAGTTTTGGTTGTATAATTTATACTTATTCTAATCGAATTGCGTATATTGTCGAATAATTTGCGGTCGAGTTTCACAACACTCTCCCCCCTTTGACCTAGAAAAGACTGGTGATTGCGTAATAGGATTTCTTTTGAAGGATGCCTGGAAATTATTTTCCATTTAATTGTGTCTGTTGCATTCATATTAGTCGACCTTGTTGATGGTGGTGGTTGTGGTGGCGGTGCGGTGGTGGTTGTGGGGGGGGGGGGGGGGTCTACTGCTGTCGAAGGAACATTTTACTATTTGTAGATGATTTTATATGCCAGAAATCTGTAATAGCAGGTTTCGATTGATAGTGTATTTCTATTTAGATTTCTATTTTCATTTTCAACAACTTCATAATGTACTCTTAACCGTTTTCGATATACTAAAACTTAGAGTATTTAAAACCTAATTCATCGGATTGTACTTATAAAATGTAAACAAAAAATAAAAACACAAAGTAACATCCTTGTGCGTGTTTTGATTGACGTCATTTCACCGCACACTCGGATAAGTTACACTTGAAAATGTATGATCATATTACGATAGAATTTGAGGTTAAGATGAACTGTCATTATTGTAATTTATCTTTCTATCAGTCCTTATAAATTGTCCGCATTTAATGTGTTATTGTGTCATCCAATTTCGCGATGGTAAACCTTCTAGTGTGCCATCTGATTTCGCGAGTTTGAAATGCATGGGCATATTTAGTACAAATGTATTTTACAAAATCGCGTCTTATATTAGTTTCCGCACTTGCTGTGCCAGTGTGTCATCTAATTTCGCGAGAGTAAATGTGCCAGTACGTCATTAGATTTTGCGAACCGCCACATTTGAAGCTGCACTGTTGGTACTGAAACTGTCTTGAATTTCGGTGGGTATCTTTAGTATAAAGGCAACATAATATCGTCCAGCAGTCAGGAGTTCACATACAATGTGTGAGGGTGTTGTCAGTTTTTGCGCAAGTGAAATGTACAACGGGCCGGGTCGAAGCTGCACTGACTGTAATGATACTGTCTTCATTTAGAATGGACATCTATAGTACAAGTATACAAACACAAGATCAGTGTCTGTTTCAGTCTTTAATGGTATCACGTTAAATCAAAACGCTGACAGCGTAGAAAGACTGTTGGCTACGTAACTAAAAGCATGTGAATTATGAGAGCATTTTTACTAAAAGGAAACATTTGTTTGAATGAAGTTTCTTATTCAGTAGTATACGACATCATAATGAAAACTAAGCTCATTATCTTTATATGCAAACGGAATTATATACATGCCTGTTAACAAGTCAATCTGCAAGGGCCAGAATAACCGATGAAGCGTAGTAGTTAGGCGCATCGATTGTTAGTGCTTCGTAGCCAAAGATCTATAAATAAACATAATTTACAGATCTTTGTTCGTAGCCTACCGAGTCGAAATAGATCATACGATGCAAGCTCTCGATTGTCCATAGTACAGTTTAAAATTAATAAATTGCAGTCATTTGTTGACAAAATATTCATAATGAGAATTGGTAACAAGAAAAATACATTCGCAACGAGTCATAAATAACCGATTTAGCGCATTACTTTGGTGGTCTTATTCCAGGACACTCCGGTAAATATTTCGGTTACATACAAGTAAATAGCAAAAGTAGGTGTGTCATTGGTTTAAAGTTATATTTTATAACTTGAACTTTCTACAACTGTAATTGTTATAAATCACATGATATATACATTATAATACATATTACATACATTATCTTCAATAATTAAAATGTAAGAAAACGGGTTTGAAATTTTGCTGTTGTGAAGAAGGATCCTTTCTGGTTTGGATTTCCTAACTAAGAAAAGAAGTAGTTTTCCGTGATACCTGTTTTGGAAATTACACTCTCAATAGACCTTTGGCTTCCGCCAACAGTCTAAAAACGATCGCGAACGGGTCTTGGAACATTGCTTAATGTGTAAGTGAGACCGGTATACGTCAATGGATTTGTTTTATGTCAATCAATGCTTATTACGGTCAATACTTTTCACATGTTTTATATCCCCACCCCCACCCCGCCCAACTGAGAAAAGGTTGGTGTAACCTTAGGCGGAGAATGCTTATATTCAGCTGCTTGGAAGTTTCTGTTCGCGTAGTCATATACCAGTTCAGCTGCTTAGAAGTTTCTGTTCGCGTAGTCATATACCAGTTCAGCTGCTTAGAAGTTTCTGTTCGCGTAGTCATATACCAGTTAAGCTGCTTAGAAGTTTCTGTTCGCGTAGTCATATACCCGTTCAGCTGCTTAGAAGTTTTGGGTCGCGAAATCAGATAACAGTTCAGCGGAAACCTGACATGCTGACGCGTTTCTAAGAAGTGTCGTGGTCTGATGACCCATATTTGACAGAAGGTACGCGTGTTGAATCAGTAATGACTAATAGGTGTATTGGTCACTGTCAGTGTATTAGTAATCGTTGTGTGCCATCAGAAGTCACTTTGTTAGTAATGGTCAGCGCGCTGCCTAAATTATAACCAGGGCACCATATTATAGACGACTTTCACACGATCAAGTTCACGCAATGAATACATGCACTGTGGTTTGGGGAACATTTGTGTGTATTTCGAAGTTTATGAGGTCCTTCCGCGCCTGAGGCTGCATTATGTGAGGACCCGGAGTGTGTCCCTGCACTCCTACCTAACTAGCTTACTAGAGACTCACGAAAGTTGGAACGAATTTTGAATCATAGCTGCAAAGTCCAGCTATTTATTTTTTGCTGAAGATTTTAATTTTGATGTGGCCTTGTGCTGTGGGGCAAAACCGGAGTACCCGGAGGAAACCCCACCTGTCCGGTATGGTGACCACCAATCAAACTTACATGCGCCGGGAGTGGGAAGCGAACCCGACTGGGTAATTATGAATGACATCGGCGAGAATACGTTCGCCTGTGACTCAATGTCGGCGTTAATTGAAAGATAACAAACAGTGTTACGTACGACATGGACTTACTGATTGGTAGTCGTCACGCTAATATAAATCGTGTGTGAGTAAATTGACTGTAATTGACTGCACGTGTCCAGTACGAACAACATGCATGGATACTGTTGGTCCTGTAACCTATTTGCACTTGCCATATCGTCCCTTGGAAGCCGATAGCCCCTTCTGGCTTTCAGGAGACGATATAGGTTACGCATGTGCAAATAAAATCCTTCTTTGTTACATTTAACATATTCAATGTTTCATCTCAGTTTTCACCATGACCAAGCTACTTTCCAATATATCACAATACTTTGTTGGAAAGATATGGTCAAAAACTTTTGAAAAAAACAGCATTTCGATAAATTTTGTACGTTTTAACTTAAAATATTTACCTGGAGACTGCCATTTTGCGCATGAATACATGGACCAAAAGTTGTGAAACTGGGAACCACTAGACAAAGTAGTGCAAAAAAAGGATTTTTTCTTATTGCTTACATATGTACCTTTAAAATGACAAAAACATATCATTTAAACTGTATTTTGCGTTGTTTATGGGTAGTTTAACAACGATATTTTTATTCTTCGTCTATAGAAAAATTAGCGAGTGTCGTGTTAGAATTAGAAATATAGATACAAATGAAAAATGCGCGAATTTAAGACCGCTCAAATTCGTCGGGGTAAGTTTTTTCAAGAAATGGCGAAATTTAGACATTACGAAATAACATTATTAACATGAAACCATAATATTATGTTTACATCGGTTGCCAGTGGGAATGTAGAGTTTATATGACATCAGATATGCGAGTATAGTGGTGAAATGATATATGATATTTTCCTTAACAACGAGTCTAAACTCCGTAATGAATTCGGAAGAAACTGGCCATAGTGCACCCAAATAACGGATGATACATCCGTTTTGTTGAGAAGTAATCCTCTTTGCAAAGAATTTCGTGTTTCGAACCCATATATTTGCGCGTTTCCCTTATCGTCCTGAAAGATACTTATTTGTATGATTCGATCCAGCAAATATTGTCATCAAAGCTACATAATTTGAATTTAAAAAAATGCCAGTGTTATATGTTTTGAAAGCAGTTCATGTGAAAATGAATGGAGCGATTAACAGCGCGGTTCGCGTCTCTTACATATTGAAATCCTCGTGATTCAGTGTTTTCAAACTAACCGTTTCTCACGCTCATTTTGAAATAGCATTCATCTTGTCCCCGCTCCTATGTCTATACCTATCTTTTCACGGACCTTTTCACGCAACATTGCGAACTGGCAACATAATTATAGTCGTTATACAAAATCACGACCATATACATCGATCGTTGAAAGGCAAAACGACCTATCCCCCAGCATTGCACACCGTGCGATAAGCCATTTAGGCTGTCGATAGATGATTTTATAACTAACTATCCAGCTATTTAAATCGCATGCTTAACTTGGTCGTATATTTTACCGGTTTCGCTCTAGTGTCGGGTTTCAAGCTCTCGCCCTGTCAATGGCATACCTAGAGACCATGTGCGCATGACGAGGTCGACAGTTATAGAAAATTGGTGGTAAAAATGAGAACATATCGTGTTCTAGTATTGCGACGCGTTTGTGTGTTCGACTCTTTTGCCTGTAGGTGTTGGGCTTATGTCTGTTATCCGTGTGTCTTGTTTTCTAGGGTCATTGTAAAACTTTTTCGTTTCTGTCACTACCAGTACCAGCGACAGAAAATACAACCGCTGGGAAATAGCAACTTGCTGTTCGGTGACACTGACTTTCGTTGGTTCGCGTAACAATAAGATTATTAAAATTATAAGTATAAATATCAACGCCGTTGATGGTTATACTTATAATTTTTATAATCTAGTGCTACTCTCATCACGTGTAAAAACGTCTTCTTTTCTGTCACTATACCAGTACCTCCGCAACAACACCAGGGGCATGTAATAAACGTGCAGTTACTGTAGGATGTAATTATACTGAAACTGGAAAATGTGACTGTACGTATTACTAGTATATTCCCTGGGCGCCATTGTTGCTGTGAATTCATTGTTTCAGAAAAAGATAATTATGTAAGTATAACGACCGTGTTTGGCTTCTTGACTGAAATCCTGACATCATGTGTTTACGTTTGATAAAACGATTCGCAACTGTTAAACGATTCGTATAATTGTACAAAAGGCATTGTTCTTAGCCATTGTTTTCCATGTTGAATTCCAAGAAAGTTAACAATTGTTTGCCGATGTCTTATTGCAAACACGTGCATCATGGAGTTGTATGCATTCTTGGAACGCTCTACTAGAGGCAATTACGAACCCCTTGTTCAAACAATGGGCATTACAAGAGCGAGTGTTGAGAGTCTTTACACTGATATCCGGGAAAAGAAGTTATATTTTCTAAACTTCTCAAGAACACATGATCGAAACGTTATCGCATTGTTTACTGACGGACAGTACTTTGTGCTCTTTACGTGCTGTTTTAGAGATTTTCGTTTGAGTTTTCCAAAAAAGCATTGGATAATGTCTCGATGATTATTGAAATTGTGGTACTCTCACAGTGGTGATATCCCCAATATATTTCTATATTTTTGTCCGCATATTTTTTAGCTCCCAAGGGTGAGCTATTGTGGTCAGTCTGTGTCCGTCGTCCGTCGTCAACATTTTATTTCAAACAACTTCTTCTCTGAAACCACTAGGCGGATTTAAACCAAACTTGGCAGGAATGTTCCTGGTGTTCCTTTACCAAATTTCTTCAATTTATTACAATATATGGAAAACTCTGGTTGCCATGGCAACCAAAAGCTTACAAACTGGAAAACTTAAAAAATCTTGTCAGAAACCACTGGCTGGATTTGAAAATAGTTTTCACAGAAATGCTCCTTGGGTGACCCTCTACCAAATTCCTTCAAGTCATTTTGATTTGTTAAAACAACATGGCCGCCAGGGGGCGGGGCAGTTTTCCTTTTATGGCTATATTTGGAACTTTAAAAATATTCTTGCCTGAAACCACTGGCTGGATTTTAATATAATGTCGCATACATGTTCCTTGGGTGACCCTCTACCAAATTCCTTGAAATTATTTTGATTCGTTAAAAAACATGGCCGCAAGGGGGGGGGGGGGCGAGCCAGTTTTCCTTATATAGCTATATTAAAAACTTTAAAAAATCTTCTAGTCTGAAACCACTGGCTGGATTTCAAAATAATTCCACAGAATTGGTCCTTGGGTGACGTTCTACCAAATTCATTCAAATCATTTTGATTTGTTAAAAAAACATGGCCGCCTGGAGGCGAGGCAGTTTTCCTTATATGGCTATATTGAAAACTTAAAAATCTTATAGTCTGAAACCACTGGCTGGATTTCAAAATAATTTCACAGAAATGTTCCTCTACCAAACTCCTTGAAATCATTTTGATTTGTTAAAAAACATGGCCGCCAGTGGGCGGGGCAGTTTTCCTTAAATGGCTATATTGAAAACTTTAAAAATCTTCTTGTGTGAAACCACTGGCTAAATTTCAAAATAATTTCACATACATGTTCCTTGGGTGAGCGTCTACCAAATTCCTGGAAATCATTTTGATTCGTTAAAAATAACGCGCCGGGGGGCGGGACAGTTTTTGTTATATGGCTATATTGAAATCTTAAACAATCTTACCTATGGCCATCTTGGCCCTCTTGTTTCTTTATTTTATGATGTTGATGACGAAGACAACGGCAAACGACGAAGATTATGATGATAAGAATGATGGGGGTAGTGGTGGTGATGATGTATCATGATGATGATGGTGATGATGATGATGCACGCAAATAATGATTATATATCCTGTTAAATCTTGAAATTTAGAAGGGAAGAGAAATTAAAAAAAACAACACGGGTGGAGTAATAAAAATTCTTCTTGTATCAGTCAAGCTCTGTAAGATACCGGCCAAAAAGTACGAACGAAAAATTCAAGGTAAACTCAAAATATAAACATTATCTACCGCGGATCCTTGTTGCTTTTTGCCATGAATCAGTCAGAGTTGATGTGATATCATATGCCAAGAAAATAATGTTGTCTTCTGCATCCCTCCCCCTCTACGTGACCAGGGGCGTACCGAATGGGGCATATACGCACAGTAAACGTTGTGAATTTAGATGCCATTTACTAGTATGAAGTTATTACTCTAAACATTGCAAGTAATTCATGAATCTGAAAGTGCTAAATCCAAATAATATTTCACTTATGATTTTAAGTATATTCACAGTAAAGGTTGTGAATTTAGTAACCTTGTACTAAGTTATTACCCAAAATATTACAAGCAAATATTAAATTGAAGCTAAATCCAAATAACAAATACTTCATATCCGATTGTAAGACTACGCGCAGTAAAAATATAAAAATATTCTGTGATTTTCGAGATGCCGTTTATGAAGTTTTGTTATAACCCAAAACATCGCAAGCACTGCAAATGTTGCATATCACCATTATTCATTGCCCAACTTCTCCAGTGTTTACAAATGATGCCCGTCATGGGAAAACCGGGCATAATGCATGTGCGTAAAGTGTCGTCCCGGATTAGCCTGTGCGGACTGCACATGCTAATCCGGGACGACACTTTACGCACATGCATTTAGCCAGGTTTTCCCTCGACACCCCTAAAATACGTTATAATTTGAACTGCGCTAGAGGCATACACCTCGTGATCGCGGGAATAATTTTTGTACAAACACAATCGTTAACTATAAATGTGCGTTATTTAATTAAAACACATTTAAAGGACAAAATCGTGAGAGAAAAAAAAGGAAAGAATTGACCTATATATGTATACAATGCATGTTAATAATGGTATGATGAATATAAAGTTGCCTTTTCCTTACAGTGAATATCATTTACGATTTTAATGACATTTTAATTAAAGTATCTTAACTGTACACAATGTAGCTAACTTCCTGTTACGACTGTGTACGGATAGCGGAAAGTTTACCAACACTTTCTGAGTCACGGTAACCACAAAGGAACATTGTTTGTTGTTGCCGGTTTTCGTTTCGCATTCTTTGTTCGTTTTGCCCAGGTGGTGTTAAATATCACTGTTGTGATGACTGCTGTGTCAAATTTGTAATACTGTTTCTACTTTGAGTTTGTACTCGTAATACTGTGGCTATGTCGATTGAGTAAGTCTTTTTATGTCATGTTCGTAATACAGTTCTACAATACCAGTTTCATACATAAATATGCAAGTTGAAGTTTGAAAACATTCGCACAGACGGACGACCAGCCCAATTATAACACGTAATACTGACGGTGAAAGTCAATTACATAATATCTGTTGATAAAAGTGCACGTTCGGTCTAAGGCTCGTTTGTCTTTCAAAGAAGGATCATTTCTTATTAATATTTCTACAAGCAGAGAGATCTCGTACTCTAAGTGGAAATAGTGTGTTAATGCTGAAAGTCACTGGCGTTACTTTTTTAACTTCTATTTTATGTTTCAGCATTTAGTAAGGCTGTGAATTTTAGCAAATATAATGTCCATTATTTATTAAATGTTGACAATTCCTTAACCAAAAAATTCATGTTCTTTGCAAAAATACTGGGGTGATGCTTAACGTCAACATTCACTAAAATATTGCGAGATTTTCTTAAGGTTCTGAATTTTAGAAACCGAGAATCTTCATAAATTCATTTAAGTTCGCAACATGAGAGTTCTCTGCGGAAATACGTGTACAAAATATGAATGGAACAATTTAAAACAACCGATCAACTGTTTCCTTCTCTTAATTTTAGTTTTCCATTTCTCCAAGTATATTTTGCTTAGTAATTGTGCGCCTGAATAATTAAAATCGTGTGTACTTTGTGATCGTTATGGAAAATGTCTGCGCACTTTGCGACAATATGTGATGAGAAACATGTCCCACATCAGTGGTTTGCAGTACACTGTACTATACTCGGCAAACAGAACTGAAGTAATGTCTAATGTATTATTAAATGTACTTTTGTGTTATAAATTTCTTATATATACTAATCTATACTACATGTTCAATATTTTAAAGTGCACGTTTACAGTCAGACATGTGTTTATGAAACATTTAATCATATATTGAACATGAGGCTTGTGGTGGGAATATCGGGCAGAATTTGTGTGCGTCAAGTGTCGTTCCGGATTAGCCTGTGCAGTCCGCATAGGCTAATCCGGGACGACACTGTCCGCCTACCGTGGATTTATGTTTAGAAGAGACTTCTATGAAATAGAAAATACCATAATAGTGTCGTCCTGGATTAGCCTGTGTGGACTGCACAGGCTAATCCAGGACGACACTTTACGCCAGTGCATTAAGCCCGGGTTTTCCACGACACGCCCTACTTAGCAAATTACGAGCAGTAGCTGAAAACAGAAATTAACGTAGTTTTAAATCGTTGATTAATGTATAAATAATTAGTTTTCTATACAAGTCGTATTTAAATTAGACTTTAAATGGTTAACTGTGACTACAGCTTCGTCGTGAAGGATTCAATGGCAAACATACAATATGTTCAGAAATTCCATAGACTCTGTATTGCTGCACAACTGCACATGTAAATTATGTAATTGACTTTCACCGTCAGTATTTACTAGTACAGCTTGACCGAGAAAGAATCGCATACAAACGACAAAATACACTCACATGTTGGGACAGAAACGCGCATGAGTCGCATTGGTGTAGTGTATACGGTCGCGAGTTCGATCCATATTCGAATGATCGTGAGTTGGATTCCTATTCGAATGATCGTGAGTTCGGTCACTATTCCAGTGATCGTATGTTAGATTCCTATTCCAATGATCGTATGTTCGATTCCTTTTCCAGTGATCGTATGTTCGATTCCTATTCCAAAGATCGTATGTTCGATTCCTAGTTCAGTGATCGTATGTTTGATTCCTAATCCAGTGATCATATGTTCGATTCCTATTCCAAAGATCGCATGTTCGATTCCTATTCCAGCGATCGTATGTTCGATCCCTATTCCAAAGATCGTATGTTCGATTCCTAATCCAAAGATCGTATGTTCAATTCTTATTCCAGTGATCGTATGTTGGATTCCTATTCCAGTGATCGTATGTTCGATCCATATTCCAAAGATCGTACGTTCGATTCCTATTCCAGTGGTAGTATGTTCGATTCCAATTCCAGTGATCGTAGTTCGATTCCTATTCCAAAGATCGTATGTTTTATTCCTATTCCAGCGATCGTATGTTCGATTCTTATTCCAGTGATCGTATGTTCGATTCCTATTCCAGTGATCGTATGTTCGATCCCTATTCCAAAGATCGTATGTTCGATTCATATTCCAGTGATCGTATGTCCGATTCCTATCCCAGTGATCGTATGTTCGATTCCTATTCCAAAGATCGTATGTTTGATTCCTATTCCAGCGATAGTATGTTCGATCCCTTTTCCAAAGTTCGTATGTTCGATTCCTATTCCAAAGATCGTATGTTCGATTCCTATTCCAGTGATCGTATGTTCGATTCTTATTCCAAAGATCGTATGTTTTATTCCTATTTCAGCGATCGTATGTTCGATCCCTATTCCAAAGATCGCATGTTCGATTCCTATTCCAAAGATCGTATGTTTGATTCCTATTCCAGCGATCGTATGTTCGATCCATATTCCAAAGATCGTATGTTCGATTCCTATTCCAAAGATCGGATGTTTGATCCATATTCCAGCGATCGTATGTTACATTCCTATTCCAGTGATCGTATGTTCGATCCCAATGCCAGTGATGGTATGTTCGATCCCAATGCCAGCGATCGTATGTTCGATCCCTATTCCAAAGATCGGATGTTCGATCCCTATTCCAAAGATCGTATGTTACATTCCTATTCCAGTGATCGTATGTTTGATCCCAATGCCAGTGATCGTATGTTCGATCCCAATGCCAACGATCGTATTTTCGATCCCTATTCCAGTGATCGTATGTTCGATCCCTATTCCAAAGATCGTATGTTCGATTCCTATTCCAGTGATCGTATGTTCGATCCCAATGCCAGTGATCGTATGTTCGATCCCTATTCCAAAGATCGTGTGTTCGATCCCTATTCCAAAGATCGTATGTTCGATCCCTATTCCAGTGATCCTATGTTCGATCCCAATTCCAGTGATCCTATGGTCGATTCCTATTCCAGTGATCTCTCTCCGAATACTCCAAGTACTGGTTCTTCCCAGGTAACGGACTCGACAGTGTCTCAATAGGCCTCTGGGTTTTGACACAATCGAGCTTACCGGTAAATATATATTAGGGTTTAAACTAAACTAAAGACGCGCGCTATGTTGTTGGATGTTTCTGTATGAAATCAGTTACAGGACTTGTTTATAAATCGTGTTTGTATATTGAGAATTGTGGTGACTGGTCATATCATTATTACAAAGTCGGTAATCGGCTTTATTGCATAAAATGGCGAACATAAATTTTATTTTTACGGTCATTTATATCAAATCATATGTCTCATGCGCTATTAAATTGCATCATATATGTATTTATTTTAAGTTCTGATTTTTATTTTATCAAACCACTCCCACTTGTTTGCCATCGTGCCGATAATTAATGACACTGTGTCTGCGAAAAGGGCCCCGTGGGGCAACAGCAGTATGCCATCGTGCCGATAATTAATGACACTGTGTCTGCGAAAAGGGCCCCGTGGGGCAACAGTAGTATGCCATCGTGCCGATAATTAATGACACTGTGTCTGCAAAAAGGGCCCCGTGGGGCAACAGCAGTATGCCATCGTGCCGATAATTAATGACACTGTGTCTGCGAAAAGGGCCCCGTGGGGCAACAGCAGTATGCCATCGTGCCGATAATTAATGACACTGTGTCTGCGAAAAGGGCCCCGTGGGGCAACAGCAGTATGCCATCGTGCCGATAATTAATGACACTGTGTCTGCGAAAAGGGCCCCGTGGGGCAACAGCAGTATGCCATCGTGCCGATAATTAATGACACTGTGTCTGCGAAAAGGGCCCTGTGGGGCAACAGCAGTATGCCATCGTGCCGATAATGACACTGTGTCTGCGAAAAGGGCCCCGTGGGGCAACAGCAGTACAACTAAACACTGAAATTAATAATTTAATATACATGTACGTGTATTAATATCGGCAGTTTAATAAAGGTTAAAATAATGTTCATGTAATAAAAAATGAATGTACGTATTATAAAAAAAAAGAAAATATTACATAATTTAGGTCGTGTTAGTTTGGCCGTTTTCTTCAATCTTGTTTACATGTTGACGCCAGAGTTGTGAGTATCTTGTATAACCATAGCAACTGTATATTCATCAGTCAGAATAGCACAGGTATAGTTTAAACACTGTGTCACGGTCATTTTTTCTTACGACTTCTGAAACCTGAGTTCGATACCCACTCCGGGTTATCGTGTTTCCAGTTATTTTGTATATTTGTTGTTGTTTTGTTTTTTTTAAATTGAATACTGTAGTAAATTATTGATACTTTATGTTATATATACGCTTTTGTATTGCCCATTTCTATAACATAATGAAGTTCACGTGCTGAATTAAGAAGATCTCTTTTTTGTTTACATATTGTCCCTTTAATGTTTGATTGAAACAACAGTTATTTCAAAATGACAGATTTAT
Source organism: Congeria kusceri (assembly GCA_027627225.1). Taxonomy (NCBI): domain Eukaryota; kingdom Metazoa; phylum Mollusca; class Bivalvia; order Myida; family Dreissenidae; genus Congeria; species Congeria kusceri. Next base: position 11,409,064 of record CM051033.1, on the reverse strand, counting down.
TATACATATTCAAGCCATCAATTAATTGTTCGTATACACCAGGAGCTAGTTTCTAAAACATGACCTAACGCTTATAAAAGTACATTAAGAAAAAAAAGGTTTAATAAACTAGATCCTGTTTAATGAAATAGATTTTTTAATGAAAAATTAACAAGAAACTCTTGATGCTGTTAAAATGTTTATTGAAATTGAATTTTGGTGAACAATATAAAAGGAAAACATGTTTTTGTATAAAAATGATTCCTTATATCATTAATCAATTTTGTCAGGGCGTATATTGGAAATTGAAAACGGCTGGGCTTGTGCTGATTGGCTGTTGGAAATTGAAAGCGACTGGTCTTGCGCTGATTGGTTGTTGGAAATTGAAAACGGCTGGGCATGTGCTGATTGGCTGTTGGAAATTGAAAACGGCTGGGCTTGCGCTGATTGGCTGTTGGAAATTGAAAACGGCTGGGCTTGCGCTGATGGGTTGTTGGAAATTGAAAACGGCTGGGCATGTGCTGGTTGGCTGTTGGAAATTGAAAACGGCTGGGCTTGCGCTGATTGGCTGTTGGAAATTGAAAACGGCTGGGCTTGCGCTGATGGGTTGTTGGAAATTGTAAGCGGCTGAGCATGTTGGAATTTGTAAGCGGCTGGGCGTGCGCCGATTGGTTGTTGGAAACTGAAAACGACCGGGCTTGTGCTGATTTGCTGTTGGAAACTGAAAACGGCTGGGCATGTGCTGATTGGCTGTTGTTCGGACCTATTATTTGTACTCAATACTTAAAAATATCTTAAAATAGTATGTAAAAAAATCAATATTTTATTATTAATGACCAATGAGGCTGTTTATTGGCTTATATATTGAGGATTAACGGCAGAGTAAGGTGCAATAATGTCATAAAACCTCGAAGCAATTTCGCTGGAGGGCTTTCCGTCTAAAATGTTATATATCATCTACAAAAACCGACCGACATGATTGAAGAAAAATGCAATTCCTCGCTTAAATACCACGTAATAACAACTGGGTGTTCATAATGGAACCTGAAGCAACTTCGCTGAAGGGCGTCTCATAAGACATCGTATTAATATGTATATATCGTCTGCAGAAACCGACCGGCATGGTGGAAGAAAAACGATTCCTCGCTTATATATCACGTTATAACAAATGTGATGTTCATAATAAAGGTTTGCTGTAAGGCATGCTAGAACTTGTTCGTTAAATGTTATTCAATATCATCTGCAGAATCCGAACATTTGGCATGATGGAAGAAAGGGTAACGTTCGCAGTAAATGTCAGTTTGATTCCACAGATGTTCGTGTAATCCTTAGGCGTAAAAAAAGTTGTTGGTTTCCGCTTCACCGAGCCCCCTTCCCATTTTTTCCGCCGACCCTGAAAGTTATTTTGCCTATCGATCATTAACTTTTTCGGACTCGGTAAAAAGAGCAGTTTTCGCTAATATGTACCTTAAGGTACAGTGTCTTTAACTTGAGGCGTTTAAACATGCAGTCCAATATACCTAGACTGTTTGGTTAATATGCCGCGAAAAACGATTAACGGGAAAAACGTTATTTTTACGCACACCGCCTGGATTGTTTGGAGATGTAAGCGGAAACCAACGATAGTTTTTGGCCTGATTATCCTCACACACAAAAACTAACGCTCCCATTAAAATGTCCTATATCTCTCTGCAGTGTTCGACATTTGGGGACTGTTGTGGACTTTAAACGCGTTACATTTCGGCTTGATAGACTTGGTGTACTTCACCCATGCCATGACAATCGTGTCGGTGCATAGTACCGAACGAGACTAGTGTAGTTTTTGCACTTGACGTCTACATTTTGGAACAATCATGCATTCGGTACGATGATAGCAATTCAGCTTAGTTTAGGACATGTTAGAAAAGTGCCGCTACATAAGATAATGGTGAAATCACCTAAAATCATGCAACCAACGTATATGTACAGCTAATGAGTAAAATAATTAAATGGATAGGAATTTATATAAGTTTTTCAAAGCTTGTTTTCCAATCCATAAACGATGTCTATGTATATTTTGTCACTTTGTCACCATGTGCGACACGTTTCTTTTTTTTTATTAATACCGTTTAAACCAAAGCATGCAGTTATGATTATTCTACACACTGTCTTTCATTTGATAAATAACGTTGACCATAGATCTATTTGCAAGAATTTATTACAATATACAACTATTTGCTTTCAATTTAAAATCTGACAACGACGTCTAATTCCCAACCTGTCTGGTGTATAATTGCGTTTCCCAGAAATGGATACTTAAATATGTGTCACTGGGTCAATACGTATAGTACAGAACACAGGCGTTTAAAGCGTCTCGACTATCAGACTATAGTGCCATGCAATTTATATCATGAATAACAGCCCAAACAACCCCCAAACCGACCAATATCGCCATCAACATGACCACATCAGAACAACAGCAACACAAATGCTAACTACTACAACATCATCACCACTATGTTTGTAACAGCAGCAACATAAGTTCTGTTCTCTTTGAAATCTACCGATATAAAACAAAGGGCTTTTTTTCCTTCTATAGTATGGGCCGTTATAAGGCGTCATCCCCTCAGAAATGTTCTTTTATATCATGCAGTTTTCCCGTAAAACTGATCTTACCCCAGGTCTTTTATTTCCCTGCTATGAAAATGTTTCCCCAAAATGCCAAAAATAACGCTATTTTTCTCCCAAAATGAGGGCAAAGGGCCCCATCCCCAAGAAAAAAAAAAGGCCCTGTAACAGCACAATGCAGCAGAGCTAACAAAAACAACAACATCTCTAACAGCAACAACAACATCTCTAACAGGAACAACAACATCTCTAACAGCAACAACAGCATCTCTAACAGCAACAACATCGTAAGTTCTGTTCTCTTTGAAATATATAACAGCACAGTCCTACAGAGCTAACAACAACAACAACATAAGCTCTGTTCACCAACTCGGACAGATGTTCTTTGATATCTATCGATATAAAACGACGTATATCAGTGATTTCAATTGATGCAGAATCCTGTTTTTTGACGCAAGCAAATTGCGATTTACACATTTTTGACTCAAACAAATAATACATCTTGCATCATTTTGATGCAATGTTTTTGCTATTTGCCCACTTCAAAAGCACTATAAAATAATAGCCTAGTTTATATCACACTTATGAATATTTTTCAGCAATTTTTTTAAGCACATTATTGTGATCCCTGCAATTTTCAATTTGGCTCCTCGAAATTTCAACGTAGGAGTCGACTCCTGGATTTCGAAGTCTACCGAAATCCTTGTTTATACATGTACATCGGCCCAACCACTAAGCAGTTAAGCAATTACACCGCTCAGTGCACTTCCATCGCCAACATACGGGTTGCATTAATACGCAGTTTAGTGCCAAATTACCCCACCACGTTCCTTTGAGATCATCAAACAATGATTTCTCACAAAGGAGAAATGAAAGGAGCTATATGGGCTTCGAAACTCGGTTAATTGTGGAAATTGTTACACAATCGACGTGCTTGCAGCTGCAGTTGACAGCGGTTTATTTTATGATAGCCCAAAACAATAAAAATCTGAAAGAAAACATCTGGAACAGAAAAACAAAATGTGTTGTTTAACGTTTGCAAATTTCGTGGCGTCTCACTCTGGTTAGAATTTCCTTAACCCACAAACGTCTTCTGAATTATGTTATTGTATAAATAGAAAAATGTCAATGTTTGAATTATTACTAACACTACATGTATCTATATTGTTATATTATTATCACCATCATAGTCGTCGTCGTAATCATCATCTGACATGATCATTATCATACACAAGTTAAGAAGTCATTGTAGTTCAATCGATTAACATTTTTATAAATATTTAGATCTACTGTTGTATTAGTAGTTGTTGTTGTTAGTGTTGTAAGTATAAGATGGTCAATTTTCTCTGTTAGTATGTGGACTAATGTACTGTTGTTTTGACTCAACAAAGCGTGGTGATATTCAAGCAGTCTAGTACGATGGCCGCCTTGTTCCAAATCAATTTATAACTTATTAGACTAATCATGGAAGGGATTGTCGAGCAAATTCAAATAAAGCACGAAACAAAGCCGACCTTCAAAACTGGCGGGAATGTGTAGTTGTGTTTACTCATGAGTACCGGTAATCTTATGAGTCAATCGGATAAATTTGCTTTTGCCATTGTGAATGCATTGTGAAACAGTCGAGTATAAACATTGCGTAGGCGAACGTATATACATTCTCCCGCCACACAGAATTGTTGGGTTTTCGCCTTGGTTGTAGTAGATTGGATCGAAAATCCAATACAGTCTATGAATAGCATTGCCATTTACAGAAATCCGATGCGCGCGCACAGTGGAAAATTTTCCGCGCGCGGTAACAGCTATGGCAACGTATCGATCTGGCTCTTTCAATGTCCCAATACTAGGTTACGAGGGCAAATAGGTTCACAGAGTCTGAAAGTGAAGGAATGCGTGTATATGGGGGAGAAACATTGGTTGGTTCTAAACCCACTTAAAAATTCAGTAGGGCGCCCATCTGGTGGCAATTTAAACGCGTGTAGTTATATGGTTCTAAAATTGGTGTGTCATCATGAACTAATTTGTTCATGAAACAAGTGGTAGATCGATATATTCGTTGTTCGCACATTTTACACATTTTGAGATTTCATGGAATTACGACATTTGAGCACTTAACTATGTAATGTTAAACGCTTGTAACACGTGGTAACACAATTCTTGGAAAAGTAGAAGACTTGTAAATTAACTTGTTAGCTTTTTCTGTGTGTAGTTTATACTTTAAAGGTCACATGTTAAATAAAGTATTTGTTGTGAACTTTATTATCATTAGCTTTGCATGCACTGGATGCCATATATTGATATGAAGAAATGAAATTTCAAACGTTATAAAAGAGAAATTATTACAAGGGTTTTTATCTAAGATTGGTAATCTCGGTATGACCATTATACTTGTGAATAGACCGTGGTTCCCGGGGTATGTAGACACATCGGCGGGTGGATGGGCCGGACGAAACTAGTTTTACTAGAGTAGTGACAAAACACATTGTCATTATTGCATCATCACGTTAGTTTGTATTGGTAGGTATTAGGGAAAAAAAACATTCCTATACATATTCCTGTATAGTGAGAGGTTTGTGTTTACTTTAATGTTCAAGTAATAGTATGCATAATAATTATTATAATATGGGTACGGAATTACTGAGTAGTAGTTTTAGTATTGAAATAATCGTCAGCATACAATTGGAGAACACTTGGTCATTATTACGTGGACTGATCGTAATGCACCTATCAATATTTTCCCGGGGTGGGGGGTGGGATGGGGGAGCGGCGTGCATATGCGGGACTTTAGACTGAAATCGATTCCCGACAGGCGGGAATTTGATACGCCGAATAATTCCCGGTCTCGGGAAATAGACTGTGGTCGGATTTTAGATCCAGGTAATATTGGCCCCCGGGTCATTTGATAACCTTTAAGCATCTCCCACTGTGGGGATTTAGACAAAAATGCTTGGCTCTAGGGTGGGGAATTAGACCCCCCCCCCCCCCCCAAAAAAAAATGAATTTGTCAATCAAATTCCCTCGGTCAGTCCGCCCGGGGGGGGGGGGAAATATTGATAGGTGCATACAATACATTGTCAAGACCATTTACATGGTAACTGCTTGAAAACAGTGCGTATTTGTTCTCTGATTGCACAGCGTGTGTCATTTGAAAAATTCTACGTTCACACCAAACTCGTCGACGGAAGATGTCTAAATGGCATTGTAGTTCACTACTTATTTTTAGAACTGCATGGCAATTTTATTAACAGTCTACACATTTCATGATAATTAATAGGCCTCTTTTGAAACATTTCCTTGAACAAAAAGTAAACGTTCATAAATCATATAAAAGTCCTAAATAAAGGACATTTTACGACGAGTAGCAAAGTTGTCATAAAATTATGATGTGAGATATTTGGCACACACAACTGGTGTGACTGTTTCAACGATTGACGTATTAAGGTGAATCATTGCGGCAATAATGGAAAAATAACGGATATAATATGTAAATTAGCTTTGAATGCGTCCCAGTGACCTTGATGAGTGTTAAGCGCTTTAACGACGTTGTATTGTCATTTGCAAAGCCAGGGCCGGTATTCACAAAGCTCCTAAGGGAAATCTTACTGAAGTTGTACTTAAGTGAAAATTTCATATCAAATGATTTGTACACAGAAGGCTGTAATACTAAACATATAAGCAATATTTACAAGTTAACAACATTTTAATGTTAATCTTCCTATACATGAAACAGCCAGAGACATGCGGAATTTTATTAATTTAAGGAATTTACTTGAGTTTTTCCTAAGGAGCTTTGTGAATACGGGCCCTGGGGCATAAAACGTTGTACTGCGCGAGCTTTGTATTGTGTATGTTGTTTGGCCAATATTGGATAATCTTTTATTTGAGAAAGACCACTCATGGACACGGTCCTCATGCAGGGATCGAACTTGCCTTGCACGTTCTACAGATTTGCACTACGGCCATCGGCTGATAGGATTTGTCTTAAGATAATGATTTGTTTTAAGGTAATTAGTTGTGTTATAAAGTTATAATCATGGTTCCACAAACGCAAACGCGCGCGTGCAAGGTCTAATTCTCGACAGCTGTTGGCAACGTCTCTACACACTAGATTATGTGCCATCATGTTTTTTTGTTTAGCGAGTCCCGTGTTACCATTAGCTTCGGATGGTGCTGTACATGTACATGTAGGTCTTTGTACTTATAGTTATTTACCGATTACTCTAACACGCGATAAGAATGAAAATGATGATATTATAGATGTCGTTCATGTCTTAATTATCGTCATCATCACCTGAATTCATCGTGTTGATATCTTTACCCTCAGCACTTTCATCGGGATCTTACAATCTCTGGCCTCATCGTCTGTGCTGTAACTGTGCTACATATGACGTACCGTTTGGGTCAAAAGTAAATAGGTATACCTACAGGTACAAAAATATGCCGACAGGCACAATTTGGTGCCTACAGGCCTCAATGTATGCCTGTATAGCTTTAAAATGCATTTAGTGTTTCTTTTAACTAAAATAATTACGCGGAGTTCGGTAATTCAACACACCGAAGTATATTGAGCCTACAGGCCTAAATTTATGCCGACACGCCTAAATTGTACCTACAGGTATCAATTGTACCTGCAGGTTTATTTGTTAATAGGCCTATAGGCATAAATTTATGCCGCGGCGTTCAAAGAAGTGCTTGTAGGCATATGTTTGTACCTGTAGGTATACCTATTTACTTTTGACCCAAACGGTATGCCGCGGCGTTCAAAGAAGACCAGGCTACATATTCTCAAAGCTCCTTAGGGAAAACTAAGGTTAATTTCTTAAATTCATAAAATTCCTTAAGTCTCTGGCTGTTTTATGTGAAGGTAAATATTGTTGAGTATTTTACCTTTTTGTAAACAGAAATCATTGGATTTCACATAGAAAATTTGGTCTGAAATTTTCAGTTAAGTACAACTTAGGTTAAGATTTCCCTTTGGAGTTTTGTGAATACCGACCCATATTCATTAGTTCCTATACAGACGTCAGGGGCCGTATTCCAGAAACATCTGAAGTCTATCTTAAAATTCCGTGTTTTGAAATGCAATATTTCTAAAATTACATACAGTTCTGTGAACCCCTTTGCAGTTCAGTATGCGAAATGGTAATTACATGTATACTGAGTATAGCTGATAATTTATACATTCTAAGCACATTGTTACAACACAATCAATAAAACGATCACAATAAATGGTGATTTTAGAGTTAAGGATAATATTTTACTTAAGGTGTTTGTGGAATACGGCCCCAGGAAATGATTAAAACCGTTGATAATACCCGTGACCAAACACACATGTATACAGTTGCATCACCAGTGTCTTGTGTTGGCCTAGTTTCTATAACCTCGTGTCGAATAGCCACTCTCTTATTTAACATCATGCATCACTCAATTTATTCGCGTGTTTTTCATAAGCAAATGATCGTTTATAATAACTGTTCACCCGACAGTGATTGATAACACGCTAGTCACGTGTTTGTGCACGTTATTTACTAATAGACATATATATTAATATTAAATATATTATCACGAGTTTTGTGAATTTGAATATAGATGTTTAGCTTGTGATTGTTTTTATTAAATGACTGCATGGTTATAATATTGTGTTTCTGATTCATAACGTTATCGTATCGCCTGAACGTTGAGTATTGTAAAATCTGAGGAATTAAACATCTGCTCGTGGCATTTCGTGGCTCTTCTAATTTCGATTAATTTCTCTATAAGATCCCAAATCACTTTGATGATTGATTTTCATCATGGCGGTTAGCATGGTCGTAAAAAATGTCATTTCGCGTTACGTGTCGGCTTATGTAGTATATTGCTTTTTAAGTTTCGATTCATATCGCCATAACGTGTTCCCCTTGACATGTTTTATCAGATTAAGATCATCATCATCACTATAATCGTCATCGTTATTAATACCGTCATCATCTTTTTCTTCATTAATAGCAAAAGCCGTTATATGCATCTAGCTGTTTTGTTCTTAATGCCAGCATCGACAAGTTTTATCATCACCATCATCATCCTCAATTCATTCATATTATTGTCGTCGTTTCCACCATCTGCTTATCAATCCCATCATCGTTAATTGTTATCAACACACTTAGCATCATCATCATCATCATCATCGTACAAACCATTATCCATACATCTACACACTACAAACAACAGAAGACCAGATCATAGTTTTCGTATTTTATTGTGTAATTTCTGTGCATGTCAATATAATATACAACAACAAAATATGTATCATTTGACAAAAATGATATTGCACAAAACCATAGCATGGTACGCATTTTAACAATTCGAACATTTTGATAGGATGTTATGAAGGAAATGTTGTTTATTATTGTATTTTTGCAGGATGTTTTAATTTCTCAAGAAATGCCCTTGTTATCGTTTCTTTAATTTTTGCCACAGTTAAGAAATAACTTCCATGTTTCGATGAATATTAATGATTCCTACTACACTGCTACAACACAGCCGATAAAAATCATTGCATTGCATTGGCAAACATTTAAAACAAAGATCAAACAACAAACAAATGAAGTGATAACAATTTTATAACAGCAAGTTAAACACGTTAAAAGCTGGAAGTAAAAAGTAAAGCGTATTTAAAATTTGTTGATTTCTTGTTAAAATTTTCTTATGTTAATTTACTTTAAAAATATTTTTATTTTATGCGCGTTCATAAATGATTAAGTGCAAATTTTGTTGAACGGAATGGTTTTAGCGAAAAAGGAATTGACAAAAGAAATTATAAAACACCGAATTGTGAAGAGAAAAAAAACACATAGAACAGCGCAAAGCACACAATGTGATCATGAACTGATATATATATAAGGAACAAATAAATAACTTAATTCCGTGATACATACATGTATGAAAGACTCTGTAGTTGTTGTAACATACAGAAGCACGGTCTTTGACTAAAAATCTAAAATGTGTAGTTGGTTTTTATCAACAATTTACTTATTTTAAATTATCTCAGAGTTAACAAGTTTTTATTTCATTTTTTGGAATTGATTAAAGTGCTCACAATTTTAAATCAAGTTAAACATTTTACTTAATTCTTTGAATTGTGCAGCAAAATGTGTCTGCGAACACTAAACAAGTTGAATGATGAAGGAGATATTTTCCCGCCATTGAGAAATCGATTCCAGAAATTCGCGCCAGAAGTTTTCCAGACACCATATTGATTCATTTGACTCACGCACGGCGCATGACCCAGTGAGGTCACTGTTTATTGATGAAATTTGAGACGCTAGTTTGAGCGAATATATCATAGTTTGTTAGTAAATTTGAGTGATTTTGTTTCGAAAACCGATTTTAATTGATGTTTAACTATTATTTTGGTTCAATATTTCATTCATTTTCAGTAAGTTGACATTTTTATTTTTTAGGAAAAAATATTTCAATGCTTTTATTCTTGGTTATTTTAACACGTTTTTGAACAAAAGTGTAACATACAACAATATAGACAGCATTAGCGTTAAGTTTACTCAAAACTGATCGATGTTTTGTAAAATAAATGCAATTAAGCACAGTTATAATATAATCACATATATCACAAACGTGGCGACAGCAAGCATCATTTGTTCAAATGGGCATCATACCCAAATAAATAGCACAGTTCAAACATTCGCTCATGAAAGATGAAATAAATATTATGAATGTGATATGAATGACTTCTACATTCAAGCGCAAACATAGCCCCATCTACAACACGTTTACACCAAATAACTTAGAACTAAGTCCATATAGCACCGTAAGCATAAAATGATGTTAGAATGTTTGGCTTAATAGCACATTTTAAGACTGTCCATAGTGATGGTGGTCTTCGTGCCATAGACAGAATCTGTTCAACACCTCTAGAAGTAATAGCTGCCTTTTGCATAGTTACAAAAGTTCACACGAATGTTAAAATCCATATCTGATGGTATTTGGTCTCACAACTTGTTAATAAGTGTTTTTCACAGAAGAATATTCAAAACTTGAGCTTTGGTGGTCCGAATCAACGTCACAAGGAAATCTAACCCACGTAGCGGAGTTTGCAGTATGACCGGTGTTGTTCTTGTGGGCGTTCCGGTTTTCATTGGCACCGTGCCAAAAATATCGCGCGTTTATATTTTTGACTGGAATGTCCAAGCACGATCGATGGAATGTTAGTACGCACGTGCCGGCGTCGGATCGAGCTCCCGACATCGCCGACGTACTCTTCCGCCGTCGTCGACGGTATCAACATCGCAGCTTGATTGCAGAACTTAAGATTTTGAGCAACTAAAGTTCAGTCGACATCAGCCGACTATGAAGAGAACTGAAATATTTCCCCCCAACCGCCTCCGGTTTAAATGTTTATCAGGACCGAGTCTCGATGGCGATTATGTTGCACGAGATTTGCGAGGAGAGAGAGTCATTATCCGACGGATACCCGCTGCTGAAGTGCGAGTAGGAGTCGTTGTCGTCTGGTATGTCTTCGTATTCAGCCTCATTCGGGGATTCCTCGATAGGGTCCAAGTTTGACATGGCAGACACAGTTCTCTGGCGTTTTCTCTGCGTCAAGTCTTTCGGCTTTCGTTTAGACTTGCCGTTGGTAGCTTTGCCGTGCGATTTACTCGAGTTTTTAGAGTCTTTCGACTTGCTGCGACTAGTTTTCTGTTTGATATACCGCAGAATGGAACCAAAGAGTCCTTCCTTCTTGCCACAGTCTCGCAGGTCCAGCGAGGTGGAGAAGTTTTCACTTTCATTTTCCAGTGAACTGTTCAGTGCCTGCAATTTCTCCTCCAGAATCCGTCGCTGTTTCGACGGGCTGTTCATATCACTCAGATCCGGCAGAGATTTGTGAACCAACTTAGGCACAACGCTACTCTGAGACAGGTCCGGCAACGACAAGGTGCCGTCGCTTTTCACAAGGCACTTGTAAGTGTTGCCTTTTCGGTCCCTCAGCGTCACTTGGTAGATTTTCTGCGTCTGAGACACTGTTGCCAGTTTTCGGTTTTCGCTGACTTTATGAAGTTTTCCACCGTTGACATGTGGCTTCGAACGTTTATGTTTCCCGTTATCGCCGTTGACGAAGGGCATTAAACCGTGAGTAGCATTTGGAAACATAGCCATATCGATCACAATAAGTTTTATGCTTCGATCACCACGTGTTCACAAACTAAAGTTCTTTTTTCTTCGATTATAAGATGAATATGTTGAATAAAATCCAGCGAGTGAAATGATTTCACAACTTCGACGATCTGAATATATATCAGTTTAAAATGTTTCTTGATTAAAGTTAATGTTCTGTTTTACAAAACGATTTGTAGATTTAAAACTTTTAAGGTCCACGTCTTAACAGTTTCATTGTTGGCAATAGTCTGAAGTTACTTGTCAAGTCGATTCTGTTTTACAATACGCTGAAACGTATAACCAATGAAATTACTTGGCACACTGCCATGTGTAGCGATAACGTCTGGGTCAGAAAGCTAGCTCATTTTTATCGCGGGTAGATTCATCTGTTTCGGCGTTTAACATGTATCGCATCTTTAGCGGGGCTCTAGTCAAGATTTTATCCTATCACGCGTAAAAACAGTTTTATAGGCAAAATGTGGTATCTACAAAACGTTTTCAAATTTCTGTCTGATTAATTTCGATACTTCGATGCCCAATATTTTGGTAATTTTCCAATAACATTGAACTTAGACTCGTCCAAGTATTTGGCCTTGGGCCAAGTTGCTCGTGACCCATTGACTATCACATGAGGATATAGACATCGAGGCTGCCGATGGGGAACGTTCTAGATATTTGAAATAATATTTTAACGTGGTTGGTTAATAGATGAATAATAACATTTAATACTAACAAAATTAGAAGAATTTTAAAAATGTAACTGTCGATATATTATCTATAAACAGTATAGAGAGTGTTGGTGTATGAATTTCTCGTGGAAATTTTTATTCGAACAAATATTTTCGGATGATGCAACTTAGCTTGCACCCGTGTGCCCTTCGGGCGCCTCTTTGTTCAGCAGTTGAATGGAATGCCTGCACGCTTTGGCGGGAATATCAACCAATCAAAACGCAGATAGTTCCTGATTACTATGGCGATTAGTCACGTGGGCCAACCCTGAGATGACATGGCGAAAAATGTAAACAAACATTTGAATGTATGTGTGCCAACGGGTAGAATTGAGCGCCAAGTTTGAACACGCTCAAATATTTTTAAACTTATTAGATCTAATAGATCTATTGAATAATCGAGGCTATCCTCAATGGAAAATTTTACACCGGGAAAATCGATCGATCTCATGATTCTGTAATGGCAACCAGTTGTTAGCGTGTGTAGCTCCTATAACACTCGTTAGTGTTTGGCTTTGAATAAACATTAATAAAGAACGAAACTTAATAGTGGTTTGTTAAAAATCAGTACATTGACATAAAAAACTTGCGTCACCAACAATATCGGAAATCGTAAATAAATAATGCATAGACACTAAATGAACACGATTTGAATTGAGTTTAAGTGTTATATCATTTCTAACGCATACACGCCTTTCAAAAAAAAAATAAATAAGTTTTCATTTCATGGGTAAAGGGTAAAATTCATTGGTATATTCACGTAAATCACTTTCATGCGTTTCATAGCTTATGACGTAGATCTGTTCAGTAACATTACACTGGAATTGGAATTTACCTTAATGTTACAACGAAGCGCGTTTGTAGTGGCATATTAGAAATATATTTTGTACCGAGTATTTTCCAAAGGGAAGCAACCGCTATAAAATCCTGCACTGTGTCAATGGTTACCTCCCATTACAATACAGTGATGTTACATGATTGTAATTAAATTCCACCGTTCGGATCGATGTTCAGATTCCATGTCCCGGTGCCTGTGAATAAGACCTATGATTGAGCGAAATATAGCATGGGCCATTGATTGAACATGTTTCTAGTATTTAGACATAAGATTCAGCGAAATATAGCATGGGCCATTGATTGAACATGTTTGTAGTATTTAGACATAATATTCAGCGAAATATAGCATGGACCATTGATTGAACATGTTTGTAGTATTTAGACATAATATTCAGCAAAATATAGTATGTGCCATTGATTGAACATGTTTCTAGTATTTAGACATAAGATTCAGCGACATATAGTATGGGTCATTAATGGAACATGTTTCTAGTATTTAGAAATAAGATTCAGCGAAATATAGTATGGGCAATTGATTGAACATGTTTCTAGTATTTAGACATAAGATTCAGCGAAATATAGTATGTGCAATTGATTAAACATGTTTCTAGTATTTAGACATAAGAATCAGCGAAATATAATATGGGCCATTGATTGAACATGTTTCTAGTATTTAGACGTAAGATTCAGCGAAGTATAGTATGGGTCATTGATTAAACATGTTTCTAGTATTTAGACGTAAGATTCAGCGAAATATAGTATGGGCCATTGATTGAACATGTTTCTAGTATTTAGACGTAAGATTCAGCGAAGTATAGTATGGGTCATTGATTAAACATGTTTCTAGTATTTAGACGTAAGATTCAGCGAAATATAGTATGGGCCATGGATTGAACATGTTTCTAGTATTTAGACATAAGATTCAGCGAAATATAGTATGGGCCATGGACTGAACATGTTTCAAGTATTTAGACATAAGATTCTGCGAAATATAGTATGGGCCATGGATTGAACATGTTTCTAGTACTTAGACATAAGATTCAGCGAAATATAGTATAGGTCATTGATTGAACATGTTTCTAGTATTTAGACATAAGATTCAGCGAAATTTAGTATGGGCCATTGATCGAACATGTTTCTAGTATTTAGACATAAGATTCAGCGAAATATAGTATGGGCCATGGATTGAACATGTTTCTAGTACTTAGACATAAGATTCAGCGAAATATAGTATAGGTCATTGATTGAACATGTTTCTAGTATTTAGACATAAGATTCAGCGAAATTTAGTATGGGCCATTGATTTAACATGTTTCTAGTATTTAGACATAAGATTCAGCGAAATTCAGTATGGGCCATTGATCGAACATGTTTCTAGTATTTAGACATAAGATTCAGCGAAATATAGTATGTGCAATTGATTAAACATGTTTCTAGTATTTAGACATAAGAATCAGCGAAATATAATATGGGCCATTGATTGAACATGTTTCTAGTATTTAGACGTAAGATTCAGCGAAATATAGTATGTGTCATTAATGGAACTTGTTTCTAGTATTTAAACGTTAGATTCAGCGAAGTATAGTATGGGTCATTGATTAAACATGTTTCTAGTATTTAGACGTAAGATTCAGCGAAATATAGTATGGGCCATGGATTGAACATGTTTCTAGTATTTAGACATAAGATTCAGCGAAATATAGTATGGGCCATGGACTGAACATGTTTCAAGTATTTAGACATAAGATTCTGCGAAATATAGTATGGGCCATGGATTGAACATGTTTCTAGTAAACCTGTCAATTTGAAAAAAAAGCGTTTCACCAGAAGTTTCGAATACTTTCGGTTATTTCAGTAGCCATTTAAGTATCCATTGAAGTAGCCGTTCATGATTGGCTATTTTGACTTCTGGTAACTCTAACATAGTTTGACTTCTAGTAACGCTTATATAAATTTAACCTTTGTAACTGTTGACTAAGAGAAATAGCCCATCGACATAGCTAACAAGGACACAGAGCCAGTATTTGACATTCGCGGTTCTCTGTTTGATCAACACAGCGGACTGTTACGGTTCACAAAGTCATCTGGACCTTTCCCACGTTTGAAGGTCCGTTCCGACCAGGCCGACGTGGAATTTGACACACTTCTATCAGCGGACAAGTTCTTCGCCATGATACAAATTATATTAAATTTGCGCCTGTTTTATCATTCGCACACTCAATACCGGTACTTGAGTTCTCATTTGACTACGGTTTTGAATATTTTATGAGCATTCACTGCATTGCAAGGAAATACAAAAGCGATGTGTGAAGGGATGAATTTAAGAGCGTATCTATTGACGTAAACAAGACGTCTCTTCATTGCGGGAAATCGATGCTGGATTATTTATTGCCGTGCATATTGATAAATAATTGCAAATGTTGAATGGCGCGCATATCTGCTTGCGAATATAGAAAAGCACTGTCAAGTGTATTCTTCTAATAACAATGCTTATTACAACACAATACAATTGATTTGAGGCGTGTCGTGGGAAAACCGGGCTTAATGCATGTGTGTAGTGTCGTCCCGAATCAGCCTTCCGCTTTTATGGTATTTTCTGTTCCTAAGAGGTCTCTTCTAAACATAAATCCACTGTAAGCAGAAAGTGCCGTCCCGGATTAGCCTGTGCGGACTGCACAGGCTAATCCGGGACGACACTTTACGCACATGCATTAAGCCTGGTTTTACCACGACACGCCTCGTTTCGATTTTCAAGACCAATGTCCAGTTTCACAAAGCTTCTTAGTTAAAACTGATGGAAAATTATTAAAACCGTAAGTCTATGACATTTTTATCTGTAGCTATTTTACATTAAATTGTTATTGTCTAGTAATAAACACGGTGATCCGCAGTTGCTTTTGGTGAAAATCGTAGATCAGGAACCGTGACATTCTTATTCCACATTTGACTTGTTCTTATTTAATTTTTTATATTAAGCAGCTCGTTGTGTGTTTTTAATACAATGTTTCAATTTCTAAAAATACTCATTTGTATTTCTAAAAATAGCTCTGAAACTGATCGAGGCCCTGCGTGCACGTGGGACAAATAATGAGGGTTTTGAGTAGCGATACATTTGCGCTCTTAATATGCAGTACTTTCCGCATTTTATTAGCTCACCTGAGCACAAAGTGCTCATGCTGAGCTTTTGTGATCGCCCGTTGTCCGTCGTGCTAGCGTGTGTGCGTGCGTGCGTGTGTGAGTCGTCAACTTTTCATTCAAACAACATCTCCTCCTAAACCGCTTGGCAGATTTTCACCAAACTTCACAGGAATGATCCTTGGGTGGACCTCTTTCAAAGTTGTTCAGTTCTTTCCGGTCCGCTGCATATGTAGGTCACCAGAGCTAAAAATAGATTTAAAAAGTTAAAACTTTAAAAATCTTCTCCTATGAAACCGCTCGGCTCAGAGCTTTCATATTTGATATGTGACATCCTCTAGTGGTCCTCTACTAAGATTGTTCAAATGATGCCCCTGGGGTCAAAACTGGCCACGCCCCAGGGGTCACATGGTTTATATAGACTTGTATAGCAAAATGACTCTTAAAATCTCCTCTGAAACCGCAAGGCCTAGAGGTTTCATATTTGGTATGTAACATTGTATAGTGGTCCTGTACAAAGATTGTTCAAATGATGCCCCTGGGGTCAAAACTGGCCACACTCCAGGGGTCACATGGTTTATACAAACTTAAATAGCCAAATGACTTTAAAAATCTTTTTCTCTGAAACCGCAAGGCCCAGAGGTTTCATATTTGGTAGGTAACATTATATAGTAGTCCTCTACAAAGATTGTTCAAATTATGTCCCTGGGGTTAAAACTGGCAACACCCCGGGGGTCACATGGTTTATACAAACTTAAATAGCCAAATGACTTTAAAAATCATCTCCTCTGAAACTGCAAGGCCTAGAGGTTTCGTATTCGGTTGGTAACATTGTATAATGGTCCTCTACAAAGATTGTTTAAATGATGGCCCTGGGTTCAAAATTGGCCACGCCCCGGGGGTCACATGGTGTATATACATTTAAATAGCAAAATGACTTTTAAAATCTTCTCCTCTGAAACCACAAGGCCCAGAGGTTTTATATTTATAATGTAACATTGTATAGTGGTCCTCTACAAAGAGTGTTCAAATGATGCCCCTGGGGTCAAAACTGGCCACACCCCGGGGGTCACATGGTTTATACAAACTTAAATAGCCAAATGACTTTAAAAATCTTCTCCTCTGAAACTGTAAGGCCAGAGGTTTCATATACGGTTGGTAACATTGTATAATGGTCCTCTACAAAGATTGTTTAAATGATGCCCCTGGGTTCAAAATTGGCCACATCCTGGGGGTCACCTGGTTTATATACATATAAATAGCAAAATGACTTTAAAAATCTTCTCCTCTGAAACCACAAGGCCCAGAGGTTTTATATTTTGGTATGTAATATAGTATAGTGGTCCTCTACAAAGATTGTTCAAATTATGCCCCTGGGGTCAAAACTGGCTACATAGTTTATACTGCAGCACTGTAATTTCAATCAGCCTGTAACTCTCAAATATTAATACAGCAGACCACATTCCAGCCAGGTGTATACAGTGTGCTATTTTTAGATCTTAAGAAACCAGCTAGCCAGTTACACAGTGTTGTGAGAGTGCTTTAGAGAATTGGTAACCAGATGACCATTGAAATGTATAAAACATATTATTTACCAGCATGGTCAATCATGTTGTTGTCTAAGTAAATTAGCTGGACGTAATGTGTAGGCAATGTGTAAGAAATGTAGTCAATCAGTCTTAGTATATCAGACCGTCTTATATCATACATTGTCACTTTAGATCTACTACATTGAATTTGTTTACAGGCCAAGTGTTAGCTGTACTTGTAAGCCCTATGCAAACATTGAGCTACTTTTTATATGGGCAATGTTTGCTGACGGGCTATACCGGGGAACGACCATTTCTGTGGTGGAAAGTTTTCCTTCTTTGTCTATATTGTTCCGACATGAGTTTGATCGCTACTTTCACGTCCAGAAATTTGATAGTTATTGTGAACGGTTGCAATAAAAGTTACATACCTGGACAGATAATCCATTCCTAATTAATGTTCCATAAATATTTATATGAAAACACTTTCATTTTACATGCCTGAACTATTTAAACCTACATACTATTGCATTTTTAAATAATCTTGCTGTCCTCCACTGTGTAAAATTAAATCGATATTCTGCTACGCTGTAGAAGTGTTACGTCATTCTATTGGTCAGTATCAGGATAGCCTCACTCTGATTGGTTTGAGTGCTAAAACGATGCTGCAATTTTGGGAATTTCTACACACATGTGATAGATTTATACAAAACTTTAAATCGGATTTAAATGCTTGTATTAGGTAAATTTTGGCTCATGTTAATCAGTTTAGGTGTTGTTAAACTATAAAACGTAGATAGATAACTATATTGTTGTAAATAATGGAAATTTAAGAAAATTTAAACTTTTAGGTTTCCACCACATAAATCGTCGTTCGTCGATGAGACGTTCCAGCGAATTTAGCACTATATAAAAAGTAACACTAAATTCGCAGCACGTCTCATTAATAAGACTAGCGAAGTGTATATTTCTTATTTAATAATGAAATGCCAAATATGAAATAATAGCATTAGATCTATATCTAGTCTAACTTAGGTGAAACTGCACAATTTTTGGTAAGGCAAAATGATGCAGCAATCGAGTCTGTGACTCTGACACTGCAGTCTGTTTCACCAGCATGTACAGAAACACGTAGCATAGAGTTTAGTCATCTACTTTAAATCTTTCATTTGTACAGTTTAATTAATTGTGTGCAGTACACACAAAAACTACACACAGGTTTGTCTCTCCAACAAAGTTCTTAATGCTTTGTTGGCAGCACCCACCAAATTATGCCTCTGGGGTCAAAACTGGCCACATCCTGAGGGTCACATGGTTTATATTGACTTGAATAGTGAAATCACTTTAAAAATCTTCTCCTCTCATACCCCAAGGCCCAGAGGTTTCATATTTGGTATATAACATTGTATAGTGGTCCTCTACAAAGATTGTTCAATTGATGCCCCTGGGATCAAAACTGTGCACACCCCGGGGCTCACATGGTTAATATAAACGTAAATAGCAAAATGACTTTAAAAAACTTCTCCTCTGAAACCACAAGGCCCAGAGGTTTCATATTTGGTTGGAAACATTGTATAGTGGTCATCTATAAAGATTGTTCAAATGATGCCATTGGGGTAAAAACTGGGCACACCCCATGGGTCACATGGTTTATATAGACTTAAATAGCAAAATGGCTTTAAAAATCTTCTCTGAAACTGCAAGGCCCAGAGGTTTCATAGTTGGTATGTGATATTTTATAGTGGTCCTCTGCAAAGATTGTTCAAATGATGTCCCAGGGGTCAAAACTGGGCCTGCCCTGGGGTCACATTGTTTATATAGACTTAAATAGCCAAATGACTTTTTTAAAATCACCTGAAACCGCAGTGTTTTCGTATTTGATATGTAACATTGTATAGTGGTCCTCAACAAAGATTGTTAAAATTATGGCCCTGGGGTAAAAAGTGGCCATGACACGGGGCGTCACATGATTTATATAGACTTATATGGCAAGTGGGCCTTAAAATCTTCCTTGTTGAAACCGTAAGGTCCAGAGATTTTATGTTTTGCGTGAAACATTGTGGAGTGGTCCTCTACAAAGAGTGTTCAAATGATGTCCCTGGGGTAAAAATTGGCCACCCCCTAGAGGTCACATGGTTTATATACATTTAAGTAGCAAAATGATTTGAAAAATCTCCTCTTAAACCGCAAGGCCCAGTGGAATCATATTGGGTATGTAACATTGAAAAGTGGTCCACTACAAATATTGTTCAAATTATGCCCGTGGGGTACAAGGTGGCCATGCCCTGTGGGTCACATGGTTTATATAGACTAAAAAAACATCTGACACTCCAAAGGCCCAGATCTTTATACTCAGGTAAGGCGTTTAGTGCCATTTTTCCCTCTTGTTATTAGCCATTATGATGTTTTAAACTCAGGTGAGCGACCTAGGGCCATCATGGCCCTCTTGTTGTATGTAATGCTAATGAATAATGGTTAGTTTTATGCTGCACATGCTCCCATAGACATAATATTAAACCACGATGATTTAATTTTATCATGGACACCATGCGGGGCTTCAAAATTGCGCATGCGCAGTATGAAATAGATTCCCCGCAGCTTGTTTGCATTCGGGGGTTATGTACAAAATAATTGGATAAAATATTCATTTATGCACAAATCAAGATGAAAACTCGTCAGCGTTGTTAAGGGAAAGCATATGATTGATCGAGATCAACAAAACAGAAATCGCCGGTAAAAAAACGCTTATTCGGATGGGGTGGCGGATTTAGGCAAGTGGCGGATTTAGGCACTGCGCCAGTAGGATAAATATAGCATTTGACACGAGTTGTCAGTTCATGCCATATTTTATTAAACGAATTCAGGAGTTTAATAAAAATATGGTATAAAATGACAACGAGTGTCATATCTTTTTTATCACATGCTTTTAAACGAAAAAAAGAGTCTAATTTTACCAAAACATGTTGATAAATCCATAAAGTTGTGTATTGGCATGACGTCATTTCATGCTGTCGACGTCATTTCACCAAAATAACGTCATGCGATTGGTCAGTCAAAGAATATCTACCCAATTAAAACGTTCAGAATGTTTAAGAAATAATTGACGGGTAACTGTTGGTTATTGCGGTAATAACCAACGGTTTGGAGTTCCGATGCGTAGGAATTAAACCACGAGGGCGGTAGACGGGACGACACTTTACGCACATGCATTAAGACCGGTTTTCCAGCGACGCGCCTCATATAGATATTTTCTCTATCCCGTGATACGTATCTATCTGATTAAGGCCTATAACCATTACCGGAACACACGTTCGCGTGCGTGGAACAACAACGACAATGACAACGTGTTTCCGCGTAGGTGGAACGCTGCATCCGTAGATGTCAAACAGGATTTGCGTAAAATTATTATTTACGCACAAGTTGGAGCTTATTTTTGGACTTGATCTACGTCCTTACTATATCGATGGGTTTAAGACTAAAATAGTGTTTGATAGTTTAGTTACAACAATAAATACGTGGTTTTCGCTTTAACCCAACAAATATGCCGTTTTGTGCGTATTATAAGGGAACGCAGTGACAGAATAGGGCACATGGCCCTCGTGCGTGTTTATAAACATTCAATGCGATCGACCCACTGTTCTGAATGCGCGATGTAAACAGCTATAACGAGAAATGTAGCGACCGCCATATGGCACCAGGAATGTGATGCCGGGATGGGCCCGTATACATGTCCTGGGCCCGTATTCACAAAGCTCCTTAGGGAAAACTTAAGTTAATTTCTTATATTCAGAAAATTCTTTAAGTCTGGCAGTTTCGTGTATAGGTCTTTTAACATTAAAATGTTGTCAACTTGTAAATATTGATTATATGTTTAGTATTGCAGCCTCTATGCACAGAAATCATTGAATTTCACATAGAAAATTTGATCTGAAATTTCCACTGAAGTACAACTTAAGTTAAGATTTCCCTAAGGAGCTTTGTGAATACCAGCCCAGATTGTTGTATGTGAGCAAAATGTTTTGTTTGTTTTCGTTTGTTTCGATTTTTCGCCGTTTTTGACAGTATTTCAGTCATATCACAGCGGTCAGTTAACCTACTCACACTTTTCCTGGGCAAGCGTAGCCGATCTACGCGGTTTACCAATATACTAAGTGCACATACCTATGCCTGTAACTGACAACTGCCCTACTTGAATCGGAAGTATGGGGAGAATGGCCGTAGAAATTATTTCATGAACAATCCCCACACAAGTTATGTGGTCGGGCCGGGGTTCGAACTTAAGTATGTGGCTGGTCCATTTTAATGTTATATTGTTTTAATGGTAAAGAATCAAGTGATGCTTGTTATTGCACTAAATTTCGAATCAAGTGATGCTTGTTATTGCACTAAATTTCAAATCAAGTGATGCTTCTTATTGTGCTAAATTTCAAATCAAGTGATGCTTCTTATTGCGCTAAATTTCAAATCAAGTGATGCTTCGTATTGTACTAATTTCAAAATATTGATTTTCACAAGGAAATGTTCAGTTGTATCCACTTATTACATGTACAGAAATGACCACAGCAATGTTGCTACTCATGTACATATACACTGAATCACTTGTCTCGTTGAATATTGTTTTAGTTGTGGAATCTATTCGTGTTTGTTTTCTACATTGATTCGTTAATTAAAACACAAACGGGCGTTCATTATGTATGTGACTGATTTTTGGGTTACAATAAACTACGTCTTGCATGGATTATTGCCAACAGTGCCATACCGTTCCTAAATCCCGTACTGTGACGTACAGAGCTCGCATTCTTTTCATTGTTCGTGGAAACAGATGTTAGATACGGCATCTGGCTTAAGTCTATCGTACATTAGCATGTATACAAGCATTGTGCGCCTGTAATAATGATATAATTCATGAATATACTCACCGAGAAAGAAACGCTCTTGGGCGAAAAACAGTGTGCACTTTCCGAGATACATAACGCGCGCAGATCTGGCATAATGCACCCGGGGGGGGGGGGGGGGGCAGAGGGCATATGCGGGATTTTAGACTGAAAGCAATTCTCGACAGGCGGGAATTTGACACGCAGAAAGATTCCGGGTCCATCTGGATTTTAAATCCCGGTAATATTGGCCCGGGCCATTTGATATGCCAATTAAGCATCCACCATTGAGGGGATTTAGACAAAAATGCTTGGCTCTAGGGTGGGGGATTAGATCCCCCAAAATACAATTAGTCAAATTCCCCTGGGATTGCCCGCCGCTTATCCCCCCTGTGGGGAAATATTGATAGGTGCATAAGTAGTGGTTACTTAAAATATTTACACCCATGTAAAGGCCCGCCATGTCATTATAATGGGTTCTTTAAAGGACATAGTTTTAAACCTTCAAACAATTAAACAATATAAACATATTTTTACTTGTAATTTGAAAATGACGCTAAAATGTCCATAAATATAAAAAATATATGGGAAATGGCAGCAATTAGAAAATAAGTCGTAGTGTATAAAGCCCCCCCCCCCCCCCCCCCACTCCTCACTCTCCCCCCACCCCACACGCCTAATGTTTTTGGTGATGTATTGCTAATTTGATGGAGTAATGACGGAAGATCAAGAAACTAAAAATGGAAATTGTTCACAAAGGATATCAATAGGATTACATTTATTGTTTTAATACTACAAGCACTATTTTACTTCTATTATTCATCAAGGGTCTTTCATTTACGTTTTCTTATGTTTGAGCCAATATACTTCAGAACTCATGCTTGTAAAATAAATTGTAATACAAATTTCGGTACATTGAAATGAACAAATCGCGCTCAAATGTATGGTGACATGTATGCTTGATCTAATCTTCGTCTGTGTTCGTGATAGCATTTTGAGTCAGGTAGCGTGTTTCCACTGTCATCAACGCGGACCACCGCCCAAATAGGTAACCCTTCTTAACAATTGATTTTGCCAGTGATAGGTTAACTCCCTTGCCATATATACCAATAATAAAAAAAAACACGCAAAAGATTCCAGGACGCGTTAAGTTGCTAACAGACAACCCAACCCCAGCAATAACAAGAGGCGTGTCATGGAAAACCTTGGCTTAATGTATGTGCGTACAGTGTCGTCCTTGATCGTAATTATTCACTCTACTTAAAATAAATTGGTATAAGCTGGTATTTTACCTAATTGAAGGTGGAGATCCAGGCCACTATCTTTTGCAAATTAAAACTTACCTAGCGCGCGTCTAATTCAATGCTATTTATCTACATTCTCATCATTATTTTTTGTAATTCGTGGGAAGCAAATATTTTTGTGCAAATTATTTAAAAAGCAAACAGTTAAATGCGTACAAGTCAATCTACAACGGGTAAAAATAGCCGATGAACCTTATAAGTTCGAATCAATTTTCAGCGTTGTACATCACAAGCGCTGTGCTCGGTAAAATCCAACTTAATTAAAAATAAGTTAAATTAGTCAAATGACATTCAAACCTCTATGCAGAAGTACAAGGCTTTTCAACAATTCTTATGCATATGTCAAAAACAGTAACAATCGTCAATCAAATGGCTATGATTGCTCCGCTATGTGTAATGAATCAATACACTGCTGTTAAACCTGTTGCAATATGTTTCAATGCGTAGTTAACCAGTACACAGCACAAACAGAGACGCTATCATACCTATGTGAATAGACATAACATGAATGCATTTGTAGATGTATAATAAATTGATTATGATTATTGTCTCTTAGTGTTTTAAGTCGGATCTATTTCTTGTCATCTATTCATAGACAGTAGCATCGATAACAGGAAGCCTCACTGCTCCGCGAGCGAAGCGCAGTAATATACCGATATACTGACTCATAGCCTGCAAAGTAAAGAAGTAGTTCCTCAAGACCGATTTCTGAATACAACTACTAAATCCTGTTGGCTTGCGCCAACAATCTAAAAATACCATAAAAGCGGAAAGTGCCGTCCTAGATTAACCTGTGCGGACTACACAGGCTAACCCGGGACGACACTTTACGCACATGCATTAAGCCCGGTTTTCCCACGACACGCCTCATTATTATGTATGCTTATTTTTGCTCAGTTCTATATCGTCAAGTGTGGAGACTGTTACACATTCTATTCATGTTTCCATACGATATCAGAATACTTAGATTGATATTTCCGTATACAAACATTCCATTTTATCTGCGGCTTGCGTCACTGCACATCTTGATACCGTTAGATCGTTGCTGATGACGTCATGGGGACACGGGGAACACGTGCGTCTGCAATGGGCGGGCAGTAAATCTGTATCATATTGTGGAATTTATAGTGTCTTTGTTCTGGAACTTAAACTCAATAGCCTATTGCGTAATTGGTGTTCTTGGGTCGGGGTAATGAATAAGATTCTGTCATTTACGTCGATTGTCCAAAAAACAATTTTCTGAAATAAAAAACGACTGTGGATATTTTTTGAAAGTCATATTTTTTGTAAAAATACTATGTTACTTAACACTTTCGACGTAATCTGTTTACTGACATAAATAGATCTCGAGGAAAGAATGTCAGAATATGTAAGGTTACATTTTTCCTCTTTCTTATATCACCCTTGAATTTAAAACCAATGACCAAAATGGATAATAATGATCGTTTTAGTAAAGTTAATAAAAACATGGTGTTTATGTGAATTCATTTATATGAAACATCTATGGCAAACAAATTTACAAGACGCCAATTTAATTTTCGCTGCAACCGTCTATTTGTCTCTTATTGCTTTGTAGTTTAAGTCCACAAGATATTAAAGGCTCTTCAATTTTTCACTTGTTCAACATATTTTCGCAAAAAATAGGGTCTGATAAACATTTTTGTTTCACATAATGTATATCCTCTGTTTATACAAATAGCAAAGGTTTACAGATTACTATAAGATTGTGGTGCTTTTCACTAGCCAGCAGTAGACAGGTATACCTCTTATTTAGCAGGGGCTGGCTAGAGATAACTCTTACTGGCTTACTACTGGACTCCCCCAATGACCCTTAAATTAAACTTAAATAATTCTAAAAACACTTAATTACTTAAAAGACTATGCTTAAACGACAAATTAGTAATAGTAGTGGGTAGTAGTAGTCGTAGTAGTAGTAGTGGGTAGTAGTAGTCGTAGTAGTAGTAGTGGGTAGTAGTAGTCGTAGTAGTAGTAGCAGCAGTTGCAGTAGCGGCAATGGTGGTGGTTGTTAGTGTTGTTGGAAGAGTAGTAAATGCTGTTGTCGTCGTCCTCATCAGTAGTAGTAGTGCAGTAGCGGCAATGGTGGTGGTGGTGGTTGTGGTGTAGTTGTTAGTGTTTTTGGAACTAGTAAATGTTGCTGTTGTCGTCGTCATTATTATCGTGAGGTTCTTAGTCTATAAATTCTTAATAATCCGTATGATCATAATAATTACGAACGTCGCTGTTTAAAACTGCTCAAGCACAAAGTACATGTATTTATTACTTGTACTCAATTCCACTTCAATGGGACAAAATAATGATATACACGGAAATTACAGCTCGGTGTATAAATAATGATATACCCGGAAATTACAGCTCGGTGTATAAATAATGATATACCGGAAATTACAGCTCGGTGTATAAATAATGATATACCGGAAATTACAGCTCGGTGTATAAATAATGATATACCCGGAAATTACAGCTCGGTGTATAAATAATGATATACCCGGAAATTACAGCTCGGTGTATAAATAATGATATACCCGGAAATTACAGCTCGGTGTATAAATAATGATATACACGGAAATTAGAGCTCGGTGTATACATAATGATATACACGGAAATTACAGCTCGGTGTATAAATAATGATATACACGGAAATTACAGCTCGGTGTATACATAATGATATACACGGAAATTACAGCTCGGTGTATAAATAATGATATACACGGAAATTAGAGCTCGGTGTATACATAATGATATACACGGAAATTACAGCTCGGTGTATAAATAATGATATACACGGAAATTACAGCTCGGTGTATAAATAATGATATACACGGAAATTACAGCTCGGTGTATAAATAATGATATACACGGAAATTACAGCTCGGTGTATAAATAATAATACAGCATGAAACGATTTTGGTGAAGATTTAATCAGTCATCTTGTTCTTAGGCGTACTTGCTTGTCTATTGCAAAATCGTTATGATTACGGGTTAATAAATCAATACACGAATGCACATTTCCCTCATTATGGAAAAATGCAATTGTCATGCCCCTATTTAAAAAAGGTGACTCACATATACCTTCCAATTATCGTCCCATCTCCCTATTGAGCTGTCTAGGAAAACTTATGGAGCGAGTAGTATACAATCACCTCTATAATCACTTTATTTCGCATAACTTAATTTATTGCAAGCAATCGGGATTTCTCAGGGGTAACTCAACGGTCTACCAACTGATTGATATAGTTGATCAAATATCTCGTTCTATTGATGACAACAAATTTAGCTGCGTGATTTTTTTTTACATTTCCAAGGCCTTTGACCGAGTTTGGAATCAAGGTCTGTTATTCAAACATAAGCAAAATGGTATCAGTGGAAACATGTTACAATGGATAGAAAGTTTTATTTGTCTAACCGAACCCAAAAAGTATTTGTGGGTTCCGCTATGTCTCGGTCATTACAAGTAAATGCTGGAGTTTCACAGGGCTCAGTATTAGGGTAGTTTTTTTTTCTGATTTACGTAAATGATATTGTCGATAATCTTCTAAGTATTACCCGCTTGTTTGCAGATGATACTTCCTTATCATGTACTACATCTAATTTAGTTGACCTCGAGGGTATCTTGAACCACGACCTATGCCTCATCAACATTTGGGCCAAAAGATTGTTAGTTGATTTTAACCCACAGAAAACTGAAGCAATTTTATTCACAACGCAAAAGAATGTTCTTTTACCGAAATTATGTTTCGGAAATGTACCCGTCACCTTTGTTGAAAGTCACAAACATCTTGGTCTGACCCTAAGCCATTAATGGCAAATGGCACGATCATATAAATCA
Source organism: Congeria kusceri (assembly GCA_027627225.1). Lineage (NCBI taxonomy): Eukaryota > Metazoa > Mollusca > Bivalvia > Myida > Dreissenidae > Congeria > Congeria kusceri. The sequence continues at coordinate 11,381,074 of CM051033.1, read as the reverse complement.
TATTTTTAAATCTGCGTCGAAAATTCTTGGCATTATGCGAAAATTTAAATACAGACTTTCAAGAAAAAGTTTAAACCAAATATACGTCAGTCATATGCGACCAATACTAGAATACGCGTGCGTTGTTTGGGATGGTTGGTCTTTGTATGATAAGGAATTATTAGAAAAAATCCAAAATGAAGCCGCGCGTATTGTTGCAGGCCTATCTAGATCTGTATCTCTTAGAAATCTTTATACTGAAGTTAAATGGCCTAGTCTAGACAAAGGACGGCGATATTTAAAACTGATTAGCATCTACAATATGCATAACGGAAAGTCCTAATTACTTGTCTAACCTTCTTCCACAAACAACTCAAGAACAGTCATCTCGTAATCTTAGAAATGCACAAGACTATACCAGTCTATCAAGGCGAACATTATTATATTCACGTTCGTTCTTGCCATCTGCCATAGATCTTTGGAACTCCTTACATATCGATATCCGCAACAGTGAAACCCTTTCACAATTTAAAGCTTCCTTGAAACAAATGTTTCTTTTATGCGAAGATAACCCCCAATATTTCTACACTGGGAATAGAAAAACATCGATTTTACATGCTAGACTATGAAATAACTGCAGCAACCAAAACTCCGACCTATTCCTAAACCACCTTGCAAACTCACCCCTTTGTTCATGTGGAAGTGATGGTGAAAATATTACACATTACTTCTTTCAATGCCCTAATTACCGCATGCAACGAATATCTCTGTTTAATGCACTGCGCTCATTTCATCCCTTAAATAGTGATTTGCTCCTCTACGGTAACCCCTCATTTAATGATGAAGACAATCCAATTATTTTTACAGAAGTTCAAAGATATATTGTTACGACAAAGCGTTTTGTTTAAAACTTAACGTTAAAACTTAACTGCTTGCTGGACAGGACTTACAAACTATCTATATTTGCATATGATTATTATTATCATAATATACTTTTGATTTCCTAAATGACAACAATTGTTCAAAGTACGCTTGTCACCATTACAATATGTAACTAACACTCCCAGGGAAAGACCCTCGATAACTTCGTAGAACTTTAGGTCTAACCCTTTTTCCAATATGTACTTATGGTAAATCGTGATTGTTTGTAATTTTGTCAATATTGTGGAAATAAAATATGTTTAAATCAAACGATTTTAATTACTACTCACAAATTACTGACTCGAATGTTGCGATTTGAATATAATACTACTTTGATATATAATTAAAGAATATCATCAATGGCCTAAACCGCTCGAGAATTCCACAATGACTACCCCAAAAAGTATTATACGAACTTTTGAGGCGTGTAGTGAGCAATTTTGATGGAAACAGATAGCGTGGTAGTCGAGGAGGGGTCGTGTTCATTCATCATTCGTAACCAGACACCCTCGAAGAATGTCTCGATTGTCTGAACAAGTCTCCGTCTGGCCTAGTGACACAGTTTAGTAGAAATATTGAGTATTTAGTAGTAAAAAGTGCTGGGAGGGAACGACGGCGGGTGGGGGGGGGGGGGCGATATAGATTGTCTAATGCCATGCTGTCAAACTGATCTTCGGTTACGAGCATGTCTTCTCTGGTGTGTGATTCAATTGACAGCAATAGACTCAGTGTGCAATAATATGGAAGTAAATTGTTGTCTGTCGTTTAAAATATAAATCAATGAAGCGTGTCGTGGGAAAACAGGCTTAATGCATGTGCGTAAAGTGTCGTCATGGATTAGCCTTTGCAGACCGCACAGGCTAATCCAGGACGGCACTTTCCGCTTTTATGGTATTTGCTGTTTCAAAAAAGTCTCTTCTAAACATAAATCCACAGTAGGCGGAAAGTGTCGACCCGGATTAGCCTGTGCGGACTGCATAGGCTGATCCGGGACGAAACTTTACGCACATTTAGCCCGGTTTTCCGACGATCTGCCATTTAATGTAAATTGTATTGACGTCATTATGGAACACTGTGTATTTAGTTTTTACATGTTCTCCCATTTATCCACCGAAAACAGAAACGATTTCTAAAGCGTCTTGGGGGACGTACTACATTGTAACATATTCTCTCTATATTTCCAATTAAGTAAATCAATTAAAATGTGTTTCTTTAAATAAAACCGACACATTTCGTGCGTTTAAATTCGTGCGTTTGTTCAAATTAAGTATGCTTTAAAATAACATAACGGACCTGTACATCAGAAAAGAGAAGAAACGAAATTTCAGAATTTTGAAATGTTTGTTTTGTCCATGCACTGTTCATTCTTTGGGATGTTCTTGGTAGTGCTGGTTGTGACTAGGACATGGTTTGGCGAGTTGAGGCTCTTTTCGTTGTTTATGATGATGATGATGTATCATGATGATGATGATGATCGTGATAATGATGATGTTGAGATCGGAGGATATGATGAGGATCATGATGATGTGACAGTAGAGCTTTGGAGAAAATAATAAAGTACTTGTTATTTGATGTTATATTGATGACCCATAAAGAACATACCGGAAGTCCAGAAGCATGAACACATGTTTATTTATACTTTAATAGTAAACAGTTCAAATACCTTTTGGCATTTTGACTTTAATACACTGGTTTAATCACGTTAGTGCAGATAATTTAATGATTATTCTGCGATTTATGGAAACTGTGCATCTGCTGTGTTAATCAGTGTGAATTTTAATAATAGTGGTACATGAGCGTCCGCGCTTTCGTCTGTCGGTATAATGCCGTACGTCGTCTCGTGGAAATGTTTGCTCGCCACGTGGTCGCTTTTAAATGCCTGTGTGTGTATATGTACGTGTAGTCAATGAGTTTAGGCGCAGCCAGCCATTGTTAAATGCCTGTGTGTATATGTACGTGTAGTCAATGAGTTTAGGCGCAGCCAGCCATTGTTAAATGCCTGTGTGTGTAATATGTACGTGTAGTCAATGAGTTTAGGCGCAGCCAGCCATTGTTAAATGCCTGTGTGTGTATATGTACGTGTAGTCAATGAGTTTAGGCGCAGCCAGCCATTGTTAAATGCCTGTGTGTGTATATGTACGTGTAGTCAATGAGTTTAGGCGCAGCCAGCCATTGTTAAATGCCTGTGTGTGTAATATGTACGTGTAGTCAATGAGTTTAGGCGGAGCCAGCCATTGTTAAATGCCTGTGTGTGTAATATGTACGTGTAGTCAATGAGTTTAGGCGCAGCCAGCCACATGGTGAATTCTTCTGAACGTAAGACCAACTGAACGTAATGTTTGGTTTTGTTACTCGGTAACCATTGGACGAGAAGCACGGTTTGTCGCTTTGCACACGTTTGTGAAGTAAATTAAACTTCAGTCACTTTGTGTTATTAAGTAATAGTTGTAGCATACTTTTACAGAAATATGTTTCGAATTCAGCTGCAAATGATCATGATAATTATGATGCACGCCGTCACAACCAGTGTATTTGTTTGATTGGCCTAAAATTCCGCGAGTAATACTGACCGAGTCACGTGGCTAATTCGTTTTGATTTCATTCGTACGCTGCATTTTGGAAGATTTTGAACCCTCGGATTCAGTAGCTTTCCGTCATTCATGAGTTGCATTCGCGCATGATCATGATTTGCGCATGCGCATAAGGACAATGAACGTCCACCAAGCCAAAGGCAGTTTTAATAAATGGGAATTTTGACAGACAACTTGTGTTCGTTCATGTGTGTTTCAAATTAGGTTATTTTAAATAAAAACAATACAAAAATAAGTTTAATATATTGTTATTACTGTGTGTTGCTTCTTTTTATTTTATGTTTATGATTATTCGTATACAAATTATTTTACCATTATATATACCATTTCACGCATAATTTTCCATATACTTGTACATAATTTATATGGTGTAATCAATTTATTCGTTATAATAGGTTGTATTTATTAAAATAATTAAGTTTGATTTATTGTAAATACGTGTTTCTTTTTGTGTGTGTTCATATTTACTGGTACATATTACTTAATAAATTACTTACCGGCAATTAATTTTGACAATGTGTTTTGTAAACACCATTTGCCGCAATGTTGTATACCGGTAATTGTTTCAAACGATATACAAGTCTCAAGGACAATTATGCGGTAAATGATTTTAAGCAATTTTCTCGCTCGTTTCATTTAACACAGTAATTGTGTTTTAAATGTGGTATTATCACTTAATGCGACGACGATATTTTATTTCAAATGCCTCCTATTTTGAACGTGTTATTTGGCTTCATTTGAATTCCGAATTATGATATTCATAAAGTTTTTCCAAAAAAAATTACAAACTTTCTTATTCATAGCTGTACTTACGTTTAAATTTAGCAATTAAGTAAAGGTTAAAATTAACATAGCTTTGAAGTAAATCTTTTTTTACAAGATTTTTAAATCGAAAATTTTCCCTCATTTACGTATATGCGTGTACACTTTGCGGTTATGCTTTGCGTGTACTTGTAAATATTTATGTAGTTGACATTCTCGTGGACTTGAGAATGCGTCTTCTTGAATTTCTCAATAAGATATACGAATTGAGGACGTGTCATTGTCTTGTGGTTTCTTGTTATCTGAGCATTTCATGCCTAAATTTGAGTCGGGCTTCAGAATTTTTTTCTGTAATTTACGTGCAGTTTGCTGCCATTCGCTGGATAGTTTTACCGAAATGGCTTATTACTCAAATATGTATTTAATAAACGAGTTTTTTTGCTATACATAAATTAAATCAAACATCGGTGTATACGTGGCAATGTATTGTGTAGATCTCGAGATGTGTCCGGGAGAAGATTGGCAGACTAGAATACATGAAAACAGATCATCGGATAGTTTTTTTTATTGAAGTCAATCGCCATTCTACTAGCAAAATTACTAATAAATGTATTGTCTAACACCGTGTGTGTACCCTACCACACTCTATCACACCCGCTCGGACTCACACATAACCACGAACCCCAAAACACGCCATTTTGTGTCTGATGAACTAATCATGAAGTGATCCTTGTTGATATATATGAGGCGTGTCGCGGGAGACCTGGGCTTAATGCATCTGCACAGGCTAATCCGGGACGACACTTTCCGCCAACAGTGGATTTATGTTTAAAACATACTTCCTTGAAACAGAAAATACCATAAAAGCGGAAAGTGTCGTTCTGGATTAGCCCGTGCAGATGCATTCAGCCCAGGTTTCCCACGATACGCCTCAATTATGTATTTTAATTAAATCAAAAACAATCCTAGGATCGTTTTGGAATACTACAAGCCAGATTCGCCTTGTGTACAGGTTATAACAATGAAGCAATTGTCCATTATAAACAATTTATAATTGCAATATTTCTTGCTGCTTTAAATAAACGATGACCTTCAATTTTGCGTTTGGCAGGTTTGTTCATTAAAGTAAAAATATAGCAGTCTCTAATTTCTGTTTGGTGTTGTTTTTTTTTTGCCCGTTAATGAGGGACTACATGTGTTTACTAATTTGTTATATGCGACGCAGTAATAATTGAAGGGAAACTACTCTTGCAAACTGATCAACGACAGTCGGAACCCAGTTGTTTCCCTTATTCATTAACCAGTACATTCCTTCGACACGATGTTGGTGTCTTAGAAAACAGTCAATTTTGTGCTATTTTTGTCCATGTTGTTGTCATCTGAAACTTATTCTTTGCATCGACGTACATAATTGTTATTATGTATACCATTCTGTTAAAACAGTAAATGCTATTATGTCGACCATTCTGTTAAATGCACTACAGTAAATGCAATATGCATGACTCCGATAGAGTAGGAATTCAGTAAATTTACCTCGCCATTTCAAACCATCGTGTAAAATTTAAACATTACATTCACATGATATTTATTTTCAGCTTCATTGTATGGACACAATATACACTCACATGCAACATATTATTACTAAAACAACATAATTGCCGTCAGAAACGACATGCTGTTTATTTCGTCCATCCGCAATTCGGACTCGACTACTAGTATCCCCTTGTCAACTTTCAGGTGTTCGAGCAGACGGACTTCAACAAGAAGCACAAGAACCTCAGCATGAAGCCTTTCAACTTCGCCTGCATCCTCAAACTGTCCAAGGCGCAGATCCAAGAAAAGGAATTCAAGGTGAGACGTAAGGCGTAAAAAAATAAAATAAGAGTTGTTGGTTTCCGTTTACCCGACCCACCCGGCTACTTTTTTCAACCGACCATAAATGTTTTTTTGTTTTTTTTTTGGCTTTTCGTTTGTTAACTTTTTATGAATTTCGGTTTAAAGAGCAGTTTTCGTTAATATGCAGCATTTCGAATTAGTCTGCGTTAGACAGGCGCTCTTGTTAATTTGGTACAGTTTCTTTGACTGGAGACGTTTAAACATTTTACATGCCTTCTAATAAACCTAAACTGTGTGGTGAATATGCCGCGACGAAAAATAGTTAAAGTAAGAAATATTTTTCACACACACCCCCTCCCTAGATTTTTTGTTGAGATGTCAGTGGAAACCAACAATTGTTTGGCCTTTACATTACATACATTTACTGGTTTTAGTTAACGGCCCATATTCACCAACTATTCTTAGACCTGAGACTTCTGAATGTAGAATGTCCTTGAAACTGGTCTGGGCCCGTATCCACAAAGCTCCTTAGTGAAAACTTAAGTACATTTCTTAAAAATTTAGGCGCGTCGTGGGAAAACCGGACTTAATGCATGTGCGTAAAGTGTCGTCCCGGATCAGCCTGTGCAGGCACTTTCCGCTTTTATGGTATTTTCTGTTTCAAGAAAGTCTCTTCTAAACATACATCGACTGTAGGCGGAAAGTGCCGTACTGGATTAGCCTGTGCGGACTGCACAGGCTAATCCGGGACGACACTACGCACATGCATTAAGATCGGTTTTCCCACGACGCGCCACATTAATCATTAGTCCTTAAGTCTGTAGCTGTTTTGCCTACGTGTATTGGGTATCAAACTGTTTTATTCTGGTTAAGAATCAACAGATGCTTCTGATGGTACCATATTTTAAATATAAAAGAATGATTTTCACATAGAAAATGGTATTTGAAATTTTGACTTAATTCGAACATAAGTTAAGATTTTCCTTAGGAGCTTTGTGGATATGGGCCCTGTTCTAAAACGGCTGTTAATTAGAATTTTACTTGGTATTCACAAATGCTAATTTTAGCTTCTTTATTTAGAATGTCTTATAAATGACATAAAAAACTTTCGTTCCCAGCATTTTTGGCGAACGCACAAGTATTCTTTTTTGAGTCTAAATCTCTTGTTAGTTTAAGAAATTTAACTCTCAGTTCGTAAGAGTCTGCGAAGCGCGTTTTTCATGAAATTAATCATTACAATTTTCAAAAAAATGGAGAACTGAAAGTAAAATCAGTGCTCAAAACAACACCACAAACAACGGCGATATAGCATCGACGGGCCCTGACAAAACAGCTCCAGTTCCCATATTGTCTGTGTCAATTTTCGCCATAAAAATTGGGCGCGCTTTATACATGGGTACGCGTTATACATGGGTACGCGTTATACACGGTGTAACAGGTTTGTGGTAATCAATGTTCCAAAACATCTATACACCCGTGCAGTAAGTGACTGCTATACTCACGAAAAACGCCAATTTGAACATTTGGGCAACACTGCTAGAATTTGATGTTGAGTACAATACTGAACTATCTAGATAATTAAAGGGACTATGTCACTGAGAAGGGCCCCAGGAGGTATTTTCTTTAAAAAATCTTAAATTAAGCTATTATAAACTAGCAGATAATAACAGTTAAAATAAGGTGTATATCATGGGAACAGAGTTTTCGCATTCTGAAATAAAATCAATTTATAATATGGGTTGTGCTTGTTTGGCCCTTTCCATGTTTACATTTTGACGTCAGAATTGTGAGTATTTTGTATAAACATAGTTTACATATGTAACCTTTCAAAGCAGAATAGCGCAGTTGATTAAAGCGCAGCCTTCTGTCATTTATTCGTATAGCTTATCTGTCCCGAGTTCAATACCCGCTGGGGTTTTAATTTTTTTCAAACATGTTTGCTGTTTTGTTTTTTATCAAATATATCATTATGTATTATATTATTTATTCTTTATTTAATGTACACGTCTTGGTATAGCTCATTTATATAATTTAATATCATTTATAGTGCAATAGGAAACCAATTTAATATCATTTGTAGTGCAATAGGAAACCAATTTAATATCATTTATAGTGCAATAGGAAACCAATTTAATATCATTTATAGTGCAATAGGAAACCAATTTAATATCATTTATAGTGCAATAGGAAACCAATTTAATGTCATTTATAGTGCAATAGGAAACCAATTTAATATCATTTATAGTGCAATAGGAAACCAATTTAATATCATTTATAGTGCAATAGGAAACCAATTTAATATCATTTATAGTGCAGTAGGAAACCAATTTTTCGATGACATAGTCCCTTTAAGAAATAATTTTCGATCAATAAACAACGATTTGTAGTGGTGATGCGTAGGAATCAAACCACGAGGACGTTAGCCCGAGTTGTTTAATAGACACTCATCAGAACAACAAAGAGCTGTTTATTGGCCGGTAAACAACGATAATGCGAAAATTATTTCGATTCTAACTTGATTTGACTTATATTTTTGCATTTTTAATTCGAACTACTTTTGACTATGCACCGCTCAGAATCTGGACTACTTTTGCGTTGTTTATTGGATAGTTTAAAAACGATAATTGTGTTCTTTATATATTGAAAAATTAGTGAGTATCATGTTAGATTAACTGTTTATCGTCAGTATTAGTAACATCCAGAACATTTAGTGACAACATATGTTTGTATTTATTCGTTTGCATTTAAGATTTGTTTTTAAAATACGATTGTGCATTTGCTTCGATCCAGGATGGACTCATTGACCAACTCTACGAGCTGTTGCTGGAGCACTTCAACGCGCATGCGCATACCATCGGGTTTCCAGAATTGGTTTTGCCCGCTATGTTGCAGGTACGTTACATAATGTATTATAGTGCCACAGCGTAAAATACAATGAATGAATAGAATGAAAATATGAAATCAGGAATAAATTGGATAAGAATTAATTTAATTTAATGAATGAATAAATTAATGTATGTTTTACAAATTACCTGCTAGTGCCAGGACGTGGAAGAATGAATGAATGAATGAATGAACATACCAACTAACGAATGAGTGTGCATTAATTAATTAATTAATATAAATGAATCGATGAATACAGTTCGTGTATAAATAAAGTACATGCAATTCATAATTTACAACGAACATGTTCCCTTTTACATATTGAAATTATTTTTAAGTTAAACTTTAAAAACATATTGCATCTAAATGTAAACGTTTTAAAATATATCAGCGTAACAATAATGTTCTTTTATTTGTCTGTCACTGGACGTTGTCATGCCATTGGTCTTTTTAGTTGAAAGATTTTCTCAAGAAGTGCAAAGTCAGCAATTTCGCAAAACAGATCAAGCAAATCGTGGACAAAGTGGATGAGAACAGCAAGTTCATCGTGGCCCGCCGGCGAACAGTCAACATCAGTCTCGCGGACGTCAGAGCTATCGTGAGTACTTATGTACCGAGACACACTGTCCTGTGGAGAGGGTGTTTTAGGTCCGATTTATATTCTCAAATAAAAACACAATAAAGCAGTAATATGTTTGTTTCAGTGTTACACTGTACAATATTTAAATGCGAGAATACGTAGTTTGGGACTTTTAGGTAGATCTAATGGAAAATGGAAAAAAACACAATATGTATACGCTGTTAAATAAAGACAAAAAGTGGTAAAATAAATGAGGATGTACATATACAGTTTTAAAACTCACAACACCAATTAGCGATGCAAACGTCTGCAAATGTTCTGGTTATTTAATCTCTATATTATTTGTATCGACATTTAATTGTTTCTTTCATGATTTCAAGTCCAAATTTCCCTTTTGACATGCATATGTATAAAATATATAAATAACTGATAGAACAACATTGCAAATACATGTACGAACTTGAACTTAAGTTACAAAATCAATTCACACTTTCCACGAGACATTTGGCTTCTACTGATCTCACAAAGTCACGTGTTATTGCAGGACCAATGGGAACGCGAGTGTGAGGTGGCCGTCCCTCCGCTGCACAAGTTCTATGCCACCTGGCGGAAGCTGCGTGACCGGGAGCTGATGCACAAGATTGCTGCACGTGACACGGTCGGTAGAGGTTTCATAGTACAGTGAAACTTTCCTGTAAAAGCACTCATATGTATTTTCCCAATTATTTTATGTCAAATTCTCCAATACACTAGGGCATTTATATAATTAATATTTTGAAATCATCACATTGTGCGAAAATAAATAGAGCTGTAACGATTCGGCCATCGATTCGATTCGATTTCGACTTTAAAAACCGTCTTGTTGAATATTTCGATTCGATTTCATTTTTCCTTTATACAGGCTTTTTGCAGATTCATGACTCGTGACTAGCAATATGTGTATGTGTGTATTTCGAAGTTGATGAGGTCCTTCTGCGCCTGAGGCTGCATTATGTGAGGACCCGGAGTGTGTCCCAGCACTCCTACCTAATTAACTTACTGGAGACTCGCGAAAGTTGGGACGAATTATGAATCATAGCTGCAATTTCCAGCTATTTTTGTAATGAAAGATTTTCGTTTTGGTGTGACCTTGTGCTATGGGGGGGGTTTTAATTTTGGTGTGGCCTTGTGCTGTGCGGGGAAACCGGAGTACCCAGAGGAAACCCCACCTGTCCGGTATGGTGAGCAATATGGGAAAGAATCGCATTAATTATTATTAATGCCATTGTAGTGGTTAATGTGAACGTATGTGCCTTTTATATCAATACAAATAATAACAGCGGAAAATAGTTATAATGTTTAAGATAACTAGTTTAGTAACATCAACCATGATGCCGTTATCAATTTAGATGATTAAGCTGCATAACCCATAATTGTAATAAATAGTTTGATGACAAATCATGTCTTAATATATAGAAGAGAATCGAATCAAACTTGGTTGGTTAATCGAATCGGGCTATTCACAATCGATTGATCGATGCATCGAAAGAATCGTTGCAGCTCTAAAATATAAAGTGTCCCTTGAAAGAATCGTTGCAGCCCTAAAATATAAAGCGTCCCTCGAAAGAATCGTTGCAGCTCTAAAATATAAAGTGTCCCTTGAAAGAATCGTTGCAGCCCTAAAATATAAAGCGTCCCTCGAAAGAATCGTTGCAGCCCTAAAATATAAAGTGTCCCTTGAAAGAATCGTTGCAGCTCTAAAATATAAAGTCTCCCTTGAAAGAATCGTTGCAGCTCTAAAATATAAAGTGTCCCTGGAAAGAATCGTTGCAGCTCTAAAATATAAAGTGTCCCTTGAAAGAATCGTTGCAGCCCTAAAATATAAAATGTCCCTTGAAATAATCGTTGCAGCCCTAAAATATAAAGCGTCCCTCGAAAGAATCGTTGCAGCCCTAAAATATAGTGTCCCTTGAAAGAATCGTTGCAGCCCTAAAATATAAAGTGTCCCTTGAAAGAATCGTTGCAGCCCTAAAATATAAATTGTCCCTTGAAAGAATCGTTCCAGCCCTAAAATATAAAGCGTCCCTGGAAAGAATCGCTGCAGCCCTAAAATATAAAGTGTCCCTTGAAAGAATCGTTGCAGCTCTAAAATATAAATTGTCCCTTGAAAGAATCGTTGCAGCTCTAAAATATAAAGTGTCCCTTGAAAGAATCGTTGCAGCCCTAAAATATAAAGTGTCCCTGGAAAGAATCGTTGCAGCTCTAAAATATAAAGCGTCCCTCGAAAGAATCGTTGCAGCCCTAAAATATAAATTGTCCCTTGAAAGAATCGTTGCAGCCCTAAAATATAAAGCGTCCCTTGAAAGAATCGTTGCAGCTCTAAAATATAAAGCGTCCCTCGAAAGAATCGTTGCAGCTCTAAAATATAAATTGTCCCTTGAAAGAATCGTTGCAGCCCTAAAATATAAAGCGTCCCTCGAAAGAATCGTTGCAGCCCTAAAATATAAAGCGTCCCTCGAAAGAATCGTTGCAGCCCTAAAATATAAAGCGTCCCTTGAAAGAATCGTTGCAGCCCTAAAATATAAAGCGTCCCTTGAAAGAATCGTTGCAGCTCTAAAATATAAATTGTCCCTTGAAAGAATCGTTGCAGCTCTAAAATATAAAGCATCCCTTGAAAGAATCGTTGCAGCCCTAAAATATAAATTGTCCCTTGAAAGAATCGTTGCAGCCCTAAAATATAAATTGTCCCTTGAAAGAATCGTTGCAGCTCTAAAATATAAAGCGTCCCTTGAAAGAATCGTTGCAGCCCTAAAATATAAAGCGTCCCTTGAAAGAATCGTTGCAGCTCTAAAATATAAAGCGTCCCTTGAAAGAATCGTTGCAGCCCTAAAATATAAAGCGTCCCTTGAAAGAATCGTTGCAGCTCTAAAATATAAAGCGTCCCTTGAAAGAATCGTTGCAGCCCTAAAATATAAAGCGTCCCTTGAAAGAATCGTTGCAGCTCTAAAATATAAATTGTCCCTTGAAAGAATCGTTGCAGCCCTAAAATATAAAGTGTCCCTTGAAAGAATCGTTGCAGCTCTAAAATATAAAGCGTCCCTTGAAAGAATCGTTGCAGCCCTAAAATATAAAGTGTCCCTTGAAAGAATCGTTGCAGCTCTAAAATATAAAGTGTCCCTTGAAAGAATCGTTGCAGCCCTAAAATATAAATTGTCCCTTGAAAGGATCGTTGCAGCCCTAAAATATAAAGCGTCCCTCGAAAGAATCGTTGCAGCCCTAAAATATAAAGTGTCCCTTGAAAGAATCGTTGCAGCTCTAAAATATAAATTGTCCATCGAAAGAATCAGTGCAGCTCTAAAATATAAAGCGTCCCTTGAAAGAATCGTTGCAGCTCTAAAATATAAATTGTCCCTTGAAAGAATCGTTGCAGCCCTAAAATATAAAGTGTCCCTTGAAAGAATCGTTGCAGCTCTAAAATATAAAGTGTCCCTTGAAAGAATCGTTGCAGCTCTAAAATATACAGTGTCCCTTGAAAGAATCGTTGCAGCTCTAAAATATAAAGTGTCCCTTGAAAGAATCGTTGCAGCTCTAAAATATAAAGTGTCCCTTGAAAGAATCGTTGCAGCTATATAAAAGTGTCCCTTGAAAGAATCGTTGCAGCTCTAAAATATATAGTGTCCATCGAAAGAATCGTTGCAGCTCTAAAATATAAAGTGTCCCATGAAAGAATCGTTGCAGCTCTAAAATATAAAGTGTCCCTTGAAAGAATCGTTGCAGCTCTAAAATATAAAGTGTCCCTTGAATGAATCGTTGCAGCTCTAAAATATAAAGCGTCCCTTGAAAGAATCGTTGCAGCTCTAAAATATAAAGCGTCCCTTGAAAGAATCGTTGCAGCTCTAAAATATAAAGCGTCCCTTGAAAGAATCGTTGCAGCTCTAAAATATAAAGCGTCCCTTGAAAGAATCGTTGCAGCTCTAAAATATAAAGCGTCCCTTGAAAGAATCGTTGCAGCTCCAAAATATAAAGCTTCCGTTGAAAAAATCGTTGCAGCTCTAAAATATAAAGCGTCCCTTGAAAGAATCGTTGCAGCCCTAAAATATATAGTGTCCCTTGAAAGAATCGTTGCAGCTCTAAAATATAAAGCGTCCCTTGAAAGAATCGTTGCAGCTCTAAAATATAAAGTGTCCCTTGAAAGAATCGTTGCAGCTCTAAAATATAAAGCGTCCCTTGAAAGAATCGTTGCAGCCCTAAAATATAAAGCGTCCCTTGAAAGCCAGGGCCCATAGTCCAGAAACATCTTAAGTTTATCTTAAAATATTTTCACTTAAGTTCCACTTTTTTTAGGTAATATTTTTGAAACTCATAAATTAATGAATCCAATAACAGCTAAGTAAATATTAGTTAATATTAAGTTGATAATTAGTGAACATTTAGCAGAATTTCATGTATACTTGGAGTAACATGCTTAAGAAAAATGACGATTTCGTGGCTAGAATAAGAGTTCACTTAAGATGTTTCTGGAATACGACCCTAGAATGTGTCATCAGCAAATATGCAAAGAAGGCTGATAGCCCCTTCTGGCTTAAGAAGGGTATGTTGAAATGTAAACAATGACTGTAATTGTATTTGTAAAAACGAAAATGTTTTGTCACATTGTGTTGTTTTTTTTTTGCATGTTTTTTGTCCTTTTTTATTCCGGACTATAATTATAATTATACTCTTATACATTTCGCCACCGTATATTTTTCCTGTTATTGACATTTGGACCGTTGCGACCAGACTACCCGAAAGTCGTCTGTCCGATTAAAATGTCAGGCAGATTTTTAGTCGGACACAGGCGTTTATTTACCTAGAATTGGTCAGAGTATCTAATAGCTTGTTCAAGATTTTTAAAACAATTCTTTTTAAAACAGTATTTCGATCATGAAAAAATTATTTGGTCCAGGAAGTTGTGAGATGAATTCAGAAAAAAAAGTCTGACATGCGTTTTGAGCTTCGGGAAGTCTGGTTACGGAATTCTGTAAAAATGGCCAGCATATAACTCTAATGGTTGTATCTGCAGATCGTGGCTACGGAGTTACCGGCCATTAAGCGAACACAGAAGGCCTCTACGGACGAGAAGAAAGAGTTCGCGGCCTTGTTTGATGACGACAGCGAGGAGGACGAACAAGATCTCACGGACAGGTACGAACGAGAGGCGATTGTACTTCGGAAACACTCGGTAGTTTACGTATGTGGTCGTAGCGCATCGGACGACACGAGACCTTTCGATCGTTAATAATAAAACGTAGCGGAGTTTCTTAGCGAAGTTTTAATGATCTAGTTAAATGAATTCATTTACCAAAAATAATGCGTTATATCATAATAATATGAGTAATGAAATGGCATATTCCAAATCGGGGCTTCTTAAGATGGAAGCCATTTTTAACATTGGCAAGTAATAGGACACATGTTCTGTTCATGAAAAGCAGAATGTATACACCTATGAATATTTTCCACCCGGGACGGGGGGGGGGGGGGGCGGCGGGCATGTACGGGACTTTAGACTGAATTCTTGACAGGCAGGAATTTGCCACGCCGATGATTCCGGGTTTATTAACCGGTATTCCTTAAGGTTTCATAATTTTGTTTAATCGGCAATTGCTCTGATGTTGTTGCTCCCACATTTCGCAGGTTCCTGCCCCCAGCAGAGAAGAAAAAGTTGCAGAAATTTAAGGCTGCAGCCGGAAATAAACCCGCGAAACAGACCGGCAGCGACGACGACGATGATGATGATGATTACAGGTAAAACACGTACATTTAAGGAATATGACGGAATATCGCTTGAAGTTTTTGTCCTGGACTTTTGAAAAAGATTGTTTTCAATCTCATAATTACTCCAAACTTAGAATATGGACAAACGAAAACGTTTGTTACAAATAAACATTGCTTTTCATTGGTTAAAACGTCGTCTCTTAAGATATCGACCAATGAAAATGCTTGTAAATATGAACTTTGCTTTTCATTGGCTAGTAAGTTTCATCTGCAGAAATAGACCAATGAAAACGTGGGGCGTTGCTTTTTATTGGTTAAACTGAACATGTATATTTAATATAATAAAGACTAATACAGTTTACACTGTTTAAAAAATATCCATTGGCCCGAATATAGAGCAACTTTGTGTTTTTTTAAGAAAACATTTATTTTAACAAGTTTTATAATTTTATTTATTTCAGTGATTTTGACAGTGATGAGCTGGAGCAACTTGCCGGTTCTGCCGACGACGATGAAGACGACGACGACGATGGGGAAGATGGTGAGGAGTCAGATTCAGACGGAAATGATGATGATGAAGATGGCGACAATGATGATGCTGATGACAATAAGGATGATGGGGATGATAATATACCTGAAGGAGAAGATATTGTTAAAGATTTCTCGATGTCGTCGGATGAAGATGACTAACATTATTCAGATAATCATGTAAGGGACAATGTAAAACAAAATTTGAAAAAAGGACACGTAACCCTTTAATGTAATCATAGGCGCTTGGTTGTTCAACAAATAAAACATCATTTTCCTATATATATAAATGCACAAGGTAGCTCACTCGCCATTTTCCGTCGTAACGGAAGTCGATTGGCTGGTTTCAATGTATAAAATTACACTTTTGGTTCCCGAAATGCATTTAGGACCGGGTACTACTTAAAATTATAACCAGTCAATTTGTCTCAATCAACTTCCGTTACGATAGAAAATGGCGAGTGAGCTACCTTGTGTATATTTATACTATAGGGAATATGATTATTTTTTATTTGTTAAACAACCAAGCGCCTATGAATGTAATAAAACATTAAAAACATTTAAATAATTGTAATAATGACGACAATACGAAGGTTTAACATTGAGTACCTCATTATTGTTTCTGCTTGCTTTGTTAATTTACTGTTTTCTTTTGAAATGTAGTAAAAAATATCATTGGGGCAGATCACGAACTTTTATCTCAAAGAGGTGGAATCTTTTTAATGTTTTATGTTTTAATAAAAGTTCGGCAATGTTAAAATAACAAACAATATTTTCAAACTTTGGTAACAATTATTCAAATATACACTTATTATGTTGAAACCCGATTAAAATAAATAGTTTTTACGGAACCTAATTAACATGTACATTGTAGTAAGGTCAAGTTCAGCTTAGACCTGAAAATCAGATTCAGTCAATGTTGAAAACACCAAATGCTTTATGAATTTGAAACTAGTATGAGTCAACAAATTAATAATGTTGTCGTTAATTATAATGTTGTTCTTTTGTATGTGAATAAAATGTCACAACGGATAATGTCTAAATGCACTTTACTTTTTAGAGTTTTGCTGATTAAAATTTCACAAAAATTGGTATAAAAGGTTTGATTAACTATATTTCGTTTAACGTAATGTGTCTTTACAAGCAATACTTGTTTTAGATTGTATTACGAACAGTTTCATCGATAGAAATATCACAGCATTGTCATTGTAAACTTGCATATGTTGTTACCTATAAGTGTGGCTAATAAAATATTAAACTAATAATTTGTTACTGCTTTTGCTGTTGGTAAATTTGTTGTTGTTGCTGTTGCTGCTTGAGGAATGACATTTTAAATATAAAGACTGCAGCAACTATTTGGACGTAAGTGTCTGGGACCGTATTCCAGAAACATCTGAAGTGAAATCGCATCCTTATCTTTAAAATAGTATTTTATGTGCATGGTTAGTTTCATATAATATCCTGAAGGCCGGCAGCCCAGGTATATACACACGCTTAAGTATGTACATTTGTTAATACAACTGCGTACAGAAAGCAAAAATGAACACGACCTATTAGCAAGAATGCATATTATATAATAGGACATTACAATACAAAAGTATTTTAATGCACTTTTTTAAGTGTGAATACAACTATCTTTACACATGGTTGTACTTTCCTTTCTATATTAGCAGTATTCGGAAAGAATATATATTAAAATGTATAACACACATTCTAACACGATACTCTCTTATTATTCTATAGACAAAGAACACAATTATCGTTGTTAAACTACCCAATAAACAACGCAAAAAGTAGTCCCAATTCTGAGTGGAGCATAGTAAAATGTAGTTCTCATTACAATTGCAAAAATATTTGTAAAATCCTATTAGAATCGAAAGAATTTTCGCATGATCGTTGTCCATCGGCCAATAAACAACTCTTTGTCGTTCTGATGCGTGTCTATTAAACAACTCAGGCTAACGCCCTCGTGGTTTAATTCCTACGCATCAGCACTCCAAAGCGTTGTTTATTGGTTGATAAACAACGATAAATCGAACATTATTTCTTAATACAATTATATAAAATCCTTTAGAATTACAAATAAAGGTAGAATCATACACAAGAAGACCATTTATGACGCGTCGTGAGTAAACCGGTCTTAATGCATGTGCGTAAAGTGTCGTCCCGGATCCAGGACGACACTTTCCGCTTTATGGTATTTTCTGTTTCAAAGAAGTTTCTTCTAAACATAAATCAACTGTAGGCGGAAAGTGCCGTCCTGGATTAGCCTGTGCGGACTGCACATGCTAATCCGGGACGACACTTTACGCACATGCATTAAGTCCGGTTTTCAGACGACGCGGCTCTTTCATGCAATTGTGTTTATTAATTATCTACATGGTATTATTAGCTATTGTTTACTTAAAGAAAAGTGCACATTTATATTTATTTTTAGATAAACTTTAAAGGGACGTATCGACGGTAGGTCGACAATAACATTTTGCAAAGATGAAGTTAATTTAAAAGAACTTTATATTGCAGCATTGATGAAAGGGATGGCTTGTTTTTATTATAAACACTTGTAAAGCATGGGTCTAAGATGGTTCGTAATATGGTCCACGAGCAAATAGTTTCTTGGAAGTAACGCCAAAAACTTGTTACGGCACGAAACCGAGATTTACGAATAATTTCAACTCATATCAATATCCACACAGCTCCTTTGTAAAATCTTAAACTTACAATTCTAACATGATACTCGCTGATATTTATATAGGCAAGGAACAGAATTATCGTTGTTAAACTACCCAATAAACAACGCAAAAAGTAGTCCCGATTCTTAGCGCAGCATCGTAAAATGTAGTTATCATTACAATTGCAAAAATATTTGTCATATCATGTTAGAATCGAATAATGTTCGCATAATCGTTCTTTATCGGCCAATAAACAACTCTTTGTTAAACAACGATAAATCGAAAAATATTTCGTAATTACAAAATTCTTTACGCATGTGGTTGTTGCATGTATAGACTAGTTCACTTTACATTGAATGTTTTCATTCTACACATGTATTTAATATATTACATTATTGTCTTTTTTTGTTTACCATTTTGTCTTCTTAAATGGAAGATTTGTCTTTAAAAATATTATGAAGTGTTCTTTTAAGTCTATAGGATCTGACATGAGTTGTCATTTCATACCATATTTTATTAAACGAGTTCAGGAATTTTGTTAGTAAGCGAACATTTGGCGAGCTTGCTAACGAATTTCCTGGACGAGTTTAATAAAATATGGTATGAAATGACAGCGAGTGTCAGATCTTTTTTTATCACATGCTTTTAAACGAAAAAAAAACGTCTAATTTTACCAAAACATAAATCCTAAAAGTTGTGTATTGGCATGACGTCATTTCATGTTGACGACGTCATTTCACCAAAATAACGTCATGCGATTGGTCAGTCAAAGAACATGTAGCCAATGAAAACGCTCAAAATGTTATCTCACATATGTGCAAGATAGAAATATTCGTAATGGTTGTACTGCTCGGGAGACAAGGTATAGCATGTGATAAAAAAATTTCCTAGAAGGTTTGGGAGTTATGTGCCCAGGACTCGTATAAGTTATATCATAATGCACTCGTTAAACGGATGTACACGCATTTGAGTATTTTTAACTGTATGTTTGAATTTTTACTATTATGAGACGATTTCTATGTATATCTGGGACCCATTTCTGAACGTTATTCTTTCAATACGTGTGTATAGTGAATCAATGCATATCGGTTATAACTCTGTGTAAAACATTAAGTTTTGTAATGAAGTTGAATTTCGCTTACCAGTGGTGAAAATATTTTGCTTACCAGAGGTGAAAATATTATTTCGCTGTCCGGTGGTGAAAATATTATTTCGCTGTCCAGTGGTGAAAATATTTTGCTTACCAGTGATGCAAATATTATTTCGCTGCCGAGTGGCGAAAATATTTCGCTTACCAGTGATGAAAATATTATTTCGCTGCCCAGTGGTGAAAATAGTTCGCTTACCTGTGGTGAAAATATTATTTCGTTGCCCAGTGGTGAAAATATTATTTCGTTGCCCAGTGGTGAAAGTATTATTTCGCTGGAAATTGGTGCATAAAAATGATAATAGACTCCAAAATGTTCTTTTGTAATTCGCAACTGCCCGGATATATTGATCTTGATAGTTTCTGTGCCAACTCTTTGTTGTCTCGTGTTGCACATTTTTACTATTAGGTGTGCGGCGTATTTCTTCGAGTGGGATTCTGTGTATCATTAAACCTTACATTTTATTTTGACGATTCAATACAAATAATTTACACATTTATAAAACTAAAAAATATTGAACCTCACTTTCGAGGAATGAGCAAAGCACCATTATATTATCACATTGTTGTTCGCTCCACAGAAACCCAAAAGCCAAATCCCCCGAATGCTCAATAAGCCTAAAGACCCTAAAGAGGTTCCTGCCCATTACTATCTGTTATAACATCCTACATACTAGTGGTTATCTTTTCTAGCTCAACAGAATCCAAGCTTAAACTACCGAAAGCCCATTGTCTCTACTATTTATAAAAGTTAAGGCTGAAAATCAAATGATGAAATGTTCAATCTAAACCAACATGTGCTCTAGATGTTTATACAGGTTTGTTTCACATGTTCTGCATAGCCTCAAGTACAAGAAATCAAGTACAATAAATCACAACATGAACCAAGTGGCATGAAAGCATAACTGCACATAACTTCACAAAGGGTCATTGAAGTGTTAAATTCTATAAATACCGGTAGAATATATAAATACCGGTAGAATAAACATAACTAATATAAACAATTACAACATTCATACATCTATGCAAAAAAAATACATTTGCGAAAACTAGGGACTGGAGGGCTACCCTGGTACCAGCGGTTCTGGTAAGCCTTGACGGTTACCCGCGCGGGTACATTTCTTTGTACCCGGGTACCCGATACTGGCGTTAAGGAAATTGAAGAATAAATGTATGTATGCAAAAGGAGTTTGAAACAACTTAATTTCTTGCATCAAACATTTCATAGACATGCCAAATCTGATCTGGACGCTCGTCCTACCACTAGAAATTACATTGTCTATCAACGTAAAAATATTAATAATTTATACCACAAACTTGTTATTATATATATATATTTTACGAAGGTGACATATAAGACATATAATTGTCATGACAAAAAACATTCGTTATTTTCATTCTAAACATTCAAACATATTCACATTTAACATATAATAATAATAAGGATAATAATAATAATAATAATAATAATAATTTTCTCAATAAAATAACAATTACAAAGCATCGACGGACAGCAATAGAAAATAGAAATTATGCACAATGCATTGATACACTCATAAAAAAGTTACATTTTCATATAAAAATTCTCCATAGACAAAACAAATATAATTATTGGCTAACAACATCAATTTCAATATAAATTTTCTAATTTTCAACAAATATATCTATATCAGTATTATATGTGAGATATGTGTGTTACATCTATTTGACTTGTTCAAATATATATGCTTTATATGCTCGTTTGAATGATGGTTTATTTCTTAATTCCGATGGTAAATTGTTCCATACGATTATGCAATAATATGTATGTGTATCTTTGTAGTAATTTGTTCCTGGTTTCATTTGCAAAATAAGATCTTTGTGCATAGGTGACCGTAAATTGTGGGATTCATTGTTTGAAAAGGTTAATAAATCTTTCATTTATGATGGCACCAAATTGCAAACGGTTTTATATTTTTGTATAGCAGTGTGGTATTTTACTCTGTCATTAAATATCATCCAACATAATGTTTTAAAACGTTCTACAGATGCAGTCCTTTATTAAGAATTATTTAGCTCTTCTTTTTTGTAGTACAAAAATCGTGATAATATACGATTTGTTCGGTTTTTCCCCAAATAGTACAACAGTAGTCAAAAATAGTAAAATATATGCATTATAATTTTATAAAACATTTCTTTCATTTCATCACTGAGAAAGTATATGATGTGTTTTAATAATGTAATTTTACTGTTCAGCTGTTTTCAAACGTGATCTATTTGATCATGCCAATTCAAGGTTTGATGAACATTAATACCTACGATTTTCTACATACCTTTTCTAAGTCATTTCCATTTATATTGATATCAAGTGGACTAGAATTTGTTTATTTTATGACGAGTCCCGATCAAAATACATTTGATTTTTCTGGATTCAATGACATGTTATTTAGTGAACACCATTTATTTATACTATTAAATTTAAATTGTAGTTCAGTTTGTATAACGGATGTATCATGTCCAGATTCATGTACAGTGGAATCATCAGCATATAGATCTATGTTTATAGTAGGGCATACAAATGCAATGTCGTTTATATATAACAAAAATAGTAACGGCCCAAGTATTGACCCCTGTGGCACACCAGATCGATAGCATTTCAGAAGTATTGACCCCTGTGGCACACCAGATCGATAGCATTTCAGAAGTATTAACCCCTGTGGCACACCAGATCGATAGCATTTCAGATTTTGTTCCCAATGTTTTCGGTCAGTTAAATAGGAATTGAAAAGTTTAATTAAACGTTGTGAAAAGTGATACAGTTTTAATTTTCTGAGTAAAATGTCATGGTCTACGAGGTCAAAGGCCTTTCGTAGGTTTAAAAACACCGAACCAATCAATTTACCACTATCTATTTCTCTTAGCCATGTGTCTATTAGTTTAATAAGAGCTGTATGGCATGAGTGATGTTTTTTAAGGCCAGATTGAGCATAATGAATAATGAATAATGTTCATTTGTTCAAAATATGAATGTATTTGTATAGAAATATGCCTTTCATATATTTTTGAAATAGTTGGCAAAATTGATATTGGGCGATAGTTGCAAGGTGATTCGGAATTGCCCAATTTGAATATTGGCAGAACTCTAGCAAATTTTAGTGATTCTGGGAAAACTCCAGATGAAATGCTGTAACATGTATTAATAATTGATGTAATAGCTGGAATTATAATACCCCCACAATGTTTCAATATCCTTGCGCTAACGCCATGAATGCCAGTAGATTTATTGATGTTGAGATTTTTTTCTATTATCTTCTTAATATCATATGAACTAATAAACTCAATGTCAAATTCATATTTGTGTATTTGCTTATCCAGAGTTTCCTTTAAATTAACAAAATACTCTTCTGAGTATGATTTTTCCTTGCTGATGTCTTATATATTTATGAAGTATTTATTCAAATCATTTACATTATTTACCATTGTAGAATTGTCGATGACGAGTTCTTTGGAAATTTGATATGCTTTGATTCCTCCAAATGTGAAAATGTTTTCAAATTTTTCCATAAAAATGAACTCTTTTTATTTTTTCTGAAAAGCTGTATTAAAGAAATGTTTCTTTTTATTATTTATTTTTTATGTAACTCGATTTCGCAACTGTTTGTATTGTGAAAAATCGCCATTTTTATGACACAAGTCTCGTTTAAATAACAGAGCCTTTATTTCAGGTTTGTGAAGTTAGCAATGACATCGAAAATCGAAGATCGAAATTCGAAAATCGAGCTGGTGCGAATTTCGAGCCAGCTCTGACATCGACATTCAAATATTCAACGCGAATATCGAGCTGGTACCAATATCGAGCCAGCTCTGAGAACGACATTCAAACATTAAACGCGAATATCGACCTGGTGCCAATATCGAGCCAGCTCTGAGATCGACATTCATACATTAAACGCGAATATCGAGCTGGTGCGAATATCGAGCCAGCTCTGAGATGGACCTTCAAATATTAAACGCGAATATCGAGCTGGTGCGAAAATCGAGCCAGCTCTAAGATCGACATTCAAACATTAAACGCAAATATCGAGCTGGTGCGAATATCGAGCCAGCTCTGACATCGACATTCAAACATTCAACGCGAATTTCGAGCTGGTGCGAATATCGAGCCAGCTCTGACATCGACATTCAAACATTAAACGCGAATATCGAGCTGGTGCGAATATCGAGCCAGCTCTGACATCGACATTCAAACATTAAACGCGAATATCGAGCTGGTGCGAATATCGAGCCAGCTCTGAGATCGGCATTCAAACATTCAACGCGAATATCGAGCTGGTGCGAATTTCGAGAAAGCTCTCAGATCGACGTTCAAACATTCAACGCGAATATCGAGCAGGTGCGAATATCGAGCCAGCTCTGAGATCGGCATTCAAACATTAAACGCGAATATCGAGCTGGTGGGAATATCGAGCCAGCTCTGAGATCGACATTCAAACATTAAACGCAATTATCGAGCTGGTGCAAATATCGAGCCAGCCATAAGATCGACATTCAAACATTAAACGCGAATATCGAGCTGGGGCGAATATCGAGCCAGCTCTGACATCGACATTCAAATATTAAACGCGAATATCGAGCTGGTTGATGGAGGGTTATTCCAGGTGGGCTGGTTGATGGAGGGGTATACCAGGTGTGCTGTTTGATGGAGGGGTGTACTGGGTGGGCTGTTTAATGGAGGGGTATACTAGATGGGCTGGTTGATGAAGGGGTATACCAGGTGGGCTGGTTGATGTAGGGGTATACCAGGTGGGCTGTTTGATGGAGGGGTATACTAGGTGGGCTGGTTGATGGTTGGGTTCCCCAGGTGGGCTGGTTGATGGAGGGATATACCAGGTGGTCTGGTTGATGGAGGGGTATATCAGGTGGACTGGTTGGTGGAGGGGTATACCAGGTGTGCTGGTTGAGGGAGCGGTACACTAGGTGGGCTGGTTGATGGTGACGTTAACCAGGTGGGCTGGTTGATGAAGGGCTATACAAAGTAGGCTGGTTGATTGAGGGGTATACCAGGTTGACTGGTTGATTCAGGGGTGTACTAGGTGGGCTAGTTGATGGAGGGGTAAACTAGGTGGGCTGGTTGATTGAGGGGTATACCAGGTGGGCTGGTTGACTGACGGGTATAATAGGTGGGCTGTTTGATGGTGGGGTACACCAGGTGGGCTGGTTGATGGAGGGGTATACAAGGTGGGCTGGTTGATTGAGGGGTAAACCAGTGGGCTAGTTGATGGAGGGGTATACTAGGTGGGCTGGTTGATGGAAGAGTATACCAGGCGGGCCGGTTAATGTAGGGGTATACTTGGTGGGCTGGTGGATGAAAGGGTATACTAGGTGGGCTGGTTGATGGAGGGGTATACCAGGTGGGCAGTTTGATGGAGGGCAATACCAGGTGGGCTGGTTGATGGAGGGGCATACTAGGTGGGCTGTTTGATGGAGGGGTATACTAGGTGCGCTGGTTGATGGAGGGGTATACCAGGTGGGGTGTTTGATGGAGGGGTATATCAGGTTGGCTGTTTGATGGTGGGGTATACTAGTTGGGCTGGTTGATGGAGGGGTATACCATGTGGACTGTTTGATGGAGGGGTATACCAGGTGGGCGGCTTGATGGAGGGGTATACTCGATGGGCTGGTTGATGAATGGGTATACCAGGTGGGCTGGTTGATGTCGGGGTATACCAGGTGGGCTGTTTGATGGAGGGGTGTACTCGGTGGGCTGTTTAATGGAGGGATATACTAGATGGGCTGGTTGATGAAGGGGTATACCAGGTGGGCTGGTTGATGTAGGGGTATACCAGGTGGGCTGTTTGATGAAGGGGTACACTAGGTGGGCTGGTTGATGGTTGGGTTCCCCAGGTGGGCTGGTTGATGGAGGGTTATACCAGGTGGGCTGGTTGAGGGAGGGGTATACCATGTGGACTGGTTGATGGAGGGGTATACCAGGTGTGCTGGTTGAGGGAGGGGTATACTAGGTGGGCTGGTTGATGGTGACGTTAACCAGGTGGGCTGGTTGATGAAGGGGTATACAAAGTGGGCTGGTTGATTGAGGGGTATACCAGGTGGACTGGTTGATTCAGGGTGTACTAGGTGGGCTAGTTGATGGAGGGGTAAACTAGGTGGGCTGGTTGATTGAGGGGTATACCAGGTGGGCCGGTTGATTGACGGGTATAATAGTTGGGCTGTTTGATGGAGGGGTATACCAGGTGGGCTGGTTGATGGAGGGGTATACAAGGTGGGCTGGTTGATTGAGCGGTAAACCAGTGGGCTAGTTGATGGAGGGGTATACTAGGTGGGCTGGTTGATGGAAGAGTATACCAGGTGGGCCGGTTAATGGAGGGGTATACTTGGTGGGCTGGTTGATGAAAGGGTATACTAGGTGGGCTGGTTGATGGAGGGGTATACCAGGTGGGCAGTTTGATGGAGGGCAATACCAGGTGGGCTGGTTGATGGGGGGGCATACTAGGTGGGCTGTTTGATGGAGGTGTATACCAGGTGCGCTGGTTGATGGAGGGGTATACCAGGTGGGGTGTTTGATGGAGGGGTATACTAGTTGGGCTGGGTGATGGAAGGGTATACCAGGTGGACTGTTTGATGGAGGGGTATACCAGGCGGGCTGCTTGATGGAGGGGTATACTCGATGGGCTGGTTGATGAATGGGTATACCAGGTGGGCTGGTTGATGTCGGGGTATACCAGGTGGGCTGTTTGATGGAGGGGTGTACTGGGTGGGCTGTTTAATGGAGGGGTATACTAGATGGGCTGGTTGATGAAGGGGTATACCAGGTGGGCTTGTTGATGTATGGGTATATCAGGTGGGCTGTTTGATGAAGGGGTATACTAGTTGGGCTGGTTGATGGTTGGGTTCCCCAGGTGGGCTGGTTGATGGAGGGGTATACCAGGTGTGCTGGTTGAGGGAGGGGTATACCAGGTGTGCTGGTTGAGGGAGGGGTATACTAGGTGTGCCGGTTGAGGGAGGGGTATACCAGGTGGGCTGGTTGATGGAGGGGTATACCAGGTGTGCTGGTTGAGGGAGGGGAATACTAGGTGGGCTGGTTGATGGTGACGTTAACCAGGTGGGCTGGTTGATGAAGGGCTATACAAAGTGGGCTGGTTGATTGAGGGGTATACCAGGTGGACTGGTTGATTCAGGGGTGTACTAGGTGGGCTAGTTGATGGAGGGGTAATCTAGGTGGGCTGGTTGATTGAGGGGTATACCAGGTGGGCTGGTTGATTGACGGGTATACTTGGTGGGCTGTTTGATGGAGGAGTATACCAGGTGGGCTGGTTGATGGAGGGGTATACAAGGTGGGCTGGTTGATTGAGGGGTAAACCAGTGGGCTAGTTGATGGAGGGGTATACTAGGTGGGCTGGTTGATGGAAGGGTATACCAGGTGGGCCGGTCAATGGAGGGGTATACTTGGTGGGCTGGTTGATGAAAGGGTATACCAGGTGGGCTGGTTGATGGAGGTGTATACCAGGTGGGCAGTTTGATGGAGGGGTATACCAAATGGGCTGGTTGATGGAAGGCTATCCCAAGTGGGATGGTTTATGGAGGGGTATATTGGGTGGGCTGGTTGATTGGGGGGTAAACCAGGTCGTATATTGGCCGGGCTGGTTGATTGGGGGGGTAAACCAGGTCGACTAGTTGATGCAGGGGTATACCTGGTCGTCTGGTTAGGGGAGTGGTATACCAGGTAGGCTGGTTGAGGGAGGGGTATACCAGGTGTGCTGGTTGAGGGAGGGGTATACTAGGTGTGCCGGTTGAGGGAGGGGTATACCAGGTGGGCTGGTTGATGGAGGGGTATACCAGGTGTGCTGGTTGAGGGAGGGGAATACTAGGTGGGCTGGTTGATGGTGACGTTAACCAGGTGGGCTGGTTGATGAAGGGCTATACAAAGTGGGCTGGTTGATTGAGGGGTATACCAGGTGGACTGGTTGATTCAGGGGTGTACTAGGTGGGCTAGTTGATGGAGGGTAATCTAGGTGGGCTGGTTGATTGAGGGGTATACCAGGTGGGCTGGTTGATTGACGGGTATACTTGGTGGGCTGTTTGATGGAGGAGTATACCAGGTGGGCTGGTTGATGGAGGGGTATACAAGGTGGGCTGGTTGATTGAGGGGTAAACCAGTGGGCTAGTTGATGGAGGGGTATACTAGGTGGGCTGGTTGATGGAAGGGTATACCAGGTGGGCCGGTTAATGGAGGGGTATACTTGGTGGGCTGGTTGATGAAAGGGTATACCAGGTGGGCTGGTTGATGGAGGTGTATACCAGGTGGGCAGTTTGATGGAGGGGTATACCAAATGGGCTGGTTGATGGAAGGCTATCCCAAGTGGGATGGTTTATGGAGGGGTATATTGGGTGGGCTGGTTGATTGGGGGGTAAACCAGGTCGTATATTGGCCGGGCTGGTTGATTGGGGGGGGTAAACCAGGTCGACTAGTTGATGCAGGGGTATACCTGGTCGTCTGGTTAGGGGAGTGGTATACCAGGTAGGCTGGTTGAGGGAGGGGTATACCAGGCAGGCTGGTTAGGGGAGTGGTAAACCAGGTAGGCTGGTTGAGGGAGTGGTATACCAGGTAGGCTGGTTGAGAGAGGGGTATACCAGGTAGGCTGGTTAGGGGAATGGTAAACCAGGTAGGCTGGTTGAGGGAGGGGTATACCAGGTAGGCTGGTTGATGGAGTGGTATACCAGGTAGGCTCGTTGAGGGAGGAGTATGCCAGGTAGGCTGGTTGAGGGAGTGTATACCAGGTAGGCTGGTTGAGAGAGGGGTATACCAGGTAGGCTGGTTGAGGGAGTTGTATACCAGGTAGGCTGGTTTAGGGAGTGGTATACCCGGTAGGCTGGTTGAGGGAGGGGTATACCAGGTAGGCTGGTTAGGGGAGTGGTATACCAGGTAGGCTGGTTGAGGGAAGGGTATACCAGGTAGGCTGGTTGAGAGACCTGTATACCAGGTAGGCTGGTTCAGGGAAGGGTATACCAGGTAGGCTGGTTGAGGGAGGGGTATACCAGGTAGGCTGGTTGAGGGATGGGTATACCAGGTAGGCTGGTTGAGGGAGGGGTATACCAGGTAGGCTGGTTGAGGGAAGGTATACCAGGTAGGCTGGTTGAGAGAGGGGTATACCAGGTAGGCTGGTTGAAGGAAGGGTTTACCAGGTAGGCTGGGTTGAGGGAGGGGTATACCAGGTAGGCTGGTTGAGGGATGGGGTATAGCAGGTAGGCTGGTTGAGGAAAGGATGTACTATGTAGTCTGTTCAGGGAGGGGTTTACCAGGCAGGCTTGTTGGGGGAAGGGTGGTAAAGATCAAATATAATTATAGGGACCGTAGGTGGCTGAGGATGAAGAGTATGTTAGCAGCGTAAAAAATTTTAAGTACATATTCTTAACAAGCAATCATGACATGTTCCTTGATCGCGATCTACTGAATCACGACTGAACAAATGTTGGTGCTCTTTGTCCGGCGACACAATTTATAGACACAAGATCTAGTCGGCTACCCGTAATCGACTTCTTTGAATGTTTATGTGTTCATTATTATATTATACAATTCTGGAAAAATAGTTAGTCTATGGCATTTATAATAAACCCGAGATTGCACGTTTTGTATTAATACATGTCCATTTTGTGTCCCTCCTCTCCGCGAATTGTATCTATTAAGCGTTTTCGTATAACTAAACATTATATTGTAGACAAAACAATCGATAAATAAACATTTAGTCGTACCTTGGAATTCGATGGGATATTCAGATTGTTACTCCGTGTCAATGATTTTACTACTAAACAATTGATCGCACTCGGCGGTGAAAACAATTTCATTCATAAATAACGTGGAGCTATTTTTAACAGCATGGGCTGATACAAATGTGTTGGACCATCCATTCCAATCTTTTCCTGCACTGTGAACTTTTCAAATAGGCTGTGTACTTTTTGTACTACCTTCGGCGATAATTGCGAGTTGGTCATCGAACTATAAAGCATTATTTGAGTAAGCTAAGTAGTGAGATTCAGTTGGTTATCTTTCAGCAATTCGATTAGTGAAACAGAAGCAAGGCCTAACTTAAAAAATCTTTTGTTTGCCCTTTAGGAAAAATATTTTATTTTATTACGAGATTTTAATCTTTGTCATACATGAATGTCGTCATTTAAACAGCAATACATTATAATTGAATCTTTGTTTAAAAATCACAATTACTTTCTTCATCTTGATTGATACAACCGAGATTATACATGGTAAAGCTGGCTTTAATAAGGTACATAACATAAAATAGAATATGCAATGCTTTAAAAACAAATTGTGAAGTACATGTATTCTATTTGATACCAATGTCTGAATTGATTAGACACGCATGTTAATTAATACAGCGCATAGATACATACTGTCGGACAAGAAAACATGTGTATTATTATCAATGGCTGAACTTACTAGACAGTCACACTCATATTAATACAGTACAAATACATACTGTTTGACTAAAAAAATGTCAAATCAATGAATTGAAAATTAAAAATAAGCTGATAAAAATGTCACAAATAAGAAAATCAGAAATGTTGTTAACTCGCATGTCTCTGTCCTCTCAAATATAAACTGTGTTGTTGTAAATGACAGTTTAACAAAGAACAGTTACTAGTATCATATGTAAAATTTTGGTTGCTGATAGATGATTTATTCCTTAACAAAGCCAGTATTGACATACACTTTTATGTTAATATCAGGGTGAAACTTTTCTGCACATCCACTTGTTGATTTGCTAACTGAAATCGAAACTTTGTCGGTAATTTTCTTGTTCTACCACGCACAATATATCATAAATACATCATCCCACGTTTTACTTGTTTCAACTTTTTGAATTTCATATTTATTTTTTGAATTTAACTACGGTAACACGCTGAAGGTAAGAAACAGGTAAATCAAATCACCATGTAGTCCCATTGTTAAACAGCAAAATCTCCTGGCATCGTTCGCCACTTTTCTTTGATTCAGATTCAGATATTGCGAGTCAAAATTTAAAAAAAATTGATTGACGACACCCGTAAGAAACACTCGCGATTTGGACAAAAGCAGGTGCTGCCTATACATAAACTGCAGAATATTCAAATTTTCAAGTAATTCGGTGGCATGATACATCAAAATGCACCAAAGACATGTTTTCAGGAAATAACCATTTAAACCACTGACTGTTATGCAAAATGTCTCTTTCTTTGACAGAAGAAAAAACGAACTATTTCATATACGGACAACTTTTAAGGGGACCACCCTACTATTGACTGGTATCTAACCTTGAAACAAAACGTAATTCTATACACAGATGATGACGTCATACGTCGAACGGTGGTACACGACAAAACGTGGAACAAACTATGTCTACTAGTATCCGGTCACTAGGAGCTTGTTTTCATTCTCAAACGCATTATACTCTTTTGTTCAAGCGCCTTAATCATCAACATTGTAGCCTATGAAAGCTGTGAGCGAAAAAAAAATACGAAATTGAAAGCAAGAAAATATAAAAAAATAAAAAAATAATTAGACCTCTACCGCAGATTTTGCAATAAATTTTTTTGAGTCGGCGGCTTTTTTGTGGGTCGGTCGGTAAAGGGCAAACAAACTTAATTTTAATTTAGGCCCAACCGACCACTATCTAAATGTTACTTTTGTAACGCCCCTTTCACACGTGTGTTGTACCGCGGGTTGTGGTTAATGTTTAGAACGCTTCTCTGATTTGTGGAGACTTTTATGAATGAAATTAAATGTGGTGTGTGCGCACTTTTTCCATGCACAAGTAATCACTCTAGTTTAAACATTACGATACATTGGCATAAACAAGTATATAATATGTTAACTTCGGAACAAAATCTTTATTCAACCACAACATGTTAGATGCATTTGATTATCATAAAACTCGTACAAATCTACCCCACCCCGAACCACCAACTATTAACTCCCACGTACATAACCTACCTCAACCCGAACCACCAACTATTAACTTCCAGGTACATAACCTACTACAACCCAAACCACCAACTATTAACTCCCAGGTACATAACCTACCCCAACACGAACCACAAACTATAAACTCCCAGGTACATAACCTACCCCAACCCGAGCCACCGACTATTAACTCTCGTGTACATAACCTACCACAACCCGAACCACCCACTATTAACTCCCAGGTACATAACCTACCCCTACCCGACCCACCAATTATTAACTCCCAGGTACATAGCCTACCCCAACCCGAACCACCAACTATTAACTCCCAGGCAAATGACCTACCCCAACCCGATCCACCAACTATTAACTCTCAGGTACATACCTACCCCAAGCCGAACCACCAACTATTAACTCCGAGGTACATAACCTACCTCAACCCGAACTACCAACTATTAACTCTCAGGTACATAACCTTCCCCAACCCCAACTACCAAGTATTAACTCTCAGGTACATAACCTACCCCAACCCGAACCACCAACTATTAACTCCGAGGTACATACCCCAACCCGAGCCACCAACTATTAACTCCCAGGTACTTAACCTACTGCAACCCGAACCACCAACTATTAACTCTCAGGTACATAACCTACCCCAACCCACACCAGAAACTATAAACTACCAGTTGCATAATCTACTCCAACCCGAACCACCAACTATTAACTCCCAGGTACATAACCTACCCCAACCCGAACCATCAACTATTAACTCCGAGGTACATAACCTACCTCAACCCGAACCACCAACTATTAACTCCCAGGTACATAACCTACTGCAACCCCAACCACCAACTATTAACTATCAGGTACATAACCTACCCCAACCCGAACCACCAACTATTAACTCTCAGGTACATAACCTACAACAACCCGAACCACCAACTATTAACTTCCAGGTACATAATCAACTACAACCCGAACCACCAACTGTTAACTCCCAGGTACATAACACAACCCGAACCACCAACTATTAACTCCCAGGTACATAACCTACCCCAACCCAAACCACCAACTATTAACTCCCAGGTACATAACCTACCCCAACCCGAACCACCAGCGATTAACTCTAAGGTACATAACCTACCTCAACCCGAACCACCAACTATTAACTACAAGGTACATAACCTACCCCAACCCGAACCACCAAGTATTAACTCTCAGGTACATAACCTACCCCAACCCGAACCACCAACTATTAACTCCCAGGTACATACCCCAACCCGAACCACCAACTATTAACTACCAGGCACATAACTTACCCCAACCCAAACCACAAACTATTAACTCCCAGGTACATAACCTACCCCAACCCGAACCACCAGCTATTAACTCCAAGGTACATAACCTACCCCAACCCGAACCACCAGCGATTAACTCTAAGGAACATAACCTACCTCAACCCGAACCACCAACTATTAACTACAAGGTACATAACCTACCTCAACCCGAACCACCAACTATTAACTACAAGGTACATAACCTACCCCAACCCGAACCACCAAGTATTAACTCTCAGGTACATAACCTACCCCAACCCGAACCACCAACTATTAACTCCCAGGTACATACCCCAACCCGAACCACCAACTATTAACTACCAGGTACATAACTTACCCCAACCCAAACCACAAACTATTAACTCCCAGGTACATAACCTACCCCAACCCGAACCACCAGCTATTAACTCCAAGGTACATAACCTACCTCAACCCGAACCACCAACTATTAACTCCCAGGTACATAACCTACCCCAACCCGAACCACCAAGTATTAACTCTCAGGTACATTACATACCCCAACCCGAACCACCAACTATTAATTCCCAGGTACATACCCCAACCCGAACCACCAGCTATTAACTCCCAGGTACTTAACCTACTGCAACCCAAGCCACCAACTATTAACTCTAATGTACATAGCCTTCCCCAACGCGAACCACCAACTATTAACTATGAGATACATAACCTACCCCAACCCACACCAGAAACTATAAACTACCAGTTGCATAATCTACTCCAACCCGAACCACCAACTATTAACTCCCAGGTACATAACCTACCCCAACCCGAACCACCAACTATTAACTCTCATGTACATAACCTACCGCAAACCGATCCACCAACTATTAACTCTCATGTACATTACCTACTGCCCGTACCACCAACTACAAACTCCCAGGTTCATAACCTACTACAACCCGAACCACCAACTATTAAGTCCCAGGTACATAACCTACCCCAAGCCGAACCACCAACTATTAACTCTCAGGTACATGACCTACGCCAACCCGAACCACCAACTATTAATTCTCAGGTACATAACCTACCCAAACCCGAACCACCAACTATTAACTCCCAGGTATATAACCTTCCCCAACTCGAACCACCAACTATTAACTCCTAGGTACATAACTTACCCCAACCCGATCCACCAGCTATTAACTCCCAGGTACATTACCTACCCCAACCCGAACCACCAACTATTGACTCTCAGGTACATAACCTACTGCAACCCGAACCACCAACTATTAACTCCCAGGTACATACCCTACTACAACCCGAACCACCAGCTATTAACTCCCAGGTACATAATGTACCCCAACCCGATCCACCAACTATTAACTCCCAGGTACATTACCTACCCCAACCCGAACTACCAACTATTAACTCCCAGGTACATACCCTACTGCAACCCGAACCACCAACTATTTACTCCCAGGTACATAACCTACCCCAACCCGAACCACCAACTATTAACTCTCAGGTACATAAACTACCCCAACATGAACCACCAACTATTAACTCCCAGGTACATAACCTACCCCAACCCAAACCACCAACTATTAACTCCCAGGTACATAACCTACCCCAACCCGAACCACCAGCTATTAACTCCAAGGTACATAACCTACCTCAACCCGAACCACCAACTATTAACTCCCAGGTACATAACCTACCCCAACCCGAACCACCAAGTATTTATTCTCAGGTACATAACCTGCCCCAACCCGAACCACCAACTATTAATTCCCAGGTACATACCCCAACCCGATCCACCAGCTATTAACTCC
This sequence comes from Congeria kusceri, assembly GCA_027627225.1. Taxonomy (NCBI): domain Eukaryota; kingdom Metazoa; phylum Mollusca; class Bivalvia; order Myida; family Dreissenidae; genus Congeria; species Congeria kusceri. The sequence goes on along the minus strand of CM051033.1, from coordinate 11,346,362 downwards.
CAGGTACTTAACCTACTGCAACCCAAACCACCAACTATTAACTCTAATGTACATAACCTTCCCCAACCCGAACCACCAACTATTAACTATGACGTGCATAACCTACCCCAACCCACACCAGAAACTATAAACTACCAGTTGCATAATCTACTCCAACCCGAACCACCAACTATTAACTCCCAGGTACATAACCTACCGCAACCCGATCCACCAACTATTAACTCTCATGTACATTACCTACCGCCCGTACCACCAACTACTAACTCCCAGGTTCATAACCTACTACAACCCGAACCACCAACTATTAAGTCCCAGGTACATAACCTACCCCAAGCCGAACCACCAACTATTAACTCTCAGGTACATGACCTACGCCAACCCGAACCACCAACTATTAACTCTCAGGTACATAACCTACCCAAACCCGAACCACCGACTATTAACTCCCAGGTATATAACCTTCCCCAACCCGAACCAACAGCTATTAACTCCCAGGTACATAACCTACCCCAACCCGATCCACCAACTATTAACTCCCAGGTACATTACCTACACCAACCCGAACTACCAACTATTAACTCCCAGGTACATACCCTACTACAACCCGAACCACCAACTATTAACTCCCAGGTACATAACCTACCCCAACCCGAACCACCAACTATTAACTCTCAGGTACATAAACTACCCCAACATGAACCACCAACTATTAACTCCCAGGTACATAACCTACTACAACCCGATCCACCAACTACTAACTCCCAGGTACATAACCTACCCCAACCCGAACCACCAACTATTAACTCTCAGGTACATAAACTACCTCAACCCGAACCACCAACTATTTACTCTCAGGTACATAACCTACCCCAACCCGAACTACCAACTATTATCTCTCAGGTACATAACCTACTCCAACCCGAACCACCCACTAATAACTCCCATTCACGAACACTTGAAACTTGTGTGTGATATCATTATGTTAAATCAGGTACATGTATAGAAGATTTATGATGGTACTCTTTAGTAGCTATAAACAGAACGCTATAATTTAGGCAAGTGTAGTACACATGATGTACACACTGATCTGACAAGTAGTCGTGGTAACCGCCTTTTGGGCAGATTGTAATGGTGCATTATTGCACAACTCCAAAACAGTCGGTACAATGACATACAACACTGCAAAGGAAACTTGTTAAATAAATAAAATTACATAACTTCCCTACCCAGTCCACATGTCGACGGATGTATACAGCACGCGGCTTAACTTTTAGCCATGGTAGCAGGCAACCAAAATGATTTAGAGACATAAAAATTGTGGATGTTAACTTTGGCATTTGTTTCTGAGTACACTCATAATTTCAGATTTTTACATACGCATAAATATTGTCCATAAACAGAAACATTCCACAAAGGTATAACTAAGTACATGTAATTGAAGAAACACTATGTACTTATTATATGCACAATTTCAACAATTTTAAAATGTTTACATTTTTTATTTACGCAAGATCAATGCGAGCTTTTTTCACTATATCGAAGTTGGATTTATGTATTATTTGACTTCATATAGTACACAATAATAATGCACTATATCTGCAAATTATTGCATACATGTCATAATATCATTATGATATTAACGGTCATGTAGCCTTATTCGTGAGCGACCAATGTTGGTTGCGCTTAATCTTGACGTAGTTACTTCCCTTCGTTCGTCTCGTGTACCAGACCTCACAACAAGCAGCAATAATTTATGTTCCCATTGTTTATACCAAAACAATTATAAAATCATCATCATCATCGCCATCGTCATCGTCATCATCATCATCGGCTCATCGCCATCGTCATCTTCATCATCATCATCATCATCATCATACTATACAAGTAATTTTCATAATATGTCTCATGATGTTCTTACCATTTTACAGGGTTTAAATTGCATCATCTCAAAAACCGTTGCAAATGAGCGCTTGCCATTCTCAACAATGAGGAAAATATCAATATTTGACTTGTTGGACAATCACAAACAACAAAGACACGATGTCCAAGCTGACCACAGAGTTTACGTCCGCGTGCAATGTTTTGTTATACGCACTTATATACATCAAATCAATACTGTTTGCCAAACATTAGGGTAACACATATGTGAATACAAACATCTCAAAAGCGTTACCACTCTCACTGAATGCCTCCAGCGGAGATCGCACAATATTAAACTTGTAGTGTACTCACGTACAGCCGAGACGGACAGTACCGCTGTAACATCGAGGCGAGAGAACGCAGCTGGCTTGGTCATCGTCAGGAGTATGTAGCTGGAAATCTTTATGCTTCGGCGGACAATTATAATAACTTATGTACTGTTCTGCCTCGTTTCAGCGTCCGACACGGTATTAACGCGTACGTTATAGCAAAGGTCTGTTCTCTGGTGCAAATATGGACTCATTTACGGACACTGCAGTGCGTTTAGTGTATGTAAACAATGGGACCACGCACGCACGCTCGACAAAACTCTAGCATGTTGTCTATTATAACACAAAAGATAAGTTTCAAACAACAATAGTCAAGTCTTCTTTTTGAAAGTAAGTATATGATTCTTTTGCATTATAACATAGAAAGTCTAATGGACAGAATGTTAAAATTCAAGACATTGTTCTGGTTAATTGTTACATAGAAAAACCTTTCCCACAAAATAAAACCAGTTTCGCAGGTCATACTATTTAACTAGAATCGTAACATGTACATTATAAACTATAAAGCACATGGAGAGCGCATATGTCCGTCAGTGCAGCCAGTAATAAATGACCACCACCAAAATCTAATAATTTTAATCTTCCCACAGCTCATGTAGATCCGCTTATAACTTTTTTTGCGTAAAGTAACTATCTTAAAAACAAACAGAGAAAAACCAAAGTCGGCTGCGGTAATAACCATCTCAATGCTGCTACGATGGTACATTTACAAGAATACATATCGTGCCTATTACACAATATCCTGATGCCGTGTGCTTCATATTTAAACAAACAATGTCCTTCGTTTGTGCATAGTGGAGAATACGTCCACATTACTCAGGCAGATGCCGATGAACAGTCGCCGTCTGAAATACTGCTGACAAAAATAAAATAAAGGACTGCAAGACTGTAAGTTCTGGAACGCCATGACTGTCTTATGTCGTCATGATTCGTGTTGTCTTTTTCAGGATTGTCTTATTATGTCAAAAATACGTGTTATTATGTTAAAATATTAATTCATCATTTGCTATGATCAGGCGAACTTGTCAATGTAATGTGTTATTAAGTCAAAAAGACATGTCATTATGTAAAAAATTGTTTCATCATGTTCTATGATCAGGTGAACTTGTAAAAAAATATGCTATTATGTCAAAAAGACCTGTCATTAGGTTACAATATTTTTTCATCATGTTCTATGATCAACTGAACTTGACAAAAGAATATGTTATTATGTCAAAAAGGCGTGTCATTATGTTAAAATAGTCTTTCATTATGTGATATGATGTCAAGAAGACGTGTCATTATGTCTGCAACTCAAATTAACTTATTGTCTTCAATGTCCTTCACGCTTGCTTTTATGTCTGATCGTTTCGGTATTGTGTCTTTGTGCGGTGCTTTCCGCCATTGTAGTGAGTGCACGCTATTTTTAGCTCAACAACAACAACAACGTGTCATTTGAACAAAACAACATACCGTTTGAACGAAATAAATTTACCTTGGACATGAGAAGACAGTGTTACAACAAAATAAAACTTATCATTATCAAAACAACATGTGTGTTTGACATGATGGCACGGTATTTGGATAAAATGAAACGCTGTCTGGACAAATCAACAGCATATATTTACAACTTTTAAACATGACATTACACACTACACTGACAAAATCACACGCAGCACTAACATGTTAACTTGATTTATTGACAAGATCAAACGACATTTTAACAACACAACAATTTGACATAACAAGTCACATTGCATACAAGATAACGCATTGCATTGACAAAGCAACACGTGTACATAACATAATAACACATGCGAAAGACACATTCACATTATGAGTAGACAAGATGAACCGATATACAGACACGACAACCGATATACAGACACGACAACCGATATACAGACAACCGATATACAGACACGACAACCGATATACAGACCCGATATACAGACACGACAACCGATATACAGACACGACAACATTTAAGGTTGACATAATAACATATACTGCTAACATAACGACACAGCCGAAGACAACATAAACGCCGGGGTCCACTTCTCTGATTTTGCGGTGGTAAAGCCATTAACCTACCATTCGGAGAGTGGGCTGAGCTTATCAGAAAGTGATTGGTGATAAGAGAAGTTAGTTTGTAAACAGAGACACGTGTTTGAACAGAGCAATGAAAGGTTTTGAAAACTACGCAACTTTCTTCTCCTGCCATCTGTCAGATGAGACCCAGGATGTGAACACTGCGGCAAGTCAGCAGCCTTCTACTGGCTGTGTAAAGTTTATGACCTTTTTGTGGGTGGGATTATCTTTTCCAGGGAAATTTGAATTTTCTAGCAGACGACAAAATATTTTATTTGAAAACAAGGGTAAATGGTGTTTTACAGGATTCATTTTTAATATGCCAAAGGTATCTGTTAATTTACTTGTGTGTCAAATTTCAAAGAAAAATACTCATTAAAACCAGAGAAAATAGAAAACGTGTTTTCATCCTTCTGCTCCTGACAGACCAGTGTGTAACTGAATAGTAGACATTTGCTAAAATCTCTGGCCCTTTAATACTGTTACCCCGGTGTTCAAATTGAATGTCCCGGCGTTCCATATTAATTCATGCTGTGTTCTCTCTCCTAGTTGTCACAGCGGCACGTGAGTACACTAAAAGTGGAATACTTTTGCGATTTCCGCTGTATGCATTCAGCGAGAAAGATAACGTTTTTGAGATGTTTGTATTCATAAGAGGTTTTACTGAATAAGAAAACTTGTTTTTAACTTTTTATGTATAGATATTTTCGAACATTATTTATATATTTTCATTTCATGGTCATTGATGTTCATCTCTTCATTTTGTGAACTTACAGGGTAAAGACATTAAACAAATAGTGAACTAACGGTAAAATACATTGTAAATACACACTTTTGTTTGCAATCATGCAAGGTTATGTCAATTTTAGCCCTGAAGCGTGTGACGTGTGACCTTGGAAGGATCGGTATTGAATCCACTAGCCTCTGTAGCGACACGGCTTGTGTCGCCCACGGCTACACATTAAACCACGCACCACAGGGGGCACTGCGAGAACGGCGTGTGTTACTTGGAGACTGGGTATCCGGGTCTAAAGTTTCTACATCTCCAGTCCCTAATCAGACAAATTCAGTTCCGTTTAGGTTCGTTATATCTCCGTCCGTTTAGAACTCTTAACGTTTGAACTGAATGATGGTCCTGCAAGCTTCGTGGTTCAGATAAGGCGAATACTGGGACACCCAGAGTCTACTTCCAGCGGAAGTCAACTTAAAGGGGCATTCTACGGAGTCTTCCGCTATTTCCGCCAGGCAGTCTCCCGTAAGCGTCATCTCAAGAATGGAGTTCTTTAAAGGTTGTGTTACATACAGTCGTTTGTTCATGACGGTCAGTCCTTCAAATGATAGCATGTCTGGTATTTCTCCATTTCTATTGGCTGGGCTGTAACTCCAGACTAGACGTCTTAGATGGTCTAAACAGAAGACGGCCTCTTTTGTTGACAAGTAAAAGTAGTTTTTATACACATCGAAGCTGTTCACTTGCTCATTTATTTCAACTGACCGGATCTCTCCTATTTCCTTTTTCCTCAACATATTAATGTAATGGACCGATCCATTTTCACACAGGATGAATATGAACATGTTGTTGCATTTAATCTCATAATGTGTAAGGTCACATTTCAGGATTATACGTTCTGTAAAGATGAATTTTTGTTCAAATTTATCGAATTTGAGAAGTTCGACAACCGACCCAGTCATGTGACATACAGCGACCACATCCTTGCTAACCAGGCACACACCGGATGGCTGTGGACATTCGTATTCATCTAGGCACCTTCCGTCTGCGTCAAATACTTGTACGGAATTATGCACACAATCGGCGATGAACAAGTTCTTGTTCTTGTCACACACTATTCCCGTTACTTGACACCTGTTAGACTTGAGATCGGTATGGTGATACGCTTTGACGTTTGAACATTGACGCAATCTTGGTTTTGCTGAAAGACACATGCAGAACAGGTTTGGGGCCATTCGGGATTTGGATTTAGTTTTCGACCTAGATGGCAAATGGAGATGTCTTGGTGATATTTCATTGTACACGGCTCTAACTGGTGGACGCTTTGGCTGGATGTCACATGTGCTCGTTCCAAGATCTTTGGTGTGCGACGTCAGTGAGTCCTGGTCAGATGTTGGTATTTCGTGAAAGGACTTCAAATAATTGGAAGGATCAATAACATCCACTTCGAAGTAACGCCCAGCACATTTACTCTCAAATGAATGAACAGTACAATTAACATTACTGTTATGATTTGAACGGTCATCCTTAACTTGTAACCAGTGCTTGTCGATACATGGAAGGATTGTTTCTGCACCACAGTTATCGATGTTTTCTTCCAAACTACTGGAAACGCTCGTTGATTGATCTGTGACAGAGGGCTTCCCTTCGAATGTGCCGACCTTCTTTCGTTCTAGAAGATCTGACATGGCAGAGAAGTCCATGTATCCGCTACTTCGAGCTAACCGCGATATAATATCGCGTAACTCAGAAAATGCAGTGTTGAAGTCCATTTCCGTCAGTTTGGAAGACCCTTCATGAACAAATTTGTTGCGCATGTCTCTCAACCGAATGGAATCCGCTTCTATTGAAAAGTCACCAGGAGTTGGGTTACTCCATTTCTTACTTGTACATTTGATCGATGGGTGTAATTCCCTCAACAAAAATGTCACCAACGTTACATCAAGGGTATCAATTTTAACCGTTCCCACTCCAGGATAAAGTAAATCATACTGACTGTTCTTTATGATGTTTCTTTTTAGCGCATTGTTTATTTTCATCCTGGTCGCTGACTGAGTAAGGACTGATGCCAGTCCATGTACCCCTAGCTGTTTTTCCAGACATTTGCGCAGCACAAGTGTTCCCTCCACTTTCAGCATTGACTGAATTCTGAAGAATCTCTTCTCTTCCTCGGCGAAGGAAAGAGGTTCTGAGATTGCAGATGTGCCACCCATCGTGCCAGTGTACCAGCCCTTAAAACAAATTACAAAAATCAAACGAGGCGTGTCGTGGGAAAACCGGTCATAATGCATGTACGTAAAGTGTCGTCCCGGATTAGCCTGTGCAGTCCGCACAGGCTAATCCGGGACGGCACTTTCCGCCTACAGTGTATTTATGTTTAGAAGAGACTTCCATGAAACAGAAAATACCATAAAAGCGGAAAGTGCCGTCCGCACAGGCTAATCCGGGACGACACTTTACGCACATGCATTATGACCTATTTCTCATGACGCGCCACAAATATAGGTCCACATCAGTTATACTTATGGTAAGACAACTCCATAATTGAACAATAGCTTTCGTATACCGGGTACGTCATCTGAACAAACAACAAAACATTTTGCTGTTGAAAGGATAAAGATAGTGGAATGGTTTAGTGGGTATAGCAGTCATGTGAAGAAGAGATATACCAGGTGGTCCGCTTGGAAGCGTATAACGAGGCACTTGTCTGGTTTAGGAGTATACATTTATAATGGCACAGAAACGGAGTATACACAATTTGTTTGTGGACCTATTATAGGGTGACTGCTATAGGGTGCCGGAGTATACACAATTTGTTTGTGGACCTATTATAGGGTGACTGCTATAGGGTGCCGGAGTATACACAATTTGTTTGTGGACCTAGTATAGGGTGACTGCTATAGGGTGCATAATAGGATGTCCGAATGAGGATTATACCATGTATAATGGTACCTTGACGCAGTATACGAGATGGTCTGTTTAAGTGGCTATTATAAGATATCTGGTTGAGGTGCGTATAAGGTATTCTGATTGCGGTATTTTGTTTATATGTTTATTGCTGGCTTAATTATTTATAATTATATATATTTTTAGACTATTGATATTAAAAAAAACGTCGATTTCCATGTTTTGTCCGACATTATCAATTTTATATTTTTAATAATTTATAAACACACATAAGCATATTAACCCCTGGTTCCTACTTACCTTGCACATCGATGAGGTATTCACATATTAACCCCTGGTTCCTACTTACCTTGCACATCGATGAGGTATTCACATATTAACCCCTGGTTCCTACTTACCTTGCACATCGATGAGGTATTCACATATTAACCCCTGGTTCCTACTTACCTTGCACATCGATGAGGTATTCACATTGTTATTCCATATCAATCATTTTACGACAAAACCAATGATTACACACAGTGGTTTAAAAATTTCATTCATAAATTACACGTATCTATTTTAAACGGCATGGGCTGTTACAAATATGCTACAACAGTTATAACCTGGTTATGTGATATTTAATATTAAGTACAGCTTTTGCGTAAGTTGAAGGGTACATTTTGTATTTTTTTTAAGATTAACTTATGTCACATTGACCTGCGACGTCTTGGATATCAGAATTCTTTAAGATGACGCATGACATTACCTACGGCGTCCTATGTCCGACGCATGATAAGGCACAACTAAGCAAGAATCTTGCCTCATGTCAGATGATATTTTATCCATGTTCAAACCCCAGTTACGGCTAAGTTCCAGCCCATAGATGACGCACAACTTTCCAAAACTACGTAGGAATACGCGGTACTTGGTAAATATTTTGAGTACTGGACCTATCTTGTGAAACACACACTAATGAGGTAGTAGCGGTATTTATTTTGTACGCACACAAAAAGGTATTTTTATGACTGGGTGCGAAACTTCGACGATACTTGCGAGCATTTCGGTTGCAGGACTATACAGAGTATCGTTTGCTTTAGATATATGAAGAGCGTTCAGTCTGTCATCTTTCTGCATTTCGATTGCAGGACTATACAGAGTATCGTTTGCTTTAGATATATGAAGAGCGTTCAGTCTGTCATCTTTCTGCATTTCGATTAGTGAAACATAAGTTAACTACTCGTTCGTTGCTTCTTGTGTAACGACCCTTAACATGTGATACCGCGGATATTGTGGTATACGCTTCACTGATTTGGGCATGGGATTTTATGAATGAAGTGAAAAGCGCGCGTTATCACCGTAGTTATAAACATCAAGTTACGTTTACCATTACTTTTGCACTTAAATCTTATATATTTATTGTAAAACGTGTTACATATTATGACTCACTAGGGGTTGGGCTCTAAGTTGCGAGCAAAGGCGGACCAGAGGGCTGCCCCCTCCCCCCCAAATAAAAAAAACAACAACACATTAATTCTACGCTAAACTAGCACTTTCTATGATATGTCTGTCTTCGTGTTAGTGTAGTAATGTACAGCAGTAAAAACAGGCTCCATATAATTTTGGTATGACTCTGGTATCATGGCTGACTGTTGCTCTCGGAATAGTTGGAATTAAATGGAAATAAAACATTCCATATCTCACAAAAAAGGTCATATTAGCCAAACGTTTCTTTGTCCTAGCACGACATACTTGTTTATGAAGCAAAACTGAGAAAGGTGTTTAAACAGAACATGTCTATTTTGGGCTCTTTTCATAAGTATGAAATATTGTTTATCGGAATAACACAATTTTTCTCTTGATTCGAGGAAACACAAATTCAAAACATGCAATATAAAGTTGTCCTCGTTATAAAAGTAAGATACGTTAAACAAAACCAGATCGTTGTAAAGTATGTAAAATACATAGATAAGAACTAAATATCACACTAAATGAGGGCTATACATGTAATATCGTTTAAGAAAACAATCACATTGCTTAGCATCAACACGTTCTTTTTGAAAGTTTTGCCTAAAATCCGATTTTTTGAAAATATACACAGAACTCGTCAGATACGTTAACTTGTTTGTATGTGTCTTGTAGCTAAGACTTGATATGCAAGGCACAAATACACGAAATTCATTTCATGGTATCATCCTTTTCGAAGGAAAACATTAAAACTACACAAAATGTATTTACCACTTCTCTCTGGGAAGCTTTTGAAAAAATTTACATCAAATACGCTAACTGTCAAATACGTTAAATCGATTAATTACAATACATTTTCCAACCCGTTTGGTGCCTCTAAATTTAAGATTTCGTTACACTATGACGTAATTATGTTTCGTCACCGTTCTGCAAAGCATCTAGAGCACGTCATCGCTCGGATCGTATGTTTACTGCGCTTGTATATGGCGGAAAATATTTAGTGTGGATGTTGTTTGATATAAGCAGAGGTAAGTTGTGATTTATGCTTCGATTTACTTTGATTACCACCTTTTGGAAGAAAAGTATGCAACGCAAAAGCAATTTGCAGGCGGCAAGAGAAATATAAGCCCAAATATAAACGATTCAATGTATTTAACGTATCTGATGAACAACTTTAACGTATCTGATTCTAATAAATATTGACGGATTTTAATGTTTTAATCGAGTGTTCACAATTTCCTCAATGGTTTTTACAAAATGGGGTACATATTGTAAGCAGTAACTACCATTATTTGTAGCATTGTCAAATATATACGAAAAAATAACCTTCTCGCTTTTCAATATAACGTATCTGATGTCATTTTCGTTCTTTCAGAAAGATGGTCAAAACAGCAGCAGAATACCAGAAAGCGTACAGAGAACGCAAAAAGGCGAGAGATGAAACCTTTTTAGAGAAGGAAAGAGCCAGAGCAAAAGGATATAGAAAGCCGATACACGCCAAAACAAAGAAAGACCAAGCCTTGATAAGAGAAAGAAATAAACTGTATAGCCAGAAGTACCGAGATAGACAAAGGACCTTAAAGCAAACCAAAGTTAGAAGTACCACAATAACGACTGAGGCTGAAGAGAAATCAAAGGAGGACGAGCACTCCAATGTTGTTTCAAGTACATCCAGTGAAACTGATGCAAGAGCAAAGCGAGGCCAATCAACACTTTTGGTTAAACTATCATTTCCTCAGAAACGAAGAAACAAACGGAAATCAGATGCACTCAAAAGGGCTCACAGCAAAATCCAAAGGCTCAATGGACAGATATCTTCCCTTACAAGAAGCAAAAACAAGTGGGCGAAACGATGCCAGAGGATTTCTAAAAAGATTATACTCTCGACTGAAGCTGACGGCATCACCAAAGCTGACAACATTGAACAATCATTGACTCCAAAAAGCAAGACAATAGTAGAATTGAGACGAGATGGAGTAAGTCCGAGAAAGCTACCGAAATCTGTTGTAAAGAAGCTAGTGCTGTCCAATGCAATATTAGACGAAATCAAATCGAGCCGTCGTGCCAACCCACAACAGCATCGACGAAACATTGCAACTCGTGTTATAAGCGGGAAAATATTAAAAAAGTACAAATGTGTGTCTATGGTGAGCAAGAAAACCGGCATAAGTATGACAGAACTGAGAAGACATCAGGACAAAGTAATAGAGTTTAGAAAGCGATCAAGGATGAAAGCAGAGAGGGATCAATTGAAGGCTCAAGTCGTGGAGTTCATAGAACAAGATGATGTAAGCGTAATGATGCCAGGGAAAGCAGATGCAAAATTATATGAAGGAGAAAAACGGCAGATTCGCATACTTACAGACTACATGTCTAACATTCACCAAAGATTTCAAGCAGAAACTCAGAAGAAAATTTCGCTGGCTCTTTTTTGTAAACTACGCCCTGCGTACATCAAACTTACTTCTTCAATGTCAAGAAATACCTGTCTATGTTCAAGACATCAGAGTTTTGCGATGAAACTGAACTGCCTTCGTTTACAGGGCGTTGACATTTCCAAAAACCCAGAGACTGTTTGTAAGAACACGACGCAAGAGCACATGGAAGTGCTTCTTGGTTGCATTTCTAACGCGGAAGTAGAATATGAAACATGGCGCCGGGTAGAAGTAGATGGTAAGAGGAAGATGAAAATAGTCTCGGTTAAGTGTATCAAAGACGACTTCATAATCCTGATGAAGGAAGAATATGAAGCATTCCTGAATCACGTGAGCAGAGTTACAGCCCAATATACAGCACTGAAATCGTTAAAAGAAAACCTACCGAGCAATGACCTGATAGTGCAAATGGACTTTGCTGAAAACTTTACGTGTGGGACATCTGACGAAATCCAGAGTGCATATTGGAATGCCAGTTCAGTCACATTACATCCGGTGGTTGTATATTTCAGAGGCACGGATAATAGTCTAGAGCACTTGAACTTTGTCTTTGTGTCAGATGCTCTGCAACACAACTCTTCAGCCGTGATTACGATAATGAAAAAGCTATGCAAAGAATTAAGAGAGATATTCCCTGACGCTCGACAAATTCATTACTGGACGGACAGCCCTTCCTCCCAGTATCGTAATCGATTCGTGTTTGATGCTATCATGCACTTTGCCGAACGATTCAGTGGATTTTCGGCACGTTGGAATTACTTTGAATCCGGCCATGGTAAGGGCCCTTGTGACGGCATCGGTGGTGTTGCTAAGAGAAAGGCAAGTGATGCTATAAAGCAGGGAAAAGCCTGTATCCAGGATGCTTTCGACTTTTTCAATTGGGCAAAGGGAAGTTCTGTTAACATCAAGTACCGTTTCTACACCACAGATGACGTTGACACAACTGCTGCTGAAATTCAGAAAACGAATCCGCTTCCGATGCAAGGTACAATGAAAGCACACGCTGTGTTTCCTAAAGACGGTGGCTTGTTCTCCAGAGAGGTATCCTGCTTTTGCCAATCTTGTATCATTGGTGACACTCTATGCAATGGCTGGATATGGCATGGTATGGCAAGGAAGGTAGCCGAATTAATAGATGATGTTAATCATGAAATGGAACCCACCCCTGCAGCTATACCAATGGCTGTACCTGCAGAACTAGACGTGGTCCCCAAGAAAGGTGACTTTGTGGCTGCCGTCTATGAAGGGGTCTGGTACGTTGGAAAAGTTCTTAAGGTTGACGAATCGGACGGCGATGCTAAAATCTCCTTTATGAAAAAAGCTCGAGGAAGCACATCCGTTGAAAAATTCAAATGGCCGCATCCTCCGGATAAGATATGGGTCCATTTCAACCAGATTCTTTGTAACGTCAATGAACCAGAGCCTGTTGGAAAGTCCGGAAGAGAATTCAAATTAGGAGAAGACGATCACGAACTAATTTGCCAGATATTTCAGATGAAATAACTTAACGGCATCAGATACGTTATAAGTGTCACGTTGATAAAATCAATGTTCCACGTTCATATACCCGTTCAAAGTTAATTAAGTGTATACTTTATCGAAAGTTTACCGTTTATTTAGGCAATTGTTGCATTTATAAACGATTACCATTTTCAATAAAAATTTAAGTTTCATACATCAGATACGTTAAATGATAAAGACTGTCTCGTAAAATAATACCTTTGTTCAAGCATGCAAAAACACTAATTTGCGAAAACGTGAAAACACTGAACTATTCTACAAACGTTTTTACAAACGAATGAATGAACCAATAACAGTGTTATCCTTAAAAAACAAAGTATGTTTAGTTGACAAAATAAAATACGGCAGTTCTATTGTTATGATAGAATGGCGCATTTGTTATTGTTCACCCTTAATGTGGTTTACACTTTGTTTCTTTCTTTGGGGAAGGTTCACATGTTGGAAATACGTCCATCGCAAGGTTCTTATACAACGAAAACGGCTGCTTACTGCTTTTCACAACAGGCAGTCGTATTTAACGTTTCTGACGTATACATTTTAAGTGATACTACAGCATGTCGATTTTTGGAAAAATCGAGGTAGGTTTGGGTCCCCTGGTGTTTGAATCTTGAAACCAATACTTCATGCTATTCATTAATGACAAACACATGAATAAAATCATTTTTTGATTTTTTACCAATCGTGACCACCTAATTAGTGCATTTATCGTAGAATCAATCAACAACAAACAAACAACAACAAGAACTGCTGGACCATACATATATGGCCATTTATAAAACGGTAAAAACTGGATAAATGTGCTTAACAAATATTCGCTCGCTTCGATCGCTCAGTTTTCTAAAAGATACACATTCACTTCAGTAAAACATACCCGGCCTACCTAGCACGCCCTCTGCAATTTACCGTAGTACGGCGCAAAAGTTCAGCAAAAACGATAAACAATAGACAATAGGTATGTATACCTTCATTTGTGGATGCTTTTGTTTTCTTTTATAAATTCATATATACAAGCAATATTAAGATGTACGATGCAATAAACCTTTGGCACAGGATACCACATAAAATTCAAGTCAAATCAATGACTACTTTCGAGTTTAAACATTTTTTTTTCTCAATTAAGAGTTTTATTCCCAAAATCTAAATCGACAAATTTTGTTCAACGTTCCATTAGCATTCACACTAAATTGCATGTTATTTTATACATTTTTCAGAAAGATATAACGTGATAAAATAGAGGGGTGTCCACAACGTTGGCTCCAGTTCCTGGCGATTTCATATTTTTTTCCGGCACCATATGTCAGCGAAATTGACACACAGTAGCATCGCGAGCTTTATTAGTTCACAACCATGTTCGTCTGTCTGTCCGTAAGTTCATTTCGATGAAAAAACAACAACAGTGCATATCACATTTGAAGACAATTGATGAGCATGAATGTGAACGTGTGAGTTATTTAATGACATTCACTTCGAGAAGAGACCATTACACTTCGGTAAATGGATCATACAAATAATTCTCGATGCGTGTGTGTTTTAACTTAGTCAGCTACGGATTTTACATGTTTTAAGATGTTCCTGATATATATAACATTGAATGTAAAATACGTTTTTAGTGGACATGCACATCAAACAATGGCAATGTAGCCAAAATAGGTGCATGACATACAGATGAACTAGGTGCATGACATACAGATGAACTAGGTGCATGACATACAGATGAACTAGGTGCATGACATACAGATGAACTAGGTGCATGACATACAGATGAACCAACATGTCTTTCGAAGATAATACTGTGAAGTATTAATTTATTAAGTGAAACATACTGCATTTGATGATGATGATGATGAATGTGATGATGATGATGATTTTGTTGTTGTTGTTGATGATGATGATGATGATGTGCACGGATTTATTATATATCTTTGATACGGATCTGTAGCTGATCACTGCAGACCCACAGACAAAATAAGGGGGTTAAAACAGCACAATCAAAAGTTTACGTCGAATTGACCCGAACAAAACCCCAATACTTTTTGCATATAATTACAATTTTGCACTAATTTTCGTGAATTTCGTGGACAGACCAATCACCATGAATTTACGTTTTTGAAGACGATCGGATAATAAATGCGCAATCGTGTAATTAATTCGCAATCGTGTGAATTGTAAATGTATTTCCGTTAATTAGGTAAATGGTTTTTCAATGGGTTCTTACATCGGCAATCTTAAACATAATGTAATCATTTATGCGGATTTGGTACTCGCAATGTACAGGGCCGATCTGACAGGTTGTCATGGAAACCCAATCTTTTTTCATCGGTATTTGTGATCATTCATATCTCCTAATTGCCGTTATGACACAAAAAATGCACAGGAAATTTAATAAGATTATAAAACCTCGCATCCCAGTCCGCCTACCAGTGTATTCAATTCGAGATAAATAACCGCAGGTAGTTCATAATGAAATTGAGAACATTAAAGGGACCTGTTTACAGATTGTAAATAATGGAGCGAAATAGTACTACTGACACAGAAATATATTGAAATTAACTTTTCGTTTATGAGTAATTATCAGATGAAATGGTTAAAATTATAAAGCGTGTGTAACGCGAAACGAATGAATATGTTGGAGTACTTGTGTTGTTTTCGTTGAAATTGTTATAAATACGCGAATCACTTACATAAACAGTAAAAGTAAAAAAACATGTAGATTAAAACAAATTGGCTGAGCTAGAGCGCGCGTCCGACTTTTGATCCGGGGGTCGTAGGCGCGATCCCCGATGGCGGCAATCCGCAGGTCGTAGGCGCGATCCCCGATGGCGGCAATCCGGGGGTCGTAGGCGCGATCCCCGATGGCGGCAATCCGGAGGTCGTAGACTCGATCCCCGATGGCGGCAATCCGGGGGTCGTAGGCGCGATCCCCGATGGCGGCAATCCAGAGGTCGTAGGCGCGATCCCCGATGGCGGCAATCCGGGGGTCGTAGGCTCGATCCCCGATGACGGCAATCCGGGGGTCGTAGGCTCGATCCTCGATGGCGGCACTTTTGTTTGTGCTTTTCTTGTTAAAATACTTGAGATCTTTAGTGCAGATGCTTTAGTTTTTCCATACTAGACATTTAATAACATAGTTAAAAAATACAAAAATCTGTGAACAAATCCCTTTAATTTCCGTTTCACTTTTGATTTGCCTAAACCATTGCAGTGGAAACCCAAAATGTTGTAGATAGATGAATATGGCTTGTTATTATGGTATCTCAAGGAGGTGTTTGAAGTTGGCAATGACATCGAAAATCGAAGATCGAAATTCGAAAAGCGAGCTGGTGCGAATTTCGAACCAGCTCTGACATCGACATTCAAACATTCAACGCGGATATCGAGCTGGAGCGAATATCGAGCCAGCTCTGAGATCGACATTCAAACATTCAACGCGAATATCGAGCTGGTGCGAATATCGAGCTACCTCTGCGATCGACATTCAAACATTACACGCGAATATCGAGCTGGTGCGAATATCGAGCGAGCTCTGACATCGACATTCAAACATTAAACGCGAATATCGAGCTGGTGCGAATATCGAGCCAGCTCTGACATCGACATTCAAACATTCAACGCGAATATCGAGCTGGTGCGAATTTCGAGCCAGCTCTGACATCGACATTCAAACATTAAACGCGAATATCGAGCTGGTGCGAATATCGAGCCAGCTCTGACATCGACATTTAAACACTAAAAGCGAATATCGAGCTGGTACGAATATCGAGCCAGCTGAGACACCGACATTCAAACGTTAAACGGGAATATCGAGCTGGTGCGAATATCGAGCCAGCTCTTACATCAACATTTACACATTAAACGCGAATATCGAGCTGGTGCAAATATCGAGCCAGCGCTGAGATCGACATTCAAACATTCAACGCGAATATTGAGCTGGTGCGAATATCGAACCACCTTTGACAGTTCGACTTTCAAATATTCAACGCGAATATCGAGCTGGTGCGAATATCGAGCCAGCTCTGAGATCGACATTCAAACATTCAACGCGAATATCGAGCTGGTGCGAATATCGAGCCAGCTCTGACATCGACATTCAACATTAAACGCGAATATCGAGCTGGTGCGAATATCCAGCCAGCTCTGACATCGACATTCAAACATTAAACGCGAATATCGAGCTGGTACGAATATCGAGCCAGCTCTGACATCGACATTCAAACGTTAAACGCGAATATCGAGCTGGTGCGAATATCGAGCCAACTCTTACATCGACATTAAAACATTCAACGCGAATATCGAGCTGGTGCCAATATCGAGCCAGCTCTAAGTTCGACATTCAATTATTCAACGCGAATATCGAGCTGGTGCGTATATCGAGCCAGCTTTGAGATCGACATTCAAACATTCAACGAGATTATCGAGCTGGTGCGAATATCGAGCCAGCTCTGACATCTACATTCAAACATTCAACGCGAATATCGAGCTGGTGCGAATATCGGGCCTGCTCTGACATCGACATCCAAACATTAAACGGGAATATCGAGCAGGTGCGAATATCGAGCCAGCTCTGACATCGACATTCAAACATTAAACGCGAATATCGAGCTGGTGCAAATATCGAGTCAGGTCAGCTCTGAGTTCGACATTAAAACATTCAACGCGAATATGGAGCTGGTGCGAATATCGAGCCAGCTCTGACATCGACATTCAAACATTCAACGCGAATATTGAGCTGGTGCGAATTTCGAGCCAGTTCTGACATCGACATTCAGACATTCAACGCGAATATCGAGCTGGTGCAAATATCGAGCCAGCTCTGATATCGACATTCTAAAGTTAAACGCGAATATGGAGCTGGTACGAATATCGAACTAGCTCTGACATCGACATTCAAACATTCAACGCGAATATCGAGCTGGTGCGAATATCGAGCCAGCTCTGAGTTCGACATTCAAACATTCAGCGCGAATATTGAGCTGGTGCGAATATCGAGCCAGCTCCGACATCGACATTAAAATATTCAACGCAAATATCGAGCTGCGAATATCGAGCAAGCTCTGAGATCGATGTTCAAACATTCAACGCGAATATCGAGCTGATGCGAATATCGAGCCAGCTCTGACATCGACATTCAAATATTCAACGCGAATATCGAGCTGGTGCGAATTTCGAGCCAGCTCGGACATCGACATTCAAACATTCAACGCGAATATCGAGCTGGTGCGAATTTCGAGCCAGCTCTGACATCGACATTCAAACATTTAACGCGAATATCGAACTGGTGCGAATATCGAGCCAGTTCTGACATCGACATTCAAACATTCAACGCGAATGTGGAGCTGGTGCGAATATCGAGCCAGCTCTGACATCGACATTCAAACATTTAACGCGAATATCGAGCTGGTGCGAATATCGAGCCAGCTCTGACATCGACATTTAAACATTCAACGCGAATATCGAGCTGGTGCGAATATCGAGCCAGCTCTGACATCGACATTTAAACACTAAAAGCGAATATCGAGCTGGTACGAATATCGAGCCAGCTGAGACACCGACATTCAAACGTTAAACGGGAATATCGAGCTGGTGCGAATATCGAGCCAGCTCTTACATCAACATTTACACATTAAACGCGAATATCGAGCTGGTGCAAATATCGAGCCAGCGCTGAGATCGACATTCAAACATTCAACGCGAATATTGAGCTGGTGCGAATATCGAACCACCTTTGACAGTTCGACTTTCAAATATTCAACGCGAATATCGAGCTGGTGCGAATATCGAGCCAGCTCTGAGATCGACATTCAAACATTCAACGCGAATATCGAGCTGGTGCGAATATCGAGCCAGCTCTGACATCGACATTCAACATTAAACGCGAATATCGAGCTGGTGCGAATATCCAGCCAGCTCTGACATCGACATTCAAACATTAAACGCGAATATCGAGCTGGTACGAATATCGAGCCAGCTCTGACATCGACATTCAAACGTTAAACGCGAATATCGAGCTGGTGCGAATATCGAGCCAACTCTTACATCGACATTAAAACATTCAACGCGAATATCGAGCTGGTGCCAATATCGAGCCAGCTCTAAGTTCGACATTCAATTATTCAACGCGAATATCGAGCTGGTGCGTATATCGAGCCAGCTTTGAGATCGACATTCAAACATTCAACGAGATTATCGAGCTGGTGCGAATATCGAGCCAGCTCTGACATCTACATTCAAACATTCAACGTGAATATCGAGCTGGTGCGAATATCGGGCCTGCTCTGACATCGACATCCAAACATTAAACGGGAATATCGAGCAGGTGCGAATATCGAGCCAGCTCTGACATCGACATTCAAACATTAAACGCGAATATCGAGCTGGTGCAAATATCGAGTCAGGTCAGCTCTGAGTTCGACATTAAAACATTCAACGCGAATATGGAGCTGGTGCGAATATCGAGCCAGCTCTGACATCGACATTCAAACATTCAACGCGAATATTGAGCTGGTGCGAATTTCGAGCCAGTTCTGACATCGACATTCAGACATTCAACGCGAATATCGAGCTGGTGCAAATATCGAGCCAGCTCTGATATCGACATTCTAAAGTTAAACGCGAATATGGAGCTGGTACGAATATCGAACTAGCTCTGACATCGACATTCAAACATTCAACGCGAATATCGAGCTGGTGCGAATATCGAGCCAGCTCTGAGTTCGACATTCAAACATTCAGCGCGAATATTGAGCTGGTGCGAATATCGAGCCAGCTCCGACATCGACATTAAAATATTCAACGCAAATATCGAGCTGGTGCGAATATCGAGCAAGCTCTGAGATCGATGTTCAAACATTCAACGCGAATATCGAGCTGATGCGAATATCGAGCCAGCTCTGACATCGACATTCAAATATTCAACGCGAATATCGAGCTGGTGCGAATTTCGAGCCAGCTCGGACATCGACATTCAAACATTCAACGCGAATATCGAGCTGGTGCGAATTTCGAGCCAGCTCTGACATCGACATTCAAACATTTAACGCGAATATCGAACTGGTGCGAATATCGAGCCAGTACTGACATCGACATTCAAACATTCAACGCGAATGTGGAGCTGGTGCGAATATCGAGCCAGCTCTGACATCGACATTCAAACATTTAACGCGAATATCGAGCTGGTGCGAATATCGAGCCAGCTCTGACATCGACATTTAAACATTCAACGCGAATATCGAGCTGGTGCGAATATCGAGCCAGCTCTGACGCCTACATTCAAACGTTTTACGCGAATATCGAGCTGGTGCAAATATCGAGCCAGCTCTGACATCGACATTCAAACATTAAAAACGAATATTGGGCTGATGCGAATATCGAGCCAGCTCTGACATCGACATTCAAACATTCAAAGCGAATATCGAGCTGATGCAAATATCGAGCCAGCTCTGACATCGACATTCACACATTAAACGCGAATATCGATCTGGTGCCAATATCGAGCCAGCTCTAAGATCGACATTCACACATTATACGCGAATATCGAGCTGATGCGAATATCGAGCCAGTTCTGACATCGACATTCAAACATTGAACGCGAATATCGAGCTGTTGCGAATATCGAGCCAGCTCTGACATCGACATTCAAACATTCAACGCAAATATCGAGCTGATGCGAATATCGAGCCAGCTCTGACATCGACATTCAAACATTGAACGCGAATATCGAGCTGGTGCGAATATCGAGCCAGCTCTGAAATCGACATTCAAACATGAACGCGAATATCGTGCTGGGTCGAATATCAAGTCATTTCTAAGATAGATATTGAATCTTACACTAAAAATTTGAAGTGAGACAAAAATTCATCCAACTTAAACACTATATTAAATACATGTAATAACTCAATAGTAATTGACACACTCTGCTAAAAGTTGAGTATTTAATCCTTTATACTTATGGACAGAGAAATAACCAATAAGAATATAGTAGTGTTTTTCAACGTATACAAATACAGTACCAAATGCGTGAACTTTATCTTTGAATTAAATAATTGTTTAAAAAATTATTTTAAACGTGTTTAATGTTTGTACTTTATTTGTCAAAGCAAATGTCGAGCATTATTTATCATAGTTTTGTAAATTATCCAGCCAAAAACTAAACGTCCGTAAACCAGTTTAAAAAATAGGCAATAACGTGGTTATGGTTAAAAAAGAACCAGACAATTTAAAGCTGCTACTACACAGATGACAAGGCATATATATGACTGAGGCCAACAACGTTGTTGATAATGTAAAGCATGCGATACTCATAGTAATAGTATAATAACAAACAAATAATAATAGAACCTCGTCGCTAAACATATTCATAATTTTGGAAAGCTGTAAGCGCTACTTGTCGTTTCGGATTTGTTTAGTAAACTACGGAACTGTGGAAGTTAAATCGATTGGGACCACGTGGTAATATCACAACAACAACTGATGAACTATAAATAGTAAGTCGAAAAGCGTCTCGGACGCTTTTGAAATCTGGTTGTAACGATGCGTTGTAGTGACCAAACCAGCGTATATAAAACGTTTAGTATTGTGTCAACAATGTTATTTCAGTCAGAGATATCTAAAATTATAATAATACTAGATTTAAAACATCTATTTTTAAATTTTGTCATTTTATTAATCTGTGAATTAGCAGCTTTAAGTTGTTACTTAGACAATAATATACGGCAGAGCTGTGCCGGGCATCTATAATCGGCCCGCTGCCGATATAACGGCCCGCGGGCCTTTGGCCCGAGGGCCGTTATACGGCTAGGGCCGAGTATTGACGCCCGGCCCAGCTCTGCCGTATATTATCGTTTATAATACATATTATCCTGTCACAAGAAAACAATCATGTTACTTTCTTTATTACACAAAATGTTAACAAAAACACCAAACAAACTTTCCGTACTTGTATTTAACATTCAACTAATTACGCAATACGTGACGCAACTCTAACGAATGACGTAATTTATAAACAGAAAAACAGTGACGAAACAAACCAGTTTTCGCTGGACTCGCAGTTTTGTTGTGATGATGAATGTGTCAGTTGGATAAATAATATATTCTGAAACTTTGAATCGAATAAAATCAAACGTTCTGACCAGTCATTGCGATTTCGTAAATCGTGTTTCTGGTCAGAATGGTTAACATGAAATTAATATCATGATTGTTACAAATTAAGGCTTATGGATACAAGACAATGGAATTAATATTTTTAGTAACACTATGTATTATTTAGACAATAATATATTGTTGGATTTTTATTGTTGGAAGCAATGGATTGACATTTTGACGTCGATTACCGCGGCCAATTATAATTATATCGGCTCAGCGGAGCCGCGTAACGGCCCGTAATCGACGTCAAAATGTTACTATTTTTAGTAACACTATGTATTATTGAATATTAACGAACGTTTGTAGTTAATTTGATTAAATTATATATACGATCTATAGCCTATGCATCTTTTAGTTTGAGAAAAAGAATCACTGAACAAAATTGAACAGATCGGAAACTTTTACTGTACCTCAATTTCAATCCATTGCTTCCAACAATAAAAATCCAACAATCCTGTAAGCACTTCAATTCCATTGTCTTGTATCCATAAGCCTTAATTTGTAACAATCATGATATTAATTTCATGTTAACCATTCTGACCAGAAACACGATTTACGAAATCGCAATGACTGGTCAGAACGTTTGATTTTATTCGATTCAAAGTCTCAGAATATATTATTTATCCAACTGACACATTCATCATCACAACAAAACTGCGAGTCCAGCGAAAACTGGTTTGTTTCGTCACTGTTTTTCTGTTTATAAATTACGTCATTCGTTAGAGTTGCGTCACGTATTGCGTAATTAGTTGAATGTTAAATACAAGTACGGAAAGTTTGTTTGGTGTTTTTGTTAACATTTTGTGTAATAAAGAAAGTAACATGATTGTTTTCTTGTGACAGGATAATATGTATTATAAACGATAATATACGGCAGAGCTGGGCCGGGCGTCTATACTCGGCCCTAGCCGTATAACGGCCCTCGGGCCAAAGGCCCGCGGGCCGTTATATCGGCAGCGGGCCGATTATAGATGCCCGGCACAGCTCTGCCGTATATTATTGTCTAAATAAGGAAAACTGTACCGCCCACTGGCGGCCATTACTTTTAACGAATCAAAATGATTTCCAGGAATTTGTAGAGGGTCACCCAAGGAACATTTATGTGAAATTATTTTGAAATCCAGCCAGTGGTTTCAGACAAAAAGATTTTAAAAGTTTTGAGTAAAGCCATATAAGGAAAACTGCCCCGCCCCCTGGCGGCCATGTTTTTTTAACAAATCAAAATGATTTCAGTGAATTTTGTAGAGGGTCACCCAAGGAACTTATGTGAAATTATTTTGAAATCCAGCCAGTGGTTTCAGACAAGAAGATTTTTGAAGTTTTCCAGTAGTTTTTTTTTTTAAGTTTTTGGTTTCCAACGAGATTGTCAACCAGAGTTTTCAATATATTCTTATACATTGAAGGAAATTGTTAAAGGACCATCCCAGGAACATTCCTGGGATGTTTGGTTAAAATCCGCCATGTGGTTTCAGAAAAGAAGATGTTTGAAGTAAAATGTTGACGACGGACAACGGACGACGGACGCCTGACACAGACTGACCACAACAGCTCACCCTTGAGCACTTCATGCTCAGGTGAGCTAAAAAGTAATCAAGCATTTGGCAAATTGATATAAAAAGTACCTGAAGTATTAATGAGGAATACATAACAAAACTATTCACATTTCACAATGCAACACAAATCTGTAAAGTCAAACAAACGAAGGTAAATCATATAATTTCCGGGAACTAATATGCAACATAGTTATTTAAAACGATTACAAATAATTGGATGCCCCAATCACAGAAACACAAAAGTACCTGGCCGAACTAAATCAAAGGTAACAGAGAGCCAGTTGGATCGGGTAATACATGTCATGAAAACGTAAAGACCCATATATTGGAATAGAGCTCTATCTATTATTTAAATTCAACAATACTTTCGAAAATGATAACTAGCAGGAAGCAGAGGAATATTTCGCCTTTTCAGGCGACACAAAAAGTATGTGCCAGGAATGCTAAGTACTTCGCTTCGTTATATTTTGGAATTGAGCAAAAAAATTTGGAAAATGTCAATTTCCCATCTGTCTATACGTCAAACTGAGGGCATAAAGAGGCACATTTGGAAAACGATTTTACACATTGTTTATGTGTTTCGCCTCAAATATGTATGCATCTTGTTAAATCACTTCGCTTGATTTTAAGCACATTTAGCCATAATATATGAATACATAATACATAAGAAACATACTTAAGTTAGTAATACGACTATTATCCCACATAACGCTAATTACAATGGAACATAACTTATTTATGTAACAAAACGTAATTAGTCAGAACATAAAAACGAGCCTAATCAGGCACTTAATTTGTAGAAAATCAATTAAGAATGCTCGTGACTGATAAAGTCACAATACTTTGCGTTACATGTCTGTCTATGCACAGTCAGTTTAACAATAGTAAGCATTTGGTACTATATAATTACAAGACTACTGTTGGGTTAGCACAAGCTTCGGCTTTAAAGTAAGCTTATGCGCATTTAATAGTTACAAAACCATAGCATTACAAACGGATTTCATATCCTTAATATAGTTTTAAAATCCACAACATAGTGCATATTTTTGTGTGTAACCTTATGCGATATCCAAATACTTTTGTTCAACAATCACTGACAGAAGGAACTTGACAGATTATGCCAAAGACTGATGCTTGTAAGAAACAACGTAAATTGCACAACTTAAACTGCGATTGTTACGTATATTGTATGTGAGGGTGTCCATGAATCCGTTTGGTTTTTCTTCAATGGCTGTAGTCTACCGACGAGTCCGTCACACCACAGAAACCCATGCTCTTGCGAAGAGACAATAGAACAATAGTGGTTTCCACTTCGCAAAGTTAGTCCAGCAAGTTGATATCTTTTGCCAACGATAGATATTTCAGTATCGTTTAATAGCACATCCACAGACAAGTTTCCGTAGAAAGAAAGTTCAACGACCCTTACAATCGGCACTGGTGAGGAATGCGTTATCGACCGGAAATGTGATATGACGTTGTTATAAATTCAACGATAACTCTAATGACCCAAAGTATGAGGACATCCTTAAGTTGTGACAACCGTATTTTAAACAAAATGGATTTTGAGTCCATAAATAGTGAGACTCTGTTGCTTGTTTAGTTGCTAAATATTGAAAAATAAAACTACTTAAAATGTATTATTGTATTTGTTTTCTTGAATTCTAAGTAGATTTTTCATGATGGATTATGTTCTTAAAATATTAAAATGTTAATATGTAAAATCGCTAAGATAATCAGAATTGCAAATGTATTCCAGCAATAAAATACGCTTGTTAAATGTGACGTATTGGGGGACGCGCCGTTTGATTATTTCATAATTAAATCAGATAAGGTCAATTTTATAAATTCTTTAACAATTCGATATGCCCAATGTGATCGTCTAGTCGAATGTCATTCATATTTGAGTGCCTTTAAACAACACACGTTAAATGCATTTCTTTTCAAATTCTTATATCAGGGCTACTTACATCTGGCAATCTTCTGTATCGCCATCATTGTCGGAAACCCAACATTTTTTGGTGGTTTTCATCCACGTGTCCATAAATGCTAGCGCTGATGTCACTGGACTTGTTGTGCTAAATTAATATTTAAAAAACAATCAAAAGCATTTTACAAATGGAAAGTGTGTAAATAAGTTTAATTATAAATCACTTCCTTTTTCCTATTGTAAAATCCCATAAATCCGTCTCTGCATAGTTTTAATAGGCCATTTCGTTCGAAAATACTAGTAATATACCCCACGCTTGGAAAATACCCCATGCGTGGGCATAAAATAAGCAACTGGTGTTTACGGCGAATTCGTGTTTAAGCAAAAAATCGGTAGGCTCTTATCAAAATGTATTATTTTTAAAAATCGACTAGAACTCCGCTGGTTGGATGTGTTGCCTGACGTGGCCTAACTCAAGTACGTTAAGGGCAAGTATGCCGAAAACCAAACTTTACCTTTCTTTTACGCTTACTAACACTTCCCTAAAGTTTCATAATTAATAAGTTATTGTCTTCACAAGCCTTATTTAAACTATTTTTTTTAAGGGGCATAACTTAAGTAAGATAAGAGCAATCATGCCGGAAACAGAACTTGAGATTCCTTTCATGCCGTCTAACACTTCTGTAAAGTTTCATAATTACTGCACAAAAACTTCTCAAGTTATTGTCTGCACAAGCCTTATTTGAAGTATTGTTGTGTTTTTTTTAAAGGGACATAAATCAAGTACGATAAAAGCAATTATGCCGAAAATTGAACTTAATCTTTCTTTTATGCCTACTAATACTTCCATCAAATGTCATAATGATCGCACAAAAACTTCTCAAGTTATTGTCTTCACAAGGATTTATTTGAACTTGTTTTTTTTTTCAGCGGGGCACAGCACAAGTAAGATAAAAACAATTATGCCGAAAATTGAACTTAACTTTCCTTTTATGACTACTAACACTTCCCTCCAGTTTCATAATGATTGCACAATTTATCGTCTGCACAAACTAAAAGAACGCCGCAGCCGCCAACGCCGCCGCCAAATGTAACCCCTATATGTCGCCTTTTCAGGCGACACAATGACGATGAGCGTTTGGTTTTCCAATAATATGTATGACTTGTTTGTTCTTTGAAGCGCAGTATATTTGTTCGGTATAAAATATGTACCATAACATGCATGTTTACGGGTATAGTAAAGATTGCCCCACTCGAAGAGTGATGTCGACCGAGGCCGTAGGGTGCAATATTTATCATAACCCTTAACTCCCTATGATATTTATATATTATGTCTCGGGGGGGGGGGGGGGGGGGAGTTTTTCGCGAAACATGAATTGCATATAAATGGGTAAATTAACATTCACAAATATGGTGGTGTGCCGTAATGTTTTGAGGTTTTCTTCATTACCTGTTTAACGTAAATGTACGAAAGAATATTAATGACGTGTGTAATATACACGATTAACTATTTTAAATAACTGTAAATGACTTATTCGTACACTAAACATTATTTACCTGACAATAACTCCAGACGTTTCTCTTGACCCCTCGTATGGGGACGGACAGATTGCGCTGTTGCACCTTGACGAGACATTGGATTTCCACTCTGCATCCAAATGGCGAAAGAAGAAGACGACTTCATCTCCATGAAGGTTTCGTGTGGTATCTGTTTGATATTCATTGTGAAATTTACCCACACCAATTTAGCAGCTGTAAAAGCACCTGCGTTCATCAGAGTAAAAGCCGTTTCCAAGGTTCGAAACACGTTGCTTGGGTTATCTGACTGTTTATTTTATAGCTGGATATTCGCCTTAAATGTTTAATGTCGATCTCAGAGCTGGCTCGAAATTCGCACCAGCTCGATATTCGCGTTGGATATTGAATGTCGATCTCAGAGCTGGCTCGATATTCGCACCAGCTCGATATTCGCGTTGAATGTTTGAATGTCGATGTCAGAGCTGGCTCGATATTCGCACCAGCTCGATATTCGCGTTTAATGTTTGAATGTCGATGTCAGAGCTGGCTCGATATTCACACCAGCTCGATATTCGCGTTGAATGTTTGAATGTCGATGGCAGAGCTGGCTGGATATTCGCACCAGCTCGATATTCGCGTTTAAAGTTTCAATGTGGATTTCAGAACTGGCTAAATATTCCCACCAGCTCGATATTCGCCTTGAATGTTTGAATGTCGATGTCAGAGCTGGCTCGAAATTCGCACCAGTTCGATATTCGCGTTGAATGTTGAATGTCGAACTCAGAGCTGGCTCGATATTAGCACCAGCTCGATATTCGCGTTTGATGTGTGAATTTCGATGTCAGAGCTAGCTCGATATTCGCACCAGCTCGATATTCGCGTGTATGGTTTGAATGTCGATGTCAGAGCTAGCTCGATATTCGCACCAGCTCGATATTCGCGTTTAATGTTTGAATGTCGATGTCAGAGCTGGCTCGATATTCGCACCAGCTCGATATTCGCGTTGAATGTTTGATTGTCGATCTCAGAGCTTTCTCGAAATTCGCACCAGCTCAATATTCGCGTTTAATGTTTGAATGTCGATCTCAGAGCTGGCTCGATATTCGCACCAGCTCGATATTGGCGTTGAATATTTGAATGTCGATCTCAGAGCTGGCTCGATATTCGCACCAGCTCGATATTCGCGTTGAATATTTGAATATCGATGTCAGAGCTGGCTCGATATTGGCACCAGCTCGATATTCGCGTTGAATATTTGAATGTCGATGTCAGAGCTGGCTCGATATTGGCACCAGCTCGATATTCGCGTTTAATGTTTGAATGTCGATGTCACAGCTAGCTCGATATTCGCACCAGCTCGATATTCGCGTTGAATGTTTGAATGTCGATCTCAGAGCTGGCTCGATATTCGCACCAGCTCGATATTCGCGTTTAATATTTGAATGTCGATCTCAGAGCTTGCTCGATATTCGGAACAGCTCGATATTCGCGTTTAATATTTGAATGTCGATCTCAGATCTTGCTCGATATTCGCACCAGCTCGATATTCGCGTTTAATGTTTGAATGTCGTTGTCAGAGCTGGCTCGATATTCGCACTAGCTCGATATTCGCGTCTAATGTTTGAATGTCTATGTCAGAGCTGGCTCGATATTCGCACCAGCTCGATATTTGCGTTCAATGTTTGAATGTCTATGTCAGAGCTGGCTCGGTATTCGCACCAGCTCAATATTCGCGTTAATTGTTTGAATGTCGATCTCAGAGCTGGCTCGATATTTGCACCAACTCGATATTCGTGTTGAATGTTTGAATGTCGATGTCAGAGCTGGCTCGATATTCGCACCAGCTCGATATTCGCGTTGAATATTTGAATGTCGATGTCAGAGCTCGCTCAATATTCGCACCAGCTCGATATTCGCGTTTAATGTTTGAATGTCGATCTCAGAGCTGGCTCGATATTCGTACCAGCTCGATATTCGCGTTGAATGTTTGAATGTCGATGGCAGAGCTCGATATTCGCGTTCAATGTTTGAATGTCGATGTCAGAGCTGGCTGGATATTCGCACCAGCTCGATATTTGCGTTGAATGTTGGAATGTCGATGTCAGAGCTGGCTCGATATTCGCACCAGCTCGATATTCGAATTTCCATCTGAGATTTTCGATGCCATTGCAAAATTCACGCACCTCAATCATTAAACCAGTCTGGTTGATAGTCGCATTTAATACGTTTAGTTTTTAGAGGCGCATGTTTGGTTAGGGCAAAATTTAAAATCTCATAAAAGACATTAAGTGTTTCGTTTGTGTCATGATATATTTTTGTAAGCTGCTAGAGTCGTTTATGTCAGTGTCAGTGGTTAATTCGCTAATTTTATATTCAACATTATCAATGACTAAATGTATAAGTTTATTTTGAAAAGCGTATTCATCGAAGTTTTGTAAACATCTGTATGTTAATTCTTTATGTCCTTCACCCGTTTTCTTTATTTTGTTTGTAAATGATCGAATTACACAAATAGGTTTATGGTTACTAATGGTAAAATTTGCTACAAATATTTTGATTATGTTTTGTTTTTTTGCAATTGGCATAGGGCTGGTCAAAAAGTGTTGTGCTACGTTTAGTAACTCTTGTTGGAGCTATAATAAGTTGATAAAGGTTATATTTTTGTACAGTATCATTCCATTTTGTATTGCTAAAGTTGTTATTGTCTGGGTTATAATTGAAATTCATGTCACCTAGGACAATGTAATTAATAGTTAACAGATCAGAAATTTTTTCAAGTTGCTCCCTATAATCATCTATCCATGTCTGCAATGAACTTAACGGGCAATAAATAAAATATACCATATATGTTTTACAATTATTACAAGCTACTTCAATCCAAATTGATTCAATTTTATTAGTTTCAATATCGGAACGTCGCCTATATGATACATCCTCTCTGATAAATACTAATATTCCACCATTAGGTCGCCAGAGCTAAATATATATTAAAAAAGTGAAAACTTTAAACATCTGCTTCACTAAAACTGCACGACTGAGAGCTTTCATATTTGGTATTTGGCATTCTCTAGTGGTCCTCTACAAAGATTGTTCAAATTATGCCCCTGGGGTCAAAACTGGCCACGCCCCGGGAGTCACATGTTTTATATAGACTTAAATATTAAAATGACTTTAAAAACCTTCTCCTCTGAAATCGCTAGGCCTAGAGATTTCATATTTGGTTTGTAACATTGCATAGTGGTCCTCTACAAAGATTTCTCAAATGATGCCCCTGGGGTTAAAACTGGCAACGCCCGGTGGTCACATGGTTTGTATAGACTCAAATAGCTAAATGACTTTGAAATCTTCTTCTCCGAAACCGCAAGGCCCAGAGGTTTGGTATTTGGTTGGTAATATTGTATAGGGGTCCTCTACAAAGATTGTTCAAATGATACCCCTGGGGTAAAAACTGTCCACGCCCCGGGGTCACATGGATTATATAGACTTAAATAGCAAAATTACTGCAAAAATCGTCTCGTCTGAAACCGCAAGGCCCAGAGGTTTCATATTTGGGATGTAGCATTGCATAGTGGTCCTATACAAAGATTGTTCAAATGATGCCCCTGGGGTAAAAACTGGCCACGCCCCGGGGGTCACATAATTCATATAGACTTAAATAGCTAAATTACTTTCAAAAATTTCTTCTCTGAAACCGCAAGGCCCAGAGGTTTGTTATTTGGTTGGTAACATTGTATAGGTGTCCTCTAAAAAGATTGTTCAAATGATGCCCTGGGGTCAAAACTGGCCACGCTCCGGGGCTTAGATTGTTGGTATAGACCTAAATCGCAAAATTGCTTCAAGAATCTTCTCATCGGAAACTTCAAGGCCCAGTGGTTTCATATTTGGTATGTAACATTGCGTACCAGTCTTCAATAAAGATTGTTCAAATGATGCCCCTAGGGTCAAAACCGGGATGGAACTCAGGTGAGCGAACTAGGGCCATCGTGGCCCTCTTGTTTATTATTGGCAGAGATTGACTGGTGTTGTGATTTAAGCTGCTAAAGTCGTTTGTGTTAGTCTCAGTGGTTAATTCGCTAATTTTATCTAATTTAGAAATATAATTATGTATTTAATTATTTATATATAAACATCGATTGTTATTTAATACATCAGTATGTTTAGTTATCGTTTTGCACTGACATAATTGCATTACCTTATTACAAAAGCAGCAAACGTTTCGTAGGCAGCCTTATATATTGGTTTAGTTATATATAGCACGTCTGTCGGCACTATCCTAGTAAGGGGTGTAGAAATTGTTCATCGTGTCTTAGGAGAACGTCTGTTGAGCGGACTGTATTCATGTGCAGCAATATTCATAACTCGATTGTTGTTAAAGGTGGGGCACTTACTTCTGTCGAAAGCATTGTTTTGTGGGCTTCCTCTACAGTCTCTGGTGTTGTGATTTGTCATTTGACAGTTGTTGCAATATAGTTGATTTCCATGTGGTTTATTCGTAATATTGTTTCTTGTTTCAGTGGAAAACGTCATGGTGTTTGTCTCTCTTGCGTTGGGTTTTTTGTTGTTGATATTTTGGCACGATTTGTTAAATACTGAGACTAATGTTCTGGATCCATTACCACTGAGGTGTGTTGCGTCTTTCATGAAATAGTGCCTTACGGTAGTGTCGTCCCCGTATACGAACGATTTGTAACAATCAATTAATGTCACTCCGTGTTCTCGGCACATTTCACGTATGTAAATGTTCATCTGTATAAGGTTACAGTCATTTCTGGGACATAATGTGCATAGGTACACTTTACACTGTTGGTCCTGGAGATGGCGCGCCAGACGTTGTAACTCAGTTGAAGCAGCGTTTGCAGATGTCCCGTTGCTAATGTCATTTCCGCCAATGTAAATGATAATATTTTTATACCGACGCAAATCAGTGTCTTCTAGTTTGTTTACGTACATCAGCAATACGACCTCCACTCAGCTTGTTGACATCAATGCTGTTGTCTAAGCCCCGTTGTTGTATTTCATTCACTATGGAATCTCCAATTGTCAATGTTCTTTCACATTTCGGCACGTTTTCAAAAGATGTTGATTTTTTAGCAGTTTTGTGAGAGGTTGTTGTCTGATCAGTGATTCTTACTGTTGCTGAATCCTGTTTTTCTCTAGTCTTCTTTATTATGTCTGTCAATGAATTTAGTTTGTTTCCAATTATTTCGTTGGCATTCTCAAAATCGTGTTTTATGACGGCGAGTTTGTCTTCTAATTCGTTTATTTGGTTTGATGTAGTCGAATGCCATATCTGTGTAGTTTTCTTTAAGCTATAAATTTAATCTTAATTGATATTGAAGTTGCAGGCGGTTTCCATAATACACGATTTTAGTGAGTCTTGGACATTACTGACTCTTTCTGTTAAATTCTCCATCATATTTAAAATTCTTTCATAGTCATTCTCGGGACTTCCGGTGACTTCCGATCGGGAGTCACTCTTGGGATTTTCTGCGCTTTCCGGTCTGGTGTTATGCTAAGGACTGTGTGCGATTTCCGCTCGGGATTCCTTCTTGGAACTTACGGCGATTTCCGGTCGGGATTCCTTCTTGGAACTTACGGCGATTTCCGGTCGGGAGCCACTCTTGGGATATTCTGCGTTTTTCGTTACAGTACGTTAATTAACGTTACACGTATTACGTGCTTTAGGTTGTTATAATTACAACGTTTTGCATTTTCACGTAAACGCTGCATTCTGATTGGATAATCCGCCCACGTGACCTGTCATTCATAACCCGATGAACCGGCTGCGTATGCAAAATGCCTCATAATTATTTATGACTGTACTACTTTTTCATTTTTTATTTGCAAAATGACGTCATTGTTTTGCGCGAACCTTAAGATGTATGCACCATCGTTCGTAAACAAAAGGACTGATTTATCGGTTGCCGGTGTTGCAGACGATGAAATTGTTAACGCATATTGGGAAATTTGAATAGTTTTGTAGTAACTTTTTACGAGAACGTCAACTCTAAAATGATCCACAGCGATTTGAAACGTCAGACGAGGTTAGAAATGCCGTTCGACAAATAATGAAACCGAAACTCAAGCGGGGATTTCTGCGCCGGAAGCCAA
Source organism: Congeria kusceri (assembly GCA_027627225.1). Classification (NCBI taxonomy): domain Eukaryota; kingdom Metazoa; phylum Mollusca; class Bivalvia; order Myida; family Dreissenidae; genus Congeria; species Congeria kusceri. The sequence goes on along the minus strand of CM051033.1, from coordinate 11,312,757 downwards.
ATGTCAGTTGCCACCCTTAGACGGTAAAAAGTTTATATCCACTTTTGGTTGTAATTATAAGAATTGAATAGTATTTTTATGCATTTCATCGGTTTATGAACTGTCTGGAAAATTACGCCTAATTTGCCTAAACGCCGACTAATTGAAATATGCATTTAATCAAACTCAACCAAGAAAGCGCGGCGCATTATCGGATATGAAATTTTTCAGTGCTTTGATCTTACCGGGCAAAGGGAAGTAACTAATGATAACGCAACAAAATGGGAAGTAAGCATATATTCCGCTTTATCCGTTTGGTTGATCGTTTACCAATAATTAAAATATGTTAACAATAGACCTACATGGTTTTATGTTTTATAAATAATTAAAACAAACAGATTTGATCACTATATTAACAAAAAGGAACACATTGCCATTAACAATTAAGGTTAAGTTAATAATAAATTCACAATTCAAACAGCGGGTTCCATAGTGTAGTGGTTATCACGCTCGCTTCACACGCGAGAGGTCCTGGGTTCGAGCCCCAGTGGAACCAAGTTTTTATTTTATTTTTTAAACCGCTTATTTTTGTAAATTTATGTTTTTTGTTCGTGTATGTTTATGAACGCCGCTTAAGATCGATACAGTAATGACCGTTTACAGAATTCTATTGTTCCGAGTACAGGGTACTCTGACAAACAATACAGTTTTTACTTTCTCAAGCCTCAACGCTTATTGTTTTAATACTGATGTGATGTTATTTTACAGAATAATACCTAAAATTTACGGTTTTACTATTTGATCATACTAAACGCATTTTAAAAAGCGATTTTAACTGATTCGTTTTATTAGTACACGAACGTGAAAAGGTCATAATGTGTAACGTACACGTCGATTTTTTACGACACTAAAGTGAGAATGAGTGTCGATGTTTTTATTTGATAAATGACAGATGTCGAAACTACCGTAATTACCCTTAGTATTGTAACACTTTAAAATAGTTTTCTTGTCATAATAAAAATCTCGAAATTTAGGGATATAATTATATGATGCAGTCTATTTTACATATTTCCATGTCGTGTCCCAATATTTATTTGTTTTAGGGAAGTGTGTGTAACGTTATGGGTGTCCCAATATTTAGGGTGTCAATTACTAAGGGCAAATTACGGTAAACACTATAGTCCTTCTGGATGTAAATAGAATACCAGGGTACTGAATTATCTATTACTTCTGTAATCAACAACTTTATGCACTTATTAATATTTCCACCCAGGGGGAAGCGGCGGGCTTACCCAGGGGAATTTGACTTTTTATTATTATTATTATTATTTTATTTATTTATTTAATTATTATTATTTTTTTTTTTGGGGGGGGGGGGGCTGTTATTCTCCACCCTAGAAATTTATCAATATTACCGGGATCTAAAATCCGACTGGACCCATCATTCGGCGTGTCAAATTCCCGCCTGTCGGGAATCGCTTTCAGTCTAAAGTCCCATATATGCCCTCCCCTCCCCCGTGGACAATATTGATAGGTGCATTAATTAAAACAAATACAAATCAGTAGTGTAATAAATATGGTGTCCGCCTTGCGAGCGGGAGAGCGCGAGTTCGATCCCTACTCGGGAGCGTTCTAGTGATCTTTCTGAAAAACACACCAAGAAGTGGTTCTACCAAAGAAACGGACTCAAAAATGTCTCAATACGCCTCTGGTTTCGAAACAAGCGCGATTATATAAATAGGTTTAAACTACTTCAAACAAATCCCGTCGTTCTGTCCATGATTTGAATACGAAAGAACACAACGAGTGAGGAAGAACATATTAAATTCTTTGTTTTCTTTATTCATTTACATAACAGATCACATGACATAGTAACAAAAACAATATTCTATATAGCATACGTACCGTAATCTGACATTAACTATGTCATGTAAAATTGACTTAAATGTTATATGACATTAAAAATCATCTAACATTGATATCCGCAAACCCTTGCCACTTACACTTTAACCGGGCAGTTAGTCATTAAAGCAGCAGTCCAGAAATATGTTAATAAAAATAAACTTTGCAGAAATCTTTCTAATTGCAGAAATCGTTTCTAATGGATATCTTACCGATCAAAATACAAAAAAACCGCATTGAAATCGGTAAAATAATAACGTTCTGGTAACTTTTTATCGTCTAGTTTATATGTATGCAATAGCTGGTGATGCCTCTGGAGTAAATCAGCATTTACGTTAGTTTATATTCCGTTCGTACCAAGCGTTTTCGAAAATAGATATTAGAAATTGCCTTTCGTAAATAAGAAACCGTTTTTAGTCGAATAAACGTCATTAACTTTCATTAGAACTAATGCCATTTAAAAATGTATTGAATTATATTTTATTGACTGTGGCTTTACGACATTATGCGTTCATTCCTACATTCATTCGACAGTCATACAGTCGAATTATCTGACATATCTGACATATCATTCACATCGCTATATAACTCACTCCTGCTAAATTGAAGTAAATTACATGATAAACGTTTTATATACAGGTATAAATGTGTTAAATATTATAAAAACATTGAGTAAATTATACGTTAACATAGTATGTTTATTTCTTAATACATTAAATACGATTTTACATGATCAACAATGGCGCAGTTACCAATAAATGTACATGTTCACACTTTTTCACACGTTTTTGATATTAAATATCGTTCATCTCTTATCAATATTATCCTCATAACGAGACACCACCCATATAGACCAATAAATCATTACAGACATCGTGAAATTTACAATTACCTTTACAAAGCCAATTATCTTTACATAAACCTGTACAACACTGCGAGCAATAAAACATGCGTAAAATATCGGTTTTTGCTGCAATAGCAAATATCAATATTTTAATCATAAGCACCAGCTCCATATAGGTTTAATAATATTTTTATAAGAGAAGAAAATACATGCGACGTGTCGTGGGAAAACCGGGCTTAATTCATGTGCGTTAAGTGTCATCCCGGATTAGCCTGTGCAGTCCGGACTACAAGGCTAATCCGGGACGACACTTTTCGCACATGCATTAAGCCCGGTTTTCTTATGCCACGCCACACATGTACAATACAAATGATCCCGGATTAGCCTGTGCAGTCCGGACTACAAGGCTAATCCGGGATGACACTTTTCGCACATGCATTAAGCCCGGTTTTCTTATGCCACGCCACACATGTACAATACAAATGATATAAAAAAAACGGCCAAACAATAACTAAAGTCTGAACCACTTCCCCCAATCACAAACGAGTCTCATTATATTAACATGATTGGTGATGAACAATTATGGCTACAACAACACACATTTTATGATGACTAATACGATACCTTCACAGTCGAAAGATAATTTTAACTAAAAGGGCGTATGTACAATCTTGCGACAGACACACTGACATAAATTAAAACGACCCAATAAGGTTAATTACCATATACTTTGATTGAAATTGGAAGAAAAGTAAATAAGAACCATTGATGTAAAACTCGTAATTGGCTACATGTTAACACAAACTAGTTTTTGGATGTACAGCCGGAAACTCCTACATATGTATATACACTGACTCGACAGTCGTTTTATAATTAAAACTAATAAACGGTGCAAAAGTCGACAAACGTATTTGTTGATTTGTTCGATATTTTTGTGTTTTCTTCGACAGGTTTATGTTTATCTGCCTGCTTGCAAGTTATACTGTCACTTGCATCTGTTTATTTTGAAAATAATTGATACGTGATCGTACATACACGCTTTAAACAATTACCCCATACATAATTGCATGCACATCTGTATAACTATAACGTTTACATGCATTTTCAAAACATGATTTACTTATACATTTATAAAATAGTACAAAGAACAAAGAAAAAAAGATAGTATTACACATTTTTCTGCAAAATTCCTAAAAATGTTCACTTATACAATGTGAAAGAAAACTTGTATTCAATAAGCTTTGTTGCACAATATGATAATAACAGGCATCCCCCCTCCCCTCCAGCAATCCAGCAAATTAAACTTGATAACAGGCACCCCTCTCCCCTCCAGCATTTCCAGCAAATTAAACTTGATAACAGGTACCCCCTCTCCTCTCCATCATTTCCAACAAATTAAACTTGATACCTGCCATCCCCCTCCCATCCAGCAATCCAGCAAATTAAACTATTTTGCATTTATACCAGTATATTTTGACTACCGTGTAATCTGAAAATAATATCAGGGGCGTCGTGGAAAAACCGGACTTAATGCATGTGCGTAAAGTGTCGTCCCGGATTTGCCTGTGCAGTCCGCACAGGCTAATCCGGGACGGCACTTTCCGCTTTTATGGCATTTTCTGTTTCAATGAAGTCTCTTCTTAACATAAATTCACTGGAGGCGGAAAGTAAACGAAGAATGTAGTCATGAACAATATACTGGTAACTTCTCTTATTTGACTCATTTAACCTTTTATGAGGCTTTAAAATAATCATTCTAACATGACCTGAGCAGTGTTGTCTATAGACAATGAAGACCAAATTCCAGTGTTAAATTGCCAATAAACAACTCGCAAAAGTAATTTCGAAACTGTAAAATATAGTGATTTCAGAATACATTTTGTCAGGTCATGTTAGAATCAAAATAATATTTGCTTTATCACTGTGTATCTGCAAATAAACAATGATATTTTGTTATGATGCACATATTTTAAACCACTCAGACTCAATGCCCTCAAATTCCTCCGCATCAGAACTCAACATTGTTGTTTATTTACAGATAAACAACGCGAAATAAAAAATTATTTCTTAATTAATACATTACTGGTACTCACAACCCATATGAAGCACACAGTTGCTAAATGCATGCGTTTACAAAACTGAAAAATAACGGAATAACCATTTAAAACTTAAAAGATTTAAACATTCAGCAACTTTGATAGGCTATTTTAGATGCATGTTGTGGGAAATATAGACAATTGTATGTACAGTTCGATATATTTACATAATAATACCATGAAACCATTACAGCAACAATTATGCAAAGTTTATAAACTACATTGCGCAATGATGAATATGTAATACGAAAGATTATAATATTTTTATTACGATCAAAATGTATAATTTCAATTACAGGTAGGTTTTAGCATATTGTAAGTTTGCTGTTCACTACAGGCTACTTTGGTGACCATAAACATATTAAAGAGATGATGATTACCATAGGATTTCCATGATGATAATAATGATGACTGTGATGATGATGGATATGAGGAGGATGAGGATCAATATGACATTACTGTGTGGAAATGATCAATCCCCTTTAGATAATCCTTAAAATGATGACAATGCTGATAATGATGACAGAGAAGACAACAACAAGACAAGAGAAATATATTAGTATTTATATGAGGCGTGTCATGGGAAAACCAGGCTTAATGTACGAGCATAAAGTGTCGTCCCAGATCAGCCTTTCCGGTCTGCACAGGCTAATCCAGGACGGCACCTTCTGCCTACAGTGGATTTATGTTTAGAAGAGACTTCCTTGAAACAGAAAATGCCATTAAAGCGGAAAGTGTCAGATCCAGGACGACACTTTACACACGTGCATTAAGCCTGGTTTTCCCACAACACGCCTCAATTATGTATGACACACTGGATTTGATTAATTGTAAACAGAAGAAAAAATGTTCATAAACAAAAATCAATTTGCTTGACAGCCTAGACTGATGTTTCCAGAAAAAATACGTACATGATGTGCAAAAATAGTGTTTGTGCTAGCGGTGACTAGATGATTACCCAATCACTGGGTAGAACAACATTTTCAAGAGGAAACAAGATGTCATGATAACTCACACACGTGATAAATGATACATTTCATGTTTTCTTAACTTTCTTAACAAGAAAACAATATTTAACAACATAATATAGCAGTTTTCAGTAGCTAACAATAATCCGTTCGTGTTACCTAAATATAAAATTATGAATTTTGACATATTTGCAGCAAACTGGAAAATCAATAAAAACTAAATATTATGTTTCAACATTTTCAATTTGATACGAAAATGTATCTAGATAACAAGGGCCTGTTTTAATAAAGAATCTAACAAATTTTCTTAAACCTATATAATAATACTGAATATTTCTAACCTAAAATAGTTTTCTATCTAATATTAGGTCACATATATAAATCCACTAAAGAACATTTTAGTTTACTTCCAAAATTTTATGCCTTACGCAATTTGAACAGACACTGAATATAAATGAAAGGGGTCACATAAGACAATTTTATGAAAGTTAAGATACATAGGAAGGTATCTTAATTTGAGTATAGAATTTCCCCAAGATCTAAGAGAATTATTAAGATAAAATGTTTTATATACTAAATACAACTTAAAATTGGGAATACATTAAAACATTATGACCCGAGCCTCAATTCACTTAAAATTGGTGAAAAAGTATAACTGTTTGATTAAGAAAATTTGAAGAATTTTATTGAAAAAACTACATACAATAGAATGTTCTGAACAAAAACTAATCAGTAAAATGGCTATTCCAACTTTAATAGTCTTTATTACTACACTGAACACCTCTTATTTCCAAACATCTGAAAGTCAAACCATCAATTGGGAATTTTGGACTGGATTTGGGAAAAAAAGAGACTTTTTGCCATTGGAATATGTCCTAATCACGGCTATAAAATCAGCTAAAAAAGCCCTGATTGTGTTATTACATGATTGTTTTAACATTTTTCGATTAGTTTGTCCAGGAATTGCAGTTATTCAATTGCGTTATGTATAGCCCAAACAAATTTGACCACAACACTGAAGAACTCTATAAGCATATTATTGTTACATATAAAGATCTAACACTTGTTTACATTTTCAGCAAGATACCGGTATGATTATTTATTATGTTTCCCATATGGAACGTAAAATGTTTGCCGTAATTGCTTGATTATCTATCAAGCATAAATATCAAACGTCAGGTCCATTTCTTTGAGCAATATGAGCAATAAAACATTTCTTTCTAAAATGTAGAAACTTTTTTTCAAGCACAACGATCAAAGCAATGATGCCATTGTACAATTACATTATAAGAATATACATAAAAACTGGCACATTTCTGTAAGTCACATATAATATATCAATCATAGTTTGTCACACCATGTAAGTTTCAAAAAGCAAAAATTCACTATTTGCCTCCCTTCATAAAAGGTATGATCTTAAACACATCAAATCACACACATGCATGCAGAATGTGTTGTGAAATGACTTACCAGTACAGTTTCACCCATGAAATATCCAAAATAAATACAACTAGCACAAGATTTAATATACTAAAAATATCAAACAAAAACAACACATGGCATCACTGAAAATTCGACAATACGGAAGCCGAGGTTTCGTCAGTCACTTTCTGACCTTGACCTTTATTTCTGTCTTTATATTGGCCTGAAGTTCGTGATAGGTAATTTTGCTGGAACAATCTGGATGTTGAGGAAAACCCGGAGTCGCTTGGTAGCTTTGCACCGCTGTAACTCGGTTCTTCGGGCCACCGTGGTATAACAGTTTGGCCGGTAGATTGAGCAAATTGCAAATTGTCAGTACTTGCAGAAAAAAGCCTCTTCACAGATACGATAGGATCAGCAGATACTGAAGAATACATGTTTGAAAGGTCACGTGACCAATCCAATGTGGTAAAATTCTGAGACTCGTTTGTGACCGCGCTTTTGATATCATTGGAACTGAAAGAGAGGCTAGATCTTGCTGTCATGTCTTGGGCCTTAGACTGGGCTCGAAAACTATCAGGCCACTTGTTTCCATGGTTACCAGATTGAGTGTTTGACCTTTGACCTTCACTGGCCGGCACAGAAATTCCACTACCAGTACCTGAATCGCTATAATTATATTTGAAGATTTCGTAGTCTAAACCTACAGTTGGACATGGAAGGCATCGAGGAATAGTTTCAGAATTCTCAGTTTTAATTTTCTGTGTCATTTTTTGGCCATCACTGTGTCTGTTGAATGGTCTGCTTGATCCAGGAGGTTTCGGCGGATCAATGGAAGGACCACTGTAGAGATGTTTTATATCGCTAACAGGTGAGAACGTGTCAATGCTATCATCAGTGAGCGTAGAAAAATCGGGGGAATTCGTAAAATTAGATGCCTCGCACAGTTTTGCTGAACTCGAACTTTCTGGCACCATGCTTGGTACAGAAAAATTGGCTTGACATGTGGATGTGTCGGCTTCGGGGTCTGGTTTGATGTTTCTCATTATTCCATCAAAAGTCTCGGGAGAATTATCATCACTGATTTTAAACATGCCCGAAATGACACTGGCTCGAATGGGCGGTTGCTTCGGAGGCGATAAACTGTCCTCTGTCTTGACTATAGATGTTAGAGACTCTCTTTCCACTGTGTTACCAGCTGGACAGAAAGAGAAAGGCCCAGCGATCAAAGTGTTAGCTTGACCAGTCCAATTGTCCGGCCCAGGCTGCCCAGTCAAATGCTGGTCTTTGTCTGGCAGGCTAGATTTCTGTTGACCGCAGAATCTAATGTGCGATAGGAAATCTTTCCGCACAGAGAACATTTCCGAGCATGACTCGCACATGAATGAACCTTGGTCGTTTTCATGCAGCACTGCATGTTCCTCTAGAGACTCTGAAATAACATGTAGTGAATAAAAATCTGTGAACATGAACGCAAGAGTTATGGGCCAGATTCATTAAATACCGTAACTAAGGAAGATTGTAAGGTAAGACTAAAGCTGTAATTTAGTAAATTCAGATCAAACTTAATCTGTGGAAAACAAAAATGTATGTTAACAAAAGGAGAGCAACATCTCAATCTTTACTAAAATAAAACATGTACAATCAAAACGCGATATTACGAAAAGGCACGGGTGACAAGGATTTGTTCGTAGTATCGCGTTTTTCTTGGCATCGCATCTTTACGAAATTACGGTGGTAACGTACACTTCTTACATGAAGTGTTATTTTGCGTATCAAGTACGAACATTAATGCACTTGTTAAACTAATTGCATTTAAGAATACACTGGTGTATGTGTACGCATTATAAAGAAAAATATAATTAAAGTATAAAATCCGCGCTATAGCATATTATCTGCAAACGCAAAAGTTATTAAGTCATATTTTACGCTGCATCATTTAGATTGGCTTTAATGGTAACTAAACTTGCTAGTAACTTTCTTTGTCCATGGTGCGAACAAACTGGCTAGGTTCTGACCGGACAGAGGTGTGAAATCTTCATCCAGAAGGTGTGAAAAGCCTCCATTATAATATATGATTCGTAGTATTGCGGTCAAGATTTCAAGGCAAATATAATAATGGGACCGGAAAATTTGTTCGTAGAAACGCATCTTTCGCAGTATCGCATCTTTTTTTGGTTAAACATATAAGAAAAACGGACAAGACCGACAGCCATAATAGTAGTATCCCGTCTTTTCGTTCTATCGCAATTCACAGTATCGCGTTTCGACTGTATATGTATAAATGAAATAGCCTTAGGCAGTTATGGGTGATGAGAAATTCACTTTTTGTTTTCCAAAGTAGCTCTTTGGATAAATGGTCAGGTTAAATAAATTATTGACGAAGTATATCTCAAGTAAGCCTAAGGTCTATATAAACAAGCACTTATGCTAAAATGAACAGTCTATTGAACAAACCCCTGTCCTGGAAAGCCTGGTTGCAGATTTCACAACTCAGCACGATAGACTTGTCTCCCAGAGAGTTTGCGAATTTCTCCGTTTCTGTGCCGCTTTTGTCCACCCCACCTAAGTTACACAAGTGCGTCTCCAGATTGTGTTTGTCCTGAAACACCAGAGTACAAACGTTGCAAGCTAACACCCCAAGATCGTGAGTTTTAATGTGTTCGGCGTAGAGCATTTCTTCAGTGAATTCCTCATAGCACTCGCTACAGATGAAGACATTTTTCGAAGGGTCTACGCAGTTGTGACTTTCAAACATTTCTTTAGCATCAAATCCGAGGAAGCATTTCTCACACTTGAACTGCCGAGTTCTAGTTCTGTGATGCAACTTCATGTGCATGTTTAAGCACTCATTCATTTTGAACATCTTCTGACACACCGCGCAAGCATTCATCTTCTCCGTGCAATGGTTCTGATGGCGATTAAGTTCCGAACTAGTGATACACCTTTTGCCACATTTTGTGCACTGATACGGCCTATCCCCCGTATGAAGCCTCATGTGTACTATGAGCTGAGATTTATCAGAAACCCGCTTATCACAGAACTCGCAAGCGTACGGCTTTTCTCCCGTATGCGTCCGCACATGCTTGACCAGGTCAGTTTTGCGCTGGAACTTTTTGTCACAAGTCTGACATGGCCATGGCCGCTCACCTGTATGAATCATCACGTGACGGCGAAGATCACACTTCTGGCTAAAACCAAGATTACAATACTCACAGATGTGTTTCTTTTCCTTCACTTTAGCACTTTTTCTGTTACGTTTGTCATTGGTCGAGTCATCATCACCATCATTGGATGTTGTATCCACACCAATGCTCTCAACACTTTTAATATCACCCTGTAAATCAGGACTTACATCCATAATATCACTCATTTCATCTTCCCCATCACTGTCTTTCCTATCCCTGTCCCTTTTTCTTTTCTTCTTTTTATGTTTGTGTTTCTTTTCTTTAAAAGGTTTGATTTTAGTCAATTTAATTTTTAATGGTTCAACAGTTTTTGAAATGCCATACGAAGAATCCATGTCATTTTCACCAGTACTCTCATTCGTTTCATCAGTATTGGCGTTAATTTCTTCATTATTAACACCATTAGAATTCTCATTTTTCTCTTCCACCTTAGAACTTCCCCCAATCAAAACAGATGATTGCAGTTTTTGCCCAAGAGGGCTTTTATGAAGATTTGAGACATACTTAGGTTTGAAACCACTTTTACTGTCTTCATGGTCACTCATTTCAGTGTCTGTGAAATCGTAAACATCCATGTCCTTTTTCGATTCCTTCTTAGCACTGTCAGACAATGACTGTTCAGTTCCCAGTTTTAATTTAACCCCCTTACCCTTGTTTGACTTACCACTACCAGGTCTCTGGGATTTTGCAGGGAGTGATTCAGTGGCTTCTTTACCTTTGTCTACCTCATCATCAGACTCATCTACATTGTACCGAACACTGTCATGCATCCTTTTACGTAAATTCACATAGCGTTCCTGTTTACCCGATTGTCCACCCTCTTTGGCCTTTTTCACTTCCTCCATAGCCTCATTTACTAGTCTTTGAAATTCATTCTCAACACTCTGTTTCACTTTCTTTGCAGATTTATCTTCAACTGATTCACTAACTGGTTCAGATGCTTTAATAGGAGTTTCATCATCTTTTACAACCTCTTCCTCCTTCGGTTCCACTTTAGCAGGAACAACAGTCGCAATGTCAAATTTTCGTTTCTTTGGTGCACTCATATACTCTCTATGTGACTTGTGATAATCCAAACCAAGTCTGAACTTCATTGTCACTTTATTATCCGAGCTTGATGATATGCTTACAACTGTATTTTCAGTTGGTCGGTCACATTTCACTCTTTCAAAAATATTCCCAGCCTTACTGCCTTCCATAGAAAATACATCTTTAGTTTTACTCTGCTCTTTTTGAAATACACTTTCACTTTCCGATTCAGTTTTAAGTTCATCAGATTTCAACGACAGATCACACTCAGCCTTTTCTTTTCCTTCATTCAGATCCATGTCCTCAAAATCTTTTTCATTATCTTTTTGGTCCGATTCCATATCAGAGTCTTTTAGGTCCTCATCTCTAGAATCATCCAAGCCATCCTCATCTGTCTTCTTTTTAACATTTGCATTAACACATTTTTCACCAAGATTAACTGAACACCTTTTAAGTTCTGTCTTATCTACTGCACCTTTCTGCTTGCTTCTACTACGAGTAACCTTTTCCTCTGACTCATTACTGTCAGACAGAGGCTCATTCTTCTTATGTTTTGATTTTGTCACATCTGGAGAGGTTTTTAAACCTCTTGTTCTTAAATTCTTTGGTTCATTAGATGTTATTTCAGTTTTAGCACTTCTTGTACGTAGACTAATTTTATTAGTGTCAGTCTCACTATTTTCACCAGTTTCTACATCTGTTTTCTTCTTCGTACATTTACTTACTGCAGCTTTGCTCTTATCAACAGGAGTCTTAGCTGCATTACTTTCTGAATCTTCATTTGCTTTTTCCCTTCTTCGAGTAACAATTATATTTGCCACTGTTTCACTAGAATCTCCAACTTTCTCTGCCTCTTCATTGGGAATCTCACTTTTTGGATTATTAGTATCTTTGTCAGTCTTACTTTTCTCACCTGATTTCTTGCCTTCATTATTTCGTGAAGTAGATCCAGCTAATGTAGCAAAATCAGGGCGGCTTCTTCTTTCTCGTAAGTTAAATGTCCTTCTCACTGATGACTGAGGCTTCGGCTTAGGCTTAGGTCTGAAAGCTTTGGAAGGTGATGATGACTCCTGCATATTCTTAGGTTTTCCTTCTAGTAACGACTGTTTATTAATGTAGGGACCATATTCGATCTTTTTTCTTTTTGAAACCTGAACAAGAATTGTTTGCAACTGAGGTTTATCTTCAATAACTGTTTCCTTCTTTTCATGGACCTTAACTTCAACATGCTTCTCAGCAGTCTGTTCTTTTTGTTTTTGAATCTCCTGATATTTTCTGATCTTCATCAGCTTCCCCACCTTTGGAATATCAAAGTCGACTGGATCTTCATCTTTTTTAGCTTCAGGTTCCACAGTTTTCACATCTGTACAGCTCGATGAAACAGTTGCTGATGGAACAGCAGTTGAACTTATGGAAGATGTTGCAGTGACAACTGGCGAAGAAGTAGTTGAAGACACTACAGAAGTAGTGGAGACAGAAGTAAGAAACCCACTAGCACTTAACCGCGACTTATCCACTTCCTTCACTTCCTGATCTATTTTTTCCATTTCTTTATCTAACAGTTCAGATATAGCACTTTGGTTCAGTTCAATAGCATCAGGAGGTATATATGGCTCATCCACTTTGTTAGGTGTAACCGACTCGGCTTTTGGCTTAGCATCAACTATAACATCACTCAGAAAATCATCTATGACTGGAACTGCAGGCTTCGACTTCAAATCATTCTGTTTCTCATTGAATTCATTCAGTAAATCCTCTATTTCAAACTCTTTGGCACCATCAATGTTATCTGACTTTGTATCAATTGCATCCAGCTCTAATATCCGTTCCAAGTCATCTTCGTCGTTTGTATCACTTATCTTGTCATAATCGTTATTTATAAGCGTCCCATTCTCAAAGTAAATCTTCCCCTTCTGATCGCCCGACACTGTAGGAAAGGATGACGATGACGGCTTATTAAAATCGACACTCATAGAAAAACTGGGATCTATAAGTTTCTGAGTCAGTGCGTTATAGTAACCAGTTCCCAGTGGATTCACTGCCATGTCTATCGTTGGGCTGGGAAGTGGAGCAGGAGTGGTTCCCATCGTTTGTGAGCTGGGGTAAACTTTGGGAACCGTCGCCTCAGCGCCATAGGTGTAAGCCTTCGTAGGCAAGGCTGCTATGTCTTTGTCCATGAAACCTGAAAAAGACAGACACATTGAACAATATTTTGATGTTTCAACTTCATTTGATTGTTAATTATATCATCTACATACCAGAAAACAAGATGTCCATGATTTCCTAGGTCGCTCACCTGAGTTTAAGGCATCATAATGGCTAAAAATTTAATAGCGGGCACATAGATGTTTGAACTTAAATGTTGACACGTATGATAATAATGGACCAGTAACCCGTATAGCCATATATGGTCAAACTGCCCCACCCCGCCCTGAGGCAACCTTGTTTTTAAACAAAATTGTTTGAAGGAATATGGTAGAGGATCATGCAATAAACATTTCTATAAAAATATTTAAAAATCCAGAAAGTTGTTTCTGACAAGAATATTGTCTAAGTTGCATATATGGTCATATAAAGTCAAACTTTCCCACCCCCTAGTGGCCATGTTTCAAAATTATTTAAAGGAATTTGGTTAAGGGCCACCCAATGAACATTTCTTTGAAATTATTTTGAAATCCAGTAAGTGGTTTCTGATGAGAAGACTTTGAACATTGCCTATTCGGCCATATACGGTCAAACTTCCACAACCCCTAGGTGGCCATGTCTTCAAACGAATCAAAATTATTTGAAGGAATTTAGTACATGTTCACACAAATAACATTTCTGTAAAATTATATAGAAATCAGGTTAGTGGTTCCTGACAAGAAGATTGTAAAAGTTGCCTATATAGTATTATATGGCCAAACTTCCACACCACTTAGGCTAACAAAAATTAATGAATTGTTTCTCAGGCACTTTTTCCAAAAAATCAGGAGGGAGGGCGAATTTTTTTTTACTCTTTTATTTTGGCACTATGTAATGGCTTATAAAAACAAGTAAATAAGCGCAGATTAAAGACAATTTAAAGTTTTAATAACAACATAAGCATCCCTTTTTTTTTTATAAAATTCTAAATATAGATTTATTAATCACAAACAGTCATTTATGCAAGCTGACGTAAAAAGGCAATTAATTTGAATGTTCATAATTAACATAAGTGCCTTCAAATTGATATACCATCAGCATTAAAGTACTTCTATTTATATAATTTAACTTTTTGTAATTCATATTTTTTTTATGACTGTCAAAAAAAAGAATTCTTGTTGCAATAAATCACCAATAATCTTTGGACAGGAAAATCAACACTTATCAATGCAGCTGTCATTTGCCTGTGTTTCCATAGAACTTATTATGACACAGATTTTCTTAAAAAATATGGAATGCTAAATATTACACAAGCAAAAGCATCTATGAAACAAAAGTTTAAGTCAACAAATAGACGATATTTATAACGGTTCCCAATCCAATATGACTTTTTTTTTCCAAATTTACACAGTATTTCACAATTTGTGTATATTCGATTTATATAATTAAATCAGACAGGAAGAAATTTACTGGAAATACTGAAATCTCTACCGGGTAACTCTTCTTCCGCTATCTTAAAATGCGGATTCATTTAATTTTAAGCAGCAGTCCATGGGGTCTAAATCAATACATCATAATTTTAGTAATAGTACTTATGAACGTTTATGGTGTTTATTCGTCCTAAATCTGTTTCTTATTTACGAAAGGCATTGTTCAAAAGCACTTGGAACGAACGGAATATACTATAATGTTCATGCTGGTTTACTCATGAGTCATCACCAGTTATCACATACAGAAAATAGCAAGTTACCAAAATGTTGATAATTCACAGGCTTCAATGGTTAGTTTTTGTATTTTGTTCGGTAATATGTCCATTAAGAAGCACTTTCTGCGAAGTTTTATTTTTATTAACATATTTCTGGACTGCTCATTTAACACCTGGGCGCGATCGTCAAAAAATAGTGAATACAATTTTTTGGCATTAAATCAAATTTGTTGCGGGCCATTAGAAAACGTTGCGGTGCTGCCTGAGAAACAAATCATTAATTTTTCTTAGCCTTAGTGGCCATGTTTTTTAATGAATCAATATGAATAGAAGGAATTTGGAAGAGGGTTACCAAAGGAATATTTCTGTGATTTTTTTTATTTTTAAATCCAGCAAGTGGTTTCAGAGAAGAAGTTTGTAATGTAGCCATATAAGGACAACTGCCCCGCCCCCTGCCGGCCATTTTTTTTTTACTAATCACAATAATTTGAAAGAATTTGTTAGAGGGTCACCCAAGGAATACTTCTGTGAAAACTATTTTCAAATCCAGCCAGTGGTTTCAGACAAGAAGATTTCAAAGTTTTCAATACAGCCATATAAGGAAAACTGCCCCACCCCCTGTAGGCCCTTTTTTTTTAATGAATCCAAATGATTTTAAGGAATTTGGTAGAGGGTCACCCAAGAAACATTTCTGTAAAATTATTTTCAAATCCAGCCAGTAGTTTCAGACAAGATGATTTTCAATGTTTTTAATATAGCTATTGAACGAAAACTGCACTGCCCCCTGGTGGCCATGTTTTTTAATAAATCAAAATGATTTTTAGGAATTTGGTAGAGGGTCACCCATGGAACGTTTCTGTTAAATTATTTTCAAATCCAGCCAGTGGTTTCAGACAAGAAGATTTTCAAAGTTTTCAATCCAGCTATATAAGGAAAACTGCCCCGCCCCCTGGTGGCCATGTTTTTTTAATGAATCAAGGAACATTTCTGTGAAAATTATTTTCAAATCCAGCCAGTGGTTTATGACAAGATTTTTTAAGCATTCCAGTTTTTTAAGCTTTTGGTTGCCATCAGTTTTACAGATATTCCTTTGATATGAAGGAATTGGGTAAAGGACTAACCCAGGAACATTCCTGCCAAGATTGGTTAAAATCCACAAGGCAGTTTCAGAGAAGAAGTTGTTTGAAGCAAAATGTTGACCTACAACCTACGACGTACGACGGACAGTGACTGACCACAATAGCTCACCCTTGAGCACTTCGGGCTTAGGTGAGCTAATAAAAACTCAGTCTAAGTAAACTATAGAGCACACATACATGCCCAGATATCTGGCAGCCTTTGATTGCATTTAAATCATTATCAATATGTGTATTCTCTACAATGTGTTTGTTTTGTTGGGATTTTTGGCCATTTTTAACAGTATTTCAGTCATATCACGGTGGTCAGTTAACCTACTCACACTTTTCCTGGGCAAGCTTAGCCAATCTTAGCGGTTTACCAGTACTAAGTGCACATACCTATGCCAGTAACTGACAACTGCCCTACTTGAATCAGGTAGGGGGAGAATGGCAGTAGAAATAATTTCATGACCAATCCCCACACAAGTTATGTGGCCGGGCTGGGGTTCAAACTCACGATCCCCGGATTGACAGTCTAGCGCTCTACCAACTGAGCTAGCCGGACCCGGCTTCTCTAAAAATGTCTGTTATAATATTCAACTGATATATTAATTCACTTGTTCCAAATTTCATCATTTTAACAAGCTATTCAACATTCAGTGACATTCAGGTTTAGCCTTATGGATCCTATCCATAATTAAACCTTTTATTTAAGTTGCAGTCTGTAGAATTTAATTCAATACATCTTAAATTAGCATTAGTTCTATTGAACTTTAATGACGTTTATTCGACTGAAAACTACTTCTTATATACAAAAGTCATTTTATATCTATGTATGTTCTATGTTCGAAAAACGCTTGGTACGAACGGAATATACCCTATGTATATGTACAGATAAGTTTACAATAAAAAGTTACCAAAACGTTATTATTTTACCGATTTCAATGCCTTTTTTTGTATTTTGATCGGTAAGATGTCCATAAAAATGATTACTGCAAAGTGTTATTTTTTATCACATTTCTGGACTGCTGCTTTAACATATTTATGAACAACATTACTATAGTAATAGTAAAATCTGTTGAACAATTGTGGCGCATCGTGAGAAAACCGGTCTTAAAGCTTGTGCATACAGTGTTGTCCTGGATTAGCCTGTGCTAATCCTGTGCACAGGCTAATCCAGGACGGCACTTTCCGCCTACAGTGGATTTATGTTTAGAAGAGACTTCCATGAAACAGAAAATACCATACAAGCGGAAAGTGCCGTCCTGGATTAGCCTGTGCAGACTGCACAGGCTAATCTGGGACGACACTTTACGCACATGCATTAAGACCGGTTTTCTCACGACGTGCCTCATATATATACTGTCTGGTGGTTTTATTACTATAGGTACTATTTACAGATAATACTGATAATATTTTACTTGTATGCTCTTTTCCTCACTGTCATTCGAAGTGAACAAACTGAATACAATGAAACAAGAACATAACTGTAAACCAATATCGACGCAAGAATATATGCTGTCACCTGTTGGTAAAGCTGGTGATATTTTTGGCGAAGTGACAGAAAGCTGAGCAAAATCCCCAGGAACATTTGCCTGCAATTGTAGGTCAGCACTAGCGCTTCCAGAGAGGTCCATGCCAGGCGAGAAACCCTTCCTCAGGTGTGACCCTTTTGGAGAAATATTCAAGGGATCCATAAGACCCTGGTAGAAGTGCGAGGTGGGGTTCACATCCTCCCGATTTGAGAGCGATTTAAGATTGGCCATTTCCATGCTCTTGTCCGAAGGGTGGGACATGATACCGTCTTGACTGCTGAGGCCGAACAGTTTGCCATCAGAGGACGAGCTTTGTGAAAGTGTTGCAATGGACGTGAACAAGTTTTCTGAGGTACTGGAGAACACTTTCTGAGGAGTCGACAATAACAAGTCCACAACATTAGAACCCTTCAAATGGCCACATTTCACGGGAGATAAAAAATTGTCTGTGGAAAATGATGCGGTAAGATCCAGTGAATCACACGACACATATGGCTGAAAAAGTTTTTGGTCTTTTCCCATCACATCAATGGGCAGGGATTCAGTTACTGATACAGTTTTATCAACGGGTTTCTTCGTCGGAGAAAGCAGCAGGGCTTCCAATTGGTCAAAGTGGGATGAGTGAGGAGGAAAGTTCTCCTTCACCATTCCTGTTGATGATATGGAAGGCTGCTGTTGTGGCAACGCTGACGATTTGCACACTGTTACATCATGTTTCTGTAAGTCTTTGGGGAAAGTCGAGAGGTATGTAACATTGGAACCTGAGTCACGAGATTTCGTAGTGGCTGCTTGTGATCTTGGAATACTTGCTGCAGATACCATTGATGTTACGCAACTGGACGAACTGTGGGAAGATTTAGTGGTGTGTGACCTGTTCTTTTTCTCTTTCATATTTCTTGGGGCTGATACTGGAGCCTGCTGCAGATTAGGCATGCCGGCATTGGAAAGTCCTGAAAAACATATGTATCATTACTATTTGAGATAAATAGAACTGGTAAGTCCACATGAAGATAGTCCACATAAAGATTTTGAAGATTCATATTCGTAGCAGTGATGCACAAATATTTCCTGAGGGACAATTGAACTTTACCGGTAAAATTTTTTATTAGAATATGTACACGCGCTTCGCGTGTATCTAAGGCATGCACGCGCCTTTAGGCGCCTCCGGTGCTAGTATATACAACGGCACGCACTAGCGCGTCGTTTTTGTATAAAAATGCAATAAAAGTGAAAAATAACGTGTTTTTTTTAGCTTGTTGGTGCATTTTATGGTTAATATTCATTAAGAATATTAATGAATAATAACCACGAATTGCAAGGAGAATGTGTCTTTCCGCCATTTTGAAATAAATGTCAAAACATCGTCACGTGACCAATACTGCCGAAAATAGCTCAATATAGGCATTTAAACACTATGTTTTCAAACGATATAAAGTTTTCTAAATGGGGGCTACTGCCCCCACACCCCCGCTACTTTAAAAAAAAAGTTTGACTTAGATCTTTATAAAAAACCATCTGTTAAAAAGTAAAGATAAACTCATTTTAAATCATTTAATTTTGTAAAGAGAATTTACAAAAAAACAATTGCAAAGAGAGCTATTATTTGTCAACTGTATATTAAAGAGGTTAGATGCAAATTGTGATCTGACAATATGTTGCTGAAAACTGAAGTGAATGAACTGTTCTATTTCATAATGGGGGCTGCCGCCGCCCACACCCCCATTTTTTTCTAGCGTCAAATATTCAAGATAAACCTTCTGGTCAGCTCAACAGCTGTTGAAAATCATTTCGATATCTCAACCTAATTAAATAATAAAAATGGTTAATAAAACAAAGAAAACACAACATTTAAACTTTTTATTTCATAACAAACATAACTCGAACTATTGGCATAGTTGGGTGTAGTAGATCGCTAAATCCAATATGGCGGATATTTGTTTACTTGAACATAGCAACGAGCACCTGCTCATTCAGCATGCGCGATCCGCGTAACCAGTAAAGTTCAATCTAGCCTTTTGCCCCAGGGGGGATGAGGGGTGGGCTGACCCAGGGGAAAAATTTGACTTTTTTTTTATATTTTTGGGTCTAGATCCCCACATTAGAGCCCAGCATTTTTGTCCAAATCCCCACAGTGGGAGATACTTAAGGGATCAAATGGCTGGAGGGGGGAAATATTACCGGGATCTAAAATCCGACCAAAGTCTATTTCCCTGGACCCGGAATCATTGGGCCTGTCAAACTCCCGCCTGTCGCTAATCGCTTTCAGTCTAAATTCCCGTATATGACCGCCGCTCCCCCCTCCCGTTGGGGAAAATATTGATAGGTGCATGACAGCGATCCTACTGTTGTAGCAGCACGGCAAGATCCAGAGTGCTGCACCCTGCTCATTTTTGGCTCCCCCCTGCTGCCCCTCTGGGCTGGGTGCTGCACCCTGCTCATTGCAAGATCCAGAGTGCTGCACCCTGCTCATTTTTGGCTCCCCCCTGCTGCCCCTCTGGGCTGGGTGCTGCACCCTGCTCATTGCAAGATCCAGAGTGCTGCACCCTGCTCATTTTTGGCTCCCCCCTGCTGCCCCTCTGGGCTGGGTGCTGCACCCTGCTCATTTTTGGCTCCCCCCTGCTGCCCCTCTTGGCTGGTTAGCACAGTAAGGTTTAATATCTTTAAAAACTTACTATATTTTTGCAAATATTCAATTGAAAAGGAATAGAGTATGGTTAGAAACCTTAATTACATGCATTTACTTGATAAAACCTTGGATTTACCAATTTATTACACAATGTCAAAGAACTGGTATGGCCCCCCCCTCAACCCTAAACCCTTTAAGCAGCACCCTGTACATTCTTTTACTGTTGGCGCAAGCCAACAGGATTTAGTAGTTATTCAGAAATCGGTCTTGAGGGAACTACTTCTTTACTCTGCAGGCTACGAATCAGTAAATCAATAAATTATTGCGCTTCGCCTGCTGAGCAGTGAGGCTTCCTGTTATCGATGCTACTTTCTATGAATAGATGACAAGAAAAAGATCCGACTTAAAATACTAAAAAACAATAATAATAATCCATTTGTGGCGCATCGTGGGAAAACCGGACTTAAAACATGTGCGTAAAGTGTCATCCCGGATAAGCCTGTGCAGTCTGCACAGGCTAATTCGGGACGACACTTTCTGCCTAAAGTGGATTTATGGTTTGAAGACACTTCATTTAAACAGAAAATACCATAAAAGAGGAAAGTGCCGTCCGGATTAGCCTGTGCGGACTGCATAGGCAAATCCGGGACGACACTTTACGCACATGCATTAAGACCGGTTTTCCCACGACGCGCCACATTTAGTCTAAATCTACAAGTGATTTCATGTTATTTCTATTCACATAGGTATGATAGCATATCTGTTTGTGCTGTTTACTGGTTAATTGCGTATTACATCATATTGCGTAAGTGTAACATCAGTGTATTGACTCAGTACATATAGCGGAGTAATCGTAACCACTCGATTAACGATTGATATTGTTTTTGACGTATGGATAAGAATTAGGCTACGGATGGGAAATCAATATTCGAATATTCGTTTAAGGTATTCGAATACATTCAAATATTTGTTTTGTAAATACTACTATATATGGCATTCTGTCCGAATAGTTACCTATCCAAAATAT
The DNA here is from genome assembly GCA_027627225.1 of Congeria kusceri. Taxonomy (NCBI): domain Eukaryota; kingdom Metazoa; phylum Mollusca; class Bivalvia; order Myida; family Dreissenidae; genus Congeria; species Congeria kusceri. The sequence continues at coordinate 11,291,194 of CM051033.1, read as the reverse complement.
GTATACTACGTGTACGTAGTTGTTTTACCTTGTTTCAGTGGTAAATAAGCGATATAACTTAGTGATTGTTAGGCAAATATAAAGAAATGTAAGATATTGTTAAATCTATTGTTCATTAATTTTTAATCGTTTTGTACACAAATTTCTCATTACATAGATTACGCATTGCCTGGGTGTTGTCTAATGACCATGTAAAGTACTACCAAGCGCATGATGGTGGCATTGTTTATTAATCAAGACTCTTGTATAATAAAGGGTGTTGATATAATGGAGAATAATTTACAAGTGACGTATATTAAGATTGACCATATCATGCTAATTTGTTCAAGAAATTGATTGGCTGATAATGGATCCATTTTGATTGGTTTACTTAGAGAGTAATTGTAATTTATTGTAAACAAGTTAACCGTATAGTTGTCTCTTAAGGACAATAAACAACAATGTACGCCTTGTGCAAACTGTGAAACCGTTATCACAACATGGCCCAGTTTTGTTATTTGTGGATACAATGTGTCATATTCGTGCCTCCTACAAACCGTTCATTCGCAGCCCTTGTAAAGACTGGCCCCCCTGCCAATTATCAATTGTCGTTAATCGGACATGTTTGGCATGTGTTGTAAAAACGTTACACTGCCCCCGTCCACCAGCTAGGCAAGAAATACGACTTGGATTCATGTTAACTTTGCAATCAAACTGGAAAAAACACGATTTTTTAAAAGAAATTTTGTTCTTCAAATAAATTTGAAAATCAAATATTCTTATTCGTTTTTTTATATTAGAATATTATCCGATATTCGAATATTTGAGTATTCGGTCCCATCCCTAATAAGAATTGTTGAAAAGCATTATACTTCAAAAGAGAGTTTTGAATGTATTTCACTAATTTAACTTATTTTTAATTGAGTTGGTATTTACCAAGGTTAGAGCTTGTGATAAAAAGCACTTAGCATTGATTCGAACCTATACGGTTCATCGATTATTTTTACCCATTGTAGATTGACTTTAAAGCATATAACTTTAAGTTTGTTTTTTAAATAGTTTGCACAAAAAATATTTGCCTCCCACGAATTACAGAAACAAATAATGATGAGAATGTCATAGATAAATAGCATCGAATGGATCTCCATCTTCAATTAGGTCAAATACCAACTTATACCAATTTATTTTTTAAGTAGAGTGTATAGTTATCTCTCTCATAATTCATTTTGCTTTTAGTTTCTATTCTTGCCAACAGCCTTTCGATGCTGTCAGCATTTTGATTTCTATTCTGGATCTTTATCTATGTAACGAGTAAGTGCCAGTTTGAACGAAGGTGAATAAACGCAAGTGCTATAATGACACTTAGATCATTCACCACTGGTTGAAGTCTGGGGCATGCTTGCATGGACCTTTTTGTTTCGTCCTAATTACAGTGATGTTTTTGTTGCTATTTTTACTGCCGAATAAAGGCAGTTTGCCCTCGTCAATAAACTTCAATTTTTCCCCTAAAATGACCAAATTTTTCCCCCAAAATAAGAATAAAATCCCATCAAGCTGGTTTGGTTTTGCGATACAAAATTGACAGCTTTTATTGCTAATTTACACACAATATTAGTTTGCAAATACACCAAAATCAGTGTTTGAGACATCGCTAAAACAGTAATGGTCCTACTGTGAATAACTCACACATGAGTTTCGAAGCAAAAAGCATAGCTTAAAAAATGACTGTTACCATGTATAAAAACGTTTACTTTTTTCCTCATTTTGAGGTTCGTCGCGCAAAAATTCCCTTAGTCCAAAGGCAGACAGGTCATAATTTTAACTTGCTCAAATAAATATGAGGCGCGTTGTGGGAAAACAGGGCTTAATGCATGTGCGTAAAGTGTCGTTCCGGATTAGCCTGTGCAGTCCGCACAGGCTAATCCAGGACGGCACTTTCCGCCTGCAGTGGATTTATGTTTAGAAGAGACTTCCTTGAAACAGAAAATACCATTAAAGCGGAAAGTGCCATCCCGGATTAGCCTGTGCAGTCCGCACAGGCTAATCCAGGACGGCACTTTCCGCCTGCAGTGGATTTATGTTTAGAAGAGACTTCCTTGAAACAGAAAATACCATTAAAGCGGAAAGTGCCGTCCTGGATTAGACTGAGGTCTGCACATGCTAATCCGGGACGACACTTTACGCACATGCATTAAGCCTGGTTTTCCAACGACGCGCCTCAGGCTTTGGACAAGTGGGTTATTTCGACTGCATTACTGGCAACAAAGCCTCGTCTCATTTTCCTACCTGGTGAGATTAGGTGTGTTGGCATGGATATGGTGCCTGCAGAGCCAGTGAGAAGGGGCGGGACACTGCTGCTGGGCAGACCATGTGACACGCCAACCATCAGGGTGGCACCTGCTGGCATAACAATACCTGCAATACCAAATAGGAATAATTAAAGGTACCTATTCACAGATTGGAAAAATGAATTTTTAAATATTTTGTCACAGATTCCAAATAGAAACACTTCTGAACCGGGAAATATAATGGAATTAAGATGTCTTTGGGAATAAAAATGTTTTGCCACTGATAAATTATAAAGTGTTTTGAACGCTTTTCGTCAGTATTTTTGGAAACGTGTTGAAAAATTGTTGAAAAATAATGAAGCCTAAAACATAAATCTAGATTTCTACAAAATGAAATAAGGGAGGATAATATTTTGATCGCCATGTCATGTGTATCACTTTACTTGAAATGTGTTCCAATTTCACTTCATTCTGATGATCCATTAAAATTTGGCACTTAATAAACCATCAAAAAATGTCCCCAAGTGTGCTGGTTTTTGCGTGACAATTAAAAATTAATTTTTGTCCTTTTCAAATTATTTGGAGACCAAAAGATACTCCTATAAAGGCTTTACATTGTGATCAAGTTTGAACTTCAGGGTTTCCCCTGACTTTTGAAAAGTTGTCGCCACTTTTTTCGGCCAAATTTGAATACTTGGAGCAAATTAGGCGTCGCACATAATTTTTAAGTTAGAGACATACGGGTGGCATACTATATATATAACTATACTTTATATAAATTATATTTTCACATATAATTACTGTAATGCATTAATAATTATTCCTAATGAAGAATACAATATGGACTACCAATTTGTATGGTGGAAAATGTCCTAAGTGTACAAATTAGAAAAAAGTATCTAGATTTTTCTAGTGTCAATAGATATTTCAATAATATCCATGTATTATGATAATCATAGACCTAAAACAAAATACAAACTTAAAGACTATAAATGCCATTTCATATTTTTTCTGCCACAAAATGTGTCGTCCCAAGTGTACATGAATTTTGACGATGTTCATTTGTAGATGTTAGTGCCCAGAAATGCACATGACACGGCATGTTTGAGGTTGGAAACACTGGTTATTAGGCAATTGATTCTAAAAAAACGTTTAAAGCATTCCTATGGAAGACTGTCGGCAAAATGATTTTCATTGGTTATTGTTTTTATTATTTTAATTATTGCATTACTTTGCATGTGGAATTTTGGGACTATTCGCCTACATCAAACTTGTAAGTTCAATTTTTTACACTAATATCATAATTTAGTTTGTGTGTGTGTGCAAAGATTGAATCATGAACCAATTTTCGTACACTTGGGACACACAAGTAATGGATCATATCGTATTGCTCAAAGTTCATTTAAACTAAAACATTCCAGCTAGGTCCGGCTAGCTCAGTTGGTAGAGCGCTAGACTGTCAATCCAGGGATCATGAGTTCGAACCCCAGCCCGGCCACATAACTTGTGTGGGGATTGGTCATGAAATTATTTCTATTGCCATTCTCCCCCTACCTCTGATTAAAATAAGGCAGTTGTCAGTTACTGGCGTAGGTATGTGCATAAGCTTCCCCAGGAAAAGTGTGAGTAGGTTAACTGACCGCCATGATATGACTGAAATACTGTTAAAAACGGCGAAAAACCCCAACAAAATAAACAAACAAACATTTTTTCGCAGAACAATATATAAATGTAAATGCCTACTCTTTAAAGCTGAATGTCAACAAAAGGAGGACACTTAGCCGTCCGAAAAACAATGAGAATGTCTCTAAACAGTCCTCATTTGAGGATACAAAGAAACAATAGCATCAGAAACATGACTGTCAGAGAATTAAGCAATACCATGCCATGGTGTAGTATGAGTCCAAAATCTAAGTGAAATACTCGGTATCTTCAAAAAATACACTTAAGTGTATTTAAAGTGTATTTTAAGTGTATTTTCTAGTGCATTAATACACTTGTTTGTAAAAAATGCAGAAAAAGTACAGAAAAAGTACACTTAGTGTACAAAAAGTGTATTTAATGCGCATTTAACGCATAATTAATATGGTGCCAATACCGCAGCGTTTAATGCGCATTAAATGTGTATGAAATACACTTTTCCGAGAAGGGATGTCCCAAGTGTACACAATTATCATGACTATAGGCTTTATTCTCAAATTCAAACTAACTAAAGTGCACTTTAATATCTTCATTTTTTATCCACAAGTCTCCAAGGAAGGCTTGTTATAATTTTTTTTGTATCTTTGAGCAATGAATAGTGATTTATTATAATGATCTTGTCAAGTGAAATATTTTGCACAGAATCGTATGTGGCGCGTCATGAGAAAACCGGTCTGAATGCATGTGCGTAAAGTGTCGTCCTGGATTAGCCTGTGCAGTCCGCACAGGCTAATCTGGGACGGCACTTTCCGCTTTTATGGTATTTTCTGTTTCAAGGATGTCTCTTCTAAACATAAAATTCACTGTAGGCGGAGAGTGCCGTCCTGGATTAGCCTGTGCAGACTGCACAGGCTAAAATCCGGGACGACACTTTAAGCACATGCATTAAGAGCGGTTTTCTCATGACGCGCCACATATATACAAATATGATTATATGGAATTTAAGACAATTTTTTGCAGTTCAGAACATCTAATTGAGATCTTTAACGATTTCGATATATCCTAATGTGTGACTATTTAAAGAGTTTCAAATTGATTGCCAAAACTTACAGATAGACGAAAGGGTAATTATTTGTCCCAAAAGTACCAAAAAAAAAGTATTTTTTTCCTGTTTTAGTTAGACCACTACGGTATGGCTATCAAGTTCTAAACATGATTAAAGACATATAGATGTATTTGAAAATAAAACTTATGTAGGTGGAGGTGTGAAAAAGTAGTCTAAAAAAGTACACACAAAAATGAATGTTGAGAATAATTTTTAAACTATTAATGTCATTTTGTCTTTTTTACAATGCCTAAATACCTGTTTCATGAACATGTATGCCAGATTTGGTTTACTTAATTATTTGCGTCATTATTTTAGCCTCAAAGTATGATCGCTCACATGAGTTTAATTAGTCGAACAATTTTCCATATGTTACTTAGATTTTTATATGGATATGGATATACTGATACGGACTGATGGAAAGGCAGTCTAATTATCATGTTTTGAAAAACTTCAGTGACAACAGACATTCAAAATTTTGAAGTACATATTGAAATTGAAGCTTTTTCTTCAATTTGACCTAGTGACCTAGGTTTTGACCCCACATGACCCAGATTCAAACCTGGCTGAGATATCATTGGGACAAATGTTTTGACCAAGTTTCATAAAGATTGGGCAAAAAATGTGACTTCTAGAGTGTTAACAAGCTTTTTCTTCAATTTGACCTAGTGACCTAAGGCAATCCTAACAGCTCAGGTGAGCTAAAAAAAAGACAATAAATTTGTCAAAAACTTAAAAAAAAAGTTTTTTTCTTGGTTGTCGATCAACTTGCACATTTAATATGTGTCACTTTAACCATCTGACTACCGTATTTATTCTATGTTTTCAGACACACTAAGTTTTCGGACACCCACAAAATCTGTCGAAATAATTGTTTTTGCGCCTCTATATTTTCAGACACTTTCAAAAAAGAAATTTAGATGTGATTATATGTTTTCAGACGGATAATTTATGTCAACTATATTTTGAATCGATAATTGGCAATTAACACCAATTATACCTAAACTTTTCATACGGAGCGACAGGTTTTATCACAGACGTCTCTCCTATTGTTTGCAAATTTATCGTGCAAACAATTTGCAGCACCATTCTGCATGTCATTTATCAAGTTAGGGACAATACTATGGCTTCGATAAACCACCTCGTGTCAAAAATTAACACCTCCGGCTATAAAAGTCCATATCTGCAGACAACTGAACAAACAAGTGCGTATATATATGCGATTTTTACGACTTGAAAATTTGTCAGAATCTTTGTTTTTGGAGAGATTTAGATCAATTATTTTTGTGTGAATCTAAGACGCTGAAAAAATTTATTTTTAAGCGTCTGAAAACATACAATAAAAACAGTACGTGTTCCAAAGAAATTTTTCACTCTTAAAACTCATCTAATTTTTAACCCCATTTGTCACGCTTTGGCTTCGTTATTTTTGAACCAACCCGTGTATCACTTAAAAAGCTTTAAAATCAAAGTTATGTAGATGCTAAGGAGTCTGGCTGGCCTAGTGGATAGCATGACAGACTTTTGTCCCAGAAGCATTACTTCTTTTTTCTTATTCTTGATACAATATTTTTCCTGGGTTAGTCTAATTCTTCAATTGTTGCAGTTTATGACATTTAAGACATTTTGCAAAAACTAAAAAATCTGTGAATAAGTCCCTTTGAAGCTCTATCAGAGCTCGCTCAGCCAGTTGCTTTTGACATTTGCTTTTAAATAGAAAATACAATGTACACCATACCTGTAAATTGCCACCAATACCATTTTTTAAAGATATTTATTATATAATTATGTGTCTAAAATTGTGTTAAAAATGAGGTCAGTTAGTTGGAAAGAGCTAATAAATTGGCATCGTACATTAATTTGCATATCCAGGGATCTCACTAAGATTTTAAAATAGGGCTAGAGCTGACATTTCTAATTTACTTAAAAGTATTGGATTCATTTCCTGTTAAAGTTTAGCATCAAGCTTTCAAGTGAAACTTTGTCCCACTATCGCACTACAGCATTTAAAAAAAAACATCGTACATTAATTTGCATATCCAGGGATCTCACTAAGATTTTAAAATAGGAGTCCTGGGACTCCTTCCCCCAAAAGAGTCCCAAGTAGAAAAGAAATAAAAAAAGTTTACGTTTGTGACGCGCGAAAGTGAATGGAATTTTTACAATTTATTCATTTATACAATATATGACAGTTACAAATAAAATAATAATCATGATAATAATAATTATTATTATTATTCTTTATAATATTATTATTCTTTATATTATTTTTATTGGTTTATGCAATTATAATGATAATATATAATACTTAATCATGTCTTATAAAACAATATTTTTGTACCAATAATTAATTTTAATACAGGTAAATTCTGGACAATTAGCAATTGATGGTCTAAACTTGTTGACTTATTTGTAATGTGTAAAAAGTTATGATGCGGTGATTACAGTAAAGCATAAGTTACTGTCAAGTAGAGTAATTGTGAATCAGGCTAACGACACAAAAATGTAAAAAGGAGCAATTATTGGTGATATTAAACACCAAAGTATGTGCTTGCATGCGTTTTACACATGTTTGTGACCTGTAAAAGCGGCGACGAAAATTTTCGCGAAGTCGCGAAAATATGTGACGTTGCAAAATTGTGTACTTCAATTAGCGCTAGTATTGTTAATTTATGTCTTGTCATAGGTGTTATATACTAGAAAGTTCCTTTATTTATAATTATTGATCGATGCTTTTATATTCCTGATAAAATTCAGCCCTAGATTTTCATATAAAATTTCTGTCAAAACAAAAATTCCTATCACTGTATTACTGAGATTTAGTTGTTATTCGTGAAATAGGATTGGCAATATAAATAAGTGAAATCAGCTGAAGCTGTTTTTCACTCATTTTAACAATGTTGTTTGTTTTAAGTTGTCAAATATGTTCAAAACTGTTCTTAATTGAGGACGCCTTTTGTCACATTTCGGCGATTTCGTACGTTCTAATTGACTTGTGCATTAAAGCACAGCAATGAGTGACAAATGTAATTTACCAATGAAAATTAACAGTAAATGTCTGGAGTGGTGTGGGCGGAGCTAAGAGACTGCTGTAGGCGGAGCTTAAGGACTAGACTTTGACAGCTGCAGTGTGTACTGGGGCCGATATTGATTTTATCGCGACTACTGCCGAGTTTACTGCTTGCACTCATGTATGTGTTAAGTAACAGGGTATATGCAGTAAGCCAAAAAGCATGCGTCCCAAGGACTCCTGGCATGGTTTTGACATGCGTCCTTTTGAAAAAATATGCGTCCAAATACGCTTGATTTTGCGTTTCCGAGATCCCTGAATATCTAAATTGGTTTAGTTGCAAAGTGCGTGCTACATAAAATAACAATAAATGCTGCCATAAATTTTCAAATCTCATTTACAACATCCATAAGGCCATTAAGATATCAAGTTTGCTTGAATAGATTTAATGGATAGGAAAATCAATAAATAAATAAATAATATTTCTTTCAAAAAGTGTCTTCAGGTGTAAAAAAAAAAAATGTTTGTTTCAGGTTACATACCCAACAAAATTAGGGTAGGTAGGTATGGAGGCTATCTTGTGCCAAAAATGTAATGATGTACAAACATAGAAATATAAGCGGAATTTTCAGATGTATAAAATCCATTCTCTAAAATAAGAAAGTAAATCATCTAAATTCTATTTTCAAACAAGAAAAGTACATTATTGTGAAAACAAATCGAATTCTTGATTATCAACTAGATATCTACATAAAAATTAATAAGACAGCAGTCCTTTACATTTGGAAACATTAAAATCAGTATACAGTTCTTTATTTTGACCACTCGCATTATTACCCTGCACTTCTATTTCTTCTCAACGTACTTATGAAAATGTAAAATAACGATTAAGTTTTGGCATCTGACCAACTTACTTTCACACTTCACCGATTGCGATTCGGTAATGACAAATCGCGATTCGGAAATGACAAATCGCAAGTTGCAATTTCACTGACTTCCATATAAGGAAATGCTTACGGAGTTTTCCGAAGTATTCTCCCCGCCCCCAATTTTCTCCGTTGTTGTTCGGGATTCACCGTATGCAAATTAATGTAATCGATGAAGTTTGGCCATGAAATGGTTTACCAGTACAATCAAGAACTCCGTCTACAAATCGCGCAAGTTAATTTTCAAAGTACTTGCCTGACAGGACAAGTTGGTAGTCAAGCTAATGCACAGCTCTGAAACACTGGCTTAGAGTAATTAATCTAATGAATGAGTCACTAAACACATATTTAGAGCTACTGTTAATGTACATTGTATATGTGCTTAACTCAATTTCTGTGTAGGGCCCAACATGTGCTAGAAGCAAATCTGTTACTTGATTTTGGTAAATATCACAGTGCCAATAACTCCTCTCATCGCTTTTGATCCAATGCATGAACTTTAACAAAAAAGTTCCACAAAAATAAGTATTTGTCTCAACGACTGTTTCTATTTTTTTCATGAAATTGGAAATATATTTTAAATTAAGAAAAAAAGTTTCCTAAAGTGCCCTATTTTAAAGCCTTTAAGAACATAAATATGATGTTTCTCTAATGCAATTGTATTTTGAAAAATAATACAAAGGTATCACTCAGTAATTTCTTCTTGTTAAAATAAAAACAATAAATTGGCATTCTCTATCAAACAAAGATTTCAACTGGTCAAATTATCTTGACAAACGATTCAAGACCCTCCACATTTTCTGAGAGGGACTTAAAATAAAGCCTTTGGTTGCATGCCTTATATAACCCAAAAGAACAAGGCTGTACAGAAATCAGTTAATATTTACATAGAAATAATGAAATTCAGAACATGTTATTATATTAAGTTCATTATAATAACAATTAAATGTCATTTTTAAGAACCTTACATAATTATTGCACATGTACAAGTGTATGTTTTTTTTTTTTTTTTCAGGACATACCCAGTTGTGAATCAAAACATTACCATATACTAGTAACTAGCACAAAGATATAAGTAGGCCTACTGCTTTTTGTGAGTGAACATAATGACAATGGAAATGGTCGCTTTTATAATTTTTACACATGTCTTTTCTTAAAGCTTAATATAATTAATACATTTGCCATGAACATACATTACCAATTACTTTTGATATAAAATATACACACAAGAATTTTTTTAACTGATAAACTAAAATATGTCACAATTAGGTTATGTGACAGATTAAAGTACTGTAGTTAATGTCTTCTGTATGACAGAAACTCTCAGAACAGCTTTTGCTCACACTCACAGCCGACACAGGCATTTGTGGAATCAAATATCAGCTTTTTTAACAATTGTCAATATGTATACGCCGTGGTAGCTGAAATAATTCGCGTTCAGAATAAATCTGAACAGCAAAAACCATCAAAAGACTCTATGGCGGCAATATATATTGACCAACGCCGTGGTTTCTGCTGAAATATATCTTACATTACCGAGACAGATAGATGGCTTAATAAATTCCATAGATAATACGAACATATATTTCTTTCCGGTGTCCGGATTTACATACTGTCCGGATGTATTTACGTAACTTTGCTAGAATGTATATTTGACATAAACGGTCTACAGTACTGTAGACCTTCCACTAAATCCGGTAATTTCCGATGATGCACGAGCGTTCGATAGGCTCCTCCCACATTCTTATTGACATTTTCCATATATGGGCATGTGCAAAATTCGATACTTGTTTCTTTCGAGTTTTGTAAACCGAGAAATGTAAACGGCGACTTTCCATTTGCGTTGTTCCACTGTCGCTTTGTCAGATGAACTTTTTCGCATATTCAAAACATTGAATTAAGTAAAGCTAGATCTTTTTTATGAGAAATTATTCAATAGAATGGATATTATATAGGATTTTGGTTTTCTACCGATTCCTTTTCCATAACATAACATTAGAAATTGCACAAAACCATGTTGCGATTAACTAACAGCGAAAGAGCGGAATTATATTTCTTAAAATAAAATCGTATTTCTACAATTGCACGTGTAATCTTGAAAACTGCAAAATGTTAGTTAATTTTTAACCGCTTTACATTTGTAATTTGTCGATTTGTACAAAATTTTTCTACAAAAAACATTTGTACATTTTTGGCACAAGATAGCCTCCATAGGTAGGAATTTTTTTGTTTTAATCATTGTTTTTTTTTTGGTAAATGGTCAACTTAAAGATTATAAAACTGAATGAATATTCAAAACATGTCTCTTATATCATAAAACATTGTTTTGAAGTGGATGCTATCAAAACAAAACACTTACTTATCAAAAAACATTTAATTATTGGAAAGAAGTAAAATAAACAAAAACAAATCTGACCCACTCAATAAAATGTTCTAGGGTCGGGGCTTTTTTTAAGGGTAAGTCGGGTAACCTGAAACAAACATAATTTTTTTTACACCTGAAACAATTTCTGCATGGATTCTGAATTTTTAGTAAACAAAATAACATCACAAAATACATGCCAATATTAAATACATCAAAACCCATCTCGCATGTTTTATCTGTAACAACATACATATCATATTGTGCTTTTAATGCTCATCCATGTTAAAACGCCCAGTGATTTATAACCGAGTATTTTGTGACAAAAAATCTAATCTAATCTCAAACTGCCATCATTATTCAACATGCAAATTATCTCGAGGGTTGAACAACAGAAGGTTCTAATTGCCATTTAAATCAATAGCAGCTAGTACCTTCTGGTTTTCAACCATCAATATGCAGCATAAAACAAGAGCTGTCTCAGGACAGCACGCTCAACTAGTCAACCGCCAGAGTTATTGGCCTTTATCACTCAAAAAAGGGGCATAAATCTGGTAAAATGATGGTCACAGTTATGTGGCTGGCCAGTGACCTTATATAATGACCCTGAAGACATGTGTGAAGTATTAATTAAATATCTGTAGCAGATATAGAGATGTTAAGTTGTTGCACGCAAGTACAAAAAGGGGCATAATTCTGCTAAATTGCTTGTCACAGTTATGGGCTTTGGGCAGTGTCCTTATATAATGACTCTGAAGACAAGTGTGAAGTTTCAATTGAATATATGTAGTTGTTACAGAGATATGTACATGTTGCATGCAAACCTCAACCTGAATTGTCTCTTGCACGAACACCTTAACCTGAATTTTCTAAGTACAAAAATGGGCATAATTCTGCTAATATATTATGCTGGTCACAGTTATGGGTCTTGGCCAATGACCTTAAATAATGACCCTGAAGGCATGTGTGAAGTTTCAATTGAATATCTGTAGTAGATATAGAGATATTGAGTTGTTGCACACACACTTTAACCTGATTTTCTAAGTACAGAAAGGGGCATAATTTTCTAAATTGCAGGTCAGTGTTTTGGGCATTGGTCATTAACCTCTCATAATGATGAAGACATGTGTGAAGTTTCAACTGAATATGTGTAGTAGTAACAGAGATATGGACTTGTTGCACATATTAACCAGAGCATTACGCTGAAGCGGCCAAACAGGTGAGTAGTTTAGCTTAAACTATTCCGTGACTAGTCGAGCTAAAAATGCTCCTTGAAACAGTAAGCCAGAGTATCTGCCCTATAATTTGATAAATTTCTTTCTACTATAGAGTCTAAAGGATAGTCTTACTGGGTGATTGGAAGGGGGTCACATTGTTTTAACCTCTACTGAAATTCAACCCATTTTAGGTGCATCATAGTGATTTGATAGAAAAACTTTGTTTGTTTGGATTTTTCGCTGTATTCAACAGTATTTCAGTTATATAACGATGGTCAGTTAACCGACTCACACTTTTCCTGCCTTACTTATGCCAGTAACTGACAACTGCCCTACTTGAATCAGAGGTAGGGGGAGAATGGCCGTAGAAATAGTTTCATGACCAATCCCCCCACAAGTTATGTGGCCGGGCTGGGAATCGAACTCGCGATCCTCGGATTCGTAGTCCAGCGCTCTACCAACTATATGCTGTGAAAATTGTAATGTACATATTTATGTCGCGCAATACTGTCAACACTTCCAAATATTACAAGCAAAACTTCCAAAATCAGAGGCCAGGAACTTTTTCAACCAGAAGGAGCTCTGCAAGTAGGTATCATACATGACCACAATTTGTCACCAGCCATGACAGGAGGGCCAGTGTTCGGGTCATTTTTATTAGACCTACTCCCAGCGTTGTTTTCACCTTTGGGGGAAAGGTGGCGGGGCCCTTCAGATGGCGAATTTTATGGCAAAAAGGGGCATTTTTTTATAGAAAAGCATTATTACTTGTTTATATTCTACTTTGTTATAAAACATTAATGAACTGTTTTGCAACAATTGATAACTTAGATTATGCACTAACTTGGTTGGATGAAAAATTGCTGGGATGGTTCATGAAAATTCCTCTATCTTGGTCAATTTTTGTCCGATTTTATTTTATTTTATTCAAAATAAAGCTTAAATTCTGAGGGGGGTTTTAATGTAAATATAGGGAACACAAAATACTTGTTAAGCATGGGAACGGGGCCTAGTTTCGGCCCCAAATTGGCCCTAAAAAAACAAGTTGCCTACAGTTTCACTGCCTTTGTCTGAAGTCTGACAGACTTTTGCAGAGACTCTAGCACAGGGCCATTTAATTATTTGTTCCCTAGTTTCTTACACACCTGGATCAGGCGGGGGTTGTGTCCCCATCAGCTGCGCATTGACGGAGAGAATGTGAAGCTGTACGTGATGCTGCAAAGAGATGGCGTTACTGAACATCATCCCGCAGAATGTGCAAACGGGCGGCAGTTCGTCCAGGAACGGCGCTGCACCGGGAAATGGCTGGTTATCCATCGTCAGAGAATACTGACTGGAGGGCTCTTAGTATTGAGTATACGTCTTTGACATTCATTTACATAACACTACCATCGCAGATGAATGTATGTTTTCTTGACCAACCTCATTCAAGGTACTGGTGACAATTCCTTTATATCCACAAACACCGATAGCACATCACTTTAATACACATTGATAGCCTCGCAAAAGTAATCTGATTATCGATAAATGAGTAACAATAACTTAAACAATTATACGAATTTACAATCGTAAATATGTTTTGTTTTTTCCTTTTCTTCACTGTAACAAGTTTAAGTTTGTGTAGGCATTAAATGCTCCACGGCTGCCGTTATCGATGTTCAAGTCTCAGGCGAAGTTCTCTGTAAATTCTTCTTAGTCTGCCTTCCTTGTGTTCCATGGAGTCTGCAAACCGAAAAAAAAACCCACAAATAAAGTTATAAGGTATTAAATTGTATTATCATTAAAAACATACAACATTTTGAAGGAACTCAATGTTAAGTCACCTGTGTGTGTGTACTATCTATTAACTGAAAATAAAAAATACTTACAAGATTTACAATATTCAGTAAAGCTCAAGTGAAAGATATTTTTCTTGATGTTGCAGAGTTAACACTTTTTATGCAAGTAAAATTACTTGGCATATCTACTGGGAGTTACACTGAGTGGAAGCAGATACCGCCACAAATTCACGCGGTTTGACTCCAAGTGTGGGTAGTGATGCCGAGCGAGGTGGAGTTATAACTCTGCGATATATTTCGTGCAATACAGTGTCCGACATTCTTTCAATATTCCAACATTTTGTTAAATGGCTAAAGACATTTTTTTGGGCTACAGATTTTTTCTTTATTAAAATAAGTACATTCACCGAAAATGGGAAATAACGAAAATTCTAACTCGGCGATGGCAAGTTAAATACGTTTTCCCTTCAGCTCTACTGTATGTGTTAATCAACCTTTAATATAGCTTTTGAATATGTTGCAGTTATATTTCTGCTTTCAAAAAGTTAGTACGTACAGAAACATGTAAACATATGTTTGTGCTACAGAGTTAATTTTGACAAAACAACATATGTCTTATGACAGCGTCACTCAAAATTCTGACAGTAATAACTTTAATAAACTAAAAAATACTCTACTTTAACCGATGCTATTGCCTACGAAATAAATCCAGGAAATAACCACACCGGTGAGTGAAGCATAACACAGGAAAAGTAAAAATTGTTATGTTTTGTTTAAATCCTTTCATTATACAATTTATATGGAAGTTCTCAAACATAATTGTGAATGTTTTCATTTTACTGTTGGAAAGAAGGGTTTTGTCCAAAATATTTTCTTTCAGGCATACTTGCAAGAAATATTCATTGTTTATGTATACATCAGTCATTAGTCATTCATGATAAACACATCAAACATGAGTTTGTTAACCCCAAAGTTACCAAACCATGGTGTCGAATATGATCATATACAAAGACAAAACTATATATTAATAAAGTAAAATGCCCCTGGTGAGTTTAGAACATCGCATTTATTATCTCAATATTAAGGCGACAAAGTATTTCTGTTTGGACTTCATTATTTCATGCTGATAATGTGAAAGTAGTCATCATACCAACTAGGAGTGTCAAACATAAACATGCAAAAATAAACCAAATTTTCTGTATTTTCAATCAATTACATCAAATCAATACCTAGTTACACTCATTAGAAAGTATGCAATTATCAGTAAAACGTGTATAAATATGAATAGTCTGTACACATTATCTAGACATTTGACGTCGAAAATTACTTTACAACTTACACCAAATGTCGCGAAAACGTATGACAATTTCTTTGTTGACATATTTATATCATACGGCGAGGTTAAACGTGACACATTCGTGCTTGTGCGCGTGAATTCACGTTGTTTAATAAATTCATCGTACTCTGTTCACAATAAAACGCAATAATCACCTTGAGCACATGTAACAAATGGCCAATTTCTTCTCCGTGTGAAAAGCCAGGCGAGACGAAGCGATCCAAGGCGAGACACTGGCCTCATTTAGACCATAGTTGAAAATTTAAAATAAGGGCTGTGGCGTTTAAATTTTTATGCCAATCAATTCTACGTGTTAGATTTGCTTATATTTCGTAAATTTTCGTTGTCGGGATAAGGGTTTTGCACCAGAATTTCGGGTTTTTGTGTGCAAAATTTTAACAAAACAAAAATGGCGTCAAGGACCAAGGGGAGTTAATTAGCATCAATCATACTTTTAATTCGAATTGTCTTCCTTGGATTGTATACGTAAAGAAATAACAAATTGCTTTACACTGGCGAAACACAACACAAAATCGATCGATGGCGAATCGCTAAGTGTGTAACATAAATCTTTTATCCATACGGTTTTTTTCCATGAAAATAACAAGTATGGTGAGCCGGTGTTGTATCTAACAACATATGCTTTTTTAAAATGAAAAACGGAGTGCCGCGGTGTTAAATAAATATGTTTACTGTACAGTACTCACTAGAAAAAGTTGCTTTTTGTAGATTTATATACTAGTATAAAACATGTTTGCAAACAGTTAAATAAAAATACTAAAACAAAGAAAAAACTGATGTACACACGTAAATTAGAGATCTATTAACACATTGTTTATTTATAGGTCTTTGCGTAGATCAACATTTTTAAAGGCTTAGTTTAATCATTCTTTATTTGACCCCCCCCCCCCCCCCCAACACACACACACACCGAATTTTTTTTAGGGGTATTGTACTGGCACCTATCAGCTGAGAGCGATGCACTGCTGCTGAAACAATGCACTCAGCCCATTTCTCAGTAAGCTGAGATAAGCCATTATCGCCCCAGTAAGCTGAGAGAAAAGATTGCAGATAATGATGGGAGATTTTATAGCGGACCACTACACTGAGTGGGATTCCCCATGGAGTGGTAGACATTCCTTAATCTAGACCTTTAATGTATGGTGTGACATTTTTGTCTCGTGTTTCAAATATCATAGACTTGCCTAAACTGTACAGTGACATTCAAATGATTTGTAGAAACGGGTTTATTTAGACATGACACGAAATTAGGTAGCATGATAATATATATATATATATATATATATATATATATATATATATATATATATATATATATATATATATATATATATATATATATATATATATATATATATATATATATATATATATATATATATATATATATATATATATATATATATATATATATATATATATATTAATGAAAATCTATACGAATTACTCACAGTAATGAGCTGTTACATCCAGTGCGTTTTCTGTATAGAACCATGCATCTAAAATAGTTGTTCCTGGCGCCATTTTTATTTCTATATATGCTATTCTTAATTTAAGTTGAAAATACACTGAGATTCATGCTGGGAACACAATTGATGCGTTATTACGTGTTCACGAAAATGATCAAATAGAAATTCACTTGGAATTATATGGCAAAATCGTAAAAAAAGGCCTTTCTTTCTTAGAAAATCAAATTAAATTAATTAAAGCAATAAGCTATCAAAGTTTTAACAGTTTGATTTAATGCGTTAAGTAAGAAATCAAATTTGATTTAAATGCAACTCAATGTATTTTTTATGTTTATATACCTAAATAGCAGTTATGAATGTAAGATTATGACATCGATAGTCAAAGCATGACTGCGCATTATTTTTATAAAAAATTATTACCGTACACTTTAATGTTAATTACATATCTCCATGATAAAATCGTGCTGTGCTAAAAAAAACGCGCGAACTATTTGTTAACGCCAGCGACGTCACGAAATGCTCGTGGGAAGCGTGCGTGTACAGCTGCTGTTAAGCGCAGCGTTTCATGTATATTTTTGACCACAGCCGTGCCTGTAAAAAAAAAAAGATCGCGTTAAAAACTGCCAATGTGCCGTAATGCCAGTATAAATATAACCTCAAACAGCGTCATGTTTTTAGAAAGTATGCATGTAGAAATATATTTAACGAAGCGCGCGCAAGGTGTGCATACATTTCTCGTACATATTACATTACGTTTTCACTTTACGACGGTACTACGGCGGTGTTCGTATTAAAATCAATTACCCTGTAAAAACCAATCCAAATTCTAATAACGTTTAAACATGTTTCTAATTTGATAAATTGTAACTTTTTGTTCATTGTTACTAAGCTATCAGTTTTTCGGCGTAGCTGTCTAAGATCACTTTTGACCTAGATTTTTTGCGATAAAATTATGCAGCGGGAAAATTGAATGCCAATAGAATTGGGCAAATTTTCTAATTTTAGGGAATGCAAACTTCAAACAATAGTTTAACGTATACCAATAACTGTTGCATACTTTTGAGGATTAAAAATTTACATAATTGTTTACATAAGCGGTTAAAATTAAGTCATAAACATATCCTCGACATATACTCTAGAACTGAGGCTAATTATGAAACGTATTTTCTCATTGTATGCCATAAGCAGAATGCTATATTCATTCACATAACGAAATAATTATTTTGTTTAGCCTACATTTATATAAGCGCTACGCTCTATAAATAGCAATTATGCAATGTTCCCATTCATAAATCTCATTCACAGAGTTGCCGTTCCATTTAGCCCAGTGATTCTAACGAGTTGTTCACATTCCAGAAACAGTAGTGTCATTCTAAAAATAGCGCGCGTAGCTAGAAACAGTGTATGGCTGTGTTAATATACTCGTACATGCATCGATAATAGCGTTCAGAGAATCATAAACCTAAACATTTAAATAAATGGGAAATTTACATTTATAAACTTACTGCTAATTTGAATTAAAATTTTGGTTACGATTTATTAACGATTATTTATAATTACATTTTTCTATCAACTTCTCCAGTACTGGCGCAGTGCCTAAATCCGCCACATTTGGGGGGTATTTTTACGATTTTTTCAAAAGTTGTTTACCGATTAACATAAAAATTCACATAAATCAAGTTAGGTCTAATGTGCATTTACTGTCGTGTTACGGTTACATTTCAAATACTTGGCAAATGAAAAATATCTATTCAAATTGAAGGCCTAAACAGTGTAAAAAAATGAGCGTCGGAGTGCCTAAATCCGCCACCCCTCTTTAAAATGTTCAAATTGCTCGAAAATAATATTCTTTTATGAATTCTGTTTTCAAAGCAACTTCTATTGACTTCTATTGACAAAACTCCCACTTTTGTTTCTTTAAGGTTCATTTTCTAGTGTTTAAAATAAACACGGTGATCCGAAGTTGCTTGGTGAAAATCGTAGATCAGGAACCGTGACATTCTTATTCCACATGTGACTATTGTTCTTATTTAATTTTTTATATTGAGCAGCTATTAAGCAGCTCGTTGTGTGTTGTTAATACAATGTTTCAATTTCTTCAAATACTCATTTGTATTTCTAAAAATAGCTCTGAAACTGATCGAGGCCCTGCGTGCACGTGGGACAAATAATTAGGGTTTTTAGTAGCGAGACATTTGCGCTCTTAATATGCAGTTCTTTCCGCATTTTATTGTATGTAATGCTCTTGAATAATGGTTATTGTTATGCTGCACATGCTTCCATATTAAAACACGATAATTTAATTTAATCATGGACACCATGCGGGGCTTCAAAATTGCGCATGCGCAGTATGAAATAGTTTCCCCGCATGCAGCTTGTTTGCATTTAGGGGTTATGTACAAAATAATTGGAGAAAATATTCATTTATGCACAAATCAAGATGAAAACTCGTCTGCGTTGTTAAGGGAAGGCATATGATTGATCGAGATCAACAAAATAGAAATCGCCGGTAAAAAAACGCTTATTCGGATGGGGTGGCTGATTTAGGCAAGTGGCGGATTTAGGCACTGCTCCAGTAGATATTATTTAATCTGTAAAAAGATGCGACATTTTCAATAGATAAAATGTTATGAAAGAATAATCGGAATACGTCGAATTGTTATTCGTGTAGCATGAATACACAATTTGCTGTACTAATTATACTCAGGAACCATTGAAATATCATATTTCTACTGATATAATTTAAAATCGTCATAGTCTAATGAATTTTTATGTTTGCGTTATCAAAAATAAAGTCTTAACATTTCAAAAATCGCTGAATGTTCCCTGACTATTGCTTTTCATTGGGATACACAGCATAAATGCTTATTTGACTTTAAATCGTCATTATATTAGATAACTGAATGGTATATTACCGGTACTATAAATAACTATATAGACTCGTCTGATACATAATAATTTTAATTCATTCCTGAAATTATTTTCTTACATTGTTAATTTGTTAAATCGGCTTGACAAATTCAGATAACAATTATGTTAACCTAAATTATTTTGGTTATTCATATATCACTGGTGGAAATATGGAGCTGTATGATTGGTTTATTCACAGCATAGATATTAATGATAATTTTATTTAATTTTTAAATTAATAAATTTATCTCAAATTAACTTTTGAGTCCGATAAGTTTTCTTATAGTGTCCGAAAAATATGGGGTCTAATAAGTCTCCTAATATTGGTGGGAACCAAAATATCTGGGATCTGAGAAGTCACGTAACCGATCATTTTGGCCGTCTGTTAAGGTAATTTTTAAATGACATCTCAATATTAATTTCAACGCCGATTGTCTTTTTTAAAGACATTTCTTGTTTCACTGTATATTACTATCATTCAACTACTTAAACAGTCAAAAGCTGTTATATGTAATAAATATGAATGGTTTCTATTTTATTTACAAATGTTTAATAAGTTTTCAGTCACATATTTAAGTTAATTATTGAAATACCAACATATAGGACATCTGGATTATTTCATGAACTGTACATATTTTCGGACGTATATTTTATAAGCTATAGACTATAGTTTAAATTGTTATATTTAAATGCTACAGATAATATTTGGAGATATTCTTAGATATATTTTAAATGAATGCAGTTGAAGTTACCAAAAAAAAAGCTTATGGAGGTGCTGAAAATATGTTGCATTACAAAAACATTATATTAAATAAATGTGTGAAAAAGTAAGCAAAAAATAAACAAATTAGATAAAGAAAGAAATTATATAACCTATGTGTTTGTTATACATATATATAACCTTGAAACAAGATGAGCGCGCGCAAATGTGCCCTTTTTAGCAATTAGCACCCTGCCCTTTTCAATCCTGGCTGGAGCACTGCTGCTCTCTCTATGAAATCCACGTCTTCAACAGCAAGACTGACCAAAGAAGATTTGAATTTTGGCCAGACGTTCGTTTATATGCCGATCGGACACGAAACGACCAACCAAGAATCGAAAAGTGGCAGTCATGTGTACGAAAAACGTTTGGAAATCGACCGCAAACAAACCATCACAACAAAATGGCGCCCGGAAAAAGTTTAAGAACGCTGAACACTTCTTCAGTACTGAAATACTTCATTGTGATTACTGGAAATAGATACTTAACAAAACATATTGTTTTGTTAATGAACAATTGCAATTTGTTATCTGAGGGTAAAATGGATTTATTTTGCAGTTAGAGAACCATCAAAGACAGCAATAATATGTAAACAAATGGAGACTATGGCTATGCGTGCTTGACAACATGGAACAACTGAAAGTACGTATTGGGAATAAATAAAAAGGAAGGATATATATATATTAAGGATGTTAAAATACGATTTGGACCAAGATGACCAGCTCCAATGCCTTGTGGGTTAAAAATATACCCACATACATTGTCGTTAGTCTTTTATCGACAGTGCGACTATTTTAATATTTGACATTTCGACACTACTGTAGGTTAGATCTCCCCGTGAATTTAATGATTTCCTCCGTGGTAATGCTACACTTTTTTTTTGTCACAGTAAGAGGCTGACACAAAAGCTTGTGCAAAGTACTTAAAATACGTTATTCCAGAGTCTACTCGTATATTGGCTAGCGTACCGACTCGTGACGCCGTGTTATATTTTTGACGGACATAAGGAGTAGTCTCCCTTGAAATCGGTGGGCGTGGTTAACTAGGCTCTGTCGTAACGTCAATTGTAAGAAAAACATTGAATTGTTGGGAAAATGTAAATAAAACAAAAAATACCTGACAAACTCAATAAAATGTTCTAGGGTCGGGGCATTTTTTTTTAGGGTAATTCAGTTTACTTGAAACAAACATAACTTCGTTTTACGCCTCATCATTTCCAGCCCTGTAGTAGTTGCAATTCATTTTTGACGGTATTAGTTTAATTAGCATAATTATATTATGGTATATAACATAGAAACAGTAAAAATTACAGTTTCATTAGGAAATAATAACATAATAACAGTGTATTACCTGTAGTTATGCACCTATCAATATTTTCCCCAGGAGGGGGGGGGGGGGGGAGCGACGGGTATATACGGGACTTTAGACTGAAAAGTAGTTTCAGATTTTCAGTATCATTTTTTCCGTAGTACGGTGGCATGGAGGTGACATTTCTTTTTTCTTTTACGTGCGCACGTGAAGGTCTACGTGCGCACGTGAAGATCTTTACATGCGCACGTGAAGGTCTTTACGTGCGCACGTGATCATGTTTACGTGCGCTCGTGAAGGTCTTTACGTGCGCACGCGAAGGTCTTTACGTTCGCACGCGAAGGTCTTTACGTGCGCACGCGAAGGTCTTTACGTGCGCACGTGGAAAGTCATCCAATGACATTGCCTAAAATATAAGCAAGTGTTCAAGAGAATCGGCACGAAATTTGATTACCGAACTAGTATTACAACATATGTTCTGTAAATGTTAAGCTACATACATGCATATTTATTAAATCTCTAACAGCGAAACTAAGATAATAAAAACAAAAAAAACAGTAGTGTAAAGTAAATCGTTGTTCATTAAACATCGATTTTTTTTTAAGATTCAAGAACTATTATATACATTTACTATCGTTTAAACTACTTACCATTTAAAATAGTCAGAAATCATTGAAATGCTTTAGATAGTGCAACAAGACAAACCTTAAATGTATATATTTATGTATACAATGCTGTTTGCGTAGCCATATTTAAAACAGCACACACACATATAGCGGACAATAACTGGACAGCATACAATTGAATATTCAAAGAAGTTCAGACAAATAATAATTATGACACCTGACAACTTGTGATACAGCAAATGTCTGAGCACTTAAATATTACGTCCAAGGTACATATATCATAAATCGTAGAATCTTTATGATATTTTCATAATTTCCACATTGAATAACATTATTTATTTTATTTAAAAGATAAAGTAACTAATATACATTTACTTTTCACATATAATGTAATTATTTATTTTATTTTAGAGATAGTGTAACTACGTCTCAAAATGGTCAACATGGATTAAACCTTAAACAATCATGTGACAAAATGTCTGCCATTTTATTAACACCACCCACATATGCTTTTTTCAGAGGAAGGACGTGGGGTAGACTTAGCGGACGTGTTCATGTTCTGGACAGGGGCAAGTTCAATCCCGCCCATGGGTTTTGACAAAACCCTTGAAGTAGATTTCGTTACATCGCTTGAAAGAAAATTGCCCGTAGCTCGTATGTGTGGCATGGCTTTGGAACTGGTCAGAGGGTTTTCCGATCCGGAATTATTTAAGGAGGACATGGTAAAGGCTATTCAATGGAGTGGGGGTTTCCATTTGTGCTAAAAAGAAAAGGTTGAACAAAATTATTCATGCACGTAGTTCCTCACTGCTCTCGTTTCTTTTTAGTAATAGTCCTTGGAGTGTAAACTGAGGAAAATGTTATTTTTATTGTCAGACTTGACGTTTTGCACTCGGCTTCTTTTTTTATGCCCCGGCACCTTGATGCGGGAGGCATATAGTGATTGTCCTATCCGTCCGTCCGTCTGTGATTCCGTCCGTTATACCGTACGATGTTAACTAGATTTTACCGTTTCATCCACCCATATCACCCAATCTAACTTTTACCATGACCTTGACCTAATTTTAATAATTCAAATGGGCTGTCCAGCGACAACCGGTGGCATGTGTGTATTAGAACACAGCGCCTTGTGTTCTCTGGTTTTGCAATTGAGTATCGTTATGTTTAATCATAGAAGCAAATTACTTAATTCTTTTTTGTGATCAGTTTGGGAACCAACTGTTAAAACGTCAGCTCTTCGTATTGTACTAAAAAGATTTATAGTTTTGAATGTGATTGTTTTTCATTTACGTATATAGAGAAACCCGTGCTAAAATCTGAAAACATCTATAAATTTTGGCAGTTAAAATGGCAAGCTCTGAATGTCTAGTACCTCCGACTGTTATATTGTTATTTTGTTATTGTATGTCAAAGTCTTAGTGAAAAAGATGTTTTACAAATATAACATCACATTCATCCAAAAGCAACACAACTTTCAGTTGAACGTTGCATCATATGCAATCCAACTATAGTAAGAGAAAATTAATGTGAATGGAAATTCTGACATATTGTTCAGTTAAAAAAAACAACTGAAATTATAGTTGTTTGACTATATTTTCAGAATAGTTTTGTTCATTTTTTCAAGAATCATAAATTGTTACAAAACGAAATATAGTTATTGATTGCTATTAATGATCAGTGTGGGTCTTAGTGTGCATGTTATTTTCTCATTTTTAGCTCAATGATTCGAAGAATAGGTGAGCTTTCCTACTACCCCTGGCGTCGGCGTCCGCGTCTGAAATTGGTTAAAGTTTTTATTCAAAAGTCTTGTAACTTCAAAAAAAGTTATTCACTTGAAACTTGGAATATTCCTTTGTCATCAACTCCCGTGCCAGGGGCAACATCCCCCATAACTCTGTTTTGTATTTTGACAGAGTTATGTCCCTTTTTCACTTAGATTTTCTGGTTAAAGTTTATATTCATAGTTTTGTAACTTCAAAACTACAGAAGTTATTCACTTGAAACGTGTAACTAACAGTTGTCATCAACTCCAGTATCAAGGGCAACATTCCGTATAATCTGTTTTGTATTTTGACAGAGTTATGTCCATTTTTCACATAGATTTTCTGGTTAAAGTTTATATTCAAAAATTTTGTAACTTCAAAACTGCATCAGTTATTCACTTGAAACTTGGAACTAACCTTGGTCATCAACTCCAGTGTCAGGAGCAACATTCCTCATAACTCTGTTTTGTATTTTGACAGATTTATGCCCCTTTTTCACCTAGATTTTCTGGTTAAAATTTAAATTCACAAATTTTGTAACTTGAAAACTACGTAAGTTATTCACTTGAAACTTGGAACTAACCTTTGCCATTAACTCCAGTATCAAGGGCAACATTCCCCATAACTCTGTTTTGTATTTGACAGAGTTATGCCCCTTTTTCACATAGATTTTCTGGTTAAAGTTTATATTCAAAAGTTTTGTAACTTCAATACTACAATTAAATGCTATTCACGTGAAACTTGGAATATACCTTTGTCATCAACCCCAATATCAGGGTAAACATTCCCGATAACTCTATTTTGTATTTTGATAGAGTTATTTCCCTTTTACACATATATTTTTTGTTTAAAGTTTATATTCAAAAGTTTTGTAACTTCACAACTACATAAGTTATTCAATTGAAACTTGGAACTAACCTTTATCATCGACTCTTGTACCAGGGTCAACATTACCCATAACTCTATTTTGTATTTTGACAGAGTTATGCCCCCTTTTCACTTAGATTTTCTGTTTCAAGTTTATATTCAAAAGTTTTGTAACTTCAAAACTACACAAGTTATTCACTTGAAACTTGGAACTAACCTTTATCATCAACTCTAGTACCAGGGGCAACATTACCCATAACTCTATTTTGTATTTTGACAGAGTTATGCCCCCTTTTCACTTAGATTTTCTGTTTAAAATTTATATTCAAAAGTTTGGTAACTTAAAAACTACACAAGTTATTCAATTGAAACTTGGAACTAATATGTGTCATCAACTCTAGTATCAGGGGCAACATTACCCATAACTATGTTTTGTATTTTGACAGAGTTATGCCCCTTTTTCACATAGATTTTCTGGTTAAAGGTTATATTCAAAAGTTTTGTTACTTCAA
Organism: Congeria kusceri; assembly: GCA_027627225.1. Taxonomy (NCBI): domain Eukaryota; kingdom Metazoa; phylum Mollusca; class Bivalvia; order Myida; family Dreissenidae; genus Congeria; species Congeria kusceri. The sequence goes on along the minus strand of CM051033.1, from coordinate 11,265,316 downwards.
AAATACATAAGTTATTCACTTGAAACTTGGAACTAACCTTTGTCATCAACTCTAGTATCAGGGGCAACATTACCCATAACTCTGTTTTGTATTTTGACAGAGTTAGCCCACTTTTTACATAGACTTTGTGGTTAGTTTTTGTTCCAAAAATTTATAAACTATACAAGGCTTCACTTAAAAATATTGTATTTTAACAAATGTATGCCCCTTTCACTATCCAAAACATGTACCAACTGAAATACTTCGAATGGGCGAGCGCGCTGTCCTCTGACAGCTCTTGTAATTATCTGTTACTGGTATGTTGTTAAAGACAGTTGACATGTTTGCTGTATTGTTATTTTGTGTACGTGTCCACTGTAATTGCTGTCGTTCATGTTTTGTGTAGATCACAAACTAATGTGCACATTTTGCTATTTTAGACTAATGGTATACTAGTACGCGTAGGCATTTTTAAAGAAGTTCTCAAAAGTTCATAATTAATAGTTAATATAAATTAACATGAATTAACATTAGCTTAACACCATAAATAAACGTCCTTATTAATGTTATTAATAAACATGTACCCAACTATAATTGTATTCCTTTTCATTGGTTCCCTCCTGCATGGTCTTATCTTACATCGGGATTAAAATAATTAAGATGTTAATATTATATACTTCCCACATTTCACAATATCATGTATAGTTTTCTTGAGCACGCGAAGACAGTCAGTTTACATCAAACACAACTGCTTTATGTAATCAGTTAACTTTTTATTATCCTTAAAATCAGATTAAAGGTTTTCATATAATGTTCTGTACATATTATGTCATTATCAGATACGAGGCACTTTCAAACATTTAAATTATCGTCCGTATTTCCCTCCGAAGATGTAAATACAGAGATGTAGCTTGAGGTGCCGTATAAGCTGGGGTCAAGTCCTGTTCCTGCATGATCCTCACGCAGACAGCATACACATCACGGTCACAAGCAATAACTGAGCGGAATTCGGTTTCCGTGTTGCATGCTGCTACATCATCGTCGGACACTGGCACAATCTGATCCTCTGTGTTCCACAATGATGGGTAATTGTACATGACGTGGGGTCTACCGAACGGAACCATGGCATTTGTCGAACGTCGTATGGAACAGTCCACATGCGAACGGCCATGTCTAGCTCGTCCTGCAACATTACAGTACACATATATTGACCTTTATTAACGCATATTAGTATGTTTTAAGTGTTAAACAATAACATACTGTCAAGTTTATACTTGTGATGGTCCAATGTTAATTCTTTTTAAGACATATGACATCATCACATATAGTATATAAATATAGCAAATGTTTACATGTTACAATTACATTTCTACAAAACGCGGAGCAAAAATAACGGTGTCTTATTGGTAACAATCTGGGAAAGATTTCTGTTCTGTTTACGTCCTTGTCCACTACAGTTTACGGTCCTTGTTTTCATAACTTCCTAACTAAATATATAGAAGTATAATTTATTTTTGTTTGTTTTGTTTGGATTTTTCGCCGTATTCAACAGTATTTCAGTCATATAACGGCGGTCAGTTAACATACTCACACGTTCCTGTATAAGCTGGTGAACCAGTACTAAGTGTATACGGCGAAAAATCCAAACAAAACAAACAAATATAACTTCTATATATTTAGTATGAAGACATGATGTATACATTTGCATCAATAGTTTAAAATAATACACACATATAGAATGTTCACCTGGATCAGCGCAACGAAACAAAACAGGACCACATTTCTATCCAAGAAGCTGCCACTGAAATTCCCTCGATGTTGCAAATCGTGGAACAATTCGATCCAGTAATGCATATGATGCCGTCTTAGATATCCCCACCCGCTTTCAATTCTTTAGCTGTGCTTGCTCCATCTATATATGCAGTGTGACCCTCAGGTAGGTGACGCATGAAAAAGTGTTGGAAATTACGGACAGGTCCGTTCTCTGTTCCATAGTCACCTCTAACAAAGAGAGGGCAACCACCAAATTGTGTTACAGCTTCGAGACAATAACCACCGATAACTCTCGGGTTGTTGTTTGTGTTATATACATTAAGCCAAATCATTCTTCGAGAGAAACCACAAATGCACCCACTAATACAAAGGCCGAATGGCTCTAGCTTGTCGTACCCATCTAAATGCCAAATGAAGTTTGGACCGCTGGCGTAATATGCTCGTCTACGAAGGCACCTTCCGTTCGAAGAGAAACACCCTCTAGATCCTAAAATGATGCGCACATCTTCGGACCTGACATTCAAGCCAGGCTCTTTACACCGAGTTCTCATCATGCGGTATCCATGTAGCTGTCCCGATTGATTCATTTCACTACTAATACATGCAGTAACGTCACCAATATCAGAATAACGTCTTCTACCAAGGTCTAAACAGTTCAATATTCTTTTTAAATGTCTGAGACTGATGGATATATATCGTATTCCGTATTTAAAATATGCTGGATTTCCTTGTATTTTAATCCCATTTGAAACAAATCCCTTATTAAACTTCCGTAATCTCCGGCCTTCATTTTCCATGACAATGGCTGCCATTAGTGTCAATTTCATTGGTCAGTTCCTGCGTGCGCACGCACATGATCGTCTTTACGTGCGCACGTGAAGACGATCACGTGCGCACGTAAAGACCTTCACGTGCGAACGTAAACGGACAAAATATTTATCATGTCCCCTCCATGCCACCGTAATTTTGCGACCTGTAATTTAGGATATTTGCACATCAAGTTACGGTGGCATAGAGTTGACATGAGTTTGTTTTTTAACTCGTGGCCGGAACTTAAACGCCGGGGTCCACTTCTTTGATTTTGCGGTGGTAAAGCAATAAACATACATTCGGAGAGTGGGCTGAGCATATCAGACAGTGATTGGTGATAAGAGCAGTCAGTTTGTAAACAGAGACACATGTTCGAACAAGAGAGCAGTGAAAACTATGCAACTTTCTTCTCCTGCCATCCATCTACGGTGTTCCGTTAGGGCCACTCGTTGTTTCGCACTTTCGACCTATGATTGACAAGGTCGAGAACGCGAGAACACAATACGAAGTAATGAAATCACGATGCGAAATTGCGATATTACGATGCGAGATCGCGAATTTACTACTGCGATCTCGCATCGTAATCTCGCGCCCTCGCATCGTGTTTTTGCGTTTTTGCCCTTGTATATTCAAAGGTCGAGAATGCGAAAACACGATGCGAGGTTGCGAAATTAATATCGCGATCTCGCATCCGCCGAAATTACTTGCGCATATGCAACAGGAAGGCGCGAGTACGATATCACTATCGTTGTTTCGCAATTTCGTCCTATGTTCAAGCGAAAACACGATGCAAGATCGCGATATTAATTTCGCAACCGCGCATTGAAAACGCGAGATCGCGATATTAATTTCGCAACCTCGCATCAAAAACGCGAGATCGCGATATTAATTTCGCAACCTTGCATCGAAAACGCAAAAACACGATGCGAAGGCGTGAGATTCCGATGCGAGATCGCAATATTTTTTTTCGCGATCTCGCATCGTGCAATTTCGAATCGTGATTTCGCTACTCCGTATTGTGTTCTCGCGTTCTCGTGCTTGTAATCCAAAGGTCCAAAGTGCAAAACAATTAGTGGCCCTAACGGAACACCGTATCTAATAGATGAGATCCAGGATGTAAAGGTTACGCATGCGCAAATAAATTCCTTCTTTGTTACATATAAAATATCCAAAATTTGATCTCACTTTTCACCATGACCAAGCTACTTTCCAATATATCACCATACATTGTTGGAAAGATGAGGACATAACCTTTTGAAAAATAGCATGTCAAAAAATTCTATGTGTTGTAACTCCAAATATTTACCTTAGAAAAAACACACCGGTTTTGACCGGCATGGAGGCTGCCATTTTGCGCATGAATACATGGGCCAAAAGTAATGAAGCTGGGAACCACTAGACAAAAAGTAGTGCACAAAACAGCCTTTTTTCTTATTGCTTACATATACACCTTTAAAATGATACCAAAACATATTATTTAAACTGTATTTTACAAAGTATTAAAGATAGTTTTAGGCACTACTTTATCTTAAATGGCTCCCAGCTTCATAACTTTTGGCCCATGTATTCATGCACAAAATGGCCGCCCCCATGCCTGTCAAAACCGGTGTGTTTATTATAAGGTTGTATGTAATTAAGGTTATTGCCTACCTACCCGATATATTGGGAAGTCGCTTGGTCATGGTGAAAATTGAGATCAAACATTGAATATTTTATATGTAACAATGAAGGAATTTATTTGCGCATGCGTAACCTAAAGACGTTCGGAACAAAAAGAAAATAATTGGGTTAATTTCTCCTTTTGCTTCATTATTTCTTTATTGTAAATAGGTTACACTATACTAATTTCAATCAATAAATATAAATCTGTGTAAGTCATTAAGTTCTAGTCAATGGTTAAAAGTTCATTAAGCATTATAATAATCAAAAATACACGTATACAATGTATTGCCAAACAAATTAGTTCAAAAAAGATCCATTCAATATCTCCATTCTATTTCGGCATTGATGCGTTGTTTACGTAAACACGAAACCTGAAAAAGGCTACACAGGTACCCTATTTAAAGGGACTTGTTCACAGTTTGGCAAAATGACAATTTTCACAAAAATTTTCATAGATTCAAAAAAGAATGTATGCATTATATTCACACAAGCAAAATAACACTCCTGACTAAGAAAAATGTTAAAAAGATATGTTCGTTTATTTATAATCATCAATCGAAATTGGAAAAATAATAAAGCGTTTGTAACGCTTTTCATAGATAATTTAGCAAAAACGTGTATTACCGACATAGCGTTTAAACTGCCATCCAAAACCAAAAGCCTGCGTGGTGTAGTGGTAGCGCGTTAGATTTTGCTTCTAGGGGTCCCGGGTTCGAACCCCAGGGCAGGCACATTTATTATTTTTATCTTTTTCCTTGTTATTATAATTATTTAAAACTATTCCAGATATGACAGTTTTGTAAGTAAATTCATTTAATGACATTTTTCAAAAATACGAAAATCTGTGAACAAGTCCCTTTAAAGTCCAATATTTCCCAAACAAGCTCGGTGACCCCTTTTTTAAATTAATGTTTTGGTGTTAGCATACATTGGTGTATATATGTGCGAAAATTAAAAATAATCTGTCCTTTGGAACAAAATATATTGATGCATAATAAATGACGTTTCAGAAGGTATTATTAGTACCCATTTGACCTACTTCAATGTCCAGTCAAATTCATTATATCTACAGTTATTGTAGGTAAAGCGTTTTTTATTACCAAAATACACTTGTATATTGCCAAACAAGACATGTGAAAACATACCAGTCGAAAGAACCATAACCTTGTTTGAAAAAAGCTCTCCTATATACTTAAAACATTGATAAAAGTCCAAACTGAAAAAAGGAGCTTCCACAGGTACCGTATTCAAAACCCAATATTTCCGGAAAAAGGACGGTGACCCCTACTTTTTAACACTTTTTTAGTTTCAGTATACAATGACACATGTATATGACATTTTTTTAACAAAATCTGCCGTTTGGAACGAGAGATATTCGTATATTTGAATATTTATTGATGTTTTCAAAGGCATATTAAATGCATAATTAACCTCATTAAGCGTCCATTAAAAGTCATTGTATAAATGGTAACTATAGATAAAGCGCGTGTTATCATTAAACTGTCATTGTATATTGCCAAACGAAACATTTAAAAAGATGCATTTAAAAATCTCCGTCCTTGTTTGAATATGAACGCTTTATATAGTTTAACATTGCTAGCCACACAAACTGAAAAAAGGGCTTCGACAGGTACTGTATTTAAACCCCAATATTTCCGGAACAAGGCCGGTGACCCCTATTGTTTAAGACTGTTTTAGTTTTAGGATACATTGACACATATTTGTGTAAATTTTTAAGAAAATCTGTCTTTGGAAAAAAATTGGAAAAATGTGTTTAAATCCAGAGAAAATAGAAAATGTGTTTTCATCCTTCTGTTCCTGACAGACCAGTGTGTAACTGAAGAGTAGACATTTTCTAAACCTCAGGCCCTGTTATACTGTTACCCCGGGTTTTTAGGCCCTGTCACACTGTGGTGAATTTGAGCTACGAGTTCGCGCGAGTTGTTACTCGCGACAACTCGCCTGGTGTCTTGTAGATCTTGTACACATGTCGCTCGTTGTCGCAGTGATGTCTACTTATGTCTTCTTTAAAATTCTCGCCGCTTCTTGGCGACTTTTTATTCTCGTATACACGTCGAAGGCATCTCGCGCACTCTCAAACACACTCGAACACATTCCGTAGACATGTCTTTCCCTTGTCGTAGCGTGTCGCCGTATATTATCGTTCTACGACATAACACGAGTTTGCTGCGAGTTTGGAAGACTTGCCTACGACATCTGCTCTTCCGTTTCTCGTAAAATGTCGCCATAAACACGTACTCATGTCCTCACAAGTCGTACAGACTCGTCCACACTCGTACATTCTTGAAGACTAGTCTTCGATTGTCAAAAATATATCGTACGAATATCTCGGCTGAACTCGTGATAAAATGGAAGTATCGTACTTGTGTCGTGTCAAGGTCGAAGAGAACTCGAACAAATGTAGTCTAGAAATAATTCCGCGACCCACTAGTCAGAACTCGAAGCTCAAATTCGCCACAGTGTGACAGGGCCTTAAATTAATAAATCGTCCCCACGACCACATAACTCGTGGCCACGGCATAATAACTCGTGGCCACGACTTAATAACACCTAGCCTCGACTTAACATAGATGTTGTCGCCACGAATTAGAAACTAAAACACAACATTATGCGCATGTCCGTCTATGCCACCGTATGGAGTCGAATGCGGGTAGATAATTATGTTGCAAGGTAAGTAAGCGTATCATGTGCCCTGCGGTGCCTTTGGTGTAATTTATTTCATGTGCGCAAGTGTTTGTCGCACTTATGTTGGCATAAAGAAACTACCATAATTGAACTGAATGTGTCAGTTCAGCAATTCACCCTATCGTGCTAGATATAGCCGCAGGGTAAAACACTAAAAATATGAACAACCAGGTTAACACATTGCCTTGATACTTGAAGTCACTTGCCTCGAGGTAGATTTAATGTTAATTAAGGCGTAAAAAAGGTGTTGGTTTCCGCTTACCTGACCCCCGCCGACCCTAAAATTTTGTTTGCCTATCGATCATTTATTTTTTCGTACTTTCGATCGAAAGAGCAGTTTCCGCTTATATGCCGCTTTTCGGTATTTCGTATTTTGAAACCAACAATTATTTTTTGGGCCTAATGTACGTGTAGACATGAAACTGTAATGGACCTTCGCAGTCGTCGCATATAGCCGGTATGCGATATTTTACAAACTATAGTTTAGGATCATTACAGGCCTATCTATCGTTTTTAGTACATGGAAATGCATAACAAAACAACACAATGATTATGTTCAACACTCTTCCCACGTGTCTAGTAGTTCAACACTCTTCCCACGTGTCTAGTAGTTCAACACTCTTCCCACGTGTCTAGTAGTTCAACACTCTTCCCACGTGTCATGTCTAGTAGTTCAACACTCTTCCCACGTGTCTAGTAGTTCAACACTCTTCCCACGTGTCATGTCTAGTAGTTCAACACTCTTCCCACGTGTCTAGTAGTTCAACACTCTTCCCACGTGTCTAGTAGTTCAACACTCTTCCCACGTGTCAAGTAGTTCAACACTCTTCCCACGTGTCTAGTAGTTCAACACTCTTCCCACGTGTCAAGTAGTTCAACACTCTTCCCACGTGTCTAGTAGTTCAACACTCTTCCCACGTGTCAAGTAGTTCAACAATCTTCCCACGTGTCTAGTAGTTCAACACTCTTCCCACGTGTCTAGTAGTTCAACACTCTTCCCACGTGTCTAGTAGTTCAACACTCTTCCCACGTGTCATGTCTAGTAGTTCAACACTCTTCCCACGTGTCTAGTAGTTCAACACTCTTCCCACGTGTCTAGTAGTTCAACACTCTTCCCACGTGTCTAGTAGTTCAACACTCTTCCCACGTGTCTAGTAGTTCAACACTCTTCCCACGTGTCTAGTATTCTACCCTTTATTTAAAGCATAAACTTGAAGCATAAAGTCTCACACCCTAGTCACAATCTTGAATCTGAATTAAATGCGAACTACGATTTCCCTTTTGATAATTTAACACAAAATAGCAAAGTGTATATATAATATTACATGATTTAGTTTAATGGTGCAATGACATAATTGTATATATAAAATCGTATTAACAAACCCGTAAAAAATATCAAGAATTGTCAGATGCCAGATATAGCACAATGCCACATCCTCGGACTGGTCATAATGCAACCGTTTGTTAGTTGCAAACAACTGTTGGTTGAAATAACTTTGTTTTGGGTTTTCTTTCCGAACGAACGCTTATGTAAGTTACATTCATATTTAAGGACAATAATAGAATGTGACATGATTTCTGTTTCTTGAAAATCAAAGTTATAGCTAAAATAGTTATTTATTATAATACGAGTTTTGTTTTCAAATCCTTGTTTACAAACACTTTTCTTACGGCATCGTCACATCGTGGCCTCTACAAATATAAAAAAGGCGCTAATGTGCATCGCTAATTATCAATGTCATGATTTATGACACATGGGCCGTTTATTGCCGCGGAATAGGGGCCAGCATGATGGATGATAATTAAATTGAATATGCGGAACGGCGACCGACTTTAAACAACAGGGGAGATGCGATTTTCCTATTTCAGAGAAGGGACCGCGGAATTTATACACGACGGTCACTTGCCGAAATATTGGGGCGGCGGCCGCGGACCCTGGCGCCCAATTGCTGACGCCCTTGTGCGAGTAGATCACTGTTGTTGCAAATATGTCCGCTTTAATTGATATAGTTCGGATGCGTATGCGTCTAGTAGTTCAACACTCTTCCCACGTGTCTAGTAGTTCAACACTCTTCCCACGTGTCATGTCTAGTAGTTCAACACTCTTCCCACGTGTCTAGTAGTTCAACACTCTTCCCACGTGTCTAGTAGTTCAACACTCTTCCCACGTGTCTAGTAGTTCAACACTCTTCCCACGTGTCTAGTAGTTCAACACTCTTCCCACGTGTCTAGTAGTTCAACACTCTTCCCACGTGTCTAGTAGTTCAACACTCTTCCCACGTGTCTAGTATTCTACCCTTTATTTAAAGCATAAACTTGAAGCATAAAGTCTCACACCCTAGTCACAATCTTGAATCTGAATTAAATGCGAACTACGATTTCCCTTTTGATAATTTAACACAAAATAGCAAAGTGTATATATAATATTACATGATTTATTTTAATGGTGCAATGACATAATTGTATATATAAAATCGTATTAACAAACCCGTAAAAAATATCAAGAATTGTCAGATGCCAGATATAGCACAATGCCACATCCTCGGACTGGTCATAATGCAACCGTTTGTTAGTTGCAAACAACTGTTGGTTGAAATAACTTTGTTTTGGGTTTTCTTTCCGAACGAACGCTTATGTAAGTTACATTCATATTTAAGGACAATAATAGAATGTGACATGATTTCTGTTTTCTTGAAAATCAAAGTTATAGCTAAAATAGTTATTTATTATAATACGAGTTTTGTTTTCAAATCCTTGTTTACAAACACTTTTCTTACGGCATCGTCACATCGTGGCCTCTACAAATATAAAAAAGGCGCTAATGTGCATCGCTAATTATCAATGTCATGATTTATGACACATGGGCCGTTTATTGCCGCGGAATAGGGGCCAGCATGATGGATGATAATTAAATTGAATATGCGGAACGGCGACCGACTTTAAACAACAGGGGAGATGCGATTTTCCTATTTCAGAGAAGGGACCGCGGAATTTATACACGACGGTCACTTGCCGAAATATTGGGGCGGCGGCCGCGGACCCTGGCGCCCAATTGCTGACGCCCTTGTGCGAGTAGATCACTGTTGTTGCAAATATGTCCGCTTTAATTGATATAGTTCGGATGCGTATGCCTGGGCACGCCCCTGCATGTTATATTTGTTAGGGTCTTGTAACACTAACTGAAGCGTACATTACTTTGTACATAAATAAAAAAATGTTTCGCCATATGTTTATCTGTTTGTTAATATTCAAAAGAATTCACAAGAAGTTTAATACTGTGACGTAGACCAAAATAAAATGTGGCGCGTCGTGATAAAACCGGTCTTAATGCATGTGCGTAAAGTGTCATCCCAGATTAGCCTGTGCAGTCTGAATGTGATGACCCGGAGTGTGTCTCAGCAATCCTACCTAATTAACTTACTATAGACTCACGAAAGTTGGGACGAATCTTGAATCATAGCTGCAATTTCCAGCTATTTATTTTTTACTGAAAGATATTTAATTTTGGTGTGGTCTTGTGCTGTGGGGGTAAACCGGAGTACCGGAGGAAACCCCACCTGTTCGGTATGGTGACCACCAACCAAACTCACATGCGCCGGGAGTGGGAAGCGAACCCGGGATGCCTAGGTGAGAAGCGAGTGTACCAACCACTGCGCTAGCCGGACAGCCCAGCAACAGTCTGGACAAGAATTGTGCTATTTATACTCATTTCAGGAAGCGGAACATCCTGGTTCAGTGCACACCTCCTCTTGATAATGAAGCTTCATTGAATTCTGGCCAGTAGTTGCCGAGACATAGTCCGGACAAGATTTGTGCACTATATACTGATTTCAGAACTCTTCAAAGTCCCGTAACTCTGAGAAAAATAATTGAAGCTGAACTCCTGGTTCAGTGCACACCTCCTCTTGGTAATAAAGCCTCCCATGAAGTTTCATTGAATTCTAGCTAGTAGTTGCTGGGAAATAGTCCGGATAAGAAAACGGGACGGACAGACGGACGGACAAAAGGGCGACTGTGACAATATTAATTTGGAGAAAGATTCAGAGCGAAATAACACACCGATGTTGGCCGTCTGGACAGGTGATGAGCAACGCTGGGTTATCTTTTGAAGTTTCTTGAAGACCACACTTTGAGTACTTAAAACCACATTGAGTCTCTACCGGTAACCACATTGAGTTGGTACTGAAACCACATTGATCTGTACTGAAGGCACATTGAGTCTGTACTGGAAACCACATTGAGTCTGTACTTGAAGCCATATTGAATCTGTACTTGAAACCACATTGAGTCTATACTGGAAAACACAGAGTCTGTACTGGAAACAACACTGAGTCTGTACTTGAAACCACATTGTGTCTGTACTTGAAACCACATTCTCTACTGGAAACCACATTGAGTCTGTACTTGAAACCACATTGAATCTGTAGTGGAAACCCCATTAAGTCCCTAATAAAACCACATTGAGACTCTACTGGAATCCACAATGAGTCTCTACTGGAAACCACATTGAATCTGTACTGGAAACCCTATTAAGTCTCTACTAAGACCCACATTGAGTCTCTACTGGAAACCATATGGAGCCTCTACTGGAAACCACATTGAGTCTCTACTGGAAACCACACTGAATCTGTACTTGAAACCACATTGAATCTGTTATAGAAACCACATTTAGTCTCTACTGGAAACCACATTGAGTCTGTACTTGAAACCACACTGAGTCTTTACTGGAAACCACAGTATGTCTGTACTGGAAACCACATTGAGTCTGGACTGGAAACCACATAGAGTCTGGACTGGAAACCATATTGAGTCTGTACTGGAAACCAGATTGAGTCTGTAGTGGAAACCAAATTGAGTCTGGACTGGAAACTACATTGAGAATGGACTGGAAACAACATTGAGTCTGTACTGGAAACCACACTGAATATGTACTGGAAACCACATTGTGTCTTTACGGAAAACCATATTGGGTCTGTAGAGGAAACCAGATTTAGTCTGTACTGGAAACCACATTGAGTATGTACTGGAAACCACATTGAGTCTGTACTGGACACCACATCGAGTCTGTACTGGAAACAACATCGAATCTGTACTAGAAACAACATCGAGTCTCTACTGGAAACCATATTGAGTCTCTACTGGAAACCACATCAAGTCTGTACTGGAAACCGCATAGTCTGTACTGGAAACCACATCGAGTCTCTACTGGAAACCATATCGAGTCTGTACTGGAAACCACATAGTCTGCACTGGAAACCATATTGATTCTCTACTGGAAACCATATTGAGTCTCTACTGATATTGAGTCTCTACTGGAAACCATATTGAGTCTCTACTGGAAACCATATTGAGTCTCTATTGGAAACCACATTGAGTCTTGACTGGAAACCATATTGAGTCTGGACTGGAAACCACACTGAGACTGTAGTGGAAACCATATTGAATCTGGACTGGAAACCACATTGAGTCTGTAGTGAAAACCACATTGAGCCAGGACTGGAAACCACATTGAGAATGGACTGGAAACCACATTATGTCTGTACTCGAAACCACATTGAATCTGTACTGGAAACCACATTTGAATCTGTACTGGAAACCACAATCAGTCTCTACTGGAAACCATATTGAGTCTATGCTGGAAACCATATTGAGTCTCTACTGGAAACCACATTGAGTCTGGACTGGAAACCATATTGAGTCTGGACTGGAAACCACACTGAGTCTGTAGTGGAAACCATATTGAGTCTGGACTGGAAACCACACCGAGTCTGTAGTGGAAACCACATTGAGTCTGGACTGGAAACCACATTGAGAATGGACTGGAAACCACATTATGTCTGTACTGAAACCACATTGAATCTGTACTGGAAACCACATTGAATATGTACTGGAAACCACATTGAATCTGTACTGGAAACCACATTGTGTCTGTACTGGAAATCACATTGAGTCTGTACTGGAAACCACATTGGGTCTTTACGGGAAACTATATTGAGTCTGTACTGGAAACCACATTGAGTCTGTACTGGAAACCACATTCCCAGCAAGCAATCCCATATAGGCCCAATATGGGCTACAGGTGGGCAAATATAACATATGGGCCCCATGTGGGACCCATATATTATTTGTTCAGCCTATATCGGGCCCATATCGGACCAAGCAGGCAAGCCCACATGGGTTTCTTGCAAGTATGCCCATATGGGTCCCGGTAAGTCATAACATGTGGGCCTGATAAGGGCTTTACCTGGGCTGATCTTCCACATGGGCCCCATATGGGACCAATATACATCATCTTGCCCATTTTAGACCCACTTGGGTCCCAGACAAGCAAGCCCATTAAGGTACCAACAAAAAAGCCCATATGGGTTCCCAACTAGTCAGCCCGTATGGGTCCCAGCAAGAAAGCTTATATAGGTCCCCAACAACCAAGCCCAAATGGGTCCCGGCAAGAAAGCCCATATGGGTCCCAAACAAGCAAGTCCATATGGGCCTCCGATACCAAGCCCACATGGGTCCCAGAAAGAGAGCCCATAAGGGTTCTCAACAAGAAAGCCCATATGGGTCCCAGCGAGAAGGCCTCTATGGGACCCAAATAAACAGACCCATATTGGTCACAAAGGGCAAGCCCATATGGGTCCCCATCGAGAAAGCCCATGTGTGTTTTCAACAAGCAGCCCAATATGGGTCCCAGCAAGTAGGCCTATATGGGTTCAATATGGGAAATACCTGAACAAATATACATATGGCCCCATGTGGGACCCATATATGTTTTTCTGCCTATATCGGGCCCACATTCGACCAAGCAGGCAAGCCCACATGGGTTCCAAGTATGCCCATATGGGTCCCGTAAAGCTATCAGATGTGGGCCTGATAAGGGCTATATCCGGGCTGATCTTCCACATGTGAGACCAATATACATCGTCTTGCCCATATTAAACCCACTTGGGTGGTAGGCAAGCAATTCCATATAGGTTCCAGCAAGAAAGCCCATATGGGTTCCCAACTAGTAAGCCCATATTGGTCCTATCACGAACCCAGCAAGCAAGCCCATATGGGCACAATTTGGGCTTTACATGGGCAAATATACCATATGGGCCGCATGTAATATTTGTTTGCCCATACCGGGCCCATATTGGACCAAGCAAGTCAACCCACATGGGTTCCCAGAAAGTATGCCCATATGGGTCCCAGTAAGTCATCCCATGTGGACCGATATGGGCTATACCTGGGCTGATACACCACATGTGCCCCATGATGGACTCATATGCGTTGTATTTCCCATATCAGACACAGTTGGGTCCCATGCAAGCAAGCCCATATGGGTCCCTGCAAGAAAGCCCAAATGGGCGCCAACCAAGTAAGCTCCATATGGGTCCCAACAAAAAAGCCCATATAGGTCCCCAACAAGTAAGTCCATATGGGTCCCAGCAAGACAGCCGATATTGGTCCCCAACAAGCAAGCCCATATGGGTCAACAACAGCAAGACCATATGGATCCCAGCATGAGAGCCCACATGGGTCTCCAACAAACTAGCCCATATGGGTCACAAAGGGCATCCCATATGGGTTCCCAACAAGCAAGCACATATGGGACACCAACATTCAACCCATTACGGGTCCCATTAATAGAACCCATATGGGTCCCCAACAAGTAAGCTCGTATGGGTCCCGGCAAGCCAGCCTATGGGACCCAATATGGGCTATAACTGGTCTTATTAACCACATGGGTTCCGTAAGGGTCCCACATACATTGTTATGCCCTTATCAGTCCCAGGTAGGACCCACGCAAACAAGCCAATATGGGTCCCAGCATGAAAGCCTAGATATGCGTCACCCAAAAGCAAACCCATATGGGTCCCAGCAAGAAAGCCCATATGGGCCCCCAAAAAGCAGGTCTAGATGGGTCACCCAGTAGCAAGCCCATATGGGTCCCAGCAAGAGAGACCAACTAGCAAGGGCATATGGGACCCAGCAAACATGCCCATATCGGTCAGTCTGATGTGTGATTCTATGACCAGTTCAAGGCAGTTATTCACGTCCGCCATCTTGTTTTGTCAACTGCAGATTTTCTTTCGAGGAGCACAATGCAGCTTGCATTTCTTAAATATCAAGTAAGTAAATATGTGTTTTGCACTTGGAAAAATGTTTGTCATAACTTAATTATCATAATTGCACTTTAAATCAGAATTAAAGTAAATATATCTCTATTGTCATATATTTTCGCGACTATTTAAAAAATGTTACTTCACTATCACAACTGTTTCAAAATGTGTGTGTTGTTTTGTACGTGTAATCTTTGTGCAAATAAAGCATGGGTTATCAGTGGGAAAACAATATAGTTGCTTTTGTTGAAGTTGCATTATTTATTAAAACGTACACTATATGGCAATTAATTGAATGTTGGAATAATTTCACTAATTGGAACAATACGTTTCATGCATTTGAGTTCAGAAGTTTGATTGTATGAATTAGCTTAAGCAATCTCACACACAAAATATACATCCTACATTTCATTTTTATATGCCTTGCATTAATTATCATGTTCTTATTTATCGCTAGAATCAATATTAAAATATTTAATTACACAATCAATAAACAGCAAATTCATTTGTGTTATTAATCGCGTTATATTTTTTTTCAAACACAGCACGGCCACGCCGCAAATTTTCCATAGATAAAGAATAAAAATCAACCATGGGTTATTCTGCAACAAATTATGGGCGGAGCCTTATGTTTTGAAAATAGTTCCGGTAATTAAAAAGTGTTCAGTAAAATGCAGGTGCTTAATATTTTCACAGTATTTATCAACAATTCTACCACGGCACGCGTCTAGTGGTCCGTAGATAAAGAAGGAAAATAACTGTGGGTTATTCTGCAACAAATTATGGGCGGAGCTTAATGTTTTGAAAATAGTTCCGGAAATTCGAACAAATTGTTCCGTAAAATGCACGTGCTTAAACGCGCGATAGCAAATTGTGACAAACAAATCATTTTTGCATTATGTAGCGCAATTAAACCACATTTGTACTACATATTTTATACTTAAGTTCACAAAAACGTTAACGTTTTGTTTATATGTTTTTAATTTGCGCTTTTTGGCATGATATTTTCACTGTATTATATCGATAAGTGTGACGTCATTCGCTCAATGTTTATCAATAAAGCTGACGTCATTTTGAATTGTTATGCTTTATTGACGTCACAGAAACGCACGTCTGAATGCACTTCTCGGAAAATGGGCGGAGTACAGATAAATATAGTTCTCATTTATAACCTTTAAAAATACGAATTTTATGTAAAAATGTGTTAGAACCGAAATAACTGAAGGGTAACAGTTTGTTATCGCGTTAATAACCAACGGTTCGTCGTTATGCTTGTTATCAAACCACTCGGGTTACCGCCCTCGTGGTTTAATTCGTACGCATCGGAGCTCCAACCCGTTGGTTATTACCGCAATAACCAACAGTTACCCGTTAATTATTTCTTAAGTATAACGCAATTCGCTCAATGTTTATCAATGAAGCTGACGTCATTTTGAATTGTTATGCTTTATTGACATCACAGAAACGCATGTGAATGTACTTTTGTGGAAAATGGGCGGAGTATAGATTCCTATAGTTTTCATTCATAACCTTTAAAATTACAGAAATTTTTACAGAAGATCGTGTTGGAATCAAAATAATTGACTGGTTAGCGTTGGTTAATACGGTAATAACTAACAGTTTGTCGTTCCGATGCTTGTTATCAAACCACTCTGGCATCTGCCGTCGTGGTTTAATTGCTTCACATCAGAACTCCAAACTTTTGGTCATTACCGCAATAGCCAACGCTAACATGTCAATTATTTCGATTCTAACATGATCTTCTGTAAAATTCAATTATATCTTAATTAATGACATTATACATTATTGGTAAACCTTCTATATATTATTAGTTATAAAATTTAAAATATTTACTTGTAGATCTGGACTGGAAACCATATTGAGTCTGGACTGGAAACCACATTGAGTCTGTAGTGTAAACCACATTGAGTCAGGACTGGAAACCACATTGAGAATGGACTGGAAACCACAGTATGTCTGTACTGGAAACCACATTGAATCTCTACTGGAAACCACATGGAATCTGTACTGGAAACCACAATCAATCTCTACTGGAAACAATATTGAGACTACTGGAAACCATATTGAGTCACTATTGGGAACCACATTGAGTCTGGACTGGAAACCATATTGAGTCTGGACTGGAAACCACACTGAGTCTGTAGTGGAAACCATATTGAGTCTGGACTGGAAACCACATCGATTCTGTAGTGGAAACCACATTGAGTCTGGACTGGAAACCACATTGAGAATGGACCGGAAACCACATTGAATATGTACTGGAAACCACATTGAATCTGTACTGGAAACCACATTATGTCTGTACTGGAAACCACATTGAATCTTACTGGAAACCACATTGGGTCTTTACGGGAAACCATATTGAGTCTGTACCGGAAACCACTTTGAGTCTGTACTGGAAACCACATTCGCAGCAAGCAATCCCATATAGGCCCAATATGGGCTACAGGTGGGCAAATATAACATATGGGCCCCATGTGGGACCCATATATTATTTGTTCAGCCTATATCGGGCCCATATCGGACCATGCAGGCAAGCCCACATGGGTTTTTTGCAAGTATGCCCATATGGGTCCCGGTAAGTCATAACATGCGGGCCTGATAAGGGCTTTACCTGGGCTGATCTTCCACATGGGCCCCATATGGGACCAATATACATCATCTTGCCCATTTAAGGCCCACTTGGGTCCCAGACAAGCAAGCCCATTAAGGTACCAACAAAAAAGCCCATATGGGTTCCCAACCAGTAAGCCCATATGGGTCCCAGCAAGAAAGCTTATATAGGTCCCCAACAACCAAGCCCAAATGGGTCCCGGCAAGATAGCCCATATGGGTCCCAAACAAGCAAGTCCATATGGGCCTCCGATACCAAGCCCACATGGGTCCCAGAAAGAGAGCCCATAAGGGTTCTCAACAAGAAAGCCCATATGGGTCCCAGCGAGAAGGCCTCTATGGGACCCAAATAAACAGACCCATATTGGTCACAAAGGGCAAGCCCATATGGGTCCCCATCGAGAAAGCCCATGTGTGTTTTCAACAAGCAGCCCAATATGGGTCCCAGCAAGTAGGCCTATTTGGGCCCAATATGGGAAATACCTGAACAAATATACATATGGCCCCATGTGGGACCCATATATGTTTTTCTGCCTATATCGGGCCCATATTGGACCAAGCAGGCAAGCCCACATGGGTTCCAAGTATGCCCATATGGGTCCCGTAAAGCTATCAGATGTGGGCCTGATAAGGGCTATATCCGGGCTGATCTTCCACATGTGAGACCAATATACATCGTCTTGCCCATATTAAACCCACTTGGGTGGCAGGCAAGCAAGTCCATATAGGTCCCAGCAAGAAAGCCCATTTGGGTTCCCAACTAGTAAGCCCATATTGGTCCTATCACGATCCCAGCAAGCAAACCCATATGGGCACAATATGGGCTTTACATGGGCAGATATACCATATGGGCCCCATGTAATATTTTTCTGCCCATACCGGGCCCATATTGGACCAAGCAAGTCAACCCACATGGGTTCCCAGAAAGTATGCCCATATGGGTCCCAGTAAGCCATCCCATGTGGACCGATATAGGCTATACCTGGGCTGATACACCACATGTGCCCCATGTTGGACCCATATGCGTTGTATTTCCCATATCAGACCCAGTTGGGTCCCAGGCAAGCAAGCCTATATGGGTCCCTGCAAGAAAGCCCACATGGGCGCCAACCAAGTAAGCTCCATATGTGTCCCAACAAAAAAAGCCCATATAGGTCCCCAACAAGTAAGTCCATATGGGTCCCAGCAAGACAGCCGATATTGGTCCCCAACAAGCAAGCCCATATGGGTCAACAACAGCAAGACCATATGGATCCCAGCATGAGAGCCCAAATGGGTATCAAACAAGCAAGCCCCTATGGGTCCCAGCAAAAAGGCCCGTATGGGTCTCCAACAAACTAGCCCATATGGGTCACAAATGGCATCCCATATGGGTTCCCAACAAGCAAGCAAATATGGGATACCAACATTCAACCCATTACGGGTCCCATTAATAGAGCCCATATGGGTCCCCAGCAAGTAAGCTCGTATGGGTCCCGGCAAGCCAGCCTATGGGGACCCAATATGGGCTATAACTGGACTTATTAACCACATGGGTTCCGTAAGGGTCCCACATACATTGTTATGCCCTTATCAGTCCCAGGTAGGACCCACGCAAACAAGCCAATATGGGTCCCAGCATGAAAGCCTAGATATGCGTCACCCAAAAGCAAACCCATATGGGTCCCAGCAAGAAAGCCCATATGGGCCCCCAAAAAGCAGGCCTAGATGAGTCACCAGTAGCAAGCCCATATGGGTCCCAGCAAGAGAGACCACATGGGTTCCTAACTAGCAAGTCCAAATGGGACCCAGCAAACATGCCCATATCGGTCAGTCTGATGTGTGCTTCTATGACCAGTTCAAGGCAGTTATCCACGTCCGCCATCTTGTTTTGTCAACTGCAGATTTTCATTCGAGGAGCACAATGCAGCTTGCATTTCTTAAATATCAAGTAAGTAAATATGTGTTTTGCACTTGGAAAAATGTTTGTCGTAACTTAATAATCATAATTGCACTTTAAATCAGAATTAAAATAAACATATCTCTATTGTCATATATTTTCGCGACTATTTAAAAAATGTTACTTCACTACCATAACTGTTTCAAAATGTGTGTGTTGTTTTGTACGTGTAATCTTTGTGCAAATAAAGCATGGGTTATCAGTGGGAAAACAATATAGTTGCTTTTGTTGAAGTTGCATTATTTATTAAAACGTACACTATAAGGCAATTAATTAAATGTTGGAATAATTTCACTAATTGGAACAATAAGTTTCATGCATTTGAGTTCAGCAGTTTAATTGTATGAATTAGCTTAAGCAATCTCACACACAAAATATACATCCTACATTTCATTTCTATATGCCTTGCAGTAATTATCATGTTCTTATTTATCGCTAGAATCAATATTAAAATATTTAATTACACAATCAATAAACAGCAAATTCATTTGTGTTATTAATCGCGTTATATTTTTTTCAAACACAGCACGGCCACGCCGCAAATTTTCCATAGATAAAGAATAAAATCAACCATGGGTTATTCTGCAACAAATTATGGGCGGAGCCTTATGTTTTGAAAATAGTTCCGGTAATTAACAAGCGTTCAGTAAAATGCAGGTGCTTAATATTTTCACAGTATTTATCAACAATTCTACCACGGCACGCGTCTAGTGGTCCGTAGATAAAGAAGGAAAATAACTGTGGGTTATTCTGCAACAAATTATGGGCGGAGCTTAATGTTTTCAAAATAGTTCCGGGAATTCGAACAAATTGTTCCGTAAAATGCAAGTGCTTAAACGCGCGATAGCAAATTGTGACAAACAAATCATTTTTGCATTATGTAGCGCAATTAAACCACATTTGTACTACATATTTTATACTTAAGTTCACAAAAACGTTAACGTTTTGTTTATATGTTTTTAATTTGCGCTTTTTGGCATGATATTTTCACTGTATTATATCGATAAGTGTGACGTCATTCGCTCAATGTTTATCAATAAAGCTGACGTCATTTTGAATTGTTATGCTTTATTGACGTCACAGAAACGCACGTTTGAATGCACTTCTCGGAAAATGGGCGGAGTACAGATAAATATAGTTCTCATTTATAACCTTTAAAAATACGAATTTTATGTAAAAATGTGTTAGAATCGAAATAACTGAAGGGTAACAGTTTGTTATTGCGTTAATAACCAACGGGTTGTCGTTATGCTTGTTATCAAACCACTCGGGTTACCGCCCGATTGGTTTAATTCGTACGCATCGGAGCTCCAACCCGTTGGTTATTACCGCAATAACCAACCGTTACCCGTTAATTATTTCTTAAGTATAACGCCATTCGCTCAATGTTTATCAATGAAGCTGACGTCATGTTGAATTGTTATGCTTTATTGACATCACAGAAACGCATGTGAATGTACTTTTGTGGAAAATGGGCGCAGTATAGACTCCTATAGTTTTCATTCATAACCTTTAAAATTACAGAAATTTTTACAGAAGATCGTGTTGGAATCAAAATAATTGACTGGTTAGCGTTGGTTAATACGGTAATAACTAACAGTTTGTCGTTCCGATGCTTGTTATCAAAACACTCTGGCTTCTGCCCTCGTGGTTTAATTGCTTCACATCAGAACTCCAAACTTTTGGTTATTACCGCAATAGCCAACGCTAACATGTCAATTATTTCGATTCTAACATGATCTTCTGTAAAATTCAATTATATCTTAATAAATGACATTATACATTATTGGTAAACCTGCTATACATTATTAATCATAACATTTAAAATATTTACTTGTAGATCTATGATCCGACTAGGTTGGCGATAAAAAATCTGGACTAGTAGCCAAAAATTTGATTTTGCAAAGAAAACCCATTATTTAGAAATATCTTCAGAAAATATGCTTCATGTTCAAATGTTTTCCATAAAATGTAGTAGCCAAATTATAGAAATTTTAGTAGCCAATTATAAAGTTTTGTAGCCAATGGCTATTTTGGCTACTGGTAGCGCTTACATATGATGTTAATCTTACCTGCAGTAGACTGGCCAAATACCAGTAGTTGCAATAGCATGAAAATATATTTCTTTTAAAGGGACTTGTTCACACATTTTCGTATTTTTAAAAAATTTCACTTAACGTCTTGACTGCAATTTAAACTAAAGATGTTGGATTGACCAAAAACAAATATTATATCAAGAAAATAAATAAATAAAATTGCCCTGGACGGGACTGAAACCACGTCCACCAGGATCAAAAACCTCTCACTGTAACCACTCAGCTATTCTGACTGCCGATCATTGAGGTGAATGTTTAACGCTAATCGCTATATAAGTGTTACACATGTTTTCCAAAATACAGACTAAAAGCGTTACAAACGCTTTATAATTTTAGCTATTTCAGTTGATTTTTCATAAAACTATAATTTTAACGATTTCAATTGATGATTTTTCATAAAAGACACTGTATTTCCAATATATTTCTTTGTCTGTAGTGTCATTTTGCTTGTTTATATATAATGTATTTTTCTTTTTGGGATCGATGAAAAAAAAAAAATTAGAAAATTGCCAATTTGCCAATCTGTGAACAGATCCCGTTAACAGACTATGTCATCAAAAAGGGCCTCAAGGGGGCAATTTCTTTAAAAAATCTGAAATTTAGATATTAATACTGACATATAATTACGGTTAAAACAGGGTATATATAATGGGAAAAGAGTGTACGCATTCTGAGATAAAAATCGATTAATATTATGGGTTTTGTTTGTTTGGCCCTTTTCCTGTTTATGTTTTGACATCAGAGTTGTGAGCATTATGTATAACCATAGTTTACAAATGACTCCTTACCAAGCTTGATAGTGCAGTTGGTTAGTGTGCTGGCTACTGTCATTTCTTTGTATGGCTCCGAAGTCTTGAGTTCGATACCCACTTGGGGTTTTCTTTTTTTCAGGCTTTTTTGCTAATTTGTTTTTATCAAATATCTTATTGTGTTTTATATTATATTTATTTATTTATTTAATACACATGCCTTAGAAGAGCGTATTTCTATAAAATAATATAATTCATAGTGCAATAGGAGGCCATTGTTTCGTTGACATAGTCCCTTTAAATGCTCATTTATAACTAGCTGATGACAGATTTTACGGATATATAATAAATTATATACATACATGTATCCCCTTCTTCACACAAGTATGGAGATTATGAAAGAGCATTTGATTCTACAGTACAACTTCAGCAGAAATTATGGAAAACAACGTTTTGTCAAACTTCAACTTGTCCAAGTTTGATAAAGTAAGTTTGATATTTTGAGAAAATGAAATTGCTGTTTATTTCATGAAAATAAACTTGTTGTTTGTTTATAAGAGTACATAACATGTATATCAACTATAATCAGATTTTTTTTTGAATCCCAGACTCCGTGGACCTCAAAGTCATCTGTCAGACAATGATGTAAAGCATGCACCACATGTTGAAAACATATACATTTGGCATAACATAATGCATACACTGGTTATTGCAGTAATAATTCCTTTATATATCAAACAAAGGTTTAACTAACATTAAATAATAATATGTATAAGGTTTGTGAAAATTTTTGTCAGACATCTTCATTTTTTTTGTCTTACACATCTGATTGTCTGACATGTTTTGTACTGTCTGGAATTCTATGTGTTTCTTAATGTTTATTTCATTTCAACACATATTTTTTAATTTGTACTTTCAGAACATGTGTTAAGGTCGAGGAACCAAGAATACAAGGCAGGCGTACAATGAGGAAACTGAAAAAAGCTACTTGTTGGTGTGTGTGATCCAAAAATGCTGCAGATGTAAATAAATGAACGTGAAACACCCCATACTTCTGATAACCAAACAGTGATCAGTTCAATTAACTATTAACAAGGCAGTAATTGCCGAACTTGTATGGAGTCCAGTATTTTCGTGCTCATTACAAGAGACAGTCAGTTAGCAATGAAGTTCATTAGCCCTTACCACACTAAATTAGAAAATTCAGGTTAAAGTTTCCGTGCAACAAGTACATGTATCAATAACTACAGTACTACTACATATATTCTATTAAAACTTCACACGTCTTCGGGGTCATTATGTGAGGTCACTGACCAAGGCCAATAACTCTTATCTGCAATTTAGCTGAATTCAGATATTCAGCTGAAACTTCTCACATGTCTTCATGGTCATATTATAAGGTCACTAGCCAATGCCCATTACTGTGACCAGCATTTTAGCAGAATTATGACCCTTTTTGTACTTAGAAATATTCAGATTAAAGTTTGTGTGCAAGTACATATCCAGGGCTTTCATTAATTTTTGAAAACTGGAAGTTTGAACTTCCTGGCCTCTAATTTCGGAAGTTTTGCTCATAATATTTGGAAGTTTTGACAGTATTGCGCTACAGAAGTCCTGACCATTTCAGAAATGGGTATATTAAGTATAAAATTCAAGGTTTTTTAAGGCCAGTTCTTTTTCATCAAGTGCTTATATGCCAATTTATTAAGTGAAAGAAGTACACATTTAGAAAAATTTCTTAATTTTTCTTCTAACTTGTTCATCCTTACATAATGGAACTTCCTTGGCTGCAATTTTGGAAGTTCAGCAGCTTCCAGGGCTGCAATTTTGGAAGTCCTGTGAGACAAAAACTGGGAGTAAATTACTCCCAAACTTCCCTTAATGGAAACCCTGCATATCTCTGTAACTACTACATGTATTCAATTGAAATTTCACATACGTTTTTAAGGTCATTATGTAAAGTCACTGACAGATATATTATACTTTCAAAGACTTTAAGTGTAGTGAATAGTCGAGCGCCCTGTCCTGAGGCAGCTCTTGTTATTTCACATATTCCCTATAATATTATCAGGCTTGTAATTTAACATGTTTGAAAAAAAATTATATTCTAATATTCTTTAAAAAAGGTTTAATTCAAGAAACAGAACTTTTTAACTGTTGAAAGATTTTTTTAGAAATACTCGATAGTTTAGAATTGCTAGCTCACAGTTTGATTTCACCACATCAGTCCTCCTTATATTTTACATTATCTTGATCATGCTTTATGTTTTGAATCAATTGTTGTTTAATGAAGGCTCGGTATTAAATGTAAGAAAGTTTTAACCGTTTTTACATATTGAATATTAATACATGATCAAGCTAGTATCATTGAGATGTGGCTCTTACAAATTAACACAACCCTAACTGTTTTCATACTTGAATTAGTTTGTGAGCCTTTGTCTTGTGACCATTCTCAAATGTTTTATAACAATGGTGTATGCAATGAAATGTATCAAAATAACGGGCTTACCTACTGAAAATAATGACTATATATCTCAATCTATGCTTAATAGATATTTATAAGTTAACACATTGGCCTATTTGAATTGTTTTGTATTGCACTGTTATAATTATGCGGTACTCTAATTCGGAACGATACATTTTAATATTGCGCTTTTGAAAACACACCTATCAGAATTGTTTGAAACTGTTTATGTTGTATTGTGGGTTGGATATATAAATTATATTGCCAGTATGAAAACACAATGGTATGTCTGAATTGATTTGAAACCATAATATACACTTACGTTGTATTCTGGGCCAGACAAATACATTGTATTGATTCTATGATAACACAGTTGTCTATTGGAATTTACAAGCATTGAAACTGTTATATATGCTGTATTCTGTGCCTGACACATAAAATATTATCAATATTATGAACTCAAGGTGGTATAACTGTTATTTATGTTGTATTCTGGGCCGGACACATGTTTACTTTTTTGTGTGTAAATTCTGATAATATAGTCATACTAAAACATCTTTGTTAGGTTAATTGGTCCATACTATGCAATACTGTAAGATTGGTATATCTACTGGTGGAGTTGTCTCGCATTTGATTCAATTATCATACCTTACTACCTGTGTGCTGTGTAAAGTAAAGGCTGTGTGCTATAGAGTCACATCAAGTGTTAGATTTGTCCACACTGTGTTTGGCTTTTAAATGTGTCTGAATTTACTCATAATGTGTTCTTTGATTGCTGTTGTATTGTGCCACATGTGTGCAGTTCACAATCACGCTTTATTTACAGAATCGTATCTATCTAGACTAGTTAATATGATCTAAATGGTATGGTCCATTTTTGTAACACAGGCCAAACTGTCATCATGAATAGTGTGTGATTGTTTATTTTTCCTGTTTACATGTGGAAAACAAGTGATTGATTGTACATATGTAGTACATAAATGCATTGTCCGGTTAACATTATGCATAAAGGAACTAACACATCTATTGAATACCCTTTAACGACAACAGGCATATGTTAATTACTAGTAAGTGTTATATTCTGCAAATGGCAATCCAATTGAAGTAAGAAAGGATTAAATGTGTTGTTGTATTAAAGAATGAACTTTAATAATGAAATGTATATATATATGCTCCGCAGCTAGTGAGTAACATTTATAGAATAGTTATTGTTTATTGAATTGTGCAATGCATCATGTATGTATAACAAACAGGACCTTTACATAAACGAAACCTACATGGGACCCATGCAAACAGTGTTAGCAAAACCCAACTGGGTCCCATATAGGATGCCCAAAGAGGACCCATATCGAAACCTGGATGGGTCCAACTTGGGCAGCTCATATGGGGCCAAGTGGAATTTTGCAAACACCTTTTGCATGGGTCCCAAATGGGTAGCCTATAATGGGGCCCATCTTGGATCCATATAGAACCCACATGTATCCCATAATGCAACCCATTTGGGACCCATGCAGAAACAGTTTGCAAAATCCCACATGGCCCCATATGGGATGCCTATAAAGGACCCATATCGAAGCCAATATTGGACCCATATGGGTAGCCGATATTGGACCCACCTTGGGTCCAAATGGGACCCACACAGGTCCCATATCGCAACCCATGCAAAAACAGTTTGCAAAATCCCACTTGGCCCCATATGGGTTGCCCATACAGGACCCATATCGAAGCCCATATTGGACCTATATGGCTACCCCATATAGGACCCATCGTTAGCCCATACAGGCCCCATATGGTAGCTTATATTGGACCCATATGGGTCCCATATATTTATGCTGGCTGGGTTGAGTCTGTACTGGAAACCACATCGAGTCTGTACTGGAAACCACATCGAATCTGTACTAGAAACCACATAGAGTCTCTACTGGAAACCATATTGAGTCTGTACTGGAAACCACATAGTCTGTAATGGAAACCACATCTAGCAATGTGGAGTCTGTACTGGAAACCACAAAGAGTCTGTACTGGAAACCACATAGAGTCTCTACTGGAAACCATATTGAGTCTCTACTGGAAACCACATAGAGTCTGTACTGGAAACCACATAGTTTGTACTGGAAACCATATTGAGTCTGTACTGGAAACCATATTGAGTCTCTACTGATATTGAGTCTCTACTGGAAACCATATTGAGTATCTACTGGAAACCATATTGAGTCTCTACTGGAAACCACATTGAGTCTGGACTGGAAACCATATTGAGTCTGGACTGGAAACCACACTGAGTCTGTAGTGGAAACCACATTAGAGTCTGGACTGGAAACCACATTATGTATGTACTGGAAACCACATTGAATCTGTACTATAAACCACATTGAACCTGTACTGGAAACCACACTGAGTCTGTACTGGAAACCATATGGAGTCTTTACTGGGAACCACACTGAGTCTGTACTGGAAACCACATTGAGTTTGTACTGGAAACCACGTTGAATTTAGAGTGCAAGCAACAGAAGGCAAAAGGTACTGAAAAACAATATTGCACTGAATCTGGTAATAAAGGAATGAGGTTTTAATTGTCTAATCTTTGTTTGGAAAGAATAGTAAATAATAGGTAACAACATAAATACAACATTTGTTATTCATTCAACGATTCTTCGCTTGGAACACATTAACTAGGTATGAAAGGGTTTTGTTAGGCGAAAAACACAGTAGTGCTTTACGAATAATGGTACATGTATGTGTTCATTAAATCCAAATCACAAGGCAACAACAAATCTGCTGGCCATGAATTATATAAAGTACTTTTAAAAAATCCAAAATACATTGTAATATTTGCATAATATTTAAATATGATAGTCTACAACAGAAATTATGCACCCCAGATGCCACTGATTAAATTAAAAACCTACAGAATAATTGCAAATATAATTATTTGCATTTAGCCTTCACTGTTTTGATACACATGTTTAAATCCTACTTTACAGATGTACACAAAGATAATATTTTTTCACTGTTATATTTGTATAGTTACATAGTCTACCCCACAAATTATGCACACCCAATGCCATCGATTTAATTGAAGACCCACAGAATCCTTGCAAATATAATTATTTGCAGTTTGAATGTATTGTTTATACACAAATATTTCAATCCGACAGTACAGATGTATGTGTAAAGGTCATGGTGTCACCTGTAGTTAAAATGTACCAATATTATGAAATTATCTCAATTATGTAACAACTTCAATAGCAAATAAGAGGCATAGCTTGGTTTAAAACAATGTATAGGCACAATAGGCGGAATCTACAAAATGAGGCTGTAATCGATAATTTGGGCCAGGAGTGTTTATACTCGTATGTGGCTACAAACAACTAACTTCAGCTAAACCCCGATTCTTGTAAAATAAGCTTGTGTTTCATTAAATTTATTTCATATTGACGTAATCAACTCGTTAAACAATGAAGTATCAAAACAGCCAAGAAAGATCCCCTCACCCCCATTCCCCCTCTTGTTTTTATTGCATTTTTGGCATATTTAAATTTTTCATCTCTGGAAAAAATGTATAGGCACTTGCCTTTAGTGCCTAAAGGAAGCTACGCCCCTGAAAATGAAGATGCTTTTACATGATTACAATCATTATGCTCAATGAAAATATGCTAATGGAAAATATAATACTGCTGAAAACCTTATAATTTTGCTAAAAACTTGAGTTAAACAGAAATCTCAGAATGTATCGATAAATGTAGATTTACTTACCATTAATTGACTTGCTGAGAAATATTAATCTAATATTTTTCTATATAAATTTTAAATTGTAATACCAAAATATATCATACATGTTGTATTAACAGTTATAGAAGCTAATGTTTCAAAATTCAGTTCTACATACATTAATTATGGCCAATAAAAATGTTTTAGTTTTTTTTATTCTCATCTTAAAGCTCACAACATTTACATCATATTATTCACACATGATGCTGAAATGTTTTGTTTTTTCTATGAAACAATCTAAATATAAACTAGTTCACCAAAATAAATTGCATAAAATGTGAAGGTTGCCAGGGGGCAGGGCAGTTTGACCGTATCTGGCTATGGGTGGTTCTTTGTAATCATTTGTGCCAATATTTAACTTCAAACATCTATGTACCCATTAATTAATTTTTAAAATTCGAAGAACCAATGCTGAAGTTCACACAGTTTCTTCAATTCATAAGTTGACAAACAAAATGTTGTTTTTTAACCGATTGTATAAATAGAACACACAAGTGTGTTATTACATGCAGTTGCTAGGAATTGTTATCCATCGTATTCAACAAATGTCATCGCACAATCTTAACAAAATAATGTATGAATAAAGTCCTATATCACATAAGTAATTTCATTTCTCTCTATTCAAGGCTTCAATGAATTCTTCTAGCTTCTCTTGTATTTGGCGGACTTTCTCTGAAAAAAGAAAATAATATAGTTTCAACGAAGTAAGTACCCCGGTAAGTACGTCTATTCCATGAAACAACCATCATGATTTATGTACAATGCTGGAATAAATGCATCATAAATCAGGTTAACGATAGGTACTAAACCCCCCCAAAAATCGAACACAAGAACCACAAAAAACATTTATCTAATAAATAATTTTAGATTAGATTTGCTTAGTGGCTAATGAACAACAGTTTGGAGTTATGAATGAGGGCGTTAGCCACAGTGGTTTCATACACTGCATCAGAACGACAAATCGTTGTATACTTGCCAATAAACAACAGTTTGGAGTTATGATGCATATGAATGAGGGCGTTAGCCACAGTGGTTTCATACGCTGCATCAGAACGACAAATCGTTGTTTACTTGCCAATAAACAACAGTTTGGAGTTATGATGCATATGAATGAGGGCGTTAGCCACAGTGGTTTCATACGCTGCATCAGAACGACAAATCGTTGTTTACTTGCCAATAAACAACAGTTTGGAGTTATGATGCATATGAATGAGGGCGTTAGCCACAGTGGTTTCATACGCTGCATCAGAACGACAAATCGTTGTTTACTTGCCAATAAACAACAGTTTGGAGTTATGATGCATATGAATGAGGGCGTTAGCCACAGTGGTTTCATACGCTGCATCAGAACGACAAATCGTTGTATACTTGCCAATGAACAACAGTTTGGAGTTATGATGCATATGAATGAGGGCGTTAGCCACAGTGGTTTCATACGCTGCATCAGAACGACAAATCGTTGTATACTTGCCAATGAACAACAGTTTGGAGTTATGATGCATATGAATGAGGGCGTTAGCCACAGTGGTTTCATACGCTGCATCAGAACGACAAATCGTTGTATACTTGCCAATGAACAACAGTTTGGAGTTATGATGCATATGAATGAGGGCGTTAGCCACAGTGGTTTCATACGCTGCATCAGAACGACAAATCGTTGTTTACTTGCCAATAAACAACAGTTTGGAGTTATGATGCATATGAATGAGGGCGTTAGCCACAGTGGTTTCATACGCTGCATCAGAACGACAAATCGTTGTTTACTTGCCAATAAACAACAGTTTGGAGTTATGATGCATATGAATGAGGGCGTTAGCCACAGTGGTTTCATACGCTGCATCAGAACGACAAATCGTTGTTTACTTGCCAATAAACAACAGTTTGGAGTTATGATGCATACGAATGAGGGCGTTAGCCACAGTGGTTTCATACGCCGCATCAGAACGACAAATCGTTGTTTACTTGCCAATAAACAACAGTTTGGAGTTATGATGCATATGAATGAGGGCGTTAGCCACAGTGGTTTCATACGCCGCATCAGAACGACAAATCGTTGTTTACTTGCCAATAAACAACAGTTTGGAGTTATGATGCATATGAATGAGGGCGTTAGCCACAGTGGTTTCATACGCTGCATCAGAACGACAAATCGTTGTTTACTTGCCAATAAACAACAGTTTGGAGTTATGATGCATATGAATGAGGGCGTTAGACACAGTGGTTTCATACGCCGCATCAGAACGACAAATCGTTGTTTACTTGCCAATAAACAACAGTTTGGAGTTATGATGCATATGAATGAGGGCGTTAGCCACAGTGGTTTCATACCCTGCATCAGAACGACAAATCGTTGTTTACTTGCCAATAAACAACAGTTTGGAGTTATGATGCATATGAATGAGGGCGTTAGCCACAGTGGTTTCATACGCTGCATCAGAACGACAAATCGTTGTTTACTTGCCAATAAACAACAGTTTGGAGTTATGATGTATATGAATGAGGGCGTTAGCCACAGTGGTTTCATACGCTGCATCAGAACGACAAATCGTTGTTTACTTGCCAATAAACAACAGTTTGGAGTTATGATGCATATGAATGAGGGCGTTAGCCACAGTGGTTTCATACGCTGCATCAGAACGACAAATCGTTGTTTACTTGCCAATAAACAACAGTTTGGAGTTATGATGC
This sequence comes from Congeria kusceri, assembly GCA_027627225.1. Lineage (NCBI taxonomy): Eukaryota > Metazoa > Mollusca > Bivalvia > Myida > Dreissenidae > Congeria > Congeria kusceri. The sequence goes on along the minus strand of CM051033.1, from coordinate 11,233,943 downwards.
ATATGAATGAGGGCGTTAGCCACAGTGGTTTCATACACTGCATCAGAACGACAAATCGTTGTTTACCTGCCAATAAACAACAGTTTGGAGTTATGATGCATATGAATGAGGGCGTTAGCCACAGTGGTTTCATACACTGCATCAGAACGACAAATCGTTGTTTACTTGCCAATAAACAACAGTTTGGAGTTATGATGCATATGAATGAGGGCGTTAGCCACAGTGGTTTCATACGCTGCATCAGAACGCCAAATCGTTGTTTACTTGCCAATAAACAACAGTTTGGAGTTATGATGCATATGAATGAGGGCATTAGCCACAGTGGTTTCATACACTGCATCAGAACGACAAATCATTGTTTACTTGCCAATAAACAACAGTTTGGAGTTATGATGCATATGAATGAGGGCGTTAGCAATGTGGTTTCATACGCTGCATCAGAACGACAAATCGTTGTTTACTTGCCAATAAACAACAGTTTGGAGTTATGATGCATATGAATGAGGGCGTTAGCCACAGTGGTTTCATACGCTGCATCAGAACGACAAATCGTTGTTTACTTGCCAATAAACAACAGTTTGGAGTTATGATGCATATGAATGAGGGCGTTAGCCACAGTGGTTTCATACGCTGCATCAGAACGACAAATCGTTGTTTACTTGCCAATAAACAACAGTTTGGAGTTATGATGCCTATGAATGAGGGCGTTAGCCACAGTGGTTTCATACGCTGCATCAGAACGACAAATCGTTGTTTACTTGCCAATAAACAACAGTTTGGAGTTATGATGCATATGAATGAGGGCGTTAGCCACAGTGGTTTCATACACTGCATCAGAACGACAAATCGTTGTTTACTTGCCAATAAACAACAGTTTGGAGTTATGATGCATATGAATGAGGGCGTTAGCCACAGTGGTTTCATACGCTGCATCAGAACGACAAATCGTTGTTTACTTGCCAATAAACAACAGTTTGGAGTTATGATGCATATGAATGAGGGCGTTAGCCACAGTGGTTTCATACGCTGCATCAGAACGACAAATCGTTGTATACTTGCCAATAAACAACAGTTTGGAGTTATGATGCATATGAATGAGGGCGTTAGCCACAGTGGTTTCATACGCTGCATCAGAACGACAAATCGTTGTATACTTGCCAATAAACAACGATAATGTGAAAATTATTTTGATTCTAACATTACCTGACAAACGTTTACGCAATTACAACTTGAACTATATTTTACAGTTTCAGAACTATGTTTTTTGGTTGTTTATTGGTAGTTAAACACTACAGAATTTTGTTCTTTGTCTATAGAAAATACTGCACGTGTCATGCTAGAATAATTAATTCACATTAAATGTGTAGAACGTCTTAAGAAACTTTAATAAAGTGAGCCATGAAAATTGTACTCGTATAATGTCATGAAAGTAAGAATCCAACACAACATATGAGGCGCGTCGTGGGAAAACCGGTCTTAATGCATGTGCGTAAAGTGTCATCCCGGATTAGCTTGTGCAGTCCGCACAGGCTAATCCGGGATGGCACTTTCCGCATACAGTGGATTTATGTTGAGAAGAGACTTCCTTGAAACAGAAAATACCATACAAGCGGACAGTGGCGTCCCGGATTAGCCTGTGCAGACTGCACAGGCTAATCCGGGACGACACTTTACGCACATGCATTAAGACCGGATTTCTCACGACGCGCCACATATTTAATTAGAACTGTTTAAAAATCATTAAAAATTCCACAGGCTCTAACGTTCCTCTCATACATGTGTATGCCCTCATGAAATAAAAATTGTGGCAGCCCATGAGATTTTTATCCCAATTGCGGCCTGCCTCGTTTCGAGAAAATTGACGTCAAAGTTGAGGCCCATGATTTTTATGAGAAAGTCAGGATTATGAAAAAGATATTTCAAATAATTGTTTAAATCTTGAATATTGTCAACGAAAAATGTTATTTATTAGGTTATTTTAAGAAAAATTATAATTTTTGCTATGATTGGTTGTTTGGTTGCCATAGCAACCATATCTTTTTTTTATTTTTGTCCGCAACATTTGTACATGCAAAGTTTGTTATTTGGGAAAGGCAGTCCAGTAAATATATATAATATAAATTGCTTGTCCTCACCATGCTAGGTTCTGTATTGTATGCATCACAAACATTAAAATCTGTGTGAAATGTGAACATTTATCGTTATGGTGGTGTTACTAAAACTGCTCATTCTTGCTCAAACGCATGACTAAGAAAAAAGGAAGCCATTTCCAGTTTCTACACATATCAGTGTATTCAAAACTGCCAAGAACTCATTTTCACCCAAACACCGCATTTGGGCAAAAAATCTCGTGGGCTGACACAAAAATCTCGTGGGCTGACAAAAAAATCTTGTGGGCTGACACAAATGAGTTTGGACATTCTATATTAACATACTAAGTTTCTCGGATGTTAAAATTAGACAAATGCTTCAGACTATAGCAAAACTAAAATAAAGACAACAGCTTACCAACTGGAGTATAAAAATGGGCATTAATAAAGTTATTGTACGTATATATATTCAAAAAGTGCTGTCACTATCAGGTGACATATGCCCCCGAACACGCTTTCAGTAAGTGCCACAATGACACCGAAATGAATCTCTGTATATAAAAGTGAATTAAAAATCTGGGAACAATTATGAACATTTTTTAGCAAAAATTCCAAAGTTAAAAAAGGGGCATAAATCTGCCAAAATACAAAACAGAGTTGTGGGGGTTGCTTTTCCTGGTGGAGACGATGATAGTAAAGACAAATTTTAAGTTTGAAATAAATACCTTGGATAGTATTCAAGATATTGGACTTTATAAAAAAACTCTAACCTTGGCAGGACGGACTAATGGACGGGTTGATTTTAATATGCCTTCCACGGGTGGGCATAAAAAAGGAGTTGATCTTTATCTCAAGGCTTGCAAGAAAACAGACTGTGGACATTTTGTCCATCTCAACATACTTAGTTCCTCTGCAAGTTCCACTGGTCGGCCAGTGAGCAGTCTCTTCAAGCGGTCCATGTCCTCCCCGAAGTCGTCCAGCACGTCCTTAATGATCCGCTCCAACCTGCGAGCTGGAATTATACAGTTGAGGGGCGTCGTGAGAAAACCAGTCTTAATGCATGGGCGTAAAGTGTCGTCCCGGATCAGCCTGTGAAGTCCGGGACGACACTTTACGCAAATGCATTAAGCCTGGTTTTCCCACGACGCTGTACAGTTATAGTTTTTAAATTACTTAACATATATAAAGCGATGTAATTTTATTTGTAATCTAAGTCTGAGAATAGGACCGAGACGAGTACTTAAGTAACTGGGTATCAGTTGGGCAATGCTATTATCCACGTACCTTTTCTTCACCCACGTTCACATTTGTTATTTAACCTGTTTAATTCAATTTTTGCAGAAGATTTAGTCTATATTTCTTATTTCTGTTTTGAAATTTATCACATTATTATAGATATTTTGGTACTATGTATATGATGTTGTATTTTGTTTTTTATTATCTTCTACAAGACTGATATACATGACTTTTTGACGAAACCTTATCATAAAACATGAATATAATGCCGCTTTCAGTTTTGGTATAACAACTAGTTTGCCATAGTAATCAATTAATCATTAAGGGTATCTGGGTATCTGTGGACATATCATTACTGAGTACCTGGGTTGTAAATTTTTACCTGTCTACTCTCTAGCTGACAGGCAAAAAACATTTGAGGCGTGTCATGAGAAAACAGGGCTTAATGCATGTGTGTAAAGTGTCGTCACAGATTAGACTGTGCAGTCTGCAGAGGCTAATCCAGGATGGCACTTTCCGCCTACATTCGATTTATGTTCATAAGAGCCTTCCTCAAAACAGAAAATACCATAAAAGCGGAAAGTGTTGTCCAGGAGTAAGCTGTGTGGACTGCACTTGCAAATCCGGGACAACACTTTACGCACATGCATTAAGCCCAGGTTTCCCACGACACACCTCATTTAAGATTTATATTGTCCCATACCAGTACGGGGAGATGTTGTAATGTAATTTAAACCAACCATTTCACATAAATAAAAGAATGAAGCTCTCACCCTCGTTATTGACTACTTGTTGCCGTAGGGCGTTACTGGTCACCTGCAGCATTCTCTGCAGTCTGAAGAACAGCACCACCTCGTGGCAGTCAAGCTGAGGGAGACAGAACATACCAACAGGTGATGGGAGCAAAGCATTACAATACATTAATGGGCATAATAAGTTTGTTTGTTTGGATTTTTGGCCGTTTTTAACAGTATTTCAGTCATATCACGGCGGTCAGTTGACCTACTCACTTTTTCTGGGCAAGCTTAGCCGATCTATGCGGTTTACCAGTACTAAGTGCACATACTTATGCCAGTAACTGACAACTGCCCTACTTGAATCAGAGGTAGGGGGAGAATGACCAATCCCCACACAAGTTATGTGGCCGGGCTGGGTTTCGAACTCATGATCCCCGGATTGACATTCCAGCGCTCTACCAACTGAGCTAGCCAGGACCGGCTAACAAATTAAGAAAGAATGGTATTTTGTTTGTGTTGTGCTAAACACAAATCTGTTCAGTAGTTAATGTACACTCTGCTAATCACTTAATAGTTTCCACCTGTACAGCCAAGAATCCAAAACATGTACATGTATATACACTGACTTGACACTTCGTTTAAAGGTTTTACACTCCACTCATAAACAGTGCAAAAGTCGACAACATTTTTTGTTTATATATTCAAAGTTTTTGTGTTTCCTCTGACTTTAATTATTTTTTTTCCCTCAGTTATCTGGTCACTTTAATTTGCCTATTTTAACAAAAAAATCGTACATACCCACTATAAGGTACTAGTGAACAATACAAACTCTTACATGTTCTTTAAATTCCAAACACTAACTTTATTCAACAGAAATATATCAAATGATAATATTTAAATCTTAGATTTAAACACCACACCAGTTCCTTACCCCGGAGTTTGGAATGGCGTTCTGGTAGTGATAGAAGCCCTTCTTGCAGTCTGTACACTGCTGTACAGCCTTCAGTATGAACCGTTCTCGGAACACATGGTACCATGTCTCCTTGATCTGAAATACAGTCTAACTTAGCACAGATGGTTTCAAAGGGGGCGGAGGCCTGAAATTCAGTCTAACTTAGCACAGATGGTTTCAAAGGGGGCGGAAGCCTAAAATTCAGTCTAACTTAGCACAGATGGTTTCAAAGGGGGCGGAAGCCTGAAATTCAGTCTAACTTAGAACAGATGGTTTCAACGGGGGCGGAAGCCTAAAATTCAGTCTAACTTAGCGCAGATGGTTTCAAAGGGGGCGGAGGCCTGAAATTCAGTCTAACTTAGCACAGATGGTTTCAAAGTGGCAGAAGCCTGAAATTCAGTCTAACTTAGCACAGATGGTTTCAAAGGGGGCAGAAGCCTAAAATTCGGTCTAACTTAGCACAGATGGTTTCAAAGGGGGGCGGAAGCCTGAAATTCAGTCTAACTTAGCACAGATGGTTTCAAAGTGGCAGAAGCCTGAAATTCAGTCTAACTTAGCACAGATGGTTTCAAAGGGGGCGGAAGCCTAAAATTCAGTCTAACTTAGCACAGATGGTTTCAAAGGGGGCAGAAGCGGCCCCAAGTACAATCATCATATTTCAGTATTCGATTTTTGAGAAACTGAGACATTCTCTCTCAGATCACATTTCTTATCAGGTTATGTTGCACACAATGTTAGTACACATCTAGGCTATCTGCAAAAAGATTTACTATCATATTGCAAAATTAAATTGTAACTAGTATGCCAAATATATAGTTTATACATGTATAGGTGGGTATTTTCAAATTTTTACAACACCCTCTGACTCTGAATCCTGTATCTGCACGGCCATTGTAATTTTACATTCTACTACACATTTCTAGACTGTTGGTGAAAGCAAATAGTCTTCAGTAGGTCAATTTCTAGAGATTGAATCATGTGACCTTTTACTTTGCAGGCTACGAAGCACTAACAATCGATACCCCCAAATTTATACACTCCATCGGCTATTTCGGCCCGTTCAATATTAGTCCACACTTTTACTGTTATGCATATTATTGCGTTTGCATTAAGTAGTTTGCATACAAACCTATATATCTACCAAGATGTTGAAAGAAGGGTGTATAACAAAGAGTAGTTCGATTTCTCTTGTATAAAAATGGCATTGCAGAAATTCAATTTTATTCACAACAAGAGCTGTCAGAGGACAGCACGCTCGACTATTCAAAGTATTTCAGTTGGTACATATTTTGGATAGTGGAAGGGGCATAAATTTGTTAAAATACAAAACATTTAAGGAAAGCCTTGTATAGTTTATAAATTTTTGGAAAAATAACTTTAACCACAGTCTATGTAAAAAGTGGACTAACTCTGTCAAAATACAAAACAGAGTTATGGGTAATGTTGCCCCTGATACTGGAGTTGATGACAAAGGTCAGTTCCAAGTTCAAGTGAATAACTTATTTAGTTTTGAAGTTACAAAATTTTTGAATATAAACTTTAACCAGAAAATATATGTGAAAAAGGAGAATAACTCTGTCAAAATACAAAAAAAGAGTTATGGGTAATGTTGCCCCTGATACTAGAGTTGATGACAAAGGTTAGTTCCAAGTTTCAAGTGAATAACTTATGTAGTTTTAAAGTTACCAAACTTCTGAATATCAACTTTAAACAGAAAATCTACGTGAAAAGGGGGCATAACTCTATCAAAATACAAAACAGAGTAATGGGTAATGTTGCCCCTGATACTAGAGTTGATGACAAAGGTTAGTTCCAAGTTTCAAGTGAATAACTTGTGTAGTTTTGAAGTTAAAAAACTTTTGAATATAAACTTTAACCAGAAAAAATCTATGTGAATAAGGGGCATAACTCTGTTGAAATACAAAATAGAGTTATCGGGAATGTTCACCCCGATACTGTAGTTGATGAAAAAGGTATATTCCAAGTTTCAAGAGAAAAGCTTTTGTAGTATTGGAGTTACAAAACTTTTGAATATAAACTTGAACCAGAAAATCCATGTGAAAAAGGGGCATAAGTCTGTCAAAATACAAAACAGAGTTATAGGGAATGTTGCCCTTGATACTGGAGTTGAAGACAAAGGTTAGTTCCAAGTTTCAAGTGAATAACTTACATAGTTTTGAAGTTACAAAACTTTTGAATATAAACTTGAACCAGAAAATCTAAGTGAAAAAGGGGTATAACACTGTCAAAATACAAAACAGAGTTATGGGGAATGTTGCCCCTGACACTGGAGTTGATGACAAAGGTATATTCAAAGTTTCAAGAGAATAACTTATGTACTTTTAAAGTTACAAGACGTTTGAATAAAAACTTTAACCAAATTCGGACGCCGACACCGGGGGTAGTAGGAAAGCTCACCAATTCTTCTAATAGTCGAGCTAAAAATTTGTCCTTTCTATTTGAAAATGTATGCACTCTTTTTCACTTGATTTTGGCTCTTTCCTTTTCTTGCCAACAGTCTTTCTACCCTGTCAGCATTTTGATGAGATAGTTGTTGTATTACAAACCTTTGACATATCACTGATCGGGTGTCACATACTGCACTTTTTTTGCAATGGTTTTGTCATTGGTTGAGAAAACTGTGTGGCCTGTCTGATATTCCGTCAGACAATGTAACTGTCCAAAATGTTGGCTACAGGTAGCAACCAGATAAGGCATAAGGAAACATGTAAGAAAGTCAGAAAAGCCTCTATATCACAATAATTCATGATAAGGTGCGATAAATAAATAGTCAATAAGTGTGGAATCATAATGTCACATAGAACTGTTTACCAACATTTTGTACTGGGTATTAATGGTTTTAAGATTAACTAGATGTGTCACAAACATGGATGCCCCCATGACACTTGTCTGGACACAGACAAAGAGCGTGTCGCCAAAACTAATTTTTGTCTCCACAAATTTATTTTCATAATAGTGGAACAGATAACAAAGGGCCATACATCGGCTAAAATTGGTCACAGCCAAAGTTCCTTTATTTACGATCACTTATACATTAAGGTTCTGCAGCTGTGAAAGATTGAGTGAAATCTGCCAAACAGTTAAAGGAACTGAGTCCACAAAATGTTGGGAATATATATTCTAAAGTGGGACAAACGGACAGACAAGTGCAATGCTAAATGCCTTCCACTTGGTGGGGGCATACAAATTGTCAATCAGGAATGTCTGACAAGATTTCCAATTATCTGTCTATCTAGCTACAGGGGGTTCAACTTTCTGTTTGTACACTATGGCACACTTTATTGAGGCATATAAAAAAAAATGTTTCAGGTTACCCGACCTACCCTAAAAAAATGCCCTGACCCTAGAACATATTATTGAGCTTGTCTGATATATTTTTATTTTATTTATACTGTTCATCTGTATTCTCGCGGTACTTATCCTTTAAGAAATTATCTGGAGCAAAAAACAACAAAATATTTCTTTCAATAACATGCTATAAATTGAACCTTTTCACGAAAATAACAACTGGAAATTGTGTTTAAAAGTAAAGTATTCGTCCTTAAATTATTCTGTTTTTTAATGCACCATGCAGCCATTTTGAAAAATTACGTCATCGGTAATCTCGCGGTAAACTTTTGTTTTGCAATAAGTTTGCTGTTAGTGTATAAATAAACACAAATACACTTTAAATTGTTGGATTGTAACCTTTAACAAATATAACAAAACAATAATTTGAGTCTTCATTTATATTTACTCAAGCAGACAAAAGTGTAGACAGCTGCAAGCTGATACGAAAGTTATTTATATTTATGGTTTCAAATCATATTACTTGTTTAAATTGGAATGAATTAATTTATAACTTTTTTTTTTAAAAGAAAACCAAAAATATTTTAGATGTTGATAATTAAGCATGTAAATCCGAAGATAAACAATTACCGTGAAAATAGAGATACCACGAGAATACCGATGCCGAGTATACTTTATTCCAATAATTAAAGCTTTTTGGATAAACAAGTGTTTTGTTTTGATAGCAACCACTTCAAAACAATGTTTAATGATATTTCCAACACGCTTTGAATATTCATGCAGTTTTAGAATCTTCAAGTTGACGAGTTACCACATAAAAAAATAAATATAAACAAATCCCTACCGACCTACACTAATTTTTTTGGGCATGTAATCTGAAACAAACAGAATTTTTTTGTACACCTTTGTTTAAACCAGTCTATTTTAGTTAGATTGTGCCAAAAACCAGAGGCTTACTTAGGCATTTTCGAGTCCATTCAAGGGTTGGACCAGTAATTTATGTCTTTTGAAAGAGATCGTTTCAATAACATTCATATGTTGAGTAGGGATCAAACAAAGAGTCTCCCAACCGCAGGGCGGACACGAAATGCATTACAGGACTGATTGTTTTGTGATTCGCCGCCTGCAACTGACAGCACACTTACAAACTCTGTGTCCACCTCCAGTCCCTGGGACTGCAGTGTCTGCCGGACAGTGGTCACCTCATCCTGCGACAGGGACGGACGGTGCGACTGAAAATATAGCAAATATATCAACATGGAGCATTTATACTTCAAACTGATGTGTTTGTATGGCTTAGTTTATGAGGTCCTTCCACACTGAAGCTGCATTAAATTTGGACTTAGCTGTGTCTGGTCACCCCCACATAATTTACGTTTGCGACACAGGTTGCGACTTGTAAGGGTTGAGTTGACCAATAACAGGTTTATATTTTAGAGGTAAATAATAGCACATGGTTGCATAATCCAATCAATTTACTTCAAATCCTTGGACAAACAACCTCATACAAACAGAAAGGCGGAGCGTTCTATGATTTTGCAACTGGTCAATTGGACCAGCGGAATGTACAAGTCGCCATTTCTCATACCGTTTGAGGTTTGAGTAGTTTCTCAAGCTCGTGTTTCGTGGCTATCCGCTTACAGTGCTCGGCAGTCTTGTGTCGCCAGTGCCACCACTGCTCCCAGGCGCCTGGCCCCGTCAGCTCCTTTAACGTCTCCTGGTCTGAAACATCCGCATAACATCCGCATGGCTCTTACTGACCTGGCCCCACGTTCACAAAGGATTATCAATAGGATTAAGTTCAATCTGATCCTGGGCCCAGTTGCTCAAAACTTTAACGGCCAATTAAGCTAACAGTCCGTTAACTTCAGATGTAAATAACATTAATATTTGGCGCAACTTGCTTATCAAACATTTCAAAATTATTCCAGCATAACAATTTATATAGTATAAACTCACAGTTTCATATTGTTATGTTTAATTTATATAAATATCTTCATCCAAATCTTTACGGCTGTTAGCTTAACTGGCCGTCAAAGTCTTGAACAACCCACTCCTGGCCCCACGACCACGAAAGATCTTAAACTCAAAATTAGTCTTAACTTAAAGTATTGACCAATAGAAATGGTTGGTTCATACCATCTTTCAATTTCATTGGTTAATATTTTAAGTTAAGACTAATTTTGAGATTAAGACCTTTTGTAGTCGCGGAGCCTGATCTTCTAGCTCAAATGAGCCGAATCTCAAAATATTGTGATTTCAAGATGCCTTTTCTACTAGATATAATAAGATGAATGTAAGTAAGCCTTTAATAAAACATCCTCATATAAAAGAATAAATCTAAGCTGAAAGGACTTCACAGCAAAATAAACTGACTTTACAGTAACTCTGTGTTAAGGGAATGCATTTATTACAGCACAACAAAATAACACTAAAGTGATTTAACAGCCACTGTGTTGACCAGGGGAGTAGCTTGGGTTCAAAAAATGTATAGGCACAATAGGCCGAATCTACAAAATGATGCTGCAAGCGATAATTTGGGCCCGGAGTGTTTATACTCGTATGTGGCTACAAACAACTAACTTCAGAATTTAAATCCTGATTCTGCTAAATAATTGTAAAATAAGCGTGTGTTTCATGAAATTTATTTCATATTAATGTAATCGACTCGTTAAACAATGAAGTATCAACACAGCCAAGAAATATCCCCTTAACCCCATTCCCCCTATTGTTTTTATTGCATTTTAAGCATATTTAAATTTTTCATCCCTCGAAAAAATGTAGAGCCCCTGTTTCTGGAATTTCTCCACATTTCTCCCATACTTCTCTTGAGCTGCTCTTTCAGCGTCTCCTCCATGAAGGCTATGGAAGCGTCCCACTGCTGCTTGTCATGCACCGACCGGTCCTCTAGAATGTTCCGCTGGATCACACGCTGAAATGACACATAAGCCATTTGAAAATTCTTGTTCCAACAAGAAAATGTGCAACAGGAAAGCTTGGTTGGTGGAACTTTTATATGATTATACATAACATTCTGTTTTTGACACTACTCAAAGCCTGTCAACAGCATAGGAAGTCAATGCATGAAGTATTTAAGTCATTATAAGAACCTTTTTAACTTTTTACACCTAAAAAAAGTCTTTAGCCAAAACACCCGTACATGAACATTAAGTTTTAAATGCCACAACAATGTAGCAAAGCTATTGACTAATGCTCATATGTTAAATCTGTATTTTTCTGAATTAGATTGCCCACAACACCCAAACCTGTACAAACAAATTTCAAAACATGAAAGGTTTGTAATACAATGATGCCCCCTTTAGGTTAAAATTGCTAAAAAGGCTAATTTTAGATAATCAAGGGCCATAACTCCACAATTACTGGAACGATTTGGTTGATAATCAAACTTAACCAAGATAATACACCCAAACATTTTTTTCAACAAGTTTGGTGAAGATCGGCTATGAACTGTTGGACTAAAAGAATGGAAACGGCTAAAAAGACAAATTTTAGATAATTCAAGAGCCATAACTGCACAATTCCTGGGGAGATTTGGCTGATTATTAAACTTGGCCAAGATATTATGTCCACAAACATGCTCATGAAGTTTGGTGAAGATTTGATAAACATTGTTGGACTAAGAGAGCGGAAACTGCTAAAAAGGCCAATGTCAGATATTTCAAGGGCCATAACTCCACAATTCCTGGGCAGATTTGATTGGATATCTAACTTGGCCCAGATATTATTATAATAAACATATCCATGAAGTTTGGTGAAGATCCGTTGAAAACTGCTGGACTTACGACAGCGGAAACCGCTTAAAATGCCAATTTCAGATAATTCAAGGGCAATAACTCCATAATTCCTGGGGTGATTTTTGGCTGATTATTAAACTTGGCCAAGATATTATGTCCACAAACATGCTCATGAAGTTTGGTGAAGATTTGATAAACATTGTTGGACTAAGAGAGCGGAAACTGCTAAAAAGGCCAATGTCAGATATTTCAAGGGCCACAACTCCACAATTCCTGGGCAGATTTGATTGGATATCTAACTTGGCCGAGATATTATTATAATAAACATATCCATGAAGTTTGGTGAAGATCCGTTGAAAACTGCTGGACTTACGAGAGCAGAAACCGCTTAAAATAAACATATCCATGAAGTTTGGTGAAGATCGGTTGAAAACTGCTGGACTTACGAGAGCGGAAACCGCTTAAAAGGCCAATTTCAGATAATTCAAGGGCCATAACTCCACAATTCCTGGGCTGATTTGACTGGATATCTAACTTGGCCGAGATATTATTATAATAAACATATCCATGAAGTTTGGTGAAGATCGGTTGAAAACTGCTGCACTTACGAGAGCGGAAACCGCTTAAAAGGCCAATTTCAGATAATTCAAGGACCATAACTCCACAATTCCTGGGCTGATTTGACTGGATATCTAACATGGCCAAGATATTCATGAAGTTTGGTGAAGATCGGTTGACATTTGCTGGGCTTGCGAGAGCGGAAAACACTTAAAAGGCCAATTTCCGATAATTCAAGGGCAATAACTCCTCAATTCCTGGGGCAATTTGGCTGATTATCGAACTTGACCTAGATATTATTATTACAAACATTTTCATGAAGTTTGGAAAAGATTGGGTGAAAACTGTTGGACTTAGAGAGCGGCAACAGCTTAAAAGTCCAATTTTAGATAATTCAAGGGCCATAACTCCACATTTCCCAGCGTGATTTGGCTCATTATCAAACTTGACCTAGATATTATGCCGAATAACATTTTCAAGAAATTTGGTGAAGTTGAGATGAAAACTGTTGAACTTAAAGAGCGGAAACGAAAGTGGTCTACCGACAGACCAACCGACCGACCGACTAACATTAGCAAACCAATATACCTGCATCTTCGATGGGGGACATAATAAATAGGAACGAATGAACTGAGTTACAAACAAGGATCATACTCTCCTAGGCTTCTGTGTCCCAGTACGTAGATTTCGAGGAGTCTAAGATGGCCATTTTGAGCCAAAGACTTTTGAAAATTTCAAGTTTTATGTTATTTACTTAATTTATTACTAAGGATTTTTATTCGAACAAGCCCAAAGCCCCATAGTGAAAAGTAAACATTTTAAGTTCATAAAATTCCTTAAGTCTGTGGTTGTTTCATAAATAGTTATGGGGCCATATTCCAGAAACATCTTAAGTTTATCTTAAAATAATTTTACTTAAGTTCCAATATTTGTAAGCTAATATTTTTATTAAAAATACACATAATTTTTTTTTTAATGAATCTAATGGCAGTTAAGTAACTATTAGTTAATAATAATTTAATAATTAGTGAACATTTAGCAGACGTTCATGTATACACGGAATAAAATGCTTCAGAAAAATTTACGATTGTAAGGCTAAGGATACGATTTCACTTAAGATGTTTCTGGACTACGACCCCTATCTTCATAAAATGTTTCAAGCTAGTCAATATTTACTAAGATATGTTAAAGTTGACTCGGTTAGTGAACAGGTATCATTCAATTGCACATTTTCATAAATTATGATCTGATTTTGTTTCCCAAGTACAACTGAGGTAAATCTTGTCCCTTTGAACTTCGTGAATACCCGCTCAACACTCAGACTGTGTTATTTTTGTACCCACCAGACTCTCTGGCGGGTCCCAGTGGTGTGGGGACTTGGACGAGTCTATGACTGTGATCTTGGGCCACTGACTTGTTTATTTAGGAAATAAATTTTGAATTTGCGTTATCTGTAAATAAACAATGATTTTTAGTTCTGATGCGTAGGAATTAAACCGCGAGGGCGTTAGCCCAAGTTGTTTAATATACACGCATCAGAAAGATAAATCGTTGTTTATTACAGATAAACAACAATAAAGCAAACATTATTTCGATTCCAACATGCCCGGACAACATATTCTGCAAATACTATGCAAACTATATTTTTCAATTTGGGAACTATTTTTTCGTGTTGTTTATTGGGTAGTTTTACAACGATAATTTTGTTCTTTGTGTATAGAAAAACCTGCGCGGATCATGTAAGAATTGTTTTACACCAAGGAGCATCATGGATAGGTGCTCAGAACTAGGTTACCTAAGTGCTTACCAGACTCTCTTCGGCCTTGGGGTCCCAGTGGTGTGTGGACTTTGAGGAGTCTATGACTGCAAGCTTGAGTTTGTTGAACACTTCGTCCAGCTCACTGCCTCGCTTGGTGTCCTTCTCCACCAGACGGGAGAACTCCTGATGTAGCACGTCCCACCCCACCTGCAGAATGAACATGCAAACAATATGCGATGAATTGACTACCTGTAGATATATAACACCTGAGATTTGTTAAATATCAAACACAGTTGGCATGCAGGTCTGGGTAACTTTTACAACAATCTCATTAAAATCATCTCCAGTCTGATGCTACTATATTACTGCAAAACCATTTATATTCGTCGGCATGAAATTGCATGTTTTTTTTTTAAATGACAATTTTGTGGGCACTTAAATTCGTGGATTATTAATTTTATTAAAAAAAAAATCAAGAAATGCGTCAGTTGTATTGCTGTTTTGTGTTTGTAACACCTTACGGTCATAAATGGAGTGTCCCCGTGGTAAGTGGGCCCTATTATTGACCTGTCAATTAAGCCATAGACCCTTGTTATGAAATAAACACGTCACGTCACTGTGGAAGGTAGGGTCCGACTACAAATGTGTCAACTAAACAAACCATGGGCCTAAATAAACAGGTTAACATGTTTGACCCTTAACGAGCGTTTAAAAAAAAGAAGCCAGTTACCAATTAGTTGCAATCAATAGCAATTATGACCAAACTGTTGTCAATTAAGCCTTACTAAGAGCCAATTAACGGAGGTGGGAATATTAGTTAATTTTGTAAGCAGTGCAGCACAGAATCTTCACTTTTATGTAATGCTGCACTTGTCAACTTTGATCTTCAGCCGACCGTCGTCTGCCAAAAATCGAAGTCGTAAACCGTGGTCCACGCTTTCTGCATGGAGAGTGTTTACTATGCACATAGATCTTTACTAGTCTTATCTGCAAGAAGATAGCAATGTATATACAGCGTTACTGCATAGGCAGATAAATCGGATATGTCAAGTGTCAATAAGGTAAGGGCTATTTGTCACACAAAAAATAAACTGGATATTAAACTGATTCATTTGTGATATAAATGCACATCACGTTTAAGGTAATGTATTTATCATAAACAAACTCTTATACTTCATTTAACTTCTATAAACATTATATTTACATTGACTTCTTGTAGGTATACGTACTAGAAAACTACGTCTTAGAGCGGAAATTTGGCTGAAAAAAAATAGCTCGCCGAATAATTATTCATTGGAAACTTAAATTCGTGATTCGTTCCATCCTCGAAAATTAGTGCCCCACGATTATTAATGGTTTTACAGTATCCGCCGGCTAGATCTGATGACTTCGCATTAGGGGTCACGTTTAGATGACCTTTTCAGGAGCCAATCAAACTGTTGCCTTCAAAATGTTGTGGTATAGCTTCATATATAAACCACACAAACTATGCACGAAATTACCGTGAACTTGGATGTTTACTCGCCTAAAGTACCACTATATCCATTGTTATCCGCATAAAATTAACTGTAAATGATTTATTCCTGAGTATCAGCTGGAAATGCATCGCTTTTCGAAAAACCGTGGCCAACCATTGCTGTGCAAAAGGCAATTTCATTGTGTGCAGCAGGGCTGATATTTTATTGCTATTTTATTGTTTGAACTTGACCTGTTATACGACGTCTTCAGATCCTAACAATGTTAACATTTGATTTTAATAAGATTGCTTTTACTACAACTGCTGCTGCCGCTGTTTACAAACAACTACAACAACTAATGGTATTGTTACAACTAATGCTATTGTTACAACTAATGCTATTGTTACAACTAATGCTATTGTTACAACTAATAGTTACTATAAATGCTCCCACTGGCTGTATATTTTCTTCATCCATTTTATCCTCAAGACATTGAAATCATACTTATTCTGTGTATTTAGTCAGGTTTTATTAAGAAAATAAAGTAGCCAAACAACATTTTCTGAATGTAGCGAGAGCTCTGTACTGCTGCTACTGATCCTGCTACTACTTCTACTACCATCAATAATACCACTTCTTTCTCCACCACTTTTACCATATATGCTGCTGCTGTTACTGCAGGTACTACTACTACTACTACTACTACTACTACTACTACTACTACTACTACAACTACTACTACTACTACTACTACTACTACTACTACTACTACTACTGGAACTACTACTACTACTACTACTACTACAACTACAACTACAACTACTACTACTCCTACTACTACAACTACTACTACTACTACTACAACTACTACTACTACTACAACTACTACTACTACAACTACTACTACTACTACTACTACTACTACAACTACTACTACTACTACTACTACAACTACTACTACTACTACTACTACTACAACTACTACTACTACTACTACTACAACTACTACTACTACAACTACAACTACTACTACTACTACTCCTACTACTACAACTACTACAACTACTACTACTACTACAACTACAACTACTACAACTACTACAACTACAACTACTACTACAACTACTACTACTGCTACTACTACAACTACTACAACTACTACTACAACTACAACTACAACTACAATTACTACTACTACTACTACTACTAAATCATGTAAATGCCATAAAAATATGTCCGAAAAAAAAAAAAAATGTTGGTTTCCCAGGTTAAACACTGGGTTTTTTGTTTACTTCAAACATCATCAGTTGGTATGACTTCAAATACATAGCGTTCTAAAAATAATGATGGAATAAATGTTAAAAATAGCGATAGGATAAAGCTAAAGTTTATACGATGGGTTGTTATGCAATCAATTCGGCTGTAGTAATAGGATAAAATATGTTCTGGTTCTACCCAGCAAACAGGCTCCAGAGCCACAGTAAGCCTCAGGCTTTTGACAAGCACATGGCATATATATAGGATCTGACACGAACATGGCATTTATATAGGATCTGACACACACATGGCATTTATATAGAATTTGACACGAGCATGGCATTTATATAGGATCTCACATGAACATGGCATATATATAGGATCTGACACACACATGGCATTTATGTAGGATCTGACATGAACATGGCATTTATATAGGATCTGACACACACATGTCATTTATATAGGATCCGACACACACATGTCATTTATATAGGATCTGACACAAACATGGCATATATATAGGATCTGACACAAACATGGCATATATATAGGATTTGACACAAACATGGCATATATTTATAGGATCTGACACGCACATGGCATTTATATTGGATCTGACTCACACATGGCATTTATATATGATCTGACACACACATGGCATTTATATAGGGTCTGACACACATATGGCATATATAGGATCTGACACGAACATGGCATACATATAGGATCCGACAAACACATGGCATATATGTAGGATCTGACACGCACTTGGCATGTATATAGGATCTGACATGAACATGAGATTTATATAGGATCTGACACACACATGGCTTATATATATGGATCTGACACAAACTGTCATTTCATACTACATTTTATTAAGCGAGTTCACGAATTTTGTTAGTAAGCAAGCCTTTGGCGAGCTTACTAACAAATTTCATGGACTAAAATATAGTATGAAATGACAACGAGTATCAGACCTTTTTTTACCACATGCTTTTAAACTAAAAAAATAACCTTCTAATTTTACCATATTGATAAATCCTAAAAGTTGTGTACTGACATGACGTTATTTCATGTTAACGACATAATTCACCAAAATAAAGTCATGCGATTGATCAATCAAAGCATATGCAGGCAATGAAAACGCTCAAATTGTTATCTTAAACATGTGTACGCGAAAAACATTCGTAATAGCTGTATAACACGGAAAACAAGTTCTAGCATGTGATAAAAGCTTATTAAATAAATTTGCTTCAACTAAAAACTTTACCTCTACACTTTTCTTCGGCAGAGCATGGCTAGCCCATTCTGTCAGCTTGATGTCCACCATCGTATTGAACTCCCTGAAACATGGAAATGAGGGATCAAATCATTGTGTGCTCACGACTTGATGTCCACCATCGTATTGAACTCCCTGAAACATGGAAATGAGGGATCAAATCATTGTGTGCTCACGGCGCTAACATGTCACATTATATACGTGTCATACATGTCTTCTTCTTTCAAACTGGAAACACCTGACTACATGTATTTGCCCATGTCATCTAGGTAGTGATGCTGCACATAAAGTGTTATTGAATTCGAATCATATTTCCTGAAATCTAAGGTTGAAAGGAAAACACCTTGTTTTCGAATCAAAGGGCAATAACTAGGTGAAAAACCACCCGACTGGAACAACCTGACCATCTGCGCATGTCCTCTAGGTAGGAATGCTGCACATAAAGTATCATCATATTGGAGTCCTAAGTTAAGTTCCTGAAATTCAGCGTGGAAGAAAAAAACACACTTTTCAAATCAAAGAATCACTGAAAGTAACTGGAACCGTCCGGACATACACACATGTCAACTAGTCAGGGATGCTGCACGTAAAATAACATCATATTAGAGTTGTAAGTCCAGAGACACAGAAACTCAAATGCCAGACAGGCAGAAACAAGAACTGTCAGAGGACAGCGCTTGACTATTCAAAGTATTACAGTTGGTACATATTTTGGATAGTGGAAGGGGCATAAATTTGTTAAAATACAAAAAATTTAAGTGAAGCCTTGTATAGTTTCTAAATTTATGGAACAAAACCTTTCCCCACAAAGTCTATGTAAACAGTGGGCTAACTCTGTCAAAATACTAAACAGAGTTATGGGAAATGTTGCCCTTAATACTAGAGTCGATGACACAGGTTAGTGCCAAGTTTCAAGTGAATAACTTATGTAGTTTTGAAGTTAGAAGACTTTTGAATATAAACTTTAACCAGAAAATCTTACAAAAGGTAAGTTCCAAGTTTCAAGTGAATAACTTATGTAGTTTTGAAGTTATGAAACTTTTGAATATAAACTTAAAAAATAAAATCTAAGTGAAAAGGGGGCATTACTCTGTCAAAATACAAAATAGAGTTATGGGTAATGTTGCCCCTGATACTAGAGTTGATGACAAAGGTTAGTTCCAAGTTTCAAGTGAATAACTTAAGTAGTTTTGAAGTTACCGAACTTTTTAATATAAACTTTAACCAGAAAATCTACGTGATAAGGGGGAATAACTCTGTCAAAATACAAAATAGAGTTATGGGTATTGTTGCCCCTGATACTAGAGTTGATCACAAAAGTTATTTAGAAGTTTCAAGTGAACAACTTATGTAGTTTTGAAGTTACACAACTTTTGAATAAACTTAAACCAGAAAATCTAAGTGAAAGAGGGGCATAACTCTGTTAAAATACAAAACAGAGTTATGGGGAATGTTGCTCCTGACACTGGAGTTGATGACAAAGGTATATTGCAAGTTTCAACATAATAACTTATGTAATATTGAAGTTACAAGACTTTTGAATAAAAACTTGAACCAAATTCAGACACGGACGGGGACGCCGGGGGTAGTAGGAAAACTCACCTACTCTTCGAATAGTCGAGCTAAAAATGAAGATTAATGATAAAATTTACAGGGAAATGAGTCTGACAAGCCAGACAGATTGAATTAAGGTTGAATGAGATATCAGACAGACACAGCATAAATAAAACAAGGCGCGTAGTGGGAAAATCGGTCTGAATGCATGTGCGTAAAGTGTCGTCCCGGATCATACTGTGCAGTCCGCACCGGCTGATCCAGAACAACACTTTCCACTTACAGTGGATTCATGTTTAGAAGAGACTTCCTTGAAACAGAAAATACCATAAAAGCAAAAAGTGTCGTCCCGAATCAGCCTGTTTTGTTCTAACCTGGGGTGTTATTCACAAAACATCTTAAGTTAATTTTTATCCTTATCCTTAAATTTGGAAATTTCCTTAACTGTTTAATGCCATAAAGAAACAGTGTAGCACATAGTAACACTTCAAAATAGCACCATCATGGAAGTATTATTTGAGGAATATCAACAACATATGCATCTGTTTATTAAGTAAGGAAATATAATGCATTCCAATTTTGCACTTAAGTGAAAATATTTAAGAAATAACTTAAGATTAGGGATGGGACCGAATACTCGAATATTTGAATATCAGAAAATATTCGAATATAAAAAAACGATTGTCAAATTTTTTTAAAGAACAAAAAAAAACAAAAAAAAATCATGTTTTTTTCCAGTTTGATTGCAAAGTTAACATGAATTCAAGTTGTATTTCCTGCCTAGTGGGCAGGGGCAGTATAACGTTTTTACAACACATGCCAAACATGTCAAATTAACGTCAATTGATAACTGGCAGGGGGGGGGGGGGCCAAGTCTTTACAAGGGCCGCAAATTAACAGTCTGTAGGAGGCGCGAATATGACGCATTTTATCCACAAATAACAAAACTGGGCCATGTTGTGATAACGGTTTAACAGTTTGCACAGGGCGTACATTGTTGTTTATTGTCCTTAAGTGACATCTATACGGTTAACTTGTTTACAGTAAATTACAATTACTCTCCAAGTAAACCAGTCAAAATGAATCCATTATCAGCCAATCAATTTCTTTAACAAAATTAGCATCTTTATATACGTCACTTGTAAATTATTCTCCATTATATCAACACCATATATTATACAAGAGTCTTGATTAATAACCATCATGTGCTTGGAAGTACTTGACACGGTCATCAGACAAATGACAAATTTGTGTACAAAACGATTAACAAATTAATTAACAATACATTTAACAATATTTCACATTTCTTTATATTTTCCAAACACTCACTAAGTTATATCGCTCTTTTACCACTGAAACAAGGTCAAACAACTACGTACACGTAGTATAATATTTCGGATAGGTATGTATTCCGACAGAGTGCCGTATATAGTAGCATTTACAAAATGAATATTCGAATATATTCGAAAACCTAAAACCAATATTCAAATATTGATGTCAGTATTCGGTCCCATCCCTACTTAAGGTGCTTTGTGAATACCAACCCAGGCCACTAATTTGAATCTTACTAAGCATTCTGTAACTCTAACTATAGCATTTTTCATTTTGAACGATTTGTTAATGACATATGCAAAACTGGTACCCAGAATATTTGCAAACACACAAGTATATTCTCTTAAGTCTACGTCTATTGCAACTATCAATATTTATCCCCAGGTGGAGAAGAGGCGCTTTTTTTTTTCTATATCCCCTCAGTGGGAGATGCTTAATAGACGCTTCCACAAATGTCTATCATATTGAAATTAATCTGCAATATTATCCAATCATCGCACTTGGATATCACATGTTTAGCGGTAAAACTATTTCATACAAAAGAGCATATGCATATTTGTGATGTTTAGAAGAGCACATGGTTATGTTGTGATATTCAATGAATGGAAATTAATCCGTCAACAGTAGCTGGGGAGGAGTTTAAACTATTCATGGCAAAACCCGGATCGGTCTATTGGTTTATCAAATGCCCGGGGGCCAATATTTCTACCCACCCAATGGTGCCTGCCTGGGCTGCAGGGACGTAGATGTTTTGAAACACATAGGTGGCAGCCTTCTCCCACAGCTTCCTGTAGAACAGCTCCTCCCTGGTTTGGAGAAACAATAGACGTTTCCATAAATGTCAATCATGTGCAAATTAATCTGCAGTTTTATCCAATCATCACACTTGGATATGATGTGTTTAACAGTAAACATATTACACACAAAAGAGCACATGGTACAGCTTGTGAAATGCTTCAGATATTCAATGAATGGAAATAAATCCTTCAAAAATAGCTTGGAAGAAGTTCAAGCCGTTTGTGGAAAAACCTGGAAATGTCTATTGTCAGTACAAAATACTAGTATGTTTTATAGAGAAATCTCCAGAGCAAAATAGGAAAATGCTGAACCCTGCTTCTTTTGTTTCCCGCATTCTGCACACAATTAATTTTAATTAGAAAACAACTGATTACCACTGTTTGGATGACACTGCCCCCAGACTGACAACCTCATCCAGGATTTCACCCTTGGCCTTTTCAAACAGCTCATCCTGAAAGGGACATGAACAGTATATTACAGCAATTACGGTGAAGGGACATCAACAGTATATTACAGCAATTACGGTGAAGGGACATTAACAGTATATTACAGCAATTACGGTGAAGGGACATTAACAGTATTACAACAATTAAAGGGACATTAACAGTATATTACAGCAATTAAAGGGACATTTACAGTATTACAACAATTAAAGGGACATTAACAGTATTACAGCAATTAAAGGGACATTAACAGTATTACAACAATTAAAGGGACATTAACAGTATTACAACAATTAAAGGGACATTAACAGTGTTACAACAATTAAAGGGACATTAACAGTATTACAGCAATTAAAGGGACATTAACAGTATTACAACAATTAAAGGGACATTAACAGGATTACAACAATTAAAGGGACATTAACAGTATTACAACAATTAAAGGGACATTAACAGTATTACAACAATTACGGTGAAGGGACATTAACAGTACATTACAGCAATTACGGTGAAGGGACATTAACAGTATTACAACAATTAAAGGGACATTAACAATATTACAACAATTAAAGTGACATTAACAGTATTACAGCGATGAAAGGAACATTAACAGTATTTAACAACAATTAAAGGGACATTAACAGTATTTTACAACAATTAAAGGGACATTAACAGCATTTTACAACAATTGAAGTGCCATTAACATTATTTTACAACAATTAAAGAGCCATTTACAGTATTTTACAGCAATTACGGTAAAGGGACATAAACAGTATTTTACAACAATTAAAGGGACATTAACAGTATTTTACAACAATTTAAGGGACATTAACCGTATTTTATGACAATTCAATGGACAGACAAGAATCACTGACCACCAAGAAATTTGCAGTGCATTGTTTGGTTAGCCTCTCTGATGCATTGGCATATCCACTTATTTACAGTATACAAGTATTACTGTAGCGTATGGTATTTATGTTGCCAACGTATTTTTCTGCTAACCCATTCTTAGAATATTCACCATTTGAACATATAATAACACATGCACATGTGTATACCTATTACATGAACTATGTGAGATCCCCTCGTAAGGACATTCGACATTTGTTTGGCTTTCATAGTCTCTTAATGTACCCGATGTATAGCATTTATATGGTCTTATGTACTCGAAAAGGTATTATATCTATACAAAATCCATACAGATACAAAAAACAAGTACATCTGTATACTTCAAGGACAACTTTCCGATCTGTAATAAACATTGGCATGACCCACAGGGGCGTAGCTTCCTTTAGGCAATAAAAACAAGAGGGGGGATGGGGGTGAGGGGATCTTCTTGGCTGTGTTGATACTTCATTGTTTAACGAGTCCGTTACGTCATTATGGAATACATTTAATGAAACACGCTTATTTTACAATTATTTTGTAAAATCGGGGTTAAGCTGAAGTTAGTTGTTTGTAGCCACATACGAGTATAAACACTCCTGGCCCAAATTATAAATTACGGCGTCATTTTGCTGATTCCACCTATAGTGCCTATACATTTTTTGAACCCAAGCTACGCCCCTGACCCATTCCCAGGAGTTATTGTAACAGCTTCGAACCAAGTCCAAATTCCAGATATGGAAAATAATTCCCGACTATCTCTCTTTTAATTGTATGTAAAATAAATATGGTTATCTCCATGTTTTAACTCGAATTGTCAGTTGTCGAAGTGGTTTTCCATCCCAACAAGTACTTTCACACTTATTTCTGTCAGTTTTACTCAAAGTGTTAACATCTGTGGCAAGACGTACCAAACCAAGTTTGTCACACACTGCAAACGTCTTAAAACCTGTTTCCTCAATTTTTAATGAGTATTTGTTTACTTTAAAGGGACATTAACAGTATATTACAACAATTAAAGGGACATTAACAGTATTACAACAATTAAAGAGACATTAACAGTATTACAACAATTAAAGGGACATTAACAGTACTACAACAATTAAAGGGACATTAACAGTATTACAACAATTAAAGGGACATTAACAATATTACAACAATTAAAGGGACATTAACAGTATTACAACAAGTAAAGGGACAATAACAGTATTACAACAATTAAAGGGACATTAACAGCATTACAACAATTACGGTGAAGGGACATTAACAATATTACAGCAATTAAAGGGACATTAACAGTATTTTACAACAATTAAAGGGCGGTTAACAGTATTACAACAATTAAAGGGACATAAACAGTATTACAACAATTAAAGGGACATTAACAGTATTACAACAATTAAAGGGACATTAACAGCATATTACAACAATTAAAGTGACATTAACAGTATTACAGCGATGAAAGGAACATTAACAGTATTTAACAACAATTAAAGGGACATTAACAGTATTTTACAACAATTAAAGGGACATTAACAGCATTTTACAACAATTGAAGTGCCATTAACATTATTTTACAACAATTAAAGAGCCATTTACAGTATTTTACAGCAATTACGGTAAAGGGACATAAACAGTATTTTACAACAATTAAAGGGACATTAACAGTATTTTACAACAATTTAAGGGACATTAACCGTATTTTATGACAATTCAATGGACAGACAAGAATCACTGACCACCAAGAAATTTGCAGTGCATTGTTTGGTTAGCCTCTCTGATGCATTGGCATATCCACTTATTTACAGTATACAAGTATTACTGTAGCGTATGGTATTTATGTTGCCAACGTATTTTTCTGCTAACCCATTCTTAGAATATTCACCATTTGAACATATAATAACACATGCACATGTGTATACCTATTACATGAACTATGTGAGATCCCCTCGTAAGGACATTCGACATTTGTTTGGCTTTCATAGTCTCTTAATGTACCCGATGTATAGCATTTATATGGTCTTATGTACTCGAAAAGGTATTATATCTATACAAAATCCATACAGATACAAAAAACAAGTACATCTGTATACTTCAAGGACAACTTTCCGATCTGTAATAAACATTGGCATGACCCACAGGGGCGTAGCTTCCTTTAGGCAATAAAAACAAGAGGGGGGATGGGGGTGAGGGGATCTTCTTGGCTGTGTTGATACTTCATTGTTTAACGAGTCCGTTACGTCATTATGGAATACATTTAATGAAACACGCTTATTTTACAATTATTTTGTAAAATCGGGGTTAAGCTGAAGTTAGTTGTTTGTAGCCACATACGAGTATAAACACTCCTGGCCCAAATTATAAATTACGGCGTCATTTTGCTGATTCCACCTATAGTGCCTATACATTTTTTGAACCCAAGCTACGCCCCTGACCCATTCCCAGGAGTTATTGTAACAGCTTCGAACCAAGTCCAAATTCCAGATATGGAAAATAATTCCCGACTATCTCTCTTTTAATTGTATGTAAAATAAATATGGTTATCTCCATGTTTTAACTCGAATTGTCAGTTGTCGAAGTGGTTTTCCATCCCAACAAGTACTTTCACACTTATTTCTGTCAGTTTTACTCAAAGTGTTAACATCTGTGGCAAGACGTACCAAACCAAGTTTGTCACACACTGCAAACGTCTTAAAACCTGTTTCCTCAATTTTTAATGAGTATTTGTTTACTTTAAAGGGACATTAACAGTATATTACAACAATTAAAGGGACATTAACAGTATTACAACAATTAAAGAGACATTAACAGTATTACAACAATTAAAGGGACATTAACAGTACTACAACAATTAAAGGGACATTAACAGTATTACAACAATTAAAGGGACATTAACAATATTACAACAATTAAAGGGACATTAACAGTATTACAACAAGTAAAGGGACAATAACAGTATTACAACAATTAAAGGGACATTAACAGCATTACAACAATTACGGTGAAGGGACATTAACAATATTACAGCAATTAAAGGGACATTAACAGTATTTTACAACAATTAAAGGGCGGTTAACAGTATTACAACAATTAAAGGGACATAAACAGTATTACAACAATTAAAGGGACATTAACAGTATTACAACAATTAAAGGGACATTAACAGCATATTACAACAATTAAAGTGACATTAACAGTATTACAGCGATGAAAGGAACATTAACAGTATTTAACAACAATTAAAGGGACATTAACAGTATTTTACAACAATTAAAGGGACATTAACAGCATTTTACAACAATTGAAGTGCCATTAACATTATTTTACAACAATTAAAGAGCCATTTACAGTATTTTACAGCAATTACGGTAAAGGGACATAAACAGTATTTTACAACAATTAAAGGGACATTAACAGTATTTTACAACAATTTAAGGGACATTAACCGTATTTTATGACAATTCAATGGACAGACAAGAATCACTGACCACCAAGAAATTTGCAGTGCATTGTTTGGTTAGCCTCTCTGATGCATTGGCATATCCACTTATTTACAGTATACAAGTATTACTGTAGCGTATGGTATTTATGTTGCCAACGTATTTTTCTGCTAACCCATTCTTAGAATATTCACCATTTGAACATATAATAACACATGCACATGTGTATACCTATTACATGAACTATGTGAGATCCCCTCGTAAGGACATTCGACATTTGTTTGGCTTTCATAGTCTCTTAATGTACCCGATGTATAGCATTTATATGGTCTTATGTACTCGAAAAGGTATTATATCTATACAAAATCCATACAGATACAAAAAACAAGTACATCTGTATACTTCAAGGACAACTTTCCGATCTGTAATAAACATTGGCATGACCCACAGGGGCGTAGCTTCCTTTAGGCAATAAAAACAAGAGGGGGGATGGGGGTGAGGGGATCTTCTTGGCTGTGTTGATACTTCATTGTTTAACGAGTCCGTTACGTCATTATGGAATACATTTAATGAAACACGCTTATTTTACAATTATTTTGTAAAATCGGGGTTAAGCTGAAGTTAGTTGTTTGTAGCCACATACGAGTATAAACACTCCTGGCCCAAATTATAAATTACGGCGTCATTTTGCTGATTCCACCTATAGTGCCTATACATTTTTTGAACCCAAGCTACGCCCCTGACCCATTCCCAGGAGTTATTGTAACAGCTTCGAACCAAGTCCAAATTCCAGATATGGAAAATAATTCCCGACTATCTCTCTTTTAATTGTATGTAAAATAAATATGGTTATCTCCATGTTTTAACTCGAATTGTCAGTTGTCGAAGTGGTTTTCCATCCCAACAAGTACTTTCACACTTATTTCTGTCAGTTTTACTCAAAGTGTTAACATCTGTGGCAAGACGTACCAAACCAAGTTTGTCACACACTGCAAACGTCTTAAAACCTGTTTCCTCAATTTTTAATGAGTATTTGTTTACTTTAAAGGGACATTAACAGTATATTACAACAATTAAAGGGACATTAACAGTATTACAACAATTAAAGAGACATTAACAGTATTACAACAATTAAAGGGACATTAACAGTACTACAACAATTAAAGGGACATTAACAGTATTACAACAATTAAAGGGACATTAACAATATTACAACAATTAAAGGGACATTAACAGTATTACAACAAGTAAAGGGACAATAACAGTATTACAACAATTAAAGGGACATTAACAGCATTACAACAATTACGGTGAAGGGACATTAACAATATTACAGCAATTAAAGGGACATTAACAGTATTTTACAACAATTAAAGGGCGGTTAACAGTATTACAACAATTAAAGGGACATAAACAGTATTACAACAATTAAAGGGACATTAACAGTATTACAACAATTAAAGGGACATTAACAGCATATTACAACAATTAAAGTGACATTAACAGTATTACAGCGATGAAAGGAACATTAACAGTATTTAACAACAATTAAAGGGACATTAACAGTATTTTACAACAATTAAAGGGACATTAACAGCATTTTACAACAATTGAAGTGCCATTAACATTATTTTACAACAATTAAAGAGCCATTTACAGTATTTTACAGCAATTACGGTAAAGGGACATAAACAGTATTTTACAACAATTAAAGGGACATTAACAGTATTTTACAACAATTTAAGGGACATTAACCGTATTTTATGACAATTCAATGGACAGACAAGAATCACTGACCACCAAGAAATTTGCAGTGCATTGTTTGGTTAGCCTCTCTGATGCATTGGCATATCCACTTATTTACAGTATACAAGTATTACTGTAGCGTATGGTATTTATGTTGCCAACGTATTTTTCTGCTAACCCATTCTTAGAATATTCACCATTTGAACATATAATAACACATGCACATGTGTATACCTATTACATGAACTATGTGAGATCCCCTCGTAAGGACATTCGACATTTGTTTGGCTTTCATAGTCTCTTAATGTACCCGATGTATAGCATTTATATGGTCTTATGTACTCGAAAAGGTATTATATCTATACAAAATCCATACAGATACAAAAAACAAGTACATCTGTATACTTCAAGGACAACTTTCCGATCTGTAATAAACATTGGCATGACCCACAGGGGCGTAGCTTCCTTTAGGCAATAAAAACAAGAGGGGGGATGGGGGTGAGGGGATCTTCTTGGCTGTGTTGATACTTCATTGTTTAACGAGTCCGTTACGTCATTATGGAATACATTTAATGAAACACGCTTATTTTACAATTATTTTGTAAAATCGGGGTTAAGCTGAAGTTAGTTGTTTGTAGCCACATACGAGTATAAACACTCCTGGCCCAAATTATAAATTACGGCGTCATTTTGCTGATTCCACCTATAGTGCCTATACATTTTTTGAACCCAAGCTACGCCCCTGACCCATTCCCAGGAGTTATTGTAACAGCTTCGAACCAAGTCCAAATTCCAGATATGGAAAATAATTCCCGACTATCTCTCTTTTAATTGTATGTAAAATAAATATGGTTATCTCCATGTTTTAACTCGAATTGTCAGTTGTCGAAGTGGTTTTCCATCCCAACAAGTACTTTCACACTTATTTCTGTCTGTTTTACTCAAAGTGTTAACATCTGTGGCAAGACGTACCAAACCAAGTTTGTCACACACTGCAAACGTCTTAAAACCTGTTTCCTCAATTTTTAATGAGTATTTGTTTACTTTAAATACATAATTGGTTTTCGGTTTTCAGTTTATTACATGTACACATGATGGCTATTTTACGTAACGCTTTTTTTTATTTAACATTTGGACTAAAAACTTCTAAGAAGTCTATATTCGGATATGGTGAACTTCGGATATCTCAAAGTTATTCGTGAACTCCCAGCGACTTTAAGTTAACACAGTTCTGCTGTATATTGCCACAATTTGCAGGAAATAGTACATTTTAACAAAAAGTCTTTTTCCCCATTAAATTTCCAAGAAACAAAAAGACTTCAAACTATCTCCGCATACCCTGTCTAGCTCGCGCAGCCTTGGAAAGTTGTTCTTCCACTCTGTCTCGAGGTTGTACCTTGTAGCTGCAAGAGAATTGTCATGTAACCAGGAGATTTTTACACAAAGAGAACCACTTACATTTAGACTCTTTTTTTTCAATATTTACCGTTTATTATACAAGTACAGGGCCAAATATAAAACTTGCAATGTACACTCCTCAAGTAAAGAATTGAAGGACTCGCATAACTAACCGGAGTGGAATGGAAATTTTGTGAAACACCGTTAGGGGACTAATAAAAATGCACATGTGATAAGAAATCGTTGTTTTCATATTTAACCATTTTTCATGCTGTATCTTGATCTGCTTCCAGGAAAATCCCTTAACAATAAACCGTCAGGTTATAAACCATCCGGTTTTTGTTTTGGCCGGGTATCTTATCCCCGTACCTTTAAAGGCGTCTGCCTGCTGTTCTATGTTCTCCTTCACCATCTTCCAGAAGAGTTCGGACACGGCCATGCTGAGATTCTGAGAGCTCACCTGTGTGTGCTTCAAGGCTCCTTCTCTGAAAGGAAACCATCACGGACCAGGGCCCATATTTATATACAGTGGATTTATGTTTAGAAGAGACTTCCTTGAAACAGAAAATACCATTAAAGCGGAAAGTGCTGTCCTGGATTAGCCTGTGCGGACTGCACAGGCTAATTCAGAACGATACTGTACGCACATGCATTAAGACCGGTTTTTCCACGACGCGCCTCATATATTCTTAAGCTGTTCTTAACTTAAGCTGAAAATAAGACAAGTTAGAATATGTATTTGATACACTATGCTTTGGATATTTGCATGATAAATACTAAATATAAACACAACTGGTATAATACCGGTATTGCAAACCTTGTTTCAAAACCTTCAAACAATGCATTTCTTTGTCAGAAAATCCAATTACCAAATTTCATAATTTTAAGATTTTTCTTAAATTTTGACTAGGGATGGGACCAAATGCTGAAATAAATATTCGAATATTCGTTTTAGGTATTCGAATATTCGTTTCGTAAATTAAACTATATACGGCACTCTGTAGGAATATTTACCTATCCGAAATATGTATCTTACGTGTACGTAGTTTTATTACCTTGTTTCAGTGGTAAATGAGCGATATAACTTAGTGAGTGTTAGGCAAATATAAAGAAATGTAAGATATTGTTAAATGTATTGTTAATTCATTTGTTAATCGTTCCGTACACAAATTTCTTATTACATAGATAGATATCTGCCTGGGTTTTGTCTAATGACCGCGTAAAGTACTTCCAAGCACATGATGGTGGCACTGATTATTAATCAAGACTCTTGTATGTTATACGGTGTTATACGGTGTTGATATAATGGAGAATAATTTACAAGTGATGTATATTAAGACTGACCAGATCATGCTAATTTTGTTAAAGAAATTGATTGGCTGATAATGGATTCATTTTGATTGGTTTACTTAGAGAGTTATTGTTATTTACTGTAAACAAGTTAACCGTATAGATGTCACTTAAGGACAATAAACAACAACGTACGCCTTGTGCAAACTGTGAAACCGTTATCACAACATGGCCCAGTTTTGTTATTTGTGGATACAATGCGTCATATTTGCGCCTCCTACAAACCGTTAATTTGCGGCCCTTGTAAAGACGTGACCCCCTCCCCCTGCCAATTATCAATTGTCGTAAATTGGACATGTTTGGCATGTGTTGTAAAAATGTTACACTGCCCCCCCTCACCTGCTAGGCAGGAAATACGACTGGAATTCATGTTAACTTTGCAATCAAACTGGAAAAAAACATGATTTCTTAAAAAATAAATTTTGTTCTTAAATAAATTTGAAAATCGACTATTCGTATTCATTTTTTTATATTCGAATATTATCCGATATTAGAATATTCGGTCCCATCCCTAATTTTGACTAAAATCCTTTATTAATACCAGTATTCACAAAGGACAGACGGATGGACAAGGGCAAATCTATACGCCCCCACACCCTGAAAGTGGGGGCTTAAAAAGTTGTTGGATTATACTGGCATTACATGTATTTTCGAAAATATAAGCCAAAGGGAATCTGTTTGAAAACATCAGTCATAAGTCAAGCACCTTTCAAAAAATGTCCAAAAATGTAGGTGCATGAAAAATAATTATTTCATCAGATGTTGGTGGTTGTCCAAAACACAGTGTCTGAAACCACAGAACAAATATGATGTACAATGTACCAGCACATTTGAGGCATGTAGTGGGAAAACCTGGCATAATGCATGTGCGTAAAGTGTCGTCCCAGATTAGCCTGTGCAGTCTGCACAGGCTAATCCTGGACGGCACTTTCTGCCTACAGTGAATTTATGTTTAGAAGAGACTTCCTTGAAACAGGAAATACCATAAAAGCGGAAAGTGCTAATCTGGGACGACACTTTACGCACACACATTAAGCCAGGGTTTCCTACGACATGCCTCATCTATTTTGCAAACAAGAAGCATACTCACTTTAAAAGCTTGGATTTTTTGAAGAAATCATTTTCATATTCCCTGATTGTCTCTATACTATCATTGGAGTTGCCTAAAACAGTAAAGTATAGCATTTTAATCAATATTTTGTAACAAGCAAATGTGGCGCGTTGTTGGAAAATTTTCTTAATGCATGTGCAAAAAGTGTCGTCCCGGATTAGCCTGTGCAGTCCGCACAGGCTAATCCAGGACGCACTCTTCGCTTTTATGGTATTTTCTGTTTCAAGGAAGTCTCTTCTAAACATAAATCCACTGTAGGTGGAAAGTGTCATCCCGGATTAGCCTGTGCGGACTGCACAGGCTAATCTGGGACAACACTTTACGCACATGCATTAAGTCCGGTTTTCCTACAACGTGCCTCAAATTAAGGAAGGCATAATGATCAAGAGGTCTTGGGGCAACATTATGTCATATAGTTTTGCAATGAATATCGCATACCAGTAATTAATACTTCAATGATCAATATGACTCAGATAAATATCCTTATTCTGAGACACTGTGTTTTCTGTGGCAGAAAAACAGCGACATTATAATTAGTTGTGACTGTTTATTCCAGAGTTCTACTGTATTAAGACTAAGCATTATTTCACACTTTTGCACTAAGAAGTCACTAAACACCCAAAATACTGTCAACCTTTTCCAGTAACAACTGCAAAATATCCGAGTGCCTTCATTGGGAACAGCTTTCCCTCTAAAATGGATTTGATCTGAAAGAAATTGCAAAACCCTTTCTATGTTGACAACTAATTGACATACAAGTAAACAAGAGCTGTCTCAGGACAGTGCGCTTGACTATTCTTTGTCAGATTATGGGCCTTGGTCAGTGACCTTACGTAATGATACCTAAGCCATGTGTGAAGTTTAAGTTGTTACAGAGAGATGTACTTGCACACAAACTTCAAGCTGAATATTTATAAGAACAAAAAGTGGCATAATTCTGCTAAAATGTAGATCACAGTTATGGGCCTTGGCCAGTGACCATGTACAATGCTCTGTAGACACGTGTGAAGTTTTAATTAAATATATGAAGTACATATAGAGGTATGAACTTATTTCCAAGTACAAAAAGAGGCATAATTCTGCTTAATTGCAGGTCAGAGTTATGGGCCTTGGTCAGTGACTTACATAATGACCCGAAGACATGTGTGAAGTTTTAATTGAATATCTGTAGTAATTACAAAGATATGTACTTAAACGCGAACCTTAACCTGAAGTACAAAAAGGGGCATTATTCTGCTAAAATGCTGGTCACAGTTATGGGCCTTGGCCAGTGACTTTATACAGTAGAACCTGTCTAATTCGAACGGCGTCGGGACAGGGCCGATCGTTCGGTTTTCCGAGGTGTTCGGTTTACCAGGTTTTTTTTAGTTTAGATGTCATTTTCCTTTACAAATGTACGTTCTATTATATATGTTTATTTTAGTATATAATAAGACAACACAACATGTTAATGTTTACACTTTTATAATTGTTCATTATTTTTATTATATGCAAGTAAAAATGTGTATTTGTACATAAAACGACACTAAAATTATCAATCAAACACCCTGAACTTCATGAATGTATTTAACGTACAACATTTTTACATTCGTTTAAAGAAATCACCATTTGTTGACTGCTTTTGTTTAAACATATTTATTTTAGCTCGATTCTATTGCAGGCCTTAGGCTTAAAGAGATCAGTGATAGAATTTACTATAGGTATAAATTAACTACATTTTTGTGAAACATAATTTTTTTTACAGTGTACGTAAATTTTAACATAAAACATGACCGAATAATCTGTTTTTCACAAGTTGACTATAGTCGTATGCACCGACTTGCTGATCGCTTATTGCACCACTGCCCCGTTATCACCACGGCGAGTATGCCCTTTGTGTGTACTTGTGTCAACAATTATCGGATTCACGCTTCCGCGGTATCGCTAAGTGAAACCTAACAGGATACACCGTATGGTTTATGCAGGTTTTTTTAAGGTTGAATGAGATCAAATTTGTGAAAAAAATCGTTCGGTATTCGGTTTGGACAGGGTTCAGTTTATTAACGTTTTTTGATATATAAAATATGAAGGAAAAAAATCGGAATGGACACAGCCTTTCGGTTCTGACAGGGATTCAGTTTTCACAGGGTTCGGTTTGGACAGGTTTCACTGTATAATGACCCAACAGACATGTGTAAAGTTTTAATTAAATATCTGTAGTAGATATAGAGATATGAACTTGTTGCATGAAAACTTTAGCTGACGAACGGCTGATTAGACTAGCGTGGACTATTCTGATTTTATTAAAATTACCTTACATAAAAGCTCATTCAGCCAATATGTGTATAACCATATCAGCAGATAAGCATTTTGCCAGCACCGAGTGTTATCCCACGATTTTTCAAATAGTAGAGTACAGGCCTTTCCCCAGGATTTTGCTAAGGCACAGGGGCAAAGAGGGACGGGTGTGGGAGGGGGGTGACCGCCTTCCACGTTCCGATTTTTTAAAACTTTTTAAGTGCAATAAATCAAAATCTACAGTACTTAAGAGCTAACAAAAGCAAAAAAAGAAACAGTCTAGAATAGCTTCTTTTCTCTTTTATTACTTAATAATATAACATAATCATAAACTTAACTACACATTTTATAAAATGTATTAAAGACACACAACAACACCCGTGGCAAGAGAAATGTATCCTGAAAAAAAGTAGCATTTTATCACAAAAATATCAGCAATCATAAATAAACATATAAAATTATGCAATGACACAACAACACCCGTGGCCAGAAAATGTATTCTGAAAAAGAAGAAGCATGTTATCATAAAAATATCAGCAATTATAAATAGACATATTATAAAATTATTAAACGAAACAACAGGTCCAGTGGCAAGAGAAATGTATCCTGAAAATGTTATTACAAAAATATCAATGTCCAAAAACATTCTAAATTCCCGTTTTTCTGGGTTTCTGTTGATGCCAAGTTTCCACCATCTGACTTTAGTTCACTTCGTCTAGAGGTGGGCCTGTAATGTTACATTGTCACTAACAGTAACACTTTTACTTTCACATTCACTAACAGGCCTAACTAAATAGTTAGCTATGGAAGATTTCCCAGACACAGGCACTGGTAGTTTCCTGGACCTACCGGTAATCATTCTAACTTGTTTAAGAAAATGTTCACACACAAAATTAACTACAGCAGAATTTAAATCAAATAATTTATGTCCGTATTTTAAAAATGCAAGTTCGGTTATGAAGACGAAAATTATGTGTGCTTAAATAGGTATTAGTTGTGAAAATGGGTGTCAATTAAATTTCAGCTATAATTGCAATTAATATAAACTATAACTGCCAATTAGCAATATCCATAAGTTAAAACAAACCGTCAAAACAAACCGTCAATATTACTGTTCTTCGCC
This sequence comes from Congeria kusceri, assembly GCA_027627225.1. Taxonomy (NCBI): domain Eukaryota; kingdom Metazoa; phylum Mollusca; class Bivalvia; order Myida; family Dreissenidae; genus Congeria; species Congeria kusceri. The sequence goes on along the minus strand of CM051033.1, from coordinate 11,198,091 downwards.
TGTACTTTTAAACACCGCTTTATAAAAGTCGTCAATAAATTAAAATCGAAAACAGACAGTACCTACCCTTAATTGTACCTATATCACACGTACCGATCATAATCATTCATAATTAGCCGATAAAAGCCATAATTGTACCCTATACACAACCTGATAATCTCACACGTGTCTTGTGTAGAAACCCATATACAAACAGCTGAAGGCGTAATGTGATTGGTCGTTAGTTAGAAAGCAGACGACAGTCGGGTCAGATTTTGCGAGCGCTTGTAAAATTTTCAAGCGCGGATTAACCAAGATCGAAAAATCAAGCGCCACGGCGACAAGGATTTGGAAATTAAAGCACAGCGGCACCACTGCGCTTAAAGCGCCCGGGGAAAGGCCTGGAGTACCGAGTTATTTATTTGAGTACTTGAAATTATGTTACCCCATTGAGTGTTGTAAATACCCAAATTAAGTAAAACAACCATTACACAAAAATGGTGCGAAACTCATAGCATATTGTGTTTGTTTACAAAAAACAACTTCCAATCAAATTGCCTTGCTTCATACACCCAAGCCTGAATGAATTGCTCTTGGAAATACTTCAAGTCATAGATCATCTATAGCATGTAACAGATGCTAGTATTTTTGCTATATGACTATCACTCATTCATTGACATATTTAAACACAAACTGTTTCATGTTTTTGAGTATTCAGTATATTGTTCGAGTTTCGTCACTCATCAAAGTATAAATTAATTGAGTAACGGGCATTTCAGAATTGGGAATTTATGCAAATATGCACCATATCTCTTGCCCTGTATAACTTAAGTCTCAAGTCTCAACAGCAGCCTGTAAAATAGGCTATACTGACAAGATTAGTTGAAGTTTATCTGCAGAGCCTAAAAACATAAATGAAGAAAAGTGGAAATATATGGGATCAGAAAAGGGGCCAGGCATTGCTTAAAGGAAAGCCTAATCAGTTCTAAGACACTGTCTCATAAATTGGTTAATCCAGAGTTCAATCAGTTTAATGCTTTTAGTAAAAGTTTTAAACATGATATGAACTCTTCTTCTGTTAATGAAAATGTGTATATTTAATATGTCACATTGCAAAAACCACTCAACATTCAATTTCTGACTAGCCCAGAGGAGTAGCAGGGCAGGGGACCAAACTGAACCAGGATGCAGCACCCTAATATATCTTATCGGGATCTTTTCCTAGTTCCGATTTTCTAATCCCCTATGAACTGGCTTAACATTCACTCTATTCCTTCAACTACCCTGTTTGGGGCTAAACATTCACTCTATTCCCTTCAACTACCCTGTTTGGGGCTAAACATTCACTCTATTCCCTTCAACTACCCTGTTTGGGGCTAAACATTCACTCTATTCCCTTCAACTACCCTGTTTGGGCTAAACATTCACTCTATTTCCTTCACATACCATGCTTGGGGCTAAACATTCACTCTATTCCCATCACCTACCCTGTTTGGGGCTAAACATTCACTCTATTCCTTCAACTACCCTGTTTGGGGCTAAACATTCACTCTATTCCCTTCACCTACCCTGTTTGGGGCTAAACATTCACTCTATTCCCTTCAACTACCCTGCCTGGGGCTAAACATTCACTCTATTCCCTTCACCTACCCTGTCTGGGGCTAAACATTCACTCTATTCCCCTCACCTACCCTGTCTGGGGCTAAACATTCACTCTATTCCCTTCAACTACCCTGTTTGGGGCTAAACATTCACTCTATTCCCTTCACCTACCGTGTTTGGGCTAAACATTCACTCTATTCCCTTCAACTACCCTGTTTGGGGCTAAACATTCACTCTATTCCCTTCTCCTACCCTGTTTGGGGCTAAACATTTACTCTATTCCCTTCAACTACCATGTTTGGGGCTAAACATTCACTCTATTCCCATCACCTACCCCGTTAGGCGCTAAACATTCACTCAATGCCCATCACATACCCTGTCTGGGGCTAAACATTCACTATATTCCCTTCACCTCCCTGTTTGGGACTAAACATTCATTCTATTCCCATCACATACCCTGTCTGTGGCTAAACATAAACTCTATTCCCATCACCTACCCTGTCAGAGGCTAAATATTCACTCTTTTCTCTTCACCTACCCTGTTAGGGGCTAAACATTCACTCTATTCCCTTCCCCTACCCTGTTAGAGGCTAAACATTCACTCTATGTCGTTCACCTACCCTGTTTGGGGCTAAACGTTCACTCTATCCCCTTCACCTACCCTGTTTGGGGCAAAACATTCACTCTATCCCTTTACCTACCATGTTTGAGGCTAAACATTCACTCTATTCCCTTCACCTACCCTGTTTGGGGCTTAACATTCACTCTATCCCCTTCACCTACCATGTTTGGGGCAAAACATTCACTCTATCCCTTTACCTACCATGTCTGAGGCTAAACGTTCACTCTATTCCCATCACCTACCCTGTTTGGGGCTAAACATTCTCTTTATCCCCATCACTTACCCTGTTTGGGGCTAAACATACACTCTATTCCCTTCTCCTACCCTGTTAGAGGCTAAACGTTCACTCTATTCCCATCACCTACCCTGTTTGGGGCTAAACATTCTCTTTATCCCCATCACTTACCCTGTTTGGGGCTAAACATACACTCTATTCCCTTCTCCTACCCTGTTTGGGGCTAAACATTCACTCTTTCCCCTTCACCTACCCTGTTTGGGGCTAAACATTCACTCTTTCCCCTTCACCTACCCTGTTTGGGGCTAAACATTCACTCTTTCCCCTTCACCTACCCTGTTTGGGGCCAAACATTCACTCTATCCCCTTCACATACCATGCTTGGGGCTAAACATTCACTCTATCAGTCTTCACAAATAAAATTTGAAATCAGTGGACTGGCAGTACACTAAGCCAGCTATAAAGACTGGACCAGACTCAGGGGTTTCGCTGGCTCAAAAAAAGTTGTCTCCACTAAAATTTGCCAGTTTTAAAAAGTCTGAGCCAATTTTGTTGTCAATCATATATTGACATGATTCAGAATCTAATTAACAGTAACTGTCACTATTAATAGCATAAATAACTACATTATTATAATTATAACTTAGCAGTATAATCATTAATTCTAGAAAATTAAGATTTTACAACACTATTAGAACAGTTTTAGTAATGTTGATCATTTTGTAGGGTCGCAAAAATATATGACAATATCAAAATAACACTTAACTTGCAAATTGGTAAATCCTCCATCTAACTAAGATCTTCATTTGTTGAACAACCGCCTGTCCATAATTCATGTTAAAATTCATCATGACTGTGGACAAACAGTTTGTTAATGTTGAGAAAAAAAACCAGACACAGAAATGGTTTCCTTTGTTTTAGGCTATATTTAGGTCAGCCTTGTTTTGGAATGAATGTTTACCACATGGCCCAAGTTGCTCTTTTTTGCTACTGCAGTACTGGTGTTAATATTTTGAACTGAAATTTCTCCTGTTGCAGATAAAAGCATTACACAATAATAAATAGTCAGAAGATTGAAAATCAATAGTGCTGATTTGGATTTCAACTGAGTGTGACTGTGCCCAACCAAGCGGAAAACTGATGCTGTGAGGTCAGAGATAAGCTTTCACACCATTACACGCTCGTCTGCAACAAATGGCTGATAACAAACAATGCCCTAAGGCCATGTTTGCAGTCTCTGTGGTAACATAATCTGCCCCAGTTTTGTTGCAACTGAAATTTCACATACCAGATTTAGCACTCTCTAAAATTATGTTGTCACCAATAAAATTCGCCACTTTGAAAAAAGTGTCGCCATTTTCACAACTTTGTCGCTTTTGGTGACAGTGGCGATCAACAACAAAACCCCTGAGACTACAATAAAGTGGACCATAATTTTCATTCACTCTTTTGTATTCAATCTTTTATAGAAATAATTAAAAACAATCATGGCTTTAAGACTGTCAACAGGTGAATAAGATTTGTTTTCTTTTTATGATTTTCTTAATGACCAAAGGACCTTCAATTGATGGACCGTCGGTCCTGTTAACTTATAAATTTTGCTAGACTGAGCAAAAATTTGGTGGACTCGATCCATGGTCCACTGGTTAATCGTGAAGACTGCGCTATTCCCTCCACCTACCCTGTTAGGATTGTACAGGTTGCTCTCTGCAAGATCCACTTTGGTCAGTACGAAGATGGTCCGTTTACCGCTCGGATCGATCTGACTTACAACGTCTGTCACATTGCTACGCTCTGCGTCCAAAGAACCGTCTACAAAATTGTGATTCAAATTCATTTTTCATATTTCATTTTTAATTAACGTTTTTCTTTTTTTCTCATTGTCGATTAAATTTGCTTTTAATGTCCTCACTTTTTGTACTCCTCACCATACCATGATGCCCAAATGTAACAAGTCCTTGTAGCAAAGTACCAAGGGTTGCCAAGATATATGAACTCCGGTTTTACCAAAGGGTTATTGCTTAAATAATGCACATCCTCCCGCAAAAAAAGGTGTATAGTGTCAACATTTCAAACGCGAGTATGTATTTTTTTCGATTTCTGACATTTGTCTATGAAATTTGTAACAGGCTAGATTCATAGTGCAAATCTTCGAGTAAATGTCAGTGGATTGTCCTCACTACTGTGAGGCAAGATGAATAACACTATATATAGGATCTGACACGAGTTGTCATTTCATACCATATTTTATTAAACGAGTTCAGGAATTTTGTTAGCAAGCCTTTGGCGAGCTTACTAACGAATTTCCTGGACGAGTTTAATCATATATGGCATGAAATGACAACGAGTGTCAGATCTTTTTTTATCACATGCTTTTCAACGAAAATAAATGTATAATTTTATCAAAACATGTTGATAAATCCTAAAAGTTGTGTATTGACATGACGTCATCAAAATGTTATCTTACACATGTGTAAGATAAAAATATTCGTAATGGTTGTATTACACGGGGGACAAGGTATAGCATGTGATAATTTTTTTTTCCGCAAAATATAATAATGAAAGTAAATCTGAATCCAGCCTCAGTGTTGCCTTACATTGTTTACAAATGTATAATGGCACTGGGGTTTTCCATACAGGTATTACAAACTGCCAGCAAAATATAACAAGCTGAAAAAAGTATAAAATACTGTATCATGCCTCAGTTCCTTTACCTTGTATACAGAGTATTATGGCGTTGGGGTTCTCCATGTAGCTCTTGACAAGCCGCTTGATGCTTTCCTTCGTATCCTTTGCCATTACGGTCGTCTCCGTCTGAAGGTAAACCAAGAGACTGAATAGTTCATATAAATGCAGTTTTCATGACTTGAAATTTTTGCATTAAGGATGTTCAACAAAATTATACTTGCAAAGAATAAGGAATATTGCAAAGAAAACATGTTTTTGTAAACTAAATCCTACAGCTTATTTATGGTATACATTTTGTATGAATGCATGTTACTTCACATAATAAAGACTTTAAACAAATCTTCATGACATGATTTTATTATATTAATGTTTCACATAAATTAGTCTTCTTTTTTTTTTTTACTTTAACCAAACCTATCAATATTTCACTACACATCTTTCTTCCACCAATATTTTACATAAATCATTCACAATGTTATTGTTTACATTAAAATTTTCCACAAATTGTTACATACTGGTACCGGTATATCTTCACGACATGAATTTCTTATATCACTATTTTACATTAATCTTTTGCAACTATTGTTGGTGACATGAAATCAGTGCACAATGACAGACAGTAGAAGCTACTTACTGAAATGATGCCTGGCAAGTCCACAAGAACCATCCTCTGTATGCCTGGGCCCTTCACTGTCATTGAGATACACTGGAAACACGGTACCCGTCTTATTAAACATCGTAGGGCTTATTTACATTACGATACAATTTTCAAAGAAGCATAAATGCTACGCACCAACATCTTTGATTACTTTATTTCAGTAATTCTATTCATTTCCTTGGTATCTTTCACATGTCCTTTATTTCAGGAACATACTGATCATACATGTCTGTTTTTTTAAACTACAAAATTCAGTCGTAACTTAAACTTGTAGTAAGATCTTTGATAACACAGGGCCATCATGTTTATCAGATTGGAAATAGTAAGCAAATATACGGTAGGCCGCACCAAACTGAAGTGTTGGTCATCAGTTTTGTTTGTTAAATACTTACAGTGTGTACACATGGTGAAATAATTTGTCAGCATTTCCCTAAACTAGAGCATAATCAGGCAGGTGAAACTTCAATTATAACTATAAACTGCGGCGTGTCTTGGGAAAACCGGACTTAATGCATGTGCGTAAAGTGTCGTCCTGGATTAGCCTGTGCAGTCTGCACAGGCTAATCCAGGACGGCACTTTCCGCCTACAGTGGATTTATGTTTAGAAGAGACTTCCATCAAACAGAAAACACCATTTTAAGCGGAAAGTGCCGTCCCAGATTAGCCTGTGCGGACTGCACAGGCTAATCTGGGACGACACTTTACGCACATGCATTATGACGGGTTTTCCCGCGACAGGCCTCAAACTAATGTAAGGGGAAAACGTCATTTGTTGAAAACATACAAGTACGGCAACACAAAACTATCTCGCAAAACGTCTATTACTCAAGAATCAATAACTCAAAGACCTTAACTAACTGGAGCAAAAGTGTAAATATAGCTCGGAAACATTAACCTGAGACTGAATTTTATGCACGAATATATTACAATACCGTTATAATAAATATATTTATTTCTGTACAGAAACCGAGTTAAATCAATGAAAGAGCATCCCAATAAAATACTTTTATGGTATAATTAAACTAGTGAAACACGTGCACGAACAAAAACGAGTATAAATATAGGAAACAATTCAAGTGCGTAATTTATGCTAATAGAGTCAACAAGTGTCAGGTTACTGTTTCAAGGTACTAGGTATCTATATAGTGTGTCTAATGCTAAGAAACAGAATTTTAAGTAACCGGAGATTCACTTTCTAGGAATGAGATGCAGGATGGCCACTGAAATTCCGAAATAATATTCCCTGACGTTTCACTGAATTTTCCCTGACCGGAAGTTGATTTTCCATGACATTCATTGTCAAATTACTGGTAAACTTAGTGCAAAGTGGTGATAGCATACATACAAATATGAACACAATTTTCCATTTTCACCCATTTTACTATTGTTAACTTGTTACTCTAAACAAGTATGATAATTGTATTGGTTTATTGTTTAAATATTTATTAAATTCTAGATTTCACTACCTCATTTTGGATTTGTGGTAACACTTTTGGTCAAATTCCCTGAATTTTCCCTGATTTTTGCCAAATTTTAAAATTCCCAGATTTTTCCCTGCAGGGAATTTTTTTCACACTTTTTCCCTGTTTTCCCTGTTTTCCATAGTCGGTGGCCAGTTTGTCAGGAGATTCAATGAGAGGTTACTGCATACCTCAGTGCTGACTGAGAGGTTACTGCATACCTCAGTGCTGACTGAGAGTTACTGCATACCTCAGTGCTGACTGAGAGGTTACTGCATACCTCAGTGCTGACTGAGAGGTTACTGCATACCTCAGTGCTGACTGAGAGGTTACTGCATACCTCAGTGCTGACTGAGAGGTTACTGCATACCTCAGTGCTGACTGTCTGACCCTTAATGACACTCTTCTTCATGCGATGTTCCACTTCTCGACGCAGGGCCTCCGTCTGAAATCAAACTCTGCAGTATAAGATACTAGCAGAAATAATGTGAATTGTGTGGAAGTTTCAGAAGAAAGGCAATGAAGTCTATGCCATTTGAGATTGGGTAGATTCGAGAATGTAAATAAATATTCAGTATGGCGTTCCTTTACATAAGTGTACATGATGGGAAGTATTCTTTTATCAAGGTAAACAAGATTCAACAAAACGTTTTAAACACTTTTAGGTTTTGAAGTTCACCTTAAGTTTTAGTTTTCACAAAGGAAATGTTTCAGTTTTGTCCACAAACAGACAAATGTGGATTTGTTCTTGAACATCAAATCATGATAAGATACTAAGATAATAAATATTATGATTCTGAATAATTCATTTGGAATTTTAAAGCAATTTACCAGGAAATAAGATTTGTACAAAGCAACTGTGAATTTACATCTTCCTCCTTGGTCAGATCAAATTCCCGGCTGCTGTCCTTGAACTGCGCAATGTGGAAGGGGCCTTCACTGAGTGTGACCTTCACTGGTGACCTTGTCATCATCTCCCCTGAGCCCCTGTAACCATAGCAACAATGGTTGGTATTTGTAACCGTAGCAACAATGGTTGGTATTTGTAACCGTAGCAACAATGGTTGGTATTTGTAACCGTAGCAACAATGGTTGGTATTTGTAACCGTAGCAACAATGGTTGGTGTTTTTAACCGTAGCAACAATGGTTGGTATTTGTAACCATAGCAACAATGGTTGGTATTTGTAACCGTAGCAACAATGGTTGGTATTGGTATTTGTTACCGTAGCAACAATGGTTGGTATTTGTAACCGTAGCAACAATGGTTGGTATTGGTATTTATAACCGTAGCAACAATGGTTGGTATTTGTGACCGTAGCAACAATGGTTGGCATTTGTAACCGTAGCAACAATGGTTGGCAATTGTAACAACAGCAACAGCGGTTGGTATTTGAAGCCATAGCAACAATTGTTGGTATTTGTAACCATAGCAACAATGGTTGGTATTTGTAAACATAGCAACAGTGGTTGTTATTTGTAACCATAGCAACAATGGTTGGTATTTGTAACCATAGTAACAATGGTTGGTATTTGTAACCATAGCAACAATGGTCAGCTACTGATTAGCCACCTTGTTATTGTTGTTTGGGGACATACCATAAGGCTCAGGAAAAAACAAACATATTTTGCGCTTCATAGAGATTTGGTCGAGTCGAAGCGAATAAACCTATATCTGATATGCTTAACAAAACATCACCATGAAATTACTTGGCATAAATAAGCATCCAGCATAAGTTATGCCACATAATTTTGTGGCATTTGTTCTAGACAACATCACATAGATATGCCAAGAAATTACACAAATAGAAAATTCCGACTTTGAGATGGGAAATGAAATATTTGTCTGTCTGATTTTATTATTGTTCAATATGCACACACAGTTTGTACTCTAGTCAAGAATGAACAGATGTAATTTTAATCAAGCTTAGTAAAACAGAAGTAAAGCTTTCTGAAAATGGGTCCTGGACTTTGGAAAAAAGAGCTCTGCAGGGGCCATATTCCAGAAACATCTTAAGTTTATCTTTAACTATTATACTTAAGTTCCGATTTTTGTAAAGTAATATTTTAAAAACTACATATAAATTAATGAATCCAATTACAGTCTAATAAGTAGTAGTTAATGATAAGTTTACAATTAGTGAACATGTAGCGACATTTGTTTGTATACTTGGAAAAAAATGCTTAAGAAAAATTATGATTTTAAGGCTAAGGATAAGATTTCACTTAAGATGTTTCTGGAATATGACCCCAGGGCTTAAATACATGAATACAAATTGGCCCTTCTGTTATACCTGGGAAATATTCTTGCTCTTGCCACCATTTCTAGCACACTGGTTTTACCCGCACTTTGGTCGCCCACGACAACCACCTGCAATAATCAATGTTTACATTCTTTGTTGTTAACAACAGTGGAAACAACATGCATGTTGATGGGTGTACAACTATTGAATCCGATATAGGAATGTCAAGCAGATACAACAGTTTCACGCCCCAGCCTCAACTTATTACTTGCATGAAATAGAAATTTCTTACAAAGTAAATTGAATTCAAAGCCAAATTTGAAAGTTTTCATTAAAAGAAAATTTCCCAATCTCAGTGTTCCATTTCAAAAACAGTGAGAAAACTGTTGCCTTTACAAGAATTATAGAAGCAGTTATGCTTTATCTGCCAGCCTGGCCCCCTTCCTTAAACTATGGAAAACAAAAGCCTTGACAACACAATTTCAGCATTATCATTGTTTATTGGAACATAAACAACACTTTGTCATTCTGATGCATGGTTACTTAACTTCTCAGGACAATGATTGCATGTTTAAATCTCTACACAACAAACCTTCAAGGTGGTGTGTATCAGCCAATAAACTGGTGTTTATCAGCCAATAAACAATGATATTTTGATAATTATCTTTTAATTCAACAGCCTAGGTATCTTTGCTAAACTCTGAGACACAAAATCTAGCATATGCACCCTTGGCAAGTGGTCTTGTGTATTGTAGCTCGAGTCAAACCCAGCCAAGACATCCAGAATTTCCGAGTACATGTCGATAAGTGATTTCTGAAACACCAAAGTACATGCCGTTATGCATGATATCTATTACATATTACACACCCTTCAAACACTTTCATTTAATGCTCAAGGTTAATTTACATCTTACTAAATGACTTCTGAAACACAATAAAGAACTTTTTTTTAGTTATTCCACTTGTTAAGCTTTCATAACTTTCATTTAATGTTCAAGGTTCACTTACATCTTACTAAATGACTTCTGAAACACAATAAAGAACTTTTTTCAAGTTATTCCACTTGTTAAGCTTTCTACCTAATTTAGCATATATTATAAGAAAAAAAGACATTGTTTTTGACACTGTCATGTATGAAAAGCTTTTTCAAACCTGGAGAAAAGCTCTCATGTCACACTGAGTCCGTCAGTAGAAACAAGAGCTGTCAGAGGACAGCGCGCTCGACCATTCAAAGTATTTCAGTTGGTACATATTTTGGATAGTAAAAGTGGCATAAATTTGTAAAATACAATATTTTTAAGTGAAGCCCTGTATAGTTTATACATTTTTGGAACAAAAACTTTAACCACAAAGTCTATGTAAAAAGTGGGCTAACTCTGTCAAAATACAAAACAGAGTTATGGGTAATTTTGCCCCTGATACTAGAGTTGATGACAAAGGTTAGTTCCAAGTTTCAAGTGAATAACTTATGTAGTTTTGAAGTAACAAAACTTTTGAATATAAACTTTAACCAGAAAATCTATGTGAAAAAGGGGCATAACTCTGCCAAAATACAAATATAGTTATGGGTAATGTTGCCCCTGATACTAGAGTTGATGACAAAGGTTAGTTCCAAGTTTCAAGTAAATAACTTAGGTAGTTTTGAAGTTACCAAGCTTTTGAATATAAACTTTAAACAGAAAATCTAAGTCAAAAGGGGGCATAACTCTGTCAAAATACAAAATAGAGTTATGGGTAATGTTGCCCCTGGTACTAGAGTTGATGATAAAGGTTAGTTCCAAGTTTCAAGTGAATAACTTATGTAGTTTTGAAGTTACAAAATTTTGAATATAAACTTTAAAAAGAAAATCTATGTGAAAAAGGGACATAACTCTGTCAAAATACAAAACAGAGTTATGGGGAATGTTCAACCTGATACTGGAGTTTATAACAACGGTATATTCCAAGTTTCAAGTGAATATCTTTTGTAGTATTGAAGTTACAAAACTTTTCAATATTAACTTTAACCAGAAAATCTATGTGAAAAAGGGGCATAACTCTGTCAAATACAAAACAAAGTTATGGGGAATGTTGCCCTTGATACTGGAGTTGATGAAAAAGGTTAGTTCCAAGTTTCAAGTGAATAACTTTGGTAGTTTTGAAGTTACAAAACTTTGAATATAAACTTTAACCAGAAAATCTAAGTGAAAAAGGGGCATAAATTTGTCAAAATACAAAACAGAGTTATGGGGAATGTTGCCTCTGACACTAGAGTTGATGACAAAGGTTAGTTCCAAGTTTCAAGTGAATAACTTATGTAGTTTTGAAGTTACAAAACTTTTGAACATAAACTTTAACCAGAAAATATATGTGAAAAAGGGGCATAACTCTGTCAAAATACAAAACAGAGTTATACGGAATGTTGCCCTTGATACTGGAGTTGATGACAAAGGTTAGTTACAACTTTCAAGTGAATAACTTATGTAGTTTTGAAGTTACAAAACTTTTGAATATAAACTTTAACCAGAAAATCTAAGTGAAAAAGGGGCATAACTCTGTCAAAATACAAAACAGAGTTATGGGGTGTGTTGCCCCTGACACTGGAGTTGATGACAAATGTATATTCCAAGTTTCAAGTGAATAACTTATGTAGCTTTGAAGTTACAAGAATTTTGAATAAAAACTTGAACCAAATTCAGATGCGGACTGGGGGTAGTAGGAAAGCTCACCTATTCTTCGCATAGTCGAGCTAAAAAGGGCCATATAACATATGATATATACATAAAAGTAAACAATAACGAAAGTAATGTAATAAATCACTAAATTTCATGGAAAATGAAACTACTGGCATTGTATTCACTCTAATACAAATTTGTGTCAGATAACTTACATTCATTTTGCGTTTCTTTCCAGTCTTTTGTTCCATTAGGTTCAATTGTTTTCTTAAGTCTCGATTCTCTTTTTCTAATCTATCAACTTCCTTCTGGTATTTTGTCTGAAAACACATAATTTCAACCATATAATCAAACAAGAGCACCTCCTACGGGTGCTGGACGATCGACTTTCTCGTATTTGATAGTATTCTGGCCTTTTCTTAATAGAATGTGTTCATCACTGTAATGAAGTGTGTTGAATTTCAAGTCAATACCTCTTCTACATATTGAGAAATTTGACCCAATCCTAAAATTCTAAGTTGAAAAAAGGGCAATAACTCAGTAAGTGTTTGATATAGTTACTTCATCTTGTCTACAGAACGACGACAAGAACTCAACTTTTTTCTTCAAAAAGTCGAGCTAAAAAAAGTATAGATAATGTTCTACAATACCCAAACTTACAATCATTTTTTGTAGGCCCAAAATACTGCAGAAAGCCCATGACAGATTTATTGTAGGCCCAAAATACTGCAGAAAGCCCATGACAGATTTATTGTAGGCCCAAAATACTGCAGAAAGCCCATGACAGCTTTATTGTAGGCCCAAAATACTGCAGAAAGCCCATGACAGATTTATTGTAGGCCCAAAATACTGCAGAAAGCCCATGACAGATTTTTTCCAAGAACGTGTTTGAACATTATCATGCAGTCATAACTCCATGCAAACGACACTTACATGTACTTGCAAGATGTTTTAAAAGTGTTGAACTCAAAATGAATTTAAACTCTGTATCAGCATCAATCTAACTTAATATAAGTAACAAAAGGACACTATTGTTTCTAAGACTAAACAATGTTATGTTAAAGCAGCAGTCCATACAAATGTAAATAAAAATAAACTTTGCAGAAATCGTTTCTAATATACATCTTAGTAAATAAAAATAAAAATAAACACCATTAAAATCGGTAAAATAATAATGTTTTGGTAACTTTTTATCATATAGTTATCTGTATGCTATAGCTGGTGATGCCTATGGAGTACATCAGCATGATCATTAGTGTATATTCCGTTCGTACCAAGCATTTTCGAACATAGACATTATAAAATGGCTTTCGTAAATAAGAAACATTTTTCAGGCGAATAAATGTCATTAACTATCATTAGAACTATTGCCAATTTAAGATGTATTGAATTATATTTTATGGACTGTGGCTTTAATTGAATCACTCAAAGTGTGCCGAGAGGGTGCAGACCTCTGCATCTGACCCCCTCCCAATCCAGCCACGTGTTGTGCAGCAAATGCGTTATTTAGCATAATGTGGCAATTTACCCTTAGGGCTGTTCCAGGAAAAAAGGTGATTGGGGGGGGGGGGAGCGGAATGCCGGTCCAAAAATGGGGTACCACCAACAAAACGATAAAAGTCCTTGATAAATAATCCTTAAACAAATCCTAGATGCATAAGATATTGTGTATTGACACCAAGATCTTATCATTGTTAATTGTTTTGGTGGTGATACAGGGACACCTTGAAATTTCAATTAACACCACCATTTCAAGCAAACCCACGAATATTTCTTGCAAATATATTCAAAACTCTGTGTGTTAAGTTGGCCACTACCAAACAAGCAATGCTAAAAAAACATTACCTTCCTGATGGACGTAATAGTTCTGAAGACTCACCTGTATTTTCATAATTTCATCATTCAAACTTTCTTGTCTTGACTTTTCATCACTCTGTGGCGATACAAGGAAAACATGATTGCAGAGTTATATAATACATAGCAAAGCTGGTGGGAAACCGATACAGAAAAATAGAAATGAGAAGCGTCGTGGGAAACCGGACTTAATGCATGTTCATAAAGTGTTGTCCCGGATTAGCCTGTGCAGTCCGCACAGACTAATCCAGAACGGCACTTTCCGCCTACAGTGGATATATGTTTACAAGAGACTTCCTTGAAACAAAAAATACCATAAAAGCGGAAAGTGCCATCCTGGATTAGCCTGTGCGGACTGCACAGGCTAATCCGGGACGACACTTTACGCACATGCATTAAGACTGGTTTTCTCACGACGCGCCACAAATTAAGTACTAAGATTATAAGTTGTATTACGAGGCTTAGATTGGATGCATTGAAACCTTCATGAATGCTGTTTTTATTGCAAAACTTATAATAATTAAACTTCAAATCCTACTTTTTTTATGTACAACTGTACCTTGATTGGAAATATAAAATCAAGGACACATCAATACAACTCAAAATTAATGTATATAGGTGGTGCATCGTGAGAAAACCGGTCTTAATGCATGTGCATAAAGTGTTGTCCCGGATTAGCCTGTGCAGTCCGCACAGGCTAATCCAGGACGGCACTTTCCGCCTACAGTGAATTTATGTTTAGAAGAGACTTCCTTGAAACAGAAAATACCACTAAAGCGGAAAGTGCCATCCCGAATTAGCCTGTGCGGACTGCACAGGCTAATCTGGGACGACACTTTACGCACATGCATTAAGTCCGGTTTTCACATGACGCCCCTCATAGGTTTTGAATTAATGGGCTCAGAATTTGATGACAGGGGCTGCATTTACCAACCCATTCTTAGACTGAAGAATAAAGATTAATCTTAAAACTAAAGATAAAATACTTAAGTGTCCACAAATTATGCTGGGTACAATAGACCAATCCAGGTTTTACCACGAATAGTTTAAACTCCTCCCAAACTATTGTTAAAGGATTAATTTCCATTCATCGAAAATCACAAACATTACCACATGCTCACTTGAATATTATGCACGTGTTCGTTTGTGTGAAATAGTTCAATCGCTAAACACATGATATCCAACTGTGATTATTGGATAATATTGCAGATTAATTTGAATTTAACTGACATTTGTGGACACTTCTATTTCGCTTATGTGATTGTCAAATGATTCTAAATAATCGAGTATTCTAAAATAACAATTTGTGAATACGGAGTCAGTGAGTAAGATTCAATTAACAGTGTTCTTGCAATGGAAGTGTTTCAGGAATATTGCACTAGAAGTGTTTCCGGAATATTGCACTAGAAGTGTTTCAGGAATATTGCAATAGAAGTGTTTCCGGAATATTGCAATAGAAGTGTTTCCGGAATGTTGCAATAGAAGTGTTTCCGGAATATTGCAATAGAAGTGTTTCCGGAATATTGCAATAGAAGTGTTTCCGGAATATTGCAATAGAAGTGTTTCCGGAATATTGCAATAGAAGTGTTTCTGGAATATTGCAATAGAAGTGTTTCCGGAATATTGCAATAGAAGTTTTTCAGGAATATTGCAATAGAAGTGTTTCAGGAATATTGCACTAGAAGTGTTTCAGGAATATTGCAATAGAAGTGGTTCAGGAATATTGAAATAGAAGTGTTTCAGGAATATTACAATAGAAATGTTTCAGGAATATTGCAATAGAAGTGTTTCCCGAATATTGCAATAAGTGTTTCAGGAATATTGCAATAAAAGTGTTTCCGGAATAATGCAATAAAAGTGTTTCCGGAATATTGCAATAGAAGTGTTCTGGAATATTGCAATAGAAGTGTTTCGGGAATATTGCAATAGAAGTGTTTCGGGAATATTGCAATAGAAGTGTTTCAGGAATATTGCAATAGAAGTGTTTCCGGAATATTGCAATAGAAGTGTTTCAGGAATATTGAAATAGAAGTGTTTCAGGAATATTGCAATAGAAGTGTTTCAGGAATATTGCAATAGAAGTGTTTCAGGAATATTGCAATAGAAGTGTTTCAGGAATATTCTTTGTTTCTTGCTTCTTAAAGTCTAAGAATGGGTTGGTGACAACGCGCCCAATTATTGACTGCACAGGTTCATATAATGTGTGACGTGGGAAAACCAGGCTTAATGTGTGTGCATGAAGTGTTGTCCCAGACTTTCCGCTTTTATGGTATTTTCTGGTTCAAGGAAGTCTCTTCTAAAAATAAATTCACTGTAGGCGGAAAGTGCCGTCCTGGTTTAACCTGTGCGGACTGCACAGGCTAATCCGGGATGACACTTTACGCACATGCATTAAGTCTGGTTTTCGCACGACACAGCTCATATTTTCTAAATTTACCTTGGCACCGATCCTGGGGTGAATCCCTACTCTAGGCAGGAGCTTGGAACTGGAGTCTGAGCTGATTCCAGAGTCTACAACAACAACATTTATTTGTTTGTTTGTTTGGATCTTTCGTCGTATTCAACAGTATTTCAGTCATATAACGGCGGTCAATTAACCTACTCACACTTTTCCTGGGTAAGCTGGTTTACCAGTACTAGGTGCACATACTTATGCCAGTAACTGACAACTGCCCTACTTGAATCAGAGGTAGGGGGAGAATAACCGCAGAAATAATTTCATGACCAATCCCCACATAAGTAATGTGGCCGGGCTGGGAAACGAACCCGGATCCTCGGATTTGTAGTCCAGCGCTCTACCAACTGAGCTAGCAAGCCCGGAACTACAACAAAATAAAACCAAATAAAACCACTTCAGTGATCAGAAGCTACTGCAAATCTCCGTCAAGGCCTGACATGCCTAAAAAGAGAGTTGAGTGTGAAACTATTGTATCACAGTCTTCATGAATAAATTTTAAAATCAGTGGACTGTCGGTCCACCAAGCCAGCTAAATAGACTGTACTGGACTATAATTTAGTGGACCATAGTTTGTTAGTCTCTTGTTTATTCAATCTATTATTATAATAAACAAAAACATCATGACGTTTAGATTTATTATCTCATTAAATGGGAAACCATTTGTTGTTCAGAAACAAAGTCAATACCAAAATGGTGGAGCAATAGCTAAAAGATACTTCTTTTTTAAGGAAATACTGTTTTTGATATGACCAAGAGACCTTAAATTGGTGGACCACCGCTCCTGTCAACTTTCATATTTTGCTGGACCGAGCAAATATTAGGTGGACTCGATCCATGGTCCACTGCTTCATCGTGAAGACTGGTATCCGATATACACGTTCCACTGCTTAATCGTGAAGACTGGTATACACGGTCCACTGCTTCATCGTAAAGACTGGTATCAGATATACACACGGTCCACTGCTTCATCGTGAAGACTGGTATCAGATATACACGGTCCACTGCTTCATCGTGAAGACTGGTATCAGATATACATGGTCCACTGCTTCATCGTAAAGACTGGTATCAGATATACACGGTCCACTGCTTCATCTTGAAGACTGGTATCAGATATACACGGTCCACTGCTTCATCGTGAAGACTGGTATCAGATATACACGGTCCACTGCTTAATCGTGAAGACTGGTATCAGATACACACGGTCCACTGCTTCATCGTGAAGACGGGTATCAGATATAGAAAGGTTAAGCAGATACAACAGTTTCGCACTCAACCCTCGAACTGTGTTTTTAAATTACTCGAAAGTCAGTCTTGTGGACGTTTGAGAATCATAGGACCAAATCCACTTGTATTGGACAGAAATGCACCTATCAATATTTTCCCCCAGGGGGGGAGCGGCGGGCTGACATTTTATATTTTGGGGTCTAATTCCCCACCCTAGAGTCAAGCATATTTGTCTAAATCCCCTCAGTGGGAGATGCAATATGTCTATCAAATGGCCCCGGGCCTGTATTACCGAGATCTAAAATCCGACCAAAGTCTATTACCCCGGGACCCGGAATCATTCGAAATGTCAAATTTCCAGCGTCGGGAATCTCTTAAAGTCTAAAGTCCCGTATATGCCCGCCGCTACCCCCCCTGGGGGGTAAACATTGCTAGGTGAAAAAATGGTTCACATTTTGGAGTATATATTGCTTGAACTACATTGACAGTAGATCATTCAGGGGACTAGCCAAGAAAATTATGAGTCTACTCCTTCGGTCAGGCACTTTTTGGAATGAGTGAGTAGCCACAAACACAGATGTGATGTTGTGAAAAAATATGTTAATTCAGTTAGTTCAATAACATTGCTATGTGCATTCACATTTTTTGGTGATTAGCAAAGACTCTTAATATCATCAGAATTATGTTATAATATTAACTTGTGTAGGACAAAATGGATTTGACATCTTATAGTACTGTAAATTTGTTTTGGTTTGACAGTTTATAAGGATACCACAAGGATGCTGTTTGATAAATTCTACACTTTTTCCATAGAAATTAATGTGTTCATTTCTTTTTCATACATTGCAAATGTATTTTGTGCATGATTGTAGAACAAAGACCAAACTGAGCAGCTTCTTTCCTTAGCTTTTTTTAAAAATTAAAGCATACTTATTCAAACTGAGAAATTATAAATGCTAAATGCTATAAATGTTAGTACGAAAATTATTAAGCAAAGCTTAAAAGCATTATGGATGTGTTTATATGGTATGTAATATATAATGTTCCCCTAGAGAGACAAGAGCTGTTGGTAAAACAGTTATGCCCTCTCTAGGTTAAAATAGCTAAAAAGGCTAATTTTAGATAATCAAGGGCCATAACTCAAAAGTAACTGGGACGATTTTGTTGGTTATCAAACTTAACCGAGATCATATGCCCACAAAGTTTTTCACCAAGTTTGGTAAAGATCAGCTATGAACAGTTGGACTTAGAGAACGGAAACCGCTAAAAAGGCCAATTTGAGATAATTCAAGGGCCATAACTCCACAATTCCTGGGGCGATTTGGCTCATCAAATTTGACCTAGATATTATTATTACAAACATTTTCATGAAGTTTGGTGAGGAATGAATGAAAATATTGGACTTAGAGAGCAGAAACGGCTAAAAAGGCAACTTTTAGATAATTCAAGGGCCATAACTCCACAATTCCCAGGGCGATGTGGTTGATTAATGAACTTGACCTATGCCCACAAACATTTTCTTGAAGTTTGGTGAAGATCAGGTGAAAACTGTTGAACTTAGAGAGCGGAAACAAAAGTGGTGTACCTATTGACAGACCAGCCGACAAACCAACAGACCAACCAACATTAGCAAACCAATATGCCCGCCATCTTTATTTGGGGGCATAAGAAATGTTGTCAAAATGGTCTCGAGTAATATAATATTTACCTGAAGAACAGATCATATCTTTTAGAAGTTATATTTCCAGTTAATCCTTTCAAAAATTACATTTAAGATATTCTGAAAAATACTTTTAAGATAAAACCAATTTGGTGTTTATTTATGTTTTTTTTTTCATTAAGACAACCAATATTTTTTGTCATGATTACCAGATGATTAACGAAGTATTGCCAAAATGGACGGTATCTTAATTAGAACACATAAAAGCCGGGAAATTGTACCAACCTGTTGGAAGAAGACTGGCCCCCGCGTGATATACTGACTCTCTACCTATCGAAATAGCCAAGAAACAAACCTCTGTTTCAAATCAATGTATACGAGGAAAACAGTTTAAATTGGTCGGTTTCTATTTCTATTTGTAGAATTCATATTTATGTTTCTACCTACTGAAAGGGTCAAAAATCAACTTCTCCTTCAAATCAATCCACATTTATAACAGTTCAATGGATTTGTTTCCAGATGCATCAATTTTCTGGAATTCATATGAGGCATGTCATGGAAAAACCGGGCTTAATGCAATTGCGTAAAGTGTTGTCCCGGATCAGCCTGTGCAGTCCGCAGGTTGATTCAGGGCGACACTTTCCGCTTTGATGGTTTTTTCTGTTTCAAAGAAGTCTCTTCCAAACAAATTCACTGTAGGCGGAAAGTGCCGTCCCCGATCAGCCTGTGTTCACTGCGCAGGGTGATCCGGGATGACACTTTACGCACTTGCATTAAGCCTGGTTTTCCCATGACATGCCTCTTATTTATTTCATAACGAGTCAACAAACATATCTGTGTTTCAAATCAATTTGTATTACCAAAGCCGTTGAATGGCTTGGTTTCCTATAAATCGCATTTAATTCTCTACCTATTGAAAGCGCCAAGAAAAACAAACTGTTTTCAACTGAATCTATTAGAACATGAGCAACACACTTTGACCATTTGATTTTGATCTGCATTTCTAGAATTCACATTTATTTCTCTAGCTATTGAAACAATCCAACCTATGTTTCAAATCAATCTTACTTGAGCAAACTCGTTAAATGGATTGAGTTCAACAGTATTATTAGAAATGAGGCGCGTCGTGGGAAAACCGGACAAAATGCATGTGCGTAAAGTGTCGTCCCGGATTAGCCTGTGCAGTCTGCACAGGCTAATCCGGGATGGCACTTTCCGTCTACAGTGTATTTATGTTTAGAAGAGACTTCCTTGAAATAGAAAATACAATAAAAGCGGAAAGTGCCGTCCTGGATTAGCCTGTGTGGACTGCACAGGCTAATCCGGGACAACACTTAACGCACATGCATTAAGCCCGGTTTCTAACGACGCGCCACAAATAAGATTTCAGACAATATTGTCTACTTCTAGCAGATCTTTTGAACAAATGTTTCTGTAAATACATACAAAAACATTTATTTAATAATCTACGTACATTTTTGACATGTTTTTCTACAACCTAAGGCCTTGGTATTGGTGTAAAACATATTATGTTAATTACTTTGCATACAAAAAGTAACATACTCGAGACCATTTTACAGGATTATCCATTTATTAACAATTTGTATACAATGTCAAGAGGCTGTATAATTAAGGACGCTTTAATATAAATAAAATGTAACTGAACTAAAATAAATGATGACCTCAATAATCATGAATAAAAGATCGGCTATGAAATGTTTGGACTTAAGAAAATGGAAACGGCTAAAAAGGCAAATTTTAAATAATTCAAGGGCCATAACTCTACAATTCCTGGGGCGATTTGGCTGATTATTAAAATTGGCCAAGATATTATGCCCACAAACATGTTCATAAAGGTTGGTGAAGATTGGATGAACACTGTTTGACTTAGAGTGGATAATTAAAGGGCAATAAATCCACAATTCCTGGGCTGATTTGACTGGTTATCAATCTTGGCCACTTAATTATTATAACAAACATGTTCATGACGTTTCGTGAAGATCGGATAAAAACTGCTGGACATAGAGAGCCAAAACTACTAAAAACGCCAATTTCAGATAATTTAAGGGCAATAACTCCATAATTCCTAGGGCGATTTGGCAGATTATCAAACTTGACCTAGATATCATTATTACAAACATTTTCATGAAGTTGGTTGAAGATTGGATGAAACCTGTTGGACTTAGAGAGCGGAAATGGCTAAAATGGGCTAATTTTATACAATTCAAGGGCCATAACTCCACAATTCCTAAGGCTATTGGCTGATTATAAAACTTGACCTAGATAGTATTATTACAAACATTGTCATGAAGTTTGGTGAAGATTTGATGAAAACTGTTGGAGTTACAGAGCCGAAACAGCTAATAAAGCCAATTTTAGATAATTCAAGGGCCATAACTCCACAACTCCTAAGGCGAATTGGCTTGTTATCAAAATTGACCTAGATGTTATTATAACAAACATTTTCATGAAGTTTGGTGAAGATTGGATGAAAACTGTTGTACTTAGAGAGCGGAAATGGATACAAGGACCGATTTGAGATAATTGAAGGCCATAACTCCATAATTCCAGGGGCGATTTGGGTGATTATCGAACTTGACCTAGATATTATGCCCACAGACATGTTCATGGAGTTTGGTGAAGATCATATGAAAACTGTTGAACTTAGAGAGCGGAAACGAAAGTGGTTTACCGACCGACCGACATTAGCCAACCAATATACCCCGCCATCTTTGATGGGGGGCATAATTACAAAAGCATCTGGACAAACAATTCCATACATCCTATGTCAAAATAATGTGTGCCCTTTCAATCGGTTTATTCATAAAATACACATTATTTTGAGTACATTTCTTTACCACTCCTTCATACATAGTGTAGTTTTCTTTTTGCAAGCAGTGACAAAAAATTTGAAAATTGTCAATTGTCAAAATCTCCAAATAGGTCCCTTTAAACTTGTGTGAAAAGAACAAAATCATATAAGTTACCTCATTAATATAATATTATTTATTTGGAAAGAAAATAAAGACAATTATAATTTAATGATATATATGTTTTGTATATATCTTTTTCAATTTCATAATTTTCATCCTTCTCATAATGCCCTTTTGGAAAGACAGGTCATAATATTAACATTCCCGGATTGATTTTTACTTGTCAGGGTAAGGCAAGTGAGTTATTTCGAAGACTGCCATCATACATAAATGAAGCACATTATGTATCTGATGAAAGTGAGAACGTACCTTCGGAGAACATGGATGAAATGTCCCTCGTGTTTTCATCCAACCAGTCACTCATCTGTCTCGACGTAGGCAGCTTTGCTTTCAACTGAGCCTAAATTGTATCAGATGTACATAGTCATTATTTACTATTCACTTATTTGACATATTATTTGTATATCAAGTTTTAGTGAGTTAACAAATCAAGTTTCGACAGCTTATTTGACATATTATTTGTATATCAAGTTTTAGTGAGTTAACAAATCAAGTTTCGACAGCTTATTTGACATATTATTTGTATATCAAGTTTTAGTGAGTTAACAAATCAAGTTTCGACAGCTTATTTGACATATTATTTGTATATCAAGTTTTAGTGAGTTAACAAATCAAGTTTTGACAGCTTATTTGACATATTATTTGTATATCAAGTTTTAGTGAGTTAACAAATCAAGTTTCGACAGCTTATTTGACATATTATTTGTATATCAAGTTTTAGTGAGTTAACAAATCAAGTTTCGACAGCTTATTTGACATATTATTTGTATATCAAGTTTTAGTGAGTTAACAAATCAAGTTTCGACAGCTTATTTGACATATTATTTGTATATCAAGTTTTAGTGAGTTAACAAATCAAGTTTCGACAGCTTATTTGACATATTATTTGTATATCAAGTTTTAGTGAGTTAACAAATCAAGTTTCGACAGCTTATTTGACATATTATTTATATATCAAGTTTTAGTGAGTTAACAAATCAAGTTTCGACACCATATTTAGGTTTAGTGTAGTTCATACGTAACAGTTGTCGAAACTTAGCACAAGCTCATAAGACCTGCACTAGTAAATTTTGAACTGGTCTTGCTCATATTCTCGCTCAGTAATATAAAGCCGAGCTTGTAACATTTTCTTGCTCTCGAGCAGTTAAAGAATACGGACATGCTCTGCCAACTGCAAGTTTTGATGATTGATATAATTACTTTTTGGAATGCTTAACCATTAGTTTATCCCAACACTACGCCAGCATTGATGAAATAACACCTCGTGCGATAATCTTAGCTGGATTTCCACACTGTGGAAAGCAAACATGCCCAGTATGATGACATCACTTTATCGATTTTTGTGACGTCATTTTAGGTTTTTCTTATTTTATATATATATATATTTTTTTAATACAGACAGAAAATGACGGATAAATAGAATACTAGGTTGAGTTAAGATAAGTTTATTTGCTTGGCACAAAAATGTGACTCGCCAAGGCTCGTGGTTCAGGTTTTCTAAGACTCACTAAATAAACTTATCTTTATTCAACATTAACCCAGATATTCTCTGTAACATCAACATTAACCCAGTATTCTCTGTAACATCAACATTAACCCAGATATTCTCTGTAACATCAACATTAACCCAGATATTCTCTGTAACATCAACATTAACCCAGTATTCTCTGTAACATCAACATTAACCCAGATATTCTCTGTAACATCAACATTAACCCAGATATTCTCTGTAACATCAACATTAACCCAGTATTCTCTGTAACATCAACATTAACCCAGATATTCTCTGTAACATCAACATTAACCCAGATATTCTCTGTAACATCGTTTACTAAGCACAACAATACATACCAAATCAACCATCTTAAACTTGCTCACAAGTTCTCTGGTGTGGTTGAACTGTTCCTTGATTCTGGCAAAGGTCCCCGTCTCGGGCAGATATTCCTTCATCCATTCCAAATCTGGTATGTACTTCTTCCATTGATTGAAGGTCTGTAAAGAAATAGAGGATATTTGTTGATTTCGGTCAATGATCAAATTTTATTTCACGAGTGGTTATGAAAAAAATATATTTTCATGAGTGGCGTAGCCACGAGTGAAAATAGAATTTTCGATGACCATGTGTGAAATAAATATTCGATCATTTGCCTAAAAGCAGAAATTATCTTTTAATTTTATGCTTTTGGACAACAAATGAATACAATCACGCAAGATAAGCTTAAAAGTCACACATTTGTGTTTCTGACATCGTAAAAATGACGTCATAAATGATTAAAAAAATGTTTATCATAAGTATGGTGGGAAAAAAGTGTCATAATTTGTGTGTCCTTGTTGCTAAATTATATTTGTTGTTGAATTTTATCATGTATTTTCTGTGAACAAATGTATGTTAATAGTGCACATGTATATAAATTTGCCAAGGGAGGTAAACCACTACTGGTAGATCGATGCGATTTATAGAAAAATAGTGCATGTTATGATACATTTTCACTGCAAAGGAAATTAAATTTTTTATATTTTCACTGTTCCAACAGTGAAAATATTAAATTTTATTTCACAAATAAAATTCTATATTTCATTGCAAAGCATATAATAAATCACCAGTATGTATATTACAGCAAATCTCTAGTGATTTGAAGATTGACAAAAAGGTATTTGTGGATCAAACAAAACAAAAAGAGAATATTCTTTTTAAAGTAACATACATGCAATGCTAGTATGCAGAAGACAGATCAGGGCTCACTCTGCCATTTGCCAAATTAGCCAATGGCTACAAATTGAAATATTTTGCTAAATAATTTTTCATTTGGCTACAACTTATTCTTTATAAAACCCCATAAAATACTCAAAATGAGAAGAATTTATATAAAGTAAGGCTAAAGAAAATTTTGAGCCAGTGTGAGCCCTACAAATCACACAATCACAAACAAAACTTGAGCCAGTGTGAGTCCTACAAATCACACAATCACAAACTAAATTTTGAGCCAATGTGAGTCCTACAAGTCACACAATCACAAACAAAACTTTGAGCCAGTGTGAGTCCTACAAATCACACAATCACAAACAAAATTTTGAGCCAGTGTGAGCCCTGCAAATCACACAATCACAAACAATGAATAATATAAGCTTCAAACTTTATAATTGGAAAACTATTTTTAATATTCATTGAAAATTTGTTTAAACAACCATTAGGCCCCCAAAAAAGATAGTCCCGTTTCTGGTATCCCGACCGACCCTACATATTTTTGGTCCAAAAATAATAAACACTGAAAAAGACTGTTACCATGTACAACACAAACCATTCTCCCATCATAAAAAAATAATAAAAAATCCCTACCTACCGACCCTTATTTGTTTGGGCAGGAGACCAGAAAAGGAACTCTTTTTTTTCGCTTTAGCAATATAGCATTGGTACTTTTAAAATAGACCCTTCTCGAATAAGTGTATTTAATACACATGAAATACACTTTTAGTACACTAAGTGTATTTTTTCTGTACTTTTTCTGCATTGTTTACAACAAGAGGGCCAAGATGGCACTGGGTCGCTCACCTGAGTTTAATGCATCATGACGGCTCTTTAAAAAAATAATAGCATGTATTGATGCGAAGTTGGTAGACCCCACATGACCCAGATTCTAACTCAGCCGAAATACCACTGGGACACATGTTCTGACCAAGTTTTATGAAGAATGGACAAAAATGTGACTTCTAAAGGGTTAACAAGCTTTTTCTTCAATTTGACCTAGTGAACTAGTTTTTGACCCCACATTAACCAGATTTGAACTCAGTTGAGATATCATTAAGACACATGTTCTGACCAAATTTCATGAAGATTCAGCAAAAAAAAGTGACTTCTAGAGTTTTAAAAAGCTTTTTCTTCAATTTCACCTAGTGACCTAGTTTTTGACCCCACATGACCAAGATTCGAACTCTGCCGAGATATCATTGAGACAAATGTTCTGATCAAGTTTCATGAAGATTGGGCAAAAAATGTGACTTCTAGAGTGTTAACAAGCTTTTTCTTCAATATAAACTAGTGACCTAGTTTTTGACCCCACATGACCCAGATTCGAACTCGGTCGAGATATCATTGGGACAAACGTTCTGACCAAGTTTCATGAAGATTGGGCAAAAAATGTGACTTCTAGAGTGTTCACAAGCTTTTCCTATAGCCAAATAAGGAAAACTGCCCGCCCCCCTGGCGGCCATGTTTTTCACCGGACCGGAACCATTTTTGAACTTGGCCGAGATATCATCAGAAAAAAGGTTCTGAGCAAGTTTCATGTTGGTTGGGCAAAAAATGTAACTTCTAGAGTGTTCACAAGCTTTTCCTATAGCCATATAAGGAAAACTGACCCCCCACCTGGCGGCCATGTTTTTCAACGGACCGGAACCATTTTCAAACTCAGCTGAGATATCATAAGAACAAAGATTCTGAGCAAGTTTCATGTTGATTCGGCAAAAAATGTGACTTCTAGAGTGTTCACAAGCTTTTCCTATAGCCATATAAGGAAACCTGCCCCACCCCCTGGCTGCCATGTTTTTCACCGACCGGAACCATTTTCGAACTCACCCGAGATATCATTAGAACAAATGTTCTGAACAAGTTTTATGTTGATTGTGCAAAAAATGTGACTTCTACAGTGTTCACAAGCTTTTTCTTCAATTTGACCTCATGACCTATTTTTTGACCTCACATGACCCAGTTTCAAACTCGGCCGAGATATCATTGGGACAAATGTTCTGACCAAGTTTCATGAAGATTGGCCAATAAATGTGGCCTCTAGAGTGTTCACAAGGTAAATGTTGACGACGCACGATCCACGACAGACCAAAGGCGATCACAAAAGCTCACCATGAGCACGTTGTGCTCAGGTGAGCGAAAACAGTATATTAATGCACTAGGAAAAATAAAAAAAATACACTTACATTACACTTAAGTGTATTTTTTTAAGATACAGTGTATATTTCAAGGAGAAAAATACACTTTAAATGCACTTAAAGTGTATTTTTTCTGCATTTTCAAGTGTATTGAATGCGTATTAAACGCAGAAAAAATATAGTGCCAATACCGTGTTTAAATACGCGTTATATGCGTATTAAATACAGTTTTTCGAGAAGATTGTGATACAAGTTAGTAATAAGTTGTTGAAATTTTGAAAAGTGAAAGTTAACTTTTTTGTCATTGGATAATGGTTGCAGTACAATTTATAGTCTTATAAGTTTCGATTTACCTGAATGCACTGTCAGAGTGGTCAAAATTAGCACCAGTGTTTTTTTTTAGGGTCAATTTGGGGCCGAAATTCGGCCCCATTCCCCTGCTAAAAAAGTATATATTTTTCCCCTATATTTACCTTAAAATTCCTCTCAGAATATAAGCTTTATTACAAAAAATTTGACCAAAATCGGATTTTTTTTTACTAAAATAGAGGAATTTACGTAAACAATCCCAATAATTTTTCATCAAACCAAGTTAGTGCATAATCTAAGTTATCATTTGCAGCAAAACAATTCATTAATGTTTTATAACAAAGTAGAATATATTAAACATGTAATAATGCTTAAAACAAGAGGTCCACTATGGCCCTAGGTCGCTCACCTGATATCTATGTATGAAGTTTCATTAAAATATCTCAATAGGTTTTAAAGTTATTGAGCAAAAACTGTTTTTCATTTTTTAGTAACAGTGACCTTGATCTTGACCCCACCCACCACATACGTAAAGCAAGGTCTCGATATAAGGTATCTATGTATGAAGTTTCATTAAAATATCTCAATGCATTCTTAAGTTATTGAGCTTAAACGTTTGTTCTACTTTTAATAACAGTGACCTTGACCTCACCAACCCCATAAGAACCCAAGTGAGGTCTCAATATAAGATATGTGTATTAAGTTTCATTAAAATATTGCAATGCTTTCTCAAGTTATTGAGCGGAAACTGTTTTTCTATTTTCAGTAAAGTCACCTTGACCCCACCCACCCCATATGCAATCCCAAGCAATGTGGTGATATAAGGTACTTATGTATTAAGTTTAATTAAAATTGCTCAATGCGTTCTCAAAATATTTGGCGGAAACCATTTTTCTATATTTAATAATGGTGACCTTGACCCCACCCACCCCATATGCCATCCCAATCGAGGTCTCAAAATAATGTATTCATGTATTAAGTTTCATTAAACTATCTCAGTGCGTTCTCAAGATATTGAGCGGAAACCGTTTTTCTATTTTTAGTAACAGTGACCTTGACCCCTCCCACCCCATATGCAATCCCATGCGAGGTGTCAATATAAGGTATCTATGTATTAAGTTTCATTAAAATATCTCAATGCGTTCTAAAGTTATTGAGCAGAAACTGTTTTTCTATTTTTAGTAACAGTGACCTTGACCATGACCCCACCCATCCCATATGCAATCCCAATCGAGGTCTCGATATAATGTTTTAACCAAATATGAAACCTCCGGGCCTTGTGGTTTCAGAGAAGAATGTTTATATCATTTTGCAATTTACGTCTATACGTGAATTACGTCCATGTGAGCCCCGGGGTGTGCCCAGCTTTGACCCCAGGGGCATCATTTGAACAATCTTTATAAAGGACCACTACACAATGTTACATACCAAATATAAAACCTCTAGGCCTTGAACTTTCAGAGGAGAATTTTTTTAAAGTCATGTTGCCAATTAAGTCTATATAAAACATGTGACCCCCGGAGTGTGGCAAGTTTTGACCCCAGGGGCATCACTTGAACAATCTTTGTAGAGGACCACTATACAATGTTACATACCAAATATCAAACCTCTGGGCCTTGCAGTTTCAGAGGAGACGATTTTTAAAGTCATTTTGCTATTCAAGTCTATAACAACCATGTGACCCCCGGAATGTGGCCAGTTTTTACCCCAGGGGCATCATTTGAACAATCTTTGAAGAGGACCACTATACAATGTTACATACTAATATGAAACCTCTAGGCCTTGCAACTTCAGAGGAGAAGATTTTTAAAGTCATTTTCTATTTAAGTCTATATAAACCATGTGAGCCACGGGGTGTGGCAAGTTTTGACCCCAGGGGCATCATTTGAACAATCTTTGTAGAGGACCACTATACAATGTAACATACCAAATATGAGACCAGTGGTCCTTGCGGTTTCTGAGGAGAAGATTTTAAAGTTATTTGCTATTCAAGTCTATATATACCATGTGACCCCCGGGGTGTGGCCAGTTTTCACCCCAGGGGCATCATTTGAACAATCTTTGAAGAGGACCACTATACAATTTTACATACCAAATACGAAACCTCTGGGCCTTGCGGTTTCAGAGGAGATTTTTAAAGTCATTATGCCATTCAAGTCTATATATACCATGTGACCCCGGGGTGTGGCCAGTTTTGACCTCAGGGGCATCATTTTAACAATCTTTGTAGAGCACCACTATACAATGTTACATACCAAATAAGAAACCTCTGGGCCTTGCGGTTTCAAAGGAGAAGATTTTAAAAGTCATTTTGCTATTCAAGTCTATATATACCATGTGACCCCCAGGATGTGGCCAGTTTTGACCCCAGGGGCATCATTTGAACAATCTTTGTTGAGGACCACTTTACAATGTTACATACCAAATATGAAACCTCTGGGCCTTGCGATTTCAGAGGAGATTTTAAAAGTAATTTTGCTATTCAAGTCTATATAAAACCATGTGACCCCCGGGGTGTGGCCAGTTTTGACCCCAGGGGCATCATTTGAACAATCTTTGTAGAGGACCACTTTACAATGTTACATACCAAATATGAAACTGGGCCTTGCGGTTTCAGAGAAGAAGATTTTTAAAGTCATTTTGCTATACAAGTCTTTTTGAACCATGTGACCCCCGGGGCGTGGCCAGTTTTGACCCCAGGGGCATAATTTGAACAATCTTTGTAGAGGACCACTAGACGATGTCTGATATCAAATATGAAAGCTCCAAGCCTTGTGGTTTCAGAGAAGAAGATTGTTAAAGTAATCAGTTTTTAAATCTATTTTGAGCTCTGGTGACCTACATATGCAGTGGACCAAAACACTTTGAACAACTTTGAAAGAGGGTCACCCAAGGATCATTCCTGTGAAGTTTCGTGACAATCTGCCAAGCGGTTTAGAAGGAGATGTTGATAATATGAAATAATGACGCACGACTGACTAAAGGCGATCACAAAAGCTCACCATGAGCACAACGTGCTCAGGTGAGCTACAAAAAAAATCCCCTTTTGACGTAAATTTCTAAATTTCCCCATTTTGCCACCTTTCCCTCAAAGGTGAAAAAAACACTGAGCACAAGCCCATAAGCCCTGCACTGGAAAATTATGGACCAGGCTTGCTCAGATTCTCTGTTTTATGTAGGCGGGCTTCTAACGTTTTCTTGCCCTCAAGTGATAATACGAGAATTCGGGCTTGGTTGGTTAAAGGACTGATTACAACGGCTGATTTTACTCTATGACATTACTAATGGCATTAGTTAAAAATATTGTACTTGCATAATATAGTAAGGCAAAAAACAAAAAATTGTGTGTTTCAGGCAACGATCTCGAAAAAGTTAGGTAGGGCCAGAATCGAGGTTTTTTTTTACTTTTTTTTATAGACACTTTTCGGAAAAAACCATTGACAATTATCTAAAATCTGCCAAATTTGAATTCACAGAAAACAATCGTAGCGAAAATTTATGGGTCGGGGGTTTTTACTAGGTAGGGTGGGGTTGCCTGAAACACAGATACAATTTTATTTTGCCAAAACACACCTGATTTGCTGCCACTCCACAGCCAATTGCACCAGTGAGTATAAGGTATCGAATACGCAGAAATCGCCCCACTGTTCCAAGGAGTCGCCCCATGCTGCTTGAATTGCGATACTGATATCCATTTATTAACACTTTTGATGCTAGAAAATCTGTTTTCAATGGTCGAGCAATTTTATTAATGGTTGTGAAAATGTTTCTAACATTGTTTTTATTTGTTATCAGACATCTGAACAGCACTGGTTCTGATAGTTTTACATTATTTTTACTCTTTGGTACTTTAACGTTTGAAATGAATCGAGTTCCAACAGCCTCGAAGTAGACGAATGACATTTCAGAATTTAATCCCACAACATTTGACAGGATCTTCATTTTCTGCCTTGACGGCTGTACACATCCTGTGCAGCAATTTCTGAAATTATTACAAAATACAATGATTGTACTTGATTCTATATACATAGGCGATATTAGGTGTGTTGATTATTTTGGAAGTATCAGTCAAGTGGCTTGTAAAAAGTGCAACGAACAAGTGCTGTATTCCCCTGAACACACTTTCAGTAAGTGCCACACTGACACCAGAATGAATCATTGTAAATAAAAGCGAAGGAAAAATATAAACTTCATTATTTCAGTCAAAATGGCTGCTCTGGAAAAACTTACGAAAAACTTTCACCAAAATTGTTTAGTTCAAAAAGGGGCATAAATCTGTCAAATCACGAAACTGAGTTATGTGGGTTGCTTTCCCTGGTAGAGACGTTGATAGTAGAGAAGTATTTTAAGTTTCAAGTAAATACCTTTGATAGTATTCAAGATATTGGTCTTAATGAAATACTTAAACCTAAATGTTTAAGTCACACTACAAAACAGAGTTATGGGGGTTGCTTTCCATGGTTGATAGTCAAGAAGTATTTAAAGTTTCAAGTAAATACCTTTGATAGTTTAGAAGATATTTGACTTTATAAAAAAACTTAACCCTTGGCCGGACGGACAGACGGATGGTTCGATTTTAATATGCCCTCCTTCAGGGGCATAACAATTGTCTTGAAATGAAATTGTCTTGAAATGAAGTGTTTTTCTGTGATTTTGAATTTCTCTCCAATCTGAATTAGTTTGACACACGTTGTCCACTTTCCTAGCATTATGTGTCCATTAGACGTTTCCATAATTTCATATCAGCATCCGTATCCTATAATGCATAAACATTTCCATATCTGCATTATTACTGACAAGCTTGTCCATGAAATCATATTCACAATCAAATGAAGTGCGTCGTTGGAAAACCGGACTTAATGCATGTGCATAAAGTGTCGTCCCGGATTAGCCTGTGCAGTCTGCACAGGCTAATCTGGGATGGCACTTTCCGCTGTTATGGTATTTTCTGTTTCAAGGAAGTTTTTAACAGTATTTCAGTCATATCATGGCGGTCTGTTAACCAACTCACCCTTATCCTGGGCAAACTTAGCTGATCTAAGCAGTTTACCAGTACTAAGTGCACATACTTATGCCAGTAATTGACAACTGCCCTACTTGAATCAGATGTAGGGGGAGAATGGCCGTAGAAATAATTACATGACCAATCCCCACACAAGTTATGTGGCCAGGCAGGAGTTCGAACTCACGATCCATGGACTGACAGTCCAGCGCTCTACCAACGGACCTAGCCAGGACCAGCGCAACATATATACAGGGATACAAATTAACACTCGCCCACTCGCCAATGGTGAGTTGTTTTGCTTCTGGGTGACTGCTTTGCACCGGTAATTCGTCCAGTTGGCGAGTCGCGTATTTTCTTCTTTCAGGAAATCCCCAATAAGCTAAATTTAGAACTCAATTCTTTGTAGGTTACCAATCTGCTTTCGATTTCATTTGTACTTAAGCGTTTATAATGACGTCATTGACCATGCTTTGCCAATCGATGCATTTCTATTTATTTAACCAATGGAAATCATGCAACGCCACAACATGGCCGCGTCCATCGTCGTCATTGAACAGATTCCGCAATGTGGAAATTTATTGATGGCATTAAAAAACCTGACGCAAATCGTGTTGACAAAGCAAATATTATGAAGACTACGAGCAAAACAAGCGTCCGCCACGTAAGTTTCAGCCCGAATGGACAGAAAATCGCCCGTGGTTGACACATTCAGTGGATGGAATGAAATGTACGTATTGCATTGAAAATCGTATGCAAAATAATTTCACAGCTGGTTGTTAATCTATTAAAAGTTGGACAGTGTAAAAAAGCATGACACTTCTGAAGCGCACCAAAGGGCTACATCAATTCACAATGCAAAATTAACACCCTTCCGTTCCAGTGAAGCAGGCAAGATCGTACAATCATTAAACAAATCAGTATTTACAAAACTTACATACATGTTTCGGACGTGCCATGCTTTGGTTTTACATCACCGACCACTCACTGATTTAGAATATACATGTAATACAAAGTAAATCTGGGCAAGTGAATCCAAGGCTGGGCTCGTGAGTTCTGAAAGTAGCGAGCCCAACTGGCTAATTTATATCCCTGTATATATAGGGTGCAGTGTGTATACGGTGCCACGGGTAATAAAAATCTATGTAGATATAAAAATTACAGTGTAAAGAAACTACAATCTATAAAAACCCACCATTAAAATAACTACATAATGAATATGTTACTTCCTTAGTATACGAAAAAAGTTTAATTTAGTGATCATTAATTACATATGCTCGGATGTAGTAAGCAAGTGCAAAAAATTTTGGCCCATGGGTTAGAAACACGCAAACACCTCCGATGTCAAGGTGTGAATAACACCTATTAAAAATCAGTTTTACCGAACTCACCTAATTTCCTAAGCCTTTACTATATAAAATCATTTTACCGAACTGGTGATTTACCAAACATACTGGCGCCTGAATGAAATGGTTGAACTGTTTTCCTGAGGATTCAGATTTGCACAATGCCACAGACTCCTGGAAAAGCAGCCTTATGCCACCATTTGGAAAGCAATACCGTAATCGTCGAATATAATACCCGAAATATTTTTACCCAAAAGTTTTTATCAAAAGTAGGGGGTGCGTATTATACTTCAATGTAAAGAGTTTACCTGAAAAAGTTCTGTCCAAATATTTGCTTAACCCTTTTCCTTATTGATACGTGTAAACCCGACCATACCAATTACTGGATACATACGACGACTTTTCACGTCTCTATCCATTACCCGATAATCCAGTATATTCGCGACTTTTATTTTTAAAAACAAATTCTGGCCAATATTGACGATAAATGTGTTTAAGAATTACATAAACACAAAAACGTTCGCCATTTTTCGAAAAGTATCAAGTGCATTTTGGGATTGTTTCTATTTAAAGATATGCTGTAATTTACGTCCAATCGGGACGAGGGTATTCCTATTGAACATGCGTAAATCATGTACTGCAATGTGCACCCATCGGGTAAAGGTCATATTTTAAATAGTGACCAATCAAGTAATAAATTAAATTAAGATGTATAAACCATTTTCTGAAAATATGGTGAATTTTCTGTGTAAATACAAAGGGGGACCACTGTGCATTATCTGTGAATTATCTTAAAAATTGTCAAATATCAACTGCACAACACCAAGCCTATTAACGGCAACAAATTGCCCACGATAGAATTATCAATGAAATTGTCAAATACCCAATAATTACTGGTAACTATATATTAACTGGGTACAAAAGTGAATGATAACGATATTACGTTTTGCATTTTCCACAAGACGTAAATATACTGACACTAAAATATCAATGGCATCGTTTTTTTGTTGATTGTAGATTTGGACACAACCTCTGGATTTTAAATGCGTATAATACTCGGAATTTCAATTTTTACCGAAAAATTCAGGCCCAAGTCAGGGGTGCGTATTATACACGAGTGCGTATTATATTCGAACGATTACGGTAATTGGGTAGCAAAAAAAATAGTTACAACTCACTGAACAATTTGTAAACAGTCAGATTCTAAAGATTTTGCAAGAGGGGCTAACATGTTTGCAATGTGTGACTGATATATAACTGTATAAAAAATTTAAAATTAAATTTAGGCTACCGGTATTGCGTTTATGTCAACATGGTCAATACATTATATCGTGTAGGTACCTATTCTCAAACCTCACCTATTTTCGAACCTTTCGTTCGTGCGCTGTTTACATGTAAGTAAAGTGCATATGACGTCATCAGATAATGTGTACCGGTGCTATGTTAAACAATCTGTACAATCGTAGCAAATTTATCGGAAATATGCATCAAAAACATGTATTTACTATTATAATTTTGTTTTGTTAAACAATTTTATTGAAAACTGTATGACCTTTTATGCATTTCAAATAAATGTACATATTTCTTAAATTAAAAGTATTTTTCTGAAAGAAAAACTCCCCTTTGAGCTCCCCTATCGGCTGCATTGGAAAGACACATGATAATCATGTGATACACCATGTGTTCGTTATTTATAGCTGTGGGTTCGAGAATAGGTAAGCAATTTTTAGGCCGCCATGACAGTTTAAATAGCAGGGTGGCAACATAATACAGTGTAAATTTTCTAAAATGGACATAATCTGTGTCACTATTAATGTATAAACATGTGTATCAGAGTCAGAAATATTGATCTATAATGTTGTTTTCAAAAATGCCTTTGCAACAAAGTGCACAGGCCAGGGTACAACAGGGTACATCCTTAGAGCAATAGAGGTTCGAGAACTGGTACTTCCATGATACACCACCAAAACAGGAATTGCTTTCAAGGACATTGTACACATGTCCATTGAACGCGACAAAATCACGTCAACATACGTACCCAAACCTTCCACCGGCTAACGAAAGCATATTGACGCATGTATACACTACTGACAACGAGAAATTACCGGCAGAAATGTGAAAAAGAACGAACTTTCATCAGTAATGTCATTTTAGATGTTAACCGAATCAATCCGAAATGCAAATCAAGCGTCTGGATGATAGATTTGATACAGGCTATTTACAACTAAATTTTCGAAGAAAAGATTACACACCAATTGTTTTCTTACTTGGGGACGGTGTGACTTGGGGCTGGTTGTGCCTGCTAAAGTTTTACTAGTAAGACAAATTTCCTGTGTCGCTGTGTATTGTGTGAGTAGAAATAACATTCCTATGGTCTTTGACTGGGGCTGGTGACAATTTATTCACGCTTTACTCAGAGCTGATATACTCGCGGCCGGGTATTCGTAATGGGTATTTCACTCGAACAACGGAACACACGAGTTACGGTATGTTGTGTCACAAATTACACAATGCCGTTTGGAGTCATGATGTCGTCCCAATTGTCATTGACGACAGTAGATAATCTATTTGGTATATTGTGGGGTCACACATTAAGCAATTCCAATGGACTGATGTCGTCCCAATTGAAATTGACGGCAGAAGATATATATTTGGTATATTGTGGGGTCACAAATTAAACAATGCCGTTTGCACTCATGATGTCGTCCCAAATCTCGTTTTCGGCAGTAAATAATGTATTTGGTATTTTGGGGGGGGGGGGGGGGGGGCAGGTAATAATAGCTTATTCATTTTATAATCTGTACCGGTTATATAATTAAGTATTAAGAAATATAGCAGTTTCAAATAACGCACACGTGTGTAACGACAGTAGTATTCTATATTGCAACTTGGCAAATAGATTATTCATCCTAGAAATGTCCAGACATATATTTAGCCATATAAAATACGCGCAATGTATTTCAGATATGGGAAACATTAGCTAGGTAACGACTACAGTACTGTATGTTATGTACAACTTGGGAAATAAGCTCATCCACCATAATAAAATAATATACTACTACGGTATTAATTAACGGATAATTTTTTAGAAAATATGTAACTACATGAATAAGACCTTAGATATAACTCATGCATATTAATTAACGAAACTGGGGCCATATTCTAGAAACATCTTAAGATATTCTTAAAATATTTTCACTTAAGTTCCAATTTTTGTAAGGTAATATTTTTATAACTACACAAAAATTAATGAATCCAATTACCGTTTAATAAATATTAGTTAAATATAAGTTGATAATTAATGAACATTTAGCAGCATTTCATGTATATATGGAATAAAATGCTTAAGAAAAATGATGATTTTAAGTCTAAGGATCAGATTTCACTTAAGATGTTTCTGGAATACGACCCCTGTTCTAGATTCACTAACAATTCGATAACGTAACGTCGCAGATTAAGTGTCAATAGTAATACTATAGTACACGCATTGGATTTGATAAAAAAAAAAATCATACAAACCGGTTAACGCAACGATTCTAGGTTAACTACCGGATCCAACTTCAATAACGTCACGCACAGATAAATTGTTGAGAAAGATACAGAAATACGCGTATTGGATTTTAGATATAACAAACACATACCCCATGACTTACTCAACAGTTTATTGGATTAATTGTTAAGAAAAAAATTAAGTAGCAATACATGAGTTTGATTGGAGATATCATACATACACAATGATTAACGCAAGGATTGTAGATTTACTAGAAGCTTCAATAACGCGTTAGGACACAGAATAAGTGTTAAAAATATCAAAACATATGTAATGGACTTGAGATATAACTGATTAAGGTAACTCTGCGAGATTTACTAACGCTCCAATAACGTTGTGACATAGATTAAGGAAAATAGAAATTCATACAACGGATTTGAGATATACATTTATCACATGCTAAACCTTGTCTCCCGTGTAATACAACCATTACGAATATTTTTATCTTACATATGTGTAAGATAACATTCTGAACGTTTTCAGTGGCTACATATTCTTTGACTGACCAATCGCATGACGTTATTTTCGTGAAATGACGTCGTCAGCATGAAATGACGTCATGCCAAAATACACAACTTTCAGGATTTATCAACATGTTTTGGTAAAATTTGACGTTTTTTTTTCGTTTAAAAGCATGTGATAAAAAAGATCTGACACTCGTGGTCATGTTATAGATCTACCATATTTTGTTTATCTCGTTCAGGAAATTCGTTAGTAAGCTCGACGAAGGCTCGCTTACTAACAAAATTCCTGAACTCGTTTAATAAAATATGGTATGAAATGACAACTCGTGTCAGATCCGATATATGTTACTTATGCAAAATGATTAACGTAACAGTTCGTAATTTACTAACGCTTCAATAACGTTACGGATGCGCGTGACCCGACGTCACGTCAGGTCAGACGTTGGAAACAATGTATCGTTCATCTTTTAAGTGTATTCTAGAATATGAATGTTATTATGGCGGACGAGGTGGTTAATAAACGTGCGTGTTTAAGCGACGTGTTTGACAAGTGCTGAAGAACGTTAACGTCAGTTGCTTAAACGGACTGCCGCGGTAACGTCAGGTATGTTACGTTACGTTATTTACGTTAGTGAATAGATAAATCTAGAAAATAAGGAACGATGTTTGGAACCGTGTGTTAAATAGTAATGCATTCGCGAAAAGTGCAAGAAGCTGTGTGTAAAATCGTAAAACTTTCCGGAAAAAGTGCATGAGACTCAGTGTATAAAATAGTAAGATCTTCATAAAAAGCGCACGGACAGACACGTATGAGCAAAATAATAATGCTTTTAGGAAAATTTCTTAAAAATACGAGTACGATAATAATATATAAACATAAAAAACACACCTACCTACCCTTAGTTTTTGGGGCATGTGACCTGAAACAAACATATTTTTGTATGCCTTATAATCATTCTATTTACCCGCTTAAATGTACAGTACAACATTAAGTCTTTATACTCATTCTATTTACTCGCTTAAAGGTACAGTTGCACAGTCTGGGGTTGGAGAAACATGTATCTAAAATGAAATTTTGCAACTGGAATTTCTGGAATCTTTTGAACGTGTTTGTCTGCTATGCTGTGTTGGTACCAAAACATAATTATTTTGATACTTATTTTGCCATTTTGTGTAAAATATTTTTAGGATATATATACCGGGGAGCAATCGTTTTCTCGAAAATATCATATATTCGTCCAAAGTTTAACTGTGCAGAAGCAATGCGCTTTTCAAACCTTGAAATATTGGCAATAAATGTATTATAGAACAGAAAACATGTCACTTTTAGAAAATTATTTCTCACAGCCAAACACTGTGCAAATGCTCCTTTAAAGTAATTGATAAACTTTTTATATGCGAGCGAAAGATCTGGTAAGACACATATAAACATGCAAATAGTAGTCCGTTACATGTACATCCTACGTGTTTCTAAATTCCAGAGCGAAATAGCAGGGTGCTGCACCCTGCTCACTTTTGCCCCCCCCCCTCCCCGCCTGCTGTCCCTCGGGCAGTTCAACAAATGCATGTTGTATATCTTTTGAAAATCCATTTTTTGGCAAATATTTAATGACACATGAACTGATAATGTTCAAAATACATAATTGAAAGCTTTATAGTCGTAAAAAGCCTGGATCGATTTACCAAATTATGAGAAAATGTCAGTGATCTGAACCGGCTTTCACACCCTGCATCATTTTGAATCCTAGATCTTTCCCTTCTATAGCAAAATTATACGTATCTGCATAATGGGTGAATAATGCAATTTGTCGACCTTATGTACAAATAACTCACTCTAACTGTATGTTTATTAAATTCACGTTGAATAAAACAACTTAGTATAGTAGTACGTGATTATTAAAACTAAAATGTTCCTATTCCATTTTAGTGTAGTTGTACACTACATATAGTAGTACGTGATTATTAAAACTGAAATGTTCCTATTCCATTTTAGTGTAGTTGTACACTACATATAGTAGTACGTGATTATTAAAACTGAAATGTTCCTATTCCATTTTAGTGTAGTTGTACACTACATATAGTAGTACGTGATTATTAAAACTGAAATGTTCCTATTCCATTTTAGTGTAGTTGTACACTACATATAGTAGTACGTGATTATTAAAACTGAAATGTTCCTATTCCATTTTAGTGTAGTTGTACACTACATATAGTAGTAAACAATTACAAACATCCTATCACATATTAACGTATCCAGAGCTGAAATCGACGAGTAGAAAGTTAACTGGACAATAATAATTTTCACGTTTCATGAGACAATGCATACGAGAAAAGTGATCTTCTATAGCGATATAAATTAAATTACATTATAAATGTGTAATACAAAGTCATATTAATGAGATTTTCGATAAATTCAAATCAACGAAAATGCACGTAAACAGAAAATTCCAAAAGGGTATCGAACTTAGAACTTAGGAGTCATATATTAACAGTAGACAGCGCTCGAGATAACCGATGGCGAAGTCCGTCGGTGTGCACAGTACGGTTACACAAGATACTCACTATTCTGACGTCAAAATGTAAACAAGAGACGGAAAAAGCAAACACGACCTTAATTATATTTTTTTTCCACAATGCGTACATATTGTACTATGAGTTTTGAACATTATTACATAGCAATTATAAGCTCTTAATTTTATATATTTTTTAA
This sequence comes from Congeria kusceri, assembly GCA_027627225.1. Lineage (NCBI taxonomy): Eukaryota > Metazoa > Mollusca > Bivalvia > Myida > Dreissenidae > Congeria > Congeria kusceri. The sequence continues at coordinate 11,157,501 of CM051033.1, read as the reverse complement.
GACGTTGACCCTGGAGACATGTTTTGTAGACATAGTCACTTCAAAGATCTATCAATGTTTGTTAATAAATCTCTGGTTACTTTAAGGTTAGATACCATTAAATCATTGTGTATCCCTCCGTGGTCTGTTCGAAAGTAGTGCTTATTACTAAAGAGTTCCTTTTCTCTTCTGGTATAAAAGCCATTTAGCAATCTCAGACATGCCTTCTGTGGTTATTTCTTGTATCCCATATGTGTCTGGAACATTTTGGTGTATTTCATTGGAGGCTAACTTGAAAGGTGAACTTTTATGGTGTGTTTACTGTTGTATGGGGCTTTTGTCGAAATATGACTGCCGAAACATTGTTTTCTACCGGTGTCTGCATTCAGGCGAGATGCATTCTCTTAGAAGTAACATGACATATCTTTTTTATTGCAATTTTTGAAAAAGGAAGATTCATCTTTAAATAGATACCATGCTTACACAATCTAAAATAAAGGAAAGGCTAGAAAAATGCTTGGAAAATTCGCCGTTTTATAATGGGACCCTATGGGAATTGGAATTACTGGTATCTAACCTTTAAGAAAACCAGGGTCCGGCCCTATAGGGTCCAATTGTACATAAAATCAACCTGTAATTTTGTTATTTTATTGATTTTATTACTTTTTACGAGAAACAATGTGATTAATATCATAATTTACATGTTTTCTAAGATTTTAAAGCGAAACCTTGTTTTTCGGGTAAAAAAATGAAAAAAAAGTACGGAAACTCCGCCTTTTGCATCTCACAGTACATTGAATCATGTTATAAGCAAACTATTGTACGTTTTATACATTATTGATGTCTACTGCATTAAAATAAGTGTAAATGAACTGGTAATTTGACTGGTTTATATGATTTAGGTACGAATTTTAGCTCCCTCTCCCCAGACAACGCAAGCCAGATGGCTTATCATGTGTTATACTCAAATACGTTTTTGAAGCATTTCTACTAAGCGGATCGACCTGAAATTTGAATGTGTGGTACAAGTAGGTTAATAATGATATAGACGAATTTTTTCATGATAGCAACATTTTGAGTTTTCTTTAACTCGTGTGTGTGTGGTGCATTTGTATCGAGTGCACCGGGATTCTCTCCCATATGGCCATCGCCCCAGAAGACTTGTTAGTTGGGTTACGGGGGATAGTGCAAGTTAGAGGCGACCTTGGGCCTTTTTAGTGCCCAGTGTGAAATACCTAGTACACTGCACATCTCATGCCAAAGACGAGTGAATAGATTATGGTGTAGCGGGGGCTCGAACCTGCGACCCATAGGTTGTGAAGCCAGTGCGTTGCCACTAGACCACGGATCCGCCCCCTTTAACTCTAACTGTTAATAGAATATGTAATATATGACATGTCAAGGTTCACAGAACTTGCAGCTTCTTCGCTGACGCATATCAGAAACTTTAAAACACACACGCATCAACGGACCCTTTTTCACACATAAATGTCAACGCATGTATTCAGAAATAAAGTATAAAACAACGCCCTGTAAATTCAGCCGCTCTGACATCTCAGAGCTTTATTTTGACACTAATTGGTAATTTACAATATTTCACTGCATCCATTTTTGTATTCACAGAACTGTTACATACCAACACTTTTGAAATAGCGAAGACATATATTTATTCAGAGACTAGTTAGATCAAAGCACGTTTGATTTCAGACTTTCTGGATTGCCACACATTTCAAATAAAATGCTTAATTTGTATACATGTATTTATAAGGTAGATGATACCGCAGCGAACTGACTCCAATCTCAACATACATTTCGTATTTGTGTTACACTTTCAAGGCTCATGATATGTCATATTACAGGACTTCAGAAAATAATGCTAATTCACGACAATACGCCAAAGGCTTACAGATATCTCACCACAACACTTATAAGCCTCATGAGAGCTTTCCACAAGACTTCTATGTCTAATAATATTTTTCCCAATACTTCTAAGGCGAAATACATCTCATCAAAAAAGCTTCTAAATTAATGATGCATCAACATAAACCCTCAAAAGCGTATACTTTAAGTTATACCTTAAGGTTAATGCTAGCTCAACACAAGATCTTCTATGTTTAATGCTATCTCAACACAAGACTTCTAAGGTTAATGCTAGCTCAACACAAGACTTCTAAGGTTAATGCTATCTCAACACCAGACCTCTAAGGTTAATGCTATCTCAACACAAGACTTCTAAGGTTAATGCTAGCTCAACACAAGATTTTTAAGGTTAATGCTATCTCAACACAAGACTTCTAACGTTAATGCTATCTCAACACAAGACTTCTAAGGTTAATGCTATCTCAACACAAGACTTCTAAGGTTAATGCTAGCTCAACACAAGACTTCTAAGGTTAATGCTAGCTCAACACAAGACTTCTATGTTTAATGCTAGCTCAACACAAGACTTCTAAGGTTAATGCTATCTCAACACAAGACTTCTAAGGTTAATGCTAGCTCAACACAAGACTTCTATGTTTAATGCTATCTCAACACAAGACTTCTAAGGTTAATGCTATCTCAACACAAGACTTCTAAGGTTAATGCTATCTCAACACAAGACTTCTAAGGTTAATGCTATTTCAACACAAGACTTCTAAGGTTAATGCTAGCTCAACACAAGACTTCTATGTTTAATGCTAGCTCAACACAAGACTTCTAAGGTTAATGCTATCTCAACACAAGACTTCTAAGGTTAATGCTAGCTCAACACAAGACTTCTAAGGTTAATGCTAGCTCAACACAAGATCTTCTATGTTTAATGCTATCTCAACACAAGACTTCTAAGGTTAATGCTAGCTCAACACAAGATTTTTAAGGTTAATGCTATCTCAACACAAGACTTCTAACGTTAATGCTATCTCAACACAAGACTTCTAAGGTTAATGCTATCTCAACACAAGACTTCTAAGGTTAATGCTAGCTCAACACAAGACTTCTAAGATTAATGCAAGCTCAACACAGGACTTCTAAGGTTAATGCTATCTCAACACAAGACTTTTAAGATTAATGATAGCTCAACACAAGACTTCTAAGGTTAATGCTATCTCAACACAAGACTTCTAAAATTAATGCTTTCTCAACACAAGACTTCTTAGGTTAATGCTAGCTCAACACAAGATTTCTAAGATTAATGCTATCACAACACAAGACTTCTAAGGTTAATGCTATATCAACACAAGACTTCTAAGGTTAATGCTATATCAACACAAGACTTCTAAGGTTAATGCTATATCAACACAAGACTTCTAAGGTTAATGCTATATCAACATAAGACTTCTAAGGTTAATGCTATATCAACACAAGACTTCTAAGATTAATGCTATCTCAACACAGGACTTCTAGATTTAATGCTATCTCAACACAAGCCTTCTAAGGTTAATGCTGTATCAACACAATACTTCTAAGGTTAATGCTATCTCAACACAAGACTTCTAAGGTTAATGCTATCTCAACACAAGACTTCTAAGGTTAATGCTATCTCAACACAAGACTTCTAAGGTTAATGCTATATCAACACAAGACTTCTAAGGTTAATGCTATCACAACACAAGACTTCTAAGGTTAATGCTATCTCAACACAAGACTTCTATGTTTAATGCTATCTCAACACAAGACTTCTAAGGTTAATGCTATCACAACACAAGATTTATAAGGTTAATGCTATCTCAACACAAGACTTCTAAGGTTAATGCTATCTCAACACAAGATTTCTAAGGTTAATGCTAGCTCAACACAATACTTTAAAGGTATAGCTCAACACGAGACTTCTTTGACTGTTGGCGGACGCCAACGGTGTTCAGTAAGACTACTTCTAGAGCACTATAAACTACTTTTGGACTCTGCAGGCTACGAAGCTCTTACAATCGATACCCCTAACTATACGCTCCATCGGCTATTTTGCCCGTTACGGATTTTAGTGGACCTGTTTATTTACAGTCCATTTTCTTTAAATAGTTTGCATAAAAAACTATTATTATTTACATAGTTAATAAATGCAAAATGTAAATTATTATGCGATTTTCGGGTGCATATTAATACAATTGAAGAAGTATTTACATGGCAACTTTTAATAATGTGATTGTTGAAATTAATTATTGAATTATTGAAATAGAAGAGGCACCTATTAATCGCCGACCCAAACGGTCGTATGATCTCGTATGAATAGATCGCCATCTTTAACGATGCCAAATAAACTACTAAAATTTATTCGAATATATAACCAAGATAACGAATGTAGGGATTATGTATATGATTGAGTTCGATTTTTATTGTGTAATAACTGCATAACAGAAATTCAGTTTCATTAAAAGAGGCGTGTCGTGGGAAAACCGGGCTTAATGCATGTGCGTAAAGTGTCGTCCCGGATTAGCCTGCATTTTACGCCTGCAGTGGATTTATGTTGAGAAGAGACTTCCTTGAAACAGAAAACACCATAAAAGCGGAAAGCGTCGTCCCGGATAAGTGCACTTTACGCCTACAGTGGATTTATGTTTATAAGAGACTTCCTTGAAACAGAATATACCATACAAGCGGAAAGTGCCGTCCCGGATTAACCTGCTCTGAGTGCACATGCTAAACCGGGACGCCACTTTACGCACATGCATTAAGCCGGTTTTCCCACGACACGTCTCAAAACTATTTCCCTTTTCTTGTTTCGCCAACAGTTTTTCTACGCTATTAGCGGTTTGATTTATAGACATATTCCCATATTCTACTTTATGAGATCCCTTTTTCGCCCTACGAGATCACTTTTTCGCCCACAGTCACTTTAACTACATAACCTGTTTCATTAGCGGCCTAGATGCCAAATTAAAGTGAATGGGTGCGGAATATTCCAGACTCACGACTGTGTCAATTAGAGCACAGTCGCTGCATACATTTTACACAGTTCAAAGTAAATATATTTAAATGTACCGATCAAATTTACCAAACAATTTATTTGTTATTTTATTGGTTTGACATGCCAATTACGTAGCAGTCAGATGTTCACGAATTCTTGAGCACTTGGCCAGTGTTTTGTTATTTCTTGGTTCTCGGACATTTTTTGAAAAATGTCCGGTTCGAGGAGGGAAAAAAAACAACAACACACAGAGGATTGAGTAAATTAATTACTAGAATTTCACAAATGAAAATGGGCATTGATATTAAAATCTTAATGCATTATTACTTATAAAAATCATATTACACAACATTAACTTAATCACTACATGATAACCATGACATTAATATTTTTTTTGCATTGGGGGTAACAGGTTGAAACCCTTTCACAAGGTCATTTTTATGATATCGGTTATGATTCTACCAGAGATTTACTAACAAACAGTTTATTAATAGATCTTTGATTATACAAATTGTGTGTGTGTGCTTTTTGGAAAAAATCGGGTCGGCGGATCCAAGAACCAAGAAATAAAAAAAACTCGCCATACTTTCTCTATCAGCCAAACATGACACACGTCTATTTCTAGTTTCAGTGTGCTCAAAGTTACTATGAATACCAACCTCATATGTAGTGACTATGTGATTGCTTCGAAGGCCTATTAGAACCAATCAATTTACAATAAATATTGTTTACTCGTAATTATGCCGACAATATTTAGCGTTCAAACGCCTTAAATTCGCGCAATTATGAGTTTTTACCCCTTTGATTCGCATAAATACGCTTTCATTCTCATTGGAACTATAACGTGCTTTGTTCGCGTTATTACGTGTTCAAGAGCGTTATTGGGCCAGAGTCTTTTTTATTTCTTGATTCTCGGACATTTTTGGAAAAGTGTCCGGTTGGAGGAGGAAAAACAATAAAATAAAAAATAAAACAACAGTACAGAAGTGAGTAAATTAATGACTAGAATTTCACAAAAGGAAATGGGCAGTGATGTCACAATCTGTATGCATTATTACTTACAAAAAGCATATTGGACAACATTAGCTTAATCACTGCATGATAAACATGACATTAATACCAATAATAGCAACATTAAAAGGCAGTCTTTATCATTTAAAAACTACTGTTAAAATATGCTTACACTTAAACACAGTACGTAAGATATCGCTGGGCAGTGGCCATTTTATATGTATTACAGCACGTTTAATAAAGTGACAACTAACTGAATATATCGTATTAATAAATCAATATACACCAATAATTTTTTGAATTATAATATTGATATAAAATTATAAATGTGTGTTTGATACAATGATTCTAAGATCTTAATTTGTTTTTACTGAGCATTTTCTTCTAACTTTAAGAGTTGCATGATGTATAAAATAACAGAGAGGTGATCATATGAATCATTCAGCGATATACAGTCACAATGCATGTTACATAAAATTTAGTCATTTCTTCAGCGTTGCTTTTTTGCATTCCGTTTAACAGATTGAAACCCTTTCACAAAGTCATTTTACGAGATCGGGTACATTATACTTTTTTTTGCTTTTCGGAAAAATTCGGGTCGGCGGATTCGAGAACCAAGAAATAAAAAAACTCTCGCCTTACGAGTAAACAGTGTTTTAGAGTAAATGTCGTGGTACTAACAGGCATGCGTAGATTTCACACGTAGTACGAATTCGGAATTGTAATTACTCCACGTATTTCATTAAGTTATGTTATTTAACAGCCAACTGCATCTACGTACATTCACGTTTACTTATAGTTGCATGGGTTCATATTTAACTAATTTGTATGTTGCAAGTTTTGATTTAGTATATTCATGAAAAAACATTTCCATAAAAATGTCGTTCAACTCTAAATGTTTGCACTGGTCCCGAATATGTAATCAAAACGCTAATAGTGTAAAAAGACTGTTGGGAATAAAAGGTAATAAACCAAAATCAAGGTGAATAGAGCGCAAACTACTTATTGCATTCGCAAAAATATGGATAACACTCAACTTGTTGACTAATCCTGACTAATCCTGACTAATCCTGAACGGATCGAAATAACGTATGGAAATATACATTTGGGGGTATCGATTGTAAGTGCTTCGTAGTCTGCAAAGTAAAAAGTAGGTCACGCGATCTATCGAAAACATCCATATAAAGACCGTTGGCTTCAAACAGCAGTCTAATTATACTTTTTTTCTGTCCATTCCAGTGACATATATTCTATTCTATAGTCTTCAGACGACTGGTTAATGCATGTATATAGCTGTATTCCTGTCAAATGTGTTGTCAGTTCTGTACAAAAATAGTAAATGACCTAACAATTCGTTAAACGCATGTTGCGGTATGTTTAATAGATTGTTCAGACACTATGTTTCACATGAATTGCCGGTATTACACTTCTTATTATAGCCCGATATGACAGTTTTATCACTTTGTTGGGGATTTGAATAGGTCACATAAACAACTATGTCGAGAACGAGACATTCTTACTCGCAGCGATTGTTGTTGTTGTTATTGTTATTTTGGTATTGTTCTTGTACCTTATTTGGCATAACATATCATTGTTTGTATTTTCTTCTTCTTCTTCTTCTCCCTCTTCTTCTTTTCTTTTTTTGATGATGATGATGATTATGATGATGATGACGACGATGATGATGATGATGATTATTATTATTATTATTACTACATGTATTATTATTATTATTATTATTATTATAATAATTATTATTATTATTATGATCATATTTTTGGGGGTAATATTATGGGCTTTTATGGCTACGAAAGTTCCGAATCTCAACGTCGTCTCAACTAAAATATTGACAATGAAAATGCTTATGAAATTTGAGCTTTGATTTTCTTGGATTAACATTAAAGGAGCAGTTTCACAGTTTGGGTAAAGCATTTCCTTAAAAATGAACTTTTAAAACAAGAATTTGTAGAATCCATCAACACGTTTTAAATGTCATGCTGCGTAAATTGCAAAACATATTTTTTTTGATATCTATTATATATTTTTGTGTCAAAATTACTACGGAATGTTTACTATGTAGCAAATTTTTATTGAAAAAAAACACAAAAAAAACACAAAAACAACAACAACAGATAGTCGTCAAATTTTTAACTGTGTACAAGCAATGTGCTTTTTAAAGCTTGAACTATGAACAATAAATGTTCTTCAGAACAGAAACAAGTCAGATTTAGAAAATTATTTTTCACAGCCAAAAACTGTGAAACTGATAGTTTAAGACTAAGATTCAGCTAAAGAATATTCAAAGTCGTGGGTCAAGGGCCCGTATTCACAAACATTTAGAGTCTGAAACATAGACTCAGACTCAAAGTTCAATAGCTTAAATGTCAGATTTCTGCAGAAAGATAATTATATTAATTAATATGACTTTACGTTTGTGTAGTACACTTTAGGCTGAAATTGATTGTTGTGTTGTAAGTATAATGGTCGACATTCTATTTTGATTCCTTTCTTGAGTCCGAGTCTGAAATTTAGACTCAGAATGTTTGTGAATACGGGCCCAGGCCCTATGAATACACACGTTCTCAATCTCAAACTAGGTCTTAACTGAAATACTGACCAATAAAAGTCGTTGTTACATTTCATTGGGCAATATTTTAAATGGAGACTAAGTTCCAGAAGTTGAAAGCTTTCGACGTCACGGGCACTTGTCGTAGTGTTTGCAAATTGAAGTTACCATTTGATGTCGTTACCATTTGTCAAAGACATCTTTAAAGTGTATTAGAACTAGTTGTTTTAGTTTCCATTTTTACACTTTAGAAGTGCGAACAGTCTTTGGTAGTGAGATATCGAGAGATTGAATCCCGTGACCTACTTTTCAATTTACAGGCTACGAAGCACTAATAATTGATACCTTCAAATTTATACACTCAATCGGCTATATCGGCCCGTCCAAGATACCTATAATCTACCGATATTTTGAAAGGAAGGTGTATAACAATGAGTAGTTCGATTTGTCTTGTGTAAAAATGGCATTGCAGAAATTTCTTTCAAACAAATGTGTCCTTTATGCGTTTTGACTATAGAATGGCCTCTACGTCTTAATAGTTATACGTTGGATACCAATAAATTGCAAGTACATGTATACACCTTCTTAAGTTAAACGCAACAATATCGTACAAAAGTACAGTTGACATGATTCATTTATGTGTCATTAATTACCACTCTAAAACAGGAAAGTGAAATGAAATTAATGAAACACAACAGACTGCGACTTAATAACAAGAAGTTACGTTTTTGTAGAAGTGAGTAGTATTAATTGTTGCTGTACGTTGGTGTACAACGTACTGACGTGGTTCACGGATGTTTAATTAATTACCTGTAAATATACTTGCGATCTTAATGTAAAACGTTTAAAACATGCCATTGTTTTACTTATTTCGACGACAGACATGATTTTCTAAGGGCGGTATTATCATACAATATTTTAAACATTCAAACAATATACTAACACAGAATCGTATGACCAACTTGGATACATATAAGTGGTGGCTACAAATTTAAAAAGACACATTCATGCAAAATTCAGTCCAAACATTAAACCTTCGTTGATTTACTAGTAATATACACAATTACAGACTTGTGGTAATTTTCAGAAAAACCATCGTACACCAATGAGTCACCCATTGAGAGCAATATCTGTATTTTACGCGCCGACATTAACCGGAATACTGTGTGTTCTTTTAAAATAATCACGTGTTATAACAAAACAATATTCTAATAAAGCACCTTTAACCACAAAATGTCTCGAGTATATTCATATTAACGAAAGAAAACTCAAACTCTTAAACACACGACCAGCTTTCAATGTATTTAACGGAAGATCCTGAACTGTTGAAACAATTGTACTTAACCTGCAGGTAGAAACAGGTCTGCCAATGTATAGCGGCTACAATAAACAAGACTACCTTATAATTACTGGATTATCTTTGTGCAAAATTATAATAGTTATATAAATGAGTGCATAGGAAATGATACAATAACGCTGACTACTTACACAATATTCATTCCAAGATGGTTATTCTGCAGTTTTACTGACGGTATTTCAGCGGTCTATTTGGCCATAATATGGCGTACCTATATAGAGATGTAACTGTTGTTATAAAATTGTAACCGCGGTTATAATTTTATGACGATTGCCATATTTTATGACTGTTGGTACAAATTATTACTGCAATTATATTTGTAAATGTAACTGCAGTTAAAAATTTATAACTGTAGTCATAAAATTGTAACTGCGGTTACAATTTTATAACAATAGTTACATCTATATTTAGCTAGCAGGCGTATATGTACTTTTGATCCAGAGGGTACGCCATAATTTGTTGCAGCGTATGCGAAAGTACTTGAAACGTAGCTAAGGGTCATAGGCATAATATAAACCAACAATACAATTATAAGACCGATGTTTATATATTAAAACAATGTATTCGATTAATAAACTAAGTATTAATGATTACACAGCCAAGTACAACTATAAGTGTACATTTGAGTATTCCCGGATGTTCTATACACATAGATATATAACAAAATAATGGCTAATTAGTACTGTGCTTAAGCAATGATGTCCTTACATTGCCGTCAGTATTGACTTAATGACCCTTTCTATAGCTTTCCAAATCACAAACGCACCCACACTGACCGTTCCGTCATGTCGTTTGATTGACGCTTTCCAAATCACAAACGCACCCACACTGACCGTTCCGTCATGTCATTTGATTGACGCTTTCCAATTCACAAACGCACCCACACTGACCGTTCCGTCATGTCGTTTGATTGACGCTTTCCAAATCACAAACGCACCCACACTGACCGTTCCGTCATGTCATTTGATTGACGCTTTCCAAATCACAAACGCACCCACACTGACCGTTCAGTCATGCCATTTGATTGACATTTAATGCAAGGTTTAATAAATAATCAACAAGCATGTGGTTATGAATGACACGCCATTTGTTTAATATGTCTATATTCTATAAAATGTGATGTTCGAATTCATTGGTTAATGGTATAAAATAATCAAAACACTAATAGCGAAGAAAGACTGTAGCGAGAAACGGAAATGAGTGCAAACGTCAACATGTCGACTATTCTGAACGGGCCGAAATAGCCGATCGAGCGTATAAATTTTGGAGGATCGATTGTTAGTGCTTTGTAGGCTGCAACAGTCTAAAAAGGCATATACCGTCTTCATTTCGATCAAAAATTTACATGTATTCGTTCACGCATGGTATACTGTGGGATTTAAGTGCATTCAAATGGGCTCCCTACCAACATGGGCTTTCGAAATGTTAATGTGATAACAGTAAAGACCCCTGTAAAACGAGGAACAAAAATGCGTTGCATTAATGCTTAATACCTTTACATCAGGTCACGTTCACTTGGTGAAGAAATATTATTTAAAATTATGCATATTTACTATTTTCGGAACTATCTTTTACCTCTTTACCGTCGCGTATGTGCAGAAAAAAGGAAACTTTTGCCAGTGAATCATCTTAATATAGATGTCTGTGTCTGTCACGTGACTGCTATTGAGTATTTACAGAATAGAGTTCACAAACACTTTGGATTTATCATTCACGTTTACACGCCGCAACTGTTCTTGAACCATAATCATCATATCTTCATATTTGAATGAAAATTCAACTGTGTGGTTTCAATCATTATTAACAGTTTCTACTTTAATCAATAATCTTGTGTTCAATGAAAATTCTCTTAAGGTGTTCCCCCTTTCCTTTCATATATGGGAGGATGACACTTCCCTTTGAATCTTTTCTATCCGGTGTTTTCCGTTCACTCTGATCTTTTCTCTTTAACAGATGTTTCTTAACTTTGTTTATTGCTGATCATGGGTAATTGCAAATGTTTATGGCTTTGTTGACATGCTTCATTTTAGCCTTTTAGTCTTGAGGATCTGAGGTCACCACTTCTGCTCGCTGATGTAATGTTCTTATTACATCAAGTTTGTGTTCTTCTGCGTGCGCTGAATAATAATCAAGATACTGATCGTTATGTGTTGGTTCCCGAAATACTGTTGTTTTCAAATGTCCATCACTGAGTCGTACAGTGTTGGTATTTAGAAATGCCAAAGTCCCGTTGTCTTCCTTCTCCATCGTGAATTTGATATCAGGGTCAATATTGTTTATGTGATCTGTAAACTCATCGACATACAGGCTCCACTGTTTGGTGTGAGTGTCATCCACATTGCGGAACCCCCAACCTGGTGGGTGGGGTGCTGTTGAAAGTGCCACTAACTCGAAATGTTTCATGTATAGGTTACATAATATGGGGAAAACCGGCGATCCCATAGCAGCTGCATAGGTTTGGAGGTAGTATTGTCCATCGTGCACAAAATAGGTGCATTTCAGGCAAATCTCTAACATTTTAGTTATCCGATCTGCGGATAGTGGTGTTCTTTGTGCAAGAGTGGTGTCAGCAGAGAGTCTTTCCTTTATGACTGTCAATGCCTTGTCTACGGGTACACTTGTAAATAACGCACTTACGACACTAAGATCGCATCCTCATTTACAGTTTTATCTTTTAGAATCCCTGCAAAATGTTTTGAATTATTGATTTGATGTTCATTATATTCGTCCCTACAAGCGGTGGCAGTACGTTTGCAAGGTATTTGACACTATTGTATTTAATCGATCCCACACTACTCACAATGGGACGCAAAGGCATATTGGGTTTGTGCACCTTAGGTGGAGTTTCCGTAGTCGGATAACGTTGCCTACTGAAAACAAGGTCAATTTCTTTATTTTATCTGAGCTCATTAAGATAATGTTACAGTTCTTTCTTGTACTTAATGATAGGGTCTCTATGTTACTTTTTTTAAATGTATTTGAATCTGCAAACATGGTCTTACATTTCTCTTTGTAATTGGATTTTTCCATAACTACAGTACTTTGGCCCTTATCGGCAGGTAGAAAGACAATAGACTGGTCTTTCTGCAGGTCTTGTAGAGCCTGTCTCTCTTCTTTACTAATTTTAGAAGGGGGGCTTTCTATCTCTTTTCAACACGTTCACTACCTGTGATCTTAAATCATCCGCCTCATTTCTTTGGAGGTTTCTGCACGCAGACTCTGTGGCTGTAATTATGCCAACCACCGGCACTTTTACTTGCGAAACTGCAAAGTTAAGGTCCTTGCTCAACACTGATAACACTGGATCAGTCAACTTTCTTCCTAAAACATTCTTCACTCATTTGTCCGTCACAGAGTCTTTCTCACCAGCATTATTACCCCTTTGTTTCGATATCAGCTTCTCGAAGTTCTTAATTTCTCTCTGTTTACTCTCCAAATGTTCGAACGTCTGAGCGCGCACCATCAGTCTTTCCATTTCTGATAAAATCCCTTCAGATAAAACATCCTTCAACTTAGTAAATAACCTAGATTTACTAGTTTCCAGATAGTCTATCTGCCGAATGATGTCAGTAATCCGTGAATTCAAAAGAGAACGTTCAGCTCTATGTAAGATCCTTTTGGCCCTATCACTTTCACAAGAACATTTCAAAAGTAAACTCACAGGTATCACGTCACTATGCTTACATCGTAAAATGAATCTCAGATGATTTCTAAATCGAGCAATCTTTCTAGCCAGTTTCTCCTAAATCCAAACATCCTTTAGGATATCACAACCGTGGAAAGTGCAAATGTAACAATGACTACATAGGAGAAACGGAACGAACATTGAAAGCGAGATTTATGGAGCATAGAAGACCAAGGTCTAGTAGTAGAGAGGTATAACGCTACATACATCAAGACAGCCCAGGCCATGCTGTCTCATTGGATTCAGTGCGAAATTCTTGATCGGAAACCCTCATGGTTTGAAAGGGGGGGGGGGGGGGGTGAAGGAGGCGATCTACTTATCAGATCATACGAGCCAGCGCTGAACAGGGACGGTGGCTGGTTCAGTTACCGCACATGTGGACACAGCATTAACATCAATGATGCCTTCCAGAGGTGTTAGTCAATGTAAAGAAGATCAGTTGGCTGATGAAATCCATAGTAGATGGACGAAAGCTCCCAATGTATAGCTTTCAATACTTTATTGTGTGAGAAAGGAAAAAGTACAAACAGTTAACAACCTATCTTCATGTACAGTACCGCGATAGTAATTAAAGTAGTTTACAGGATTCATGCCATAATGACCGATGGATTTTTAATTTGCTGTCAGCATAGAAAAGGTTATGTCATTTTTATGTATGAGGGCATAGCTGTAACATGTAAAATATGCTTTTAAATCGTTAAGGCTCTCGATATTGCGTGCAAACATGTACATGTTTACACGTTATACGTTGAAAAACAAAATACGTATTTTCCTCTTCCAATGTGAATCAGAAAAAGAAATGAAAATAAATCATTAATAAATTTTGCCCATAATTATAATATTTGCCATGCCCAGATATAACAATCAATATATTGTTTAAAGAGATCGATCCACAGATTGGTAAATTATGTCACGTGCTGCAAGAAAAAATGAAGCATTATATATAGAGAATCATGTACGACGATGCCCCTGAGAGGGATACAGTATAGTATTGGAAGAAGAAGACCGAATATATAGTTAAAATATCGTTCCGTTAACGAATAATCATCAATGGAAATGGATAAAATTAAAAGGCGTTTATAACACGAAACGAAATAGAATCGCTGCGTCGGGCGCGCCACCTGTGTTGCTTTTAACGCTTTTAAATTTTTTTAATTATTTGCCTTTATTAGTCGGAGTGCTTCAGAATTTGCAGTTTACGTTTTAAAGGGACCTGTTCACAGATTGGCAAATTGAAAATTTTCAAAATTTGTGTAACCGATCCCAAAAAGAAAAATACAGTATATTTAAACAAGCGAAATAACACTTCTGATTTAAACAAGCGAAATAACACTTCTGACAAAGAAATATCTTGAAAATAGAGTGTGGTTGATGAAATATCATCAGTTGAAATGGATACAATTATAAAGCGTTTGTAACGCGTTTCGTCGGTATGTTGGAAAACACGTGTATCACTTACATAGCGTTAAAAAATGTACGACCAGCTCGGCAGCTGAGTGGTTACAGCAACAGAGTTTTGATCCCGGCGGACGTGATTCCAATCCCGGCAAAGGCATTTTTTTCTTTTATATAATATTTGTTTTTGGTTAGTCAAAATTCTTGACTTGTTGCAGTTAAGACATTCCATGAAATTTTTCAAAAATACGAAATTCTGTGAATAAGTCCCTTTAATGACATTTTTGAAAAAAAGTATTGCAGTAAAACCGTTCTTAATCTCCTTTCAGGACAGTCGACCTGTGGCAAGATGCACGTGATTCTCGTGCTCGTGGTGTTCGTGCTCGCTCACGTGACCGGCACGCGGGGATGTAAGTAGAGTGCAACCGCTGTTTAAATGTCAGTGTGAAATGGGTGGCAATATATAGTTTCTTAAGTCTCGGACACAATATATCGTCGTCGGAGTTCGAACCGCCTTTCAGAATTTGACAAGCTGGAAATCTTATAACATGCAAAACATTTCATAATTGGTGTTGCTGTGCGTAAGCTGATAAAGTGTTAACAGAAAGTTACTTGTATATTCGCATGAAAGTGTCAGATTATATGTTCACTTGTAAATTAATCACTGCAAAGTACTTAATTCTATATACATAAATCCATGTGTATGTGTATTTTCCTTGTGACAAATCGACATTTGTCAGATTTTTGTCAAGGATATTGTAAACACACGTGCAAAATTTAATTATTAAAAATAGCGACACAGTCAGAGTCATATTTTGCAAACAAAAACTTTTATTTAAGAAGTGTATTGGCAGAAGAACGAAAGAAATACAGAGAAAAAATATATTATTAAGTATTAAATGCTGAAACAGGATTGTACTTCTCTAAATGAAAATACAACTACATACATCAGTCTTAATTAGTTGCTTTTACGGATAGCGTTTTTATCGCGTAATACATTTAATTGATATAGTTCGATGTAAATTACGCATATTATGTCTGGTTATAAAACCATTGTAAGTGTTTATAATCAAGTATGTATATGTTTATAGTGACATAACCTATTTTCTTACTGTAAAATTATGCAAGTCATACGCTTTACAAAATGTTATATTTAATTCAAGAACAGATAATTATAAATGTTAATCAAAATAATATTTGCAAACATAACAAGTGATTATAGTGACTAAAATAACGAAAAGGGCCTCGGTTTTGAAACTAACACAAATCATTCTGAACATAAAAGGTGTCATAAATCTATATAAAAAGCCACATTATAGGTAAAAGTGGTCATATTTAGAATAACAACACGGGTTTTGAAATAAGCTATACGTATATATCATTCTATGCGCTTGAACTTCATTACAGCGTTTACTTCTTTTCCTCTAAATAAGCATGCATATAATAACGTGTTTTTTTTTATTCCTCATGTAAAGTGTGTAATTTTGAAAAGCGCCATGCAGACGATTCTTGTATTTGGACAATGCTGGTCGCAACATATTGCGCTACAACCATAACGGAATTGTCGAGTAAAACAATAATATGGTGACATTTCATTATTTTATTTGTTAGTACACCGCACGAGGAACGAACTTCGTGACGTTATAAAAACGTATTCGTCATAATGCGGTTTGATGTGCTTGTACTATAGAAATATAAGTCGTCTAAATCGCTGCATTTCGTGCATGACAGAAATTGTTTTTATGCGTGCAAAATGAGTTAATAAACGCCTTAATGAATTGTACGCTGTGATCTACTGCAGATGTATGTCTGTGGATTGTGGATTTAAATTTATGGCTGATTGTGGTTACAATGTGGCAGTTTTCTTCACAAACTCTGACATGATGTGACAGTGTGGCATACGTATACATAACAATAATCTTACAGTCTGGAAATCTTGGATGTCTTATAATAGGCGTATAAACAATTATTAGATTGCGTGACGCATTTTAAAGACGTAAATTAACCAAATCGGGACGATGTTACAAGTACAAGACGTTCCAAATACAGCTGCAGGTATAATAGCGCGCGCAGCGCACGAGACAGATATCGCACTCCAAAGCAAAACAGCGTAGAAAGACTGTTGGAGACAAAGGAAACTAAAAGCATGTGAATTATGAGTGCATTTTGGCTAAAAGAAAACATTTGTTTGATTGAAGTTCAATTTACTACCTTTAAACTTTATAATATGGCTTCTTATTCAATAGTATACGACATCGTAATAAAAACTATTTGGTAAGTAACGAACAAATATTTTCGAGCTAATTATCTTATGGAAACGGAATTATAAACGTGCCAGTTAACAAGTTAATCTGCAACGGACCAGAATAACCAATGAAGCGTAGAAGTTAGTGCTGCGCAGCCTACTCAGTCAAAAGTAGGTCACACGATGCAAGCTCTCTATTTTTCATACTACAGTTTAAAATTAATAAATTGCGGTAATGTGTTGTCATTTTAAGACATATTACATACATTATCTTAAATAATTAAAATGTAAGAAAACATATGTGAAATTTTGCTGTTTTGAAGAAGGACCCTTTCTGGTTTCGATTTACTGACTCATAGCCTGCAAAGAAAAGAAATAGTTTTTCGCGATTCCTGTTTTGAAAATTACCCTCTCAAAAGACCGTTGGCTTCCGCCATCAGTCTCTAAAAGATATTGTGTATATGCCGTCTGTGTCAGTAAGTACTCTTACCCTCGAGATAGTAATTTGTGTAAGTATCCTCTATACAGCTTCAGAATATTGACAAAATATATGAGGCGTGTCGTGGGAAAACCGGGCTTAAACCGGATCAGCCTGTGGGGACGGCACTTTCCGCCAAAGTGGATTTATGTTTAGAAGAGACTTTCTTGACACATTAAATACCATAAAAGCGGACTGCACAGGCTGATCCGGAACGATACTTTTCGCACGTGAATTAAGCCCGTTTTTCCCACGACACGCCTCATTTGTTTTTTCCTTACAGTTGGATGTCATCAACGATGGGAACTCGTGTACGCCAACAGCGGCAACGGGACGACAGTTTACGGGTCAAAAGAGACACTTATGCGCGCCATGCTAGCGGGGGCTGACCTCCGAATATTCGTCCCCTCATGGGGCCCCGGGGGTTATCTAACAAGCGTCCAGAACACTCAGACGATCCGAAACAACGTCTGCGCGCAGGCGCTTTTCCACGTGAGCAAAGCGTCTTATGACACGTTCCAGGAAGTGCCGTATTTCTGGTTTGTGAACCTCTGCTCGACGGGCAACGTGCACATGGCG
The DNA here is from genome assembly GCA_027627225.1 of Congeria kusceri. Taxonomy (NCBI): domain Eukaryota; kingdom Metazoa; phylum Mollusca; class Bivalvia; order Myida; family Dreissenidae; genus Congeria; species Congeria kusceri. The sequence continues at coordinate 11,139,324 of CM051033.1, read as the reverse complement.
AGGTACTTCATCGGCAACCACGTGTCAGCGGGGATCAACGGCGACTATGTCGACATGCAGTGGTATATTCGGTACGTGCAGAATGGTGTTGATTGTTGGGAATGTAAAAAGAAGGGTTGAATAAGACAAGAACAAAGTATAAATAAATTTAGTATCGAGTCTGGAAAAATCTGCATTTCTTTCTTTTTTAAAATATAACATGTCGTACAGTAAAAATGAAAACCAGCAAAGGTAGTTATATACATGTAGTTGTAATGTGTGTATTCAAATTATTGTATCTATTATCTTGACTGTTTTGTGAGCCGCTGTGAACACCACTACCATTTCCTACCTCCACTTCCACCATTATCATCATCACCACCACCGCCTCCAGCACACGCAATACAACCACTGCAAACACAACCACCTACAGCAATCAAACGAAACAAAACACAAAACATATGAAGTAAGGTTTTCCACCTTACTCTACAAGAAGTAAGGCTTTCCACCTTACTCTACAACTGCTTCCCACTCCTTCAGTAAATACCCCGACCCGATATACTCGCACACGCAGGACGGTACGGTGATCACCGGAAGTGTCCGCGACCTGGTGTACGCGGTGGAGGCGGGGGCGGATATACGGATCGTCGACCGGCAGCTGGGGTACGGGGTGCGCATGGACAACTTGGAGGTTTCCAATGACCGGGCGATCGTGGCCGGCCAGTCCCTGTGGCACGTCAGCGAGCGGATGAACGGACCCAATTTGGTAGGTCATTTCGGATTAAAAATGAGGCGTGTCGTGGGAAAACCGGTCTTAATGCATGTGCGAAAAGTGTCGTCCCGGATTAGCCTGTGCGGGACGGCACTTTCCGCTTTTATGGTATTTTCTGTTCCAATGAAGTCTCTTCTAAACATAACCCACTCTAGGCGGAAAGTGCCGTCCTGTATTAGCCTGTGCGGACTGCACAGGCTAATCCGGGACGACGTTTTACGCACATGCATTAAGCCCGGTTTTCCCACGACACGCCTCATTGTACAGCTAAAGATCATACATGTATTGTTCAGATTTATCGAGCGAGCGGATGAACGGACCGAAACTGGCAGGTCATTTCAGATTTCACGGGTAGAGCTGCAACGATTCTTTCGATGCATCGATTAATCGATTGTTATTTTTTCTTACCGTATTTACGTTGATATATTGGTCAAAAGGCACATGCTTTGACATAAACCAATACAACATAAATGATAACAAACAATGACCATAATTACAACAAACTTTGATTATATATGACAATGTTTACACTAGTAATAATTGAAGCATACTTTGACCGAAATATGTTTGTTATTTAATGAGTCCGCAGGGCGAGGTTAAATAATTAACCTATCAGTTGAGGTCAACGGCTTGGCATGTGTGGCGTTTCTAAATTTAGCGCTGTCACAAGGTCAGGTGATGCAATCCGAAGATGCAAGCTTACCGCGCAATGAGTAGCGTGCGTATATATTACAACTAAATTTCAATATACCGCACGCTATTTACCTCACAATAAGCTTGCATATTAGGCTCCGCCCACCAATTACCGTTCTGATATCACAGTAATTGAATACCGAAAAAAAACGCTGAAATATGGTATAATTGCACGTATACGCAAGAAACATACCTCTAAGACGGAAACACGAATCGTATCAAAATATTCAACTAAATGCTATTTGAAATCGAAATCGAATCGAATCGAGTTTTGCTAAATCATTGCAGCTCTATTCATGGGGAATAAAATTGCAAAAACGTATATTTGTAGGGCTGAAGAACATATGTATAGATCAGATTTCTCAAGCGAACGGATGAACGGACCCAATCTAGTACGTCATTTCGGAATTGAGGAAAACGGGGGCGAAAATGTAACAACACAACAACTAAAAAACAACAACAAAAAACAACAATGACAAAATGCTAATCATAACTTCAGTGTTTTTTTTATCGATAATAAATCGACCTAAGTTAAATATCTTGTCAACACTAAACAATTGGTATTTTTATATGACTTAAGCTCGTTTCGTTTGGTGTCAGTGTTGAAAATTAATGGTGTTATATATTATGTAAATATATTGATTATGGTAAAGTGGATTAATTATTGCAAGTTTAATGGAATATGAACCGTACGGAAGAAAACAGCAACAGCAACAACAACATTTAAGTAATATTCAAATAGTGCAGCCAATTAGCGTTTCAGCTGTCATTTCCTTTTAATTCCAAGCATAATGGTGTCTTGCCATTGTAAAACATATCATTTGTTACTAAATTTTCACCATGTTAACTCAGCCACTTTGACATCCTACGGTACATCATAATTCTTACCCGTCAAAAATAGAGAGTTTACTTTTTGTTGGAATGAGGAAACATTAACTACAAATAATAAATTAAATGTAATAATCGTGTACGGAAGCGGATTTCTTCCTTTATGTACAGGTTTTGTATTCAAGGTGATTGCCGCAAATAATATTGCAATGACAGTCGCGAATTAGGTAGCAAAACGATAAAGAAAAAAGTTTTATTGACGCAATTATATGTGTAAAGATTGTGAAACTTCAGTTCTGAACATCAAAAAGTAGTAGCATTTTTTTATTCGATTTTGCAATAAAAAAATAACACAGTGTCAGTTTGAAATATTTCCCCAGAAATTGTGAAAATATTAATCATTTCTAACTAATCTTCAAGTAGTAGTAATTGTTATTTTGGCTACTGGTAACGGTAACATAGACTGAGAGTTTACTATTAGAATCTAATTGAGGCGTGTCGTGGGAAAACCGGACTTAGGGTAATCCAGGACGACACTTTCCGCTTTTATGATATTGTCTGTTTCAACGAAGTCTCTTCTAAACATAGATCCACTGTAGGCGGAAAGTGCCGCGGACTGCACAGGCTAATCCGGGACGACACTTTACGCACAAGCATTAAGCCCGGGTTTCCCACGACATGCCTCAATTATAATAACTGTGGTACCAAACATGTTTAGGTTTGAATTGGCGAATACTCCAAATATTACCTTAGCACGTGTAAGTGTCCAGTTTCTTTTTTTGAGATAAACCATTGGGTAATTAAAATGTAATTCAATTAAATTAATATTCTCAATTATTGCTATTTAATTTGAATGGCAATGCTATAAGGTTAAATTGTATTTACAATTATGTATATTGTGATTAATTCTGGGCCAAGTGTGAGGTTGGGCATGCCTTTAAAAGAGTATTTTGGAATATATTCTAGATTTTCATTGACCTGTCCAATGCGGTGACCCCAGTTTAACGTTCGTTTGCATTTAGTAGTTTACATGCAAATCTATATATCTACCAAGATGTTGAAAGTAGGTAGTATAACACTGAGTATGCAAAAATTCCATTTCATTTAAACAAATGTGTCCGTTTTTGCAATCTATTTCCCTTGATTTGGTTTCTTTCCTTTTCTCGCCAACTGTGTTGTATCGGTCACTCGCCTAAGAACCTGAGGATGTTACCAGGATTTCTCTCTTGCTGATATTTCTTTCTGGGGTTGTATTTATCTTTATATAGTATATTTAAGAAATAATTTCCAATTAAATATCGTTGAGTATCGGCCAATAAACAACGATTTGGAGTTCTGATGCGAAGGAATTAAACCACGAGGGCGTAAGCAGGAGTTGTTTTATAGCCACGCATGAGAACGACAAAGAGCTGTTTATTGGCCGATAAACAACGATAATGCGAACATTATTTCGATTCTAACATGATTTGACATATATTTTTGCAATTGTTTTTGGAACTTCTTTCTACTATGAACCGCTCAGAATCGGGACTTCTTTTTGCGTTGTTTATTGGGCAGTTTAACAACGATAATTGTGTTCTTTGTCTATAGCAAAATTAACGAGTGTCATGTTAGAATTGCGATTTCAAAACGAGACCCCACGTGATGATACAAATACGCTTCCATACTCTGTGCGTTAATTTGTGAATCAATTAATAAGGTTAATTAAAGGCATATCAATCAAAATCACTTTCGAACAATGAGACATCTATATGAACACATTAACAAAGAATACCAAGCCTGTTTTAGATTTCCTTTATTTATGATTAATAACCTATTTTTTCGCGATATTTTACATGTACGTGTAAAATCATGTCACTTACATGGTTAGCTAATTTAATTGTCTACGCACCGAGTTGACGTATAATGGATAACTGAATTACAACAACTGATAAAGTAATATCTTGAATGGATTTTTACAGCCTTTTAATACGTAAAGAATCTTTGTGAGAGGAATTTGGTCATTAAAGAGGCTATGTCGACGAACTATTGGTTTCCTATTGCACTGTGCATGCTATTAGATGATAGAAATACGATATACTTAGACATGCACATTCAATTAAGAATAAATAATATAATACATAGTGAGATATTTGATAAAAACAAATCGGAAAAAATGTATGAAAAACTTAAAACCCCAAGCGGGTATCGAACTCACGACTTAAATAACAGTAAACGGCGCTTTTACCAACTGCGATATTCTGCTTTGTAAGGAAAAGTGAATACTCACCATTCTGACGTCTAAATGTAAACATGAAAAGGGCCTAAAAAACATGACCCATATTATAACTTGATTTTTATCTCGGAATGCGAAAACTCTTTTCCCATTATATATATCTTATTTGAACCGTTATTATATGGCATTATTAATATATTAATTTCAGATTTTCTAAAGAAATTTCCCCCTTGAGGCCCTTTTCGTTGACATATTCCCTTTAAAATATCACCAATATCCTTCCAATGAAGTACGCTATGCATATACCTGTATGAAAGCGTACACACAGAAATAATTGTATTTTAATTGAATGTTAAAGGAGTGAGAAATATTCCCAAAACTTGCTTTTTTACTAAAGTCCTGTTGAAATAAACATATTTGGCAAAACGCCTCGTTAAACCTAGTAGTCAACATGCAACATGATAAATGATGAAAAACAACAACAACAAAAAGCAACAACAACACTACAACACCTCCAGTTGAATTTGATATGCATTTCCTGTGCGTGCGTGTAAAAACGATCTTAATCTTCACAATAAACAAATCGCGCGCTTTTACCATAAGAATGTACAAGTATTCAAAACAACATGTGCAAACTTTTCCGCAAATACCGTTTTTCTTATAAAACGGCGATAGAGCGTCACTCATACATGCATAATTTTTATATTGTTTCAATATCACTGTTTATTTTTGGGGGTAAATGTATATATTTTTTTTTACAGAAAAATATTTTTTTATCTTCATGTATTTTATTATAAACAAGAGCATATATTGAATCAGGATGGCTAAAATTGAAATTGGTGATTTTAAGCATTCTGATTAAATCCAATTCTAAAATACGCTTCGCACTAGGAAGATCGTGCCATTTATTCTGATTGTGTTTTAAGGCTACGTTTCCATTGACTTCGCAGATAACGACGCTTGGTAGGAAAAAACACCATTGTATAGAGATTTGAAGTGCACTTCCGATTAACACGAATCTTGTCAACGTCACCTTTCTGATGACACAAATGCAAGGCCAGAGTTAGATTTTTGTGTCGCTTTAAAAGGCGACAAATAGGGGTTACTTGCGAAGTTTTTGTGCAGTCATTATCAAACTTTAGGGTGCTAGTAGCCATAACAGGAAGACTAAGTTCGGGCCCGTCATGTGACATATCCGTCTCGCGGCGAATTTCTAGTTTAGTTTCTCGGATTTTTGAAAAATATACAAACACAAATAATAAAAAATTGAAACATAACTAATCACCGTAAAACTAACAAACCAAAAACTGATCATTTTTGTGTCCACTGACTCCATATTCCTTATGTATATTTAAAGATAGCTTTCAACTCACATGCATAATGTAAAACACATTCAAACATAATTAAATTATGTTTAGTTATATCATTCTATATGAAGATAAAGAATATATCAATTCATCGTAAATCATGTTGACTGTATATGTACATGTATATGTTTATATGTATATAACAATCGTCATTATTGTTATTGTGATGTTTATTTCGAACGAAAAGGAGTATATAATGGAATCTTATTTCCATTGTTTTATACCCATCTCCAGCTGTACAAGGTTTCCAAAAATCTTGCCTTACCTTGCTGTCAATATATTTTGTGTAGAAAACCGTTGAGAATCTTCGATTTCGAGCTGAAGCTATTATTTTTCTGTCGTGCAGGAATCGAACTACACCACTCAAAAGTCTTAAGCAGCCACCTAATATTTTCAGAATTTTACACTGAACGTATTATTCATTTTTTTTCCCAGTTTTAAATGATAACTAAGAATACTAATATGTTTCATAATTTATAATAAACTTCATTCATATTGTATTACACAAACACTGGACACACATATAATTTAAAATTGGTGTATTAAACAGAAAGGGGAATTTCCAAAACAGGTATCGCGGAAAAGTACTCATTTTCTTTGCAGGCTATTAGTCAGTAAATCGAAACCAGAAAGGGTCCTTCTTCAATACAGCAAAATTTCACACCTGTTTTCTTATTATTTAAGATGTATAATTATGCGTATATCATGTGATTTTGTACAATTACTGTTTCTAAAAAAAGTATATTTATTGCAAATGTAACTTAAAACTTATGACACCATTACTTTCGCTATATACTTGTATGTAACCGAAATATTCGCTGGAGTGTCGTGGAATAAGACCACCAAATTAATGCGCCACTTCGGCTATTTTTGACTTGTTGCAAAAGTGTTATTTCTTGTTACCGATTCTTATTCTGAATATTTTGACAACAAATCCCCGCAATGTATTGATTTTAAACTGTAGTATGGAAAATCGAGAGCACGCATCGTCTGATCTACTTTTGACTCAGTAGGCTACGAATCACTAATAATCGCTGCTCCTAACCACCACGCTTCCTTGGTTATTCTGCATGTCTCGTTGCAGATTGACTTATTACTTGTAACTGGCATGTATATAATTAGATTACTAGCTTGGAAAATATTTGCTCGTTACTTACAAATTAATTTATATGATGATAATATTATACACATTATCAAGTTTAAAGGTGGGAAATTGAATTTCAAACACATATTTGATTTTTAGCAAAAATGCAATCATAATTTACATGCTTTCAGTTTAATTTGTCGTCAACAGTCTTTCTACGCTGTCAGCGTTTTGATTAAGTTATATCCATTATTGCAGTGGCGATTAATTAGGACTTTTGAGTAGTGTATATATTGCGCTTACTGAGATACGTGGATACTTGTTTCAGTGTATTCAGATATGAATATGTGACAGGGCGTAACGAGTGTTTTTTAACAGTTTAAATCTTGCGCTATTCTAACATAACAGACGCCAATATAGTTGAAACTGTCAGTCATGCACAAATATTAGATATCATGTACATTTTCAAATTGTGCGTTATTACATGATAATGAATACCATGGGTGTTATATTTGTCAATAACGCACACCTGTTACGTCTATAGAGGTGTCCCAGATATCCCATACAATTTCAAATCGTGCATAATTTTGTGATAACCCACAGATTGGGGTGCTATATTTTGCAAAAACGCACCGTTGTCATATTCAAACAGGAGTTCCAGGGTGACGACTACTGGTGGATGTCCGTCTGGTCCACTGACGGAACCGTCGACGTCTCGCGTTGGAACGTTGGGGAGCACGTCAAACGCGGCAACAGCAGCATGCAGCAGTCAATGAACTGGTCCGTAGAGTCAGAAATGATTTAGTAGATTGTTATTACATCCAGCAAAAATGTAACAATGTAATATAACTTTCCGTACCTTTGTTGATAATTGATAATACGACTCAAACACAACGTGCGCGAGTTAACGAGCATGACGAAGTATTGATTAATAAACCTCGAGGAAAAAACATCTCTATAAATATCGAATATATACGGTTGTGAATTATTGTACCCTACTCCATAATAATAAGATGTAGTATTTTTGTGAGTTTTGAGCTATAAATAAAACATTATACCACATTTCGATGAAGTAGGTTTGATGAGACACGTCTCAGGTCCACATACTGGTATTTGGTATCTTAGGTGTGGAATGACGTCGAGCAAATTATTAGACACTGCATATGCCCTTCTTATGCCTTGCAGGTACGCGGACAGCTGCTGGCAGATGGCCTACAAGCACAACCTTGATGGGAACCTTGAGGATGGTTCCCTGGAGCTGCTGCGGCTCGCCGTCGAGACCGGGCACCGGATCAAGGTGCTCATAGATGGCGCCATCACCGTGGAGCCGGATCAGATCAACGTGCGCGGCGGCCACATCAACGCCGAGATCCTCGGCCTCGTTTCAAAACAGGATCTGAAAACGTTCACCGACGACGTGTTCTGGGACTGGCGAGTGCTGACGACCACCGGAACGGAGACTTCGGAGTATTTCAACGTCGGCGAATACTTCAACCGCGGTAACACCGTTAAACGCAAGCCCATGACGTGGTTCATCGACACCCGTACGTGGAACAGGGTCCTCGTGAACGACAAAGACGGCGTGGTGCTTGCCGGTACGAAGCAGCAGCTCATTGACGCTATCTTGCTGGGAGCGGAAGTACGCTACAAGCTGACGTTTACGTCGAACGCCATCATGCACCAGGCGGACAATGTCGAGATAAGCGCCGACGGGAACGTCGGGGCCATGCACGTGCGGTCCGTGAGCTTGAAGTTCACGCCGGGGTCGCCGCACGAGGTGACCTTCCAGAACAGCCCCTACTGGTGGTTCACCATCGTCTCCACCACCGGAAAGGTGGACATCTCCCGCTGGACCGTCGGCGAGCACGTGAACCGCCGGCACACGCATCTCTTCGTGCAGGTCGAGTGGTTCGTCAGCTTCTAACGCGCGTTGGCATACACGAACAGACTCAAACTAACATACTCATTTTGTATCGCTCAAAGTTGGCAGAGTGCAGATATTAACTATCATACTCATTTTTGTCATGCAAGGGTTGCAACAATTTGTGGGAATATAAGTAATGGTGCATTGAAAATATTTGTAGTTTATTTTGGAATATAAGTTTTAGGATGAAAGAGACGCACGGACAAACACAAGCGTACATACTCATTTTTACAATGAAAGGGTTGCATCAATTAGTAGGAATATTAGTTTTGGATGAAAGAGTTACATGTATGTTCCTTTCATGTACGGACAGATTCAAAATAACATTCTTATTTTGTATCGCGCCAACGTGGCAGATTGCAGACATTAACGTATACATATTCATTTTGATGCCCTCACAAAGTGGGAGGCATTAAGCAGTGCACTTGTTCGTGCGTATGTCCGTACGTACGAACGTACGTCCCGAAATGAATCGAGATGGAATTTTGGCCCTGACCAATTTTGGCAGATTTATGACCCTTTGTCATTTTTCCTCCACAGAATATATACTTCACGAAATTGTGTGGTCTCAACTCCTCTTTAACTTGTGGGTGGATTTCGCACAGACTTTCACAGCTGAAGAACCTTAATATGTATGTGATCGTAACGGAAGGGATGTTGGCTGCGACCAATTTTGGCAGAATAATGGTCCCTTTGTCATTTTTTTCCACTTTAGAACACATACGAAAATAAATTTGTGGAGGCATATATTAGTGTTGGCGACATGCCCTTTGTTTATGTCCAAACATGTGTCGTGGGGGCATCCGTGTCTGTGACACGTCTAGTTCGTCATGAAACGGTTTCATATGCGTATTAGTGGGTACCTTTGTCAAAATCATCCGCAATTCATAAAAGTTAAAACGATACTGAAAGTTGTGATATCCGATGTAGGACGTTAGCTGTCGATCTATGGACCAGTTTTTGGGAGAGATCGTACAGGACTTTTTAAAACTTAAAAAGGGTAGTCTACCAAAGAAGCCATTTATGGAAATAAATGACGCGTTCATGTGATTACTTTCCTTTTATGTTTTGGGCTATACCAATTTGATTCTATGTTGAGCGTCCTCGTAGGTATATCGCTGGTAGGTTTTTTGGATGCCTGAACGCAAAAAAAATCAACAATTTTAACAATGTGAACAATCCAGTTGGAAATCATTTTAACATTTGAAAAAAAAGACTTTTAGGTCTTTTTAATAATACTTGTAAAAAACAGTTTACAACTCGTCAATGTACACAGTTAAAATACTGTGTTAAAGTAGGTTCCCAATATGAAGATGATATATAACAGTTTTGCAGGTGAACATTTGCTTAGATTGTTCCACTGCCATGAATAAGTTGTGAAAGAAAAATGTATTTTTTTTATCAACCCATTGTCTGTTTTTTCCTGCCTGGTTGGTAGGTTTCGACAAATCATGGGGACACTAAAACAACAAGAGCAAGTGTAGTATGCGGGAATTAATAAATTGCAAAGGATAAAATAAATACATGAATGCTAACATTATGTTTGGACCAAAATGACGAGCTCCAATGCCTTATGGGTAAAATTTGTACCCACAAGGCTTTATCTGTTAGTCTCCTTGGCTCGTTACGACTGAGGAAAATCGAAGAGAAAAGAAAAGTGGGTATTCAAGGATATGAATACACACCGAATACCAGCGGAAACCCACGAAAACCAGCAAAAACCCACGAAAATCCATATAAATCTTCTTAACATAAACCCCAAACCCTCAAAAATCATTATTAAACAGCGGACACTTAGACGAAAATATGGAAACGTACTTAAAACTAATGGAATCTCACGAAAACCATTACTTCTTACTTCGGTGGAAACCCGCGAAATCCACATAAACCCGCAAAAACATACTATAACTAACGAAAACCCGCGAAATTTATAGCAAACACACGAAATTTCCCGCGTTAACCTACTTTATCTAGCGAAAACCAGAAGAAACACACGAAACCAAACAGCGGAAACCAACGAAAACCTACTGAAAAGAAAGCGAAAACCCCTAATAGTTGAAGAGTAGTAACGAAAACAAAAAACGCATTAAGCATTATGAAATCAGCGTAATAACGTGACACCTCATCCCCCCAAAAGTACTTAAACTGAACAAAACCGACGAAAACCACACAGAGCGGAAACCCGCAAAAACCGTCTTAAACTAACGATACTGGCGAAAACGTATTCGCAAACCAGTTCATGTTGCCAGGTATCTAACACGAATATTATCACGATAATTATTTTAAAATGCAAACCTTAACACGTTAATATTAGCGATATCACTTAATTTGTGCTCTAGGTCTTCCGTATTATCTTACTAACACGAATATTATCATGATAATTATCTGACAACGCGAATCTTAAATAGATAATATTCGTGTTACCACTTAATTTGTGCGCGAGGTCTTCCGCATTATCTTACTAACACGAATATTATCATGATAATTATCTGACAACCGAATCTGAACTAGGTAATCTTCGTGTTACCACTTAATTTTTGCGTGCATTATCATGATAATTATCTGACAAAGTGAATCTTAACTAGATAATGGTCGTGTTACCACTTAATTTGTGCGCGAGGTCTTCCGCATTATCTTACTAACACGAATATTATCATCATAATTATCTGACAACGCGAATCTTAACTAGATAATATTAGTGTTACCACTTAATTTATGCGTGAGGTCTTCGCATTATCTTACTTACACGAATATTATCATGATAATTATCTGACAACGCGAATCTTAAAAAGATAATAGTCGTGTTACCACTTAATTTGTGCGCGAGGTCTTCCGCAATATTTTACTAACACGACTATTGTCATGATAATTATCTGACAACGCGATTCTTAACTAGATAATATTCGTGTTACCACTTAATTTGTGCGCGAGGTCTTCCGTATTATCTTACTAACGCGAATAATATAACGATAATTATCTTACAACGCAAATCTTAACACGTTAATATTCGTGATACCACTTAATTTTCACGTATCGCAAATGTATTCGCTAACCAATTCGTGTTGGCAGTTATCAAACACGAATATTGTCATGATAATTATCATATAACGCACATCGTATCTAGCTAATATTCGCGATACCACTTAATGTTCATGTATGCAAATGTATTCGCAACCCAATTCGTATTGCCAGTAATCTAACACGAATATTATCGTGATAATTATCTTACAACGCAAATTTTAACTACTTAATATTTGTGATACTGCATAAGTTTTTATTAACTGAAATTCTAATGTCAGTTCTGGGCAGTTTCAGGTGTGTTTTGCACAAAGCAAATAAATATCTTAAATCGAAAAAAAACGCTATTAAGATATAAAATAAATAATACGAAAATTAAGTGGTAACACGAAACGTTTTGCGAACCTTAAGTAGTTATCGTAAGACAATTCTTTGCCACCATACGATTTGACACGATCATCACGATCGTGCTATTGGAATTAGGACGTTATAGTACGTGCAGATAAGTTCCGATATGTTTATCACGAATCTGCGCTCCGTTACGATAGGATACGATTGTGGTCGAGATGTCTTTCATGATCGTGATCGACGGAGATCACGATTTGAACTATGACTGGACCTGAATTAGGCCATACAAATTCGATTCTATGTTTAGCGTCCTCGGGCTGGTAGGTTTTCGGCTGCCTGAACGAAAAAGCAACAATTTTGACAAATAAATTTTTCGAAAAATAACGGTGTTGTTGCTAATATTTGTAGAACATAGTGTGCAAAGTCAATTTACACTGTTAAATTTACTGTATTACAGTAGGTTTCCAATATGAAGATGATATATTACAGTTTTGAAAGTAAACATATGCGTTAGCTTGTACCGCTGTCATGAATAAGTTGTTTTTTTATCGACTTGTTTTTTTCTGCCTGGTTGGTAGAGTACGAAAAATCATGGTGACGCTAAACATAGAATCAAATTTGTATGGCCTTATATAAATACAGCCCGACTGACTATTTACTTCATTGATTTTTGCGAAATCTTGCAACACTTTTCAACAGAGCTTCCTGTTTGTCTTGCCTTAGATCGACCCCGATCACCACGTTTTGGAGGCACGATTAGATATTATCTGTTTCGCTTTGTTACGATGCAATACGATCTGATAACGATGATCGCAATGGGCATGTAAATGGTCGCAGTTGATCGTGTTAATCAAAGAAAATTGTAAACTGAACCGTTCACACATTTCGACCATTAACTCGACTGACATCAAGATCTGATAAGATCACCACGATAAATCAAAGATTAAGAACACGATTTCAATCGTGCCGCGAATCGTGATAGTGGGAACATAACATCAGACACCGGGCTATTAACTCACAAAAGAAGTTATTAGATTTATAAACAAGAACCTTACTTGAGTTTATTGTGGAACAATGAAACATTAAAATCAATATAAACTCCATGGTGTAATCTCTAACTTTAAAGATAGTTGACACACTAATGAAGGCATCGTTGTGGTAAAAAAAACAACAAGATGACATAGATAACGTCGTTTTCGTTCCAAATCTTACACGTTATTATTTCTAATGATAATAATATTTTTACTGAGATAGAAATAACTTTTTTGTGATAGTCGTACTGCAGATACCCATTTATTATTCATGTCGTTCTTTTTATTTTGTTATGATTACTACATTTAAAACATTATACTTATTTCAAGAATGCAATTACATACATGAGTTTCAATTGACAATGGAACTACAGTAAATGGCAATATACTAATGCTCAAAAATACATAATCAAGAGACATAATATGATCCAGCAACTATTTTGGACTGTTTGACTGGACTGCATATACATTGTAGATATGCACAGTTATATATGTCGAGATGATAACGATAATGGGCTACTCTAGCAGAAGAACACGAGTACCGACTCATTATTGTCGGCTGGTATTGCCGATTAACGAAAATGGTGTGTTTACTAGTAATGTGCTTGTAATAAAATACAAGACAAAATCTGAATGAAATATAAAATATTCAGTTTTGAAAAAAATGTATACCCGCCTTTAGTTGCTATATGTTTGTATCGTAGACAGCCCAACTGAGATCACCCATTTCACAAAGTATCTATAGATCGGGCACATTAACCGGGCACTGACCTTTATGTCGGCTAAATATACATATTTACTGAAAACATGTCTAATTAGCAATGTGCTTGTAATAAAATACAGGACAAATCTGAATAGAAAAACGCAATATTCAGATTTAAAAAAATGTGTATACACCGCCTTTAATTGCTATATGTTTCTATCATAGACAGCCCAACTGAGATCAGCCATGTCACAAAGTGTTTATAGATCGGGCACATTAACCTGACACTGACCTTTAAGCATTTAATGTATAATAGAACCGTTACCATAACAATATTAGTCCCATAGTAGAACCCAGTTAAATCGATGACAGTGTATCCTACTGAAAATGCTTCACTGAACGTGTGAACACGTGCTCGAACAAAACCCCAGAATAAATATAAGAAACAATTTGAGCGCATCATTATTCTAATAAGATTTCACGTGTGTCAGATTAATGTGCCCTTGCTATAATTAAGGTCCTATTAATGTAATCACAATTAATTGGGTTCTAGTATTCTACGTTTTGCGAGTGTTTGTGAGGTGTTATTGAATGTTCTGCCCGTTTCCGTTGGCTTCTTCCCTGCTGATGGTGTCCGTAGGACAGTTCTTGAGCCGTCACGTGACACTATAATGTTTTGGTTTGAGGCGCCGTCATCGCTTAAAAATTTTCGTATCTTCTTATCCTGCTGTTTTCTTTTCACTATTCACCATTGATCGATAATTGTTTCGTGATGAGCGTAGGCAGCAGCGAGCTTAAAATTACCCATGCCTCTCACCGCCCCAATCGCTAATAATTATGTCTTCCTGTTTCCGAATAAAAAACGTAAGTTCGGTTAGTTACCAATTAGTCGAAGATTTTAGTATGTGATTAGCGCTCTCGGTATTGTTGTTTGTCCAATTTTTGCTTACTTTTGTTTGTTCCATTGGTTTAATTGCACGTTGGTTTAACAATGGGTAGAATCTTTGTTCAAAATACGGCAACAATTTCTTTTCTTTTAGAGCATCTTTTTCTAGTATACTTTCCGTAACGTTGTTGAGACGAAAGTTATGTGTATCTTCGTCTACGTCTTCTAGACCGTTGTCTCCGAATATGCTATTAGTTATATGTATCCTATGGTCCAAGGGATATCATACGTTGTCCTCCATAAACCTATTCAAGTTCTATTTTAGGTAGCGGGTACAAAGGACATGAGTGGAGGTAGCGAAGCATCGTTTTATAGAATTTTTAAGAGACAATTCGTCGTCTGTACCTATAACGAGGTTTTGAATTTCAATGTCGATTAGTTGGTCGGCAATGTCATGGAGAAAAGAGTTGTATGTTTTTGTCGTTGAATTTGTATGAATATTTGTTAGTCCAAAGCAAATTGGGTGTTCCTGGGAAGATCGGCGGATAACTGACAGGTCTTTGTTAACTGTTGGCGTAACAAAAAAGTCCCACAAATTATATGTCTTATCGATGCCCAATATTGCGCCACCTGAGCAACAGAATCGTTTGATGTCTTTAATTTGTTGTTGATAAAAGAGTGTGATGGATGGATGTTTTAGGTTATTGATATGCTTCACACTTTGCACAAAGTCCCCTTTTTCGTAAATTCTTCGACATAAATTATCTGGTCAGCAAGGTTTCCGGATAGAAAGTTATCCTTTTTTTCACAGACGATGTATATTTCCGATTCCGTAGTTGTTTTTATCGTGTGACGAACTACTTAATTGTCAAGCCTTTGTGGCTTTTTAAAACGTTTGATGTCCTTTTTGACCCCAAAACCTTTTCCGATACTCTTGTGGACGCATCTAGGCAGGCATGGCGCAGGCGAATTCACAGGTAGTTCTATGTGGCCAGTGTATTCAAGTCTGGGAGTCCCGCTTTCATTTGCTGTTCCGTTATGTTTTAGATTGTCAGATCCAGTGGTCTTATAAGCCGTAGTACCAGCAGATGCGTTCGGAGTAGGGGTTTGCTTGGGTGACAACGTCGGATGACAAACGTCTGTGTCATTGTTTTCGCCATCAACTTCATCGTCGCTGCTCAGAACATGGTATTGGTTAGTTGATGCGAACGAAATTTTTCGTGTCACGTTGGTTTTGTTAGTTACGGGAAATGAAGCTTCTGGTACGTCTAATATTGGCCCTCTTTTAATGTTCCCAAACAGTGGAACAACATGATCTGCACGCCAAGGTACATCCTTGTTTAGCATGCTCAGCGTTGTCTACATGAGTGTCAATCTGCCATTGGTCGGGTCAGCGAACGGTGGACGCAATGATGTATTCAATACTTTGAAACTGTAGTTATTTGTTCCGTTTACAGCAGGGTGCACACCATCTATTGGCAGATTCAACACCAGAGACATCGTAATCAAAATGACCATAATGGAATAGATTCCAAGTCGTGTGCAGTCTATGGCTTCCTGGTCTATGGACTCACAAAGACCGTCAATTTTTTGTATTTGGGCTGGGCTTGCGGACAAGTTCGAGGACGCATCTGTCTCGTAATTCCACGGTTCTTGATTCATTGCCTGACAGAAGAAAAGATACACCATTGAAGAAGCAGTCTCCGTTGGGTGTGCTTTCCAAAGCGACCTTGTCAGAGAAGTGGCACCGGAAAAGAAGTGTGTTTACCGTTGGGTCATGTTCATAACCAGAAAAATCATTATGAAGTGAATTATCGCATGGAACTCTCTTCATAAACATTTTCTCTCTGTTCACCGCATTTATGAGCGATCTGTTACTTTCTTTAGCACATAAAAAAGTCAAACTGTGCCATCATCATTGCGTCTACCTGACACGCAGATATATGGCAGCGGAATGACCTTATTCCATTGAGTTATTTCGTGTTTTTCGATCCCTTGACATGAGAAGTGACTCCAACATCCACAGGTCTGCAACAAAAATGAATACAACATTATATCTTTTGGTTAAAAAAACTAGAAATGTGTCAATAGACACGGATGCCCCCACCTATCAGCATGTTCTACATGGCGCCGCTTTGCATATGCATACACATTATTTTGCAAAAGGTTAAATGTACTTTAATAGTGTTAATTTTGCTAATGTATTCTCTCATTCTGTGAAGTAAGATGAGGGATAACAAATTTCCAATCAATAGTCAGGTTCTTGCATGCGACACACAATCTGGTGATCATTCCTGCCAATGTATTAGAAAATCCCTGCATGCATGACAATATTATGCTCTGGACAATTATTTTACATTTGACCTTGATTATTGACCTTGACCTTTCAGCTACAGACCTGATCCTTGCACGCCACATGCCGTCTTTTAATGCTTATCACTTCTGCGAAGTTAGCTGATATCAATACTCTGCTGCTGAGGAAACATAGCCATTGCTCAGTCAGCTGAGAGAAAATATTGCAGATAATGATAAGAAATTCTATGGTGACCAATACACAGAATGGAATACCCCACGGAGATGCCAGACATTCCTTAAACTAGGGATCTAATATTATGCAGACATGTATACCATGCATTGCATTATAGCCTTTAAGAACAATGAGATATCTGTTTTTCATCACTGGCAGGGGCCTTGTTGTGATAACGGACTCACAGTTTGCAGAAGGCTTACATTGGTGTTTATTGTCCTAAGTGACATCTAAACAGTTGACTGTTCTTATAGTAGATAAAAATTACGATCTGGACCGTCCGTTGTCACCCAATAAAATTTTTGAATTAAATCTAGCATGATCTAAATTATAGAATGGTAATATATTTCACTTGAATATTATTCTTCATTATTTCAACGCAATATATCATGTTATATTCTTGATTAATAAACAATGCCACCGTCACGAGCTTTGAAGTATTTTACGTGGTCTTCAGACAGAACACAGGCAGCGTGTAATCTATGTAATGAGCCATTTGATTACAAATATATTTACTAATTTGTATATTTGTACAAGAGAGTCGTAGTGGCCTCAGAACTACAAAAGTAAACAGTTGTTTTTTTTTTTCGCCTGGCAAATTCGAAAGCCCGTATGATTAACGCGTACTGTCCACATTATGCCCTAACGGTGCCGCACGGTGACTGACTGATGCACGGTAGCCACATCACTTTAAGCGCTTTAGCTAATTTGTTGTGGCGGATGTGGTTGCATTGGGCTAAGAAGAAATCACACGTTTGTTACGACTTATTTGACAAACATCTCGCCGTACAGCTATGATGCACCTATCAATATAGCCGTACGGCTATAATGCACAGACTCTTTAGGTATGACATATACCTTACTTTTTTATTAGATAGTTTAAAGACATTGCACCAGTTGAGGCTCTTTTCTTAGACAAGGTACATTAATTCAAATGTGATCTTGAGGAACCAGCCTAATCCCCTCTGATATCCAATCATGTACAGGGACGTATCAGCTACTAGACTAGAGCCTACGATGCCCGGTACATCAAACCAACCATTAGGGCTTGCCGACTTATATATAATTTTGTACATTTTCACGTTATGAAGTGTTTCAACAAATGTAGATCAGTTATTCAACCGATTCACACATTTAAAGAGAGTTAATCCACATTTAATTCAAACAGGCTTATGGATGGCGTTAATAACAGAAACGGAAGTGTCAGTTTCGAATCGCATACGTTACACTTACCTTAATTGGATGATAAATCCATTTCCTCAGCCAGCAAGCATATATCGGATAGATAATGGTATATCGATATCGCATTGACAAAACGGCCCGATATCTATTCGTTATCGCTAGCAAGCATGTACCTACTGTACATATCGGATAGATATCGGCCAGTTGTCGGCTATCGATATAATAGTTCGATATCTATCCGTTATCTATCCGATATAGTTTTGGTGAAAAATAAAAAAGTAGATGTATACATTTAGTGTATGTGATATATGTTAAACAAATCCATAAAGGAGTGGCATTTCTTCAATATACATACATGTGTTACGTTGTCGTCATTTTAAGTAACGGTGTCGGATCGATGTAGGGCCGATATCATTCATGGCAAGCAGTAATTTCTCTTTATTTTCATAAAATTATTTATGTGTATCAATCCGGCAATACTAAAGAGTATTTTACTGAAATGAATGTGCGTTCTATGACTTCACAAATCTTATTCGAAATAGCTTCGAAATTATTTTCGTCGAACAAAATCGTTTTCGGTTGGCCAAGCGCAAAATTATTGTTCGTTTAAACTTGAACCGTTGATCTCCAGAAAGGAAAAGTAACATTAAAATGTTCAGTTTCCTCTTCAACGCAGAAAAAACAACAAGAAGTAAGTACTTATGACTATTTGTAGACATCGTGTTTCTTTATATCAGCTATTCAAAGTCCTGTAGGCGTAGAAAAAATTCAGGTTATTGAAATGTAACGTATTTTCGCGAGTGTAGTTTATTATTATTACGATACTGTTTTGTCATATCTACGAATGTAAGTATTTACAGCGAGATAAGTTATTTTTATTTTTTTTACATGTTACAGGTTCAATATACTTCAAATATTTGTATTTTAAAGGCTTACAGTTTAAATTTATTTTTATTTTAACAGTATTGTATACATTATATTTAAAGGGACTTGTTCACATATTTATTTGTGTTGTAGTATGCCATTCATTGTCTTAATTTAACAGATTTAAGCATCGAAACTAAAAAGCTCAAGTATAATGACGAGAAACAAAAAACAAAAAAAGAAAAGAAAAAAGTTGCTCCCACCGGGGTTCGAACCTCCGACCTCTTGATCAAAAGGTACTGCTTTAACCACTCGGCCATTCCAACTTTTATATATGGGGATGCATTATATATTTTATTATATAATTGTATAATTTATGTAAGCGATCCATGTGTTGTCAGCAATTTTAACTAAAATAACAGAAACACTCCAAATAAGTCCATCGTTTAGCGTTACAAACGCTTTATGATTTTATAAATTTCCACTGATGATTACTCATTAACAAAATGGTATTTACAGTATGTCCTTTGTGTTAGTTCGCTCCTTTATATATGCTATTTTTTCATTGTGGGAATCTGTGACAAAAAGTTGGAAAATTGTCAGTTGGCCAATCTGTGAACAGGTCCCTTTAAATAAATGAACACACTAAACTAATGAACCCACAATTAAAACAAATAATACTGAAAACAAATTTGTTTTCAGACGAATAACCTGCTTCGCAATGGTGGCTCTTGGGCCTCTTTGGATGACAATAAGGTCTTGGACTTGATAACGTTCATCACTGGCAAACCGGCTGTATATTGTATGTTTTTGTCGTTGAATTTGTATGAATATTTGTTGGTCCAAAGCAAATTGGGTGTTCCTGGGAAGATCGGCGTATAACTGACAGGTCTTTGATAACTGTTGACGTAACAAAAAAGTATCCCAAATTATATGTCTTATCGATGCCCAGTATTGCGCCACCTGAGCAACAGAATCGTTTGATGTCTTTAATTTGTTGTTGATAAAAGAGTGTGATGGTTGGATGTTTTAGGTTATTGATATACTTCACACTTTGCACAAAGTCCCCTTTTTCGTAAATTCTTCGACATGAATTATCTGGTCAGCAAGGTTTCCGGATAGAAAGTTATCCTTGTTTTCACAGACGATGTATATTTCCGATTCCGTAGTTGTTTTTATCGTGTGACGAACTACTTAATTGTCAAGCCTTTGTGGCTTTTTAAAACGTTTGATGTCCTTTTTGACCCCAAAACCTTTTCCGATACTCTTGTGGACGCATCTAGGCAGGCATGGCGCAGGCGAATTCACAGGTAGTTCTACGTGGCCAGTGTATTCAAGTCTGGGAGTCCCGCTTACATTTGCTGTTCCGTTATGTTTTAGATTGTCAGATCCAGTGGTCTTATAAGCCGTAGTACCAGCAGATGCGTTCGGAGTAGGGGCTTGCTTGGGTGACAACGTCGGATGACAAACGTCTGTGTCATTGTTTTCGCCATCAACTTCATCGTCGCTGCTCAGAACATGGTATTGGTTAGTTGATGCGAACGAAATTTTTCGTGTCACGTTGGTTTTGTTAGTTACGGGAAATGAAGCTTCTGGTACGTCTAATATTGGCCCTCTTTTAATGTTCCCAAACAGTGGAACAACATGATCTGCACGCCAAGGTACATCCTTGTTTAGCATGCTCAGCGTTGTCTACATGAGTGTCAATCTGCCATTGGTCGGGTCAGCGAACGGTGGACGCAATGATGTATTCAATACTTTGAAACTGTAGTTATTTGTTCCGTTTACAGCAGGGTGCACACCATCTATTGGCAGATTCAACACCAGAGACATCGCAAGCAAAATGACCATACTGGAATAGATTCCAAGTCGTGTGCAGTCTATGGCTTCCTGGTCTATGGACTCACAAAGACCGTTAATTATTTGTATTTCGGCTGGGCTTGTATAGCAGCCTTGTTGCGGACAAGTTCGAGGACGCATCTGTCTCGTAATTCCACGGTTCTTGATTCATTTCCTGACAGAAGAAAAGATACACCATTGAAGAAGAAGTCTCCGTTGGGTGTGCTTTCCAAAGCGACCTTGTCAGAGAAGTGGTACCGGAAAAGAAGTGTGTTTACCGTTGGGTCATGTTCATAACCAGAAAAATCATTATGAAGTGAATTATCGCATGGAACTCTCTTCATAAACATTTTCTCTCTGTTCACCGCAGTTATGAGCGATCTGTTACTTTCCTTAGCACATAAAAAAGTCAAACTGTACCATCATCATTGCGTCTACCTGACACGCAGATATATGGCAGCGGAATGACCTTATTCCATTGAGTTATTTCGTGTTTTTCGATCCCTTGACATGAGAAGTGACTCCAACATCCACAGGTCTGCAAAAATGAATACAACATTAGATCTAGTTTTGTTGGTTAAAAAAAAACTAGAAATGTGTCAATAGACACGGATGCCCCCACCTATCAGCATGTTCTACATGGCGCCGCTTTGTCTATATGCATACACATTATCTTGCAAAAGGTTAAATGTACTTTAATAGTGTTAATTTTGCTAATGTATTCTCTCATTCTGTGAAGTAAGATGAGGTATAACAAATTTCCAATCAATAGTCAGGTTCTTGCATACGACACACCATCTGATGATGGTGATCATTCCTGCCAATGTATTAGAAACTCCCTGCATGCATGACAATATTATGCCCTGGACAATTATTTTACATTTGACCTTGATTAGTGACCTTGACCTTTCAGCTACAGACCTGATCCTTGCACGCCACATGCCGTCTTTTAATGCTTATCACTTCTGCGAAGTTAGCTGATATCAATACTCTGCTGCTGAGGAAACATAGCCATTGCTCAGTCACCTGAGAGAAAATATTGCAGATAATGATAAGAAATTCTATGGTGACCAATACACAGAATGGAATACCCCACGGAGATGCCAGACATTCCTTAAACTAGGGATCTAACATTATGCAGACATGTATAAATGCATTGCAATATAGCCTTTAAGAACAATGATATATCTGTTTTTCATCACTGGCAGGGGCCTTGTTGTGATAACGGACTCACAGTTTGCAGAAGTCTTACGTTGGTGTTTATTGTCCTAAGTGACATCTAAACAGTTGACTGTTCTTATAGTAGATAAAAATTACGATTTGGACCGTCCGTTGTCACCCAATAAAATTTGTGAATTAAATCTAGCATGATCTAAATTATAGAATGGTAATATATTTCACTTGAATATTATTCTTCATTATTTCAACACAATATATCATGTTATATTCTTGATTAATAAACAATGCCACCGTCACGAGCTTTGAAGTATTTTACGTGGTCTTCAGACAGAACACAGGCAGCGTGTAATCTATGTAATGAGCCATTTGATTACAAATATATTTACTAATTTGTATATACATGTAATTTGTTTAGAGTGTCCGTAATTTCATTAAAATCATCTCCAGACTGACGCTACTATATTATACGCTAACTGGATCGGATGACATCGCATTAGGGGTCACGTTCAGATGACCTTTTCCGGAGCCAAGAGAGTCGTAGTGGCCTCAGAACTACAAAAGTAAACAGTTATTTTTTTTTTCGCCTGGCAAATTCGAAAGCCCGTATGATTAACGCGTAATGTCCACATTATGCCCTAACGGTGCCGCACGGTGACTGACTGATGCACGGTAGCCACATCACTTTAAACGCTTTAGCTAATTTGTTGTGGCGGATGTGGTTGCATTGGGCTAAGAAGAAATCACACGTTTGTTACGACTTATTTGACAAACATCTCGCCGTACAGCTATGATGCACCTATCAATATAGCCGTACGGCTATAATGCACAGACTCTTTAGGTATGACATATACCTTACTTTTATTAGATAGTTTAAAGATATTGCACCAGTTGAGGCTCTTTTCTTAGACAAGGTACATTAATTCAAATGTGATCTTGAGGAACCAGCCTAATCCCCTCTGATATCCAATCATGTACAAAGACGTATCGGCTACTAGACTAGAGCCTACGATGCCCGGTACATCAAACCAACCATTAGAGCTTGCCGACTTATATATAATGTTGTACATTTTCACGTTATAAAGTGTTTCAACAAATGTAGATCAGTTATTCAACCGATTCACACATTTAAAGAGAGTTAATCCACATTTAATTCAAACATGCTTATGGATGGCGTTAATAACAGAAACGGAAGTGTCAGTTTCGAATCGCATACGTTACACTTACCTTAATCGGATGATAAATCCATTTCCCCAGCCAGCAAGCATATTTCGGATAGATATCGGTATATCGATATCGCATTGACAAAACGGCCCGATATCTATCCGTTATCGCTAGCAAGCATGTACCTACTGTACATATCGGATAGATATCGGCCAGTTGTCGGCTATCGTTATAATAGTTCGATATCTATCCGTTATCTATCCGATATAGTTTTGGTGAAAAATAAAAAAGTAGATGTATACATTTAATGTATGTGATATATGTTAAACAAATCCATATCTGAGTGGCATTTCTTCAATATACATACATGTGTTAAGTTGTCGTCATTTTAAGTAACGGTGTCGGATCGATGTAGGGCCGATATCGTTCATGGCAAGCAGTAATTTCTCTTTATTTTCATAAAATTATTTATGTGTATCAATCCGGCAATACTAAAGAGTATTTTACTGAAATGAATGTGCGTTCTATGACTTCACAAATCTTATTCGAAATAGCTTCGAAATTATTTTCGTCGAACAAAATCGTTTTCGGTTGGCCAAGCGCAAAATTATTGTTCGTTTAAACTTGAACCGTTGATATCCAGGAAGGAAAAGTAACATTAAAATGTTCAGTTTCCTCTTCAACGCAGAAAAAACAACAAGAAGTAAGTACTTATGACTATTTATAGACATCGTGTTTCTTTATATTAGCTATTCAAAGTCCTGTAGGCGTAGAAAAATTCAGGTTATTGAAATGTAACGTATTTTCGCGAGTGTAGTTTATTATTATTACGATACTGTTTTGTCATCTCTACGAATGTAAGTATTTACAGCGAGATAAGTTATTTATTTTTTTTACATGTTACAGGTTCAATATACTTCAAATATTTGTATTTTAAAGGCTTACAGTTTAAATTTATTTTTATTTTAACAGTATTGTATACATTATATTTAAAGGGACTTGTTCACATATTTATTTGTGTTGTAGTATGCCATTCATTGTCTTAACTTAACAGATTTAAGCATCGAAACTAAAAAGCTCAAGTATAATGACGAGAAAAAAAAAACAAAAAAAGAAAAGAAAAAAGTTGCTCCCACCGGGGTTCGAACCTCCGACCTCTCGATCAAAAGGTACTGCTTTAACCACTCGGCCATTCCAACTTTTATATATGGGGATGCATTATATATTTTATTATATAATTGTATAATTTATGTAAGCGATCCATGTGTTGTCAGCAATTTTAACTAAAATAACAGAAACACTCCAAATAAGTCCATCGTTTAGCGTTATAAACGCTTTATGATTTTATAAATTTCCACTGATGATTACTCATTAACAAAATGGTATTTACAGTATGTCCTTTGTGTTATTTCGCTCCTTTATATATGCTATTTTTTCATTGTGGGAATCTGTGACAAAAAGTTGGAAAATTGTCAGTTGGCCAATCTGTGAACAGGTCCCTTTAAATAAATGAACACACTAAACTAATGAACCCACAATTAAAACAAATAATACTGAAAACAAATTTGTTTTCAGACGAATAACCTGCTTCGCAATGGTGGCTCTTGGGCCTCTTTGGATGACAATAAGGTCTTGGACTTGATAACGTTCATCACTGGCAAACCGGCTGTATATTAATATGGACAAATTCATCTAATTTGAATTGTCATTTGGAAAGGTGAAGGTAATCAAATATACATTGGATGTAGCAATACTTGGTCAGAACATGAATTGCACTTCTGTTGATGTGAGCAAGTCAGTAACACATTGTTTAAGCAGTTTCTGCATAACACCATTGCAGAGATCAAGTACAATTTCTCCAACTCTGATTTAATAATTATTATTATGACTCAACATTTTCTGTGTAATATTGTTACAGTTATATAAAATTGGAGTGTATAGTAAAACATTTATTGCATTTCTTTATATGACTACAATTATTAATTGAACTACTTTATGTGATCTAAAGTTTAATTAGCATACATTTCAGCTGCCAGTGACATACATGGTCTGCTTTGAACAACACCATTATCATTATGGGGTGGAATGCTGCATCAAACACTGGCTAAGGAATTTGACCTAGGTTAAGAACAGTGGATAAAAAACATTCTACTAATCATAAATATTATGAAGACTTCTAAAGTAAACACTCTTAAATGTGTGATAGGGACTGGAAAGTTCCAATTTATGAAGTTATTTTTAATTACTATAACCACAATTCTTAATAACAAGTGTACTTTGTGGTTTATTAAAGAAAAAACAATTTAATGACACACACTGTTTAGTGTTAATTAATTGTTATTCATTTTTCATGTTTTTGTGAAGACATGCAAAGGTCTTCGAATTCTGATTCTTTTTAAAGATGTCATGCAACCTATATACGATGCTAACAAATTACATGTAATTAATATATATAATCTTGACTGAACCATAGTTTTCTTTTATTTGCAAAATTAAATGTAAATATTTGTGAGGATAACAAATAAATCATATCATCAAGGATGCTTTTGGAAGCATAATATTTCCAATGTGTTGTTGTTGTTTTTGTATGTGTGTTTACACTTTTTACTGGAATTGTCTTCGATTTTGTTTTTATTTCCAGTTTGGATTCGAATCAGATTTCCATTTGTTTATATGATTTTGAAATATTTAGTTTTATCTAAATTAAGGTCATTGAAATGTGGAAATTTTAATTTGATACTACATGTCTCATACAATAAATTGTCGGTTAAGTATTGCTGAATTATTAACTTGTTCAATTTTGTTGCACTGGTTTTATAGCATGTATGATGGTGTATGATGCTTATATTCATAAATAACTTACATGTTGATAGAAAGCATTTGTAACTGTTTTCATTGGCAATTCAACTGACAATAAATGATTGCATTTCTTAGCTTTTTCTTTGTGTCTGTCACATCACTGACATGTTGTAAGTGACTTTTTATACAAACCTATAAGATTTCAATGTGACATGTCCTTTAATGTTTTTAGCTATAAACTCGTAACTGATTTAAATAATAATTAAAAATGAAGACGTTGAAAGATCATATAAACCTTTGTTTAAATAAATAGTGTATACATTTCCTTGATGATTTTCTATTGCTTCTGTTATATTAATCATAGCTTTTTGGGATTGTTTTATTATAATTTGGTTCTCAAACGTATGCAATGTTTTGAAAAGATAGAATTAGATGTAGTTATTAAAAATGAAGATATGTACACTTTCTTGAGTGTTGTTCCAAATTGCACATCATTTTGAAATTTAGCATTAAAATAAACAAGTGTGGTTATCAATTCCAAAGATATTGATAACATCGTCGAATAGATATTGGACCAATGTAGGCTTGCTAGCTGGAACGATATTGGCCCGATGTCTATCTGATATTCGTCCGATAAACAATGCTCCGACATCTATCCGATCAAATGCCGATGGGCAAAACGTTGATCGGATAGATATCGCGAGCGATATCTATCCGAGATATTTAAAGCATATCTGATAGATGTCGGACCGATGTAGGCTCGCTTTCTAGGACGATATTGGCCCGATGTCTATCCGATATGTAATGCTTCGATGACGGCCCGATCAAATTCCGATGGGCAAAACGTTGATCGGATAGATATCGCGAGCGATATCTATCCGATATTCAGAACATATCGGATAGATTTCGGACCAATATAGGCTTGCTGGCTGGGTCATTGATATAATGAGTGGGTATATAAGCATGGCGAAAACATCGGAACATAACATAAATCGCACAAATACATGAGGATATTATGATTTCATACCTTGCCCTTTGCGTCGGACCCAAAATCATCGTGGTACTGGTCGTGTTAGCCCGGTGGCTTTTTCTCAATACGTTGAATTTACTCTGCTTTGTTCATTTCAGTCAGCAGTCCTTTCACAAACACTTTATAGCCAGTCTCTTCTGTCTTACACTATAGCCTTCTCTCTCGCACTCTTTACAGCCCCCTTCTCCACTAGATCACAATATTTCTATCCTCCCTATCCTCTTTATTACACTATTTCCATCTTCCCTCTCCACTAAATAACATTATTTCCATCCTCCTCTCCTCTTTATAACACTATTTCCATCCTTCCTTTCCTCTTTTATCACACTACTTCCATCCTCCCTTTTATCTTTAGTGAACTATTTCAATCCCCGCTCTTCACTTTTGCACACATTTCCATCCTCCCTCTTCACTTTAGCACACTATTTCCATCCTCCCTCTTCACTTTAGCACACTATTTCCATCCTCCATCTCCTCTTTATACCACTATTTCACTCCCCCCTCCTCTGTATCGTACTATTTAATTCCTCCCTCTCTTTTGTATCACACTAATTATATCCTCCCTCTCCTCTTTATCGCACTATTTCCATCCTCCAACTCCTCTTTATCACACTGTTTCCATCCTCCGTCTCCTCTTTATTACACTATTTCTTTCCTCTATCTCCTCTTTATCACACTATTTCCATCCTCCCTCTTCGCCATAGTACAGTAATTCCATCCTCCCTCTCTTTATCACACAATCTCCATCCTTCCTCTTCTATTCAATACAACATTTCCATCCTCCCTCTCCTCTTTACCATACAATTAAATGCTTATACAAGATTCACGTAGTACAGTACATGTAACAGAAAAACAATGAAGAGTTAAATGTCTCGCACTGGATTATAATAGGATCTACTGGGCTGATCGTTGGACCGCTGCATGAGCTGCACGTGTTTTTCCACGGTTTGCGAGTAGAACTTTTTAGGTCAGGGCATGTCAAGCCAATTTTTATAGTCTTTTTGTTGTCTGCATGTTGTTTGCCATGAAACAGTACATACAAGTTTCCTTCAAAAGACCACGCTTTTTCAACACGTTCGGGGTCTTTTAGGCGTAAAGACGCCAACACCTCAGCGTTCAGCTTTGTCAGATCCTCGTTTGCGAATATATTGGATCCTTTGAATGTCTTGGCCAGGCGCATTACATCGACTTTCGTTTGTCGTCGTACAAATTTTACGATGATATTTCTGTTTTCAATTGTTTTTAATTTACCCAAACGATGAGTAATGTCTATATGGCCAGGCTGGAGGTTCATTTCTAACTTTTCGTTGATAATATTCGCTACCTGTGACGTCACCGACTCGGATGTTTGACGGTCATTGTCACCATCAACGCCGGTCAGCCGGATGTTATTGCGGCTACTGTACTGTTCATGGTTGTTGGCGACTTCGTCACCGAGTGCCGACTGCATTTGCTTTTCTGACGCCAGTTTATGACATTCTGATTTAAGATCTTCAATGCATTTTTGTTTTGCACCAATTTCTTTTTTTAAGCTGTCTACTTCATTTTTCGAAGAATTTCCCCTCCAGGACCTCGAATCGATTTATTACGGAACCTAGTATTTTGTCCTTTATTTGTTCAACGGTATCTTTTATCATGTCTTTTATAAATGAAGAATCATCGTTTGTAAGCACTTTCGTCAATTTTTTGTTTATTTGTCTAGCCTTTTTTCTATCTTGACTATTTCTGGCGCGCACGCGGTTTCATTGCCGTTACTGTGTACAAAGCTTGATAAGGTCTTTTGTTTTTTGGAGTCAGGTTTTGTTTTTTCTTTTTGCCGTATTTTGCTGATGTATTGACTATTTTCTCATCGAAGACTGAACTCTCCAAGCAAATAGTATCATGAACTGTCGCTTCACTGGCCGTGGAGGAGTGTGCACGCTTTCCACTCATTTTCGCTAGCGGCTAAATGCGCAAACAATACTTATCCGATTGTATTTTCCAGTAACAGCGTACTGAGAAGTACGTACAGTAACTGATTATAACTTGTTATATATAATAACGGTTGTAGCTAAATGAACGTTTATCTTTAGAGCTTGTCAACCATGACGAATGCAAGGTTGTGCAATATTTTTCTTTGTTGACAGCCTCAAATTGTGTCACATAAGATTTTGGTAGGACAATCTCCACCCACTTTTTAAGCATCTAGTGTGGATCTAGTCAATTTCTATCATTTTAAACGCAAGTTCTCAATATAATATTATACATACGGTTGCTCCTGTTAATTTTAGTCCGTATTAATGTCACATTTCACACTTTTATCACTCATCCGACGCGTTTTTTCCACCAAAAACTGTAACAACTATTTTTTGATTGCGCCATGTATCCAACCGGAAACGGAAAAAAAGTTTCAACATTCCTCCCTCTGTATGGCATTATGTCCACCCTCCCTCTCCTCTGTATCGCACTATGTCCACCCTCCCTCTTCTGTATCGCACTACGTCCACCCTCCCTCTCCTCTGTATCGCACTATGTCCACCCTCCCTCTTCTCTGCATCACACTCTGTCCACCCTCCCTCTTCTCTGTATCGCACTATGTCCACCCTCTCTCTCCTCTGTATTGCACTATGTCCACCCTCCCTTTCCTCTGTATCGCACTATGTCCACCCTCCCTCTTCTCTGTATCACACTATGTCCACCCTCCCTCTTCTCTGTATCGCACTATGTCCAGCCTCCCTCTTCTCTGTATCACACTATTTCAATCCACCCTCTCCTCGTCATCACACTATTTCTATACTTTCTCTCCTTTCTCACTCCCTTTTCAACAGCCTCCAGTGACGACCTTTATGAGTATGTCCGTAGCTAAAATAGAGACATGCATTTTAAACGGACAATCGTGCCCAATTCGTGCCTGTTGCAAAGACGGATGTTACCCACATGCACATAGTAACCCATACTGTAACATCACTTGGAATGCAATGATATTCTTAATAATGTAGAGCCCTGGTAGTATTGACAAAAGTGCTTCAAATTTAATACAACATAAGGCTTTAATTTTATTTGTTTCAATTATTCATATACAGTTCATGTACATCACAGAGACCAAAAATAGAGGGGAAATACCTACAATTACATACACACGGGCAACAGTCGATTTTGCCTTAGATACGCCCCTGGCCACTCCTCTCTCCCACTTGTTCCAGACTCCCTGTTTATCTGTCACTCTTAACCAACATCCTTTTTCACAGTCACTTTTTCAAACCTCTATCTCCTCTCCTCTACTCTTTCCAGCCTCCAACTCCTCTCTCCCACTCTTCCAACCTCCATATCCCCTCTATCAGCCTTTCCAGCCTCCATCTCTTCTATCTACCTCACTGTTACTAGCCTCGCTCTCCTCTCTTCCACTATTTCCTGCCTCCCTCTCCTCTCTACCACTCTTTACAGCCTCCCTCTTCTCTCTCCCACTCTTACCAGAGATTTCATGTATAAATTTGCATTTTGTATAGGGATGTCAACGAATATTCGAATACTTGACCGAATATTCGAATATTAAATGAGTATTCGAATGGCAAAAAAATTATCCATAATAAACTAGTTTAATTGTATAATCCGCGATCATAATGTTTTCACAGTTACCTAATTTGTCACATTGACATGTTATTTAACACCATTGATACCCGTATGCGCAGTGGGAGATAACAGATTAAGCAAACTGTGAAAATCGAGTCGTAAACGGACCCTAGAACAGAACAGAACAAGACTTTTATTTTCACCCAAGTATATAACATATACAATTAGGGCAATATAACAAAGCAAAATTGTTAGTAAATTAGTAACTTCCGATAATTTTTACGTTAACACAATTGTGTAGATGATATACGGGGGGTATTTAAATAATAAGATACATAGTCGGAACATATGATAATAATACTACTACTAATAATAATAATAATAATAATAATAATAATAATAATAATAATAATAATAATAGCAATAATGTGAGATCTATAATCAAAATCAAAATACCAAAAACTTGATAAAATTATCAAACTCACAATCATTATCATATCATATTCAAAATCATCATACTAATCATAATAATCATAATAATGATAATCGTCATAGTTATCATAATCATCATAATCGTGGCATTTAAGAAACAAATAATAGTACAGTTCTATAAGAGCATTTTAATACTAGCACTGGTAAAAATAATTAGTGGTTTGTGATCATAGTTGTGCGGTGACGTATTTTCGTTTGCACGCGGCGTTTCGGATTGAGAAATTGAGACGACTACGCGTTTTAAAAGGTTTACATTTTGCGTCAGAAATTTAATTCATTATCAATACTTAAAAGACATGTTGTTGCGAAAGACTGTGTGCGTTAGCGTTTATGGTGCTGGAGCTAGCTTTGTAACGGTTTCAGTCAACAGCAGTTATTTTTGTCCTGATTTACGCTTGAGTGCACCTGCACGCGAGTTCGATGTTGAACACAAAGGCAAGATGGAGGACCTATTGTGTGTGGTAATTACTCTAATCAGCTTTGCATTGCAGGATTACAATGGAGAATGCCGTTATCTGAGGGGTTAACATTAAATGACTGATGGGGCAAAAGCAAATTATAATTTGTGTGCTGGATAAGTTTAAAGGGAAGTAACAAAAGTATAATTATTAATTTATGTACTAGAACTGCTAGATTAATTAGGATAAAGAAACAGGATTGTAGGTGAAATATAGGTATCAGTTGTACTCATTTAGAATGCAACAATTGTTTCCATTGCCTTAATTTAAATATAATATCAATATAGCAGGCAAAAATATTTAAAATGTTAACACTTGTACTTGAGTGGTACCATTTTGTACTACTCTTATATAATGCTGCAATTATTTCTGTTATATGAGTATAAGTATATAGCAATCTTACGTTAATATTGACATATAATTATGCAGTTATCATTTGGTACAAATACAGAATGAAGTTGTTATTTACATTGCACAGTTTATATTTACATGCATATATTTCTAATTAAAGTAAATAATGTGATTAGTATATACATGCAAAAATATATACATTTGTGACCAGACAAATATTTTGATATATTGATTACACAAGTGTAAACGTTCACTTATATTGAGATAATATGTAAATATGTTATGCTGTTAACAATAAAAATACATTGAAATAAAGGCAGTATTGTTACAAACTACAATATTAGAGTTGGTGTATTAGCTGGTGGCATTGGTAAAAACAGGTAGTTAAATAGATAACTTGCTATCGCTTAAACTTACTGAATATGAAGCGAATAAATTTGCTTGTATTCTGTAATAGTTGTAAGGAATTAGATGTTAGGATTTTAATAAGAGTAGCATCATAAAGATCATGTCCTAAGAATTGTTCTCTTTCAGATTTAAAGAAATCGCAGTTTAGTAGATAGTGATGTTCGGAGCCAACTTGACCAGAGTTACAAAGGCTGCATATTCTTTCCTCAAATGGGGTTCCATCGTATCGACCGGTTTCAACTGGTAACCAGTGATTTGCAGTTCTAAATTTAAAGAGGTATGTATATTCAGTTTTTGTAAGTTTTATAAAGTAGTCTTCAAAGGATGGAGTTTGTTTGAAACTGGTATATATTTGTCCCTTATGTGTTTGCTGTAGTTGATTGTGCCATTGGGTTTTGAATTGGGTTAATAATTTGGCTTTGACTAAGTGGCAAATATTATTTTGGGTTGTTAGGAATTGGTTATCCCATAAGTTACTTAAGTTTACTGAGGTGAGGATTTCTTTAATTTTGTTGGCCCATTTAAAATTTGAGATTGGCAAGTTCATCATGTATTTATAGATTTGGATAGATAATTTCTGATCTTTGCCTATTAAGATTCTATTCCAAAAAGAGATCATGCGACTTTTGATGTTAATTGCTATAGGGTATCTGCCAAGTTCACCATATAAAAAAGCCATTGGGGTTGATTTCCGAGCATTCGTAATTTTTCTAAGAAAGTTATTATGGACTTTCTCCAAGATATCTACATTTTCAAAACCAAAAATGTATGAGCCATAGATTAAAATTGGTAAAACAGTGTGGTCGAAAAGTTTAAGAATTAAATCAATAGGTAGCTCTGCATTATTTGCTCTAGTATATAGAAGGTGCATTGCTTTTGTTGCTTGCTCGGCTAAGTGTTTCCGTGCATTGAGGAAAGAACCATTGCTGGAAAGGGTAATGCCTAGGTAGTGGTAACGGTCAGTGATTTTTACAGGGTTGTCTCCTAATGTGAAATGGAAGTTTTGTAGTTGTCTTGCACCAAATATTACAATTTTTGTTTTGCTAAGGTTTATTTTTAAATGCCAGTTATCACAGTATTTATGGAAGGTATTTAAACTATTTTGGAAGTCTATTTTTGAATCAGATAAAATCACAGTGTCATCAGCATAAAGTAGAATAAGTAGTTTTAGCCAAAGAGACAAATCCAGGGGATTTTCTAGTTCTATGCCAGTTGAGCCATTGAGGTGCATATGTGTTTGAAGGTCATTTAAGAAGATGGAAAAAAGAATTGGAGATAGATTTTCGCCTTGTCTAACGCCAATTTCTGATACGAAGGTTTCTGAAATATTGCCGTTAATAGAGATACTAGATTTGATATTGTTGTACGTTTTGAATTAAATGTAAAAACTTGCCATTTATATTTTGTTTAATAAGTTTGTGCCATAGGCCAATTCGCCAAACCTTGTCGAATGCTTGTGAAAAATCAATGAAGGCGCAGAATAGTTTTTGTTTTCTTTTTTTCAGTATTTCGATCAATGAATATAATGTAAAAATATGGTCAGAGCAAAAGTAGCCTTTCCTAAAGCCAGCTTGATTTTCATCTAAAATATTATTTTCATTAAGGAATTTGTTTAATCTTTCATTGAGTATGGAAGTAAAAAGTTTACCTAGACAACTGAGGATAGTAATTGGTCGGTAGTTATTAGGATCTTTAGGGTCACCTTTGTTTTTAAATATAGGTATGATTATTCCATTTAGCCAGCTTTGTGGAATGAACCCTGTTTCCAGTACACAGTTAAATAGTTTATGGTAAACAGGCATAAGTAGATGTTTAGTGGACTTGATATACTCATTTAAAATATTGTCGAATGGGCTAGGTGTTTTAGAATTTTTAAGCTTTGTGATACATTTTTCTATTTCTTCTTCAGTAATTGGGGTATTAAGCCTGTTGCTTGTGTCATTTTGTAGATGGGAGTTTGTGTCATTGAAGCGATTGTCATCGATTGTGCTGGTATTAATTTCTTTGAAGTGATCATGAAATTCATCTAATGTGGGTATAGTTTTAACTTTAGTTTTTGGTTTAAGTTTATTTAAAAAGGATCAGTACTGTTTAGGATTTTTGTCGGACATTGAACGAAGTTTATTTGACATGTTATGTTTGCTGGCATTAATGTGGTAGTTCATGGTGCGTTTATATTCCTTACTGGCATTGATCATTCTTTGTTTGTTGTCTATAGTTTTGTTTTTTGTGTAGTCATTTTTGGCAGTATGATAATTTTTTCGTGCTTTAGAACATTGAGGACCAAACCATGGTTTATTGTTTTCTGGTCTATTATAATAAAATCGTTTTTTATTTTCAGGGTATGTGCTGGTGGAAGCTTGATGGAATACTGATTGGAGTTGATCGGTTATGTGCTCAATTGTCTGCTGTGATTGTGGGTAAGTGTTAATTTGCAAGAGTATTTGGTCTATTATGTTAAGGTTAATATTGTTAACAAATTGGTTGGACAAGTCAGGAGTCCATTTTGGTTTCAGATTCATGTCACTTAGATTTTTGGTGGAAATATTGGAGCATTTTCTGTGTGGTATGTTTATGGACAAAGTGAGGGCATTATGACCATCTGAGAACAGTGAATCTGTTTCAATGATATGAAAATCTGAGAGAAAGTAAAAGCAATCAGATGAGGCAATTACATAATCAATTGTAGATTTATTTCTGAAAGTTAAGATAGCACAATCATTACCTGATGATAATCTTCCATTGAGGATAAAAATGTTATTTTTGCATAAATCAATAAGTCGCAGTCCATGGGTATTTGTTCGATGGTCTTTAGAAGTACGAATAAGTGGGATAGATAATTGTTCAAGGGTTTTATATTTGTCAAGTTGGCTCTGTATATCATCAATATCGAACATGTCATTTAAATGGGGATCTGTAGTTATGTAATCTTTCATGCTTCCAACTCTGCTATTGAAATCTCCTGCAAGAATTACATATTTATGTTCATTACATTTTTGAGAGATTTCATTTTCAAAGGCCATAAACTCGTCATCGTTTAAAAATTTGGAGTTTTCGGGTGTAACATATACAGCTCCTATTATAATATTTTCATCAAGTTTCGCTAATGATTTGCAAATGGATATCCATAGTACATATTCAGAGTTTGATTGTAGGACTTTAATTGAGGAAGTAAGTTGGTCTTTAACAAATATACCAATGCCACCAGATTTACGCTTATACTCTTGTTCTGTGTTTGGCTAAATATTCATATTTATTTATTTTAATAATATCGTGTTCATCAGTGTGGGTTTCCGAGATATAAAATATGTCGTAATTACTAATGAGTTCAGTGAATTCTGGGTAATTGAGTCTTTTCTTGAGTCCACTAACGTTTAAGGTTCCTAATTTTATGTTTTTCTCTTCCAGATTAGAGAGTGATTCGACCCCCCCTCTGGCCTAGTGGGGATGGCTGCTGGCATCTGGAGCCCTGTTCAAATTTGGCGTCTGTGGAGTATTCCGGTTTTGTACAGACTCAGCAGTACGAGAGGTGTCCCATGGACGTTGTATCCCCTGCACAAAGGACTGTGCGCTCAGGGGAGTCCTAGGAGATAATGGCGGATGTTTACGAGTGTTTGCCCTCGAAGGATGAGGGGATACTGACTTTGTTCGCCTAGATATGTGCTCAGCGCTCTGGGCTGGTGTGTCAGGAGTGTTGTGTTTCTGGGGATGACAGTGATCGTGTTGATAACAGGAGGATTAACGTTTAGGTTCCTGATATGGGAAGGTGGTTCGGAGTGTGCCTGTTTCGATTGGAAGGCTTGTGAGTTAGCAGAGACTCTGTTGCTCTGGAGGATCGCGTTCCAGTCAGGGAATATTTCGTCGACTACCTTGCCGTCTACAACAATTTTTGCAGGGAAGACTATGGAGACTTTGCTGCGTGGATAACTTTCGCGAAGTTTCTTGTATTTTGGCCAAAGTGCTTTCCGTGCTTGGGTTATTTCCTTTGGATAGTCTCTGTTGATGCTAAAATTAGTTCCTCGTAGCCGGTTTGCACGTGAGAGGACATTAACTGTGTTTTGATAGTCTAGAAAGTTCACAATAATACCTCTGGTGGCACCCTTAGAAAGTCTTCCACGACGGTGTGCTCGCTGGATATGAGGACAAGGGGTTAGCTGGAGCTGTTCAGCCAGGAAATGGGCTATGACATTGTGGCAGTTTTCATCTCTCTGTTCGCTGATCCCGCCAAATATGAGATTGTTCCTTCGACTCCTTGCCTCAATGTCAATAGATTTGTATTCCAGGAGTTTGATTCGTGAGTTGTGATCAGATAATGACCCTTCAATGGATATAATTTTTGTGTGCATTAGTAAACATTCATCCACTTTGTGTTCAAAATTTTTCATTTGTTTGAATATTTCTGTCATTTTTCCATCCAAAGATAAATGTTCAAAGTCATGTTGGTTTGTTATGACTGTACCACTGCTACATTCACCACCTGTGTTTACTCTAGAACGTTTCCTATTTATATTGTCATGGTTAGTGGTACTTCCCGCCGGTGGAATGACAAAACGGTTCTGTGTAATAAATGGTTCATCCTGTGAATTTTCGTTGCTGTAACAGTCAAAACTGTCTAGATGATCCATACTTACAGATTGGGAGTTATTTTGAGGCTATTAACTGGCACTTATGTAAAGAAAACGAGGTTTAAATTGTCAGATGAAAAAAATGGCGACTGTTTACAAATTACCGGAAGTGCGCATCTAAGAAGAGACCGATATTTGCGCAGTTTGTACGTAACATTATTTGGGTGTTAAACTGAAGCTAATTGGAGACCGATGTTTTCACGCTGACGCTAATTAAAGGCCAATGTTTGAACAATGTATGGTGCAATATGCGGTTTAGTTGTTACTATTAATTTAATTTCATTCCTTTAATTAGCGGTGCAATAACACCACCATTTTTCATGCCGACTTTATAGCATTTATTCGTTCAATATAACAAATAAAAATGAGTAAAACAGCACAGGTATATATTCTATGTGTTTCCCGGTTAATCTCAAAGACTTCTCGTTCATTAAAGTGTCCATTAAATTGTCATACTGCATTGTCATCATGCCTCCACTAAACCTTCAGCTGCGTGAAGCATTTCTCACGGTCAGCCGATAAAATGTCGGCAACATGTCAGCTATGCAATGAGAAGTTTGTGTACACATCTGGGGGTACAACCTCAAATCTAAACAATCATCTTCGTTCAAAGCACCCGTCGCTGGAATCTGCAAGCAACGAAAAGCAAGTGTCTCTTGATTCATCCGTGAGTACGCCGACTAAATCAGTGTCAAAAAGTGAAAGTGAACGGATTACTCAAGCCATAGCCGATATGATTGTGCAGGATTATGTGCCCCTAAGTATAGTGGAAGATGCAGGTTGTTTGCGCTACATGGATGAAAAGTGTTAACCAAACAGTAACCCGCTGACCTGTGGCGTGTCAACTCGCATAAGTATCCTACACCGCTGCTGTCGTCAAGAATGTACTAGCCGTACCAACATCGTCTGTACCATCAGACCAAGTGTTTTCGTCTGCAGGGCTATTAGTGAATAAGCTCAGAGATCGATTATCAAGTGAGGTTGTTGAGATCAAGTTTTTTAAAACTAATATTAAGTTTAGAAAATAACGAGTTGTGTTGCTTGATCTGCTCGCACCTGTGTTATATATGACTGTCAGCAAATAGACTGGTCTATATTTAGTTATGTAATGTGTGTATACAACCTTAGGTACAGTTGTGGAATGATTTGATGTTTTTGTATGATGAAATGAGGTCATGTCTTACAATACAAGATGCTGCTAAAATCTACTTTGTGTATTGGGTGTCTGCTTTGTGATGTTTGAAGTGTATAGATCTGTTTTACTATTAATAAATGTATGACAAAGTAAATGATTCGAAATAAAATCTAAGAACTGTTTTCTATGTTGTTTTATTATGAAATCAATGAATCGGATGATGATGATGATGATGATGATGGAAAAATTCGTATTAAATTCAGCGATAAGAACGGTTTTTAACGACACATTAATTCGTTTACCTATGACTGAACCCATTTACGTTCAAGCTGATACTATTAATTTACGAATAATTATTTTTATCGGTGTCGTTATCTGCTTCAGTATAAGCAAGTATAATGCAGTGTACGGATGTTATTGTAATAAATACAAAAAAGAGTCTGGTTAAATAACGTTGACTAAGTGTCCGGTGAAAGAGTTGTGTTAAACTGATATAAACCAATGGAACATCCGTTTGCCTGGGAGAAGAAAAACGCATATGAGGTCAGTTGGGTAAATGGAAGAATCGATGGTGAGTTGATGTAAACACTTTTCAAACTTCGGTTTTTATTTGGGTCACTCAAACAAACACAAGAAACACTCTCAAAAATGACATTTTACACCGCGTTTGTCTTAAACATGCACTGGGGGTATATTATAGTCCAATAAATAAGTTTAACGCGAATATAGTGCTACTTTTCAGATAGGGCTAAATTTGCTCCAAACATTGCCCATGTAAAAAGTATCTAAATGTTTGCAAAGGGCCTACACGTATAGCTAGGGTGTATTAAAGGTATTTTGACTTCTGTGTTGATTCATTCTGTCACAATGGTATTTGTTTGTAGATATTAATGACCTTCCTTTTCCAACGATAACAGCACGTGCTTGTTTAAATAAATATTTATTTTGTTATGCAAATTATTTATAAACTTAGATACATTTTATTGCTTTTAAGCACTCTTTCATAATCAGTACAGCATAAACAACACCTTTACCATTTATTCAGGCAGTCCTTTGAAATTTTTTTGCAACACAAGTCATATCTTTAATTACATGGGCTGTAATATAATTATTGAATATATTTATCTCAAATACAATAACAGGGTTCGCGCTGGCGATCGCCACTGTCGCCAAATGCGACAAAATCGCAAAAGTGGCAATTTTCAACAAACGAATTATTTACTCTTGAAATGACATAAGCGACATTGAGCCCGAGGGTCTTGCGGACTCAGTTAACCTCGAAGGTTATCGTGCAGACAGACAGTCATATATTGTATAAACGTCTCACTTTCGTATATGGGATTTCATATACATATATAAAATATGGTTATTATAAAACACATGTACAAAACCACTCAGATTGAGTTATGAGAGACATATAAAATCTGATAAAATTGTATACGTTGATGAAACTTACAACACATGCTATGGTTAATAGTATGATAAGAAAGCAGTGTTTAAGATTTCACATAAAACGTACACTGAGTAAAAACGATGATTATCAAATATTTACAATAAAACCTTGTCTATTTTACATGGAAACGTACACTGAATAAATACTACGAGTATCG
The DNA here is from genome assembly GCA_027627225.1 of Congeria kusceri. Classification (NCBI taxonomy): domain Eukaryota; kingdom Metazoa; phylum Mollusca; class Bivalvia; order Myida; family Dreissenidae; genus Congeria; species Congeria kusceri. The sequence goes on along the minus strand of CM051033.1, from coordinate 11,099,267 downwards.
AATGTTTACAATAAAAACTTTATCTATGCAAGGTATTTTGTCCGGTGACTAAAATATCATGACAAGCTTTGGCACTGTATTTAACGATTTCGTCATTAGATACGATGCAACAGAATTTATCATGATCACTGCACTATGAAAAATCTGGATTTATCTTAAGTATTTTTGTGAACAAATTCTGTCTAACAGAGTCAGAGAGGTTACATGACATTATTACATGGTATTCGTCTTCCACCTGGTTTAAACAATTAAAACAGTATCGTTCATTGGGAACAATTCCTTGATATCGCCTGGTTTCTGTTTTAAGTGGTGCTACACCACAACGAAATTTGGCAAAAATACATCTATGAGACCTAGGGATGATATTATTATTAACATAAGCCTCTGTGTTATATGTGTCCTTAAATAACTTATACATGTATGTTCTTAATTTATTTCATCCGTTCCCACGAACAGCTTGATCTCTGTTTACATTGTTCAACTAGTCTTATAGCTATCAAATAGTTCATCAACACAGTTATTGATAATATATTGCATGTGCATGCATTAAGTTTTAGTAATGCAAGCGGTACGGCTGAATTAACTTAAGCGTGAAACTGAATGCATTTCGATACGGCGATATCATACAACTAATTATATGGCCCAAGGCAGTTAGAGTGGCATTTTAATTGCATGTAGAACAAACAGCGCTTTCTTTAATCGTCTATACCGGCAATTAAATATAAGTTTGCCTTGTTTATAACAGAGTAAGGAGATCAAACGAAAATTAGAAATCAAAACATAGTAAGTATGCAGTGTTTTCAACACGTTCATTCATGTTTAAATAAGCAAAAGTCCGTAATGAAACAGTTTGTTACGACAATCGGTATGAAATGTTGAAAGTGAAAATGACCAGTTTCAGTGCCCCCCCCTAACCGCCCCCGTATGGTCGACACCCAGACCTCCCCCATGAATTCCCCTGCCCCAAACGACAGCATTAGTAACTCTAATACAGGGGATTCATTTATAAGTATTAAAAACCGTACAGGTAAAGGTAAAAAATATCGCCCCATCCATGTCAGTGAGCTCATTGATTTGATCACTGAGATAGTTAAGGACCAGCAACAGCAACGGTCCACTGGGTGTCGAGTAAAGACCTATATATGTAATAAAATAGACTCAAGGTTCCTTAGGAGCCAAGAGTCTATTCCCAAAGTTAAACACAAAGATAAAGATACCTCCCCCCCCTCCCAAAGAAAGCCATACGGGTGACGGAGCCTATCCCAAGCCCACATGCAGCGGAAAACCCTCTGGGTCGCCTAGGGAGGCAGCGCACACTGCCACGAAATCGCCTGTCCATTCTTCTATCCCTCGCCAATGCAAAACTGCTGCTAAATTAAAATCAACCCGTATGGGACGGAAAACGATGTTGAAGTCCCCTTCGGCCACAGTCAATAACATTAGACGCAGGTTAATTGAGGGCCACTATGGACAGTAGGTTTAACATTGCCTCATTTAATATAGGGGGTATGTCTTCTGTTAAACATACTGAAGTCAAACATTTTCTAGATACAAACCCATCCATACAAGTTTTAATTTTACAAGAAACCAAGTTTAGGGGCAGAGAGTATAAGGCTATTCCCGGTTTAATATTGAGCATAAAAACCACTGCAATTTGATCCATAACTCTGCAGGCGGGTTAGCCTTTTATATTAAAAATAACATCAACTATGAGGTATTGGGTGTGAATGACTCTTTAAAAGCTGATGGTAGTGCTGTTATCGAAGTGAGCACTGGCAATTAAGGTTATCATAAATAAGAACCGACCTCTTATCCTGGTTAACATATACTCAAGAGGATGTGATCCTGAGTCTTTGCATAAAATTAGCTCACAATTACGGACCATTAAAGGACCCCATGATGTCATTTACACGGGGGACTTTAATGCACATCACCCCGCTTGGGGTTCCCCTAAATCTGATGCGGGAGGTAAAGCAGTCACAGCCTGGTTGGAAGAGCAAGACCTCGTTCTGCTCAATGACGGTTCGCCAACCAGGCTTGACTACACAGGAGCCATGACTCATATAGACCTCACCGTAGCCAGCCCTGAGATTTCTAGCACTTCTGCCTGAGAACCGTTACCCGATAGCCTAGGATCTGACCATTTCCCTCAAATAGTCACCCTGTGTAACTATATTACACAGGGAACTGATACCCAGGGTTCAGGGGAACCCAGATTTATATTTAACAAGGCTAACTGGGATCAGTTTAGGGACCTCTGTGCAGATCTATCCCTGGCATTCACACTCAAGATCCTCTTCTTTTTTGCAAAAATCTCACAAATAAACTGCTGTCCATAGCTGAATGCAGCATACCGGTCTCCTCCGGCCGGAACAAACGCAAGAAATCAGTACCGTGGTGGAGCGATGAATGCGCCAAAGCTGTACAGGACAGAAAAAAAGCACTAAAAACCTTTAAAAAGAACCCAGCGGAACATAATCTTAAAAATTATAGGTCTCAAGAAAACACTGCGAAGCGGGTCATTTTGGAAGCTAAAAAGCAAAATTGGAAAGAATTCTGTGAATCCATTGATATTAAACACTCCACTGCAAAGAAGTTTTGGCAAAAAATTCACAGAATTAAAGGAATTCCGTACTGTCCTGTGCCTTTACTTAAAATTAAAGGCGAAATTGCCTGTACCCCAAGAGACAAGGCTCAATTTTTGGTACAACATTTCAAATCTGTATCTAGTGATTCAAACCTGCCTTCTGAAACTCTGGACCATCAAAAACTGTTTGAATCACATAATAAACACATTTTAAGTGAGCCTGGGGATAATAACTGCCCACTAAATCAACCATTTTCTCTTTCGGAACTAAAAGCAGCTATTGGTGGCAGGAAGGACTCTGCCGCGGGACCTGATAAACTTTCCTATCTGATGTTTAAGAACATGTCAGATCACATTTTATATTTCTGGCTTGAGTTGTACAACAGGGTGTACACGACGGGTCTTATACCACCCAAGTGGAAGCAGGCTACAGTGATACCGGTACCAAAACCTGGAAAAGATAAATCAGATCCAAAATCTTATAGACCAATAAGTCTCACATGCTGGTAAATTATTAGAAATCATGATCAAAAATAGACTTGAGCACTTATTGGAAACAAAAAATATTTTGAACCCCTTCCAGTCTGGCTTTAGGAAAGGGCGTTCTACCCTAGACCAGCTAGCTAGGCTACAACATGACATTATTTTGGCTAAAAACCGAGGGCAGTCAGTACTTGCAATCTTTTTGGACCTTCAAGCTGCCTTCGATTTAACTTGGACTTTCGGCATTTTAACAAAGCTAGCTGATTACGGTATTACCGGACACTGCTTCCACTATGTAAGGGCTTTCCTGGAGGGTCGTAAGATGAAGGTCAGAGTCGATGGTGTGAGTTCAGACGAAGCAATAACTGAAAGAGGCACCCCTCAAGGGTCTGTCATCTCTCCCCTGCTGTTCTCCATCATTGTCAATGACCTGCCTGAAACCGTTAAATCATCAGGCATGGTTATCTCCCAATATGCCGATGACTCCGGCACCTGGTTAATGGGGTCCAAGATGTCAACCCTGCAAAAAAAGGCCCAAGCAGGGCTGGACTCTATATGGAAATGGGCCATTGAATGGGGATTCAAAATTTCACCCACAAAAACAGTAGGAATCATGTTTGGCAATCAAAAACAGCACTCTTTGGACTTAACTTTAGGCGGCACCAAAATCATTTTTGAAAAAGTGGTGAAATTTCTAGGTATGTACCTAGATAAACGGTTAACATTTATTCACCACTTCAAATATTTGGCAGAAAGGTGCGAAAGGGACTTAAATTTAATGAGGATGTTGAGAGGCACAGATTTCGGGTCCGATAAATATAGCCTCCTTCTCCTCTACAAGTCCCTTATTCGTCCAAAGATAGATTATGGGGCCCAAATCTATTCATGTGCTACGCCAAATGCCCTCAAAATGGTAGATACCATACAAAACAAGGCCCTCAGGATAGCCCTACGGGCACTGCCGTGTACACCGGGTTGTACATTGGAGAAGGAGGCCGGTGTGCTGCCCCTCAACATGTGCCATAAACAACAAACCCTCCAATATTGGGCCAGGGCCCAGTCCAGACACGGCTCAAACCCCGTTAATAAACTATTTGGGACAGGCACCTTCATCAGGGGCCGGGAGCTTAAAAAGAAGCATGTTGCCTTCCCATTTGGGGCCAGCACCCGGACCCTGGTGGAGGAAGCCGGTCTCCAGGAGGTCGCTGTGGCAGACCTGAATCCCTCCGAAACCCCCCCCTGGTTGCTTCGCTCTCCGGATGTCGACAACTATCTATCCACAATATTAACGAAATCTGACTCTCCGCACCTCGTGAGGTCAGAAGCTCTTAATCACATTAACATTCAGTATGCTGAGCATTTAAAAATTTATACAGACGGCTCCAAATGCCCTGACTCTGGCTTGGTAGCCAATTCATTCGTAATTCCCTCCAAAAAAATTATAAGAACATACAGACTCAGCAACAATCTTTCTATATATTCGGCGGAACTTTTGGCCATTAGTTTTGCAATGTGCTGGATATTAGTTAACAAGCCAACTAAGACTGCTATATTCTCGGACTCTCTATCATCACTTGAGTCCATCAAAAATAGAAATAGCAGGTCTAGGCCTGATATTTTAAATGAAATTTTGGAACTAAATCAAAAGTGCCTAGACAAATCTTTACAGGTAACTTTAGTTTGGTGCCCAGCACATGCCGACATCCCGGGGAATGATCAGGCGGACAGGGGGGATAAGGAGGGCCTCAAAAGGGGGTCGGTCAATATAGGGGTCCCACTAGCCCCAACAGAAATTTACTCCCGGGCCAAGGCCTATGTTATGCGTGAGTGGAATAAAATACCACCCGCTAACACTCCATATAGAGCCCCTTTCCCAATTGCCCAGAAAACCCTCAGTCGGCCGCATCAATATTCCTCCAATATCATTATAGACAAATGCATTAGCCGACTGAGGATGGGGACCAGTCTGTTGCCTGCTAGTGCGGGGAAGCATATTCTTAAGCTGGACCCTCTTTATCCTCAATGTGGGATCCCCTTTACAGCCGACCACCTGCTGACACAGTGCCGCCAGTTCTGTACACAGAGAGAACAGCTGCAATCTACTCTTTCCCAATTAAACATTGATTTTATCCTTAACAATATTCTAAATCCTACTGGCAAAAATAAGTTGCCAGTGTACAAATCTCTGGCGACTTATCTTGTAGACTGCCAGATCACGGATAAAATATAAATTCAAATAGGGGTCCTGCGGCTTAATAGGAACATCTCCTGTAATAACAACTTAAATTCAATAGACACTTCCCCATATCGGGGGAGAATAAGTTGAGGTAATAATTTATTCATATCACTGAATAGCTCCTAACTGTATAGATATATTTGCCTGTTTTATATGGTTAAAGAGCTTCCATTTCTGACTTCTTAATATTCTATGCTCATATATTGTGTACTCTATGCTCATATAATAACCTAACTTGTAAATTAGTGCTTTCAGTGGAATAATAAACAATGTCCTAATAGCTGCAGGAAAGCCCCTATTCCATTTCCTTTCTCCCCCTTTCCCTCCGTGGTCCTACATGAGCCGTGCTGGGCCGGGCGCACAGGAAGATAGTGACACATGTCTTAATTTAAAAACCATGTTATTATATATGTCTCTGTTGATAGCCGGGCCCTCCCTCAACCATGGCCAATCTGATTGACCAAGGATTCCTTATTTTAAATCTTTTTTTAGTAAAGCAATTTGCCCCATTTACTATTGTCAAGTATTAATAAACCCCATTTTATTGCAGATTTTATATTAACTGGGGAGGACCCGCCTGTCAATCCTTTAATGTGTATTATACATTGTAACTCACATGGGTAGTAAGCTTCTTAATTGTTTGCCAAGTATTTTGATCATATTGTTAATAATGATAAATCTTTCCATAAACGCTGAGTGATACTTCATAATGAGATCCTCTGCAGTTATTCTTAAATGCAGTTTTCTCTGCATACTTTTAATGAATAACTCTTTCATAGCAGAGATTATTCACATTTTAGCTTTTAATATGTTAAACTACCTCTTTTAAGTGTCACTATCTATGTAAATCATGTAGACCTGTGCGCCCCCCTGGTCCCAATATCTCAAAATACCTTTCTAGCACTGCCGGCCAATATTCCCTTCCCCCACCGGCGCTCCCCCATCTCTTAAAAATCACGAACGAGACAAAGTCTGCCTTACATGTGCCCCCCAGGGTGACTCCCCTTTTACCTGTATATAATTGTACAGCATAGTTAGTTCTTTTTATTAATTATATCTTGTTTTATCTCAGTTATTTTTAAAGGCCCTAAAAAGTAAGCCGTTTGATAGTACCGGAAGGATGTAATATAAGATATATCATAATTTTACTGTATATAGGATTCTCATACTTTTAGGTCTGTCCTTGGTCTTAAATTTTCACCCTGGGGAAGGTTACATTATAATAAATAGCCCAACAATCTTGTATAAATCTCAATGGACAGGGTCTCAGGTTGGAGCAATAAGTTATATTTCCTGTCGACAAGTGTTCAGCATTAGTTAAAAGCATGTCATTCAATTGTAACATCCATCCTTAGAACAAATATAACAATCTAAATAAATAAATAAATAAATAAATAAAACACTATATACACTTGCAGATACTAGGTACACCAGTAGTCTTATACTACTTAACCTCCTATTAACTAAATAGTTCATTTTATACAGTATATCCAAGTAATATTACTTGACTTATATAATGAATACAGGTTAGAAAGCATCTCTTGACCTTTTTTTCTATGTCTTAGTATGTAAAGACATGCAAATAACACAGAAATTGTAAAACAATGCTGAACCACTTAGGGATCTGGCAATAATTAACAATGCCTGTTGTCATTATTGTAAATACTATCCCATGTGTATTCACACATTGATTTTTAATTTAATATGACATATAGGCTATGGTGATTGTTACCCGAACTAGCCCAGATCTCTAAGTACACAAGACTCCAACAATCCCGTTGCATCATTTGTTGCATAATGGGTCTAGAAAAATGGTGAATCACATAAAATTATGTGTTCCCTCCATTTTATTCTTATTCAAGTTGGGCTATTCCTCCCAATTTCCCCATTTTCATGTTAGTTTAGATCAAACTCAGTGTTTATCTTTTATTTTTTTCTCCTTGTTACAAAGTACGCTATACCTATTTAGTGCTATTACCCAAATATCCAACATATTTACAAAAAGACTAGTCGTTTTTGCATTCACATATGGTTTTATATTTGAACTATTTATTAGTATAAGGGAGGTAACTCCTGTTGACAAATAAAAGCTTATTGCTGAATTGCTCCCCTTTAAACTATGTATATCCTGGTAGTTGTCTCTCTATACAAGAACAGTGTGCTTGATGTGTCATGTAAGCTATTATACTAGATTGATAAGTATTCCTATTTCTACGCATAGATTTTTATTATTAGCACCGCACCCACACTGCAAAGTTTTATATATGTATTGCCAAATTTAAGCAAAGTATTTGTGTTAAGCAGTGTGCTCGGGCAATGGTTTTTAACCGAAGTCCCGAGGGTAAACAACTCCAATTGATTGATTGATTGACCAGTTCAGACTTAAATACTCCTTGTAGAAAACGTTTGTTTGATTCTTATGACGTCTCTTGTCCATCAATAATGCTCAAACTTCAAAATTCTCCAGTGAACAGAAATTTTAATGACTGTAGGAATTCTTTTGGTCTATGAACAAAATATATATAGAATTGCTACTAAATGATGTCTTCTGTCTTCTGTATATTTTCAGTTTCCTTTCCAGTGTACCTTGCCTTGTATAATTTGTGCCATTGTATAGTCACAATTATGCAAGTTTAAAAGTGTATTTTAAAAATATATTTACGATGTTAATACACATATTAATAGTGCATTGCTAAAATATCTATTGTTGCAACTTTTATGAACCATGGACATATTTTATGCATTTGTATATGAAATATGCTATGTTTTGTTTCTTAATAAATTGAATGTTGGAAGACTACTCGTTCTTAGTTTAGGCGTTGTGATAAGTAAATTGTCATTAATAAAGGTCCGTTTGCTATAACATGTTAAATACTAAAATACAAATGTCTCTTCCATTAAATGAGATGACAATTCATAATACTTTACTATAATGTTATTAAATAAGTGATTTCAAACAAGCACTGTTATTCGTCCGTAGGGCAAATGCCAATACAGCTGTCCGAGGACAAAATCCCTATTTAAACGTCTTTAAGGTTTTATATGAATGTTTGTGTTTTGTTTTATTTATCTCAAGATGGCGTCATTTTGTTTCTGGAAAAACATCAATGTTTCCAATTTCATATAGGAACAGTTCAACTGACCAATCAAAAACGCTAAATCTCATACAGGCATCGCAATCTCGTACAGGCACTGGTTTTAGCCAATCACAATGATTAAATCTTATAGAAGAACATTTTAAATTATACAGCAAGATTTGATCGTTTAATTTACTCGTGCCCACTGATATAAGATGTGAATTTTGTGATATTGTGCGTAATGTTGTAAAGTTGATTATTAAATGTATATAAACCATTTGTCCAGGTACTATTCCGCCCTATGTACACGGAGATCTGTACAGGAATGGCGGGGGAATGTACGAAGTTGGCAACTATGTATATAACCATTTGTTTGACGGACTGGCTATGATCCAGCACTTTCGTATTGGTAAGTTTCAACGACTTACACGTAAACATGTTTAGTGAGTATTGTAAGTAAACTTTATGAATATATTGAAAAGGTAATGTTTACACATTAAAATACTGAGTAATGTAATTACATGAGAGACTGAACGGGTACCCGGGTATACCGCGGGGAACGAATCGTCCCGATATTTTCATTTATGTATAGCAAGAATACAACCCCGTACGCAAAATATATTTATACCAACATATCATTGGTGGTAAGATCTTATCACTTAGAATACCTGGTTGATTTCGTCTTGACTATTAACAAAATAATAGTCATAATATTGGAGTTCAACAAATGATAATGCCGCAAGCAGCGCAAACGTCCATTTTTCGCTTTGTTTAAAACTATGATGTCCAGTGGTAACACACACATTGAAGACATCGACGTTGTATATACAGAAAGATACTTGCGCTCAAGTGTAGCAATTGTTGTAGGTCCATTTTCATTAATTTTAAATCAGATAAGCAAATAATTTGAACTGCTTATGACATGAAAAAGTCGTCGTCAATGTCAACTATGTTACGATAAACCCGTGCACTCATGTACTTACAAGCTTATTATGCTTATTCATAAAATGTATGACGGTACACCCGGATCCAAAACTACTACCCGTTCATTGCGTTAACAACAAACATTATTCTTCTAATTACAAGCTATCTTTTAGACATTAAAATACGTATTTTATTGTAAGCAACTATTGCTTCATTGACATCACACGGGGTACTCTTGCTTAATTGTATGGTATGGACTCTGAATTTACTGGCGATCTCTTTATACATTATAGCAAGATTGAAAGTTGAAATCCTATAAGAGTCTATTGATACATCGACTTAACAACCACTGTACATCCTATTTAAGCTCCGGGTGAAGTGAAATATCAGCGGAAATATTTACAGAGCGACACTTATCAAAAGGTAACAAAAGCGAACGCGCCGGTGGTTTCGGAATTTGGCACTGCGGCCATACCAGATCCATGCAAGGACATATTCAAGAGGTAATCCATCGCAATAGTTACACCTGAACAAATACATCACAATAATTATTGTTATACCTTCCTATATCGGAGGTCATGCACACATTATGTCCATTTGCCATCTGCCATTCAACGATGTTTTAAACAGCATACAAAAATAAGTATAAAGCTGCGTTAAGTGCTTCAACGTGTACTTAACTGCGTCAATTTTCAGATAAATTCAACTGACCACCATATATGTTTTGATTTAAAGATGTCTGACTACCATTTGGCTTAAGAATGTTAACCATATTCAGCAGACCTAATTTAAAGAGACTAAGCGAGACTATCAGACATCAAGCAACACCACTCTCTTGTAAAATGGTGACATGTAATTATCTATTTTGGACATTTGAATTACCCTCGTGATAGTTGTTTTCTCTACAAAGGGTTTTCTAAACATCTGGGCTGGTATTCACAAATCTCCATACGGAAATCTTAACGTTAGTTGGGCTTAAGTGAAAATTTCTGATCAAATTTTCGAAGTGAAATTCAAGGATTTCTGGTTGCAAAAGGGTAAAATACTAAACATTTAAGTAATATTCACTAGTTAAAACATTTTATGGTTAAATGGCCTATAAATTAAACAGCTACAGGCTTAAGGAATTTTTGGGATTTAAGAAATTTACTGAAGTGTTCAATAAGGAGATTTGTAAGTAAGGGCCCTGTTTTCTGTATAAAGGTTCACATCGTACTTTTCGCCCGGAGAGCGAACAGACAACACGCTGGTGAACGTAATACCATTGGATGGCAAACTTTACGCAGTCTCAGAAACCATGTACTGGAATCAGATTGATCCAGATACGCTGGAACGAAAGGAAAAGGTACGAATCGCGCGAAAATGGCGGATCCATGTTTTGGAGTTTATATATCATGTCCATTACACCATTAATAGCAATAAAACACATACTTGAAGTGTGTTTTTTGAAGGAACGTACGGTCTAGATAAAATATAGTTGCTCCATTGTGTTTTCTGTGCACAATGGAAAATACACATAGTATCACTCAAACGCCCTCTCTACAATGCGTACATCTGGTTTGCGCCTCTTCGCTACGCCCATTCCTGAACAAGACACAGCCCCATCTATGGTGTTTTAGGCCTGTCCAAACAGCCATCGCTAACAAAGGCCAACACACAATACACAATAGAAATCCGCCACCAATACAGTTCTCACTTTTAAAGAGACTGAACTCAGGCCCAATCGTAAAAACGAAAGAAAGATTTTACAATTACACAATTTTGTTACATAATCGTATAGATTACATTAAAAAATTAGACTGGCATGTATTTATTTACCTGAAAAACAATGATTTTTTTAGTGTTCGTCTTTTTTATCGTTCTAAAATCTAAAGCGTCTGCAGACGCTATAACCCATCGAGTAATTAAAAAAAAAAAGGACGTTTATATTTAGGATAATCACGCGACAGTTTAGTTTTGTCGAGTCGCTCATGCGCATACATGAATCTGGTGCGTGCATTTGGGGAAAACGGCGGTATTTTCAAATCGCCAATACCGGGTTCAAGGAAAATGCGGGCTAACTGAACTTCTATTTTTCGATGAAATATACAGTTTATGACAGCATTAGATCGTGTTCTATACAAATAGTGATGGCTTTAGGCATGTTTTTTACCGTTTAGGCATAACTACAAAAAACTCACATGTTTAGGCCCATCTGGAGTACAATATCTTTAAATACACAGGTATAACACACATTACACACGAAAATGCATTAACTTTGTTTATCAGCTTTAAGGTATTTAAATTATTTTATTATATTTACATGAAACGATTAGGGTGTACTAACCAATTGAGCATATTCATCTTTCCAGCTCGACCTGAAAGAGCTCACTACCGCTGACATGGCAACTGCACATGCGCATATCGACAGAGATGGCTCGGTGTATAATGTCGGACACTTGTTTAAGAAAGGATTGCCTACTGCAGTGGTGCGCATGCCTAAAAGGACAGGTCAGTTTCAGAATCTTAACTCATCACAGTGGTCTCCCATGCGTTTGAATACGGCAATTGCTCATTATAAATACATGCAACAGGAATATCATACACTATTTCCATGAAAATGACTTAACTGTGTAAATGGCATTCTGCTTAATGTTTATTAATGACCAACTTTAAGATTGCTATTGCTTTTTAGCTCGACTATACGAAGAATAGGTGAGCTTTCCTACTACCCCCGGCGTCGGCGTCGGCGTCCGCATCCGCGTCTGAATTTGGTTAAAGTTTTTATTCAAAAGTTATTCAATTGAAACTTGGAATATACCTTTGTCATCAACTCCAGTGTCAGGGGCAACATTCCCCATAACTTGTTTTGTATTTTGACAGAGTTATGTCCCTTTTTCAATTTTTTTTTCTGGTTAAAGTTTATATTCAAAAGTTTTGTAACTTCAAAACTACATAAGTTATTCACTTGAAACTTGGAACTAACCTTTGTCATCAACTCCAGTGTCAGGGGCAACATTCCCCATAACTCTGTTTTGTATTTGACAGAGTTTATGCCCCTTTTTCACATAGATTTTCTGGTTAAAGTTAATATTCAAAAGTTTTGTAACTTCAATACTACAAAAGCTATTCACTTGAAACTTGGAATATACCTTTGTCATCAACTCCAGTATCAGGGTAAACATTCCCCATAACTCTGTTTTTTTAACTTCAAACCTACATAAGCTATTCACTTGAAACTTGGAACTAACCTTTATCATCAACTCTAGTACCAGAGGCAATATTTCCCATTACTCTGTTTTGTATTTTGACAGAGTTATTCCCCTTTTTCACTTAGATTTTCTGGTAACAGTTTATATTCAAAAGTTTTCTAACTTCAAAACTACATAAGTTATTCACTTGAAACTTGGAACTAACCTTTGTCATCAACTCCAGTATCAGGAGCAGCATTTCCCATAACTCGTTTTGTATTTTGACAGAGTTACGTCCCTTTTTCACATAGATCTTCTGGTTAAAGTTTAAATTTAAAAGTTTTGTAACTTCAAAACTACACAAGTTATTCACGTAAAACTTGGAACTAACCTTTGTCATCAACTCTAGTATCAGTGGCAACATTATCCATAACTCTGTTTTGTATTTTGACAGAGTTAAGCACACTTTTTACATAGATTTTGTGGTTAAAGTTTTTGTTCCAAAAATGTATAAATTATACAAGGCTTCACTTAAAGGTTTTGTATTTTAACAAATGTTTACCCCTTCCACTATCCAAAATATATACCAACTGAAATACTTCGAATAGTCGAGCGCGCTGTCCTCTGACAGCTCTTGTTTTCTTAATTATAATATAAATTACGGATGCATATGTAGTTTTGGAGATGTATACTTGCATACAACAGTTTTAATAAAAATACTATAGATAATAAAAATAACGATCATCTTGATCAATCTGACAATAAAACTAAAATGTTCACCACAGAACCACGTGACACCTCTGCGAAGTTCAACGCCAAAGAAAACGTCGTTGCCCTCATACCGTCTCCCTGGTGGACGCACGTGCACTACTTCCACAGCTTCAGCATGACGGAAAACTACGTCATTATAACCCTACAGCCGCTCCTTATGGATTTAAAAATTCTTGTGCTTAAGAAACTGCCTGCTGAGGCTTTGAGGTGGTACCCAGATATGAAGGTAATGAGGCTTTGAAGTGGTACCCAGATATGAAGGTAATGAGGCTTTGAAGTGGTACCCAGATATGAAGGTAATGAGGCTTTGAAGTGGTACCCAGATATGAAGGTAATGAGGCTTTGAAGACGTATCCAGATATGAAGGTAATGAGGCTTTGAAGTGGTACCCATATATGAAGTTAATACGGCTTTGAAGACGTACCCAGATATGAAGGTAATGAGGCTTTGAAGTGATATCCAGATATGAAGGTAATGAGGCTTTGAAGAGGTACCAAGATATGAAGGTAATGAGGCTTTGAAGTGGTATCCAGATATGAAGGTAATGATGCTTTGAAGAGGTACCCAGATATGCAGGTAACGAGGCTTTGAACTGGTACCCAAATGTTAAGTTAATGAGGCTTTGAAGTGGTTCTCAGATATTAGTTAACGAGGTTTTAAAGTGGTACCCAGATATGAAGGTAATGACAGTCTGAATGCAGGCATTGCGTAAGGTATATGTGCAGCACAGGTGAGCATTCTTAGTTGGAATTGTAGGTAAGCACCAGCGTCCTAGTTTCTCGATCTTTCTTTGGGCTAACAGGCTGAAGTCTCTAATTTTATCAATCAAAATTATAATTTTTCACTTGATATTACAACACAAGGTATTATTTATAATAATTTATATAATGATAATCTTACATACAATTTGTATTAAAATGTAATACGGCATTACACTATTGGCTTCGCACGCATACTTGCAATACGAAAATGGTGGACTTAAGCTAATCATGTTATAACATACTTAAGAACTTTAATGCTGCTTTAGTGGTTGCGGAATTATGTGTATGTGTTGGCCAAACTGGGCCAATCATTTGTGTTGTGTTTTACGTATGTGTTTTAATTTAATGCCGTTTTTTTATATATAGTTGCAATAAAAAGCTTCTGGAGGTCAAATCAGATAAATGTAGGTAATTGCATATTATCCTATTACTACAAGTAAATCGATTGAATAACAACCCATCATATATATTTGAGCTATATACTATTGGAGCCGCGTCGTGGGAAACCGGACTTAATCCAGGACGGCACTTTCCGCCTACAGTGGATTTATGTTTAGAAGAGACTTCCTTGAAACAGAAAATACCATACAAGCGGAAAGTGCCATCCTGGATTAGCCTGTGCGGACGACACTTTACGCACATGCATTAAGGCCGGTTTTCTCACAACGCGCCACAAAGTTGATATTTTTAGATCACGTTATCTGATCTCTATTTAGATCCCAAGATGATCACAAGTGACTCAAGTGCCACAAATTTGTTATTTTCGACAATTGTGGCAAAAAAGTTGTTGCTTTGTTGTAAACATGACAAGAAATAAAACACTTGTTACAAAGGTTGTTTGATCAATAAAAACTCGATTGCATTATCGACTATTCATTTTTCTTATCGCCGAAGTGCACGGGGAATGACACATTCCGTTTTTTTCCAAATGATGTACTGTCAAGTGTCAATGATGTCAACCATGGGAAGACCAACTTATCAGAAATCCATTTTTATGCAGAATGTTGCACTTCTTTCAGTAAATGACAAACAAATAGGCAAGCCTCGCGCTAACATGTTTCTCGGCCTCTCTTGAAGTTGATAAACCTGATCTTTATGCAACACTCACATAATATTCTTTATTTGTTATTTTTTAATGGCGTGCTGCGAGAAGTACGATTTTACGATTTAATTTCCTTATGTTGACTTTGGTAATGTAAACTCTGTGCTTGCCGTTTTGAAAGTGCTTTCACTTAAGACCATACCAATTTGGTTCTTTGTTGAGCGTCCTCGGGCTGGTAGGTTTTCGGATGCACGAGCGAAACAAATTGACTATGTGAAAAATCGAGTTGGAAAGCGTATATAAAATTTAGAAAAAATAGACTTTTAAGTATTTTTACCAATATTTGTTACAAAAAACAACAACAACAGTGTGCAACTAATCAACTGACGCAGTTAAAATGCTGTGTTAAAGTCGGTTCCTAATATGAAGATGATATTGTAACAGTTTTGCAAGTAAACGTTTGCTTTAGCTTGTGCCACTGCCGTGAATAAGTTGTGAAAGAAAAAATTGTTTTTTATCTACTCGTTGTTGTTTTTTCCTGCCTGGTTGGTAGGTTTAGAAAAATCATGGGACGCGAAACATATAATCAAATTTGTATGGCCTAATACTTTAATATTGTGGTAAGTTATTTTGACGCTCTTATAGTTGTTCGATATAAAAATGCAACAAAATGATTATTTGGGAAATATATTATCTGCGTTAGTAACTTACATGCAACAGCTTACCAAATGTGTACGTTAACAAACATAACATTAAAATAAGTTACATGTACTTTTCTTTTTTTAACCTAGACTCGGTTTTGCATTATACATAAAAAGTCGGGAGAACAGCTCAACAAGCATTGCCTCTACGAAGCAGACACGTTCTTTACATTCCACACGGCGAACGCGTACGAGGAGGACGGTATGTTTATACATGACGTGTCATGACGTCATGATCATTACGTCATATTATGTGCCAGTTTGATATAAGTTAAATACAATCACAGAAACATCGGCAGGAGAGAAACCATTAGTAACATGCGCAGGTCCTTCACTTAGTATTTGGTATTTGAGGCAAGTGACCAATTGCCTATACGACACAATATAATACAAACAACGCAAAACGCAAAATAATTAAAACTGGGATCATAGCCTTGAGACGGAAAAGGATATAATTGGCGCTGTTTCGAAATGTATTAACAATTTTATATTTGTATGACGTGCAATGGATTTTCACAAATCGTTCAAAGTTGTTTTAAACACGCATAAACTGAAGAATTTATGTTTTCAGTATATACATGTACATTTTTTTAATGTCTGGGTCTTCCAATCATTGCTGTCGAAAGACATAGCATAAAAACGTGTTTGCAACAGCATATTATATTAATATTAAACATGATTCATAAACAACTCTAGATATATATATTTCCGAAATTGAAGTGTTTTACCATAATTTGTTAACTCGTATAATTTCTTTACCATAACAATAGTAAAAAACTATTTTAATTACATGGTAAGAAGTTACTGTTCAATATTATATAATGTTTTTAAACGGTTAAATGCATTATGATATCTCACGTGACCACAATATGTATATACATGTATCTCATATATTTAAAATAGTGATACGTAATATTAACTTGTTAAAAATGGAAACATGAGTTGTCAATAGAACTGTGAAATGACTAATTGCATAATCTTAATTTTTCGGACAAGGGTTTTAAAAAAAAGTAAGCAAAAGTTAAGTGTAATATATATGACAGGTAGTTAGTTACAGGCGCTGTTTTTTTAAAGAAATTTTACACGTGTTATAATCCTAGTCTAAGAGTAGTATAAAGCTCATTGGTAATTTTATGTCGACGTATAGCATACATTTATACATTTGCATATGATTGACACATATTGTTCTGTATAATAAAAGTAATTACACATGGGCTGCGAGGGTGCATGTATATATAAAATGATACCTACCCATGTAAACGTCTTGGCTACCTTTAATTTTCCTTCACTTAATAGTATACACTTGACAAAAGTTATAACGCATCAAATGGACATTTTTGTATTTTATTTATTTATAACAATTTCAGCTGTGCCATGGTAAACACGAAATTATTTCGTATTTTTCCAATATTTGGGTATGAACACATGCATGTAAAACTCAAATAAACATAGCTGACATTTCAAGCTGAAATTCTTATAAATAAAGAAAATACAACACTTTCCATTTATTTCTAGTTTGGGCGTTATAACTTTTGTTGAGTGTATATAACCTCGGCCCAAAAGCTTGCAATGTTTATCACGGATTTTTTTTAAACGATTCTTATTTATTTGGAGATATGGCAACTTTCCACATAACGTGGCGGATCTGTGGTCTAGTGGAAAAACTACTGGCCTCACAACCCAGGGGTCGCATGTTTGAGTCCCCGCTTCCCTAACCCACTAACTCGTCTTTCGCATGAGACGTTAAACCGAGTTGCAGTGTACTAGGTGCTTCACGCTGGGAACTAAAAGACCCAGGGTCGCCTCTGGAAAGGGGGCATCTCCTGTATCTTCCACTATCGCCCATAACCCAGACTAGCAAGTCTTCTGGGGGCGATGGCCATATAGTAGAGAATCCCGGTGCACTCGATAAAAATTTACTACTCATACATTGCCACATTATCTGTATAACTATAATTTGCACAACGCAAGGGGAGAATGAGCTACTTTGGCGGAGGATGCGCTCCCCGAGTGCTTTCTGGGCCCGTATTCACCAACCTGTTCTTAGGCTTTATACTTTAGAATAAAGAATATTTTTAAATTTATATTAAAAGAACTCTTGTCAATTTGATTTTTACTTGGTTTTCACCAACGTAAATTTAGCATTCTTTATTATGAATGATTTATTAATGACAA
Organism: Congeria kusceri; assembly: GCA_027627225.1. Taxonomy (NCBI): domain Eukaryota; kingdom Metazoa; phylum Mollusca; class Bivalvia; order Myida; family Dreissenidae; genus Congeria; species Congeria kusceri. The sequence goes on along the minus strand of CM051033.1, from coordinate 11,081,340 downwards.
AAGCTGAATTGGTTCTCTGCATATTTGCAAACACACAAGTATTTTCCTGAGTATATTCTTTATTTCTAAGTCTAAGAATGGTTGGTCAATACGGGCCCAGGTTAATGTTCAACATCTGAGTCAGGCGTTTACATAACGTATTGCATTTTGTTTGGTTCTCTGCAGGTACAATTATCATGGATTTGGCTTGGTACAAAGACGCAGGGATCATCGACGCGCTTTACCTAAAGGTGAGACACTTCAAACCACCCAAGGCCATGACATACTTCCCTCTGTCATTTGAAATACAGGGGTCTTGTTCCAGAAACATCTTTAGTAAAATTTCATACTTAGCCTTAACAAAAGTAAAAATCGTACTTTTTCTTAAGCATTTTTAGCTCACCTGAGCACAACGTGCTCATGGTGAGCTTTTAGGATCGCCTTTTGTCCGTCGTGCGTTGTGTCAACATTTTCATTCAAAGAACATCTCCTAAACCGCTGGACAGATTTTCACCAAACTTCACAGGAATCATCCTTGGGTGACCCTCTTTCAACATTGTTCAAATCGTTCCGGTCCGCTGCATATGTAGGTCACCAGAGCTAAAATCTGAAAACTTTAAAAATCTTCTTCCTTTAAACCACAAGGCTTGGATCTTTCATATTCGATATGTGACATCCTCTAGTGGTCCTCTACGAAGATTGTTCAAATGATGCCCCTAGGTTCAAAACTGGCCACACCCCGGTAGTCACATGGTTTATATAGACTTGAATAGCAAAATGACTTTAAAAATCTTCTCCTCTGAAACTGCAAGGCCCATAGGTTTCGTATTTGGTATGTAACATCGTGTAGAGGTCCTCTACAAAGATTGTTCAAATGATGCCCATGGGGTCAAAACTGGCCACACCCCGTGGCTTACATGATTTATATAGACTTAAATAGCAAAATGACTTTAAAAAAATTCTTCACTGAAACCGCAATGCCTAGAGGTTTCATATTTGGTATGTAACATTGTATAGTGGTCCTCTACAAAGATTGTTCAAATGATGCCCCTGGGGTCAAAACTGGCCTCATCCCGGGGCTCACATGGCTTATATAGACTTAAATAGCCAAATGACTTTTAAAATCTTCTTTCCTGAAACCGCAAGGCCCGGAGGTTTCCTATTTGGTATGTAATGACGTATAGTGGTCCTCTACAAAGATTGTTCAAATAAGGCCCATGGGGTCAAAACTGGCCACATCCCGGGGCTCACATGGTTTATATAGACGTAAATGGCAAAATTATTGAAAAAATCTTCTCGGAAACCACAAGGCCCAGAGGTTTCATATTTGGTTAAAGCATTATATCGAGACCTCGATTGGGATTGCATATGGGATGGGTGGGTTCAAGGTCAAGGTCACTGTTACTAAAAATAGTAAAACGGTTTCCGTTCAATAACTTTAGAACGCATTGAGATATTTTAATGAAACTTAATACATAGATACCTTATATCGAGACCTCGCATGGAATTGCATATGGGGTGGGAGGGGTCAAGGTCACTGTTACTAAAAATAGAAAAAAGGTTTCCGCCCCATATCGTGAGAACGCATTGAGATATTTTAATGAAACTTAATACATAAATACATTATATTGAGACCTCGATTGGGATTGCATATGGGGTGGGTGGGGTCAAGGTCAAGGTCACCGTTATTAAAATAGAAAAATGGTTTCCGCTAAATATATTGAGAACGCCTTGAGCTCTTTTAATGAAACTTAATACATAAGTACCTTATATCGATACATTTTTTGGGAGTGCATGTCGGGTGGGTGGGGTCAAGGTCACCGTTACTGAAAATAGAAAAACGGTTTCCGCTCAATAAATTGAGAACGGATTGCGATATTGTAATGAAACCTAATAAACATATCTTATATCTAGACCTCACTTGGGTTTGCTTATGGGGTGGGTGGGGTCAAGGTCACTGTTAATAAAAGTAGAAAAACGATTTATGCTCCATAACTTAAGAACGTCTTGATATATTTAATGAAAGTTCATACGTAGATACCTTATATCGAGACCTTGCTTTACGTATGTGGTGGCTGCGGTCAAGGTCAAGGTCACTGTTACTAAAAATAGAAAAAAACAGTTTTTTATTCAATAACTTGAGAACGTATTGAGATATTTTATATAAACTATCAGGTGAGCGATCTAGGGCCATCGTGGCCCTCTTGTATTCAATATGTACATGAATTTCTGTTTGGTCTTCACTTATTATGAACTTATTGTTATCTACAATTTACTCATTTGTATTGGGATCACTTATTTTTATGTAGGTTTTAAAATATAACCTTACAAAAATCGGAACTTTAAGTGAAAATATTTTAAGGTAGACTTTAGATGTATCTGGAATATGGCCTCTGGTGGCTTAAGGAATTTTATCTTATATCTAATATGTCTAATATTACTTTCATGGTGCGATACTACGATAACACCAATAGGCACTCCGGGTGTCCCATCAGGTAAGCCGCGGAGGTGCCATAAAACTTGAACAGTGTGAAAAATTCGACAAAATTTCACTGGAGTTTGAAACTTTTATGTTAAAAAGGACCAAACGATTTTTTGTTTATTTTGAAATAAATTACATAGCCTATACCTCCCTACTCCCGCCATTATCCTGGCTATCACCATCATCATCGTCCCCATCTCCACCATCATCTACCCTATCCCCACCATCATCCTTCCTATCCCCACCATCATCCTCCCTATCCCACCGTCATCCCGGCTATCTCAACCATTCTCCTCACTATCCCTACCATCATCCACCCTATTTTCAACATCATCCTCTATAATCTCCACCGTAGTCATCCCTATATTCTATCTCTACCATCATCCCCTCTATCCACCATATTCCTCCCTACCTCCACCATCATCCTCAATATCTCCATCATCATCCTCCCTATCCCCACAATCATCTCCCTGTCTAAACCATCATCCTCCCTTTTACCACCATCACCGCCCTCTATCCCAACCATTATCATCTCTGTAACCATCATTCCCCTCTTTATCACCACCATCGTCCTCCTCTTCATACCACCATCTTCCCTTTCGCCACCATATATATATTGTTGTACGATGCAAATGAATCTTAACTTTCGGCTATCAAAATCATATACTTTCATTTGCCATCAATATACAAGCGACATGAGAAGATATAGATTATCTATTTACGAGAGACCTATATTTTACCCCCTTGGCTGAATAACTGAATACCTGATTTAGAATTATTGTCTAATACGTCTCATTTCAAAACTCTCCCTGACATTAAGTAAACTACACAAATGTATATTTGTTCATACAAATATTTATATTTTAGCAGGCACAATTTTTCTTTTCGTGGAACACAGCATTTAGTTGTGGGTTTTAAGTTTTATTCGTGGATTTTAAGAATAACGTATACTACATCTTTTAATGGTAGTCAACTTTAAAGGGACTATGTGAATAAAAAGGTCCGGAAGGGGTAAATTTATTTTTAAAAAATTTGAAATTAGGATTTTAATATTGTCATATGATTATGGTACAAATAAGGTGTATACATGTATTATGGGAAAAGAGCTAAGGCATTCTGAGATAAAAATCAATTTATGATACGGATTGTGTTTATTTGGTCATAACCATTGTTTACACACGTTTTCATACAAAGTAGAATAGCGCAGTTGGTTAAAGCGCATTCTAATGTCGTTTCTCCATATGAAACTATAGTCTTGATTTCGATACTTTCTTGGAGTGTTATGTTTTTTCAAACATTTTATTTATTTGTTTTTATAAAATATCTCATTGATCTCATGATACCTTGTTCGCCATGTAATACAGCCATTACGAATATTTTTTTATCTTAAACGTGTAAGATAACATTTTGAGCGTTTTGATTGGCTCTGTGATTGACCAATCGCATGACGTTATTTTGGTGAAATGACGTCGTCAACATTAAATGACGTCACGTCAGTGCGCAACTTTGACGATTTACCAACTTATTTTGGTAAAAATAGAAGGGTTTTGTTTCGTTTAAAAGCATGTGATAAAAAAGCTCTGACATTCGTTGTCATTTCATATTATCTTTTATTAAACTCGTCCTGGAAATTCGTGTTTAAGCTCGCCAAAGGCTCGATTACTTACAGAATTCCTAAACTCGTTTAATAAAATATGGTATGAAATGACAACTTGTGTCAGATCCTATATTTATGTATTATATTATTTATACTTTTGTGATGTATATGTGTTGGTATTGTGCATTTCTAGCATCTAATATAATTGCATGTAATAGTACCTTTAACACATAATACGTGTAGGCCCTATTAACCAGCAGCCATTAGAAGAGAATAACGGAAGTCAATTAGTTTCTTTCCTTGTTATAGAATCTGAGTTCAGAGAAAGTGGAGGAAACATTTAAGAATGTTGATATGTCTGTCCTGAAGAGATTCGTTTTGCCACTCGATGTGAGAGAAAAGGTAACTTGTTTTATCTATACTAATGCATAACCAACAAGAATGTGATGTATTGGAAACAGAACAAATTTATGTAAAAGTTTCACATGATTTTAGTAATGTATTCCATTGGTCTAACCACACTAATTCACGTGAAACACAGTATCGTTTTTCCCGGTGCCTTGAAAGAAACCTTATAATAAACAATACGTAGTACCGACCGGATATAATCATTTAATATTTTAACGAAACGAACATAAATTGTCATAAATTGTCTACGGGGAAATATTCACCGTTAATACCAGTGTCGATATCTATATATTGACATTTGTTTTCGCTTTTAAATTACCAAAAATCCATAATTCGATTAAATGTCGCTCGTTAAATTGACTTATCACTATAACAAGGGAAATCCGTCGGTCTTGAATTATATTTCTTCAAAATAAGTAATCCCTAATTATAATCGCATAAAGGGATTATTAGGATTCTTCACAAAGCGCTGAAATCACTTGAAGTGAAGTGATCTCAGCGCTTTGATTGTATTCACAGGCAACGAATGACGGGACATCTACTGCAGCGCCGTACGCTTTCTCTTATAAAGACGGCAAAGTATACGTCGACTGCAAGGCAGAGACCATCTGTGATGTTGGTAAAGATGTATTTGTATTTAACAAATGTTCGTGTCTAACTACCATTGGAAATGATATACATAATTGGTATATTCAGCTAATAACGGCTATAAATGGAGGCTAATTTCGGTCCTGTCGTACTTGTGGGTTAGTGTATTGTGACGCCGCAAAACATGACCGGTCATCGTTGATCGTCATCGTCATTATGATTATCGTTGCTATATTACTAAATTTCGTTTCAACAAAATAATAAATTATTAATAGGGATAGCAACGAATACCAAAATTGATATTCGAATATTCGATTGAAAAAGTATTCGAATATGCGATCGTCGGATGAAGTAATTATTATTATTATTATTATTATTATTATTATTATTATGGAAATGTCAAAAGACCTAATTGTGCGATATGTATTTACTACAAACTTACGGTTAGAAAACCGCGGCCAATACACAAAGTGCTACATATTAGACCTATGTTTTGTTTCACATTGAAAAAAACAAACTTAGCCCTCGATTAATCTCATGCTTTGTCGACAACAATGCTGCCTGTTCCCACGACTTTCAAGCATGTGTTCAGAGTAACGCAAGCCATCGGATATACCTTTAGGGACGCGATGCGTTATTTCAGAGCAATAACATCAATTAGCATCCACAAGACGCGTAAATCTTCTACTGCTGATACAGAGACAATGGGCCACATACTAGTAATGGGATTAACATGCAGTAACAACAAACTGTCACCTACTGAACAATATGATGATAGGTCGACTTTGACACCTTACCTGTGTAATAGTGAAGCTAAGGCGACATGAATGCATGGTGTTTAGATGCTTACAATGACATATACTGTATTATGTATGCTTATTAAAATTTAATTAACCGGACAGGTAAGTCTTCGAATACCTAAACCATATTCGAATATTTTTTATTATTCGAATATTCGTTGCCATCCCTAATTAATTAATGTTATTTCTGTTTATGTAACAGTCATGTCCCATTTAAGCTACGATTGCTTTATGTGTTGCGCGTCGCCGCAGAGACATAACCGTTCTGATGTGCGTTGAAAATTATCGCATAAACGCGTTTGCGCACGGTTTTGCGGCGACGCGTATATGCGGCATTAAAGTGCACTTTTGCTTTACCTGATAACAATTTGAAAGTATAATAAAAGTGTTGTTGTATTGCCTGAATTGGGGACAATTGTTTATATTAAGTGCACGAATAATTGATATTGTTGTTGAGAATATATGTACTCCCAATAAGGTAAATGAAAATGTATCATTTAAACACATTGATTACACACTTAAAATAGCGAAGTAATGGTAAACAACAACAACAAAAGCAACAACACTAAAGGACCTGAAATATATATATATATACGAGGCGTGTCCTGTGAAAACCGGGCTTAATGCATGTGCGTAAAGTGTCGTCCCGGATTAACCTGTGCTGTCCGCACAGGCTAATCCGTGACGGCACTTTCCGCTTGTATGGTATTTTCTGTTTAAAGGAAGTATCTTCTAAACATAAATTCAGTGTAGTCGGAAAGTACCCGTTTTTCCCACGAAACGTCTCATACATATATCATAAATGCCAAGATTTGTATATAACTTTATTATTGATATTCACATATTGTTTCAGGTTTAGAGTTCCCGCAGTGGAACTACGCAGGCTACAATGGCCGGAAGTACAAATACGTGTACGGGGTAGGCTTCCATAAGGGGGACAGACTGAGCACCAGTGTAAGTGCAACAACAGTGCGACTGTAGCAACAACCAACCACAACAACATCACTAACTGAAACAAGCATAACAACACCCAAAACAGCATCAATATCTGCCAAACAGCAAAACGATCATCGCGAGAACAACAACCACAATTGCGACAATACGAATAAAAATAGAACAAACAAACGACAGCTTTCACAACCACATCAACTACTATACAATCATGACCATAGGTATACAAACAAACGACAGCTTTCACAACCACATCAACTACTATACAATCATGACCATAGGTATACAAACAAACGACAGCTTTCACAACCACACATCAACTACTATACAATCATGACCATAGGTATACAACAACAAAGCAATATCACTAAACACCAATGCATCCGCAAGAACCAAAACAATATTTATAACAACTGCAAAATCAACAACAATAGAACAGCAGCACAGTTGCGATCACAATAATGCAAGAACAACAGTCAATAAGAGTGTCATATGATCAAGAAAATACATTTTCTTGTAGTCACGGTAAAGAAACACGATGACACGACAAAAAAATCAAACAAATTAACAACAATGCCATTTATTGTACATTTTGCATTATATCCAAAATACGCGTAGCCCCGTAAAATGCAACGGGGGCTACATACGTATATCTAAAGGGACAAAACGAGAGATTGTTCTGACCTTAATTGCATGACGTAATAAGAGAATATATTTGTGTAGATGTAGCGTCTTTTGTGTATATGTAGCGTCATTTTTGTTTACATGTAGCGTCTGTTGTGTATATGTAGCGTCTGTATGTATACATGTATGTAGCGTATTTTGTGTAGCTGTAGCATCGTTTGTGTATGTGTAGCGTCTTTAGTTTATATGTAAAATTTTGATTTGCCTGTGTAGCGTATATTTTATATACAGCGTCTTTTATGTATTTGTAGCCTCCTTTGTGTTTATGTAGCGTCTGTTGTGTGTCATTTGTGTATATGTAGCGTCTTTTGTTAATATGAAGCGTCTTTTGTGTATATGTAGCGTCATTTGTGTATATGTAACGTCATTTGTGTATATGTAGCGTCATTTGTCTATATGTAGCGTCATTTGTGTATATGTAACACCATTTGTGTATATGTAGCGTCATTTGTGTATATGTAGCGTCTTTTGTGTATATGTAGCGTCATTTGTGTATATGTAACACCATTTGTGTATATGTAACACCATTTGTGTATATGTAGCGTCATTTGTGTATATGTAACACCATTTGTGTATATGTAGCGTGATTTGTGTATATGTAACACCATTTGTGTATATGTAGCGTCATTTGTGTATATGTAACACCATTTGTGTATATGTAGCGTCATTTGTGTATATGTAACACCATTTGTGTATATGTAGCGTCATTTGTGTATATGTAACACCATTTGTGTATATGTAGCGTCATTTGTGTATATGTAGCGTCTTTTGTGTATATGTAGCGTCATTTGTGTATATGTAGCGTCATTTGTGTATATGTAGCGTCTTTTGTGTATATGTAGCGTCATTTGTGTATATGTAACACCATTTGTGTATATGTAGCGTCATTTGTGTATATGTAGCGTCATTTGTGTATATGTAGCGTCATTTGTGTATATGTAGCGTCATTTGTGTATATGTAGCGTCATTTGTGTATATGTAACACCATTTGTGTATATGTAGCGTCTTGTATGTCTGTTTAGCTTCTTGTGTTCATATGTAAAGTCTGATAGACTCTATTTTATTTTTTGAAAAAAGGTTGTGAAAATCAATGTGGAAAGCAAGACTCACGAGAAGTGGTGCGAGGCCGGTTGTTACGTGTCTGAACCGGTTTTCGTAGCAGACCCTGAGGGCACGGCCGAAGACCACGGTAATGGTTATAGCTGTGTTTTGCGATGTGATTGTGCTATCTTTTCTTGTTAAAATGAATAAATGTGACATCTATAACAAAGATATACTCAAATCAAGTTGTATATATTGATCTTAACAACTTATGAACACATGAAGATCAATTCATTAAAAAGCATGTTTCCATCTTCATTAAAGTGGAGACTTCCATTAATCAATTGATCAATAAATGAGAAAAGGTACGCACTAAATGAATGATATGGTTTTAAGAAATGTATTTATTTCATTTATTCATTCAAATGAGCTTTTTGATTAATGCTAAATAGATGCTTAAGAAAAATCACGATAAGTGAACATATATCAATAAAGCCAAAGCTTTACGCAGGAAAGCATATAGCGCGACGAATTCTGATTGATGTTTGCCAGTTCATACATATAAATCTACTGTACTGCATTTTTATAAAACTTTAACCTAGTCTATGTTAGACAGGATGTTTTCAGCAATCTCCAGTAATGCGTATTGAACAATACAGAAGAAAAAGAGATGTGATATACTTTGTTTCCACCTCTACTTCATCTTTGGGATGTTAAACACTGAATTGTCACTGTCTGGGGCATGCATTATGAATTTCAACCCAAAGTTAAATCCTGTAAAGTATTGTCTTGTAAAAAATATCTTAAACTACAGATCATGCATGATAATTAACAAATACATGGAACCCATGTTTAATTAGTTATTTGTATAATATTGACAAACACATACGTGTACGATGAAAAGTAACCTATTGCGGCATTGTACGTTTCATTTATATCTGACGGGAACCATATATCACAAAGAAGTACTTACTAACTACTTAAAGCGTGTGTAGTGTGTGCATGAATGTGCCTACATGTCTTCGAAATACCTTCGATATGCTCTTTATAGTTTGATTGTGGCATTGCATGTTTAAGTATTTTAGATTTTACTTATAAGATTTAATAATCTCATTTATTACTATTTAATTGGAATGGCAATGTTATGAGGTTAATGGTTGTTTTTATAATTGCTTGTATATTGATTAATTCTGGGCTAAGTGTGAGGTTCGGCATGCCTATAAACCGGTTTAAACCCCCAATGCTTTGCATTGGCCGTTGCAAGGCGGCGACCCCAGTTTAAATCATTTTTAACCAATTTGTTTTCGAAGAAAAATTTCGCTTATTAGATTGGGGTATGTCGTTGGGCGGACGGGTGAGTTGGCGGTTGGATGGGTGGGCGGGCGGGCGGCGGGCGGGCTGCGTCGATGTTTCGTTTCCGCTCTCTAACTCGAGAACGGATTGAGACATTCTAATAAAACTTCATACATAGATACCTTATATCGAGACCTCGCTTGGAATTGCATATGGGGTGGGTGGGATCAGGGTCAAGGCCACCGTTACTAATAATAGAAAAATGGTTTTCGCTTAATTACTTTAGAATCCATGAAGATATTTTAATGAAACTTCAAACATAGATACCATATATTGAGACCTCGCTTGGGATTGCATATGGGGTGGGTGAGATCAAGGTCAAGGTCAATGTTACTAAAATACAAAAAGGGTTTCTGCTTAATAATATGAGAACGAATTGTCCTGTATTGTATAGGCAATGGGTTACTTGACTCAAATAAATGACCAGCGGATGGCAATAAGGGTTTCTCTCCCGGTGATTTCTCTGGAGTTTAATTATTCTTACATTATACGTGTGCATTGTAGGTGTTTTATTGGTCGCAGTCAACAAGTTGTACGAGGACAAGTCCAGAAGTTGTTTCTTGCTGGTGCTCGACGCAACAAATATGCAGAAACTGGCTCAGGTCGAGTTTGAAGGATTAGAGAATTTTCCCCGAGACTTTCATGGACTTTTTAAATAAGAAAAAGCTGCCACCAATTTGAAATAGGTCATTGGACGGCGTACTGCTTGCAAAAATGTTTTTATTTTCAATCGATTAATAGTACAGTTTATTCTTAATTCTAAGTCGAAGTAAGTACAACCGCTCATATTATATTGCGAGTGTAACATTAGTAATAATTATTTCATTATATATAGTTTGTAATTGGTAATGATTGTTATGAATAAATAAATAGCATAACCCAGGCATTTATTAATTTGACGAAGCCCAACAAATTTATTGAATATTCCGTGTATTGCCAAGACCGCTGCAACCAGATAGGCGTTCTGCTATCGTACATGTGTTTGTTCTTCAAATTGATTCAAGTTCATTCTTAATTTTAGTTGCAATAAGGAAATAAATGATTACATATGTATATAAACCCAGGCAATTCAAATCGTAGCTCATAGTGTTTGTGTATTTATTCCCATTCAATGAACTTTGTTTTTAAAGTGTTAATGTAGAGTAACCGTCAATACTAGTTTGTTTTTAATTTAGGTAGACCCAACAGAGTGCATTTCGCATTTTCGGTCATGTTCTTAAACATATTCTTATACTGAAGATTGACGTGTTAAGTCTTGTTGGAGGATCCAGTTTTCACCGTACAAAACTTAAACTTTATTTAGCAGGTGGCCTTCTAGAATCTGTGTACATCATATATTTGTCAAGCAGCCCGAAATGCACAGAGTGGCGACACTCCACGTTATAATACCTCGTCCCATAATTGCATTTTGCGCTGTACTTATGGCGCTGGTACAAGGGCCTTTCGCCATTTTATCTATTTTGGGGGAAAGGCGCCATACCGAACGTTTATCTGTGAAATACTCCAGTCCCTTCTGTGTATCTGTCAAGCGAGGTGATATAATAACCTTTTTCTTGGCAAACGCAAACATTACAGTTTTGTCCTTACTGTCTCATCTCACACAGGAACACTTCCCCTAATGGTATTTATTTCCTTTGCTAGTTACTCTAAACTTACTCTGTTGTTGTGGATGACCGGAAACCCGAGTTTCCTTCTGTCAGCAAATGTCCTTGGTCGCCCTGCACCTTTTGTGTTTAATTCCTTTTCCGTTCAATATGCATGTAATTAATAACTCTGTATTCAGTAGAAAGAGTAATATCTCATGTTTCAGAAACAGCTACTATTACTACTAATTCTAATACTACTACTACTACTACTGCTACTGCTACTGCTACTGCTGCTGCTGCTGCTGCTACTACTACTACTACTACTACTACTACTACTACTACTGCTACTACTACTACTACTACTACTACTACTACTACCTATTTCACTACTACTTCAAAACTACTACAACTACAAAACTACTACTACAACAAAACCACTTCTACTACTACTTCTTCTACTACTACTACTATAACAACAACAACAACTACAACTACTACTACTACTACTGGTACTACTAGTACTACTACCACTACCACCACTACTACTACTACTACAACTACTATTACTACTAATTACTACTACAGCTTATGCTGCAGCAACAGCAACAACACAACTACGAACATCAGCAACAATAATATTAACAACAACTGCATGCATTCGCAACACTGTGTTAATGACGATGTTGTTGCTGATATTGCGGCTGCTGACGACGACGACGACAATGATGATGATGATCATAATCATCTTTCAGACATGAGCTATATACGACGATATGCAGCGTCTTCACGTATACAGCTTACGGTGAGCTGTATTCGGTGTAAGCTATATACGGTTTTATAGTCAACGTATATAGCTCACGCATAAGCTGTATACGGAGTAAGCTGTATACGGTCTAACACTGCACTAATTTGTGATCTTGCAGGCGACATGAAGTGAACAAGGGCGTTCACTCACACTGACCCCAAACAGATCTCTGTACGTTTGAGCATGGCATTCTGGGTAATTAAACTACTTTCTGATAGGTTTCACTACTACCCACGTTATATATAAAATATTATAATAAACGCGATTACTCCTGTAAAAAAAACTAACCATAATTTCATTTTATCTTTAAGCCATGTACAGATTTTTCTTTTTAATGAAATACTTTGATTTAAATAGTATTTTATTTACCCATTTCGGAACTATATTGCTCCTCTCTACCGTCGCGTATGTGTAGAAAGAGCAAAATTTTGCTAGTGAACCGTCTTAGTATATAGATCCATGTATGTGACGTGATCGCTATTTATAGAATGGCATAATACTGCCAAATGGGGTTGTCGCCCCTTAATACTATTGTTAATTTAAAACTTATTGGGTATTTTGCAACTTTATTGTCAGTGTAACTTTCGTTACAATTATTTATTTTTTTCTGTAAATATTGTAGTTAGAAAGTTTCTACCAAATGACGGCACGCCCGACTGAGTCAAAAGCCTTTCGAAAATCAACAAATGTGCGGAATAATTACCATGTGTACGTTTGAACTACTCTGACAGCATTTGGAGAATAAAAACACTGTCGATAGTGCTATGATGGTTTCGTATTCATGTTTTCTTTCAAATGCCTCATATACTGTTGTCACTCTCAAAATCTATAGGAGAAAAACAGGACTGTATCTTTTTCATATCCGTGTCTGTATTTCTGCGAAGTACCGTTGAAACGCCCTTTAATCTTGTTCGTAAACTCATTAATGTAAACTATGCTAAATAGCACTCATATGACAAGCAAATATATAATTATCACTTTGAATTAAATTAATTAATTAAATATAATATTAGCGGTTTGTTATTGTGACAAACAAGTCATCAACCATTATATTAATTATAGTAGAAATGCCGTATTTTCAATGTTCGCGCTGCTTTAATGAGAACAAATTAACAAGTCAAGTCAAGTCAGGTAAAAAATTTATTAGCATATTCAAAAAGAACATTGCCAATACATACACAATAATATACGAAGATGACAAAATACAGAGAAATCAGAACAAATTAATTGCGCCTAATTAACATCTAAACAAACTGGATAAAGAATGCCGGATAATTTACCGATATTCATCTAATTACTCGATGAGACACATAAAATCAAGACGTTAAACCTAGATAAATTGCGTTGCAGGAGACTGATTGATAAACCGTTGACAGTTTTTGCTAGAAAATAAATGAACAGTTATTGTTTCCGCACGTTGCAATATAAGACTGATGAAACTCCAGAGACATCACCAGGAGAGAAACCCGTATTAACATCCACTGCTTTGCAATTAAGGCAAGTGACCCATTGCCTATACAATACAGGACAATACGCACAACATAACACAAAACATAAAAATGGGGTCACCGCTTTGGAGTGGTCAATGCAAAGCATTGGGGGTTTAAACCGGTTTAAAGGCATGCCGAACCCGACAGTCAGCGCAGACTTAATCAAATACAAGCACTTGTAAATAAAATGTAACCTTATAGATTTGCTATTTTATTTAAATAGTAATACAAGAGAATATTACTTTAATTAAATTACATATTAATTACTCAATGGTTAAATGTTCGTCACAGCAACGGAAATTCAACTTTCTAAGGCACGATAAAATGAAGTAAATACAAGTATCGGCAAAATCCCAGCTTATTGACGAGATTTCAAGACCTAGCATCATAAATTGCATATCACAGATCATCGTCGTGCATCGCAGGAAGAAGCCGTAATTCGCTGAGTATGCGGTTATCGAGATGGGCTTCTTTTGCAAATATTAAAAAAATATCAATCACCTTTGCAGTATTTTGTGGGTGCTTTCTTTGGCTGTGTTTGTTTTTACATTTCATAACACTTTCAGACCATTTACAAAGAAAAGAAGTATATGGTCATAGACGTAGGAATGAAACAGGCTCAGTTTTATACGTTTATTTTCGCTTGCTTGGTGGTTTGGCTAATGCTATATCGTAACTGTTGTTTGTCCTCTGTGTGGAAAATCACGGGCATCGCAAAAATGCAAAAACAAACAAACACGAAAAGCAGTGGATACGTGTTCTCTTTTAGTTGGAGGTAACTTGTTCAATTACCATAGAATATAAGGATAAAGTTGTTAACAATGTAGTTTTAAACTTGATATTATCTTACTTCATGTACAACCAATTATAATATATTTTCAAGAGCCTGTATATCGAAACTGATTTTCTTTTCTCGTGCTACCTAACGTAAATCTTTTGCATCGTCTGTTTATTCTCGTTGCGTTTTCTTCGTCTTCTTCGCCTTGTTGCGTCGCCTGAAAAGGCGACATATAGGGGTTACTATTTTATGGAAGTGGTAGTAGGCATACAAGGACGGTTAAGCTAGATTTTCGGCATAATTGCTCTTATCATACTTGAGTTATGCCCCCTTTAAAAAAAATCGCTCAAATAAGGCTTGTGCAGGTAAAAACGTTTTTATTAATCTTTATAAAACTTTATGGAAGTGTTAGTAGGCATAGAAAGAAGATCAAGTTCGGTTTTTGGTATAATTGCTAATATCGTACTTGAGTTATGCCCCGTCAGTCGACACATCCAGCTCTGAGTTATGCCCCGTCAGTCGACACAACCAGCTCTGAGTTATGCCCCGTCAGTCGACACATCCAGCTCTCGGAGTTCTAGTGTTATTTTGTATGGAAACAATGATTTTCCGCCTGAAATAATTAAAACAAAAACATTCAAATGTTGATAAGGGAATTATTATTTTATAAGACTACCACAGACAGTTTGCATTATAAGACTACCACAGACAGTTTGCATTATAAGACTACCACAGACAGTTTGCATTATAAGACTACCACAGACAGTTTGCATTATAAGACTACAACAGACAGTTTGCATTATTGGTCCAGGTATATAATTTTAATTAAAGAGTTAAAATGATTTCAAAAACAGATAAATAAAAAGTATACATAACAACGCAATGATTTCACGATGATTTCACGACCTCCGAGATAAAACAAAATATCACGCAATTCACTCGGCAAGTTGGACTTACGCGCATAAACGTATATTTTAAACGCTATGTATATGATACAAGTGTGTTGTTTTTTCAAAATACTAATAAAAGCGTTGCACACGTTATATTCGAGTTATATTATCAATTTCAGTTGATGATTATCCATCAACGACCCAATATTTCCAATATACGTCTGTATTAAGGGTGTTATTTAGCTTCTTTCTATATAACGTACATTTCTTTTTAACATTTTAATTTACCAATTTGTAAAAAGGTTCCTTAAATCTATATAACAACAAATGTGTTACCTTCATCAAAATTGATTCATGTTCACTGCAATAAGGAAATGAATGCTTACATTTTATTTGCGAGTGGTAATTTAGTATAAATTATTTAATGTAAAAACATAGTATGATTGTTAGTTATTATTCTGGAAATACAAATTATGTATATAAACCTAGGCAATTCAAATTGTAGCTCATAATGCTTCTGTATTTATTCTCATCCCATGAACTTGTTTTTAAAGCGTTAATGTAGAATAACCGTCAATACTAGTTTGTTTCTAATTTTACTAGACCCAACAAAGTGCATTTCGCATTTTCGGTTAGGTTGTTTAACATACCTTAATACTGACTGACAAGTGTTACATCAGATCTAAGTTTCATAGGTTGACTAATCTGAAAAGGTTCAGTCTTGATATTCATTAACTGTCTTATTGTTTAGGGTAATTACAGATAAGAAGAGCTTGCTTAGGTAACTGAATACGGTAATATTGCTTTAATTACGTGGTTCGAGATTACAAAATTATACCGGTTTTGTTTCACTAAGCCAAGGGTAATTATGACTAGTATTCATGGAATTAAAAAGGAAAACATTATTGGAAACAGAGTTTACGAAGTAATTTCGATTAGTTCCATTATAACATTTTATATATCATTTAAGTAGCTTTTATGTTCGGTAATTTTGTTAATTTTGTAGGGCGTAACCTAAATTCTTCAGTAGACTTGTTTTTACTTACCTACGTACATATATCATGTGTTTATCGGGCGAGTTGCGGAATTTTATTGAGGTCGTATTGAGACACTGAAGCAGAATGTAGGTAGGGCCTAAACGCAGGGTTTCTGTCTGCATGTGGACACAGGTACACATTACGAAAATTGAAGCAGACGACACTATGTAACCAATCTCTAACTATTATATTAATTAATAATAAAAAAATAATTATGAGTTTATTGTGTTTTGAACACGTGCAAACGTGTTGTTTTTATGTCCGAAAAGAATGCGATTTTGTGCATCCAAACACCATGGTAGATGAAAACTATATAAACTGATTATGCTGTTAATTTTCTTTGATATGCCTTTATATGTATCATACAAATAACATAATGGAGCATATTTGAGATATTTCGTAGATTCTAGTACATACATTTTTTTAAATGACAACATCAAAACCACTACAAATTATTACTATGGACTAAATCAGTGTTTATTTTAGTTCAATATGCCTTCACATGACATGTATCACAGAAATCAGGAGCATAATATTAGAGAAATTTCGTAGTACATAATTTGAAAAAATGACTACATCAAAGTCACTATAAAATTATTAGTCAAGAATCAATCAGTGTTTATTTTGGTTTAATAAGGCGCTTGCTTCGCACCTTCAGCAGAATTTCCTGCATAACAGGTGGTTAAAAGTTATTTTATTCATTTGACTGCAAATTATCTTGTTCATTCACAACTGAATTAGCTTTATTTGCAAATCCGGTTTCAAGATCCAAAGTACAGTTGTCATTAGTTAAGGGCATGGAATCATGTTGTCATTTCTTACTTTATTTTATTACACGAGTTCGGGAAGTTTGTTAGTTAACGAGCTTGCTAACGCATTTTTTGGACGAGATCAATAAAATATGGTATGAAATGACATCGAGTGCCAGATCTATTTTATAACATGCTTTTAAACGAAATAAAACCCCTTCTAATTTTACAAAAATAAGTAAGTAAATCCTCAAAGTTGTGTACTGACGTGTTGTCATTTCATGTTGACGACGTAATTTAACCAAAATAACGTAATGCGATTGGTCAGTCAAAGAATACGTAGCCAATGAAAACGCTCAAAATATTATCTTACAAATGTGTAAGATAAAAATATTTGTAGTGACTGTATTACACGGACAACAAGGTAGGCCTATAGCATGTGATAAAAAAAGTAATTATTACCAACTTTTCTGTGTGCAAAAACCAAGGCAGGAAAAGTAATTGAATGAACAGTATACTTTCTAGTTTCATATATGAGTCCACAGCTCAAACTCCTATTATTGAAAACAATTGTTGCTGTCTACATTGAAGGTATATACATAATATATTATGCGTTATTTTGTGCTCTACAAATTTTACAAAGCACGCTTTCTACAATGAATATATAATATTATTTAATGAATATATAATATTATTTAATAAACATGTAAGCAAGATGTTGCAAAAAATGTACATAAAGTCTCTTGAGACGGGCATGTATATATTTTTTGATATTATGAATACTATTCGTTAAACAAAAAAAAACATCGTCACGAATGTAATAGTCACATCGTTAATCCGATTTCCGTCATTAATGACAGTATTTTATCAGAGGTAAGAAACCAGTAAATTAAAATTAATCTCTATATGGCCCTATCGTAAAATTGGAAAAAATTTCGGCATTATTTGTCACCTTATCTTTGAAAAGATGCTTGCCTCTACTTTTGCAATTTAAAATAAAACGATATGTTATGTTACTTCTAAGAAATGCATCTCACCCGCAAAATCACAGACAGCATTTGTAATTTCGACAACGCACATGCTGTCTATTAATAAACTATATGATTGATCAAACGGTTAATTAGTCACAGTACTGAGCCCAGTTGCTCAAAACTTTAACGGCCAATTAAGCTAATGCCCCCCCACAAATAGTTCCGTTTCTGGTCTCCTGCCCAAAGGGTCGGTAGGTAGGGATTTTTTTAAAATTTTATTATTTTTTGGTTATGATGGGAGAATGTTGTGTGTTCCATCTATGTTTCTATTCAGATGAGTATCGTGTATTATGGTACTCCATGTATTATGTATTATGGTACTCCATGTTTTACCCTAAAATTCGGCTATGAAATACCCTGCAATCCTTTATATAAATCAGTCAGAAACTGTATTACTTTGAACTTGTGAAAATGTACGTCAGCAATCCATTATGTTAATAGTTGCCTCACCTGATATATTATAAACGATCAGGTAGAAAGTTGCTCGTCTCTCTAAACTCAAGATCGTAATGTACTAGTCATAAAAAAATAAAATGTTTTATAAGGCTTACTTTGTGATCAACATGTAACCCATTTATCATAGTATTACGATATATGACTCTCCAATCTATAAAGGGCGGTAGTATCCCATTAAGATCTCAACGAAGTACTTGCCATGTTAATTATCCAGTCATGGAAATCTATCAGCCATTTTAAACGCTATATCACCAGTAAATTACCAATGAGCTTTCGTTGATCATGTGCTATATAAACAGGCTAGAAACGATAATAAAACATTTGCTACATGTAGATGTAAAGAAAGCGTGCTGTGAAAGACTGAAATCAATGTGGACAAAATATATGTTGAAGTACTCTTTTAAATGTACGTTAGTTAATTTTATACACCAGGATCAAACGTTTAAGGGTAAGTAACGAATAACAATAATAATAATAATAATAATTATTATTATTATTATTACTTGAAATAAGGAATACCAGAATTCGCTGGTGGATCATTAAATTTGGTTTCTTTAAAACATTGTATTTTTGTTACGCCAGCGGAACATTCACTGTTAAATTATAAAATTTAGATAGAAAAAATGACTTTGTTCCACCGGTGTAACATTTTTCGCTCTTTTTTTATAATTTAGTGAAGAAAATGAGGTTTATTTTCCAGAAACATCCTGGAAAATGGCTCTTTTAATTGGGATTCAGTGAAAAATCCCTGTTTAAAAGATAACAATATAATAATAATAATAATAATACTTATTATTTATTATTATTATTATTATTATCATGTTATTATTATTATTATTATTATTATTACTACTTGAAATAAGGAATACAAGAATTCGCTGGTGGATCATTAAATCTGGTTTCTTTAAAACATTGTAGTTTTGTACCGTCAGCGGAACATTTTCTGCAAATAACTGCAAAAATCTAAAAATTTCGAGACCAAAACTGACTTTTTTTTCCGCCGGCGTAACATTTTTCGTGCTTTTTTTAAATAATTTAGTGAAGAAAAATCAGGGTTTTTTTCCGAAAATGGCCCTTTTAATTAGGATTCAGTGGAAAATCCCTTTGTAAAATATAACAGTATCGTTATTATTATCATTATTATTATTATTATTATTATTATTATTACTACTACAAGCGAATTTTCACTGCGTCAGTTGGTTTTACATTGCATTTGTAAAAAAACAAAACAACAAGCAAACACTAGTCCACAGCAGTGTGCGCTTCAAAAATAAAATATGTCGACATTATACAGACTATTTGGATACATTATCGGTGAAATTATATAGACTATTTCAACAATCTATTGGCGAAGCATTGATGTAGCATAATTGAATTTAAATTGCGAAAGGGTGCTAAAAGTGCTTAATATGACCCTCACAAAAGGTGTGCACTTTATTGTAATGTATAATCGATAGCAAGTGGTGCATCATTTCGTAAAAGTGACTATTTATATTTATATATTTTTTAAATTGTATATACATGTACATATGTACATGTACTTATCCGCAGAACAAAATATATAATCCATTTGCATTCTTATCAAAAACTTAAACAGAACAAATGAATTTTGCGACCAATCATTAAACATTAGTAAGACGTGCTCTTAAAATAAGCTGACACAACCGTTTAGCATTCTTTATGCATTTAATTTTATGTCATTTGTTTGTATAAGCTCGTTAACTATATGTTTGTGTTTTTAGTTTTTGTTTTGGTTTACCATCCATGTGCATTCCATATTTTTCTTATTTAAACTATTTTGTACCTTGAACATTTGAGAAAATACAATTATATAAATCGTTGATTGCAATGTTGATAAATACAACAATATATTCTTTTTATTACTTATGTTCTCTTAAAAGTACACTTTCTGCCATGTTGCTTTCAGATACGTTGTGCAAGATCCGGGAACAATGGAAACAGCTCCTAAACTAATCGACCAAGATTGGGAAGCATTAATGAATTTTTCAAAGGCAGTATCAAAACATATAACGGAATCCAACAAAGCATTAGCATATGCATTGACATTTGCAGATGTAGCGCAGAAGGTCGTAGTTCCAGTCGGAATCATTCTGAATATGTTTGTTATTGTTGCTATTGTGAAACGAATTCAAAAACCATTCTTACAATTTTCGCTCAGTTTATCTCTCTCAGATTTACTGATGTGCATGCTTTTTGCTTACGGCTTATATTTCGACAGAATGAGAAACGCGTGGGACTTTCGTACTGTCTATGTAATTCCCTACAACGTCATTGCACGAAACATTTCGAACAGGAATCCTAATGCAAATAGCACATTGTATCAGAAATTTTTTGAATCTCATTTTCAGCAAGATGTCGGGAAAGATAAGCTCTTAGGCAACAATACACAATTTGATTTGTTTTCTTCATCGACAACAGATATGATGCCAGTCCAGAATAATCAAATCCACAATTCATTTATTGAAAATCGACTATCAGAAACAGACGTAAATAACAATATTAGCTTCAAACATAACCAAGAGCTGAATGCATTTTACATAAATACATCACATACTGATATATCTGACCAAGTCTCTAATTTTTCAAATCCCAGCACAATGTCAAAATCAGGTGATACCAAAAAAACAACCACATTTCCGTTTGATCTCGACGAAATGATAAGTATAAGCAATTTTAAATTTATTGGCGGTATTAATGTCAGTTTGACATCAAAGATCATTAGCTCTGCATTCATTCTACCTATTACAGCTAGTTCCTTGTCAATGTCAGGTTCTGCCATAGTTGTAATGATTAGTATTGTCTGGCCTTTTTATAAACTTTCAAAAACATCCACTATAATCGCAATAATACTGACCTGGTTGGTTTCGTTGCTCGTGTCTGGTGTTTCATTTATATATATTTCCGAAGAACAATATAGTGGCATAATAGACACAAAAATGAACCAAGTGCAGTTTTACTTGTTTTTGTTTACTTGTCTGTCGGTTTGCTTAATGACATGGATTTATATCATAATTGTCATTGTCGCTTTTAATCTGTGTGGAAAATCTCGTACACCTAATAGACGCAGAAAGTCGAAAGCAGTGATTACGTGTTGTTTGATAATTGGCAGCTATTTCGTTTGTTACATACCATACATGTTATACTATACAGGGGTACGTCATTTTGCCAATATGCCGGAGGGATTGTCTGTCGCCGGAGCGGTGGCACCGCTGTTCTTTGTGACCAACACATGCATTGATCCAATAGTGTATTCATTAAGAGTTCTTGACATCAAACAATATTTTACTAGAATAGTAAAGAAATTTTCTCCGACGGATCAGTCAGGTTCCGCGACAATGACAATGTCTTAAAATGTTTATTCGATAATTAATATTCAATGAATATTGTAAAATATTGTACAATAAACATGAAGTAGAGTTTGCATTTATGGAACATCGTGTACATAATTATTCTGTATAAAAGTAGTTTTCGCAACGATTCCATTCTAATGTACTACGTATTGACGTGATTTAAAAAAAAATACATTATGTAATGAGCTATTGAAGACTAGATTCTGTCAATTATTAATGATAATTTGTGTTCATTTTAGAACAACCGGTCAATTATTAATGATAATTTGTGTTCATTTTAGAACAACCGGTCAATTATTAATGATAATTTGTGTTCATTTTAGAACAAACGGTCAATTATTAATGATAATTTGTGTTCATTTTAGAACAACCGGTCAATTATTAATGATAATTTGTGTTCATTTTAGAACAACAAATGAAACGAGTGCAAATGACAATAGTTGAATTGTTGATAATTGCTAGTGTTAATTTTTTCTTATATTTTGAAATAAAGCTTTTACTGAGCTGAAAATGTTTTTTCATATGTATCTCAAAAACAATGTGTATAGAATAAACTTCATCTTACGACACTTTGTCTCTATTGAATAATAATATTTGTACATAAAAATATGTATCGATGTTGTTTTTTGTTCTTAAAGATTTGTTGATAGTATAAGTAATGATCTGTGTAAGAATTTGTAAGGAAGAAATATTATACTGTAAGTTTATCTTGTCATTGATTGTTTGTTGTAGCGATACATTTTCTGTTATCATAGCAATTTGTTGATGTATATGTAACGCATTTATACCATCTTCTGAACTATGTGTTTTGGACGAAATGTTATGTTTGAAATACAATGAAAATAAGTATTTTTAGAAATACAAACATGTGTGATAATTAATGTGTGTTATTTTGTTGGTCGGTGAGTTAATAATTGTACAATATTATAGCATAATAGAATATAATATCTGAATAGAATAATAAAATGATATTGTTGTTGGTATTGAACGTAGAAACAAAATATGTGCAAGTACAAGCGCACCTGAATACAATGGTGAAACCATAATTATTTACAAAACACAGGAACTTATTTGAACATGAGTGGATCGTATGAATCGTTGAAATCATTGCCTTCTTGAAATACTTCAGAAAATAAAGCATTCATTCAGGGGAGGGGGGGGGGGGTGGGGGCGAACCTTGAGTAAATATGTAGTGTTGTGAGCGATTAAGTGGATGTATGCAGTACCAAAATGGCGGATGTTGACAAACGCGCCACTGGGAATGCACAATGTGTTAGCTTTCTAAGTGTCTTTACGGACAATTTAGCATGGTTTGAATGCTTCATAATTGGCATCATTCAATCAGGCTCGTGTGACGGGCCCATAAAAGCGAAGTGGTTAAGGCGCTGGACATTGTCATTTGTTCATACGACCACGACCACGACGCTGTGAGTTTGATACGCGCTCTTGGTTTTCCAAGCATTTTTGTTTATTTTTTTTTAATACAAAATCTCATAATGTAGTAAACTATTAATGTTTTATCGAATGTTTATGCTTTTTTTGTATTGCTAATTTCTATATTATAATACTATTTGCATTGCTTTGGGATATCGAGTTTTCGAAGACATAGTCCATTTAAGGCTATAATTCCTTAATTGAATCGTCATATCTTGTTTTTGCACATTTTGTACTTAATTACTTCAAATAAAACATTTTTTTTTACTACCCTAATTGTTCATCGACATATATATACACACACTTATATATGCTATTTCCTGTACACATGAAGATGTTTACATTAATTAATAAAATTGTTGTACGTGTTGATGTTGCTTCGTTTATTGGTTGATGGTGATGTTATTTATATTGTTGTTATTTGAAATGTTGTTCATGTTTTACTTGCTACTGAATGATGTAACAGCAAACAAAACTATTGTTGTATCTGAAAGACAATAAAACAAAGACGATATACTATTATTCGTACCTCGCCTCAAATAATAAAAAACATGTGTAACACTGGCTGTGTGTGCTTTTGTTTATCAGTGTGTTAATATTTGTACTTTAATAAATGTATAAAACTATGTATTGAAACTCTTATTCATATTAAACGTAAAACGTAAACCGGTTTAGAGAGCACCCAAAACTCACAATAGGGCGGCACACGTCAACTGAGCACACTACGGCCTCAGGCTGAAATACAAGGGACTCGGAGGTGGTCTGCCCCCTGATATGGGTCATGCCAGGTTCACAGTCGTTTGGACAATCCCTGATGTCCTTTTGAACAAAACCCCAGCTATGGGTAAATAGCTAGATCCAGGAACGTTTTACAAGTTCTCACTAGTGCATCCAGGTAAAGTTACAAACCAGAAGCTTAGGGTGAGGTAACCCCTACAGAAACCTAGAGAGCTGAAGTAAGAGATGTCAGCCCAACGGCGCTCTCGAACAAATGGCATCATGCGGCGGCAAGCCTCGCGCTCATTTGTTTCTAAGCCTCACGTGATAAACTTCATCTTTATCCAACACTCACCTAATATTCTCTATTTTATTACCCTACGTTTAAAGATATATGTACCATGACGCTTTGTTCCGCGTAATAATACCTGTTTTGTGTGATGCTAATTACTTGAACCAACATCACAGTGTTATTTGTTTGAGACACATGTAACTCATTTTATTAAACAAAATTTACCTTCAGTGGAAGAATTAATTTGAATTTTATGAGCACATGACATAAACTTTTCTAACTGGACGATTGGCCGTTCGAGCCTTCTTCCGTTTTACTCAAGGACTCACACTACTAATCGAATATCTCATCCATAATTTAACAATGATGTTTTAAAACGGGTTCGGAGGTTTTAATTATGTAAACATGGATGCTTAACATATACTTTCTGATTTGATACAGTCGTTCCTATCAATGGGGTATAATATGTCGATACTATGAAATAGCAGCAAAAGGTCCTTTATTCAATGCAAGTGACCAATTGCCAAAACATCACAGCACAATACACAAACATGCAACAAACACAAAACACAAATATGAATAAAACAGGGATCACCGCCATGGAACAGTCGATGAAAAATTGGGGTTCTAAAACGCCTTATGAGCTTAAAAAAGTTGTCTTTTTGCATTGCGCGTTAAAAAAGTTTTGACAGTTAGCGTCACGTGAACAGTTAATTTAATATATGGTTAAAATTTTGTTGTCGTTTTCTATTGGTTTAAGTGTATATGCTTTTATCCTACTCCTGAATGATTTTATAGAAGGACATTCTACCTTCCGGACAATCTTTTGCTTCATCTGCCAAGCAAGAATTATCTGATCCCCTCATGAATATTTTTTAACAGCCTATTTGTTTTCACGAGAATGAGTGACGTCATTCTCAAAATATTAAAAAGGTCAAGAATGTAACGGTATATCAAAGTAAACGTTTTTAGATACTTGGCGGTAGCCAACGGTCTAACAAAGGGTGATTTTGAGATAATCGCATTACCTACTTTTTACTTTGCAGGCCCTGAAGCACTGACAATTGATACCCCCTATTTCGGCCAGTTCTAGATAAGTCGACACGTTGACTGTTATGCATATTATTGCGTTTGCATTAAGTAGTTTGCGTACAAACCTATATATAACTAACAAGATGTTTAAAGTTGAGAGTATAACATTGAGTAGTTATAATTGTTTTGTGTTTAAATCGCATTGAAGAAATTCAATTTTATTCAAACACATGTTTCCTTTCTGTTAAAAATGTTTTGCAATCTCCTACCTTTTCTCGACCAACAGTCTGTCTAAGCTATCAACGTTTCGATTATTTTATGTGCATACCTTTTGATAAGAGCTTGGGCAATGTCATGTCTTGTTTACAGAATTATCCACTTTACAGTTTTGTTATATGTTTAACCAATACAAATGCATGCAATTGCACAGTTTTGCTGCAATTTATGACTGACACCAGCAGTTGATGGTACGGAGAAAAACTGACAGCTAAAATCAAAGCTGTAACATTTGATGTATATGTAACGCGTTTATATCATCCTCGGAACTAGGTGTTTTGGACGAAATATTATCTTTGAAATACAATGAAAATAAGAATTTTTAGAAATACCAATAACATAATTAATGTGTGTTATTTTGTTGGTCGGTAGTTAATAATTGTACAATATTATAACATAATAGTATATTATATCTGAATAGAATAATACAATGATATTGTTGTTGGTATTGAACGTAGAAACAAAATGTGTGCAAGTACAAACGCACCTGAATACAATGGTGAAACCATAATTATTAACAAAACACAGGAACTAAGTGTCTTTACGGACAATTTAGCATGTTTGAATGCTTCATAATTGGCATCATTCAATCAGGCTCGTGTGATGTATTTTTCACTGGTGTTTTGACAGATTGCAATGTTGAATGCAATTGGTTTTATTAATAAATATTTTTTTGTATGTGTATGTACACTTGTACATTGTTTATATAATGAAATAATTAATTAACATTGAAAAAAATTAAGACATTGCACTTGTTCTGGAGTTGAGGACAAAGGTACATTCCACGTTTCAAGTGAATAACTTCTGTAGTCTTGAAGTCATACGGCTGTGAATATAAACTGAAACAGAACATCTATGTAAAAAGGGGCACAATTCTGTCAAAATACAAAACAGAGTTATGGGAAATTTTGCCCTTGATGTTGGAGTTGATGGCACATGTACATTCCATGTTTAAATTGAATACTATAGTTTTCAACTTAAAAGACTTTTGTATATGAACTTTAACCAGAAAATCTATGCGAAAAAAGGACCATAGCTCAAAATACAAAACTGATTTATGGAGAATTGTGCACCTATGCTGGAGTTAATGACAAAGGTATATTCCGAGTTTCAAGTGAATAACTTCGGGTCAATCCGGGGAAATACGGCCAGAATTACAGCCTGTTGTTTGCAAACGAGATGCACAGTCGAAAAAAATGCAGTGAGAACAGTTATTAACATGCACGAGTCGATACAGGTAAATCAGACGATTTATTAATGCAGACGATTGCAGCTTGTTTATAAACAGAAAATCACGATTCCCCCTATTTTTAATAAATGGTTAATACCCTCAATATCAACACAATTTAAACCGACTTTAAAATATGTTTCGTCGGTAAAATACGGACGACCTGACCAATCACATCGGGGAATTTCTACTGCATAATAAAACATGATATAACGATGCTCACAACGTATCGAACTCAGGAGATTTCGTATAAAGTCTGTTGGGTCAAATGGGGTAAACACGGACACATGGTGGGTAAATACGGACATCAACGTTGGAAAGTACGGACGCTATGTATTAGGTATGGATAACACGGACACCTTTTTCTTTAAACAAAAGTAATTCCTGAATAGCATTGTAGTTTATTAATCATGGATAAAATAATACTATTCATTAAAATGAAATTCATTAAAATGGTTTATTTAACAACAGCGTCAGATGACATTTATCTCAAACACTAGTGTCTCAACACATTTTTTTAAAGTGACTTTTTCAATGTCTTTGTTTTATTCAGTTTCTTGTCTTGGAGTGCATTCTTTTCAGCAACTAATTCGGGGCTTTAAGGAGTCGGTGTCGGTAACCTTCCTCAACGTGTATGCTCAGTACGTGGCCGTTATTGTAGCTGTGCTGGCATAAAGACTGACTCGACCTGTTGCTGGACAACTATCTCCGGCGACAGCGTCGGCGTAGGGGGAGCAGTGTTGCTCTCTATTGTAGAAAGGTCATCCACTAGAAATTGGACGCTCGTTAAAAGTTCCATCAACTGCTCCGGGTCACTTAAATCAATCATGGGGAAATGTCCATGGAGTCATTCGTGTTCTCAGGCAGCTGCAGTGCCGTTTATGTATTCAGCTGAAGAGTAAGCAGTGGTCAGGGCCACATCCATGTTGCTTACTTCGCTGGGCTTGAACGCACCATCTTTAATAGCCCATGGGTTTTGTGGGAATATTCCACACGTTGTGAATTCCATTTTTATGTTGAAGGTAGTCACTGACAACGCCCATGCCTAATTAAAGAGAGATGGGAAGATCTATTTATTTACAAGATGTAATGGTTGTTCTTGCATAACTGCGGAACATGCATGATTGTATGCAGACTTCACTGGGCCAAACATAGAACACTGGGCCCAACATAGAACACTGGGCCCAACATAGAACACTGGGCCCAACATAGAACACTGGGCCCAACATAGAACACTGGGCCCAACATAGAACACTGGGCCCAACATAGAACACTGGGCCCAACATAGAACACTGGGCCCAACATAGAACAATCAAGGGGCTGTACAATGTGTATGGAGTGCGGTGTTAATGCAATGATGACGATTTGGTTTTGGATTGCCAGCTCTAAAATAGTATGTTTTCTTGGGACGAGTGACCATCTAAAATCAGTAGATGTGGTCGTTGTTTGCCGCAATGCTTGAGAAACACTTGCTCCCACAGCCCGCCAACGTCGTCGTTTATCAAGCCATTTTCATGGTATGCCCAGTCCATCCCTTCTGGGGCCATCATGGCGTGCACTGATTTGGCGTTTTCCAAGGCGTTTTCCCCTTCGTTATGAACAGTTGTGGCATAGCGGTCCCCGAGGCATTCACACATGCCAAGACAATTAAGTTTGACGATTTCAATCTTGTTCCTGAAACAACGGTTTTAGTCCCCCGTTTTTCAAGGTTGAATCCGCACTCAGCGCAGTTCCAAATTTGATCTGGTTTGTCTGCTAAATCCAATTCCTCGAAACGGGAGGCCAAATCATCGAAGTACTTACGCACTGCCTCAATGCCCCTTGCACGAACTGATGATAAATGTTCAGGTTTCCTTACGGTGAGTTCAGGGTGGCGTCTTCTCAAGCCATCCCACCAATCTTTTGCCGCTTTGAAGCCTTTGTATGATGCACGCACACTCCCTTGTTTGCCGATGCGATTGGCCCTCCGCACTGAGCTGCTTTTTTGACAGTGGTGACAACAATATTCTGCACTGCTGATGGTCGACCATGCTGAACATGCATGTCATGTTTACCGCTAATCCAGTCGCCTATTGTAGATCTTGGTATTTTATAGGAAGCTGTCGCCTCTCAAACAGATGCAGCTTGACGGCACGGACAGCTCTCTCTACGCCATCTTTGATGTACTTCATCGGTTTAGCCATTTTAGTGTGGGTTTTCTTAGACGGCATTACTGAAATTGTAAAGGGGTAATATGTGTTATCGAGGATACCGGTATGTTGAATGTCTTTAAAAATAAAATACAATGTGCAAAATACATGATTTTCGGATTATAATGGACTTTGAGTTTTATGTAAATATCGCCTTGCACTGCTGCTTTTGCTTGAATAATTACTTTTTAAGGTGGTGTGGGAAACTGATAGAATCTCAGGAGCGCTTTTTGAAAAGCTACCCGTTGGCTACACCCGATATAGAATTAAAGTAATTAGGTTCACCTATAACTGCAAACATGTACTAAAACAACATCAGATAAGTTTTGAGCATGTTTATTCATTTTAGACTGTTTAGAACAGACCACAACAATAAGAGGACGAATTTAAATATTTCCAGAGACTATTTTCTTTATATAAATCAGTGTTATTGATTTTAACAGGTCAGTTCCAGCACAACTGACTCGTGACGATATAGAACATAAAATAATATATTAGATCTCAATTCAAATATAAACAAATTTCTTGAAGATCTATATGTGTACATTAACATATTTTAAACAAAGTTCAAACGACTTCAGTCTTTCTTCCAGCTGTGAAACCATATCGTCTTCCACAAGGAAAACAAGACTGACGTTCTGCATCGGACCAGTTCTCTTTTTGAAATTTTCAAGAACACACTTGGCACGCAAATAGCATGTGACGCGAATAAATCCATCCGCAAACGGCCGCTTGATTGGTGCAGCATTTTTCCGACACAAATATGCGGTTTTGCCAGTGAATCCTTTCGAAGAATAGATGGCAAAAGCGTTAGCGTCAAACTTGTTAGCGACCTCGGGAGCGCAGTGATAAACTGGACCGATGGCCAACTCTTGATGCTAGTGGTGCATCCCCACGGCGTAAAGGTTTCTAATAATTACTTTGTTATATCTGACAATTGCAGATAATATGGGGTCTATTTAGGTTACTAAAGTGATATTTGAAGAAGAAAAAAACACAACCTCCACCTTTTTCCTCATAAATCAGGCTTATATTTATACGATATATAAAGATCTAGAACTAAGATCTATATGAGATATTGAAAAATCTAGAAATAGTATATAAATCTAATTTTATTTTAAACACCACAACATACCGATATCCCCATAGCTCAACTACATTATATGCAAGGCAGAAATTAACATATCACTGATTCAATAAGTGTCCGTATCCTTAGGTGAAGAAGACAAATCGGCCAATTACGGACGCTGAGTTTAAGTTGAAATATTGTTAAATATCATCATTTGTCAGTGCTGAAGTCGTTTAAGTAAAAATTATCAACACAAACACAAACAAATTAAGCGAAGGAGGTATTAATGTATACAACAAAATACGTAGATGTATCACAGAGTCGAAAACTCACGCCGTGCAACTTTGCTGTTCACGTGAAAGGGTCGTAGTGTAAACGTCATCGATTGGTAGAGAAAACGTAATGTTTTCGTGTGTAAAACAGCATTAATTAACAACTTGCGGTTAATTGTCCTCAGCATACTAAGAAACATGATGTCATAATATGAAAAAACAACAACAAAAACACGAACACATACTGGATTAAAGCATTTATGAGCAAGACTTTTGATCTTAAACCATGATCAGATGCGGACGCCGATGCCGGGGCGAGCAGGAAAGCTCACCTATTTTTCGAATAGTCGAGATGGAAGCTCTTGATTTAAAATAACGTTTACATTAACAACGTCCAAACACAGCAAGTCAAAGTAGTGAGTATTTTTAAGAAATAACAATTTTAAGTCTTCATGTATAAACAAAAATATGTCACTCGAGGGGATGGCGTCATCAATGACGCAAAATTAAGTTCTGTGAGGGTGATACAATTACAGTACAAGTATTCTCCAGATAGCAGCAGACGATCTTGAAATAATTATGATATAATTATGAACACCCTTACGGATTAAAACATGTCTTTCGAAAATGTAATTTTGTGCAAACTTAAGAAAAGGTGTGATAATTAAGAAATAATAACGGAATTTATCAATATTCACATCACGGGAGACAACTTTTGATAAGGAAATGCTGAGCCGCGCTGTTGGCGCAATTCGCAAAAGGCACTTGTCATAAGACAAGCCGCTGATGAGTTTGGTGTTCCTCGATCAACACTCTCCGACTAATTGCGATCCTGCTTGACTGATTAGACCGTACAGCGAGAGCTCACCGACGAGCAAGAGTCGGCTCTCTCTGGGTACCTGAGGTACATGGCAACTCAAGGCTTACCAGCTTCCAGACAGAGCGTGAAAGGAAAAGTTGTCGAAATGCTCACGGCGACAAGGCCGAAAAACGTAAATTGTGTGTTTCGGGCAACGGTCTCAAAAATGTTAGGTTGGGTAGGGGTTACGTTTTTTTATAGTTTTCTTTCAAGTCTAGCCATAAAAGCGAATGAATTGGAAACGCTTAAATGGCAATACTATTCATTCATAAAGAGATCCAGAATAATAAGTGAATAAAATAAAGCAACTTTTCGACACAGATTAAGGAGTTAATCACGATTAACTCCCCTGAAAAATAAAAATCTGACAAATTCAGATTTCATGGAAAACGATCGTCTCTTTTGGTTCGGGGGTGGGGGGTGGGGGGTGGGGGGGTGGTCGCTAGAACAGAACTTTTTGTTTTGGCCTAACTAATCATTACAACACAGATGCTTAAACTATTACACATCTTGCACATTATACAGAGGCATCACACGAATTGATTAATAAGCAATAGCACTCTGAATTATATATAGTTTCTATGAATATAACTCCAATTAAAATGCTTAGCGTCTCAGGTTCTTCTTTAAAGAGTAAATCAGAGAAATGGCCCCTCTGACAAGAGGCTGAGAAGTATTTTGTCACGTCATGGATTGAGCGCCAGAACGGCGGAGAACATGGATCAGGCACGGGCTGCCATGTCCAACGAGGCGGTTAGCAACGAGTTCTTCGCTTGTTCGAGAGTACTCTTGATCAATACCAAATGAGCGACAAGCCTGAGTGTGTAATTATTCATTAAAGGTGCGTAACGACGGTATTTCCCATAAATATAGACACGTCTTAAAACAACACATACTCCCATTTTTCACGAATGTATTTTTTTTGTAGCAGTACAATATTGACGAAATTGTTAAGATTTGTATAGAAATCTGCAACGCCGTTGTTTTTTCGATACACGGTTCCAGAAGGATTCGAACTCGCGTCTAAAAAATCGCGCACTTCAATAGAAACATTCCTATGCTAGGCTATATTTATCAATAGTGCGCATGCGCGTACCGGTACTTCATGTACAGTTCATTCATATCGGTTTTACTACTACTTATAATTTTCCCGCGCCCGCTCAAATTGTCAAGGTGACAATTTGTTATATTATTATAAAAATTATATTACTGTTTGTTTATAAAAACGAGACCTATGTGTGAAGTAATCATTTAATGAATACTTCACACACTTAACCTTATATTTATAAACCCTATAAAACTACGAACACAATTGATCGATGGACGAGATATCATTATTTGAAATGATAAATGCAGTTGTACATATACCTTCCGGTACGTGTAATGGATGCATTGAAGACTACAATGGCACAAAGCACGATGCTTTGCGCAAATGTTGAAGCATCAAGCCGGCAGTCGCTTGCAAGTCTTGCTGAGTACCGTAAGTATCCTATATGTTGGAACACTTGAAAATAATTATTTTTATGCTGTCCCAATTTTTAGAAACAGAAAAAATAATTCCTCTTAAATATGCCCCAATATTTATAATAAAAAATTGAGGTAAAAACCCATTATTCTTATGGTTGATTTGCGTAATGGGTGTGTATTTTAATCCCTGTCAAAAATACAAGTCACAGTGTATATAGATCTTTGCCCCAGTTAGTAATTTATGGCGCGCCGACAAGGGGCCACGTGGAAGGAGTCAGCTGCCATGAGATACGGATGTATGGAATATCTACATGGGCATTCACAACTTTGACAATTTGCTTTTACATCGCAATTTATCGGTGCCGATAAATAACAGTTAGATGGCGACTTTAGTCGCCGAACTAACGGAAACTGACACTAAATTGCCAGTTTGTAAAACTGTGTCACAAACTTCATAAACAGGAAAACTTCAAATTGTCCAAGTGTCCCAACAAATTTAGAGTCACGAAAAATAATTATTTTACCAGATTTAGAAGCTGTCCGAAAATTAAGAGTGTCCCAACATATGGAGTATTTACGGTATTTGGCTGTCTTGTTGGCTCCTAAGTTGTATCGAGTTAAGCCATATTCTATAGCTCTGACACATCCACCTAACACTGACCTGTATACATGTTTATATTTCAAATCTGTTTTGACGTAAATATATATTCCGAACTGGAATCCAGTTAAATCGATATTCGAGCTTTCCACTAAAAATACAGTTTGGATATTGTATAAATAAACACGTGAAACACTTGCACGAACAAAACTGAGTATACATATAGGAAATAATTCAAGCGCGTAATTATACCAATGTGGCGCGTCGTGAGAAAACCGAACTTAATGCAAGTATGTAAAGTGTCGTCCCGGATTAGCCTGTGCAGTCCGCACAGGCTAATCCAGGCCATGACGGCACTTTCCGCCTACAGTGAATTTATGTTTGGAAGAGACTTCCTTCAAACAGAAAATACCACAAAAGCGGAAAGTGCCGTCCCGGATTAGCCTGTGCGGACTGCACAGGCTAATCCGGGACGACACTTAACGCACATGCATTAAGTCCGGTTTTCCCACGACGCCCCTCCAATAGATTTCAGGGCCCGTATTCACAAAGCTCCTTAGGGAAAACTAAAGTATATTCCTTAAATGTATAAAAGTCCTTAAGTCTGTGGTTACTTCACGTACAGATATTTTTACACTTAAATGTTTCAAACCAGTAACAATTACTTTGATATTTCAGATTTTACCCGTTGCTTAACGTAAATCAGTGGATTTCACATCTACATTACATATACATCTGAAAGTTTCACTTACGTACAACCTTAGTTAAGATTTTCCTCAGGAGCTTTGTGAATACTGGCCCAAGAGTGCCATATCAATTTGTCCGAGCTATATAAAACACCTAAACACTATACCGTTTACCTTTTCATTTTTTTTTAGGAAACGCGTCTTTAAGGTATTTTTTTCTCAAACGGTCTATATTGGAAAACTGCAAACGGTAATTATTGATTGTCTCCTAGCGGCAATTTGCAGAGCACTCTATCGGAGGCTATTGTAATGTTTGTTATAAAGTTTTATTATTATTACTTTAGAATGTCAAGCTTCATTGGCCCTGTGTGCAGTTATGCTCTAAGGTCAGTCGGTGTATGTTGTGATCAATAGCATTTGGCTGTCATTGAGCCTGTGCAGAGCATGCTGTTGCATCGCGCAACAACATCAGTGCAACAAAAAACTGTGTTTGTTGAGCATGTTGGTTTACACTGAAAATGTGATCATTTGATTAATACCCTTAACTAGTATAAATAGTAGGGATAAAGAGTTATCGGGAGGTTTAGCTTATTATTTGAAAGAGAGAACTACGTAGAGAATTGACCGGAAGATACGTGATTGAGTTGACCAATTATGGCTTTATATTTCAGTGGTAAATATTAGCACATGGTTGCATAATCCAATCAATTTTATTCAAATCCTTGGACAAACAACCTTGGACGAACAGAAAGGCGGAGCGATCTAAGTACGTCTACTGGTTAATTGTGAGATAGTCAGGAAAGAAAGTCTGTAAGGGTTTTACGGGTTATTTATCATCCGGGAAAATTCGACTTCGGGGTTGCTGTAGGTCGAAAAACAATGTGATTCGTTCATGGAACATGAGGTTCATAATTATAAGTTTAATAAAGACGTACATAGTTTGTATCTTAGTGTCAAAATAAAATGTAAAGTGTAATGACGTGTGCGTCTAAGTAACGGACACACACCCTCTTTCGAGCGAAAATTGTGTAACACAGCATATCATAATTGATAAAGGAGATCTTAACATTTAAAGCAGCAGTTCAGAAAACTGCAAATAAAAATAAAACTTTGCAGAAATCGACATCTTTTCGATCAAAATACCAAAAAAAAAACCGATTTAAATCGGTAAAATAATAACGGTTTGGCAACTTTTTTTATCATATAGTTATCTGTGTGCTGTAACTGGTGACGCCTGTGGAGTAAATCAGTTTGTGCATGAGTGTATATTCCGTTCGTACTAAGCATTTTCGAACACTGTATGTAAGCGGGTTACTGTATTCTTTCCGAATAGACTTTCTTCAATCAAAAACAAAGAAACAATTTATTTAAGAAAGAATTAACCCTTTATATAAATTTTCGTTGAAATGTTATTAAAACTCAACAAAGAGTAGATCTACATCTATAAATAACTAAAATCTTTAAGTTGGTCACGATGTTCTCCACCCACAATCCGAGTACATTCTAGAAAATTGAAATTCAAATGGGATTAATCTCACCGTTTCAATTCCAGGCATATATTCATACACTTTTTGATTTAAATGTTATAAACATAATTCATCCAAAACATTGAAACATTAACTATTACATTCCGATTGCTTTTAGTTTAAATTCCAACACACTCGCGTCCTAGTTTTTACACTGTGTAAACTTCAAACTTTACCGAATGACGTAGAAGTGACGCAATGCAACTTTTCAAAAATCGATGTATGGTTTATAGTGGCTACTGTATACTAATTCTTCTTCGTGAATATTATTGGCGTTACCAAATTAAATTATTTGTAAAATTTTAGAAGATTGCCGGTAAGAAAAAGAGAACTATTTATTCGGGAGGTACGCATAAATGCTAGCGAGTTATAGGGTTCGAGGCTCGTCATAAAACATAATAGTTTTAAGTTAAACCTTTAATTAAACTGCTTTTAAAATGCAATTGAGTAGAAAATATGATAAATAGAATACATGGTAGGTGCCGGGAAGGATAAAGTTTATCCGGTTTGGCCCGAAAACAAAAATAGGGCTCGCTAAAGCCCGCCGTATTTTCATTTTCTAAGCCTCACCGGATAAACTTTCTCCATCCCGGAACCAACCATGTATTCTCTATAAAATGGCTTTTGTAAGAAAGAAACAGTTTTCAGTCGAATAAACGCCATTAACGTTCATTATAACTCATGCAAATTTAAGATGTATTACATTATGTTTTATGGACTGCGGCTTTAATGTTGTGTTTACCATACAGAAAACATATACACCATCACCCCAGCCGTAAGGAAATGGTGACGTTATGATTTACTGGCACTTGCTGCTTTATCACGAAATTACTAGTATCTAATTTGTTATTAAAGAAATACAAATAGTTTCACTGAGTAACAAATCAATATTATTTAACTTAATAAATGCATGTACTATTCAAACGCCAACGTGTAAATGGTAAAGAGTTTCTTTATAATGGTTGATTTTGGAAATACTTTTGGGCAATAGCTCAAATTAATCAAAGTCGGTACTTAGAGGATGTGTCACAAGCAAGTGAAAATAATACTTGAGACAAATGACTTAATTTTCAATTAACTTTTATGCATAAAACGTAACTGTTGTACCGTTGATATATAAAATAAACTACGGCCCGCTAGCTCAGTTGGTAGAGCGCTGGACTTTAAATCCGGGGATCGTGAGTTCGAACCCCCATATAACTTGTGTGGGGATTGGTCATGAACTTATTTCTACGGCCATGCTCCCCCTACCTCTGATTCAAGTAGGGCAGTTGTCAGTTACTGGCTTAAGTATGTGCACTTGGTATTGGTAAACCGCTTAGATCGGCTAAGCTTGCCCAGAAAAAGTGTGAGTAGGTTAACTGATCGCCGTGATATGACTGAAATACTGTTGAAAACGGCGAAATATCTAAACAAAAACAAAAAAACAAAAATAAAACAAACGTATGTATTGATTTTTTGCATTAATTAACCTGTACGTTACCTTCGCACGTTTTGTTTGGTTTTAGAGGCCGTTTATATGGCATCATTAGCAGAGTTTACCTTTGGTCTGGTTTAGTAGGCGAAAAAATATATATTATCCTATTATCCTAACATACAACAATTAAGTATTTCTTTGACAATTTATTGTCTTGACCATACGCAATTAACCAGCAGCATTTGCTTCATTTACGAACCCAGACACACAATTAACCAATATTATTAGCATCATTTACGAATACAGTGTAACGATAAACACTATAATTAACCATTTTTGAGTTCATGAAATGACGATGACCTTTTCTTTAACCGTGATGTTTTACAAATTACCTATTAAGTCTTACTGTTTGTGCGGAAGAAAGAGCCTAATCAAGGAGAGAAAGATAGTTATTCTATGATATGTATGCTTCATTTCTTGAGTTGTAAACCTTATTGTCACTTTTAATCCTATGCGATAGAAGTAAGTCTTGTTTCTTTATTGTAATAACAGTAAACCTCTTTATTTAATGCTAAGTAGTGAAATATAGAAAAATATCAGTGAGATATATCCCTATATCACTCACAGTGAGGGACTACTTTTTGGGGTCCCGATTTAATACGGTAAATGAAACGGACCGTCATCGATGCCGGGCTCAAAACTGTGAAATGACGTCATTATTTTGACGTCATGACGTTATGATTCCCGCGATATTTTCAAATAAAATGTAAAACAAAGGTTAATAAAGCATAAAATAAAAAGAAAATATGTTTGTTTTCGGTGTGATAACGCGTGATATCATCACCGGAAAGGGAGACAATTTATATATTTTCACTCGCGCAAGCGCTCGTGGAAATAATAATTGTCTCCCTTTCCGGTGATGATATCACGCGTTATCACACCGAAAACAAACAAATATCCTCTATTTATTTGTGCTGATATTTCACATCATACATCCTGTGTTCCAGAATATTTTTTTTAATTTGACAAAGTTATTGCTTAGTGTGTTTTACTTGAAATAAAAAAACAACAAAAACAACGCTTTCTCGTTGATTGTGTACAATATGCATTCCACTCACCCTGCGGGCTCATGGAATACAACGTTACAGAGTCAAATACCAAGTCTGCCATGGTGTAAAGCAAGTGATTAGCACATTTTGTTAATTGCCATTTAAAATCATACATGTATTTCAGATCATAGACACTAATTGTTATCGTGTGTGTGTGTGTGTGTGTGTGTGTATTTCGAAGTGTATGAGGTCCTTCCGCGCCTGAGGCTGCATTATGTGAGGACCCGGAGTGTGTCCCAGCACTCCTACCTAATTAACTTACTGGAGACTCACGAAAGTTGGGACGAATTTTGAATCATAGCTGCAATTTCCAGCTAATTATTTTCTTACTGAAAGATATTATAATTTTGGTGTGGTCATGTGCTGTGGGGGGAAACCGGAGTACCCTGAGGAAACCCCACCTGTCCGGTATGGTGACCACCAACCAAACTTACATGCGCCGGGAGCGGGAAGCGAACCCGGGACGCCTAGGTGAGAAGCCGCTGTATCAACCACAGCGGAAGCCGGACAGCCATAACGTCCTATTGGAAATGAATACAAAATTACAGTTTTCAACCACACGTTTTGCTCGTAGAATATCCATTAAATACCACTATTTTAATTGACGGTTTTAAGCTCGACTATTCGAAGAATAGGTGAGCTTTCCCACTATCCCCGGCGTCGGCGTCCGCGTCTGAATTTGGTTAGTTTTTATTCAAAAGTCTTGTAACTTCAAAACTACATAAGTTATTCACTTGAATCTTGGAATATACCTTTGTCATCAACTCCAGTGTCAGGGGCAATATTCCCCATAACTCTGTTTTGTATTTTGACAGAGTTATGCCCCTTTTTCACATAGATTTTCTGGTTAAAGTTTATATTCAAAAGTTTTGTAACTTCAATACTACAGAAGCTATGCAATTGAAACTTGGAAAATACCTTTGTCATCAACTCCAGTATCAGGGTGAACATTTCCCATAACTATATTTTGTATTTTGACAGAGTTATGCCCTTTTTCACATAGATTTTCTGGTTAAAGTTTATATTCAAAAGATAGGTAACTTCAAAAATACCTAAGTTATTCTTTTGAAACTTGGAACTAACCTTTGTCATCAACTCTAGTATCAAGGGCAACATTACCCA
This sequence comes from Congeria kusceri, assembly GCA_027627225.1. NCBI lineage: Eukaryota > Metazoa > Mollusca > Bivalvia > Myida > Dreissenidae > Congeria > Congeria kusceri. Next base: position 11,041,971 of record CM051033.1, on the reverse strand, counting down.
TAACTCTATTTTGTATTTTTGACAGACTTATGCCCCCTTTTCTGTTTAAAGTTTATATTCAAAAGTTTTGTAACTTCAAAACTACATAAGTTATTCACTTGAAACTGGGAACTGACCTTGTCATCAACTCTAGTATCACGTTAACATTATCCATAACTATGTTTAGTATTTTGACAGAGTTAGCCCACTTTTTACATAGACTCTGTGGTTTAAGTGTTTGTTCCAAAAATTTATACACTATCAGGGTTTGACCTTAACTTTTGGGAAGTGGTGGTCCACAGGACCGGCTACCTTCTAAGCCTACTGGTCCGATACTGCATGAACTGGTCCCGATAATCAAAATACATCGAACTGCATAGTGCATACAATGGTTTAAAAAACGAAATGGCTCTGAACTGATACCGTAAAATATATAACTCCTTGAACTTTACATAAATTTGACATCCATGCGTTTTCGTATGCTGAGCAACCAAATGACATTAGCACAATCAAACAGAATTATTTATTGATTGGGCTATCCGTTCCTTAACGTTTTGTGATAATTCCCACAATGCGGAAACATAGACTTGAATTTTGTTTACTTTGATTGATTTTAATAATGATACAATTTAAAACTGAAAGTTGTAAAAACAATAATAAATTATTGCTGCGTCGAAAAGAGAATACGTTGTTTAATAGTACTGAGCCAGGAGAAGTAGTAACAATACCAATGTACAAAGTATTTAGCCAAACTTCGGAATTTCGGTTTTTTGGTCAAAGAAACATGTGAATAAATTTAATTGACCTTGTAAGTGTTAAATGTTATAATTTGAAAAGAAACTCATTATACAATATATGTTGTTTGAATAAACTTGTATTACAGAAATAAAAAGTTATTAAATAACTATAATTATTATAAAAGGAAATTGCTTCTCTAAAGGCGACTACAATGCAAGTCAGATATAATTTCTAAAATCAAATTGGTGTTAAGTTTATTGTAAAACGTATATAACACGCTGTAATAACATAGATTGGAAAGTTGAAGAATCGGAAAAGGCGCGATTTATACACGAGAGCTTGTGGTAAAATGCTAATAAACAACATCATCTCTGACGGTTCTCTGTGTTCTTAATAACACATGATAATTCACGAATTACACAGTTGGAACCAGTCCAAAAAGAACTGGTCACCGGACCGGTCGTCCTTCGAAGACAGCCGGTCCGAGCAAATAATCACAGGTCTCGGACCGACGGACATGCGTTAAGGTAGAACCCTGAACTATACAAGGCTTCACTTATATATTATGTATTTTAACAAATTTATGCCCCTTCCACTATCCAAAATATGTACCAACCGAAGTACTTCGAATAGTCGAGCGCGCTGTCCTCTGACAGCTCTTGTTATTTATATTCTATTACTTTGTGTTATGTCTGCTATATTCAAAGAATAATTAAAATGCATGTTCGTTATTAATGATAAGCTGTATGCACTTAATTCAAAATACTCGTTCTGTATTTTTCTGCCATGGGTGATCTATCAACAAAGGTTTTATGAGGTTTAATTCGAGATCAATATATATATTCCGTTACCTAATTATAGTGATATATACTAATATCACCTTTCTACCCATCAACGACACCTCATTCAGATTTTCACAAAAGACTCGACATGCTTATTATCAGAACAGAACAGAACAGAACAGAAATTTTATTTTCACTTAAACAATACATGTTTATCGTGATATAAACAAATAATATACATAATTTAAGTATAGAACATAGGTTTGGCAAGTTTGTCAATTTATAACAGATAAATATGGATGGACGTAATGACTAACAACGATGCACAAGTATATTGTATTTAAATACACCTATCATGGAACACATTTAAAGAACCGTTATTTGGAGCATGCTTATCGATGTTTAGAACATAAACCTATATTAATATAAATAATAGTAAATAAGAGTACGAAGGAAAAACATCGATGCTTATACATGCAATTTGAAAGGAAAAATACAGCACTATATGCATTTGTTTGTTAATGATACGAACCAAACGTCAATGTTTCAATGTCTCAGAATATATAACAACATAATTTTTATAAAAATCACTGCTTGCATGTTTGTATATATATAGTTTTAAGTTGCTAACATTTTAATTGCAATAAAAGTAGTTATGGCTAAAATGTAACTAGTTGCCATTTATAATCGAAAATCTTTGTTTGAATGCCTCGCAGATGAATTTGCTTAATAACAATATCTCTTTTTTATTGTTGGTTGAAAGAAGTTGTATGAACTTGAACATACTAGGGCGGTTTCTATAATACCGCTTAATGTATTTGTTTCGTAAATTTTGATAAGGAGCGCAGACAAAAATAAAATGAAATTCATCCTCGATATCCGAGCTATTACATATTTGACATAGTCTTTGGTTACGCTCAACCTGTTGGCCTCCATATCTGCCTGTATGAATCCTTAAATAATGCGCAGAAGTACGAATTTTAGTAATAGAAGTTCTTAATTTTCTACAATTTATTTCATTTAGATATGACTCAAAACCAATTGCAAAATTTAATATGTATTCTTTCCAATGTATGTGATTTTGAAAAACCCCACACCTCGCAACCATACGACATAATAGGAGAAACAAAAGAATCAAATAATTGTAAAGCAGTTTTAGGCTTTGTATCATATTTTTTCAGGTTTGTTATGAGATTATTAATTGCTTTTAATGCTTTTCCCTGGAGAGTTTGTATAGTCAATTCAAAGCTGCCAGTATAGTTTAATGTAACACCAAGGTAGTTAAAATCGTTCACGTTATCGATTAATTCGTTCCCGTAAAACCATGTCTCACCCCTTTTTAGTCCGCCCCTTTTTCTGAAAACGACAGTTTTTGTTTTGGCAACGTTTACCTCTAATCCCCATTTGTTGCAATATTCATATAATTTATCAAGAGACAACTGCAACTCCTGTGGCGATGAGCCTAAAACTGCCATGTCATCCGCAAATAATAACATTGTCAAACAGATATCTTGTAAGCTTAGGCCACTGTGAATAGTATGCTGTAGATGCATTTCTAAGTCTTCGACGAATAGAGCAAATAGGATCGGTGAGGTTATCTCCCCTTGGCGTAAACCTATTGATAATTCAAAGTAATCGGAGACTGAGTTACAATGTTTCACGCATGATTTAACCGACTGGTACATGTTGCGTATAATGCGAAGTAATTTACCATTTAATCCTACTCCGTGGAGCTTTAGCCAGAGAGCATTGCGATATATTGAGTCAAAACAAGATTTGAGGTCCACGAATGTGCAATATAAGCGCTTATTTTCCTGCTGTACTAATTTTTGTATAACATATTGAAGTATAAAAACTGCGTCAATGGTTGACCGCCCCTTTCTAAAACTTATTATCCATGCCTGGTAAATTATCAGATTTTCACAAAAGACTCGAGATGCTTATTATCCATGCCTGGTAAATTATGAGCTATTTAAAACTGTACGTGTTCGATAAATGACCTTTAGGTATTTTTCGACTAAGCACTATAAAAACAGGTTGAAAACGATACGAACCATACATTAGATACGACGAACTTGTGTTAAGGGAGATAGAAAACTTTGAAGACAAAATACTTGTCGCAGCAAATATTCTGGTGTTAACTTTGTCCTCAAGAGTCGATCGTTTAAGGTAAGTAAACCTCTTTTATAGTGATATCTTATAAAGTATAATTATATTTTTTGTATTGTTGTATTACAATTATTGTAGTGAAACGTTGTGTTTTATATTATTATTATTATTATTATTATTATTATTATTATTGATGTTCAACCAGCTATTTATTCTAAGAAGTCAGGAAGTATATTTTCTATAAGAAATTAGAATTTAAGTTGAGAAAATATGTTCAATATTGCGTTTATAGAGAGGAATTTAAATTAAATAACTTTTACTGCGCAGTTAAATATTATCACACATGAATATACGCAAATACTTAAATGCGTTCCAATTTAGCATTACGACTGAAAGCTAAACGAGTCAAAATGAAATTAGTCTCGCCCCAGCGATTTGAAAGCGCATTATGTGTTTGGTTTCCGCCGTGCTGTGGGCGTTAACGTGTTTTTTGAAAAGCAATGACAAATATAATGTTGTAACAACGTATTTCGCGTCCAATAAAACCAAATTTCAGTATTGACTCCACCAAATACGACATTTCAATATTTTGTCACTTCAGACATACAGCATTCATAATCTATGTTTAATTGTCTATTTGAAATGCAATTTGTACATGTATATATTGTTTCTTTCTGAAAACAACAACAACAACAACAACAACACAAATGCGCAAACATTCATTTCGCCTCGTTTTGCCTTTGTTCTTTGTCAATATTACACCCCGTACAGCCTGCACTGCAGTGTATCCCACTTGTTGGCACATGCGCAGTTCTTATTTCTCAAATTAAAAACCCAATGTAACAGTTGCTGTAGGAAACGCGGACCTGTATCGACAGAACATATTTTATTAGATTTTTCGATAAATAAACTAGTTTTTTAGTTACTTTTACTAATTACTTTTTTGTTATATTAAACTGTATTTCACTGGTGGGTAACGTAAGAGATTCGAAAATTAAATCAGTTAACTTGATAGTACAGAAATTTCGAAATCTCGTTTTGACATTCAATAAGATCTATACCAATGACCACCTAGTTTTAAACATGTTTTGGAGTGATTTTTTTTTTAATGAACTGACTTGTTCCAGTTATATTTGTATTCCATATAGTAAATCTTGCACCCCGAGGAGAGTGATGTCAACCGAGACCGAAGGCCGAGGTACACATAACTCTTCGAAGGGGGGGGGGGGTATTTACGAGTACATTACCCATCAGCATGCCTATGATATTAATTGTGTTACACCGAACAAAAAATAAGGTAATTTAAAGAACTCGTCTAACTAACCAATTTCTGACGTCACACGCAAAAGACCAAGCGTTCATCGTCACATATTTTTAACATATAATTTTATAAGCGCCTACCGATTACAAGATAATAGGGAATTCCCGTAAAACACCAGTTGCTATTTTAGGTCCACGCGCGGCGTATATTACCACGCAATGGCATTTAAAAATTATGCAGGGACGGGTACTGTATATGGAATTTTACAATGGGAAAACGGTGCATGTATAATTAATGTGAAATATAGGACCTACAAATACATGAAAAAGAAACCACTTAAGTTGGCAGAAATTGACGTGGCAATCGATATATTATGTAAAACTTCTCTAGACCATTTCGATAAAATATGGACAGTGTATATATATATATATATATATTTTTGTATTTATTGCGTAAATGTATACAAGTACAAACACATTATTGTATCACTAAACTGTTGAGTATAATAACAACTGGTATTGACCACTTGGACGCTCCTTGAGTTATAGAACAGAACAGAACATGTGTTTTATTATGATTTGAACAATGTACATCGTCAATATAACAATACAAACAAAACATAATAGTAAATTAAGTCACTTTATACAAATTGTATGAATAGCTCCGGTATATATTAATTAATTTTTTTTTATAGCGGAAGACATTTATCTTGACTTTTATATAGAAGCTGTTACTAATGAAATTCTTCATCATGTTAATGAAAAACGTTTTCGCCCTAATATTTCTAAAGAAGAAATACAAGCTCTGAACAGTTTATCTCGTGATGATAACATTGTTATTAAAAAAGCCGACAAGTCTAATACTATTGTAGTGATGAATAAAAATAAATACATCGAAGAAGTAACCCGTCAATTAAATAATGAAAGTTTGTATATAAAAGTGAACGAAAACCAGCACCAGACAACGAAAGAAAATATTGAAAACTGTGTTAAAGAAATAAAGCACCACAACCCCGGTATCGGTAAGCAGTTTGATTTGTTTCCCACAGATATTCGGATACCTCAATTTTACATATTACCGAAGACTCACAAGCCATTAGATGACAGTCTTCCTCTTGGATACCCCGGTCGGCCCATCGTATCTGCGTTAAATTCCAGCTCGGAAAATATCTCCAAGTTCTTAGACTTTGTATTAAATCCAGTTATGCAGACTTTACCATCATACGTAAAAGATACCACAGACTTTATTAACAAGATTAAGAATATTCATTTAAAAATCGACTCTTACTTAGTAACTCTGGATGTGTCATCATTATACACTAATATTCCACATAGTGAGGGAATAGAAGCTTGTTCATAGTTTCTTAGAAAATATAATGTTAACAATAATATTAACGCTGAAGACATTAGCAAATTACTTAAAGTTGTTCTTGAAAATAACTGGTTTGATTTTAACAATCAGAGTTATTTACAAACTATGGGTACAGCCATGGGTAGCCCTATGGCGCCTTCTTATGCCTCACTTTTTATGGGAAAATTAGAAGAAGATTTTCTTAATAATGTGCCTCTAAAACCCGATATTTGGCTTAGATTGTTAGATGACATTTTTATGATATGGAATAGTTCTTTCGAAGACCTTAATACTTTTAATGATGCTTTAAATAAATTTCATCATACTATAAAATTTACCTATTGTATATCTCAATAGTCTGCGTCTTTCCTCGATGTATCTATATATAAAATTGAATATGAAACTATTATAACAGATGTTTTTTGTAAACCTACTAATATGCATTTATACTTAGATTTTACGTCATCTCACCACATGTCTTGTAAACGGGGTATACCATATAGTCAGGCTAAACGCTACAGACGTATTATCTCAAATGATGGTGTATTTAATCAGTCTTTAGCTAGTCTACAAAAATATTTCGAAAATAGAAATTATCCTAAAAATGTTATAGCAGATGGATTTACAAAAGTGAAAAATATGTCGCAGGATAGCGCACTGCGTGTTACGCAGAAAAGTACTAATTCAGTGATACCATTTACTGTATGTTTCAACACATCACTGCCTAATATTGCTGATATTATACACAAATACTGGGACCTATTACGGTTTTCTGACAAAGAGAGTGTAAAGTCTTTACATTCTTTTAAGCCTATTTTGGCCTATAAACGACCTTAGAATATACAAAACAGTCGTGTTAGATGTTCAGTGTATAACAGTACCAAATTACATTCATCGGGTAAATGTAAACGACGAAGATGTACGCATTGTGATAATATCAGCATATATTCTCAATTCAACAGTAGCGTTACTGGTTTAACATATGATTTGCACAATGATGTAGATTGTACTTCACGTGATGTTATATATCTTATTACATGTAAAAAATGTAATAAACAGTATGTCGGACAAACCAATCAAAATGTTTCCCGTAGAATGAATAACCATAGATTTGATATAAGAAACTGTTCAATAAATCCTGTATCACATGTTGCAACCCATTTTGGGTCTCTAGACAATAATTGTACATTGTCAGATTTCTCTTTTGTTCCAATAGATGTTGTTTATAATAATCTTGACCGTTTATATAAAGAAACGTTTTGGATACATAAAGTAAAGACTATGCTTCCTAACGGTCTTAATAACAAAGTGCTGTACGATATATAATACGTTCACATACTTGACATATATTCGATGTTTGCCTATTACTATGTTTTTTATTATATTATAATTAATAGGCTGATGAATTAACTGTGATCCATCATTTTATACTATCATGATTATGTGTTCTATATATGTCAGCATAATGCTATTTTACATTTCTTACAGGTCATCATTTTTTCCGCCAAAGGACGTAACGTCACTGTATGACGTCGACGTCACTTCCTTTGTTTATATTTATTAGTTTTACTACTACTGATGAAGGCATCATGCCGAAACGTTTAGCGTATTAAAATTAAATAAACAAACGTGTTTGTGCGATAATTATTATTAGTATATATTATCACACATCTTTATATGGAACATACATGGATACATAGTAGCCCATTATATTATATTAACTGAATATATTTATAGATATTAATATTGTACGATTTATTTATTTGCGTTAAAAATTCGTAATACTCTTGATTTTTATTATATATTCGTTACCAAAAATTTGATTGATATTTGTATTTTATGAGGATGAACTTATAGCTGGTAAAATGCTGTAGCTTCTGTTATAACATTACACATTTAACATGAGATTTCTTTTTTGAATGCGAATTTAATAAACATAGAAATTTTGATTAACTTTGTCCTGTTATCTGTACACAACATTTCCAAAAAATGTATTGGTTTTAAGTTTAATTCTGGGCCAAGTGTGAGGTTCATGCGCACATAAACCGATTTAAACCCCCAATGCTTTGCATTGACCGTTCCAAGGCGATGACCCCAGTTTTATTCATGTGTGTTTTGTGTTTGTTTTGTGTTTTTGTGATGTCCTGTGTATTGTTTTTGGCAATTGGTCACTTGCCATAAATAAAAGACCTCGGGCTGCTAATAAGAGTTCTCTCCTGCTGTCGCAACTGGGTTTCGCTTTGTTTATATTAAAATACGTTTGCAAAATTTCAGGTGTATTCTCTCGAGCTCGTTCGATTTTGTGAATCCCCACGCCTCTGATGCGTAGCTAAGTATAGATTCAACAAACAAATCAAAAGGTTGGCACAATATTTTTGGGTTAAGTTCATACTTCTTGCAATTTTGTAATAAAACGTTTAAGGCCTTTATAGCTTTGCCAGACAAATGCTCTTGGTGAAGTTTAAAGTTGCCAGTGTAGTTAAAAACAGTGCCAAGGTAATTAAAATCGTCTACAACCATTAAATCCTTGCCATCATAATTCCAGTGTTCGTTAGATAACAATCTACCGCTTCTTTCTGAAAACCATTATTTTAGTTTTGTCTGTGTTGTCCTCATGTATTGCAATACGAATGTAAAAAAGGTTGATATTGGTTTGTAACTCTTTGGGAGATTTCAAAAAAATTGCCATATCGTCCGCAAATAGTAAAAGCATTAACACAATATCGTCAATGACTAAACCTGAATTAGGATCATTTTGCAAATAAAGTTCAAGGTCATCCACAAAGAATGACAATAAAATCGGCGAGATTACCTCCCCCTGTCTTAAACCAACTGCATATTCAAAAAAATCAGAATAACTGTTACATGATTTAACATATGATTTGACTTTCTGGTACATGTCTCGTATTATTATTAACAATATGCCTTGTATTCCGGACTTATACATTTTTAACCAAAGTGCATCCCTATATATTGAATCAAAGCATTTAAACATATCAACAAAAATCACATACAGTCGTTTATTTTGGTTAAGAAATTTTTGAATAACTGAGATTAGTATAAAAATAGTATCAACAGTTGACCTTCCTTTTCGAAATCCGAACTGACCATCCGAAATACTATTATTTTCGTTACAAAAGGACTCAATACGTTTATTAATTAAGGTGGTAAATAACTAAGATAAACAACTAACTAGTGTTATACCTCTATAATTACTTGCATTTCCGGTATCACCTTTTTTATGTATAGTGACAATAACCCCCTCTGTCTATTTATCAGGAAAATGGCCCGAGTTTAAAATAGCATTAAATATATCAACAAATGGGATCCTAAAATATCAAAGCTTTCCATAAAATATTCATTAAGCAAATTGTCGTTACCGCAGGCTTTACCAGATTTCAGAAACTTCACGGCATCAAAAATTTCATCAGTTTTAATTGGTTTATCAAGCTCCGGAAATGCAACATCACAATTATTAAAATCACGTGAACTACAACATTGTTCCGCATCGTCATTTGTGCATTGCGAAATATCGTTGCTAAGAGTAGAAAAGTAGTTATAAAAATCATCTAAGGAAATGCTATGAGGTTTCTTATTCTTATTTTGTTTAAAATACTTCATAACTAAAATAAATGCAAAATAACTGTCTGTGCTCAGTCGTTTTACAATTATTAAAATCTCTCAAAGCATGTAACTATTGTTTTTTTTAGCTTGAACACATTCATTATCAAACCAGTCCGCATTATTAACATCCGTTTCATCGTTTGGACTAAATTTCTTACACAAATTATTATTTAAAAACAGTGGATCCGCTACTTCACGCACAATCGATGTATTTAGTAGTGTTTTTACAAATGCCCTGTTTCGTAAACCAATACTATCACTTCTTGTCAATTATTTGCAGTCGGTCCTTGGTTTTCTCCAATTTAACCACCTGACTGTTTGCCATGCCTAGGCCAAAGTCAATGGAATCATTGTTCTCTTCCACCTTCGTAACTCTTTCCTCTAACTTTCTATGTCTGGCCTCAATAGTAGTCCACAACTTTTTGAGCTCGATATCAAAATTGTCAACCGTTTTCTCTAACACGTGCAGTGAATATAGCCTACTTTCTACATTAATTAATCTTCTATCAATACTTTTCAGATAGTCTAGTATTTCACTACTCGTATTTGACGGTTCCGGTCGTACTCCCGTTTCCATAATTCTATTTAATAGAGATTATGTCCAGTTCACTAGTGTCTACAAAAACATCACTATCTAGAATCCGAAATATGTTTGTATCGAACAAGATAGAGTTTGCTTCGGAAAGAATTTCACTCACCGAAATGTTGTTCTCCTCGGACGGGCCTTTTATTTTCACAGTCTTATTCTTATTTAACTTCTCATTTTCACTGCCGTTACTGTCTCTATCTCGCTTCTTTCTATTTCCCATAACACATATAACGTATAATCGTTCACATTTACACATTTTACAACACTTTTATCGAGGATAATACCTAGATTTCCGATAGAAATTTATTTGTTATCACCGATTCAAAATTTCGTGTTTCCCTCCATTGATCACGTGACACGGGCACTAGGGTATAGAGACCATTTAGTCCAAAAGATTGAACACGGACCGTACCAGGGCCCATATTCCGGAAACATCCTTAGTTTATCTTAAAATATGTTCACTTAAGTTCCAATTTTTGTAAGTTAATCTTTTAAAAAATACACATTAATGAATGGATCCAATGACAGTTAAGTTAAATATTAGTTAAAATAAGGTTTATAATGGTGAACATTTAGCAGAATTTCTTGTATACATGGAATAAAATGCTTCAGAAAAATGACGACTTTAAGGCTAATGATAAGATTTCCCTAAAGATATTTCTGCAATACGACCACAGATGGTTCCAAGTGCTCTTTTTTATTGGACCTAAGTAACTAATTTGATTTAAAACTGAACATCCTATTACATGTATTACCTCCACCAAGTAGGTTTTGTTTTTGTCTGCATTGCTTTACCTGTTTGTCTACTTGCTAGTTAGCAAAACGTTTTTCAACCGATTTGCTACAACATTTTTCGGAAGGTTAGGAAATAGCAAATGATTTGATTTTTTAGAGGATATATGTAAAACATACACGAAATACTATTAAATTTGTATTCATGTAATTTATAGGTTGTTTCGCAAACAAATGCCGTTTTGCAACGACGCAAATGAAAACATTTCATTACCTTCTAGTTCCAGCTTTGCTATTCGTACACAATGGGTTTCACTCTAAACAGCTCTTAAGTCAAGACTGTATTTATATCAAGGACAAACTAACCTGACGTTCAATTCATGAACATACAATCCTTGAATTATTTTCTTAATTTACGCAATGCTTCAAGGTCAAGGTCCGTGTCCAATCAACAACTAGCTACAAGTTATTAAAATAATAATTAATTGCAATATTTATTAATTCTTATCGTTGTAGACATATTTTAATCATCAAGCCAGACATACGTCTAGTCAGACATGCCGAGGAATATGCATATTATTGTGTATGAAACCAACTAAGTTACATATTTATCAGTTTTAAATATTGAAAAAGCAACTTCAATTCTTAATTTGCTAGATTACCACAGACACGAATATATTTTATTATTGTTTTATTATAATATTTCTTGTTGTTTTTGTTATATATTGAATAGTTTGTTCTCAATATTGTTCACGTACACGTCGAATATTATTTTTGAAAACCATTTTTATGTTAACGCATATTACTTTCACGTTACGGACAGCGCCGTGTGAAGTCTAAATTATAATACTAACATGTGTTATATCAATAACGAACAACCAATGTATTAAGGTTACCTTCTGGCCGATAGGTGTATTTTATCTTAAACCGATTCAAAGCAAGATGTCCCGTGATTAATTTTGTACCTTGTCGTTGAAATATATGGATTTTAACATAACAATTTTATTTTGTTAACAACACAAATCGGGTATATCTTTAATATTTGAAGAAATAAACATTTGGACAAAAACTAAAAATAATATTGTTAATGTTACTTTATGTACTCACAGTATAGTTAAAGGTGTTGTCAACATTATTTGGCATAAATATTGGCACGAATTAAAACATGATATTTTCCTTTTAATTCGAATGTATCGAGTACCAATCATATAGTGATGGAATCGTTAAGAAAAATTGTTTATATAGACAAAATAATGTTTTTAGGATACTAGGTTCCAGTAGGATTCGAACTTATGCCTACAAAATCGCACACCTGAATGAAAACTTCTATTCGCTATGTAACGTTAATTAATGGCGCGCATGCACGTAACGGAACATGATGCACATTTCATTCATATCGATTAAACTACTACTACTAATTTTCCCGCGTCCGTAAAAGTGTAATTGATGACAACTATTTATATAATAAAATAATATAAATAATTTGTCAACTGTATATAAAACAATACCATTGTGTATGACAATGCTTCAATTTTAATTCTCTGAATATGAACTTAAATTATAATTTTATTATTGTCGACCTCCAGTCGATATGCCCATTTCAAATTATGTTGCTTTCAGGTTGGTTGTGGTAGACGAGGGCAAATGGCAACAGCTCCTGAAGTAAGCGTTCAAAAATTAGAGGAATTCCTGAATGTTTCAGATGCAGCTGCCAAAAATACAATGGAATCCATCGAAGCATTAGCATATGCATTGATATTTGCAGATGTAGCGCTGAAAGTCGTCGTTCCAGTCGGAATCATTCTAAATGTCTTTGTTATTGTTGCTGTTGTGACACTACCGAAAAAAGCATTGTTAAAATTTTCGCTCAGTTTGTCTGTGTCAGATTTATTATTTTGTGTGCTTTTCACCTACAGCATATATTTCGACACAGCGGTAAACAGTTGGGATTTTAATACTGCCTATATACTTCCTGTCGACGGTTTAACATCAAACCAACCTCCCATGAATAATACTGCTAATAAAACGTTGCCGATGAGCTCTTTCGATAATTCCTTTTCGGAAGATGTGGATCATCACAATTTTATTGGCAACAATACAAACTTGGACTTTCTTACTGCATCAACCGAAACTATGATAGGTATCTATAATAATGAAAATAATTCCATTATTGAAAATCCATTATCCAAAACAGAATTCAATGGTTCGTCCAAACCTCACCAAGAGCATAGTGATTTTATTAGCAATAAATCGCGTACTGATCTACCGGAGCAAGTATTCGACATTTCAAAACCCAGCACAATGTCCTTGAACTCTTTCCCAAAATCAGATAATTTTACAAAACCAACCCCGTTTCCATTTGATCTTGACGACACGATAAATTTAAGCAATTTAGATTTTGTGGACGGTATAGGGGTCAGTTTGACATCAAAGATAATAAGTGTATTATATGTTTTTCTCATAACAGCCAGCTCTCTGTCGATGATAGGTTCGGCTGTAATTGTAATGGTTGGAATTGTGTGGCCATTTTATAAAATTACAAATACATCCACTACAGTCGCAATAGTACTGTCCTGGTTGGTTTCGTTGGGTGCGTCTATTTTTAGTTTTGTATATATTTTCGAAGATCAGTACAGATATATAATAACATCAAAAATGAACAAAGTACAGCTTTACTTGCTTGCGTTTACTTGTATTACATTGTGTCTCATGGCATTTGTATATGCCATAATTGTTATTGTTGCTTTCAATGTGTGTGGAAAATCACGGGCATCTCAAAAACGCAAAAAGACTAAAGCCGTGATTACATGCTGTTTGATAATTGGCAGCTATTTCATTTGTAACATACCACATCTGTTATACCAACTAGCAACGCACTGGTACGCTAATATGCCGCTGGGATTGTCAATCGTTGGAGCGGTTGCGCCTTTGTTCTTCGTGATGAACGCCTGTATCGATCCGATCGTATATTTATTCAGAATTCTTGATTTAAAACAATACTTTACTATAATAGTAACTAAATTTTCTTTGACGGTTCAAACATCTACCGGTACAAACTTAAAATCTTAAAATTTGTATTCGTGTATATATACAATAATTGAATTATATGTAGTAAACATGACTACGTGTATTTGTATTTACCGAAAAAAACAACATATAAATAGTTTTATTATATTTTTGTCAGAACATTTTTTTTTATAATTTAACACGTGTCGTAACATTATCTGAATTATTTAATATGTGATTTTATCACATGCTATACCTTGTTTACCATGTAATACACCTATTACGAATATTTTACCTTGCACATGTGTAATATAACATTTTTATCTTACACATGTGTAAGATAACATTTTGAGCGTTTTAATTTGCTACAAATGCTTTGAATGATCAATCACATGACGTTATTTTTTTTCAAAGCATGTGATAAAAAAGATCTTACACTCGTTGTCATTTCATTCCATATTTTATCAAACTCGCCCAGGAAATTCGTTAGTAAGCTCGCCAAAGGCTCGCTTACTAACAAAAGTTCTAATCTCGTTTTATAAATTATGTTATGAAATGACAACTCGTGTCAGATCCTATATATCTATTATTAAAGGGACCATGTCTACGAAAAGGTGAAATAGTGCTATCAATATTGGCGTGTTGGCATATAATAAAGGTTATAATCATGTATATATCATTGAAAAAGAGTTAACGAGTTTAGAGAGAAAATAATATAAGTTATCATTTTGGTTGCGTTTGTTTGGCACTTTTCTTGTTTACATGTTGACGACAGAACTGAGAGTATATTATATGAATATACTTTGCAAATATATTTCTCACGAGTCTGGGCCCGTATTCACCAACCCATTCTTAGACTTAAGAACAAAGAACACACTTAGACTCTGGGGCGGTATTCACGAAGCATCTGAAGTTGAATTGTATCCTTATCCTTAAATATGGACATGTTCTCAACTGTATAATTCCATAAAGAAATAGTTTAGCATTAAGTAACACTTTAAATTAGCATCATTATGAAAGTGTTATTTGAGCAATATCAACAACATATGCGTCTGTTTATTAAGTAAAGAAATATAATACATTCAAATTTTGCACTTAAGTGAAAATATTTAAGAAACTACTTAAGATGCTTTGTGAATACCGCCCCAGGACAAATACTAGCTCGTTAGCAAATAAGCCTGGCAGTAATGGTACTATGCCAACGAACCATTGTAAATACAGAATGGAGTAATAAGAGTGGCTGAACACCAAGTCAGATTTAAATTTAGAGCCCACTTATAGTCGCCATCTGTATTCTCGCGGTATCTCTATTTCCGCGGTAATTGTTTACCGTTTTTGTCATGCTTAATTGTGAAGATCAAACCTATTTTTGGTTTTCTTAAAGAATTGAATAAGTTACAAATTATTTTATTTGGAAACAATCAAGTTATATGACTTTAAATCATAAATCTTAATAAATTTCGTATCATCTTGCAGCCATCAGTAGACATTAGACGGTCAATGTATACATTTTTCGTCTGCTTAGGTTAATATGTAGGAAAACTCAATTTTGTTTTCGTAATATGTATAAAAGGTTACAATCCAACAATGTTAAGTTAATTTGTGTTTGGTCATAGACTGACAGCAAATTTATTTCTAAACAAAAGTTTTACCGCGAGATCACCGATGACGTAATTTTTCAAGATGGCCGCATGGTACATTGAAAAAGACAATAATTTAAGAACGAATAATGTGTCTTCTACCAAAAGTTTAGTTTTTAATTTCGTGAAAAAGTTCAATTAATTGGATAATATTGAAAGGAAATGTTTGGTTAGTTGCTTTTGCTCAAATTATTTGTTTAAATGTTAACTACCGCGAGAATACAGATGAACACGGCATAACAGATCATTTCCAAGAATAATCTTTATTCTTAGTCTTAACACTTAGCGGATGGTAATAAGGGTTTCTCTCCTGATGATGTCTCTGGAATTTTATTATTCCTATGTTTAAGTCTAAAAATAGATTGGTGAATATGGGCCCATAAAAGCGAAGTGTTTGAAACGCTGGCAATTGTCATTTGTTCTTACGACCACGACGACGACGTTGCGAGTTCGATATGCGCTCTTGGTTTTTCAAGCATTTTTGTTTATTTTTTTTTATAAAAAAATCTCATAATGTTGTAAACTATTCATATTTTATCGAATGTCTATGTTTTTTTGTATTGCTAATTTGTATGTCATAATACTATTTGCATTGCTATGGGATATCAAGTTTTCGAAGAAATAGTCCATTTAAGGCTATGATTCCTTAATTGCATCGTCATATCTTGTTTTTGCACATTTTGTACTTAATTGCTTCATATAAAACTTTGTTTTGCTAGTCTAAATGTTCATTGACATATATATACAC
Organism: Congeria kusceri; assembly: GCA_027627225.1. Classification (NCBI taxonomy): domain Eukaryota; kingdom Metazoa; phylum Mollusca; class Bivalvia; order Myida; family Dreissenidae; genus Congeria; species Congeria kusceri. The sequence goes on along the minus strand of CM051033.1, from coordinate 11,025,413 downwards.
ACACTTATATATGCTATTTCCTGTACACAGGAAGAAGTGTACATTAATTAATAAAATTGTTGTACATGTGTTGATGTTGTTTCGTTTATTTGTTGATAATGTTATTTATATTGTTGTTATTTTAAATGTTGTTCATGTTTTACTTGCTGCTGAATGTATGCAACAGCAAACAATTGCATATGAAATTTGAATAATAATGTAATATTCGTGACTGTTTGGAAACAAAACTATTGTTGTATTTGAAAGACAATTAAGCAAATACAATATAATATTATTGGTACCTCGCCTCAAATAAGAGAAAACATGTGTAACACTGATTGTGTGTGCTTTTGTTTTTCGGTGTGTTAATATTTGTACTTTAATAAATGTATAAAACAATGTATTGAAACTGTTATTCATATTAAACGTAGAAACGTAAACCGGTTTAGAGAGCACCCAAAACTCACAGTAGGGCGGCACACGTCAACGAAGCACCCTACGGCCTCAGGCTGAACTACAAGGGACTCGGAGGTGGTCTGCCCCCAGATATGGGTCATGCCAGGTTCACAGTCGTTTGGACAATGCCTGATGTCATTTTGAACAGAACCCCAGCTATGGGTTAATAGCTAGAGCCAGGAACCTCTAATAAGTTCTCACCAGTGCCTCCAGGGAAGGTTATTATAACCAAAAGCTTAGGGTGAGGTAACCCCTACAGAAACGTAGATAGCTGAAGTTAGAGATATCAGCCCAACGGCGCTCTCGGACAAATGGCATCATGCGTCGGCAAGCCTCATGCTCATTTGTTTCTAAACTTCATCTTTATCCAACACTTACCTAATAGTCTCTATTTGATTACCCTACGTTTAAAGATATGACGCATTGGTTTAATAGGTTTTATTTTGTTATTTGCCAGCTTTAATAAAATGCAACTGTAGCTTTTCCTGGTTGTCGATAAAAGGTCTTGAAAAATCAAATATACTAAATAGTATTTTGTAAAATATTCCATACACGACTTCATAATCATGAACCAGTAGGCGACCTGCTTTTGTTCCGCGTAATAATACCTGTTTTGTGTGATGCTAATATCACGAACCAACATAAATATTTGTTCCGTCGATTTATACCTTTTTCTGTGATGCTAATTCCACGAATCAACATCACGGTGTTATTTGTTTGCAACACATGTAACTCATTTTATTAAACAAAATTTACCTTCAGTGGAATAGCTCATTTGAATTTTATGATAACGTGACACAATCTTTTCTAACTGGACGATTGGCCGTTTGAGCCTTCTTGCGTTTTACTCAAGGACTCACACTACTAATCGAATATCTCATCAATCATTTAACAGTGATGTTTTAAAACGGGTTCGGAGGTTAAATTATGTAAACATGGATCATTAACATATACTTTCTGATTTGATACAGTCGTTCCTATCAATGGGGTATAATATGTCGATACTATGAAATAGAAGCACAAAGTCCTTTATTCAATGCAAGTGACCAATTGCCAAAACATCACAGCACAATATAAAAACATGCAACAAACACAAAACACAAATATGAATAAAACTGGGCTCACCGCCATGGAACAGTCGATGAAAAATTGGGGTTCTAAACCGCCGTATGGGATTTGCATTGTCTTTTTGCATTGCTCGTTAAAAAAAGTTTTGACAGTTAGCGTCACGTAAACAGTTAATTTAATATCTGGTTCAAATTTTGTTGTCGTTTTCTATTGGTTAAAGTGTATATGCTTTTATCCTACCACTGAATGATTTTATAAAGGAAATTCTACCTTCCGGACAATCTTTTGCTTCATCTGCCAAGCAATAATTATCTGATCCCCTCATGAATATTTTTTGACAGCCTATTTGTTTTCACAAGAATGAGTGACGTCATTCCCAAAATATTTAAAAGGTCAAGAATGTAACGGTATATCACAGTAAACGTTCTTAGACAGTCGGCGGAAGCCAACGATCTAACAAAGGATGATTTTGAGATAATCGCATAACCTACTTTTTACTTTGCAGGCCATGAAGCACTAACAATTGATACCCCCTTTTTCGGCCAGTTCTAGATAAGTTGACACGTTGACTGTTATGCATATTATTGCGTTTGCATTAAGTAGTTTGCATACAAACGTTTATATAACTAAAAAGATGTTTAAAGTTGAGGGTATAACATTGAGTAGTTCTTGAAGAAATCCCATTTTATTCAAACAAATGGTTCCTTTCTGTTAAAACTGTTTTGCAATCTCCGTCCTTTTCTCGCCGGTAGTCTTTCTAAGCTATCAACGTTTTGATTATTTTATATGCGTACCTTTTGATATGAGCTTGGGCATGGTCATGTCTTGTTTACAGAATTATCCACTGTACAATTTTGATATATGTTTAACCAATATAAATGCATGCAATTGCAAAGTTTTGCTGCAATTTATGACTGACACCAGCAGTTGATGGTACGGAGAAAAACTGACAGCTAAAATCAAAGTTTTAACAGTTTTTGACAAATTAATAAGTATCGACGTGCACATTGCATGTACACGGCACGTTGCGAACGGTGTGTATTACTATCAGTAAAGTTCAAGTTTTGTGTACCTAAATGTTAAAATAGTGTATTTTCAAATTGGGTCATTATTGTTTTTATTTGTTCGAAGTAATCGCTGTGCTTGCGTTTTTGCAACAAATAAATTTACAATAACTTAGGCCACTGTTGTGTTTGAAGTTTTGTTTAATAATAATGTGTCTTGTGGATAAATATTCAGAAGTACACGTACACTAGTTTCAGTGAATCCAATCTATGCCGCTTAGGCCAGAGTTTTTTGGTTTTTAGATTCTGGGATCATCCGACCTGATTTTCGGAACATGTAAAAAATGAACATAATAAATGTTGTCAAAATAATAACCATCGATGAATCTAATTTTTTACATATGTGTTTGTTCCATGTTTAAATAGGATGCATGTTGCTTGTTATTAATAGTGTTACCTTTATCATCATTATTGTGAATGAACTCGTGTTTGTCATAGGATTTTGTGTATGTATGTATGTATGTATGTATGTATGTATGTATGTATGTATGTATGTATGTATGTATGTATGTATGTATGTATGTATGTATGTATGTATGTATGTATGTATGTATGTATGTATGTATGTATGTATGTATGTATGTATGTATGTATGTATGTATGTATGTATGTATGTATGTATGTATGTATGTATGTATGTATGTATGTATGTATGTATGTATGTATGTATGTATGTATGTATGTATGTATGTATGTATGTATGTATGTATGTATGTATGTATGTATGTATGTATGTATGTATGTATGTATGTATGTATGTATGTATGTATGTATGTATGTATGTATGTATGTATGTATGTATGTATGTATGTATGTATGTATGTATGTATGTATGTATGTATGTATGTATGTATGTATGTATGTATGTATGTATGTATGTATGTATGTATGTATGTATGTATGTATGTATGTATGTATGTATGTATGTATGTATGTATGTATGTATGTATGTATGTATGTATGTATGTATGTATGTATGTATGGCCTTTCCTGGTAAGGAGAGCAGTATTACGTGCCAATCCCTTTGCGATATCAATATCTGTACGGGCATTAACCGTGAGCACAGAGATTTTTTATCACCGCGCATGCATGTGGCAGAATTGAGGACACTCAGCATTTGCATCAAATGGTGGCACGGAATGCGCATACATTGTGCTGGTGAAAGGCGATTTAACATTTTTAATACTTAGTGCATTGAGATCAAATAACATTAAGGACTGATTATCTACTGTACAGGAGTAAATCATGTCGTTTGTTGAGATACCAGACAGTGCAGGCAAGACAATGCGTCACACTGAGACTGACGGGTGTCGAACAAGCACATTTGGCAGGGAGCCATCGGAGCAGGGGCGGTATATGAGAAACATCCCGATTCTGGATTGTAGACCAGACGATGTGTTCATTTTAGCACCCGCCAAATCAGGTACACTTTGCAAGCTACATGTAAGTTGATTTGTTATGATGGTGAATTATTATATCTGACTAAGCAATTATGTTTTTCGAAATATTTGAAAATGTACTGTATATTTTCGTTTTCAGCATAATGGTTTTAGCAAGGAAAACGAGATTTTCTATCGTTACTACTCGTTACAGTGTCGGTCGATATGTACTCACACGTAACAGTCTAGTTTATAGTTTATACCGTTACAGTCTAGCCTATATAGGTACCCATTCGTTGCTCTGTACCCTCTCTATATACATATAGATACCCAACCATTTACCGTGTACTCTATAAGTACCCGCTAATTACAGTGTACTTTCATTATACAGGTACTCACTCATTAGAGTCTAGCCTCTATGGCTACCCAATAATTACAGTACACACTCAATATATAGCTACCCTCTAATAAAAACCTAGCCTCTATAGGCACTCAAATCATTACAGCCTGGCCGCTATAGCTACCCAAGCATTACAACCTAGCCTCAATAGGTACCCAATCATTACAGTCTAGCCGCTACAGCTACCCAATCATTACAGCCTAGCATCTATATGTACTCAATCATTACAACCTAGCCTCAATAGGTACCCAATCATTACAGCCTAGCCGCTATAGCTACCCAATTATTACAGTCTAGCCGCTATAGCTACCCAATTATTACAGCCTAGCCTCTATAGCTACCCAATCATAACAGCCTAGCCGCTATAGGTGTCCAATAAATACAGCCTAGCCTCTATAGGTACCCAATTATTACAGCCTAGCCTCTATAGGTACCCAATTATAACAGCCTAGCCTCTATAGATACCCAATCATAACAGCCTAGCAGATAAAAAGTTCCCAATCATTACAGCCTAGCCGCTATAGGTACCCAATCAGTACAGCCTAGCCGCTATAGGTACCAAATCATTACAGCCTAGCGTCTACAGCTACCCAATCATTACAGCCCCTAGCCGCTACAGCTACCCAATCATTACAGCCTAGCCTCTATAGCTACCCAATCATTACAGCCTAGCCTCTATAGCTACCCAATAATTACAGCCTAGCCGCTATAGCTACCCAATTATTACAGCCTAGCCTCTATAGCTACCCAATCATTACAGCCTAGCCTCTATAGGTACACAATAATTACAGCCTAGCCTCCATAGGTACCCAATAATTACAGTCTAGCCTCTATAGCTACCCAATCATTACAGCCTAGCCTCTATAGGTACCCAATTATTACAGCCTAGCCTCTATAGCTGCCCAATCATTACAGCCTAGCCGCTATAGCCACCCAAATATTACAGCCTAGCCTATATAGGTTCCCAATTATTACAGCCTAGCCTGTATAGCTACCCAATCATTACAGCCTAGACGCTATAGCTACCCAATCATTACAGCACAGCCTCTATAGGTACCCAATTATTACAGCCTAGCCTCTATAGCACCCAATCATTACAGCCTAGCCTCTATAGGTACACAATAATTACAGCCTAGCCTCTATAGGTACCCAATTATTACAGTCTAGCCTCTATAGCTACCCATCATTATAGCCTAGCCTCTATAGGTACCCAATTATTACAGCCTAGCCTCTATAGCTGCCCAATCATTACAGCGTAGCCGCTATAGCTACCCAATTATTACAGCCTAGCCTCTATAGGTTCCCAATTATTACAGCCTAGCCTGTATAGCTACCCAATCATTACAGCCTAGACGCTATAGCTACCCAATCATTACAGCACAGCCTCTATCACTAAAACCTAGCCCATATAGGTACGCTCTTATTACAGCCAAGCATCTCTAGGTACCCAATCGCTAAAACCTAGCCCATATAGGTACCCTCTTATTACAGCGAAGCATGTATAGGTACCCAATCATTAGAGTCCAGCCGCTATAGGTACCCAGTCATTTAAACCTAGTCCATATAGGTACCCTCTTATTACAGCCAAGCATCTATAGGTACCCAATCATTAGAGTCTAGCCGCTATAGGTACCCAATCATTAGAGTCAAGCCGCTATAGGTACCCATTCACTAAAACCTAGCCCATATAGGTACCCTCTTATTACAGCCTAGCATCTATAGGTACCCAATCATAAGAGTCCAGCCGCTGTAGGTACCCAATCACTAAAACCTAGCCCATATAGGTAACCTCTTATTACAGCCAAGCATCTACAGGTACTCAATTATTAGAGTCTAGCCGCTATAGGTACCCAATCACTATAACCTAGCCCATATAGGTACTCTCTTATTACAAATCTATAGGTACCCAATCATAAGAGTCCAGCCGCTATAGGTACCCAATCACTAAAACCTAGCCAATATAGGTACCCTCTTATTACAGCCTAGCATCTATAGGTACCCAATCATTAGAGTCTAGCCGCTATAGTTTCCCAAGCATTTAAACCTAGCCCATATAGGTACCCTCTTATTACAGCCTAGCATCTATAGGTACCCAATCATTTGAGTCTAGCCGCTATAGGTACCCAATCACTAAAACCTAGCCCATATAAGTACCCTCTTATTACAGCCTAGCATGTATAGGTACCCAATCACTAAAACCTAGCACATATAGGCACCCTCTTATTACAGCCTAGCATCTATAAGTACCCAATCATTAGAGTCTAGCCGCTATAGGTACCCTAGCATTTAAACCTAGCCCATATAGGTACCCTCTTATTACAGCCTAGCATCTATAGGTACCCAATCATTTGAGTCTAGCCGCTATAGGTACCCAATCACTAAAACCTAGCCCATATAAGTACCCTCTTATTACAGCCTAGCAGGTATAGGTACCCAATCACTAAAACCTAGCATATATAGGTACCCTTTTATTACAGCCAAACATCTATAGGTACCCAATCATTAAAACCTAGCCCATATAGGTACCCTCTTATTACAGCCTAGCATGTATAGGTACCCAATCACTAAAACCTAGCCCATAAAGGTACCCTCTTATTACAGCCTAGCATGTATAGGTACCCAATCATAAGAGTTCAGCCACTATAGGTACCCAGTCACTAAAACCTAGCCCATATAGGTACCCTCTTATTACAGCCTGGCATCTATAGGTACCCAATCATTAGAGTCTAGCAGCTATAGGTACCCAATTATTTTAACCTAGCCCATATAGGTACCCTCTTATTACAGCCTGGCATCTATAGGTACCCAACTATTAGAGTCTAACCGCTATAGGTACCCAAGCATTTAAACCTAGCCCATATAGGTACCCTCTTTTTACAGCCTAGCATCTATAGGTATCCAATCATTAGAGTCTAGCCGATATAGGTACCCAATCACTTAAACCTAGCCGATATAGGTACCCTCTTTTTACAGCCTAGCATGTATAGGTACCCAATCACTAAAACCTAGCCCATATAGGTACCCTCTTATTACAGCCTAGCATGTATAGGTACCCAATCATTTCAGGCTAGCCGCCTCTCTAGGTATCCAATCATTATAGTGCACACTCAATAGACATGTAAACACTTATTACAGCCCAGCTTGTATTTAGATACCCACATATTAGATTTTAATCTCTTTAGGTACCCATTTATTACAGCGTAATCGTATTGGCACCCACTCGTTACGGTGTACCCTCCATTGGTACCTTCTCAAGACACTGCTTACAGTCTAGCTTCTTAAGACACTGCTTGCTAGAGTCAAGCGTCTATTTGTACCCACTCATAACAGTGTACCCTCTTGCTACTGACTATCCTATATAGATCAACTCATTGCAGTATAGCCTCTACAGACCGATTTATTACAGTCAAGCCTCTATTGGCACCGACTAATTACACTGTACCATCTCATTAAAGTGTACCATATATAGGTACCCACTGGAGCTGGGAGATCATCAGTATGATGCTGAACGTGAAGGCGGAGACCATCCCCAAGCCCAAGGTGGTCAATATGCTGGAGCACAAGACTCCGGAGGACCTGGGCGGGATCCCGTCCTCACGCGTGCTCAACTCGCACTTGCGCGAGGAGTGGCTGCCCAGACAGATGTTTGAGAAGCAATGCTGCATCGTCTACATCCTACGCAACCCCAAGGACGTGGCCATATCTCTGTACAACAACGTGAAAGGGGTCCAATTCTATAACTATGAAGGAGAGTGGAATGGCTTCCTTCCACTCTTCCTCAAAGGATAGTGTTTGTATACGTATTTACAACTTTACTTCATATACGAGTGTACTGCTAAAGTTTTGACCTTACTTGATTTGATTCACAATGTGTTCACTCTTTCAGACCGATAGGACTCAGTTGTTTGAAACAGTCGTATACTGCCAACGATATCTTTCGAACTTCGACTTTTTTTTTTTTTTTTATTTATCTAAGAACTTAGATAGGTGTGGTTATAAATCCAATAGCGTACCGTCAATGGTCATTGCGCATATCACAGTAGAAAGTCAAACGACTACTTCACAAAATAAAATTTGCCAACATCCAACTATGTTGCCGTGTAACCACTCGACCTTCTTGTTTCTAGTGTATCTGCTGCAGTGGACTATGGTAGCTGGTATACCTATGTGAGGGAATGGGAGCGGTTTATACACTACAACCCCATGTATCTGCTGCAGCTGAGTATGGTAGCTGGTTTATCTATGTGAGGGAATGGGAGCGGTTTACACACTGCAACCCCACCTACCCAATCCATCTGATGTTTTATGAGCAATTACATACGGTAAAAATAAAACACTTATGTGATCTACGCTTTCATGTTTTTTTTCGGTGGGCCTTGTCTCTTCTTATCGTGGGCAACCATGTAAATGTGTATAACTTATGATAAATTGTTTTAAGGCGCAACTATCACCAGAGCAATCCGAATGTTTAATTGTTACTCTCCAGATTTATGAAGCTACATTCGATCACAAATCTATGACCGTATACCCATTCATCAATAGACCTTTCCTGGTTTTGACAAGAACAGTATAAATTCCTACTCCGCCATTGTTCACGGATTAATGTCCATTCTTTGAAGTTCACAAACACCTCACAAGCCTTCCCACGTTCTCTGTTGTGTAGAATAGTTTAACCGTTAAACATGTGATACCCAGATGTAATGTTTGGAAAAAAATCAATTCATTTGCATGTGATCGTCATTTGTAGAAACGTCTATTGAAACGACACGCACCTTGTTCGAGTACTGGTGTATTTTATTCTATCGTCACGCTGACATTGACGAAATAACACCCCGTTGGCTAAATTTTGCTCTTTGTTTCACAGACTGCGGGATAAAACAAACGGGCGAAGTCTAATGACGTCACATTGTTGTTATGTGTTACGCCATTTTATGATGTTAAGTGATATTTAGTAATTTTTTTACGCTTATTTTCCAAATAAAAGCAGCAAAATGATGGGATTAATAGAATACCAGGTAAATGTTCATTAAAGATAAGTTTATTTGCTCGGCACGAAAACATGAACCACTCGCCAATTCTCATGGTTTAGGTTATCAAAACTGATTAAATAAACTTCACTTGATTCAACACTATTCTCTATTTCCTCAAAAGAAAATGCTATGCTGTTTACTGTATAACCATGATCAATATGTATGAGTTTGTGTTGTCCTACATGAACCTGAGCTGCAGAGACTGGCTGCCTTCCTCCGGGTGGACCTGGACGCCAGGCTGCTGGAGGATATAGCGGAGAAGTGCCGATTCCACAACATGCAAAAGGACAAGACCCTAGCTCCAGAACTCCACAGTGCGGCTTTTAAGGAAGACTTTAATATGTTTAGAAATGGTCAGCTCAACGATCACAAAACGTTTAGTAAAAAGTGTTATCACTTTGATATAAAGTGTGGCTAATATGTCGTTCTATCTAAAAGGGATTTACATGTAACTCACGTCAAAACTCTCCATGTGGTTTTCTGTTGCAGAAGACATTGGTGACTGGAAGAACTGGTTTACAGCGGCCCAGAACGAGGAGTTTGACCGCGTGTACGAAGAGAACATGAAATGCTCGGGTCTTACGTTCCAGTACGCGTGAAGCAGGGGCGCAAGATAGGCGTAGCACCCGTATCCTTATGAAGTATTATCCAGACATCATATCAGCTGGCAAATCGGTCGGACTCTTACGATATTTTTGTTCTCTTCAAAGCGATATTATGATCTTTCTATATCAGTTTGGCTCGGAAGGTTGACATGTTTCAGCATCAAATAGTACTTGTTGATACTCGTGTTGTAATTACTTCAATGATGTTAATAAAGTACCGCTTGTACCGATTGTGAAATAACTGTGACAGACTACATTGAAGGATAACATTAAATTTCTCCTACCGTGTATATTACAAGCATGTATATAGCGACTTGATAAGAACGTGTAAAAACTATCTAACCGGGACAAAAAAACAACTGCTACTGTGCTACACCAGTATCACACCTTTTCTCGCCATTATTATCAAAACAAAAGAAGTCACACATTGATTGGTAATGTTTTTAATTTGGCGGTTATTGCGGATTGCGCAAATGTATGACTCTGCCAATATAAAACACTTAAAAACGCCAAAAATTTCGCACCGCAGAAATGTTGCGCTATTCAGTATTAATTTATTTAGATTTCGAACCGATTCTATTCATCTAACGTTTTGTGGCAATATCTCCCGTGCATTTGTCATCTGGGAACGTGTTAGGATGGCGACCCAGTGCCCGTCTATAGTGCATTCGGTAGCCAAAGACAGATAAAACATATGAAAATGAAAAAGTCTGAAGACCTGTGATCAAGCGTTATCCACGGAACATTTCTGTGAAATTATTTCGATATACAACAGTGGTTTATATAATTAAACTGTTTAGTATAATAAATTTCAGAGTTAAAACCATTTATTTAATGTGTGTATGTATTTTTCTAGGTTTACTATTTAAGGTTTTCAGATACTAATGTGCATAATTTCATATGTTTTTTATGGTAGTCTCTCTGCCAATATACAACACTGACCATAGCCAATAAGAAACATATAAAACATATGAACATTAAAAGGTCTGAAGACCTCTGCTTGAAGATCATCCACGGAACATTTCTGTGAAATTATTTCGATATACTGCCAGTGGTTTGTATTATTAAACTTCATAGTATAATAAATTTCATATATTTCATGTGTGTTTTGCTACTAAGGCTTACTGTTTGAGGTTTTCAAATACTAATGGGCATTTTTGCTTATGATTGTTATGGTAATATCTCGGCCAATATACAAAACTTACCATTGCCAATAAGCAACCTTGACCTCATGTGATAAAAAGTGACCAAATGTTATTGATATTAATTTCAATATGATTTAGCACGCAAAACAGTTTTATAATCATCATTATACATCCAATTAATATGTTTAGTTTAAACATATTTTATTGTATATACATATATATTTATGGTACAATGATATAGTATAGAAAAGTATAATTACATGTATACAAATGGATTGGGTCTAGACACTAGAGTTATAACAACATTATCAAATGGCCCTCTCAGTTATGACAGTTTATTGTAAAGGTTAACGCGATTTTGTGTGAAAATTGTGTGATGCCAACGTGAATCTTATAAGCAAATATTTTAACCCTCTAAAATCATTACACATTTTTATATTTAAAAAAAATATATCCTTTTTGTTTCAAAGTAAATTATTGATAATTGTCCAATGCTACACGTGCATTAGGCGCACCAAAATTAATTGAAATGATACTACAGAAAAATAATGCAAAGCTATATTAACATTGTCACCGTTTAACTCTCCAACTGGAAATATATGCATATGAACTATGCAAGAGTGAACTAATCAAACTCCAGAGACATCATCAGGAGAGAAACACGTATTACCATAGGTTAGTCCTTTATTTGAGGCAAGTTTCCAATTGCCTATACAATACAGGACAATACATACAACACAACACAAACCATAAACAATGATTAAAACTGGGGTCACCGCCTTGGAACGGTCATATCTAAACTAATACTGTCACAAATTTAGTATACTGAAGTATTTATTTCGAATGAATGTTTGGTAGCTTATCGTGACATTCTGAAAGAGTTTGATCACTGAAAATCTATTTCAGCTCAAAAGTATCTCGGACTGTATTATAAAATCAAGAACTAAAAGTTTAATTGCATTTTGAAGAATTTAAAAATGCATTTTCCAACAAGTTTACAAAATGCTTTTGGCTACATTATATAAATAATAATTAGTTCGTTCAACAAAATTTAACAATGTAGAGCCCCTTCTCCGATGAACAAAACAAATACTTCATACATTACTGTGAAAACAGCAATGAAAATTGCTAATTGGCAAAACAATCGGCAGATGTTTATTAAAGTCAAACAATTTTTGTTGCAATTAAAGGAAACCGTAATCGTCATTTGTGCAGTTAAAATGAGCTCGAAAGTGCAATTAGATGCCATTTAACGTTTATGTGTTTCCGAGAAGCTAATAAATGGAAGGAAGTGCTGCGGAAATACGTCCGGGTTTTGCAGTTTCAACGCAGAAAGTCCTCAATATTTCGAAATACTAAATACGTACGGCAGAATTTAGGCTGTAGACAAACAGCTTTAACCGCCAATTTGTTTAATTCAAGCTAAGCATGAGAATAGTTTATGCCGTAAAAAGTAATTATTTAACCCGAAACTAGTATAAGATGTTTTAGTATATTTGAAGAATGGGAGGTGTTGGGGCTAAGGACAAAGAGCTTGATCACAAACAACAATACAAATTATACAAATTATACAAATTAAGCGTGAAATTGAGCTGTAGACAATAAGATTTGTTGCAAAAAGAGTGTTCTAATACAACAGAACAGAACAGAACAGAACATTTGATTTAAGACTTGTACAAGTACATCGCCTACAACACATATCAATATAATACATGCAATCAACATGACATAGCGTAGTGTTAAATAAATATATACAATTCATTCTAATCAATGCATAATTCGAAAGTAGGAAATCGGAGAATGAACGTTAACCGTGTGTTAATTATTAACGAAAGTTAGTGCATTTCTAACATTCATAGCTTCCTTAATAAACTTACACAGATTAAAAACATCTGATTTATTAGTTGAATTTAAAAGCTAGGTAAATTTATAGACAGACGGTTTTACATAGAAATATCTTCTAATATATTTTTTTCTGATGTCAGTATAACAATTGCAAATGATGGCAAAATGGTACTCGTCCTCTATATCTGTAGAATTACAAAGTGTACAATATGTTTCCTCTCGTGGAATTCGATTATATCTTCCTGTTTGTATTCTGAGAGGAAGTCCATTTAATCTTAATCTACTCATGTATAAGCAATAACGTTTTGATAAAATATCTAAATATGGCTCGTAATAATGTGTTGATTTACACAATTTATACTGACACAACATTGAGCTGTTGTCAATTTTTGACATCGTTTCTTGTTTAAAGGTGTCTATAATACGGGTTTTTAAATCATTCAAAAATAAATCCAGATTGATACTGCTAACATTATCAAATACGTATGCAAATCCATAATCAGCTAACAACTTTCTTATATTTGCTGCCCAATTTAAATGTCCGTTATAACTATCAATAACAGATTGGGAATAAATAGTTTTAACAATAATATTGTTTGAGCTAGCAATTTTCAGCCAGTATTTAATCATTCTAATATATCTACTAATAAACAATGGGTAACGTCCCAACTCACGATATGTAATTGCATTACAAGAATTTATTTTAACCTTTAACAATCGCTTGCAAAACTTAATGTGGACTCTTTCAAGTTCCTTTGACTTAGTATAACCCCATACTTCACAGGAATAATTCAATATAGGATTCACAAAGGCATCAAATAACTGTTACATTGTCTTAGGATTTAAGTCAAACTCCTCACATTTGCATAAAAGAACGTTCATTACTTTCAAAGCTTTACCAACTAGGTGTTCCTGATTTAAAATAAATTTTCCGGTGTACTTAAAAAATTTTCCTAAATAGTTAAAATCATTTACAACTTCTATTTTTTGTCCATCGTATGACCAGTTTTCACTATTGAAATAATCCACCCCTTTTACGAAAAACCATAATTTTAGTCTTCGAAGTATTTACCTAGAGTCCCCAGGTATCACAATATGACTTTAAACTATTTAAATGTTGTTGTACCTCACAATACAACATAAGCATGGGAGGAGATGGGCTATAGCTTCCATTCCAACGAATATTCTTTACCAGTAAGATTTTACGTAATATAAAATAACTTACTATGAATATAATTTACATTTAAATTGATCGTGTGCATGTACATCATCGGAACATGGGAAAAAGGATACAAAATACATGGTAATTTTTAAAACAAGTTCAGAGAAGGCGATGTACAAAATAGCCGATCAAAAGCCACAAATAGCTTGCGTGAGACATGCTCGTAATGATTTTCAGTTTCACTTAATGAATGCACTCTAGTCACTTCAGTGGCTCTAAACGTATGTAGGCTATATTATAAATAAATATTTTTTAAATACAAACTTAGCAGGGGAGTGGCGTGGCCGTTAAGAAACAGGTCTAACCCTAACAATCTAGATTTTTTAATACAAAATAAGTAGGGAAGGAGTTGGACACGTATACAAACATATTTATTAGCACATAATAACATAATATAAAATTACAAGGTCGACATGGGATTGAGCTAAAAGGTGGTCCTTATTGAAGCCCTCTCCCGATATATGATAACATTACACGCATTATGCCATGACATCGCAGAAGAAATATAAGAACGATAACAACGATAATAAACCCAAGCATTATGTTTTTAAATTATGAATACAAAGTAAGCATGGGTGGAGTTGAGGCCGCAAACAAACAGCGTTTACCTTAGCAATATACATGTAGTAAGTTTTAATAGAAAAAAATATGGGTCGATTTGGGATTGTAGATAAACAGCTTTAACCCAAGCAATATATTATCAATACAAAGTAAGCATGGGTGGAGTTGAGGTCGAAAACAAACAGTTTTTACATATGTTAAACCCCGCCTACATGTAACTGCTTTTATAACGCGTCGTTTCATTTGTTGCATTTCCGTGCAGACTTTGACACGGAACCAATGAGATGTCACATTACTTATTCATGAGTACGAAGTTTTGCTAGGTTAATCTCCCATGGTCTGATCAAGAAGCATAGCGTATTTGAGCGAACGTGGGTTCCGACGATGCAAATGGCGCTGCTCGCTGGAGCACTGACGAGAACCAATGAGATGTCACATTACTTATTCATGAATACGAAGTTTTGCTAGGTTAATCTCCCATGGTCTGATCAAGAAGCATAGCGTATTTGAGCGAACGTGGGTTCCGACGATGCAAATGGCGCTGCTCGCTGGAGCACTGACGGGGACGACTACTGATGGTTGTTCGTGGAAATCTTATTTTGAGGTATTTAAAACATACAATTTAAAACCAC
Organism: Congeria kusceri; assembly: GCA_027627225.1. Taxonomy (NCBI): domain Eukaryota; kingdom Metazoa; phylum Mollusca; class Bivalvia; order Myida; family Dreissenidae; genus Congeria; species Congeria kusceri. The sequence continues at coordinate 11,010,027 of CM051033.1, read as the reverse complement.
GCTAATAAGCCGCCTTTCAATAAATTCATGAAATTTGAACACCGCGAAATAAAATAATTTTACGGTATTATATTGATTTTGGGGGCTGGGAGGGGGTATGAGCGTGGTGCGCACCGGGTATCCCCCTCCTGGGCCTGCTGCTGGCAGCAACTTACGCATTTTGGAGTTGTGCGTTTTGTATAACTGATATTATCTGAACTGGGATGTTGAACCGAATGGATTGCGTGCGTCCCTCAATGTCGTTAACGAGCGCATGCAGAATGTTAACATTAAATTAATGATTTGTTGAGCTCGATAGAAAACAATGTCCAACTGTGTGCGATATATCAACTGTAATTACAATTAAAACTTACCAAAGTATACAAATTAACGAAATTTTGGATGCAATTGCAGAACTGCGGGGGCCAGTATTGCCTTTGTCCAGGGAAAGGCGAGGGGCGACAACTCACTTCAAGAAACTTTTCCCACCCGGATGTAAAGACGAGAATCTTGAATGCCGAAGTACGTTAGATAAGGTTATATCGAAAAATATCTTGCTATTAAAACTATGCAAAACTAGCAGTATCTACAAATGTATAAAACTAGTTGTTCTTTCTATATGTCGTCTGAAAATAAATATGGTGTGACATTTGCTTCAAGATGCAATATAGCAGCAACTTATTGCTTCTGTAAAAAAAGTACATGTACGAGTTTTATTCACGTCCATTTGAAAGAAAACGTATTAAGTTTAACTGTCGTCCGTCTTTTATCCTTCAAATCACCTACACATTTGGGAAATCTTTTAAAAACCTCAACGGGTACAGTAGACATAGCATAGTAAAGGTAGTTTATAACAGCCGCTTAGACCATCGCGTCTTGGATATACAATTAAAGACGTTTTAAGAATGTTATTTTTTAAGTTAATGAATGACAACACTTTATTATAATATTTGGGGACTTTAATCTCGAAATTTAGTGAAGACATTTAAACATGCTTCATTTATTCCAGAGTTAATCTGCTACAGTTCTTACGACAAAACCAAGCCCATGACCCCGGTGACTTCCGGCGGGAACGTGACCCCGTGTTACCATGACAACGAATGCCCCACCGACGACGACCGTTTCTTCTGCTCGCCAGAGGGCTACTGTTGCATCAACACCCCGTTCAACGAACCGGAACCTCGCGTGCGTCCTTAACTTCCGGTTAAAGGCTTCTGTTACACGGTTCAGGGGCCATATCCACAAAGGCCCTAAGGGAAATCTTAACTTAAGCCATATTTAAGGGAAATCTTAACTTAAGCCATATTTAAGGGAAACCTTAACTTAAGCCATATTTAAGGGAAATTTTCAAATAAATTTTTCCTTGTCAGAATCAATATTTTATGTCTTAAATATGGTACAATAAGAAGCACTCGTTGATTGGATTGTTAGCCAGTTTTAAACCATTAAAGACAACATAAACTTGATATTCACCCGTCACAGACTTAAGAAATTTATGATTTTATGAAATTTACTTAAGTTTTCACTAAAGAGCTTTGTGGATATGGATCCAGGTCACGTATTTAGCAACCCATTCGTATTCTTAAAAATAAAGAACAGACAAAATGCTTTTACTCTTGCAATGTGCTGGGAACCAATATCCCTTTTGTCATAAGCAAATTGTTCTAAATAAAGAATGCTGTGATTAGAGTTGCGGAATAACAAGAAACATTCAAATAAATAGCGTTTTAAGAACAAAACGGTTCCAAGAATATTATTTTCTTGTGACTTATGTCTAAGAAATACGGAACCAGGCTCATTTTGTTTACTTGTGGTGCTCGTCACAAAAGCTATGAAATATACATTGAAAATATATTGATAAATCCCGCGTTATATATGTGTTATGTTTAATTTATAAGTGCCATCACCTGAGTTAATCACACTCCGACTTTCAACAAATAATTCAAACTTGTGATCGCAACTATTTATTTTTCAAACTTGAATAAGTTGCTGGTAAGGCAGACTCTTCGTCACAATCCCCACTTCGAACCTCAGAAACGAAAGAAAAAAAACTGATTAAAATAGCTTTATTACGATTTCTCCCCATCAAATGTCAGTTGCTTCCAAACCAAATGAATTTTACAATTTGGAGACAAGGCTTTAGCACCAAAAAACAACAACATTATTTGATAGTTCGGCATATAACTAACACCACTGTCTGTATACGTTGAATGGCGATGGAAAGGTTGACAACTCTGCAAAAACGTTCAAACTCCACACAGTGTTCTCCCCTGTTTCTCTTAGAGATTATGAAATGATCAAATTCCTCGCAGCGGTTACTTCCCCTATCGATTACCAGTAACCACTGCCGTCACAAATTTAATCCTTCCTAATTCGAAATGATTACGTTTTTGATTACGTTTTTGTAACTTTTACTTATTTAATGCAACACAGTGCCATTGTCTGCTTTATTGGACTTCTTATGTATCATGTACAGTCAATAATGAACAAGTAGAAGAAAATAAGAAGCCATAAATAATAATTAGAAGATTTTAATCGATCATCATCACGTGGTTTGTTATGACGGCAGGGATTTGATTTGAGCTATGCTCGGAACCAGTCAAATCACGGCGCGGAAGTTGTGAAATGCTTAGTCGCTTTAACAAAACTGACACATATTTGGTTTCGAAATTGACCTTTTTGTCCATTCCGGATCTCTTTTTAAAGGGACTCGTTCAATTTTTTATGTATTTTTTAAATATGCTATGAAATGTCCACACTGGAAAAACAAAAGCCTCACAACGATAGAACTCAAGTATTTTAACAAGAAAGCCATAAAAAAATGTGCCTCGAACCTTCGACCCCTGGATCAAGGGTCTGACGCTCAATCCACTCTGCTAATCTGATTTAATATGTACATGTCCGTGTATTTTTTACTTTATGTAAATGATGCATGTGTTTTCCACGATTTCAATAAAAACAATAGAAGTACTCTAAAATATTTAATTGTTATGCCTTTATAATTTTTAATGTTTAACACTCTTCAATGAAACATTATTTTAAATGTTTTGTCTGTGTCAGTCGTACTGTTTCGCTCATTTGTATACATGTGTTGCTTTTTAATCTGTACCAAACATTTTGGAAACATTTTGGAAATTGTCAATTGGTCAAACTCCCTTTAAACCAAAAGCGCTTACATGAGCTACTTGGAGTTATGCCAGATTACAGACAGTGTTCAGGGGTGGTACCAGGATTTCGGGTTGGGGGGGGCGTTAACTTTTATCGTGGTCTGCGGTTCTTCTTTTTATTATTATTATTATTCGTTGTCGTCGTCAAAGTCACTTTGTGTCACAGAATGAATTAATTCTTTAATGCATTATGTAAAGACATGTTGGCTCATCTGTATGTCATGCACCAGTTTTGGAAATAAATTGCCCTTGTTTGATGTGCCTGTCCTCTAAATACGTATTTAGATTTATATTGAGACAAACTTGTTTATTTAAACTCAAAAATAGTCATTGATTTGACTTGAATTTCGGCTTTCAATCATATAAATTCGAAACGCATAAATTTATTTTATGTGGTATCCTGTGCCAATGGTGTATTGCCTCTGACATCTTTATATATATATCAGAATTATATCTATGAATTTATAGAAGAAAACAATGTCGCTTGTGGAAGCTTACCGTGCAATAAATAGCGTGCGCATAAATTAAAACTAAATTAAAATATACTGCAAGCCACTTATTGCACGATAAACTTGGATATTAGGATCCGCCCAACAGTTTCTGTTCTAATATTACAGTTATTGAATACCATAGAACAAAGAAAACTCTCCGAAATATGGTATAAGTAATAGTTGTAGCACACTTTGGCCGAATTATGTTAGTTATTTAACAAGACCGCAGGGTGAGATTAAACAATTAACATTTTGAGGTCAAAGGGTGCTACAAATGTTTTATACCATATTTACCAATCATATAGCAACTATTTACGATGCCGATCCCAATGGGCAGTTCCTAGACGTCACGTGGTGTTTGACATGCTTGGCATGTGTGTCAAACATGAGTGTAGGTTCCAAATTAAGGGCCCTAGAATGTGGAAGCTTACAATGCAATAAGTAACGTACGTTTAAATAAAACAAAATTTAAATATACTGCACGCTACTTTTAAATAACTGATTGCACGATAAGCTTTCATATTAGGCTCCGCCCACCAGTTTTGGTTCTTATATCACAGTTATTGAATACCACAAATCAAAGAAAACTCTGTGAAGTATGGTACCATCTGCAGTTATATATTGACAGTCCTCGTGGTTCGGACATTTTTTTTTATAGCGTGTTCGTTCTATATACCGGTATTGTGCAAGACTGATATGTCATTCAGAAATGCATACTTACCTTATACTTGAAACATATTTCATATAAGGAATTGGATACATAACCAATCGTTTATAAACTACAGGTCCATTCAGTATGCTAACAAATAGTACATATACAAGGGACTTGTTCACAGCTTTTCGTATTAAAATAAATGTCATTAAATGTCTTCACTGCAAAAACGTAAGCATCTGGAATAATCTAAAACGCATATAATATAAAGAAAAAAGGTAAGCTTTTCAATTTGCTTTCGCCGGGACTCGAACCCGGAACCTTCGGGATCAAAAATCTCATGCGCTAACCACTTGGCCCTCCGGATAAATTTAGTAGTGTATTTTTAACCTTATGTACTAAAGTGATACACGTGTTTTCCAAAATACCGATGACAAGCGTCTCATTATTTTATCCATTTCTATTGATGATTATCCCAAAATGAAACGATTTTTCCAATATATATCTTAGTCATGAGTGTTATTTCGCTTGTTTGTATATAATGTCTATAATTTCTTTTTGGGACCAATGGCAAAATTTGTGAAAATGATCAATTTGCCAATTGTGAACAGGTCCCTTTATGAATATGTAAACCACGTATTTGTATGTTTAAAAGTACATGTAGTACTAGTCGTTTAATACCATTTGTTTGTATACATATATTCCACCTATAAATACATTTACATCGTGTTGAAACTATTGTTATTCAAAACGGATTCAGTGCCTTTAACTAAAGTTGTTCGTATGGCTCGTTTATGGACACAGTACAAGACAAATAAAATGTTAAAAAGTACAGTTGATCGACTTTTTCCCGCAAATAAAAAGGCTGTTATCTTTAATGGTCTTACGCAATGGTATTTGCGCTACGTAATAAGGCCCCCCAAAAATGGTTGGTGTCCGTTTACATCTCCACAAAAATCTAGCCGAGGAGGTAATTTGTTTTTCTTTAACTTTTTTTTCTTCGCCACATATTCACCACACAGTTTAAGTATATTGGACTGCATGTAAAATGTTTAAACGCCTCCCAGAAACTTATTTAACTATAAATAAGGTCATCGAAAAAAGAGAAAAAGAGATAACTGGCTGGAAACGTAAACTAAAAGCGAAAACTGCTATTTTTTTCACAAAAAAAGGATAAATAAAAGTAATGATTGATTTTTGCAAAAAAATACTTTTAGGGTCGGCGGAAAAAAGTAGGTCGGATAAGCGGATACCAGCAACTTTTTACACCTTAATATGGCTGGTCTACAATCAAGTTTAACTGTAACTTGTATTTACTGTCTGATTTGAAGGTCAGAATCGTTTTCTTCAAGGACTATTTGTTCCTGCGATACGATTAGGTCTTAGTTGTAAATACTGTCGACAGTTGCCGAATGTTTAAATGGGCATATCGACGGTCTATATACAGTTCTGACCTTATTCACAAAGGTGAAACATAATCAGTTTTGACTTGGAATCGTTGACGTCGACGATTTTTATCAATGTTTGTTATAATTTGTAGTTTCTTCATTATAAACACACACATATATATATATATATATTATACCATAAAATGCAATATTTACTTCAATATACATAACAACAATGTCAAATACACGCGCAATCTCATTCGCACACACACAGGCGTAGCACGCGCATTTATGCGTATTAGCGCGCACTCATTATGGCACACGTGCACATACTGATGATCGCACTCTAGTTCGCGCACAGGGTGTGTACACACAGGCTCAGAAAGTTTAACCTTCCGATCTAAGACAGAGTCGATGTTGATTTAACATCCAGGTCACACAATTTTACGTTCAACGTGACTTATATTCATCAAATGCATTTTATGTCTGTCAGTTAAATTTGACATTATTATGTTGTATGGACATTTACATTTTAATAAGCAGGGGTCGTATTCCAGAAACATCTTTAGTAACATGTTATCCTTAACTTTAAATTCATCATTTTATTAAGATTTTTATTTCGCTTGCACCGTACATTATGCTTAGTATCTATTCGTTTTAGCTGTGTTATTAAGTCAATATTTACCATTGTTCTTTTTTATTGTAAATGAATTTACGAATGTTGTGGTAGCTTGAAACATATAACATTTTGAAAAATTTTAACTTAAGTGACAATATGTTCAGATAAACTTAAGATGTTGCGCTGGAATACGACCCCTGTTCTCAATTTACCGCATATATTGGGAAGTAACTTATGTTTATAACGCAAAACTGGTTTAATATTGTGGCCCCTGAATACTAGCGTGTCCATCAGGCTAGCAAATCACGTTTCGTTATAATTATACGGTGGCATAGATGTGAAATGTGCATGTCTTTATTTATGTCGTTCCCACGACATATCAAGTCGTTGGAACGAGATCTTATCTCGTGGGAAGGACATAATTATGTCGTGGTAACGACATATTAAGTCGTGGGAACGAGATAAGTAAGTCGTGGTAACGACATATTATATTGTGGGAACGAGATCTTTTCTCGTGGGAACGACATAAATAACTCGTGTGAACGACATATTAAGTAGTGGGAACGAGATAATTTACTCGTGGTAACGACATATTTTGTCGTGGGAACGAGATATTTTTGTCGAGGGAACGACTTAATGTGTCAATAAAATCACAACACCGACAGATTCCCACTCACTAGGTACATTCAACTTCCACTTTACATTGGGAATGACATAAATAAAAACATGCACATGTCTAATTTATGCCACCGTATAATTAGGCCATATGCTCATTATTTTAAATGATCAAGAACGACGGCTGTTCGATGTATACAACAACAACAACAACAACAACATTTATTCACCGTACAAACGCATAGCCTACATAATATGAATAAGTATAAATATTTACAAGTAATGGCAGAGGTGGAACGTATAATTGTCTAATAATATGGTTAAACACAATTATATTTTTATTGACAAGAAGTAAAGAGAATAAATCTATAATTGGAGAGAAACAAACATTATTGCTCATATATTATTTAAATACTAATAGGAGGAAGTATTTAATGATAAAAAAATCAAACATGTTTGCGTTAAGTAAAGAGAATAAATCTATAATTGGAGAGAAACAAACATTATTGCTCATATATTATTTAAATACTAATAGGAGGAAGTATTTAATGATAAAAAAATCAAACATGTTTGCGTGAAATAAAAATCAGTAGTTCCGTAGTTTATGACTAGGATACTTAAAATTTTACTGGTAAACGATGTTTTAATTACGTTCTAATTGGCGTCTTAAATTAGTTGCTTCATAAATGAACTTCGCTACACTTATTATTTCATTTTTTATTTTCGCTGGACATTAATCTTTTAAACTTTGAAATTGTTGGCCACCTGCAAAAATGTTGTTTTAGGAGTTTTTTTCTAATGACTGTATATATTGGACAGACTGACAAGAAATGATACTCATTTTCTATTGCGTTCATGTTGCAAAATGTACACTTACGATTTTCTCTGTCAATATTATGATATCGTCCTCTTTCTATTTCTAGATTATGTGATGACAACCGGAGCCTACTTAAGGCGATTTTATATTTTGTTTCATTTACATTGTCTAAATACGTTTCTAGTGTTAAGTTTTGTTTAAATAAGCAATAAGAAGATAGGCGTGGAGAATTGTTTACCTCGCTATGCCAGGTTTGTGTATAACTGTCTAGTATTCTTTGTTTGCATTGTATTAACTGCGCTTCGGTTATGTTTTGGTTAATCCATAGGTCAGACATGCCAATGTTTTCGAGAATGGTTTTCACGTGACAAGCCCAGTTTTGATTGTTATATGTATGACCGTTATTCGCATCGTTTTTTAGCATGTTATATATTATTTTAATTACGCTGTTTTCATTTGACGAAATCAGTTTAAACCAATATTTAATAATATTTACTTTCTGTATTTCTTTGAATGGCATTCGTCCTAATTCTCCATATAACGCGCTAAGATTTGTTGACTTATTGACGCATAGTATTTTTCTTAAAAATTGTGTATGCACGGCTTCTATATCGTTTGCCCGCGCAGTTCCCCATATTTCGGATGAGTAATTTAATACGGACGCAACAAGGATATCAAAACGTTTTAGTTTGCTTTTTGTGCTAAACTCGTAATTATTGAACACTGAGAATAGTCGGTGCATTGATTTCGAGGCGTGGTCTGCTATACATTTTTGTGTTCTATTGAAATTACCATTTTTAAAGAAGTATACTCCCAGATATTTGAAAGAAGTGACTACTTCCAGTTTTTCACCGTATAGGAAGATATCAACATTTGTGTAGCGTGTTCCTTTTTCAAAAATTAAAACTTTTGTTTTGGCTGTATTAATTTTCAATTTCCACGTGTTACAGTATGTCTCTATGTCCGTAAGCATGGTTTGTAGTGCTGTTGGGGAGGTTGCAAAAAGAATCTGGTCGTCAGCATATAGTATTAGAAATAACTTTAGTTCGTTAATAGTGAATAAGTCATCTATGTCTGTGTTTATGTGGTTCAATATGTCATTTACGAACATCATGAACAGCAATGATGAGCTAGAGTCACCCTGTTTCACACCTTGGTGTATAAGGATAGGGTCAGACAAGTTGTGATTAAATTTAATTGCGGATTTAACGACACTGTACATAGCCTTTAGGGCATTTATCATTTTTGAACTTACATTTTCTGACATTAATTTTTGCCAAAGCATTGTGTGATTGATTTTATCATAGCATTGTTGATAATCAATAAAAACAGTGCATAATTTTTGTCCTGAATTAATTATTTTTGATATTATTGCGTGGAGTATAAATATGCAGTCTGTCGTACTTTTTCCTTTTTGATAACCAAACTGAAAGTTAATGATTTTTTCGTGTTTATTTGTCCAATTTGTTAGACGATTAAGTAGTAGTTGTGAGTATATCTTTGCTAAATGTTATTTAAGGTTATACCTCTATAGTTGTTTGCTTCGTTGGATTTCCCGCCTTTAAATATAGGAACTATATACCCCAGACCCCAGCTTTCCGGATATTCGGCATTTTTAAATAGTTTATTGTATATTAAAAGTAAATGTGGTGCTAATATGTTAAATGATGACTTAATTATTTCTGCAGTTATATTATCACATGACTTATTATTTTTTTGATGGAAAACAGCAGCTTTTATTTCGTTCATGGTGAATTCTTTGTCTAAATCGTTATCTGTTGTTTCAGTGAAAGTTATATGGTCGTTTATTTGTGTGGGCTGTTCGCCTAATAAATTATTAAAATGCGTATACAGGTCATCTAATTTTGGACAGTCATTAGTGTTTGACGTCTGTTTATAGCATTTTTTTTTTAGAGATTTCCAGAATTGTTTTGGATTTGATTTAGCCTTATTTTCAAGGTTTTTTCCTTCTGATAGTTTGTATTTAGCTTTAGCTTTTTTTCTTGTTTTGTTGTACAGAGTTCTCATTTTTACAAAATGATTTCTATTTTCATCAGTTTTAAATTTGTTGAACACGTTTCGCGCGCGTTTGAAATTTTTCTTCGTCGTGTAACAATTATTATCAAACCATTTTGGAGAACGTGATTTGTTGTGGTTATTTTGATTGTGATTCGAACTGATTGTTTTTCCGAATATTTTGACCGCATTATCATATATACAGTCTGTGATACATTTTATTTCACGGTTTATATTTTCATTAAGTAAGTCATTTAGTGAACTGATATTTTCTTTTATAGATTCTTGAAATTGTTCAACCAAACTCGCGTTGAAAACAAGCTTAGTTTCTTCTGTATATTCGTCAGGTGGTATAGTTCTAGTATTTGTATTACATTTTATTGAGAAATAAATAGCTGCGTTATCGGAAAAGTTTGTCCAGTCGGGTATTTGAAATTCATTTACGAGATCGACATCGTTTGTATTTACAATTAAATAGTCAGTTATACTCATGCCTCAGGTTGACGAGAATGTAAATTGATTTTCTTGCTCATTGTTAAGACGTCCATTTACAATTATATGGTTAGTGGATTTGCATAAGTTAATCAGTTTGTTTCGATTGTTATCAATGACCTTGTCTGGATAGTTGCGTAATATTGAAAAATAGTTATTGGTATTTTCTGTATCTAGATCTTTCAAAGAGTCAAGATATTAATAAAATTCAAGAATATCTGACAAATTACCTGGTCTGGAATTAAGATCACCTGTAATGCATGTTTTACCAAGTTGTCCATATTTTTCAATTCCTTTTTCTATTTCATCAAAGAGAACTTTTGAATTAACAGGTGGAATATAAGCATGACGCAAATATATATCTGACTCTGGAGCAAACAACTTATTGTCTAGTTTTAACCACACTATTCCATTTACAACAGTGGAAACTTAAAGGCACTAAATCCGCATCGTAATAGAAATAGATGCATCCAAAATCTACTTATTTGTGTACACATAAAACTATTCAACATAACACGTTTCTTCAGTTTTATAGTATAATTGACTACGGAATATTTTACGACTAGTATAAGCGTTAACTCTGAAACAATGTTTATAAACAATGAGTAATTTATACTTGAAAAACATTCTTACATGATACTCGCTGATTTTCCTATTGACAAAAAGCAAAATTATTGTTGTTAAACTATCCATAAACAACGCAAAAAGAAGTCCCGATTCTGAGCGGAGCATACTAAAAAGTAGTTCCAATTACAATTTCAAAAATATATGTCAAATCATATTAGAATAGAAATAATATTCGCAGAATCGTTGTTAATCGCCCAATAAACAGCTTTTTGTCGTTCTGATGCCTGGCTATTAAACAACTACGGCTAATAACCTCGTAGTTGAATTCCTACACATCAGACCTACAAACGTTGTTTATTGTCGATAAACAACTATAAATCGAAAATTATTTTTTAAAGTTAATCATGAAGAACAAGCGATGCCATGAAGCGGCAGTTATGTCCACCGTTCCTTTCCCATTGTGTGTCTTCGGGTAATGCATACCCATGTATGTATGGAAAAATATGAATTTTAAAGACCGACAAAACTGAAAGTTTACATTTTGTGTCAAGGTCATTCCCACTGTCAAGGTCATTCCCAGAGTCAACACATGATATGAGGTGTGTCGTGGGAAAATCGGGCTTAATGCATGTGCGTAAAGTGTCGTCCCCGATTTGCTTGTGCAGTCCGCACAGGCTAATCCAGGACGACACTTTCCACTTTTGTGGTAGTTTCTGTTTCAAGGAAGTGTCTTCGGAACATAAATCCACTTAGACGGAATGTGCCGTCCTGGATCAGCTTGTGCGGACTGCACAGGCTAATCCGGCACGACACTTTTAGCACAGGCATTAAGCCCGGATTTCCCAAGACACGCCTAATATATTTTCTGAAATATGTCACCTACGTATAAAATGGTAACAGGCAAACGATATATTCCGATTCCAAATGAATTTAGAATGTTAAAAATAAAGTTATTCAAATATAATATAAATAAAACCCCAGTAACATCAGCAGGAGAGAGACCCTTATTGACATCACCAGGTCTTATATTTGAGGCAAGTGACCGATTGCCTATGCAACACAGTACAATACATAGAACACAAGACATTAAGGGATTAAAACTGTGGGCACCGCCTTGGAACGGTCAATGCAAAGCATTGTGGGTTCAAACCGGTTTAAAGGCATGCCGAACCGTATACGTGGCCTAGAATTATTCGGATTCGGTGGCTTCATTTAATGGACAATTGTATTCTGATTCAGTTGGGAAAGTAGGTAAGAAAGTAAATAACCTAGTAAAAAGACACACCTAGTAGTTAGTACTTAGACGAGCGACGTACCTCTTTAAGAGGCAGATTAGCGGGATATATAATGGCAGCGCTTATCCAATCGAAGGCCATTTAGGAATTTGATCAAGCGGACAATACTTTAGCATGGATACAGGTAAAAAACTTATTTTTTAAATTATATTTTACATAATTATATAGAATTCATATTTGTATGTTAACAGTTTTTTTACTCTCGATTTCTGGTAGTAAATATTACATGTTATGATGATGATAATGATAATAATAATAATAATAATAATGATAATTATTATTATTATTATTATGATAATTATAATAATAAAAATAAATATTATTATTATTATAACAAGAAATATTTACTACCATAAGTCAAGAATCAAATATTTATTATTATTATTATTATTATTATTATTATTATTATTATTATTATTATCAACTACTACTAATACTACTACTACTACAACTACTACTACTACTACTACTACTACTACTACTACTACTACTACTACTACAACTACTACTACTACTACTACTACTACTACTACTACTACTACTACTACTACTACTACTACTACTACTAGTACTATTACTGCTGCTGCTATCACTACTACTACAACTGCAAAAGAACACTATAAAACAATATATCGTGCAAGGTGTAAATTAATCAAGTAAAAAAAACAAAATGTCTGTATGTTCGTGAGGTTACGTAGGCTTTCTAAAACAGTATCGCATCAAAATATCGTACACTAAATTTGGAATGGAAGTTAATTCTTTTCTTTGCTACATGCATTCTGTAATACATATTATTGTGTATTATGTTACGTTACAACAAGAAAAATAATGTTAGAATGCTGTAATTTCAATTTCATTTTTTTTTAACCTTGAAGTATTCTTTTTTTAACCTTGAAGTATTCTTTTTTTAACCTTGAAGTATTCTTTTTTTAACCTTGAAGTATTCTTTTTTTAACCTTGAAGTATTCTTTTTTTAACCTTGAAGTATTCTTTTTTTAACCAGAACGTGTCTACTTAGGATGACATTTTTCAACATACGACTAGATAGAAATGCATGCACATACACTAGTCAGTGCGCAATTAATATACAGAAACTAATCGAATGATGCGATCTGAGCGCAGTCAAGACAGAAATCGTTTAAATAGTTCGCCAAAACCACGACCAGCACAAAGCGTTGATTTCATCATATCTTAAAGGGACTCGTTCACAGAATTTACATATTTTTGAAAAATGCCATTAAATGCATTAACTGCATAAACTAAAGCGTCTGGACAAACAAACAACGAATATTAAATAAGGCAAAAATTAACAAATGCCTTCGTCGGAGCGCTTACCTACGATCTTCTGGAGCAAAAATCTGTTGCATTAAACATTCGGCCATTCTGTATTTTAGTGCTAAGTAGGTGATACATGTGTATTCAAAGTATCGATGAAAAGCATTACAAACGCTTTATAATCCATTTTAATGATGATTATTTGCAAACAACGTTATTGTTCTTTTTCTTTGTCATAATGTTTCTTTTAATTGTTTATATATAAAGCATTTTTATGCCCCCGGCATCTTGATGCGGGAGGCATATTGATTGTCCTGTTCGTCCGTCCTTCCGTCCGTCCGTCCTTCCGTTCTTCCGTCCGTGACAAGGTTAAGTAGATTTTACCGTTTCGTCTAACACCAACACTGCTTACTACAACACTTGGATAATTAAACAGCTGTTGCTTATTACCATTCCCAATCCACCCATATCACCCAACCTCACTTTGACCTTTACCTTGACCTAATTTGCATGTAGAATAATTCAAAAGGGCTGTTTCTTGGTTAACTTGATTTTACCGTTTCGTCAAGCGCCAACACCGCTTGCAACAACACTTGGATATTTACACAGTTGTTACTTATGACCGTTTCAAATCCATCAATATCACCCAACCTCACTTGGACCTTGACCTTGACATAATTTGCACTTACAATAATTCAAATGGGCTGTTTCTTGGGTAACTAGATTTTACCGTTTCGTCTAGCACCAACACCGCTTGCTACAGCACTTGGATACTTACACAGTTGTTGCTTATGACTATCCACAATCCACCCATATCAACCAACCTCACTTTGACCTTGCCTTGACCTAATTTGGACTAAGAAATGGGCTACCCAGCACCACCCGGGGGCACGCGTGTTTATCAAACACAGAATCTTGTTCTGTCTTGGATCTGTGACAAAAATTTTGAAACTTGTCATTTTGCCATTCTGTGAATAGGTCCCTTTAAGATTAACTCCATTAAATATTTATCCTTATCTGGCTTATTAACAGTGTTCGTTCATTTGAGATTCGTTTTTAAGCCCTTACTTTCGTTACGACAGCTTATCTGATTAATAAAATAAAGTTATCAACAGGCATGATAAATTTCATGTGTATGTAAAAATCGGTCGCTAAAATTGTTTACTTGTGTTTTGAAATTAGAGTAAGTACGACAGATTAAAAAAAAAAAGCAGTCGTAATCTGACCTTATGAACACTTAGAACACAAACATGTAAATGGTATCTTTCGAGAAAACTGATTTCTGCAACACGTATCCACTTGTACTCTAGGTACTATCGTCGACCTCATCGAGCAATGCCAGGTGGCCAAGACGCATGCGTACAACAGATACAGCAACTTCCGGGTTGGTGCCGCCCTTCTCTGCATGGATGGAACAATATACACGGGTATCTAGCAACTAATATAGAGAACTGATGAAAAAAATTCTAAAACCAAACTATTGTCACTGGCCATCGATGTTTAAGTTCCAAAATCTGTTAAACACCCAATTCAAAAAAGAAATGTACAATCTGGCAAAATATTTTTTTGTCGCAAACCAGCTTAGAGATTGACTTGCATATACATATATGCTTTAAATTACTATTAATATTTTGTTTATCTGTTTATTATTGATCGGAGTCAATGAGAAGATTACTTTGTATTGTTAATTTGCTATCAAACTAATAATTATAATTATTTACTTGTTTAATCAAGGATGATATGTTAAGTTTTTGAATTTTGCTGCTCCAGAAAATGTTTTCTGTATATGCATTGTATCATGTTTTAATGCAATAAATGTATCGTATCGTATCGTATCGTATCGTACGAGAGTTGATATACAACGTGTTTAGCCATTCAGAAAGCTAGGACTTCCTTGTCTTGTGAAAATATTTGAGGTTAGTCTTGGGAAAACCGGGCTTAATGCATGTGCGTAAAGTATCGTCCCGGATTTTCCGCACTTTCCGCCTAGAGTGGATTAATGTTTAGAAGAGACTTCGTTTAAACAGAAAACACCATAAACGCGGAAAGTGTCGTCACAGATTAGCCTGTGCGGACTGCACAGGCTAATCCGGGACGACACTTTACGCACATGCATTAAGCCCGGTTCCACCTTTCTGTATGTCTAACTTTGTTATTCCAAGGATTTGAACTAAATTGATTGGATTATGCAACCATGTGCTATTATTTACCACTGTAATATAACCCCATAATTGGTCAACTCAATTATTGATTAATCAATTAGAAAGCAATCACCTCCAGGGCTGGTCGTTCCCACATGTGTTGTTAATCATTGATTGACAGGTAGCAACTGGTCAATTGCTTTATCAATTAGAAAGCAATCACCGCCAGGGCTGGTCGTTCCCCCATGTGTTGTCAATCATTGATTGACAGGTAGAATTGACAAGCAATCACCGCCAGGGCTGGTCGTTCCCCCATGTGTTGTCAATCATTGATTGACAGGTAGAACCGCCAGGGCTGGTCATTCCCCCATGTGTTGTCAATAATTGATTGACAGGTAGAATTGTGAAGCAATCACCGCCAGGACTGGTCATTCCCCCATGTGTTGTCAATAATTGATTGACAGGTAGCAACTGGTCAATTGCTTAATCAATTAGAAAGCAATCACCGCCAGGGTTGGTCGTTCCCCCATGCGTTGTCAATCATTGATTGACAGGTAGAATTGACAAGCAATCACCGCCAGGGCTGGTCGTTCCCCCATGTGTTGTCAATCATTGATTGACAGGTAGAATTGACAAGCAATCACCGCCAGGGCTGGTCGTTCCCCCATGTGTTGTCAATCATTGATTGACAGGTAGAACCGCCAGGGCTGGTCATTCCCCCATGTGTTGTCAATAATTGATTGACAGGTAGAATTGTGAAGCAATCACCGCCAGGACTGGTCATTCCCCCATGTGTTGTCAATAATTGATTGACAGGTAGCAACTGGTCAATTGCTTAATCAATTAGAAAGCAATCACCGCCAGGGTTGGTCGTTCCCCCATGCGTTGTCAATCATTGATTGACAGGTAGAATTGACAAGCAATCACCGCCAGGGCTGGTCGTTCCCCCATGTGTTGTCAATCATTGATTGACAGGTAGAATTGACAAGCAATCACCGCCAGGGCTGGTCGTTCCCCCATGTGTTGTCAATCACTGATTGACAGGTAGCAACTGGTCAATTATTTAATCAATTGACAAGCGATCACCGCCAGGACTGGTCATTCCCCCATGTGTTGTGCAAATAATGAATTATACAGCATACTGTAGCAGTTGCCGGCGAGATCAGTTGGTAGAGCGCTGGACTACAAATCCGAGGATCGCCGGTTCGATTCCCAGCCCAAGCCACATAACTTGTGTGGGGATTGGTCATGAAATTATTTATACGGCCATTCTCACCCTACTTTTGATTCAAGTAGGGCAGTTGCCAGTTACTGGCATAAGTATGTGCACTTAGTACTGGTAAACCAGCTTACCCAGGAAAAGTGTGAGTAGGTAACTGACCGCCGTTATATATGTTGAATACGGCGAAAAATACAAACAAACAAACACACAGTTTGTCATATCTTACAATAATAAAGAATCCTAACAAATTTCCTGGATCCTGATATAGAATCCTAACAAATATCGCGATCCTGATCACCACCAATACCTAACTTTACAGAACATAACTCGCAAATTCCATAACGTTTTGGGAAAAGTTGCTAAAAACTATGCTCAGAAACGGACCAGTAAACAAACAAACACCGACATTAATATTAGCTCTTTCACAGAGGTAATTAATGACCGTGTTTACCGAAATGATGTGGTGCAATACGCTCCATTGTATTGGCCTCTGTTATCATCGTGCACATACTTGCAAGGCCGATAACCTGTATTGGACATTGTATCTTATAACTTAAAGGCTTTGCTATCAGTTTAAATTAACATTAGCATTGACAGTGTATCAAGAATGATGCAATAGTTTGGGGGAGCACTTCAAGTTTCTGCAAATATATGTACATCACAATTACATAATAGTGCAGGGATATATAGTTTCCCCGCAAATAATATTGTTATAGTGACAATGGGGTCGAAACAATAGCTAAAAGTTAAGCTCGTATTAAACTGTTATTATAATCATTTTTTTTGTTTATCTTTTCAAATATTAAAAGCACTTACATAAATATTACCTTTATTATTGTTTTTGAAATTTTCTTATTTATTGAGTAGATGACTTAAACGAACGTTTACACACTCATTGTGTTGACGAAATTTAAAATGTTGCCTCGTTCAATGCGCAGATGAAAGAGGGTGTACATTTTCTAATATGTTAATGATGACAGAAATCATCCATACCCTTATTTATTCAGGTCCATGCTTTAATATGAGACAACATGTCTTTCATGTAGACATTTAAGACAAATAGCTGGATGGACCCACTGCAGATGACAGATAACGAACCAAAAAATAAGTTGTGTCGTGGGAAACCCAACTTAATGCACGTGCTTAAAGTGTCGTCCCGGATCAGCATGTGCAGTTCGCACAGGCTAAACCGGGACGACACTTTTCACCTTCAGTGGATGTATGTTTAGAAGAGACAACTTGTGCGGACTGCACAGGCTAATCCGGAACGACACTTTACGCACATGTATTAAGCCCGATTTTCCCACGACACGCTTTAAATGTATTACATATACACGGCGAACTCCTTTGAAGGTGTAGAGCAGAAGAAATACATCTTATTATACTTTTCTTCTATTGCTGTGTCATCTAGCTTTTGCAAACGATCCCCATACTATAATTGAATAATGAACTGAAAACTAAACTCATCCAAAGAAGACTGTCTAATTAACAGTACTATGTAAAAAGTTACAGTTCACCGGTGTATTTTTACATTAGCCAAAAAAAAAATATGTGTTCGAACAACCTGACTTAACCTAGTGAACCCAACCCTACCCCCGACCCTTAAGTTTTAAGCGACGAAATCCGTTATATTTTTCCATGTTTTTACACAAATGTTTGTTTAAAAAACTCAATCCCGACCCAACCTAATTTTTTGAGACCGTTTCCCGAAACACACAATTTTTTTGTCATAAACAAGAAACCCTGTAGAATGTATTAAAACAACACCTAATTTACATATGATTTGTACGAGTATGTAAATGCTACCGTGTTTTGTTCACAGGCTGTAACGTAGAAAATGCCTCCTACGGTTTAACGATCTGCGCTGAGAGAACGGCGCTCGTCAAGGCCATTTCCGAAGGTCACCGAGAGTTCAAGGCCATCGCAATTTCCAGTGACCTTGCCAATGAGTTTATTTCACCATGTGGTGCATGTCGTCAATTTCTTGTCGAGGTGAGCAGTAGCAAATGACATACACTTGTTTAGAATGATAAATCTAAGTTATGATTGAAATTTTATATCGATAGAGCCCTAATTTAATTGTATGTCGATTGAGCTCTAGCTCTCATCTCTAATGCTTTAATTGTGTCTAAAAGGGTAAACATTATTAACTAAAGCAATAGCATAACTGGTATTTTCATTTTTAAGACAATCTCACGTGTGTATACATTTTAACTGTTCAAACAGGTTGGTAGATGTTTTAAAGGGAAGCAATTCAAATATATCATATCTGAATTTTTACCATTGATCTTTCTTGAATAAAAATTAGTATTCCGACGGACATAGGTGCTTATGTCACCTTTGCATGGGAATGCTGTTTCTATGCCCCCAAGGAGGGCATATCAAAATCGAACCGTCAGTCCGTGCGTGCGTTAGTCCGACCGGCCATGGTTAAAGTTTGTTATCATGTCAAATATCTTGAATACTGTCAAAGGTATTTACTGAAAACTTCTTTACTATCAACGTCTCCACCAGGGAAAGTAAGCTCGATTACTCTGTTTGTTTGTTTTTGACAGATGTATGCACTTTTTTTAAACTTATAAATTTTGGTTTAAGTCTTTCATAAGTTTTTCCAGCCATTTTGACTGAAATGATTAACTTTACAGTTTTCATTCACTTTTATTTACACATACTTATTTTCGTGTCAAAGGTCGCACTTACTGACATTTCATTCGGATGCAAATGTCACCTGATAGTGACAGCACTTGTTAAAACAATAAATTCAGTACATGTTCAAAATGTAATGGTGTCATATATCATTTTGGATAAGGTAACAAGATGCCTTTCGTGAAACTGTGACGAAATTTCGAGAAAAGATGGCATTTATTCTTTAAAAACATCAACATCATTTTCATAAAATCCTTTTTGTCCACATGCCTTACGGTCTCCATATTAAAAGGGAAATGTTCACGTTAGTGCATTGGGGTTCGTACGACAGCATGTTAAAGATCGTAGCAACTTTTGCGAAAGTATGTTGGCATACTTCGGCATAGGATAACATTCGTAATGGTTGTATTACACGGGAGACAATGTACTGTATGTGATAAAAATAAACATATTGTAAGCATGATTAAAACAAATGTATCTGCCTTTCAGATATGCATAATTTTTTCAAGACAAGATACACACGTTACAACTTTCAAGCTTGAAGATTTTGGTTTGAAACCCCTTTTCGCATCTAGTTTGGATTAAGTGTATATACACATTATCGTGTGGCAATTTAAGAACATTGACTGTAGTGTTGTTTAATAGGTTAATCTGTAACTACAATCAAAGCGTTGAACGCTGAAAGACTGCGGCTTGTCAGTTAAAGTTAAAGGTCACGACAGGCTATTAATTATAGAATGTATTAATATATTTCAAGTAAGAAAACTAGTGTTTCAGGCTGAATTTTTAACACTTAAAATTTTGTTTGTTCGTTATGGCTTAAATCAGATCTATTTCTTGTCATTTATCCAAAGCAATCGCTGAATTAGTTTATTGATAGTATTAAGTGGAACAATCCACTAACAGCAGTGATAATTTCGCAGTTTTGATTTGCGTGTAATCAGTGATCTCCCTTGCCCCACGATATTGGAGGCAGTGAAACAGGGGAGGTCACTATGCAACTGCCATGTCAAACGCGACACTTGCTTTCGATTTTCGGTACTAAAGACTGCGGCTATCGCCGCAGTTTTAAAACGTGCAATACTGCAGTATCCTGACACAGTTATTCAACACTCGTGGCGCTTCTCTTTTATTTTTATTGATTTTCTTACATTTGTTTCCAATGTGGACTACTGATGTAATATTGTAGGATTTTAATCATAATTAATTCATGAACTATATTACACACGATACATAGACTCGATGTTTGTTTTATACACAGAGCTTTTATAAACGACAATTCTGTGCTATGATATAATTCTATATTTAACATGGTATAGAAATCTATATTTTACATAGTATTTTCTCCATTCGTTCCAGTTTGGCGTGGACTGGGAAGTTTTTATGACGAAACCGGATATGACGTATAAACGGATGAAGACTGGCGAGTTACTACCCCTGTGTTTTTTACCGGAAGCTATGGAAGAAGAAAAAGTGAACAGTTCTGCATAGTTTATATTAATTTGTATTCTCTGTACTTTTGCCAAAGCTTCGGATTATTTTTTTATATAGAATTTATACGCAAAAGTAGTCCGAGAGTTTTACCAAAAACACAGACACAGACAGAGATCTATTGTTAATAGTTTAACGCTGAGAAAAGGTAACATTTTATTCACACAATAGCTGCATGAATCCGTTGATGATTACGAAAGACTCGGATTATGTTTTGAGACTACTTAAACACAAAAGTAGTCCAGGATTTTATTTTTTTGATCCATGTATTCGTCCGCTAGTAGCAAAGACTTCCTTTGTCAGGACAGAGACGTTGGTGATTGTAAGCAACAGAACGGCTTTGATCGGCTCATCGAGAATATGTGATTTAGGGACATTACAAAATTAAAATCGTAACATATTTGACTGTGATATGTGTATGGCAGACCTGCTAAATTATTTGAATAAACTACATTCGTTAAGAAACGTTAAAGATACTTACACACAGATTATTATTATTGTTATTATTATTATCATTATTATTTATTATTATAATTATTATTATTATTATTATTATTTCAAAAGATTTATTAAATTGTATTCTCCTTTAAAGAAAGCAATATAAAGAAAAAATGTCTCGACGACGACGACGACGATTAGGATGATGATGATGATAGCGATGGCGACGACGACAATAATGACGATGATGATAATTATGATGATGACTATGATGGTGATGATGATGATGATGATGATCATGGTGATGATGATGATGATAATCACGATGTCAATACGATGACAAAGATGCAGTATCTTCAGAGCTTTGATCATTTTCAGTTATTATACGGTCTTTATATGGTCTTTATTTTATTTACTGGTTCTTATATACAATTCAATACTATTGCATTTTCAACACATTTACGAAACTTTCGGCAAAATATACCATAATGGGTCTCAGTACCAGTTTGACTAAGTTATTTGGACGAGTCGATAAAATCCATCGGACGCTATGATACTGAACATGTCACAAACATTTTCAATAACTACTAATACCAACGAATGTTATAACAGTCATTGAATTGTATTCGTGATTTATAATTTTCAAAATTCTAGACAGATCTTTGTTTACACACAAGCTTGATAAACATTTCGAATGTATTCTGTTTAATTTAAACTTGTATTGCTATAAATATTTGAACAGAGTGAGTTGTGCCCATAGTTAGCAATAGCGAACAACTGCAATGCATTCAGCGCTTTGACTGTAACACATAACTACTTCAGATCTGTTTAGCAATACACTTGAACTCATTTTCGGACACCACTGTTTATTCTCTCGCTGGCAAAACATAAACCACACTCGCTTATGAATACAGTGCGTTCATTCTTGGCTGACTTGCTTACACTTAAAACTCGTTGTTGAACGCTTGAGAGTTATAACTTATACTATATGGATTTATCGGACACATTCAAACAAGGTAAGTTTAATTTTGTGATAATATAGAAGATCCATGCATTTCTATACCAGATAGCTGAAACAGTACATCATCAGCAAGTGTGTGTTATAACACCGTCACAGTAAGGTAAACAATAAACTAAGCCATTCGTTCGCGAAGATCACAGATGATGTATTATCAAAAGGGTATTTTAGGCATTGAATTGTTCTGTCAGAGTATTGGCTGAACTATAAAATCAATTTGTTCGATTGATCAGGAACACTTCCTCGTCTGGTATATTTTATGGGTTGTGAGGCTTTAATGATAGTAAACATTTGAGGGACTATCTTGTAGAACAGACATGAAAGCAGGTATGCATTTGCTGATTTTTACTTTTGATTCCTTTTCATTGCAAAACATACTTTTTTAGCTTTCTCAAAGAAAACATCATCATTAATGATTATATTTACCATCGTCGTCATTCCCAATTGCTGCTACTGTCGCGGTTAACAATAACAAGAACAACAGCATCAACTACAACAACAACTTCTGCTACTACTAGTACTACTGCTACTGCTACCATTACTACTACTGCTGCTACTACTGCTAAAACTACTACGTCTGTAAGAACAACAGCTACTACTACTACTATGAATACAATAACAACAGCGACAACAACTATAACAACAACTTCTACTACAACTACTACTACTACTACTACTAGTAGTAGTAGTAGTACTAACACTACTTCTACCGCCACAATCACGACTTCTTAGTATAAGTTATCTACATTTTGTACATATCTTTTCAATCATCTCAATCAAAATAATTAAACTGTCTTTTTTCAGGGGCTAAAGTGCTTTGTTCAGTTATTGTTTACACCGTTATTGGTAGCACTCGGTCACTTGCACAGCTGTTAGTAGGGTATTTCATAAACATAACACATAAAGCCCAGACGTCTGGCATAAGAATTGATTATTTCTGTCCAAACTGAAAGCGAAACTAGACTTACTAGTGAAACATATTTTAAGTTAAATTATACTGATAAAACAAGGTTTTGAGGAAGAATCAAATAAAGATAATGAAAATATCTACACAATACGGACTTCCATTGTGTTTTATTACTGGCTTAAAAAAAAGGCCTTATTTAACAGGTAAAATAACATTTTTTTATAATTGATTTATTTTTTATTCTTATTTAATGTACTAAATAAATTTTATGTTGTTACTGTTATTATCAAAAAGTATTATAATATTCTTCAGTATATCAAGTTTGTTGATTTGTATACAATAATTAAATGTATGCAGTTCAATAGTATTTCTGTTATTATTATTATTATTATTATATTTTTATATTATTTGTTTCATTGTATTCATTAACTTTTATTAAATATCCATGGTTTCTCATTAGTAATTTACCATTAGTTAATCTGATTATAGTTTTTTGCTGCATTAATATTATTACTTAGGCTATGAATAGTTGGCATACTTTTTGTTAACTAGTACAACTAATTTAAGTCTAAATAGCATTTTACTTTTTGTTTATGTTTACCGTTACATCGCATGCTGAATTACAAAATGTTCCTTAAAATTTAGTAACAGGCCTCTTTTTTACAGGTGAACTGAATTTTGCAAGTCTATGATTAATATGGTCATCTCCCCAAGCCCAAGAATACCAAACCCGGCTGTGACTGGTATCCCTACAAGAGCTCAGTGAGAAACTTCAGTTTAGAAACTAGACTAGACTGCAAATAATCTTTTGAACCAATCAAATATTATCCAAGGATATAATGAAAGACTGCCAGTTGTATATTAACATGACTATGACACTAGGATAAAGTGTTAACTGAAATGAAAGGAACATAGGTTCAATTTACCATCATGTACTGTGACAATTTTAAGCTGTTTTCAGCTTCCGTGACCTGAACGTGCAAAACCTCAATGATGTATTTGAAACACATGTATTTTTTTTATAACTGGTTATACATTTATATAGCGTTGAATAATGCTTTGATATATGTCCCATGTACATTTTTTATTTTCCTGAACTGTGACAATATGACAATTTTGAAATGTATGGACACATCCAGCAGCTACATTTGGAATTAATGAAATCAGAAACTTAGCATTATTTCTACAAGCAAGTAAACAACCCAGACAGGATATTTCTTTAATTGATAGTACTCAGTTATATTTAGCCAGTAGAAACACATGAAATAGGCCTTTTTAACAAGATTACCAATTATACTGTATTTAGTGATGTATCTGCAATGATGAACTTTGAAGGAAGCAGTATGCATCTATATAGTGTAACGCAATGGTGCTAAAGTGAATCACCTTATTTGTTGAAATATGTTTTTAACAAATTTTAACCATTTAATCTCAATTTTCTCCTGAAATCAAACATGAAAGTGACATGTACACAAAATATGAAATATAATAATCTGTACTCATCTGGTTTATTTAACTATATATGTGTATGCATATATATGTGCAATGATTATAAACAAAATGAAGTAGTGTCATTCTTTTTTTTAGCTCACCTGAGCACGAAGTATAGGGGACCTCTCCGGCATCGCCCGTCGTCCGTATGCCGTAAACAATTTGGACCGTTATCGCGATAAAGACTACATTTTTTATTCAATATTGACCTAACTTGCACAGCTTGTGTATGACCATAAAATCACGGATGGGATTGTTATTGGGTCAGATCACACCAGTAACACCAGAGTTATTGCTATTTTTTAATGCAAAAAGGTGCAAAAGTGCCATTTTCCAATGTATAGACTTTATTTTCAATCCAATCTTAACCAAACTTTCACAGTATGTGTATGACCTTCAGATCTCAGCAGACGCCAAAAATGGACTAGATCGTTTTTCAAACACCAGGGTTATTGCCCTTTGTTTATTAAAAAATATACAAAAATAGACATTATTTAGGATAGAGACTTCATTTTTCATCTAATCTTCGCCAAACGTGTACAGTTTGTCTATGAACATTAGACAGGTGAAGTCGAATAAAAGCGTGATCGGGCCAGAAACACCAGAGTTATTGCCCCATGTGTTCGGAAAAACATCAACAAGTTATCAATGATTGGCTCGCACACACGATTTTTTATTCGATGTTGGTGAAACTTACACAGCATGACCATAACAAATGATTGATAAAATTTGATTT
Organism: Congeria kusceri; assembly: GCA_027627225.1. Lineage (NCBI taxonomy): Eukaryota > Metazoa > Mollusca > Bivalvia > Myida > Dreissenidae > Congeria > Congeria kusceri. Next base: position 10,984,564 of record CM051033.1, on the reverse strand, counting down.
CCAACAGTTGCAAGACATGCTTGCAGTTATTTCTACATGCAACAGTGATGTCTTCAGAGCCTGCATAAACATCATTTATCATCATTGGACAGAACATTATCAAAGAAAAAGCAAAACGTTACCTTATAGCAAAGCCATCGCAATTATCGCATTTCATCTATTTCTCCAAAACTGTTTGCGAAAAAGACATCGAAATCTACTGTTTCTGCATTTTCCAGAATTGTCAATGACTTAATGAAAAAGGGTCAGGTAAGAATATCGAGAAAAATGATTTGAGAACCATTAGCAAAAAAAAAACCGCACATCCACTATCCAACTCGTACTTTAGTTAGCCCATTGCACTAACTGATGTTTTTAATCAAAAATGATACTATCCCCCTCTGCGTATTGTTCAGATACCTTAATTTACAAACCTGTCACAACAGTATGGCCTTCATCTGTACCAGTTCTCAGGTTAGCACTTTGGGCCATCATGGCCCTCTTGTTTTGTGGTACGATGTTTAAATTAATTCCCAAACTGGATTGCCATAATTACTGTCAGTTAAAAACATGGTCAGTGACTCAGTGGGGATAAATGATTTTATTGATCTGATCGTAGATATTTATTCAGTATTTTCTTGCGTTCCAATGTTGTTGTATTTTTTTTTTTCAATTTCAAAATGTATGAGTATTATTAAATATTATTTTCTAGTGCCTTTGAAGTTGGATTATTGAAAACAAGTGGATCAAAATGATGCAAGGCACATTATTTGCTTGAGTCAAAAATGAGAAAATTGCAATTTGCTTGCATCAGAAGGCAGGATTCTGCATCAGTTGAAATCCCTAAATCTAAGACCGGGTGTCCATAATAGTGGCTTTCTTATTTGTGATATATTTTCAGGAGCGTGTTGTTAATATCATAAAGCAAATCCAAAGACATATTAGATTCTATATATGAGCTAATTTTCAATACACAATTTCATGCTGAAATGGCAGGTTTATTTTATATTTAAAATGTGGAGGACAGTTGATCAATAAGTAAGGATACAACTTGAATATTACAGATTCATCAATAAGTTTATTTGACAAAAACAAAATTTGGTAGTGCAGCCTACATTTAAGAAAAAAGCAAAATAAAAGTTACACATTCTGCATAAACTTGTAACATTTTTACCTGTGGACTAGTTGCATTCCTATCAAGGTGGTGAGTGAATTATGTCAAAAGCACCATAACTATGAAACACTAGTATGTATGTTTCAGTGTTTCACAGAAATGATGCTGAATATAACTGCATATTTCCAAACTCCAGTGGGCTTCAAATTGAGCTAAATATAACATTATGCCACAGCCGAATTGCATCTCATATTATTTACCGTACTGTTATTTGGGTAATTATTACCTTTGATACCTTTATTTATAATAATTCCCAATAATTTTCAACATTTTCGAGTGCCATTGTTGATCGGAATTTCAATACTGTTGCTTATGGGCGTGGCCATTTTTGATGATCATGTGATTGAAAGTTGTCCAAAATTTCGCATGATGTACCAGAGGCGATTTATTTTTAGAATCGCCCGTGAACCCAGAGTGGAACGCTATAGCTGCCGTTTTACGACAGTGTTCTTTATATATATCTATTGAACGTTATAGCAGCTGTTTTACGACTGTGTTCTTTATATGGATACCAATGGAACGTTATAGCTGTCGTTGTACAACAGTGTTATTTATAGATATCTAGGGAACGCTACTGTATAGCTGCCGTTGTACGTCAGTGTACTTTTTAGATATCTGCGGAACGCTATAACTTCCGTTTCAGCAAGACCATAATCTGTCTTGATATCTACGGAACGCAATAGAAACCATGGTTTACCAACTTATTTATAAAGAACAAAATGATCACAATAACGAGATCGTCATTAAATCGTATCTTGTTTCGTCTATTTCAGATACGATCAACTCCCTGATACGAAAGAGCCACGAGGCGAAGGTGAACGCGTTCTGCAAGTACAGTCACTTCCGGGTCGGCGCCGCACTTCTGTGCGAAGACGGCAGTATATATACGGGTAAGTTTTAGTCTGCCCGGCTGTGTGGCGTATCCGTGGTCTAATGGTAACGCACTTGCTTCACAACCCAGGGGTCGCAGGTTCAAGAATCCGCTGCCACCGCTACATCCTAACTTACTAACTCGTCTTTCGCAAGAGCAATTAAGCCGAACTGCAGGGTACTAGGTGCTTCATACCGGGCACTTAAAGACCCAGGGTCGCCTTTGGAACGCCCCGTCACCTGTAATCCCCCGTAACGCAACTAACAAGTCTTCTGGGGGCGATGACCATATGGGAGAGAATCCCGGTGCACTCGATAAATATGTACTACACACACTCTGCCCAACTGTGTGGCGGATCCGTGTCTAGTGGTAAGGCACTTGCTTCACAACCCAGGGGTCGCAGGTTCAAGCCTCCGCTACCTTCGCTACACCCTAATCTACTAACTCGTCTTTCGCACGAACCGTTAAACCGAGGTGCAGTGTACTAGATGCTTCAAACCGGCTACTAACAGACCCAGGGTCGCCTCTGAAACGGCGAGTTTCCTGTATCTTGCATTATCCCAACTAACAAGTCTTCTCGGGTCGATGGCCATATGGGAGAGAATCCCGGTGCACTCGATAAATGTGTACTACACACACTCTGCCCGGCTACTAGTATGTGGCGGATCCGTGTCTAGTGGTAACGCACTTGCTTCACAACCCAAGGGACCCAGGTTCGAGTCTCCACCACACCCTAGCCTACTAACTCGTCTTTTGCATGAGAGGTTAAACCGAGGTGCAGTGTACTAGGTGTTTCACACCCGGATACTAAAGACCCAGGGTCACCTCTGGAACGCCCCATCTCCTGTAACTTGCACTATCACCATTAACCTAACTAAGAAGTCTTCTGGGGGCGATGGCCATATGGGAGAGAATCCCGGTGCACTCGATAAAAATGTACTACACACACGTACCTCTGTCCGGCTATTGGCCCCTTTATATTTTGACATCTAGTTTACACTATTCATGGCTCCAGCTGGAAGTCCCCACATAATGCTGTGTAGGACCATATTTTTCACAAATAATATTTTTTCACATCGGATAAAATTATGATCTCATTCTTCACAGGTGTGAGAATTGAGATCTTATTCTTCACACATCCTATTTGTATTCTTCCCGTTTTCTGTGAAGATTGTGATTGCGTCCAGTTTTTGATATGCAATACAATCATATTATTCTGTGAACCCCGCGCATACCCATTTTTAGGCCAATCGCATTCTTCGCACTTAAAAAAGTGACAACTGAGATCCTATTCTTCACAAGTGTGAAAAATATTATCCTACAATGCTGCCTTAGGAGCGGATGGAATCATAACATTAAATCAATGTTCTTCTTTAAAGCTTTGTAGTTTGCAAAGTACGTATTTATATAAAGTTATATCTGTATATTTAATTTCAGGTTGCAATGTAGAACGTATTTATATAAAAGTTATATCAGCATATTTAATTCCAGGTTGCAATGTAGAAAACGCCGCCTACTGTTCCATCTGTGCTGAGATGACCGCTATCTCCAAGGCCGTGTCCGAAGGTCACACAAAGTTCAAGGCCATAGCGATAGCCAGTGACCTTGAGAATGAGATAATCGCGCCTTGTGGATCCTGCAGGCAATTCCTCATTGAGGTAAAACACAATTATAGTATAGCGTCCTGGTGCAATGGTTAGAAAATATGTTTTATCTCGTAATAAAGACTAAACTATATCGTAATTACGACTTAGCTGTTCGTACTACGACCTATTCGAATCGCGCCATTACAAATTGGCTAACTCTCGATAACGACTTAGATTTCTCGTAATTATGAATTAGATTTCTTTTAATTAAGACTAAGTTGCTCGTTAGTATGACTTAGATATAATTTATTATATAGTATTGACGTATTAGCTGTCATATCGTAATTACAAAAGAATAAACTCGTAAATACGACTTTGTAACGTGTAAGTACGTCTAACGAACTTGCTATTAGCACTAAGAAAATATGTCTCGTATTTACAAGTTATATACATCTTGTAATTACGACTTAGTCACTCATAATTAAAGAGACAAAACAAATTTCAACGCGAGTCAAGGACTTCATTACAATTATTTTTGAATTTTGGAATTCCGTTTTATATAAGTAAGTTGTTATAAGTATGGAAGCGTCATAATGCCACAGTCTATATTATTATTTAGAGATACTATAAAAAGGAGATAGTATCTCCTTATTAGAACTCGTAATTAGGACTTATTGTATCCTGATTAGGATATATTTCTCCTAATTATGACTTACGATACTATCTCCTAATTAGGACTTAGTATCTCCTAATTAGAACTTAGTATCTCCTAATTATGAATTACGATACTATCTCCTAATTATGACTTACGATACTATCTCCTAATTAGGACTTAGTATCTCCTAATTAGAACTTAGTATCTCCTAATTATAAGATAATGGAATACAAACATAATATAGACTATGGTACTAGGACGCTTCCATCAATAATTTTGTCTATTTCGAAGCAAAAATGTAGTAAAGAACAGTCTATTCAAATGTATACATTATCATACTGTATCCAGGCTTTATTCAATTACAGTTCTGATCTAATTATGTTGTAATAAGTACTATACTAAGCACGTATTTCGGCTCTATATGATATTAAATTGCAGTTTATAGAATGTGTTACAAAATAACATCCTGTGTTCAATTACAGTTCGGTACGGACTGGGCTGTAATTATGTCCAAACCGGATATGACGTATAAGAAGATGACAACCGGCGAACTACTTCCGCTTTGCTTTGCCGAGGACTCTTTAAACGGAACGAAGAACGGCACCACGTGAATCTCATGATATAGAGGAAATTTTTTGAATGCAGTGTTTTATTCCATGAGTGGTCATAGAAACAATATTTTACTCGAGATATGCTGAATCGTCACAAGTTTTGTGTATTTTGACGTCATAATTATGAAGTCATTATGATTCCAAAATTGTCGATCACTGTTGTGGTGAGATAATAGTGCCACTCTCACTGCGTCGCTGTCGTTTAATTATATTTGTATTGAATATTATTATGTGTTTTCTGTTGTTTAAAAAGGCCGATGTTTACGCTGGCGATTAGGGTATTCACATACTTTCAAAAAATAAACATAACATAAAGTAAACATAAAAACAAATTTTAAAGTAGTTCCATATAATCAATAGTGAAATGATCAAACGTTATCATTTCACTCGACCTAGAGTGAAGTGATCGTGTATATCATTTTCTGGTATTCTCCGCTCATTCACCGCATAGCATGAAATGATTTCTTGTATAACCTTTATACACGTGGTTAACGTTTAATTTTAATTTTTAATAAATCATATCCATGTATATTTTTTTGATTAATATATTTAACATTGAACGTTTTTCGTTTGTTATTATTTACAGAACTTCACAATTCATTGAAAGTCAACTAGCGCGACAGATGTGCTTCTGTTGTACTAAAGAGTATCACATCTGTAAAATTGAACCAAAACATAATTTGATACCACAGAGACGAAACGTTCGTATCAAAATAGTTTTTATGTGTAAGATACAAATTCCCATTTTGAGATATATTTGCACAGAAAACGTTTCACGTAATATTTCGAATGACATCTTTCCAAATTTTTATTACTATTCCTAAACCGCTTGGCAGATTTTCACCAAACATTACAGGAATGATCCTCGGATGGATCTCTTTCGACGTTGTTAGAATCTTTCCGGTCCGCTGAATATGTAGCTCACCAGAGCTAAAAATAGATTGAAAAAGTGAAAACTTTAAAAATCTTCTATGAAACCGCAAGGCTCAGAGCTTTCATATAAGATATGTGACATCCTCTAGAGGTCCTCTACAAAGATTTTTCAAATTATGCCCCTGGGGTCAAAACGGGCCACGCCCCAAGGGTCACATGTTTTATATAGAATATATAGGAAAATGACTTTAAAAATGTTCTCCTCTGAAACCGTAAGGTCCAGAGATTTCATATTGGTGTGTATCATCCTATAGTGGTCATCTACAAAGATTGTTCAATTTATGCCCCTGGGGTCAAAACGTGCCACGCCCTGGGGGTCAATTGGTTTATAAAGAATATTGGAAAATGACTTAAAAAATCTCCTTTGAAACCGCAAGGCCCATAGGTTTCATATTTGATATGTGACATTTTCTAGCGGTCCTCTACTAAGATTGTTGAAATTATGCTCTTGGGGTAAAAACGGGGCCACGCCCGGGGGGTCACATGGTTTATATGGAATATATTGCAAAATGACTTCAAAGATCTTCTCCTCTGAAACCGCATTTTTTTATATGTGACATTTTCTAGTGTTCCTCTACACAGTTTGTTCAAATTATGCCCCTGGTGTCATAACTTTCTACGCCCCGGGTGACACATAGTTTATATAAACTTAAATAGCAAAATGTCTTTAAAAATCTTCTTCTCTGAAAGGCCCAGAGGTTTCATATTTGGTATTTAACATCCTATAGTAGTCCTCTACAAATACTGTTCAATTTATGCTCCTGGGATCAAAAGTGACCACGCCCCGGGGGTCACATGATTTATAAAGACTTAAATAGCAAAATGACTTTAAACATTTTCTCTTCAGAAACCGCAAGGCCCAGAGGTTTCTTATTTGGTAGGTAACATCATATAGTGATCCTCTACAGAGATTGTTTAAATTATGCCCCTGGGATCAAAACTGGCCACGCACAAGGCATCATATGGTTTAAAGAAACTTAAATAGCAAAATGTCTTTTAAAATCTTCTCATGAAACTGCAAGGCCCAGAGTTCTCGAATTTGGTATGTAACATCCTATAGTGGTCATCTACAAAGATTGTTCAAATTATGCCCCATGGGTCAAAACTGACCACACCCCAGGGGTCACATGGTTTATATAGACTTAAATAGCAAAATGACTTTCAAATTCTTCTCTTCTGAAACGGCAAGGCCCACAGCTTTCCTATATTTGGTATGTAACATTGCATAGTGGTCCTCTGCAAAGATTATTCAAATTATGCCCCTGGGGTCAAATCTGGCCGCACCCCAAATGGTCACATGGTTTATATAGACTTTAATAGCTATATGACTTTAAACCTCTTCACCTGAAACTGCAAAGCCCAGAGGTTTGTTCAAGATTGCTCAAATTATGCCCCTGGGATAAAAATAAGCCACGCCTTGGGATGCAAATTTCAATTGGGTTTCAAATTCTCAGGTGAGCGTCCTAGGGCCCTCTTGTTAAGATATTGAGTTTTATATACCGTTGGAATTGTCTCGCCGAGATCTTTCATTTGGTGTCCTTGGTTTTGCATTTGAAACACCCGTTAGACTATTACTGAGTCACATTTTGAGCTGACTCCACAATTTTCAACAATATTTTAGCATTATACGGAGGTAAGTAATGGATATAGATCACTATAACAAGCAGTACTTTTTAACCAATCGTAATTTTTGTTTTTGTCATATGATCTGCATTTATATAATGTTATACTAAGCTATCTCCAAACATTTGTGAAAAATAGAATGAGCTATGTCCAAAATAACCAATGACATGTGATATTTTAATCACGTGTGTTTCACAAACATTCTTCAATTCATAGTATTTAAAGGATTTTAAAAAACAATTATTATCTAATCAGAATTCATAATAATAATTGCTAAAGACATGGTGCATGTTTTCGGTATGCCCAGAAAAGCATTACTTTGTCTTCTTCGAATGTATGTACCCGTAATTAAATTAGGTAATACTGGAGGTTCACTGTACACTATATAATTTTAGTAGTCTGATTAAAAATTAATTTCTAAAAACATTCAACCATCAGGTGTCCCATTAAATATAAACTGTTAAGTTATATATTTCACCGTTATTTATGTGCGCGTGTACGAGCAAATCATCCATAAAGGAAGGCATAATAATTTTCCAACAAAGAAGACAGTAGAATAACTATAATCACACCGTAGTACCGGCTCCTTATCAGCGAATGCACCACTTTCCAGCGAAGACGAAAACGGAGAGACGGTGGGTTAGTATATATTGGTTTTTATACGTTTTTGCTTTGATTTTCAAAAAAATAATATTGTATAAAGATGTCAGAAGCAATAAAGAGTCATCACAGAAAATATAAAGTTACAGAACCTTATATTTTCCAAGAATAGACGAGTTAAAATCGAACATTATGTGTTTTCGATGTATTTTGTCAAGTTTATATAGTTTTATCGCCGCAAATAGCTTATTTTCAAATATCTAAATCGACAGACTTTTTGCGCCTTGTTCAACTAGTAACCACACCAATTTTCAGAATTGTTTATTGTTTTATATTAGAGATATAAAGTCCTGAAGTGATGGGGTGTACAAAATATGGCACCAGTTATCCGCGATTTCATGTTTTTACCGGCACCAGTGATCAGCGAAATTTCATGTAGTTACAAATTTAAGCATTTGTAACAAATTTATAATTAATTATTCATTTAGACACATCACACATCTATTGTTAATCATATTCCACCCCAGAGGCATGTGTTTTCGTCCGTACGTGCGCCTCTACATGCAGACAAGTGTAGGCATTTGATATTTCGTACAACATCTATTGGCATTATCATATCCATTACGGACGGCTTTCAAACATACATATCGAGTATCTGTGATGACTCTTTATTGCTTCTGACATCTTTATAAAAAATATTTTTTAGAAAATCAAAGCAAAAACGTATAAAAACCAATACATACAAACCCACCGTCTCTCCGTTTTCGTCTTGGCTGGAAAGTGGTGCATTCGCTGATAAGGAGCCGGTACAACGGTGTGATAATAGTGTTGGTTTATTTAAAATATTCAAAAAATCATTTGAATCACACTCTTGAGCAAAGATATTATCTGTTAAGTCAAGGTCTACATTGAAACTGTGAAACAAATTAGTCACAGCACTAAGCATACACTATCTTTTCTTCACTGTAGTTAAGGCGAAAAAAATATGTTTGTTTCATGCCCCCCAAAATTAGGGTAGGTAGGTAGGTAGGGATTTATTTTTTTATTTGGTAAATGTCAACTTACAGATTCTGTAACTAGATGAATATTCAAAACATACAAGATATATCCTTAAACATTGTTTTGAAGTGGATACTATAAAAAAAACAACAACACTTATTTATCCAAAAACTTTTAATTTTTGGAAAAAGGTACATACAACAAAAAATATCTGAATAATTCAATAAAATATTCTAGGGTCGGGGCATTTTTTAGGCCAGGTCGGGTAACCTGAAACAAACATATTTTTTAAGCCTAAGTACTTAGCATCCTAATAAAACATAGATTTCATTTTTTTTTCTCATAGTTGACTAACAAAATATTCCATTGAGAATAATATATAAACATAAATCATATGTATGCACATATGCGAGTAACACGTGAGAAGTGTTTCAGACTATGATATGTTTACATGTAATTACTATGTTATGTTTTTTTTCGTAATAAATCTGATGAATGATAAGAAATTGAACAGTACAGTTGTTTACATTTTCCTGAAATCAAAGGAACGGAAAATTGTATTATACGTACGGAGGAGTATAGTATGGCAGCGCATACTTGCATACCTTGAATATCGATCTGTTTTCAGAAGGGCATGCTTATAAACTCCAAACATTAACACATTTATTTGTTTTGAATATTCGTCTCAGAAGTGCAATTACATTTCTCATTCCCACAATTCCAAAGATTATATTTCTAGGCATAAGTCTATTTGTCATTTTCCAATTTTTAATGTACAGTTACATAACATGTGTTATAGTTCAAACCTATTTTATTGTAAGTTACCTCAGAAATTTGAATATTTACCAACAATTTAGGCTTAAAAGAATTAATGACTTGAATAATTGAAGTATTTAGGTTTTTTTTTTTCGACTCACTTCTATTGGCACTATGTAATGGCTTATTAAAACAAGTAAATAAGTACAGATTAAAGTCAATTATAAGTTTTAATAACAACATAAGCATAAAATTCTAAATATAGATTTATTAATCAAATAGATTTATTAATCACAAGCGGTCATTTATGCAAGCTGACGTAAAAAGACAATCAAATTGAATTTTCATAATTAACATAAGTGCCTTCAAATTTATATGCCATCAGCATTAAAGTACTTCTATTTATAGAATTTAACTTTTGGTAATTCATATTTTTATAACTGTCAAAAATAGGAATTATTTTTGCAATAAATTACCAACAATTTTTGGAAAGGAAAATAAACACTTGTCAATGCAGCTGGCATTTTCGTTTGTTTCCATAAGACTTATATTGACAAAGATTTTCTTCAAAAAATATGGAATGCTATTACACAAGCAAAAGCATCTACGAAACGAAAGTTTAAATCAACAAATACAAAATATTTATAAAGGTTCCCAACCGAATGTGACTTTTTTTTTTCAAAATTTACACAGTATTTTACAATTTGTGTATATCCGATTTATATAGTTAAATCAGACAGGAAGAAAGTTACTGGAAATACCGAAATCTCCACCGGGTTATACTCTTCTTCTAAAATGCGGATTCGTTTAATGTTAAGCCGCTGTCCATGGGATCTTATTCAAAACATCGTAATTTTAGTAATAGTTCTTATGAACGTTTATGGTGTTTATTCGTCCGAAATATGTTTCTTATTTACGAAAGGCATTGTTCAAAACCACTTGGTACGAACGGAATATACTATAATTTATAATGTACATGCTTGTTTACTCCAGAGTCATCACCAGCTATCGCATACAGAAAATAGACGATAGCAAGTTACCAAAATTAAAAAAATTCACATATTTCAATGCGTAGTTTCTGTATTTTGTTCAGTTACATGCCCATTAGAAACACTTTCTGCAAAGTTTTTAACAAATTTCTGGACTGCTCCTTTAAAAACCGGGCTCGATCGTCAAAAATAATTGATAAAAGATTCGTGGTGGGCCATAAAAAAAACCTTGCGGCGCTGCCTGAGAAACAAATCATTAATTTTTTTAGCCTTAGTAATATTTTTTGCTCATAGTGATCTAAGTCTAGTAAACGCAATATAAGAATAAAATTTGTAAGCTTTTTTTGACGATTTTGAGATAACTCCAAACTAAGCATTCTGAATAATTCAGCAAGTTTAATGGTTAAATAAATTCACTTTTTGAAAAGTTTTATCGTACTATTAACCCTGTTTTTTAACGCGAGCAAAAAGACGAACTTTAAGCTTAAGGTCACAATATACTAAAAGATTTCCTTAACAAATTCAATGTAAAAGCAATAAATTCAACAAAAAATAAACTCAACATTTTGCGCGTAGAGACCCTCATAACCATACCTTTTCTTAAAGAGCATTCCGAGCCGAATTGATTTAGACAATAAAAAAGATAGGTCATGTGATATGTAAGAAAGAACTCGACGCGAATCAAAGTTCACTGTTTTACGGCCATCTTTTTACCGGCTACTCTCCAGTTGAAGGTATACTGCCAACTGTCAAAGTCTCGTCATGTAGTCTCCAACCTTCAAGCGAAACAGTGAATTTTTAGTACACAACAATGTTTTTCCTACCACACGTACAAAGAAATATTCAAAAATAAAGTCATGGCAAGTGACTATACAGAAAATTGTGTCTTCAAATAAATGGTGTTGATTTATTTAGAGAGTATAGCATTGCACACCTGAAATATTTAGTATACTGTAACCTTAAAAACAATGTTCAAAACTTTAACTTAATTTTTCTCAAAACATTAAATTTGTAGATAGCTCACTATAAGGTTCAGGCGACGATTTACTAACAACAACACAAATCAAACAAAAAAATACGTTTTGAAACAATGAAAACTCGATGATAAATAATAGTACTTAATTATCTTTGAAAATGGTGATAATGATGATGATGATGATGATAATGATCATGACGATAAGTATGATGATGATGATGATGATTAAGACGATGACGACGAAGACGATGATGATTATAATGATGATGACGATGGTGATGATGATGGTGATTATGACGATGATGACGACGATGACGATGATGATGATTATGATCATTACGATAATGATGATGATAATGATAATAAAACGACGATGATGACGATGACGACGAAGACGATGATAATGATGATGACGATGATGATGATGACGATGATGATTGGAGAAGGGCATGAGAAAGAACAAGAATAACAGAAGGAAGAAGAACAAAGATTTTGAAGAGATGCGATTTTCAGTGCTCTTCAGGTCGGCAATGATGTGAAACGCATCAATGCAGCACATAGGTCAATTTCGTGTGGAATCTTATCTCAATCGATAAGGACATGTAGTAGCAAAAGTCTCGTACGCGTAATATATTACTTATCACTTATTAACTATATTTATAAACATTTGGATTGCCTGAATCACAGGACCGTGTGTTCATTGCGTTTTAAACGTGAATACTTACCATTGTTACTGACGCGTTTAATAACAATTAACACGTGAGTTATAATTTATTACTGATTCTTCAATTAGAATTGCCAATTTGCCCGTACAAGTTAAAATCAAATATGTTCTAATTTATTTCATTGTTATAATAATTAGGACACGACATTTGTGTAAAAACTCGCAGTATTAACTTTAATAACATAAACAAGATGTATATCTGCGTCCCAGACAGTTGCTTGGCATCATCCGAGTATTGAGGCGTAAAAAAAATGTTTGTTTCAGGTTACCCGACCTACCTTCAAAAAAATGCCCTTACCCTAGAACATTTTATTGGGTTTGTCAGATTGATCTTTGTTTTATTTACCTTTTTCAATAATTAAATGTGTTTTTGAATAGAGAAGTGTTTTGTTTTAATAGTATCCACTTATAAACTATGTTTAAGGATATTACTGATTTTTGAATATTTTTTCAGTTTTAGATTCTTCAAGTTGACCATTTACCAAATAAAAAAATAAATAAAGATAAATCCGACCTACCTACGCTAATTTTTTTGGGCATGTAACCTGAAACAAACATTTTTTTTTTACGCCTGAACTTTCAATGTTTTGGACTAACGCATTGTTCCTTTTTATGTAAGGTCTGAGACATATTCCTAATTAATTATGCAATATCTTATTGTATACAAATAACCGTTTAGTAGTTTGATTTGTTCTTCTGAAATCTACAGCCGCCAAAGTAAATGTTTTTTACTATATCCAGTAAAATAATATTTGGCTTCAGTACACGTATATAGCCCTTTACTTTGGCATGTTTTATTACATTATCCAAAGTAAAGCGTGCCTGAGGTTGTTTAATTTCCACTTTAACGGGACATGTTCTTTAAAATATCTAAGTGAAACGTTGCTGTGGTAAAAGTACATCCCCTTATAATTATGGACTTAATTATTTTTTAAACAGCCAAAGTCGAGTGGTGACTCGTTCTACTATATCAGTAATGTAAAGAGTGACCCAGGCATATAATACAAGTATTCCCCTTAACAAGGATTTGTCTCTTTTAAAACCGTCAAAGTAAAGCGTATTTTCAATAATCAGCAGTCTTTTAATGGGACTTGTTTTACTAGAACCACCAAACTTATGGAGTGGACGACCGCCGAAATTCCAATCGTGTTCAGTTTGCATTATGTACATACGACATTGACAACTAAGACGGTACAGTGTCTTTGAACAGTTTGTTGTTGTTGGTCCACGCAACTTTGTATATGTGCTTTTCCAACATTCCTTCTTCTGATAATATACTTTAACATGTAATTCGTCTTTTATATATCCTTTTCAGATAATTCCTTTCAAATGTTTTATTTTGTTAAGAATAAATGTACACAAGTTATGCATACAACTATTAGATCTCTCGATAAATAGAGTCTGCGAACGCTTTCCACGACGAAGCGATGTCTAGCGAGAGAAATCGTTGATTTCCGTTAATAATTCCAACGAGATTGGGCGGAGCGTCACGCATGCATTAGAATCGTATATCCTTTATTTGAGGCGCGTGTGGGAAAACCGGGCTTAATGCATGTGTGTAAAGTGTCGTCCCGGATTAGCCCGTGCCTGGATTGATGTTTAGAAGAGACTTCATTGAGACAGAAAATACCGTAAAACGGAAAGTGTCGTCCTGGATTAACCTGTGCGGACTGTACAGGCAACTCCGGGACGACACTTTACGCACATGCATTAAGCCTGGTTTTCTCATGACACGCCTCATTTGTATTTTGTCAAGCCTACCTATATAAGTTGAAACGGTTAAGCTTTGAACGGCGTATTATGATTTCGCTCAGGTTTGTAGTAATCATAAATCCCTTCATTTCTTAACACAAAATCTCTGATGTTTTGGAGTATATTTCCACCAGGTAGCCGCATAGAAAAGCGTAGTTACAAGACTGAGTTTCCAACTTAAAATGATAAACTGTCGCAAGACAGACATGCACGTCTGCGTTGTCAATGTTGCACATGACGAATGTACAGTAAACACGATTGGAATTTTGGTGGTCGTCCTCCTCCCATAATAACAATAATAAAATGAAATTCGACTTCTACCAGGACCACCACAAACGATGGTTCTGGTATTCATCCTCCTCCTGCTCGCCGTAGTGCCATGCTGGACAGATTTCTCCTGTCTTTGTAACTATAACGTCGAGACAACGATATTCCGTGAGGTAATTTTCTCTGATATACGTTGCCAAGTTTATGAAAATATAAATCGATTTAAATATGATGAGTGTAAATTTACCAAAAAGTTCACTTATTTCAATTTTATATGTGCACACTCATAACTGATGAAGACTAATGTGCCGTTCTTTTTCTAGGCCCGGGACAATGCAGCAGTTGTCGGCTATCTTTACGAGTTTGACTGCAAGTACATAATACCCATGGCGCACCTGCCGGCCGGCTGGAAGGCTATAGGATACGAGCACCAGGTGAATGGTCAAAGGCCCTATATTTGAGGCGAGTCGTGGGAAACCCGGGCTTAATTCATGTGCGTAAAGTGTTGTCCCGGATTAGCCTGTGCAGTCCGCACAGGCTAATCCGGGACGAAACTTTCCGCCTACAGTGGATTTATGAGAGACTTCCTTGAAACAGAAAAAAACCTAAAGGCGGAAAGTTCCGTCCTTTGTGCGGACTGCACAGCCTAATCCGGGACGACACTTAACGCACATGCATTAAGCCCGGTTTTCCCACGACACGCCTTAATTATGTGACGGTTTGAATATGTAATGATCTGAAGGAATTTGGTAGAGGGTCACGCATGGAACATTTCTGTGAAATTATTTTTAAATCCAGCCAGTGACTTCAGACATATCGTTAATGCGTTTTATCTTCCTCATTGTGGAACAAATAATACACTTACATATACTAATAGAAAAAAAAACTGTACATTTTTTCATTTAGTACTTGTGTTTAGTGTTAATGTTGTTAATTTTAAATATGATTGATTTTAGTATCAAAATTTAGGTTATAAATTGAACTAATCAATAATTGTAATGCCCCAAAAATTGATAAACTAATAAAACGCTAACGTCATCCAAATCAAAGCATCCATATTTAAATGTAACATCATATAAAATACAAAATGAAAAAAAGTCAAGTTTCTTTTTTCTATTAGTATAGTTTCGATGCCTTCTCTTAATCATCAACGAAAATTAGCAGCACATTATTAACTAGTCTATGGGGCCTAAACTTGTTTTATAAAAATGGCAAATACTAAATTTTAGAGCATTCCTCTCTGAAAGTAGCGCACGTTAACACAACATTAAGGATTTATATTTACATTTCATAGGCATTTTAATAGGGAAGGGGTATGCATTCATAATCGTATGAATGCAATGCCATATCACCGGCGTAGTAATATCTGTGTGTCCTATTTTTATGCAAATTATATTTCGGCATGAACTAAGATGTCTTATACTGTTAAATGTTAAGCTTTTTTTTTGCATTAATTGTTAACGTTTGATTGAATATTTTTTATAATTAATACACATGAACATCTCGTTCCAGTTCTACTTCTACAAAAATCAATTTGACATTTATTCCACTTTTGCTGGACCGTGCAAGGTCTACAAGTGTTATTATTAAACAAAGCGCTTTCATTTCACTAGCATGTAATATGTACATGTGATGGTATTTTTTTTTTTTTTTTTTTTTTTAAGTAAACATTAGATCTCTTTTTCTTAGAAGCTACCACTGAAAATCTTCATGACGTAACATCGGTTCACGAGCGTAGCTTTAAAATGGATTTGATTTCATATTGATGTGTCTATTTGCTAGATGCATGTAGATCGTCTAATTTATTGTGCATTTATATCACAGATAATCATGATGATTTGCTTAACATGAACAATAAGAAAAAAAAAATATTAACATGTTATCCTTTCTAAAGACAAGTTTTGTCCAGGCAAAGCAAAGAGCGTAGATACGCCCGTGTGGATGCTACTGCAGCATTGATCGATGACTTAGCTTACACGTCATCACTTGTTTAGTGATGTCATTTGTGGATTGTTTTGCATATTTTTGGCCGAGTGAAAATTTGGATTCTAATGTATGGTGTGGATTTAAAGCACTTAAAAGCATTTAAGTCTCCATCTGTTGTGTTAATAACTGAACAGGATTATCAAGGATCTGATAAACTCTCAGCCTAACAATTGTGTGATTTTAAAGTGTAAGAACTCATACAGTAGAAGTATTCATGATGTAAATTTACTGTAGGCCTGGGCCCGTATTCGCAAAGCTCCTAAAGAGAAAAATAACCTTAGTTTTAAACTTTTCCTTAGATTTTTTCATACTTTCCACTTAAAGTTGAGAAAAATCCTTAAGTCTTATTCACAAAACTCCTTAGATTAAAAAAAAATACTTAGGATCGTCGTGTTTTTCCTTAAATGTTAAGGAATCGATGCACACTCCTTAAATCGACATAAATTTCCTTAAAAATGGCGCCGTAGGAGACGAATGTTCGCAGTTTCGCTTATTTTTAATGATTTTCCACCAACAGGTATGTATTTTTTGCATTTGTCAATTTTATGAACGTCATCTCAGTAATCAGTTGCAGGCTCCAATAAATGTCAAAACCCGGCTTATACACCGTATACCGGAAGTAATATGGCTGTCCAAGATTCGTGATTTTATGTTGACAAATTTTTTATATATTTTTTTTTATGTATCAGATGTGTTGAACTTGAATATTCTGTATCACATGTTGGAATAAATGACACGATGCTGACAAAATGCTGTTTAATGTAATTGCAGCTGGGATATATTCACATACCTGACACTGTGGTTGTTGTGTTCACATATCAGGTTTTGTTTATATTGTCCTCGTTGCGTTAAACCAGGGGTCTCTCTCTGGTTTGGGGGAAGAGTACATGTACCCTCAGGCGGGGGAATTTTAGCGTCGTTTTACACAGAAGGGGAAATTTCGACTTAGCAAACGAGTCAAAAATAAAAACTATTAAATATATTTTTCAAATCACTTTATTTAGTCAAACTCTTTACTTGACAACTTTATTCATGAAAATTATCAATAAATTGAGTATTATATTAACTAGTCAAATTTTAACCATCTACGGTCTACCACTTGACCATTATAAGGTGGAGCAGTGCAACAGATAATTTTTCATGCACTTTAATAGTTTTTCACTTCCGATTTTTAAAATCGTTTTTCAACTTCCAATTGTTAACCTTAATTAATTTTTTTAAACTACCTATACTAATTCTAATACAGTAATAAACTGTGTTTTCGACTGTAAGACACGGTATTTGTGCTTTTTTGCTTCACCTGTTTTGATAACTTTTAAGCAGAAGCGATTTTCCCCAAAAAGAAATTACGGTTCCCGGCAAAATAAGCTAGCAGTTAACTGTATATAAATGAAGTTTTATTATGAAAGCACAAATAATCGGGAACCAGACAAGTCAAAACGGTCATTTAAAATGACCTTGTGATGTTCTTCGGATTTTATCGTTAACCGTTTGTAACGGTGCTTAAGTAAATTTGATCCGCGAAAACTACTCCCATTTACAAAACGAAAACAAATTCGATGGCAGTTCATTTAGGGGGAATTTTGGTCTGAAATGGGGGAAAAATATATACTTTTTCGTTGGGGGAATGATGCCGAATTTCGGCATCAAAAACGGAGATCGAGACCCCTGCGTTAAACGGATGTACGATTTAATCATTTATATTGGGAATATTGAGGTAAGTACACACTTTACGTTTCGTTTGTGTTTGTTTAACGAATCCAATCACATTTGTTTGCAGCATGGCCTGACGTTTTGAACACAGGGTGGACATTCTGGACCATTTACAAAATGTAGAACTTCGTGATCGTTACCGTTTGGACAGGATGGGCATATTATTTCTTAATGAACGTTTAACACATCTTCTATCTCCAAACAGCAAGAGAAACAACAGCTTAAACAGTATTGAAAAAATTCTGATTTCCCTGCGTTATTTTGCTTCCTCAAACATTCAACTTAATGATGGGGACATTCATAAAGTATCACAGCCGACAGTTTCACGAGTTATTACACAAGTCACACAGGCGTTAACGCAACCTGAAATAGTGAGAGAATTTATAAGTCTTCCAACCACGGCTGTAGAATTAAGACAGCTCAAGGACGACTTCTTCAATATTGCCCAATTTCCGAATGTTATCGGTGTAATTGACTGCACTCATGTGCAGATCCAGGCTCCAGTAGTGGAAGAACCAGTGTGAATCGAATGGGTTACCATTCAATCAACACTCAGGTAACACGTTTATTGCCTTTCTCTGAAGTATGACAAATAACACGGATTTAACGTGAATTTTTTTTTTTTTTTAATGTTTTGTTAATGGGGCTCATTCTTATCTGTTTGGTATATTAAATTGCACGTTTGAAACCCTTATTTTAGGTCATAATCATGATAGAATTGTTAATTAATAAATGTTGGTTTCAGCCACTATATATGTCTGACAAATTCCATCACAGCTAAGAAAAATCATGTTTTACAATGTGAATTGGTAATTCACTGATCCCTGACAAATATGGCGTAAAAACAATTATGATTGTTTCAGGTTACTCGACCTACCCTAAAAAAAAGCCCCGACTCTATAACATTTTATTGAGTGGGTCAGCTATTTTTTTGTTTATTATATTTCTTTTGCCAATAATAAAAAAAAAATTGGATAAAAAAGTGTTTGTTTTGAAAGCATCCACTTCAAAACAATGTTTTATGTATTTAAGTTGAATATTTACCAAAAAAAACAACAAATAAAAAACATAATTCCCTACTTACCTCCCCTAATTTGTTTGGGTAGTAACCTGAAACAAGCATTTTTTTTATTTCTAATGAAATTGAATATCATTTAATAGCACTAATGTGGTATTTATAATGACATATTGCTTCAGTTATTGGCTTTTCTATTGGTTTAATATTTAATGAAAAATTCAGCATAAATTAAATATTCTTTTATAATTTATAATATAATTTATGTTGCATTGGACACACACTGTTCTTATAGCACTACATATTTGTTTCAATACTGCTTCTATTAACTACTTCCAATAGTTATTAATAATACTGGCATTAATAATAATTATAACATACTTCAGGATCTTGACTTTGCTATAGATCATGTTCGATGCCAATGGACTCATTCGCGACATAGTTCCACGGAGGCCTGGATCTGTACATGATGCCAGGGTACTGAGGAACAGTGGCTTGTACCAATACATGGATCAGAATATTGTGCCAGATCAGCACCAGTATTCGCTGAGAGACAGGCTACCCATGCAAAAGATGGTTACTGACTCCATTCCTCAACCCAGTTGATGAACATCAGATGAACTACAACACGTAAGTGCATGCTGCTACTTAACTTTGATATTTCAAATTCCTTTAGTCAATTTATTGTTGCCAATAATTTAATGTTGCACTTATCACGCACAAAATCAACAATAATGCAATTTTAGTTTTAATCTGTGCATCATCATAAATCGTTTATGGTACAAGGTTAGACATATTAATGTTATATGTAGTAATCACAGTAACAATACAACTTAATATTTTTACAAAGCACTTCAGTTTATCTTATTATGTACATGGATATTTAAAGGGCACATACACGTACGAGATCAGTTGTGGAGAGAGGGATTGGAATATTTAAAAGGAGATGGGCTATCCTGCATAATGAGATTCGCTTAGATCCACGGAAGTCATGCAAGTAAGTAAAATAAACATGTCTGCTTTATGAAATCATTTTCAATAGTCTGTACACAGTTTCTACTATAAATAACAATAATAGCAGTGCGTTGCTTTTTATATCTTCTCAAAATTTACATTGAACATTTTTTTCAGCAATTTTGCAATTTTTGAAATTATTTTCAAAGCACATGACATAAATAAAACTTTATAAACACATACATAACCATTTTTGCTGAACAATTTATGAAAGATGTAATGTGGCTTACTGGCTTATTTAAACACGTTAAACGTATAGTGAGAATAGGCAGATTACATGCAATTTATATTGAGTTTAGTTCCCTGTATTATTTGTAAGTTTAACACACATGATAAAGATATATGCAAACATATACAATGTAATATGACGTAGTGCTATTAAAATAATACACATTTCTATCAAATGTACTGTGTATATTACAAATATATGCATGTAGTAGTAGGAAGCAGCTAAACATGAAACTTATATTTTAATTAGATCACTGCATTACACATAATTTAAAAGACACATTTGACATACAAATGATTTATAATATATTTAGACAATGTAATGTGTAAGTTACAATAACAAAATCATAATAAGCAGCTAAATATCGTACCATACATTTCTTGCATTATAAATAAATTTGTGATATTTGAAGTTTGTAATATTATGCCCAATTCACACTCATTATCGCCATCCATGCATTCTTTTTAAGGGTTATCTTGTCATGTGCTGTCTTGCATAACCTCTGCAAAACGCGAAATCTGCCCATGGAGCCATTGGACCCTTGTAGTCTTTCAAGCACATCCTGAGCATTACAATGGCATTGAAGAAGGTCTCCGTTACCGGAATGTCATTGCGACTACGTTTTTTTTAACATATAGCAGTTTAACATTAGTGTGCAGTGCAATGAAAATAAGTATTATTATATCAATAAATAAGAAATACATTTTAAAGTATATAACAAGTAAACAGCGCTTGTGATTATAACAAAATATTGATGTATTTCATTTATATCCTTCTATAACAATTGGTTATTTGTTTAAATGTATTGTTTCTTTTATATTGTGTCATTTACTAAAAACTACCCATCAAAAACAGCAATTTATATTCAAAATAATACATAGCAACTTTTGATTGTTTTCCTGTGCAGTACCATTAACACTATCAACTGATAGACATATAATGAAGTAAATCATTTAAATTTGATTAATTTTTTAATAACATATTTATTAACTTTTAAAGGACCTGTTACTTGTTCACATACTTTTGTATCTTTGTAAGTCTGCATGCCATTAATTGTCTTAACTTGACAAATTCTAGCCTCGGAACTGAAGTACAATAGTGCAAGAAAATAATGGAAAAAAAAAGGAACGAAACAAGAGCTGTCAGAGGACAGTGCGCTCGACTATTCGAAGTATTTCAGTTGGTACATATTTTGGATAGTGGAAGGAGAATACATTTGTTAAAGTACAAAAATTTTAAGTGAAGCCTTGTATAGTTTATAAATTATTGGAACTGAGGAATCCATATGTGTTTCAAGCCCGTAATGTTAAAGGCATTGTATTTAAATGGTTTGTTCTTTACACCGAGCATACATGTATATATTCAAAGGCTTTTACATAGACATAGAATCACGCAGTATGATGATACATAGAGTGAATAGTACCAAATGTTAGGTGTATATTTCACGTAGAAATGTTAATGATTATGTTCTCATTCTGAAGTGTATTTCCATGTAATTGTGTATACCTCCTGTTGCATCCTGAAGTGTATTTCCATGTAATTGTGTATACCTCCTGTTGCATCCTGAAGTGTATTTCCATGTAATTGTGTATACCTCCTGTTGACAGCTCTGCTTTCATTTTGTTCCGGAACTTCCTGGGTGATCACTTCCACGGATCCTGCTGGACTGAAATATCAGTTTCCAAAATAAGTGTACATTGTGATGCAGTTGTTTGTCATGTATTAGCTTATTTTTATGAAATGATGTTGTTATTGCGTAATGTTGTTTTTGCCACTATTATTGACATTCATGTTTCCATATCAAATAGATGTGTTTAAAATACAATACTGACTTTTTGTCACTAAAATTTACCTTGATCATGCCTACATGTATACACAAACCCAAGTTCTTTTATAGTTATTTGAGACTGATTACAATATTGCGCAATAAACATGACAACTTACACATTTGGTAACTGCATGAGTGTATTGTCCAGTGACAAAGGTGCAGTCCCATGAATGGCAATTGATTCTTTTCCAATGGCACTCACAACAGCTTCTGTTAATATGCTATACTTTGACTGTACAGGTGCACTTCCTTTAAAAGAATATCACATTTTATATATTACTGAAAGGGACCTGTTCACATATTGCCAAAGTGATTTCTAAAAGATTGTCATATATTATAAAAAGAAATTATACTTTATATACCAACAAGTTAAATTGTAACACTCTTGACTAAGAAATAAATTGGAAATATCAGTTTGTTTATGAATAATCATCAATGGAAATGGATAAAATTATAAAGAATTTACAACGCTTTTCATCGTTAATTTGGAAAACATGTGATGCATGTGTATCAATTACATAGAGTTAAAAATACACATTCACAAGATATAAGTCTGACTGGCCGAGTGTTTAGCGCATGAGGGTTTTATATCAAAGGCACCAGGCTCGAGTCCTGGCAATGGCATTTTTTTAATTTTACTTTTTTTCTTTAGATAATGTTTGTTTCAGATTATCCCAGATGCTGTAGTATTTGCAGTTACAACATGTAATGATATTTTTTTTAAACTTGAAAAATCTGTGAATATGTCCCTTTAAGACTAGAGTCATATAGTGGTGTTTATTTCTAAGCAAAATATTGAAAACTTTAACCATTTGCTAATTTGGCAAATGGCAGACTGAGCCCTGTAATAAAACAATATAATTATTTGTTAATTCCCGAAATAACAACATTGTACGATTCCAAATAAAATTGATGTACACTTATACATAATTTGTAACATTGGCAATAAAATGCATGTTAAAACAAAAACAATATAAAGGAATGTAATAAAATATCCCAAATATAATGTAAATATAAGGCTTACACTTAATTTTGGTTGCGTTCATGCCATTATGAACGCAATGGTCAAACTGGCAAAAGCATAGGTACTTATAACAATGATTTTGTAATGCCCCATACGTATATACACAATAATAAGAAATCTCTCATTATAGTGTATATACGTATGGAACATAAAAAATCATTGTTACAAGTACCTGTGGGTTAAATTATCCATGAAGCGCTAGCGCGCGTCATGGATTTGCCAGTTTGACCATTGGGTTCATAATCGCATGAACGCAACCAAAATTAAATTCAATCCGTAATTAAAGGGACAAATTCACGACTCTTAACAATCTGAGAACATTTAATATTATGCAGAAAAATGAAATGATACAATCGCGTTTGCCATGTTTTATGTCTAAAATGGGATATATAAATAAAATTAGAACAACAGTAAAATATACCTTGGACCTTTAGGTTAACATTCCATCATTCTATACGCTGCATATGGTTGTTATAGGAACGTGAACATTAATGCCGCATAGAACAGTCGTATATATTATACCCTTTATTTTAGGAAATACAAATCAGAAATATTCAGGCTGTTTCATTCATGTCGCTTAATAAAAAGTTGATAACTTCATGATCATGTATTTTTTCATATACAAAGTTCCACAACAATGATAAATTCCAATATATTTATTTTTGTTTTATGGTATATGGCGTCACAAAAACGAGAATAAGTGAATAGGTTCCCTAAAAACTTAAACACTTCAATTTACTTAATAGGTGCATGTACGATCAGCACATTTAATAACGTCTCCCCCATTAATTAATTACAATACTTTAATTTTTTCATTTTCACGATATGACCTTTTTAAAAAAAAAATAAAGTCATTACTGTATATATTTTGCACAATGTAAAAATGATTAGACCACTGTGTTTAACAATAAAAATATCATTTTAACATAACAGATTGAATAAATGGGATCCATGTACTACAACTCTGATAACTTAATACTCAAAATCAACTTAAATCCTATAAGTAAAAAAAAACAATCTCCACTTGGTTTCAATTAGGATCTTTATTTTTAATATTACATACAATTCGAACAAAAATAAAAGAAATAAAACAAGAAATTGCGACCTTGCATTATTTCATGTGTGTTAGTAAGTTTATAAATATTGTTTAATAATATGAATAGTAATTTGTGGTTTGTACTTAACATGCTTACAGGTCGGCTACATTAAAAAAGAAGGGCAGACAGAAGAGCAGGTGTGTCCTGGAGGGGTTCCGGACGCCGACAAAGGTAAACATATTGCACCGGTATGAACGGTAAATCCATGGGAAAGTTACTGCGTAATTGTTCATCAAAGGGAAGTAACTGTGTAGTGTTTCAACGAGGGGAAGTAACCATGTAGTATTTCAACGATTTGAAAGGAGCTGAGTAATGTTCCAACGAGGGGAAGTTACTGTGTAGTGTTTCTAATAAGGGTAATTACTGTGTAGTATATCAAGGAGGGGAAGTAACTGTGTAGTGTATCAACGAGGGGAAGTTACTGTGTAGTGTATCAACGAGGGGAGTAACTGCGTAATGTTTCATAAAAGGGAAGTAACTGTGTAGTGTTTCAACGAGGGGAAGTTACCGTGTAGTGTTTCAACTAAACGAAGTAACTGCCTAGTGTTTCAACAAGAGGAATGTACTGTGTAGTGTTTCTATTAAGGGAAGTTACTGTGTAGTGGTTCAACTAAGGGGAGTAACTGTGAAGAATTTTGACAACGGCAGTAAATATATAGTGTTTGAACGAGGGTCAGTTACTCAACCTCCGCGCAGAGATTTGACTGGTTTCGAGCATAGCTCTAATCAAATCCCTGCCGTCATAACGAACCACGTGATGATGATCGATTTGAATCTTCTAGATAGTATTGTTCGTTTTAATTAGTAATTTTCATTTTCTGATTTCATTATTGACTGCAAACGGTATATAAAAGTACAATTATGCAGAAAGTTTCACTGAGTTGCATTAAATAAGCAAAAGTTACAAACACGTATTCCTTCCAGATGTGGAAGGATTTTACTTGTGATGGCAGTGGTAACCGTTAACCGATAGGGGAGGTAACCGCTGCGAGGAGTTTGCAAGTTACTATGTAGTGTTTCGTTTTAGCGAGGAGAAGTAACTGTGTAGTGTTTCAACTAGGGGAAGTAACTACGAAGTGTTTAACTTTGGTAGGTTACTGTGTAGTGTTTCAATGAGGGGAAGTAACTATAAAGTATTTAGACCAGGGGAAGTTGCTGTGTAGTGATTCAACGATTGGAAGTAATTATTAAGTGTTTCAACAAGGGGAAGTAACAATATAGTGGTTTTTCGTGGGGAAGTAACTGTGTAGTGTTTCAATGAGGGCAAGTTAATGTACCTTCATTTGAAATAACTGTTTATCACATGCTATACCTTGTTTTTCATGTAATACAACCATTACAAATATTCTTATCTTACACATGTGAAGATAACATTTTGAGCGTTTTCATGGGCTACATATTTTTTGACTGACCAATCGCATTAAGTTATTTTGGTGAAATGACGTCGTCAACACGAAATGACGTCAATGCAGTAAACAACTTTTAGTATTGATCGACATGCTTTGGTAAAATTAGAAGCATTTGTTTTCGTTTAAAAGCATGAGATAAAAAAGATCTGACACTCGTTGTCATTTCATATCATGTTTTATTAAACTCGTTTAATAAAATATGATATGAAATAACAACTCGTGTCAGATCCTATATCTAGCGAAACAGGGGAGCTTAGTGTTTACTATAACAGTCAGGGAAGAAAAGTTGTCGAGTAACAGCTGTTGATGTCATTGTATAGCAAAACAGTTTATGGGATGGGTAACTGTCAAATATTACAATCATGGGAGTTCACTATTTAATATTGCAACAAGTGGAGATTCCTACAAAGCGTTAACGTCAGGGAAGGATACTGTCAATCAATGATCGGTAACAGTACACGTGGCAAATACCAAAATATTGAGCGCAATGTTGGACATTGTTGCAAATTGTAATGACACTATTCCTTAACAGACTATAAGAGGAAAATGTAACGTTTACTAGCTAACAAATTCTACAACTGCTATGCTAAATGAAAACAACGTTAATTTAGTGCATAACGTTCTTATTTCATGTCAGAAATTGACATTTTTAATGTTTTATTTTGTGTTAAGTTCCGGAATCAACAACCCCGACAACATCCACAACAACAACAACAACAACAACGACGACGACGACGACAACACCTAAACCACCACTAACAACAACCTTTACAACAACTGCACGACCTACAACAACAACTACGACGACGACGACACCAAAACCAACTACCACCTCGACTACGCCCACTACACCGACAACCATGACGTCATCTACTACGTCATCAACTACGCCATCAACTACGCCATCAACCACGCGGCTGGCGCAGCAGACGTCGACGCTGTTTCCGCTCTTCACCAACCAGACGCCACTTTGGCTCGTGACGACAACGACAGCCACCACTAGCGTCGTATACGGTAAAATAACATTGGTCGCTGTCTCAAATGTTAAGAGCTACGAGGTCATAGAATATAATTCAACACATCTTAAATCGGCCATAGTTCTAATGAAAGTTAATGACGTTTATTCCACTGAAAACTGAATCTTATTTATGGAAGGCCTTTTACAATCATGTCTAAGTTCGAAAATGCTTGGTACGAACGGAATATACACTAATGTACATGCTGATTTACTCCAGAGGCATCACCAGTTATCGCATACAGATAATTTTACGTTAAAAAGTTAACAAAACGTCATTAATTTACCGATTTCCATGCGGTTCTTTTGTATTTTGATTGGTAAGATGCACATTAGAAACAATGTATTTAATTTTATTAACATATTTTTGGACTGCTGCTTTAAGAGTTACGAGCTGTTTGTTTTGTTTGTTTGTTTGATTTTTCGCCGAATTTAACAGTATTTCACTCATATAACGGCGATCAGTTAACCTACTCACACTTTTCCTGGGTTATATGGTTTACCGTACAAAGTGCACATACTTATGCCAGTAACTGACAACTGCCCTACTTGAATCAGAGGTAGGGGGAGAATGGCCGTAGAAATAATTTCATGACCAATCCCCAAGTAATGTGGCCGGGCTGGGAATCGAACCCGCGATCCTCGGAATTGTAGTCCAGCGCTCTACCAACTGAGCTAGCCGGCCCGGTTAAGCTACGAGCTCGTATATGCTTTCAAGGACCAATACCCAGATCGGCAAATTGACAATTTTCAAATGTTTTGTCACACAATACAAAATTAAAAAATCATGACATCTGAAGGAGCGAAATAACACCTTTGAGCCAGAAATACTAGTAGCGTGTCGTTTTTGAACTAAAGCCGCAGTCCATAGGATATAATTCAATACATCTTAATTTGGTCATTGTTCTAACGAACGTAAATGACGTGTATTTGACTGAAAACTGTTTCTTATTTGCCGAAATCATTTTATAATGTCTGTGTTCAAAAACGCTTGGTACGAACGGAATATACATTAGTGTACACGCTGATTTACTCCAGAGACATCACCATCTATCGCATACAGAATTTATGCGATACAAAGGTTACCACAACGTTATTATTTTACCGATTTCAATGCGGTGTTTTATATTTTGATCGGTAAGATGTACATTAGAAACGATTTCTGCACAGTTAAATTTGTATTAACATATTTCTGACTACTGCTTTAACATCACTGACAATGACACAATGATAAAGCATTTGTAACCGTGGCTTTAACATCAATTACAATGACACAATGATAAAGCATTTGTAACTGCTGCTTTTACATCAATGACAATGTCACAATGATAAAGCATTTGTAATTGTGGCTTTAACATCAATTACAATGACACAATCATAAAGCATTTGTAACCGTGACTTTAACATCAATTACAATGACACAATCATAAAGCATTTGTAACCGTGGCTTTAACATCAATTACAATGACACAATCATAAAGCATTTGTAATCGTGGCTTTAACATCAATGACAATGACACAATGATAAAGCATTTGTAACTGCTGCTTTAACATCAATGACAATGTCACAATGAAAAAGCATTTGTAACTGTGGCTTTAACATCAATTACAATGACACAACGATAAAGCATTTGTAACCGTGGCTTTAACATCAATTACAATGACACAATGATAAAGCATTTGTAACCGTGGCTTTAACATCATTACAGTGTCACAATGATAAAGCATTTGTAACCGTGGCTTTAACATCAATTACAATGACACAATCATAAATCATTTGTAACCGTGGGTTTAACATCAATGACAATGACACAATGATAAAGCATTTGTAACCGTGGCTTTAACATCAGTGACAATGACACAATGATAAAGCATTTGTAACCGTGGCTTTAACATCAATTACAATGACACAATCATAATGCATTTGTAACCGTGGCTTTAACATCAATTACAATGACACAAACATAAAGCATTTGTAACCGTGGCTTTAACATCAATTACAATGACACAACGATGAAGCATTTGTAACCGTGGCTTTAACATCGATAATTTTTAAAACACGTAAATCATTTACATTGTGTTTAACTTTCACGTCTTTATACGCAAGCCCGTTTAGCGTACCCGACCTTAGTTCCCGAGGTTGTGGGTTCTAGGCCCCGCCGACGCATGTGTTTGTGTGTCTTTTTAAAGGGACTTGTTCACAGATATTTGTATTTTTAAAATATGGCATTAAACGTCTTAACTTGTCAAATTAAAACATCTGAAAGCTGACGTACATTAATAAAAAATAGATTTTTTTTTCTCCAGCCAGGGTTCGAATCTTAGACATCCGGGGACAAAGGTCTAATACGTTATCGCTAGGCCATTCCGACTTACATAATCGACGGTATATTTTGAACGTAACGTAAGTAATTTACTCGTTTTCAACAATTTCAACGAAAACAACAGACACACTCCAAATTATTCCATTGTTTAGCGTTACTAACGCTTTATAATTTTATCCATTTCAACTAATGATTACTCATTAAACAAACGGTATTTACAGTATATTTCTAGGTCAGTAGTTTTATTTTACTCCTTTATATACACTATTCATTTATTTTTCTAATCTATGACAAAGTGTGAAAATTGTCAATTCGTCAATCTGTGAACAGGTCCCTTTAAGGCTTTTCTTGGCCGAATATTTGGGTTCATTACCACAGATGTTTTAGTAATTGGAGTTAAGATACTTTATGCTATTCGTGAAAAACAGGAAAATCTGTGAAAATGTTACACATAACATGTTTTTGTGTGTGAAATTCAGTAGCTTATAGATTGAAAATCAGTAGCTTATAGATTTACTCTTACCGGGCCTGTAGCTCAGTTGGTAGAGCGCTGGACTACAAATCCGAGGATTCGATTCCCAGCCCTGCCACATTACTTGTGTGTCATGAACTTATTTCTACGGCCATTCTCCCCCTAAGTAGGGCAGTTGTCAGTTACTGGCAAAAGTATGTGCACTTAGTACTGGTAAACCAGCTTACCCAGGAAAAGTGTGAGTAGGTTAACTGACCGCCGTTATATGACTGAAATACTGTTGAATACGGCGAAAAATCTAAACAAACAAACAAACATAGATTTACTCAACTTGATATAAGAAAGATGGCTACTCACTTGAACACTTAGGCCATGCACATTTGATTCTATGTTTAGCGTCCCCATGATTTTTCGAAAGCTACCAACCAGGCAGGAAAAAACAAACAATGAGTTGATAAAAAAACAAACATTTTTCTTTCAAAACTTATTCATGGCAGTGGTCCAAGTTAAAGCAAATGTTTACTTGCAAAACTCTTACATATCATCTTCATATTGGGAACCTACTTTTACACAGTATTTCAACTGTGTAAATTGACTACTTGCACAATATTGTTTACAAATATTGGTAAAAAACCTAAAAGTCTTTTTTTTTCCCCAAAATTTTTATACACATTCCAGTTTTTTCACATTGTCAAAGTTGTTTTGTTTTTTTCGATCATGCATCCGAACACCTACCAGCCCAAGGACGCTAAACATATAATAAAATTGGTATGGCCTTATTTAAACTATTAACCAAATACATGCAGACTGCTGCAGGATGTATGAAATTATATGATTTAGCGTCAGTAAATAAATATCGAAATACTGATTTATTCTAATGTATTTCTGAATGCCAAGATTTCTAAAAGTAAATTCCGTAGAAATATTAAAACGTCCATCTGGTCCTGGTGTAAAAAGATTTAAGCTCTTACATAGTCTGTACAATCATTATATTTCGCGGTATCTAAATTCCGCTCATTCGTTAAATCTAGCAAATTCGCGCGGTCTAAATTCGCGCATGTTTTTGCCTTTGTCTCTATATGTTTCTAATAATCATGCAAAATGATAATTTAAACGGGATCTTAAATTCGCCATATGTTTGAACCATGAAATACGCGAAAATTCGATCACCAGAATTAAAATGAGTTTACAGAAATCAAAATGGAATTAAAAGTTGAATTGTAGCACCATTGCGTTGACCGTTTCTTGAGCGAAATATTCATTAGGACATACCAATTTGATTATATGTTCAGCGTCCTCGGGCTGGTAAGTTTTTGGATGCCTGAACGAAAATACAACAATTTTGACAATGTGAAAAAAAGCGATGCGTATAAAACATTTTGGGAAAAAAGAAACAAAAACTAAGGTGTTTTTACCAATATTTGTAAAAAAAAAATGCGCAACTAGTCAATTTACACAGTCAAAATACTGTGTAAAAGTAGGTTTCCAATATGAAGATTATATATAAGAGTTTTGCAAGTAAACATTTGCTTTAGCTTGTACCACTGCCTTGAATAAGTTGAGAAAACATATTTTTTTTATTAACTCGTTGTTTGTTTTTTCCTGCTTGGTTGGAAGGTTTCAACAAATCATGGGGACGCTAAATCAAATTTGTATGGCCGTACCATGTGACCTTGTTTCCCTACTGGTTTCAGGTAAAACGGACCTCTGCCCGGCCATACTGCACCAGTACACCCGCGAGGATCAGGGGGCCTTACAGCAGTACGGCGACTACTGCTACGAGATCATCCCTATCCGGGCAATTTGGGCCAAGGCCGAGAACGACTGCCGGGCCAAGGGAGGCCATCTCATACATATCAGCAGCAAAGGACTGCAGGTATTACCTCCCTTGTTCGGTATGGTTGTTGCAATAAATCATGACATGGCAAGGGAGACAACCTCATACACATCAGTAGCAAAGGACTTGAGATAACACTTCCCTTGTTCGCTATTCTAGTATTTGTTGCAACTTATACATATCAGTAGCAAATGTCTGCAGGTATTACCTCCCTTGTTTTATATTATGGTATTTATTGCAATGGGGTATGACGTACCAAAGAAGGCCACCTCTTACACATATGTAGTAAAGGACATAAAGTATTACCTCCCTTGTTTGATATTATGGTATTTATTGCAATGGGGCATGATGTACCAAGGAAGGCCACCTCTTACATATATGTAGTAAAGGACATAAAGTATTACCTCCCTTGTTTGATATTATGGTATTTATTGCAATGGGGCGTGATGTACCAAGGAAGGCCACCCCTTACACATATGCAGTAAAGGAGATAAAGTATTACCTCCCTTGTTTGATATTATGGTATTTATTGCAATAGGGCATGATGTACCAAGCAAGGCCACCTCTTACACAAATGCAGTAAAGGACATAAAGTATGAAATCTTTTGTTTGATATTATGGTATTTATTGCAATGTGGCATGATGTACCAATAGAAGCCAGCGCATACTTACTTCCGCATTTATACACAGCTTACGCACATCAAAATTCGCAGTTACTTTGTTTCTCTCACCAAATGCAATATCTGGTAACAAAGGCTATTTTTAAATATCAGTTTTGTCGTACAAGGACTACAATGTCACTTTTGACAGTAACTTGTTCACAGATTTTTGTATTTTTTGAGATATGCCATTAAACGTCTTAACTTTACAAATTAAAGCATCTGATCTAAAAGATTTTCATTTCAGCTGATGATAACTCATTAACGAAACGTGTTTAAGTATATTTCTATGTCAAAAGTGTTATTTCGCTCCTTTATAATATACACTTTCCCTTTATTTTTGGAATCAGTGACAAAAAATGAAATTTTTTAATTCGACAGTCTGTGAACAGTATTGACAAATATACATGCTGTAATACAAATGGCGCAAGCGTAATTGATTACTTGGTCCTCAGCGAACATTCTTTTAATGCCGTAGACAATTTTACTGTTGAAGATTTTAATAATTTTAGTGATCATGCCCCACTGTCTTTCAGTGTGATATGTAACAGGCGGGTTATTATAGAAGAGCCATATATACGTGAGTACGTACAATGGAGTGACAATGAAAAGCAACATTTTCGTGATGGTTTAATTAGTAGGGCCTCAGATTTTAACAATTTATTTCTAAATTATACTGAGCAAAGTGAAACGAATGTTAATAACGTAGTAAATAATTTCACAAATATTGTAAGAGGTGTTGCTGATCCCTTTATCAAACGTGTTAAACAATATTCACAATTCGGAAAACATTATTAAGAATGCAGGCAAGCGAAAAGATTGTATAAAGATGCCTGGTATATTTATAATTATTCACATCGTGATACTGATAGAATAGAAATGTGTCGATTGAAAAGAAATTATAAACTAATTTCAAAAAAAGAAGCGTAAGGCTTCCAATTTTAAACGCTGTAAACCGTTTGAAGATCTTTAACGAAATAAACCGAAATACTTTTGGAGGTACTTTTAATCCCAAAATACAAAAAACATGTAATAATAGCCATGTGCCACTTGATGATTTTAAGAATAATTTTGAGCAAAGGTTTTCTGATATTAATTATACAACAAATACTGATGCATAAGAATTTAATTTGAATCACGAATTTGATAATTTCACCAATGTTTTGGGGGATCTAGATAACCAAATAACATATAATGAAGTTTTTAAAGCTATTGCTCTTCTAAAGAAATGTAAATCGCCAGGAGAAGATAAAATGAATATTTTATAAAAGCTTGTGATATTTTGGCTGGTTATATCACAACGATTTTCAATATAATCTTAAACACTGGGAGTTTCCAGGTATGTTGGACCAAAGGAATTATAATTTCCCTACATTAGAAGGGTGACAAATCAGACGTTAATAATTATAGAGGTATCACATTGTTAAGCAATTTTGCAAAGTTATTTACATGTGTACTAAACCAAAGAATATCAATATGGTGCGAAAATAATGATGTTATTTCTGACGCTCAGTTTGGTTTTATAAAAAGCAGATCAACTATAGATTCAGTGTTTATCCTTCATTCAGTTATTCAAAAAAATGTAAATATGAATAAACGTTTGTATTGCTGTTTCATTGATATGAAACGTTGCTTCGATTCTATATATTCAAACGCACTATGGTTGAAGTTATACGAGTCCAATTTGGATGGTAAAATGTTACGTATTTATATACGCAGCATGTATCAATCTGTCAAATCCTGTGTAAAGCATTGTAATACCTATTCAGATTACTTTAATACAGCAGTAATTTTAAGACATGTGTGATCATGTCACCGATACTATTTTCACTTGTCGTGATGATTTAGAAATGTTTCTTCAAAATAAACATAGTGCTGGAATTAATCCACAAGATATATGTTTGATTTTATTTTGCTTTTTGCAGACGATATGGTTGTAATTGGTGAAACGCCTGAAGATTTAAAAATGTCTCTAAATTGTCTAAATGACTATCGTAATACATGGGACTTACGAGTCAATATAGCAAAAACCAAAATTGTTGTTTCGCGTAAACAAGGAGATACGAAACGTAATGAGAAGTGGACGTATGCTAATGAATACCTAGACAAGGTTAACGATTTTATCTACCTAGGTGTAGCTCTGAATAATACTGGAAATTTTAATCTTAATACCAATACTTTACGTGGTAAAAGTTATACGGCACACATTAATATCAAATTTGAAAACATATGATTGTAAACCGAAGGTAGCTTTGCAGTTATTTTATGCTTTTATTTTGCCAATTATAACATACTGATGCGAAATATGGGGTTTCTCTAAGTCTAGCGAGTTAGAAAAATTACTGCTAAAATTCTGCAAGTCGATTCTTGGTGTCAAAAACTCAATACGGCGAACTTGGTAGATACTCGTTATATGTTAGCAGATATGTACGCATTATAAAATATGGGTTTACACGTATTAAAAGTGACAATATAATACTGCGATCAATCGTGGAAGACAGTCTGACTGATTTAATTAATAACAAGATAAATTGGTTTGGAAAGGTTAAGGACCTACTCTCTAGATATGGATTTAATTATGTATGGGCTAATAACTCACAAATCAATGGAAGTAATTTTTTGTCTTTGTTTAAGCAACGAGTTATTGATGAACACTTACAAGAGTGGCAACGTGACGTCAATGATAATATAGTTTTGATCGTGTATAAAGCAATAAAACAGCATTTTCATTTGATTCAGATTTAGAAACAATCGTATCAAGACATTTGAGAACAGCGATAACAAAATTACGTCTTTGCGCACATATTCTGAGAATACAAACTGGTAGATACGATCAGTTTGATAGAAACATGCGGCTTTGTCAATTAAGTCAAAATAATTAAGTGGAATATGAATTCCACTTCTTGTTGAAATGTACTACATTTATTAAAATAAGAGAAAAATATATTAAAAATTATTATAGAATCAGGCCTAGTATGTTTAAACCCACGCAATTGCTAAATACACAGAATAAAAGTGAAATGTTTAGGTTAAGCAAGTACATATCAGAGGCATTAAGTATTCGCCAAAATATTATGATGAACAATTAATTATAGATGTTTGTATACCAATAAACATATTATATACCACTACTGCTTAATTAATATGATATTAATGTTGTTATTGTTATATAATTGTTGTTTACTTCAGTGGACGTATGGAAACAGTTTAAAGAGATGTTCTATTCTTATGTGTGAAAATTTAAGTTTCATTTATATCTTGTAAAGTTCATCCAGTTATAGAAATATTAAAATTAATTATCACTTACTATGATGTATAATGTATTATTGTTAAAGACAAGAAACTGTAAAGTTTATGTGTAATAAAATTCTGTTCTTTTCTGTGAACAGGTCCCTTTAACAGTTGCCGCTTTTGTTGGTACGGGCGCTTTGTATTTTGCACATCGTCACCAAAAATGTTGTTTCAAGTTCCCTGTGGCTTCAACAAAATCACGTAACACACACATCGAACATCAAATTTGTATCAAAATACCTACGCTTTTCTTAATGCGAAATGACTGAAAACAACCGCTTAATGTTGTTGCAAAAGTAGAACCAAAATGCTCACATTCAGAAATGGGGGTTCTATTAGTTACACTGTTAGTAAATGAGGGTGTATGGGATATACACCCTCAGTAGTTTCATAACATTCACTGGTGTCGTTTCATTGATATCACTTGAAAATTAACGAAAAAAACCTCATAAAATAACACGAAACACATACGAATGACCTCACGAATATAAAAAATGACGTTATTAGACTGCGTCATTACACTTCTATGGGGTATGAGATATACCCATGGTGTATGGAAAATACCCCACAGTCATGTGACCGCTCTTAGCCAATCGGATCGCGTCATTTATGTAGGAGGTGCGATTAAAATTATAGCATAATACCAAAACAAATAAAAATACTGTTGGCTTCCACATACATATCCAAACAAATCTAGGGGGGGGGGGGGGGGAAGGTAAGTAACTTTTTTTTCTTTAACCTTTTTTTTTCTTCGCGGTATATTCACCACACAGTTTAGGTATATTAGACTGCATGTAAACTGTTTAAATGTCTCTCCTCAAAGAAAATGTACCTTAGCTATCTATAAGGTCATAGAATAAGACAGTTAATTTTCACAATATGTGTTTGGAATTTACACCGAAACACTGCATATAAGCGATAACTGCTCTTTTGACCGAAAGTAAGAACAAGTTTATAATGGAAAAAACGTTTAGGGTCGGGAAGGGGGGAGGGGGGGGGGGGACCGGGTAAGTGGAAACAAAAAACTTTTTTATGCCTAATAAAGTCGATTTGGTGCGGGAATGGTCGCTTACACGTTGGGAAAATGTGCCAGATGCACGCAGACATCTACCAGTGTACATTTTGTGTATGTATGTAATATTATAATGCCAAAATACCCATCTTTTTAATATCGGGTAACGTTTAGCGTTCGAAACCGGTCGAAACAGGAAATAAAGAACATTTAAATACACTGTAGGTTTCTTTAAATATTGTTCAGGGTAATGACCTTTATACGAGTACACTGTTCAAGGGGGCTTGGTCACAGATGTTCGAATTGAAACATGTCATAAAACGTCTTAACTACAAAATCTAATTTATATTGACTAATCCACTCAAATATTCAAGAAATGTAATACTATATGTGATAACAAATAAAAAAAGTAGTGGTTTGAACCTACAATGTATCATTAGTAAGACCAATAGACCAGACTGTAGATAATTATATAAGAAAGTCCGGTCTATTGGTGATCTAAGTGATTCGCAATTTTATACATATCAACGAATCGAACAGAAATATTCATTTATTCATTTGTTACACACACTTTGTATTTCGTTTTATAGTTCAGTTAGTAATTTTTCATTTAATACCGACACATTACTTGGAGCAAATCTTTTAATTACTTTTTTTCTTTTTATCACATGCTATACATTGTCTCCTGTGTAATACAACCATTACAAATATTTCTATCTTACACATGTGTAAGATAACATTTTGACCGTTTTCATTGGCTACATTTGCTTTGACTGACCAATCGCATGACGTAATTGGTTGTGAAATGACGTCGTCAACATGAAATGACGTCATGCCAATTACACAACTTTTAGGATTTATCAACATGTTTTGGTAAAATTAGACGTTTTTTTTCGTTTAAAAGCATGTGATAAAAAAGATCTGACACTCGTTGTCATTTCATACCATATTTTATTAAACTCGTCCAGGAAATTCGTTAGTAAGCTCGCCAAAGGCTCGCTTACTAACAAAATTCCTGAACTCGTTTAATAAAATATGGTATGAAATGACAACTCGTGTCTGATCCTATATATATAATATATGATTTGGTTACTCCAACTACTTCAGTTTTTTGCAGTTTAGTCATTAAATGACACTTTTCAAAAATATGTGAACAAGTCCCTTTAAGACGGGAAGCACATTATGTTCAGTTTTGCGTCACCCTTTCATTTATGCAACATTTGTCTTGTCACGTTCAGTATTAATGGCATACTTGTTTGTGTGTTTGTAAACTTTATTGTTACGATATGTAACCTGAATCCTGAGGTATGCATACGAACAACTGTACGGTTGTGTTTCCTTTCGCGGTCTTGTTCCGTAATACGAGTACTAGTATTGCACACTACCTCGATATGACCATTGCGAAATAATGGTTTGCACACTACCTCGATATGACCATTGCGAAATAATGGTTTTTTACCAGTTACACGTTGTCAAATTCCGGAATTCTGCTTTAAAAGTGTAACATTCACCCTTCCTATCGAGGGCGGAAATCGCACAACGCAGTTACCGCTTAGTTGTATGTATTTTTGTGTACAGTCGCAATGTTTATTGCAAAAGCACAAAGGCTGGTGAAATATTTGTGCGAAACGCGTTCCGCACGAGCGTGGGGTACATTGGTATTAAGTAAGTGAATAAGTCAATGATGTGAAACACCTGGCAAGACAATATGTTTACTGCGTCACAATAAAGTAAACGATCTACGGCATGCCCTTGGTTTTCGCGTTTGAGCAGTGAATGGACATTTTGAAAAAAAACAACAGCATGACGTTTGTACCGGAAATTAGACTTTTGTTACTTTGTTACTGTGGGCGATTTTTGGAAATACCAGGGATCAACCTGAAATTTCTGACACATCTAAAATAAATGAACAATATGACGAAAATCCATCTGTATCATACTGAAGAAGCTTCTGTTTAACAATTCAAGATCCAATGTATCTGGCTAGTGAACACAGAGAATACTAGGTTAATGTTGAATAATTTGAATAAAGTCCTAAAGATAAGTTTATTTAGCGAGGCTTAGAAAATCTGAACCACGAGCCTTGGCGAGTTTGTAAACGTTTTAGTGCCGAGCAAATAAACTTATCTTTAATCAGCACTTACCTGGTATTCTGTTTATCCCACCATTTTCCCTCTTGTTATCATCACGTCTGCATTGACTAAATAACACCCCGTGGTATTTAGATGTATTCAACCTTGTTGAATACGACGACGACGAGTGGGGTTATTTACCCTCGGGACTTCGGTTAAAAACCATTGCCCGAGCACACTGCTTAACATTTAAAACTCTGCGTTGACTAAAAACTATAATACAACCCTTCTTTAAAGGGTGTGACACATAAAATCTTTGCAGTGTGGGTGCGGTGCTTTATATAAAAAATCTATTCGCAAAAATATGCTTAACTGTTAAAACTGAATAGACAACCAGAAGTACATAAAAATACTGTAGTTAGATAAATCTTTGTAAATAGGGAAAGAAACGGTAATAAATGCTATAGTAAGAACTTTTCTCAATACGATGCACTACGTGAACTTTAAGAGGAATGTTGTAGCGTGGGAAACTAATTTGCATACTGAGCTAGACGCTCAAAACGGATAGTAAATGAACAAATCAAAATTCTCGTATCTAATCCGTCTGACCAATCAGCGTGAAGCTTATATAATAACGTTAGGGTTGGACGAGTATGCACTATTATGAACAACTGCAAAGAAATATTGAAAATAATAGATCTGCTAGATGGAAATATGCAGATTTTAAGATTAACATGTTTGTAAAATTGGGGAGAACTAATTCTCTATGAAAGTGGCACAGTTATTTATGCTTTAATAAAGTATAAAGACATTTTGTTGAGTAATTTGTATTTATTTATTGTTTTCTTTGCAGTTTAATACTTAGATAGAAAAGAAGAGAGAAGATAGCCCAACATAATAAGATTTAATGATGGAAAACATATAATTTTACATGTGTCATCATTTTTCTAGACCCATTTTCCAGCATATGCTGTAATGGGGTTGTTGGAGTCTTATTAACTTAAAGATCTGGAAGAAATATCTGATTTAATAACCATATACTGATAAAGAAGTTTGGAAACAATGCAGGTACAGTAGTACCGGTTGTTTATTTAAGATAAAATAGTGAATATTTTAATGTTTTACCAGATCTCTAAGTGGTTCAACATTGTTTTAGAGAATAGTTATGATATTAGCATGTTTATGCTACACTTTAATGCTGCCGGTATATGAAAAGGCAGAAAATTTCTGATAAATTACTTAGCAATGCTGTCATAATAATAGTTATACCCTGAATAAAGTGGGTATTTCAATGTAATGCAATATATAGATGATATTTAGGGTTCTAGCCCTTTTTTCTAAATGTGGAATAAGAATACTCTTGATAATTAGTCAAATGAGTCAAGAGTCACCAAGTACTGAAGATTTAATATTATATAAATGGGAAGGGACTTGCCTAGGCCAGTATGTTAAAAGTGTAAGTAATTTTAATTAATTAGCATTAATGAGACGTGCGGTTTACTTATGTTGAACACTTGCAGACAGGGAATATAGCGAGTTGCTCCAACTTAAGACCCTGTCTGTTTTGTACCTTAAGAGAGTTGGGCTATTTTAAAATAATAGTACCCCCCCAGGGTGGCATTAAAACAATTGTAAAAACTACATTCATTTATATACATAAAAATGCAGCAATATAGGCTGCTAGTTACAAAACAGTCACCTAGATAGGGCCACTTTAAGACAATATGTTAAGAAAATGATCTATATACAGTTAAGAATTAAAGGAACAAGAACATTATTTATAATATTTACAGGTTAAAAATATTTTACATGGATTAATATGATACTGCGTACCTTTAATGTAATACACAGTATTGAATTAAGTAAAAAACAAGTAGCCACCCAGGGAGGATTAAAATGATATATTAGAAGTGTAGGGTTGGGGGGCCAGCAGGGGGTTTGGGTCTGTGTTGGGTTGAAAAGAAGGGGAGATAATTGGAAGAGTAAAGATGTAGTTATTGGAGTTTAGTCCCTTGGACCAGAGGGAGTGCACGGCAAGACTAGATTATTTAAAAGTAAGCAAAAAAATACAGAAAGGACATAAAATCTTAAGAAGTTGAATAATGCAGGTAGGAAATAGTACCAACTAGGTAAAAGTGAACTATAATACAGGATTATAATAATCCCTGATAAAAAACTTGCATAGGGTCATATCTAGATAATAAAATTGGATATAATTGATAAAATACAGTAGAAGACGCTGTACCTATCACAGTAATACTAATAAAAACTCCAATACCTATTTGTGGTATTGGTCTTGATAAGGCCAAATGCAAATAATTGCAAGGAACACAGGTCCTTGCACCGTGCACTCCAGTCCGGCGTGGTTCTTTGAGGATGGGGGGAATGGGGGGTGTCAGAGGGGGTGGGAGGGGGTGCAATGCAGTCAACTGTATCCAGGAGAATGGACGGCCCCGTCCTTTCTAGTTATTAAAAACTGCAATAAAAAGGGGTTTATTAAGAAACTGAAAAATGTAAATGATGGACTAACGTCATACTCTCTTCTGGAAAATGTTTTTAAAATAAAGAGTACCAGGTCAATACCATTGACCTGGTTTAGAAAGGGCAGGGCATTCCATAGTTTCCCAATGAAGGTAAAACCAACCTTAAGCATTGAAAACTCATGGAGAAACAATGCATTAAGAAGTATACACAGAACTGTAATATATCACAGAATTGAAAAAAATTATTACAAGAACTGTATAGAAATTGGTTGGATGTTGACACTCCTCCCCCCCCCCCAAGACTTAGATCTTATCAGTTATCTCACAGTCTGTGTGAAATGTGGACAGGGCAGAGAAGACCGGGCCCCTAGCCGCTCCCTTGGGGTCTAGCACGTTGGTAAGGTTTAAAACTAGTCCATGGGAGTGCAATGCAGCCCTGAGCCGGTCCCTCTGCCCTGTATATGTGTTGCACTGCAGCAGTAGGTGGGCTGCTGTGAAGGGCTCCCGGCACCGCGGACATGCAGGGTCTAGCCCAAGGACATACTTTCCCGCGCCACCAGGTAGAAGAGTGGTTCCCATCCTCAGGCGCGTGATGGCTCTGTCAAGCACAATGCTTGCTGAGTATTTGTCAGGCGGCCTGAGGGTTTTCGCGGGTCTGAGAAAAGTATGTCGATAGGCAGACAAATTGGTGGTCTTGAGATTCCACTCACCAAGGACAAATTTCTTTGCCAGTGAGTAGATCTCGGTCGGCGCCAGGGATTCCCCAGCATCAACAGCCCCCCTCCTGAGACCCTCCTTTGCCCCCCTGTCTGCCTGTTCATTCCCACTGATGTCAACGTGTGCTGGACACCATACTAAAGTGACCTTTAAAGATTTATCTAGGCACTGTTGATGAAGTTTCAAAATATTAGATAAAATATCAGGCCTAGATCTGCTATTTCTATTTTTGATAGACTCAAGGGATGACAATGAGTCTGATAAAATAGCAGTTTTAGTAGGTTTATTAACCAAAATCCAGCACAATGCATATTT